>CM066998.1:50682273-51932273 GCA_033977485.1 Hydrangea macrophylla | reverse complement strand
AGTTCCTTGTGCAAAGTGGCAATTTCTGAAGCATTGCATGTTGAAGGGATGGACCCAAGGGACAATCGGGATGGAGTCAGTCTAGTCGAGGACTCAGCCAAGTGATCCTGGACCTCCAGTTCCCTGACCGGTCTGTCAGTGTTGGTTCCCTCCTAGAATCAAACCTCTAAGAAAAGATAGTCCAATTTTTTAGGCAGAATCAAGATGTCTTTGCGTGGAGCCACGAAGACATGCTTGGAATTGATCCCTCAGTCATGTCCCACCAACTCAATGTTGACCTGAGTTTTGCTTGATAAAGTAGAAGAGGAGGGGAATGGACCCTGAAAGACAGGAAGCGGTATGCGAGGAATTTGGGAAGCTCCTCAAAGCAAAGTCAGTTCATGAAGTGTAGTATCCCTACTAGCTGGCTAATGTTGTATTGGTCAAAAGAGTAGCAAAAAATGGAGGCTGTGTGTAGATTTTACCGACCTAAATAAAGCATGCCCCAAGGATTGCTACCCATGATAGATCTCCTAGTAGTCGCAACGACAGGTCATTGGCTTCTTTCCTTCATGGAGGCCTACTCAGGATACAACTAGATCTGCATGTACCCCGGCGACGAAGAGAAGACCTCCTTCATTACCGACTAGGGAATATACTACTACAAAATGATGTCCTTTCAGACTCAAGAACACGGGAGCGACCTACCAGTGGTTTGTCAATCATATGTTTAGAGACTTGATCGGAAAGACTATGAAACTGTACATAGATGACCTTTTGGTCCAGAGCCGGGATGAGCCCGACCATCTTGAGCATTTGGCCGGGGCGTTTGGCATCCTTAGAAGATTCCGGATGAAGTTGAATTCAGTAAAGTGTGCATTTAGGGTCTCTTCCAAGAAATTCTTGGGGCACTTAGTTAGTAGACGGGGAATCGAGGCCAACCCAAAGAAAATTCAAGCCATCATCAGCATGCGATCACCGAAATCAACCAAGGAAGTTCAAAGTTTGGCAGGACTGGTGACGGCATTAAATAGATTCATCTCCCGAGCAACTGACCGGTGCCTGCCATTTTTCAAGATCCTTCGCAAAGCCTTCGAGTGGTAGGAAGAGTGTGAGAAGGCGTTCCAAGAAATAAAGAAGTATCTGACATCGCCTCCTCTACTCTCAGTGCCCGTTCCAAAGGAAGAATTGTACCTCTACTTGGCAGTATCACCCTCGGTGATAAGCTTGGCACTGATCAGAGAAGAACACAGGATACAGTACCCGGTATATTATACTAGCCGGGCACTCCAGGGTGCAGAAAGTCGACATTCCCGTATAGAGATGCTCGCCTTTGCCCTTATCACCTCAACTCGGTGACTTCGCCCATATTTCTAAGCTCATGTCATAGTTATCCTTATGAATCAGCCCCTGTGTAGGATCCTATGCCAGCCTGAAATGTTCGGGAGACTCATAAAGTGGGCACTAGAATTGAAAGAGTTTGAAGTCCTCTACCGACCTTAAACAGCGATCAAAGGCCAGGCAGTGGCAGATTTTCTTGTAGAATTCACTTACGCAGAAGACCTAGTTGAGGAGTTCAACCCGCCTGAGTTACCGCTCGAGCTACAGCCCAAGATCCTGACTTGGGTACTCTATGTGGATGGGTTCTCCAATAAACAGGGCAATGGGTCAGGAGTCATCCTGATCACACCCGATGGGACACCACTCGAGTATGCTCTTAGGTTTGGGTTCCAGGCATCTAACAACGAGGCAGAGTATGAAGCCCTGTTGGTCGGCCTACAATAGGCCACCTCGATGGGCGTCAAGCAGATTAAAGTGCACAGTGACTCCCAGTTGGTAGTAAATCAAGTCTTGTAGTAGTACGAGGCCAGGGAGGATAGCATGGTGGCCTACCTAGCCCTGGTCAAAAAAATTGCCAACGGACTAAAAGGGTTGTATATCACTCAGGGAAGAGAACACATGAGCTGACCGGTTGGCTCGCCTGGCATCATTGCAAGAATCAGACCTTCAGGGAATCAGGTTAGAATACTTGTCCGAGCCCAGTGTGTCCATTCTAGAGGGTATGGAGGTGGATCCGGTCGATGTAGGTCCTAGTTGGATGGACCCTATAATAACGTATCTCATGAGTGGGAACATTCCACCCGAGAAGTCTGAAGCCTGGCGAATCAGATATCGAGCGATAAGTACCACCAAATAGAATTGAAGGTCCAAAAATAGGATGTCTTCGGAGATTCAAACCTCATAGTATCACAAGCCAGGGGAGAATAGAGGGTAAAGAAAGAAAGGTTAAAGCCCTATCATGATCATCTCGATGGACTTAAGAAATAGTTCAAGAGCGTAACATTCTTCTACCTACCTAAGGAGGAGAACTAATTAGCGGATTCATTGGCTACCTTAGCCTTTATGAAAAAAATCCCCGTAGGAGTCAAGATGATGCCTCTGGTAATTGAACAAGATACGAGCCATCATTTAGCATAATCATCGCGATCGAAGAAGAAGAAAAGGAAACACCATGGTACCAAGATATATGGGACTTTATAGAAAAGGGAATGTACCCCCAGGAGTCTACTAAGAAAGACAGAAGAGCAATTCGAAGGTTTGCCGCGCAGTTCATCATCTACGGGGGAAAATTGTTGAAGAAAGGGTATAACGGTCACAACCTGACTTGCTTGTTTGGAAGGAATGCCAGAAGAATGATGGAAGAGATACATGAAGGGTGTGCGGTCCACACATGAATGGTCACATGCTGGCTAAGAGGATAATAAGACAAGATATTGCTGGACAACATTGGAGAAAGATTGTTGCGAATACGTGAGAAGGTATCACAAGTGCTAGATTCATGCGAACATGATGCATGTACCACCATCCCTACTCTATAATATGACCTCTCTATGGCCATTCTCAACCTGGGGAATTGATATCATCGACAAAATTGTTCCAAAAGCCTCGAATGGGAATCGATACATTCTAGTAGCCATTGACTACTACACAAAGTGGGTTGAAGCTGCATCCTACACTAAGTTAGGGGCCAAGGAAGTGGCCAAGTTCATCAAGAGAAACCTCATCTATCGCTATGGAGTCCCCCATGAGATTATTTTGGATAATGGAAGTCATTTCAAAGCAGAAGTCAGGGATTTGTTTGAGGAATACAAAATCACTTATCATAAGTCATCACCGTACAAACCATAAACCACAAACCAATGGGGCATTCGAAGCCGCAAACAAGAATATCATGGCCATACTGCAGAAATCAGCCAATACTTACACAGATTGGCACGATAAACTTCCATTTTTGCACTTTGGGGATACAGAACATCGATAAGGACATCTACAGGAAGGACTCCTTATTCGCTGGTGTATGGGATGGAAGTGGTACTTCCGGTCGAGAAAGAGTTACCATCCTTACGAGTGATGGCGGAATGTGGAATTTCAGAATCTAATTGGTTAAGGGAAATATACAAAGAGTTGGCAGTCATAGATGAAAAGTGCCTCGCGACAGTCGACCATGTTTGAATTTATCAAAAAATGATAGCCCATGCTTTTAACAAGAAGGTTCGTCCAAGGAAAATTATCAAACCTAAATGGGTTGGACCTTACATCGTCAAAACTATCCTTTCCAGAGGAGCAACCTACCTCATGGACCTCGACGGTGTCGAATTCAAAGAACCAATCAATCTTGATCGCCTCAAATGCTCGACTCTAAAGCCCACTTCTTTCAAAGCCTTGACTTGAACTACGCACAACCTGATTCCCACTCTGGCATACGTAGGCAACCGCATCGGTTCGATCGGCACCATCATATTCAAACCCCTTCTTTCAAAGCCTTCCCTTGAACTACGCTCGACCTGATTGGTTCGGTCATCCCACCTACCGAAAAACAACCCACTTCTTTCCAACCTTGGCCCGAACTACGTTGGGCCTGATCCCCGCTCGGGGGTACGTAGGCAGACTTTCAAAAAGAAAAGAAGGATGGCTCGCTAGGTTGAAAATCCGAAAGGACGCCTAGGCAAAAATTAGAGCTAAATCCAAAGTGAGCAATAACAAAAGAGAGAAAAGAGCTCGCTAGGTCACTCAACTAGTGCCTAGGCAAAAATTAGGAGCATATGAGAGAAATAAAGTCACGGTCCTTACCATAACCCAGAAACCACCCTCCATACTAGAGGCAAACTTCGGACACCCGCCTCGTTTGCCTAAACCTTCCCTAAACTAGGAGCAAACTTCGAATGTAATTTCGTCGCCTAAAGTGAATTAATATATTAAATGTTTTCCCTTAGATTAGGTGACAAAAATATGGGTATCTATGGCGACGAAGCTATAATTTTGTCGCCAAAAGTGATATCTACGGCGACAAAAAAATTTTTTGTTGCCAAATCTATGGGAAAACATTTTATTTATTAATTCACTAAATGTTTTCCCTTAGATTTGGCGACAAAAATAGATTTTGTCGCCTAAAGTGGTATCTATGGCGACGAAACTATAATTTCGGCGACAAAAGTGATATCTACGGCGACAAAACGTAATTTCGTCGCCTAAAGTGAATTAATAAATTAAATGTTTTTCCCTTAGATTTGGCTAAAGTGGTATCTATGGCGACGAAATTATAATTTCGTCTATAGTTTCGTCGCCAAAAGTTATATCTACAGCAGCAAAATATATTATACAATTTAATTAGTTAAGTAATATAATGTTAAATAACATTATGTTAAATAATATTATGTTAATATTGGTTTAATTTAATTAGTGATATATGTGTTAATATATATTATTTACTATAATATATTTAATTAATTTAATTATAGTAAATAATATTATACTATTATATATGATAATAAATTAAATAAAAATATAAGTAATAGACAAAAATGGAGTAATTTTAGCGATTCAATTTCTTTAAGAATTGTTGAGAATTCCCTTATTTTCGAATGATATTATTAATTGTATATATGTGTATATATATATTTGGGGTGTCTGATATATAGTTTTAATTTTTTTTAATGCTGAAATCAAAGTTATGAAAGTTGTATCACATGATTGTACCACGTATTGTGATAGTGATTGGTGGTACCACACAGTATAACTGGCACAAATAGTACCAATTGAATTAGTCCTTAACTATAGTACCGATTAAATTAGTTAATTAAGATCATTAATTGATTTTAAAATCAATTTGAATATATGTCAATATGTTTCAATTTATGACCATCACTTTAAAAAGTCCACATGTTAATTGCAATTGAATTAGTTAATTAAGGTCCTTGGTTTCTAAATCGATTATAATACATATCAATATATTTCAATTTATGACCATCGCTTTCAATAGTCCACAAGAACCACAACTGAGATAATGTAAGAATCATAGGTATTAGGTGATGAAATTGATAATATATGATCTAACTGTACGTACCACATATTGTGAGAGTGATAGGTTGTACCACATGGTATAACTGATAAACCACTTGTATAAGATTTTAATAGATAAACTCCCTCCAACTTGAAAAGCTCAAATCGAGGCTCAAAATTATCTATCTTGTTTTTTTGCAAAATTGAAAATCCAATGCGTAGATATAGAAACAAGGGTTATTAAGGTCTCGTATCAATTGAATTAGTCATTCACTATAGTACCAATTAAATTAGTTAATTAAGATCCTTAATTGATTTCTAAATTGATTTTAATAGATGTCAATAGTTATAGGTTGTACCACATGGTATAACTGACAAAGCATTTGAGTATTAATTTAGGATTCAAAATTGATCCCAAGATTAGCATTTAAAATTTACAGTGCACATAATTATAAAAACTAATTAATTATTTTTTTATGGAAACAATTAATCATTGTTGCTTCGTAAGTTTTTTTTAATGTAGATTGAAGCTTTATATTTTGTTAATAACATTTAAAATTTTAAAAATTGGGTTCTGCAAAGTGTTATGCACTACGACCGAAAAATTATGATAGGATTTAATAAAGAAAACTTAGGTGAAGAAATAAATTCCCTGAAGTAGTAATTTTAGTTTCTTTGTAAGTCGGCAATTATTTTTTTTCTAATTTTTTTTTTATGAACTACTTTTTCTAATTTTATTTGTGGCTTTGTTGATGTTATTGTTGAATTTTTGACTCGTTGAATGTTAAGTTGCTTATTGTTGATGTTGAAAATCGTAAGCTGATATTTTTATTTGATTGTTGAGTTGGGGATTGAAATTAGGGGCAGGATTATTTTATTGTTTTTTAAGATAATGGACTGAACTTTTAATTGTTGAAATTAAGATAGATGCAATCAAGGATTGATTTATTGATTGACATGAGGTACTGAACTTATGATTATTGAAATTAGGGCTTGAACTTATGATTGTTGAAATCAGGAATTGAGCAAGACATGCTAGTAATTGCTTCCTTTGGCTCATTGTGGCTTTTGCGCTTTTTTCTATTTTGTTTAGCTAAATGTGTCCTCTATTTTTTTTTCTTTCTATCCAACCCATATATATACACGCACATAAACCAATGTATACACATATAAAAATGAAAAGCAACCCCAACATTCTTTTTCTTCTCATTTTCTTGTCCCCCCATGCTCCCCTTCATGGTTGGTTATCTCCTTTCCCTTCTTTAAGAACCCACACCATGGGGGGAAAGGCAGAGAGAAAAAAAAAAAAGAAGAAGAAGAGTTGGCAGGAAAAAAAAAACAGCGAGGAAGAAAATAATTTAAAATCTGGAATCATGGAGGATCTAGGCCTCTCTTTGGCAGATGTAAGTCTTATAATTTCAACAAAATAATTTTTCCAATTTAAAACCCAATTTTAGAGTACTAATTACCTTTGTTTGGATTATTTACCAATTCCCGTTATACTTTCGGCCACCTAATGTTTAGTTAATGCAAATTTGTGTGGGAAAACTTTGGTTGTGCGTTTGGAAGGTATTTGGGCAATGATACATAGACGATAGCTAGGTAATCATGCATGTAGAACAAATATATGGAAGGATAATGCAGGGAATGACCACAAGAAAGGGAAAAAGTGGGCACTGTTTGGACCTTAGGAAACCAAGTGTTTGATTGTCTAGAATGTTAATTATGGTTATTTGAGTACCTAATTATTCAATATCACCCTTTCTCTTTGGGTGAGATTTGACAGTATTCAACTTTTGGTTCAATCTTGACAATTGGAGCAATCTTGGGTGCAGTTATGAGTGGGAAAATAGAAGATCATATGGGCCGGAGAGGTGTAAGTCCTTCCTACACCTCTCTGGTTTCACCAAAGTGGACGACAATTGGTATTCCATGAAAATCTTTTTTGAAATAAGGAAGTAGAAGTATCTCGAGGCATTGGATTAGTAAGCTTCTAGTTATATGAAGATAATAATAATGTTCACAATTCAGAATTTATGTTAGTTCCTGTTAATTGAATGAGAATTTTTGAATTTGTAAATGGCATGATCGGTCCAAGGCAGTAAAAATCCTCATAAACGATCTTAAATTCTTTGCATCTTTTAATGAAGAGCTTTTCAAGGAAATAACTCATCTGATGACATTGAATAATTTCAGGTACCAACTATAACATCATTTAATTTCTACCCCAATTGACTACAAGAAATGTATTAATGGTGTGTTTGTGTATGTTGTAGGAAAAATGAATTATGGAGATACAAAATCTGCAAGGGCAATTATGTTAGTTGAGTTCAAAAAGAAATTGCAGTTTCCTAACCTAAAAAATTCAAGGTTATGGACTCTCATTAATCATGTAATCTAAAGTACAAATGTTAAATTTCAATGCATGGCTATATTTCCTAAAGAATTGAAACCACTTACTGGGTTTATTCGACATTTGAAATTTGTATATCGATCTAACTTGGCTATCAAAGAGCAATTTTGGTGCATCTATTCAATTCTTTTCACCAATTTATGTCGTTTGCAATTATGAGTTTGCTCCATTTTTAGATTTAGTTCCTAAATTAGTTAATTGCTTATTAATATGTGCGTCAGAATATTGGGATACGGTAATCAGTTTCAGGCAATCAAGATGTATATAAGGATATAACTACTCTGCATTAGCTTATGTTGGCAGTGATAATTATCATCCAGTGATAATTTTTTTATATATCATTTTAACTAAAGAAAAATTGTGCTTATTTGAAAAATGTTGCTCAAAACAAAAATATGAGTTTTTTCATAACAAAAAGGCAGAAATGCCCATATAAGAAAAATCAAATGTGATCTCTCATTTATCCAAAATGAATTAATTCACGATCATATATATTTTTCTAAAACATTTGAGTCTATTCAAATTCAAGCGACAATTTTAACATGCAATCAGTAAATATGAGGGACTAACAATTTATGTTATGCTGCAGCTTGAATTGGCAACACCAACTTTGTAAAAATCCAAGGCCAAATCCAGATATTAGAACTCTTTTTGTAGATCATTCATGCGGACAATCCAATGGTGCATGCGCTCCATCACCAGCAAACAATCCACTTCTAGTCTTCTAGGATCCTTGCCCAAAGCTGGAGGTTTCCCTCCTATGGGTGCTCACGGGGTAGATAATTGTTGCTGGTTAGCATTTCAAGAGCCTGTTCAAGTTATCTTTTAAAATAGTTGCCTTTTGCAATAAGAGAATTGGGCTTCTCTCCTATGTGGTTAGTGCAGCTAGTTTCGCATTTTTCGCTTGTGAATTAGTTATTCTATGCAATGTGGAAAGGTATTGGCATTCCCAGTTGTTAACAGGTACCGATTTACATAGCAAAGATTACACCAAAAGATCTTCGAGGAGGGTTCACAACAGTCAATCAGGTAATTAAATTTTTTATAATTTAATATCAAAGTCTAGATAGATAGCTAGTAAACTTATATGCTAGTGATTCAACAGTTGATGATATGTAGTGGCATACCAGTAATGTACCTCATTGGAACAGTCATCACCTGGCACACTTTAGCTCTAATTGGTAATTTATTTCCTCTTGTTCTGTTTAAATTTCATATGAATGAAGTAAAAAAAATAATAACAATCACTTGCATTTGATCATATAGGAACCATTCCATGCCTACTAAATCTTCTGGGCTTGTTCTTTATTCCCGAGTCTCCCAGGTGGCTGGTGAGTTAGATAGATTCAGTTAGTAGTTGTTTACATTATTTGGGATGATTCTTACAATAAAAGACTAGTCTGGTTTTATTGTTGCTTTCACAGGATACTTTTTAATCAACTATAAGCTATATACAAAAGTTAAAAAATATGTAACATGTTATTTCCCGACGAAATATATGAAAAATAGAAGAAAGAGTCCCTTTAACAAGCTTGATGATGAGTACGACACTTTGCCGGCAATACATGGGCAGTGGTCAGATTATGAAGCTGCTCTACAGCGCCTTAGGGGAGACAGCGCCGATATATCTGAAGAAGCAGCTGAAATCAGAGTAACTTTTTGATTTTGTTTGTTCAGAGTAACTCAACTTTTAATTACTTTATATTTTACATGTTTTATGTTCGTTCACTAACTTAAAAGATACTAATAATTTCCATTGGTTTTAATGCAGATTGGGTGTGTGGATATGGTGGATCGGTACATAGTCGGCTACATCTTGTTACTTTTGTTATGTAGTGAACAATGGTGTGGATATGGTGGATCGGTAGATAGTCAGCCACATCTTGTTAATTTTGTTATGTAGTGAACAATGTGCTTTTGTTAATCTTTAGTTATTTTGTTGGGTACGCGAACAATTAACGATATTAATTCTTGTTATTTAATTAAGCAATTTAGAAACATTGAGACTTTTTATGTTTAATATGATTGTCTCTTTTGGTTTTGAAAATTATTGTAACAAATAGAAACGAATTGGATCATAGCATATTCAAATAATTCTATTTACTATAGTATATAATTTTTACGACAAAATTATTTCATGGCCATTGCATATGATGAAAATGAATTGGCGATGAAATTTTTTCGTCGCTAATACAAGCAACCATTTTATATATTTTTGGCGACAAAACTATTTCGTCGCCATTGCATATGATGAAAATGAATTGGCAACGAATTTTTTTGTCGCTAATACAAGCAACCATTTTGTATATTTGGCGATAAAATTATTTCATTGCCATTGCATATGCTGAAAATGAATTGGCGACGAAAATAATTCGTCGCCATTGCATAGTATGAATTGACGATGAAATTTTTTCATCGCTAATGCAAAATTACTACAAAAAAATGACTCTTTTTCTGACAAAATGCGCATCAATGGCGATGAAAATTTTGATCAATAACGAACCGCCATTTTTGTCTATGGCGACAAAATATAAATTTTGTCGCTAGGGGCCTTTGGCGACAAGGCAAAGGCGACAAAATTAGCAATGAAATTTTTCATCACCAAAGCCTTTAGCGACGAAAAATGGACTTTTGGCGACAAAATCTGTTTGTCGCCAAAACACATTTTTCTTGTAGTGACACCTAGTCTAAAGAGGTAACTTCATGAATGAAGAGTTCGCGTCGAAGTTCATCATTGAGTCCTCTCCAGAACCTACTCAATGTCATACGCTCATCTTCATCTACATTGCAATGCATCAAGTATTCCTTAAATTGTGTAACGTATTCATTAGCAGACTTGGTTCCTTGTCATAAGGCATTCCACTGATCTAAAAGATCACCTTTTAATGCGGAAGGTACTTCTCTTTTAGCCTTTCCTTCATCTCGATCCAATCACTTATGGCCGGTTAGTTTCTTCGAGCAAGGGTTTGCTCAGCATTCTACCAAAATGGCTAGGCTCGGCAATGAGTTTCATTTTAGCAAATCGAAACTTTCTATCATCAAAGAGTTGTGCCATTTGAAGAAATGGTCCATTTCAAATAGTCTGTCAGTGAAAGCCTTGGGATCGAGATGACCATCGAAGGTGGGTGCTTCAACTTTAAATGTTCATCATGATTCTTTCATCTGGATCTTGTATGGCAAGGTGGTTACGGATATCGGCACCTACATGGCGATTTAGACTTTTCCTATGACGTGGGTAGTTTGAAGGTCGAGCATGGTACCTGCCTCGAGCAGGGAATCTGTAGCACCCTAAATTTCCCCTGAAAATTCTGCGTATGTGTGGATATCGCAGGCTAACCACGTTTTAACTTTTTCAAATTCAAATACGAGTCGCCACTTAATTTTTAAAGGAAAATTAAGAAACTATTTTAAAAGTAAACTGATCTTTTGGAAACCAGAGATTTCTAGGTCCGGGGACTATGGAATGAGAAGGGAAGGAGCCCGGCGGACTAAAACACCCCCTCTCATACGATCTCGCGATAGGCCTTTACTCAAACATCCTTTTTAATCAAATTATTAATCTAAGTGTGTCCTCAACTAATACATAGATATAAATATACAAAACACAAGCATGTCAAAAAGGGTGCAAGATTGCTAATCGGTAAAAGGCGTACAAAAATCACATAATTCAAATAGCAAGCAAAATATTATGCAAATGAGGAACAAGAGAACTTACCCAGGATCCAGCTGCAAAATGGGAAACGTGTAATGCATACGAGATAACGGAAAACCCTAAAGAAAGGTCTCTGACACATATATACATATAAGGCAAATCCTAATCTAAATCGTTCATGAAGTTGAAAATCAATAAAATCAAGAAATAAGATAAACTAGAGAAAGAAGTCAAGAAATTGTACCTCCGTAGCGCTACAAGACAAAGGATTAGTCAACATGCTTTTATTACAATATAATTTCAAAACCTAAATATTATATCAAACTTCTAGCTTAATCCTAACAAATATGGAAGGAGTTGACATAATCATGAATTCCTTCTAACTAGTTGGAAACACAACACCTCTATAGATATACAAGTCTCAACTAGGAGCCAATGAAATGTCCATATAGAGATGGTATGATTTCAATATGATTATAAGGAATCCATGACTAGGTTCAACTAATTATGACTTACCTCAACAAAACAATGTGCTAATATTGCAAAAAAATCAATGCATGCGTGATGATATGAATGCATGAACATAAATAAAGCATAATTAATCTTGTTCAAAACATGGTTTAGGCCTTAGGTCATAGGAAGGTCATTTGGATAATCATTTATAAAGTTTATCAAATCTATAATAGAATTTCAGAAGCTATAGAGAGCATACCAGATTTTGAAAATTAGAAAAAGGATAGATCCCATGGTCTAATTTCAACGATATTTGGACACAAGGTGCCTCCGTGAGTCTAGTTTCTAACCAAAAAAGAAAATCAAAGATCAAACGGTTCGATCTCTGGTAATTAGGCCAAAACTAGACATCACTCAGATTTTAACAACTCTCTGTCCAGAGATATTGTATGATTTTCTAAAAAATAGTAAGCAAATCAGAATGACTCCACTCTTTTTAAGGGATCTTGTTAACACATTAAAATTCATAGAAAAATTTTATTTTAAGTCAAAAGTGCTTGATTAAAGTTCTGATCTATTCATTTTAAAAAGGTGTTATTGTTCTGAAATTTTGGACGAAAAATAGTTGAGTTGCAAAACCCATGATCAAACCATACTAACTATGAAATCTCATCAAAACAAAAATCACAGTGAGTTAGGGACAAATTCCAATTGGTTTCATTCAATTCCGATGAACCATGATTTAATTAAAAATCCTTGATCATCGCTGGTTATTGAACTCAATGCACTATTGTTTGTATCTAAGCCATTAGAGTTGGCTCTTCTTAAACCTTAATTCCTCTCTCAAGTTAATGATCCTTGAGGAATATAGACTTGCTTTATTCAATTCTTCTCCCGAATTCACGATCCTTGGAGACCAATTATGAACAATCCATATTAATCTCAATGGGATATGAAGATAATTTCATGAGACTTCAAATTTAGACGATCCAAGTCATGAGTCAAGGCTTGGATCTACTAATTGTGTATGGATACAACCATGATCAACCTTCATCCCCGTATAAATCATGAGTTTATAGAGAACTAAAGGATCAAACTCAAGGGAATCAAATGAGATATTGAAGATCTCATGAATCCCAAGAGAGAAATATAACAAAAGGAAATGAAATCAGAACTCAATAGATTTTCTAAGTTAGACTTTGCTTTAGAACTTATTTGATCTTAAACCCAAAGCTAGTTAGATCCAAATCAATAAAAAGAAACAAAATGAAAGTTCAATCACAATATTAGTGGTGTGTGATGAAATGAGGTGGGAAGAGACTTTTTGAAAATGTGTACAAGGTCCTAAGGAGTTCTATGTATTGTGATTGAACTTAAACTAAGAACTAACTAAGACTAGAGGTTACCTCCAATGTTCCTCAACTTCTTTGTGGTTTGAAAGTCCTCCAAAGATTCTTCAAGCTCTTCCTCTAACTCTTGCAATGATTTACTTCTTTAATTCTCTTAATTCTCTCTAAGATTCTCTCCTAATTATCTCTAAGAAAGTTGTTCAAGAAAAAGACCCCTTTGTAATGAGGGATATTCATCCTCTTATATAGGCAAATTTCTGAGGGGTACTTCAGTAATTTTAAGGTGAAAACCCTAATTTCGAATGTACTTTTGATGGCACAATACGTACTATTTTAAAGCTGAGTGTTAAAAAATGCGGCACTTGGTGGAGTTTTCCGCGGCACTCAGTGAATACCGGAACAACACTCACCAACAACTGGCACGACACTCATTGAGTGTCAGAGCGGCGCTCAGAGAGTGCCGCAGACAACTTGCAGACTGCCGTCTTTTGGTGCATCTCAGTTTGTTTTGTTTTCAATTTCTTTTTCTTTTTCTATTCTTTTCTTTCTTTTTTTTTTTGCTTTCAGAACTCCCTCTATTATCGCGGCATTTGGCGACTTGTCTGCGGCATTCAATGATTGCTGATGCGGCTCTCACTGAATGCCGGTACGGCAGTCAATGAGTGCCGCTACGGTACTGCGTGACTGCCGCATTCTTTGCTGCGTGCCGTTCTCTTATATTTTCCCTTCTTTCCCTTTTCTTTGATCAATCTTACTTTTTGAAATCGGAGAGCCTTTTCAAAGAGCTTGAATTACCATGGAAACCCTAAGTTAGTCGGACATTGTCATCATTGGACTTGGAGGAAACACTCCCCTGAATTCGACTGTTGGTCAAAATCGGGTGTCAACAGTTTGCCCCTCTTTGACAGAGCTTGTGGAGCAACGCGTTTCACAAGTGAATGTGTAACAACATGTATTTTCTTTAATTGTTAAATGTAAATTTCCATGTTATTAATTGTACTTCTTGTTTTATTTCAATAAAATTCTTTAATTGGGATCAAACTGTAAATTCTATAAAATTCAAGAATACATGTGTTATGTTTTCACAACGAAATTCGCATAAGGCTAGAAATACCTGAGATGAATTTCAAATCTGTATTTTCAAAATGGTGAAAATATTTACTTTTGACTCAAACTGTATTTTTATATAACTGGAAAATTCTTTCTTTCAATAAAATTATTTTTCTGTATTTTGTGGTGATCACTGCGCCGCAAAAATACCAGTTTATGTTAGAAAAATGTTCGCGCCGCGTTGGGACTCCCACAGTTTGGGAATCTCCACAAATCAAGATTTGACATTTACTTTTTGATTATTTAATGCAACTAATGATTGGTTACACTTGTTTGGTTAATGCAATTGTGTATGTGTATTTGTAGTGCCATAAGTTGAGTTTCCCAAACACTTAAAGAGATTCCTAGACTAGTTGCTTATGCCTTGTTTGGCTATGCTTATTTTGTGTGTGGTAATGTTATGCCAAAAGCTACTTTACCCAAACACCCACACTTGACCCCTATGCATCTAAACCACCCCTTCAAGTTGATTATATACACACACACACACACGTATGTATATTAGCATATTTGAGCTGAGTATAATTGTGCAATTAGGAAATTAGAAATAAAATCATTTGTTGGGTAAGAGTGAATGAACTTGGAGCCCAAGTTCTTGACATTGGATTTCTATATATATACACTACTATCTCTCACACATTCTGCACAATCTTAACAAACTAAGTTTTCAGAGAGAATAGAGAGAAACACAGAGAGTTTGATATAGAAATTTTAGAGAGAGAAGGCTTCATATCACCATAGCCAAAGCTTGTGGTGGGAATTCTATTTCTTGATTCTTTCTCAACAAAACTCTATCCTCTTATCACAATGACTATTATCAACTCACTTGGAATGTAAACTTATACTTATTTATTGTTGTATTTGCTTAATTTAGAATCACCATTGTTGAATTTGTCCATGGAAGTTCAAAGCTTGAGAAACATGATTTTCCAAACTTAACTAAAATTCATTTTTAGATACGATTATAAAAGATTGTCGTTCCTAGAGGTCATGTATAAAGTATTAGAGCCTAATTCCTTCATAGGAGAAAGTATATTAGAAATTAAGTTTTGACACCTCTCGATTTTTGTAAAATTCGAGAGCTACGTTTCGATTCGTGTTAAATTGATTTCATATTCGTAATCCTTGTGAAAAAATGAAGAGAACCATATATTATAAGTCTTGGTTACTTTCAGAATTCAAAATGGGTCAAAACAGGGCATTAAAACTGAAACAGGGAAGAAAAACAAAGAAGATGAAGTTCTACAGTACCTCGTGCGCGCGACCTGCGCGAGAGAGCCTCGTGTGCGACCTGTGTTATTCGGACAGTTTGGGAGTTTTTAAAAGAAAATCAAAAAATGGGCATATCGCGCAAGTGGCCCACGCAAATGACCCGTCGCGCGAGCGACCTGCCTTTTTTTTTTTTTGGTTTTAGTCTATTTTCTGTTAAGGAATTGTTTGGATAAAGTTTTAAGGGTTTCTAGAGTACTGTTTGAGAATTATACTAAAACAGAACCCTATTTTGTAAGGTTTTGTTAAAAAGTAATTTTAGGACTTGTTTATTCTTGTACATACGTTGTTAATATCTTCCCAGTAATTTATGCGCTTGTATAAGGTCATATGACATGCATGTGGGGTCAAGTGTACATGCATGGTGAGTGATGGTCAATGTGAGAAGAGTAAATGGATGAGATTGTGTATTGGACACTCCTTGGTGCTAGTGTACTATAGTGTGATATTATGAGATTGTGGTTTAGAGTATCTTTAAAATACGACGGTGACAAACTTGGATACTCCCTGGCGCCCATAGTAGCGCTAAAGTGTGTGACACCGACTTGGACACTCCCTGGCACCCGTGGTAGTGCTAAAGTGTGTCCCACTGGACATTCCCTGAATTCTGTGGTATGGCTAAAGTATGAGGCAATTGGACACTCCATGGTAACCTATACTAAAGTGTGAGGCAAACTGGACACTCCCTGGTACCCCTACACTAAAGTGTGGTCACCTTAGTATTTCAAGATATTGGAGCGAGATAGTTAGATGATGTGTTGTCGAGAGAAAAGAGTCGATGATAAGAGAATGGTTGCATTGTTCCATGCATGATCACATGCTTTATTGATTTAAGATTTCGATATTATTTTTGTTGTTTTACAAGTTGATTTCATTTCTATATTTCTATCATGTGGAATAATAAACCTGTGAAATAAAAAGGGTAAAGGGGTATGTTTTACATTACAAGTATATGTTTTTAATACTCACCAGCTTCATGGAACTGACGGCGTTGATACACCCTGGACGTGTCTAGGTTTTTCAGGTTATAATTAGGCTGGACCATATGACTATGCAAATTGAGAACAGCCACTTATAAAGAGAAACTATTTAAATGCTGCTCTAGTTGATGAACTGTTTTGTAATATGGATTACTGTAATAGATATTATTTTTATTTGCAAGGCGGGTTGTGCCTTTAGATGATTACGTGATGTAATAATTAATAACTTAGAAAAAATTTATAAGTCTTGATTGCTCTTACTCTGATTTAAATTATTATATTGCTCGACGTTTGGGACGGAATCGATCCTGCAAACTGTCATGACCTACAGGTCCATAAAGGAAATTAAATGCTTTCCCTATTTATGCTACGTCGGGGCGTGACAAGATTTAGTGGTATCAGAGCCAGGTTATTACCAGAATAGTTCAGCCAGGTTAATGTTTACCAGTATAGAGATTCAACATTTTGCTAGCTTAAGCTTTGCACACTCGATGATTCGATAGGAGGATAAACCCGGAACCCAAACGCCTAAGATTATCTCTTTTAAGATTAGTCCTGACATAAGTTAGTGTCTTTTTGTCAAGTATAGATCTAGTTCTGCCACATTTCGTACCAGACTTATTTGGAGGACATTAGGTTACCCAGGGTGCAGTACTTCGACTTCTGCTGGACTATATCACGCCGTGATCGAGCAGCAGGCAGCGACAGTAGTGGAGCTAGAGTTATGGCACCAGATTCATGTAATAGGGTTGGTGGATTTACCTCGCGTTCGTCTGGAGCTTTTATATTTCATAGAGGCTCAGCGATTGGTGTTGATAGAGATGGTTCGATTAGTTAATAGCGATGCCTTTTACATCCCTCTAGAGATTCTGATTGTGCATGCTCACCTTGCACAGCTAGATCTGCCCCTACCAGTAGTTCCCGCAGAGGATCCCCTATCGCGGAGGATATCAATGATGGAACTTTTCATTTGGCTCCTTTTGTTATGGATGCTGATGACGAGGAGGAGGAGGAGGATGCTATGGGTCTAGATGATTTTGCTGCTGACCTCGAGGAGGAGTTGGCACTTACGTTAGACCTACCCGAGGAGATGTCAGCTGAGGCGGATGCCCCGGAGCATGCTTCATCAACGACCTCACAGATCAGTGATTTTGATATAGTGGGTCCATTCCATGTCCAGCGGCTCTACCCGGTTGACTCGCTGGATTTCATGATGGTTACGTATAGAGATAACTGACAACCTAGATATAATCTTGTACATATTAACTATTTTGACTTGTGACCCTATCTCTTTTTGCAACTGTAATTACATGCATTTGAGTATAGGGCAATAACCCCATTTTTGGCATTAACTCTTGCATGGACGATGTACGTCCCAACCCATACGGATAGGTTAGGCATTGAACTAATCATACTTTTTGTACCTACTTGACGAGAGGTTATATATATGGAAATACCCTTTTTGATGTTGTTGTTGTTTAAACTGCTTTATATTACTATTATGATTCATGATTCTCATTCTTTGATCATTATGATATGTTTAGAATGGCTGGGAGACCAAGGAGGAATAGGAACCTGATCAAGGAGGCACCTTTGGCTGCCGATCCCACAAAAATGTTTGAGGCTTTTGTCAGACGCCTCAAGAGGATCGAAAATCCGAATGAAAATCGATATGAACACCAGACAGGGGATAAACTGCTAGATAGATTCCGTACACTGAGGCCCGAACAGTTTGCAGGAACTGCAGAGCCCTGGAAAGCGGAACAGTGGTTGAGATAAATGGATCGCATGTTCGAAGCAGTTCAGTGCAATGAAATGGATAAGAGGAGGTTAGCTACCTTCCAATTAACCGATGCCACTGCAGACTGGTGGGACTCGGTGATAGCCACTATTGGGAACGAAGCTGCTACATGAATGACTTGGACGATGTTTAAAGGAAGATTTTTGGAGAAGTACTTCCGGTCTACTGAGAGGCACAGAAGGGAGAAGAAATTTATGGACTTGACTCAGGGGACTAAATCTGTGCAGGAGTACACTACATAGTTTGAAAGACTGTCTCGGTTTACTCCTCACATGGTTGATACAGAAGAGAAGAAGATACGAAAGAACAACCAAGGCCTGACACCGCAGATTCATCGCTTGACTCTCGGCCACATGGATAAGTCTTTTAAGGGACTAGCTGGCTTGGCCACCGATCTGGAGGAAGATACTCGAGTGAACCATAAATAATTTGACTTCCGGCCGCCTCAGAGGCATAATTTTTGGAACAAGCCACCAATGTATCGTGCACAAGGGCAGAAGAGGAATTTCGATGGAAGCAAGAAACCCCAAGCTAATACCTATCTGACTCAGCCTCGAGTAGGAGAAGGAAGTAGTGCTGGAAAATGCTTTAACTGTGGTAACCTTGGTCATCTAGCTCGAGACTGCAAGGCACCTAAGCGCATCACTCAGCAAAGTATAGTCTGTTATAACCATGGTGAACCAGGTCACATCAGCACGTACTACACTACTCCTAAGCAGGTGACTTATGGTCAACAGGGTCAAACTCGTTTGAATGATATTATTCCTGAGGCTGCTGAGTATGATGAGATTGTTTATGAAGAGGGGACTATAAA
Organism: Hydrangea macrophylla; assembly: GCA_033977485.1. NCBI lineage: Eukaryota > Viridiplantae > Streptophyta > Magnoliopsida > Cornales > Hydrangeaceae > Hydrangea > Hydrangea macrophylla. The sequence goes on along the minus strand of CM066998.1, from coordinate 51,913,113 downwards.
GAAGAACAGCCTGAACAGCCAGCAGTGGAAGGTACATTAACTTTGTTTAACTCCCATGTTAAAGTTTTATTTGATACGGGTGCTGCACTTTCATTCATATCTGCTAAGACTATTCAGAGATTGGGTATTTTACCTCACCGTTTAGAGAAAGCTTTAAAGGCTACGTCACCATTAGGAGGCATAGTCAAGTTAGGACAAGTATGCAAGGATTGTCCTCTACGACTAGGAGATCGTGAGATCCCTACAAGGCTGATTGTTCTATCGATGAAGGAGTTTGACATAATCCTAGGGATGGATTGGCTCTGTGGACAAGCAAAAACCGTCTCCCCTTTTGCTTTGAAACTGGTTTGAAAGGAAAGAAAGAAAGGTCTGTTGAAAACAGATACAGAGTCGCCACTTGGTCTTTAGGGAACCAAGAAACCCAATTTGACTCACCCAAACGGATAAAGGGCACCGACCCTTCATAACCAAAGAACTTGGCTCGGGATTTTGGTATGAGAGAGGAAGGAGCCTTTATCACGACTAAAACACCCTCAACTCGCCCCGTCTCTCGACGGGCCTCAATTAGCATCCAAATAATCATCTTATACTATGTTTGGTTCAACAATTAATGCTATGATAGTAGCATTAATTAAAGATCAAAAGATAAGATATCATTCATAAGATCTAGCCAAGTATCACACAATGTAAAGTTAAAGATCACACAAGCAAACCTAGGAAAATCATCTAATCATGTATTGAGTAATAAAGTTTTCCTAATCTAAGAGGGGACATGAATTGTTCTTGAAACAAATGAACAAAGAAAATAAAGTATGCTTAGCAAGCTAGTATGATGCATATTAATCTTTGAGAAAAGAAGATCTCTCAATCCCCGGGACGGATGAGAAAGGAAGATTAGATCGGGGGGAAGCATAAGCGTGTGATCAAGTTCATTCTTTATAATCTTCTGAGATTAGGGGTCACAAAAACCCCAAATCTTGCATGGATGCAATGTATGATCCTAGAATGTGCAAAGGTTGTAGTGTGTTTGTGTACATGGACTTTCTAAAGTGACTTAGAAGTCTATAATATGCATGAATGCATGAAGTAAATCATCATACAATATGTACAAATGTAGTATGGATTACTTCCTAAGACATGAGCTAATTTGGATTGCATATAAGCATCAAATCAAAGAATGAAACTAAAAGTATGCTTTCTGTGAATAGTGGACAGAATAGTGAGTTGATCTTGTGGAAATTGAAAAGAGGGGTTAACAATGTTTTCAATGCATTATATTTTATGGAGATCTTCCTTATTGTGTCTAGAACACAACCCAAAAAGCCAAACTTCAATAGCTATTACAGATTGGGAGAAATCATATGAACAATGGACATTACTCAGAAACAGAGCTCGTACTGTCGACTGAAATGTTAGAAAATCTTTGAAAATGAAAACAAAACATCTAGAGGCCCATATTATACAGAACGTTTCCTAAAACATTGAAGTTTGAGGGAAAAATAATTTACGACCACTCCTTTTGGAAAAGTTTTCTGAAAAACATGTTGAAAGTCAACCAAGCTGCTGTGACAGTAAAGGCAGAATGTTTGGAAGGAATGTTTGGGCAAAAATAGACCCCTTCCAAGCGTTTTCAAGTCAAACCAAAAATCATGGGTATTCTCTAATGAGTTAGGAAGACTTTCCAAGTGGCCTTACATTCATGCTTTGAGTATTGAGCTCAGAATAATTCCTTGAAGTCAAATAACTCACTGTTTTGAAGATTTTCTTTTGAGAAAAACAAGGTTTATTTCTTAAAACTCAAATATTGGAGGTTTTAGAGGGGTTTTGAAATGGGGGTTTTGAAAGCACATTTTCAATACTCAAAGAAGATTAAAACGACTTGTAATGTCAACATCCAACTCATTTTAAGAACTTCCAAGATTGTTGGAAAGACTTGTTTTATTTTGGAAATAACTTCAAGAATACATAGGAATGTATTGAAGTTATGATCATCATCTATCAAACATGTTATTGAGGTCAAGAGCTACTATCCATAAAGATTCACTCACCTCAAACTTCATGTCATAATCTAGATGATGATGAACTAGTAAGTAAACGAAGTAAAATAAAAAAGAAATGGGGGAAGAAGAGATGAACAAATATATAAACAAGCAAGTAAATAGCAATCAATAGATGATATTCATGATGATTTTGGACTTGTAGCTTGGTGTTTCACTCATATATGGTGACTTTGGACATGGAAGTAGCTTCCTCTATCATAAATGCTCAAGAAAATGGTGGTTGGGTGTATTGAATGTGAAATAAAGAGGAGTAATGAGGTAAAAACAAGGTTGGGAACTCACTTTTTTCTTGAAAATCAAAAGGAGGAGGCTCACTTTCAACTATTCTAACCTTATCTTTACAACTTTCTCTCTACAACTTTTTCTAAACTTGCATTTTAAACCCCCTAAATGAGAAGTCAAGGGGCGTTTATATAGGCTAATTTGGGGTGGTTTGGGGTCTAAGAAGCACTCCCATTGGTCCCAAACATCTATAACATAGAACTACGTCGTTTTGCTTTCTAATTAATCAATTTGGACCCCCAATCAAAATAACAAAAACAGACCATTCTGGGGGAGAGTACCGTGATGGCACTGGGCCTATGCCGCCGCGATAGTGGGCCAGTGCTGCAGCGGCACTACTCCTCAGACGTCTGGATAATTCTTTTTAGGCCCGCAGAGGTTCCGGTATTCGCAAAAAGGCCCTATTTCGTCCAAAATTCACAGAAAATGCGCACGAACTCCAAACCGAGGTTGTGATATACCGTTGGAAAGGTAATAGAGTCTACTTTCTATAAAAAAAAAAGTAGTATAGAGATAGGTCACTTTGGAAATTTTTGCGGTGTTCGCGATAAAAGCCGATTTGATCGCCTTTTTCACCTTCGGAAATTCGTAATAAATCCATTTTAAATCGATAAAATATGTGCGATATACCGTTAGAAAGCTATTGACTGCTAGTATCCATGAAAAATGTATGAAAAATGATACGGCACTCCGGTTTGAAAGTCAACTTTCAGGTCAAATCGGTCAAACTTGGGATTCCCAAGAAGTTCTGGGAACCTCCAGGGGCTCCCAGGAGTTGACGTTTTTGTATGTTTTCCTTTTGAAACTCATTTTAGTACTTTTCATGTGATCTAGCATGACCTTGGAACTTTTGGGCAATTTTGGTTGACTTTGGTCAAACTCTGGTCAAACCTTGGTCAAACCGGTCAACAGGGACTTTCCGGGAACTTCTGGGACTTCTGGGGTCTCTGGGAGCCGACGATTTCATCTGGTCTTGCTTTAAAACTCTTTTTATTGCTTTTCTTATGACGTAGCATGTTTCCAGCACATTTGGTTCAAATCTGGGAGTGTTTGGGCTTTCAGGGGTATTTTGGTCATTCCGAGCATTTTGAGAGATAGAACTAACTTCCAGAAGTCCTTTCGAGTCTTTTCGATCATTGTGAACTACCAAGCTATGGGTCTCATAAATCTAATAGCCGACAAAATGGGGTGTCTACAGTTTGCTCCTCTTTGGCATAAACTTGCGAGGCAACGCATATCGTAAGCGAGTGCCAAAGTTTTAAAGATACAGGTCTTTTGGAGGTTATAGATTTAGGATAAGAGCGTTGCAAAAGATGCAAGGATGATGCTGAGGTTAGTGCTGGTCGTGCTCCATGTGAGCTGCCTACGTATCCTAAGGGAATCAGACCAGGACGTAGTTCGGGCAAACAGGGGACAAAATCACACATGCAAATGCTCAAAAGTGCAAGCAGATGTTATGTTATGAGGATGATATGCAATGCATGAATGCGACATGCAATGGGTCTCTATCATGCCTAGCGTTCTGATCCTAGTATGAGCTGGTGCTGTGGGGAGTGTGTCACTCCAAGTGGACTTATGTCGTGTTGATGTGTTGACTGACTTGGATAAAGACACCAAGGTTTGGAAGACTTTGGGTCTCGGGGCAAACTTCCTAATTTTTGGGAAGCATGTTTTGAAACGGATCAGATGTAGGGTCTTTGATGATGACAACCAAAGATGACCGAGGGATCTTGCAATAATCGGTAGTTGGGGACTCTATGATAACTGACAGGTGAGAAAGCTCATGATAATCGAAAAGACGCAGGGTCGTGCATGGACAGTGCTCGTCCCGGGAATCGGGATGCGGGTGATGTTCTGGTCAACCCTGATGACCGATCTTGGAAAGTCGGTTCTGTTATCTGTTATCTTTTGCTGGGGGTCGCAGGAGACTCTTTGAGAATCTTAACTATTTCTTGACCGGGAGCCAGGACCCATCTCTGAATCTCTCACGGTTGATCAAATCTTTGCAATTGCACATTCCAAAAGGGCCAGTTAGGGCCTTCGGGGGCAGATATCTTTCTGTATTTGTCCTCGGGGATGGTGTAGGATTCTCTGAGAATCTCTCTTAACTGTTTTTCGACCGGGAACCAGGACCCATCTCTGAATCGCTCACTGTTGATCGAATATTGCAGTGTTCAATCCAAGAGAGCCGGTTAGGGCCTCCGTGAGCTGATATCTTTCTGCATCTATCCACTGGGGATGGTGCTGGACTCTCGGAGAATCTCTCTTAACTGTTTCTTGACCGGAAATTAGGATCCAAATTTGAACCTCTCGTGGTTGATCAAATCTTGCAACGGTCAGTCCGAGAAGACAATTCGAGCCTTCGGGAGCTGATTTCTTTCTGCATCTGTTCTCTAGTGATAAATTGAATCTGATGGGGATAAAATGACTCTATTGGGGGTAAAACCTTGTCAGTCTTGACTGAAATGGACCACTGGGGCTAATTGGGATCCAAAACGGGCTGAAATGGGTCAAAACAGGCCAAAACGGGCTAAAGCGGAGCGAAGAGGGGCCCGTAGGGAGTAGTGTGACACGACTAAAAAGTTGTGCACTCTTGTGCAACACCCAAGTGTAGGTGATCGTGCAAGTAATACTGGATAAGTCCAGGTCGATCCCACAGGGAAGGAATAGGAAGAATATATACTAAGTTACAACCTAAAGAAAAGAAAATATCAATAAACGAGTGGAGGTTCTAATGAATCCTAATTAATTAAATTAAATTAAATAATAAACTAAAGCATAAAGAAACATAATTAATTAAACAAGTAAATTAAAGGTGTTGGAAACACATGAATCCACATTGATCCTAACCATCAACCATGCACATTCATTAACATTCTATGGAGTTCATTCCTCTTCAGTATTCCGTATTTTTCTAAAGATAAAGAATCAATAGTCCTTTCATGACCGGGACTACATCATCACAGTTGATTTAAAATACTTGGAAGACGGTTTAAAACAATGGTTATTACTGGCACTCTAAATGGTGTTAGCATTCAAAGTGATTTTCAAAAGTCATTGAAGAGAATAGCCTTAAGGCTTTAAGTTCTAAAAACTGTTGTGACAAACTGAGCTTATAGGGACAATTTGATGACAGATTTCTAAAACAGAAATTCATGGAATACTTAAAAGAATCATCTCAGGAATTAACAAATTCGATCGATCGAAGCAATCTCGATCGATCGGACAGCATCATCCTTCAATCGATCGAAATGTCTTCGATCGCTTGACTATGGCTCTGGTTCGATCGATCGAAATATCTTCGATCAATCGAGCCCAGGTTTTCTATATCATACATGGCAGAGGCTAAGAATCAATGTTTCATAACGTCTAAACTACGAAAACATGAATAAATTAATACAGAAATAGTAACCTAAAGTAATCATAGCATATAAACTAATAACAATCAAATATCAAGGATTGAAAAGAAAAACCTGGATATAAACTGAAATTAACTCGAAATAAACATGAAATCCACTAGAATCTTCAATAATCTTCAATATATTAATGAAAAAGAGGAAGAAAAAGATGAATCTAGCCTAATCTACTCCTAATCTAACCCTAAAACTACCCTAAACTGCTATTTTCTGCGTTCTGGAGTGTCCTCCCTTCGTCTGGTGTCAAAACGACTTATATATAGGGTTCCCGCAGACTGTACGCAACTTTTGGTTAAATATGAAGTTCAATTGATCGAGCTTAGTTCGATCGATCGAAGGTTCGATCGATTGAACTCTCCTCAATCGATTGAACTCTCTGATTTTGACAGCTCTGCGCACCGATGGGAGAATGGCCTTAACCTTTTACTCGGACCTCGGATACCTCTCGTTTGCGGCCACATGACCATAACTCAAAGATCTACATTTCATATCTATGGGAAAATCTTCCAAATCTGAAGTCTTCATTATCAAAAATGGCGTTTTCTCAGCTGCTTCTGTTGTCCTCTTCACCAGAATCACTTTCTTTAGCTCCACTTCATTGTTTTACATTTTAATACCTATAAAACAACACATAAACATATGTTTTAGCATTAACACAATAAAAAGAACATTGTTATTAGAATGCACCTAAATGTAGGGACTTTGGGGATAAACGTATGCATAAAGAACCATGTAATACGCTATGAACATGCACTTTTCACCTCGAATCACACCCCCCAACTAGCTCGTTGCTAGTCCCTAGCAATGAAGCGAACTACAGCAATGTTTATTTAAACTCTAAGAATTGAAAACAAAAGAAAGTAAAAATCCTAACTCACTTTCACAGGAATCGCGATTGCATTTAGCGTATGCAATAAGCCTTTAAACCCCTAGGTTTCCCCTAGTGGACGAGTATTGTCTCGTGAGGGTTTGCAGTGAATTTACCCACAAAATTCATGTTTATGGTAATGGTTCTAGTTTAAATGTTTTCAAGAAATTTTTCCTCTCATTTAGCAATATAGTTAGGCTCGACAACCTCATGAAACTCTCTAGTATACCATAGCCATGCAACACACACATTACAGTTAATCTACTATCAAAGTCATCATAATATTCTATACCTATTAATCTTCAAGTGTGTGTATGATTGGACAACTAAAATATAAAACTTTAATTTCAAAGCTCGCATAACCTAAGACACCATCAAGACATTCATTTTGACTCAACTCTCACCGGGATTACACTCTCAAGATGAAATCACTATGAATTAGGTGTAATGATTATCACTTATGATATGGAATCTATAAAGAGTAAATGTAAATGGAATCTAATGCTTCTCATATCTAAATTGAAAAACGGACATTTCAATGCACAAAGTCTCATGACAGGATACTTTTCACTAGAAGAGCGAGATACCGTGGAGAACTCTCTCATTACCTTAACTTCAAATCCATTTTACTTAAAATCATTAGGACTTTGAAAAAGAGGTGTTTGATTGAGAAGAAAGAGGCTTGTGATTTTCAATTGATTCTAAGGATGTGATTGGAATGTCTACTATAACTTTTCAAACTTCCCCACATCTCCAATCTCTCTCTTCTTCTTTTTATTTATTTATTTTTTTTCTTTTTCTTTTTTAACAACCATTGGCATATTTTTTTTTCTTTCTTTTTCTTTTTCTTTTTTTTTTCTTTTTTTTTCATGCTTTTGTTTTTCTTTGCCAACTTTCCTTATTCACACTAACACTTCTTGTCAATGCAACACATCCCAATCACACCTACATAAAGAACTGAGGCTTGAACTCCTAATTTGGAGTTAGGTATAGACTTTAGGATTGTGAAGACAAGGCGATTATGATAAGCTCAAGAGGTGAAGTAAATGAATAGCATAGAGGTAGGCCAAGGCTGTGTTATATGTATATGGTCAAAAGATGGCCTAAATCATCTTCTAAGTTAATAGGATTATTCATTTCAGAAAATTCAAGAGCTCTAAAGATTGGTAAATCCTAAACGTTCTCCTCTAGTGATTAGTCAGAATGAAGAAAATTGAGACTTTCAACGAATTAATAAAGTAAGAGTAATTTTATAAAACCCTCAACAAAAAAGAATGGCTCAAAAGCTCACTTGGGTTATTAGTCTCCACTACAGTCTCTCAAGACACTTAAGCTATGCTTACTCATCCATTTAAGTTATGTATGAGGTTATCACAACTTGCTCAAAGTTGTTTGAAGATTAAAAGGCATAAAATATACTATAACTATGATAGTAAACAAACTACCATAGTGTATCACATACTAGTAACATACAGAAAATAACACTAATTTATCATAATTAACTACATTAACTGAGAGAGAAATACAAGAACCATTTAATTATCTTAAATAATTAAAAAAATTTAAAATTTTTGCAATTTTTATTTACTGAATTACAAGTTGCTAAGCAGGTATATGACACTGAAGCACAACAAAAAGATATGAGGCATGCAATGACTCATTCCCCCCAACTAAAACTAAACATTGTCCCCAATGTTCTAAACTAAGCACATGGACATGTAAAGTAAAGCGAGAGAAGGAAGAATGTTACCTCGAGGTGTTAATATCCAATCTGTGTTTATTTATTTATTTATTAGTTACCTACAAAATCATTAGTAGCAACAAGAAAAAAGAGATAATATAATACAACTACTCAATAAATAAATTCGGTTAATCAATATATATTTTTTTTCATAAAGTAATAACCGAAATTTGTGAGGATCTTCCCAATGAAATAATTTAACAGTGAAAAGAATGTAGGGATCCTCATAAAATTGCAACTCCCCCAACTAATGTCAGGCTCAATGTCAGAGGAGATGATGCAAAACCTATGGCCTCCAAATTTGTTGCGGACAGTTACAAGAGGTATACCACACTTTTTAGGAGTTATATGCAAGAAATGATCTTTGGTGTTGGTATTTCCTATAACGGCCTCTACTTTAATACAAGGCGGTGGCCACGGTTCGATAAAAGGGATAAGGTCTAAGTGATGTTCTAATGAAGTTTCATTACCCTCCTTTTGTATTAGAACAGAATCTATGGAGATATGATCATATGAATTGAAGTTCTGTTCTATGCACATGGTTTTGGACTGGACTTGGATAAAGCTATCTATTTGAGCCTCAATGTCATTATTACTCAAGAAGGTCAAGTAGTCTAGAAGATTACTAGTTTCTTGTTGAAGTTTAAGATCATCTAATATAGGCCCGAAAGTTTCTAAGTCCTCTCTCAAAGAATTTTGAAAAATGAAAATTTGCGAAGCCCATGTGCTAGAATCCTTACCATCCTCGTCCACAACACATTCTATTTGTTCAATATTAGGGTACACATGATTTTCAAGCTCGGGATGAGAGCTTTGATTGATAGAGAGGATAGGTGATGGACAACCTGGTGACACCACCTCTTCGGCCCAAAGAGGTGAGGGTTCATGAATATCACAAGTATCTAAATTGGATTTAGATTTTTTGATTATGTCCTCTCTAGGGTCACTATCACAGTTAGGGAGAGAGTCAACATGGGACTCCTTTCCTAGTTGCGGGTAATCACCTAAACTCTCATTATCTTTTAAATCATCATTCTCATCCATGTAAATCTTCTCACTATATATGTCATCTATTGAGGTGCTCTGGACAAAAGGATTGTGCAATTTTATCCAGGCAGTGAAGGAGTTGATGTCTGGGGTTGTATATTGAGGAGAAGATGGTTCTACAATTTCATGCTTAATGGCTTGGTTTTGGAGTTCTTGTTGGGTTATGACTTTCTTGAGTGAGTTGTTAACCTCATTCGGTATAACCCTATCATTGTTCTCTAATTCCATTCCATTATTAGTGTCTTGAAATTTGGGTTATAATGTTAAAGGACTAGTATTGTCTTCTAAAGGTTGGCTAGCATATGCTTGTTGATATCTAGTTTCTAATTTATCAAGTGCACTATCTAGCCTTTTCATTTCACTAAGCAGCAATTTTAACATACCATTATCCTCAACTTCGTTATTCTCCTCATTATTACTATATGAAGTTTCGCCCCATTGTTGTTGGTAGTAATTCCCATCCCATTGCGTTTGTGGACAAGACTCGCCAAAGGGAAAGTCTTGGTAAGTTTGGTAATCGTGGGAACTACTATTATATCCTACATTATTATTTTGGTTATCGCCCCATTGCGATTGGTAGAATTCTCCATGTGGAGGTTCTTGATACGTTTGATAACATGGGGGACTAATATCATTATTTTCCCATTGTGGTAGTTGGTAGCACTCGGGTTGATAACGCGCGTCATAAGTGGGTGCTTGCCAACTTGGGGGATAATTATTTTGATTTTCAAGTGTGTACCTATTATTAGTGTTTGTGTTTGTGTTTGTGTTATATGGAGGGCAATATGAATGAGACATGTTTACCCACAATTTTTTATTAAACAATAGAATTTGTATTTTTATCTTGTGAAAGAAAAAGTCCAACAGTTTTTATATTTGTATTTTTTTTTCTTCTTATTATTATTATTATTATTTTTTTTAATTTTTTTTTTTGAAAAGTAAGAAAAATTGGAAATAACTTAGTAAAATCCTAACCTAGTTGCCTTCCCCGGCAATGGTGCCAAAAACATGACACAACTAAAAAGTTGTGCACTCTTGTGCAACACCCAAGTGTAGGTGATCATGCAAGTAATACTGGATAAGTCCAGGTCGATCCCATAGGGAAGGAATAGGAAGAATATATACTAAGTTACAACCTAAAGAAAAGAAAATATCAATATACGGGTGGAGGTTCTAATGAATCCTAATTAATTAAATTAAACAAAATAATAAACTAAAGCATAAAGAAACATAATTAATTAAACAAGTAAATTAAAGGTGTTGGAAACACATGAATCCACATTGATCCTAACCATCTACCATGCACATTCATTAACATTCTATGGAGTTCATTACTTTTCAGTATTCCGTATTTTTCTAAATATAAAGAATCAATAGCCCTTTCATGACCGGGACTACATCATCATAGTTGATTTAAAATACTTGGAAGACGGTTTAAAACAATGGTTATTACTGGCACTCTAAATGGTGTTAGCATTCAAAGTGCTTTTCAAAAGTCATTGAAGAAAATAGCCTTAAGGCTTTAAGTTCTAAAAACTGTTGTGACAAACTGAGCTTATAGGGACAATTTGATGACAGATTTCTAAAACAGAAAGTCATGGAATACTTAAAAGAATCATCTCAGGAACTAACAAGTTCGATCGATCGAAGCAATCTCGATCGATCGGACAGAATCATCCTTCAATCGATCGAAATGTCTTCGATCGCTTGACTATGGCTCTGGTTCGATCGATCGAAATATCTTCGATCGATCGAGCCCAGGTTTTCTATATCATACATGGCAGAGGCTAAGAATCAATATTTCATAACGTCTAAACTACGAAAACATGAATAAATTAATACAGAAACAGTAACCTAAAGTAATCATAGCATATCAACTAATAACAATCAAATAACAAGGATTGAAAAGGTTTTTTGACACGTTCAAGGGCCAAAAGGGCTTTACGGATGAGTAGATGGCCCGAGGATTCATCATGTCTATGTTGGGGTGCTCTCTATTGAGCACCAAAGGTGACCGGATCTCTATAGCGCTGCTGGGGTCCCTGGTCGTGATGGACTGAATTTACAAGTACAATTGGGCAGGCACCGAACTTGCCATCCTCTACAAGCATATGGGAGAGCTCTCCCGGAATTGCCCAGCCTCCATGGGCGGCTTTTGGAGAGCATGGGAGGTACATTCTCATCTTACTTTCTTTTCTCTTTTCCTTTTAGTTTCCTATTTCTGATTTTTGAATCTCACACTCTTTTCTTTCTTTTCATTTCAGATTTGGTCCTACGAGTATCTCCATATGATGTCGCCTACGACACGGCCATTGGATGCTCTCATCATGACCCAAGGACTGAAGTGGTAGAAGGATCGGGTTGGGCGAAAGACCGGGGCCCATGACTTTATTGCGTTCTAGAATTTTCTAACAACCTTGAGAGAGCCCCACGTCAATTGGCAGCCCTGGGATTCTCTTCTTGCTACCTTCACTCTGGAGAGGCAGAGATTGGGTGGATATGACCCGATGAGGTTGCTGCTAGATGGCTGTAGACACCCCATTTTGTTGGCTATCGGATTCAGGAGACCCATAGCTTGGTGGTTCACAATGATCGCAAAAGACTCGAAAAGACTCTCGGAAGTCAGCTCCATCTCTCAGAATGCTCAGAATGACCAAAATGCCCCTAAAAGCCCGAAAACTCCCAGATTTGGTCCCAAAGTTCTGAAAACATGCTAGGTCGTAAGAAAAGCGATAAAAGGAGTTTTAAAGAGAAATCAGATAAAATCGTCGGCTCCCAGAGACCCCCGGAAGTCCCGGAAGTTCCCGAAAAGTCCCCGTTGACTAGTTTGACCAAGGTTTGACTAGGTTTGACCAAGGTTTGACCAGGTTTGACCAAGTTTGACCAAGTTTGACCAAAATCGTCCGGATTCACCAAAATCATTTTAAAACATGGAAAAAGTGTTAAAGCAAGTTCCAAAAGAAAATCAAGCGAAAACATCGGCTCCCGGGGACTCCCGGAGGTTTCCAGAACTTCCCGGGAATCCCAGGTTTGACCGGTTTGACCAGAATTTGACTTTGGAATCGGGGCACTAAAACAATTTTCAAATATTTTTCATAGATACTAGAGGTCAATAGCTTTCCAACGGTATATCACACATAATTTCTGGATTTAAAACGAATTTATTATGAATTTCCAAAGGAGAAAAAGGCGATCAAATCGGCTTTTATCGCGAATACCGCAAAACTTTTCAAAATGACCTAGCCCCGAACTATTTTTTATGTAAAGTAGACTCCATTACCTTTCCAACGGTATATCACAACCTCAATTTGGAGTTCGTACGCATTTTCTGTGAATTTCGGACGAAATAGGGCCTTTTCGCGAATACCGGAACATCAGGGGGCCTAAACAGCATTATCCAGACGAAGGGAGGAGCACTGCCGCCGCGGCACTGGCCCACTGCCGCCGCGGCACTGGCCCACTGCCGCCGCGGCACTCCCCTCCAGAACAGTGTATTTTTGTAATATGTTTTGTGGTCCCATTTTGATTAATTAAAAGCCAAAACGACATAGTTTTATGATTTCAGATGTTTGGAGCCAATGGGAATACTTTCTAAATCCCAAAACCACCCCAAGTTGGCCTATATAAACACCCCATTACTCCTCATTTTAGGGGAGTCAAATGTGAGTTTTGAGAAAGTTTGGGAGAGAAAGTTGTAGAGATAAGGTTAGAATAGAGAGAAAAGAAGCTTCCTTCTTGATTTTCAAAACAAAAAGTGAGTTCTAAACCTTGTTTTTACTTCATTACTTCCATTTACTTCAACATTCAATACACCCAACCACCATTTTTAGTGAGCATTCAAGAGAATGGAAGCTTCTTCCATGTTTAAAAGTCATTACATATGAGTGAAACACCAATCTACAAATCTCATGCTTCATGAATATCATCTATTGATCATCATCTATTTGCTTGTTTATTTATTGTTCATCTCTTCTTACCTCATTTCTTTTTGATTTTCTTTATTTACTTACTAGTTCATCATCATCTAAGTGATGACATGAAGTTTGGGGTGAGTGAATCCTTATGGATAGTAGCTCTTGACCTCAAAAACATGTTTGATAGATGATGATCATAACCTCAATACTTCCAATGTATTCTTGGAATGTATTGAAGTTATGTTCTAAAAATAAAATAAATCTCTCCAACAATCTTGGAGATTCTTAATGATGAGTTTGATGTTGGTATTCTAAGTGGTCCTAATCCTCATTGAGTGTTGAAAATATGTTTTCAAAACATCTATTTCAAAACCCCTCTCAATCCCTCTCATTTGGTTTCAAGAAACAAAATTTGGTTTTCCCTAAAATTTCCAAAACCATGACCCAAAACAGTGAGCTGTTCAGATTCAAAGATTTGTTTTGAATTAAATACTCAAGTTATGATGATGAAACCACTTGGAAAACCTTCCTAATACATCATAGTTTGTCCCTAATTTTTCTCATCAATTATAGAAATGTAAAAGTATTTGTTTTGGATGTGAGAAGTTCATATTCATAATCTGCCCCTGTTCTCACAGAATGTTCACCCAACTTCTTGCACTTATTCTGGACATTTTCATCACTGTACATATATCTTTTCTATTTTTTTTATAAAACTTGGGTGTCTTAGGAAACATTTGGTATATAATGGGTCATCATAAACCTTTTCTTTGATTTATGAAAAATCATACAAAATCAGTCAACAGTGCAGTTTTTGTTTCTGAGTCATGTGTACATTCTGATTTCTTTCTTTTAATCTGTGATAGCTATTGATGTTTGGATTTTTGGGTTATTTTCTAGACACAATAAGGATGATCTCTGATTTTTCTTACATTTTTCTAGGCACGTTTGACCTCCCATTATAATGTTGCAAAGTAACACATGCAGTCTGTCCACTATTCACAGCAAGCACATTTCAACTTTTATTCTTTGATTTGATGCTCATATGCATTCCAAATTAGCCCATATCTTAGGGAGTAGTTCATACTACATTTGTACATATCCCATGTTGATTTAATCCATTCATTCATGCACATTTTAGACTTCTAAGTCATTTTAGAAATCCATGTACACAAAACACGCTACAACCTTTGCACATTTCTAGGTACATACAATACATTCATGCAAGATTTGGGGTTTTTGTAACCCTTAATCTAAGAAGATCATAAGGAATGAACTTGATCACACGTTCATGCTTCCCCTCGATCTAAGCATCCTTTCTCATCCGTCCCGGGGATTGAGAGGTCTTCTTTTCTCAAAAGAATAACATGCATCATTCTAGTTTGCTAAGCATATTTTGATTTCTTTGATTATTTGTTTCAAGAACAATTCATGTCCCCCTTTAGATTAGGAAGTCTTGATTATGTGATACATGATTAGATGATTTTTTTCTTAGGTTTATTTGTGTGATCTTTCACCTTACATTGCATGATATTTGATTTAGATCTTATGAATGATATTTTATCTTTAGATCTTCCATTTTCAAGTTTCTTATGTAATGTAATATACTATCATAGTATTACTTGTTGAACCATACATAGTATAAGATGATTATTTGGATGCTAATTGAGGCCCGTTGAAAGACGGGGCGAGTTGAGGGTGTTTTAGTCGCGACAAAGGCTCATTCCTCTCTCGTACCAAAACCCCGAACCAAGTTCTTTGGTTATGAAGGGCCGGTGCCCTTATCCGTTTGGGTGAGTCAAAATTAGGTTTCTTGGTTCCTTAAAGACCAAGTGGCGACTCTGTATCTGTTTTCAACAGACCTTTCATTTTCTTTCCTTGATTCAAATCAATTTCAAAGCAATCTCAAACAAGAGAAGTGGTCCGATTCCGCGTGTCCACAATCTGGCGACTCTGCTGGGGATTTTATTTTAAAACAAAATAATACAGAGGTTTGACTCATAAGAAGCATCCTTAATATCATCTTTTTACTGTGTCTGGTTCACTGCATTGCACTCTTGCATTTCCCCCCCCTCCGACTGTGTCTGAAACGCGGCGCTGACATTGTTCAGGTCTTGCTGTGCCAGGGCACAAGTCACCGTTGATACTGTACCTTCCAAGGTATATCAAAAAGAGTAAAAACCTCCGTACTGTCTCTCTGACGGTATATTGGAACTCTCGTCAACGGACCCTCTTTAACTAAACCCAGCCTTTGCATATAGATTCCTATAGAACCTTTCATAGGACTGTTCATTTATCTTTTCAGATAGGACAATGTGATATAACTGCTGTATGCCCTGACGGGATTACCTACGCAGTGTAGACGCTTATGTGGCATAGAACAGAACATCTTTCTTATGATTCCCAAGGCAATCACTCACATGTAGTCACATTGAGTTGACCTGCCTAAGCATCATGACAAGGATGTCTGCCCCATGCTCACAAAAGATATACACCGCAAACCTTGTTTGTCGGTCCTGAGACATAGGAGTATGAAAACCTGCTAAAAAGTACGACCACTATAAACGTACTCATCAGTTTCTCCCAGAAACTCTGTCCATATATCCCATATATAACCGTACTTACCAGTTTCTCCCAGAAACTCTGTCCATATATCCCATATATAACCGTACTTACCAGTTTCTCCCAGAAACTCTGTCCATATATCCCATATATAACCGTACTCATCAGTTTCTCCCAGAAACTCTGTCCATATATCCCAGATATAACCGTACTTACCAGTTTCTCCCAGAAACTCCGTCTAAATATCCCAGTTTCTCCCAGAAACTCTGTCCAGATCAACCAAGAATGCCCAGTCCTTCTTAGAAGCCCCCGTAAACCCTGGAAATCCCGGTTATCCCTTGGTGGTCGTACTGGAAAGTAAGATTGGCACACTCTATGTGGTTAGGACCTTAATCGCTTATCCTCTATCTGTTAGAAATAGGAACATCATATAGATTAAGGCTTACATCCGCATGCTTGTCTCCCATGCACACACCATCCCCATCTGCACGCACTGTCTCGAGTCAGTCCACGTCACTGTCTTTGTCTGTCTAAAAGTCATCACTGTCAGGATCTGATACACCCCTTCTCTCAAAATCTGTCAGGTCAGTATAGATTCTCAAGGTCAGCAGCCGGAATCCTCGTTGTGGACCAGGAGTTCGGATAATCGTTTAGTCAGAACCGGTCTGACGGCCCGCTTCAACATGAATAGAGAAGAATTGGAAAACAAGGTCACCGAATTGGGAGCGACTATAAGCCAGCAATCCGACAGTCTAGCCCAAGTCCTGAAGTTCATGGAAGAACTAAAGCAGCAACAGCCACAACCACCGCCCGAGTTTCCACCACCAAGGTTTGAACCTCCTTTACATGAGAATAATGGGGAGGAAAACTGGTTCCAAGGGGTCCCACCGCTCACATATGAAAAGAAACTCCAGGAAAAGATGGACAAGGTCGACAAACTGGAGAGCGTGCTGAGAAAAAGCAAGGGAATCGATGATTACATGCTAGATCTGGAAGGCCTCTTTGAGCCTGTCAAGTTGAAACTGCCGGAGAACTTCAAAATGCCTGCCATCGATGGTTTTGATGGGACCGGGAACCCAAAAAGTCATGTGAAGCTGTGCATGAGTATCTTCCAATCCATGGGTTGTACCCACGAGCACATTGCAATGTTGTTTCCGCAAACCCTGGCAAAATCTGCACTATCATGGTTCCTAACCTTGGAAGCCTCCAAAACCCGGGCCTGGGAAGATATCGTTCGAGTTTTGTCGATCATTACTCCTACAACCAGGAGCTGGACGTCACTATCAGGGATTTGGAAACGACCCGGCAAAGTAACAATGAATCCTTCGCTGCGTTTCTAAGCAGGTGGAGGAACAAGGTAGCCCAAATGACCCACCGGCCAATTGAGAAAGAACAAGTGAGAATGTTAATCCGGAATCTGCAGCCGCTCTACCACGAGAAATTATTCTACCAGTCCATCTCCACCTTTGAGGAGTTGTTTGAAGTCGGAACCCGAATCGAAGATGCTATCAGGGAAGGAAAGATCAAAAAGGAAGACCCTCCGAGTCAGTCAAGAAGGCCTAACTACTCCCGGAATCCCCCAGATGTCAATGCCCTTAGCAGCCAACCCATGGCATACCCTCCAAGACCATACCAATCCTCCAACCAGGCAAATCCCTCCAACCGCCCTTTCCAGAAAAAGCCCCCTCGCAATTTTGCCAAGCTTGAAATCTCTCTCTCCTCAGCCTTGGACCGCCTCCTCAAAAAGGGCCATCTCCAACTACTCCAGTCTCGAAATACCCCACCCCCGCCTAATTGCGATATGTCCAAACGATGCGCCTACCACCAAGCCCCCGGCCATAACACCGATGACTGCATGCGCCTTCGCCATGATATTCAGGACCTCATCGACCAGAATATCATCGAGCCACCCCCGAAGCAGCCCCATATCACCCAAAATCCTCTGCCTAACCACCAAAATATTAGCCTCATCGAGTCCAACCCTATATCCTTCAACCCTGCTACCCATATCACCCCCCTAGGACAACCCTTACCCCTCATTGACATCCCGGATTCTGAGGGAATTCATCTGATCGGAGGGGAGAATGACGAGTGGCAGCAGCAGCTAGATGATGAGCAAGGCTTGTTCTTCCTGGAAGAGCATGACCTAGGGGTGGTAGACCTCAAATGGTATGACCCTAACAACGAGAGTGATGCCTCCATCTGGAACGAGCCGGAAAAGCCATTTGTGGGAACGGATTGTGATTGGTTCAAGAAGGATGGGACTGTAGAGGGACCTACTCCTGCCGAGATTGATCATCTGACCAGGTCAGGCTGTCATTATCAGCCGCCACAGCCTGCCACCGATGCAACCGAGAAAGGTCCAATCAAGGACAAGGGGAAGGGAAAGATGGATGAGATCATCGAAGAAGATAATGAGTTGATAAAGCAGTTAAAGAAAACCCAAGCACATCTCTCTATGTGGGATATTATGGTGACATCTTACAAGCATAGGCAAGCCGTGTTGAATGCCTTGGCTGGGATTGAAGTCCCTATCGATGCCGCACCGGAGGACATGGTGGCTTTCTTGGGCGCACTTACCCCCGACCTGATCATTACATTTTCTGATGAGGACTTTCCACCGGAAGGATCCGCGCATAACAAAGCATTATACATCACTGTTGGATGTAAGGAGCAGCAGGTACCGTTTTGTCTGGTCGACACAGGTTCCGCTTTGAATGTTTGTGCCTTAAGAACTGCCACTGCTTTGGGGGTCAATATCCTTGACATCACGCCATCTGTGCAATCCGTGAGGGCCTACGATAATACCAGGAGGAATGTGATGGGGACTGTCTCTCTGCAAATCCGGGTAGGATCTTTGGCAAGCACTGAGGTTTTTCAAGTCATGGACATACCTGCCTCGTTCAATCTGCTAATTGGAAGGCCCTGGCTTCATGCCAACAAAGCTGTATCATCCACTGTGCATCAAATGATCAAGTACATTCATGAGAAGGAAGTAAAGATCATCCTCGGTAATAGTTGGGGTAACGAAGCTTTCCCAAATTACGCTCCCATTTTTGAAGTCCAAATACCTGAACTAGAAGAAGGAGAAATCGGAGGGTTCTTCATGGAAGAAGTCCATATGATCAATGATGAAGACCGATTCCCTGAGGTTCACTCTGCAGTTGTCAACATTGTCCGCAAGATGAACTACTTCCCCGGAATGGGATTGGGTCGACGCCAGCAAGGGATTCGTGAGTTCCCTCAGATCAAAGGACAACAAGGCACTTTCGGGTTGGGGTACAAGCCCACTGAAGAAGACGTTGAGCTACAGAGGCCATGGAAGAAAAGGGTGAAAGGTCTCCCCCCATACCGCAAGACTTTGAACGGACAATTCATCAAAGAAGGGGATGATTTCCCTTACTTCGGGTTCCCCGAACCTTGGATCCATAAAACCACTGGGAAAAGGCACCCCGGGCTTGAAATCTTTGCTGACTGCGAAAGGCCCCCATACCAAGACCCGTTCTATCCCGAAGAAGTTGAGAAGACCCCGGAGGAAGACTGGTTGAAATACCTAGACGCTGAAGGCATCAAGGAAATGTGGGAGGAATCCGCTGAGAAGAAGGAAGAAGAGAGGGCCAAGAGCCAAGATGATCAGATCAAGCCAACTGAGGAGGGTCTGAGCAACCAGGCTGTAGAGTCATCTATCTGTGTCTCCCAATCCCCTATTCCCCCGGAGTCTGTATTACCAATTGTCGAGTCTGTACCAGAGTCGGCTGCTGCAAGCCCACCACTGTCCATTGTAGTCACTTCACCTGTCATGAATGAAATGAAAGACGATTCTGCTTACTCCTCTGTGTCTAACACTTGTGAATGCACAGATCCCTCCGAGGATCTCTCAATTGAATTTAAGCAACTAATCGAAAAACCACCTGCTTATGAAATAATCGAAGATACTTTATCAGTTAACCTAGGTGAAACAGATAATCCACAAATTGTGCAAATTGGCTCAACTCTTAATAAAGAAGAAAAAGAAAAATTAACCCTCTTGCTAAAAGAATTCAAAGATGTTTTTGCTTGGTCTTACGAAGACATGCCTGGGGTCGATCCCGACATCGTCCAACATCATATTCCTCTTCTCCCCAATTCCAAACCTGTCAAGCAGAAACTGAGGCGCATGAGACCGGAATGGGCACTCAAGGTTAAAGAAGAGGTGGAGAAGCAGTTCAAGGCAGGGTTCATCATTGTCACCGAATACCCGGAATGGGTTGCCAATATCGTACCAGTCCCGAAGAAGGATGGGAAGGTTCGCGTGTGCGTCGACTTCCGTGATCTAAACAAAGCCAGTCCCAAGGATGACTTTCCACTTCCCCACATTGACGTCTTGGTAGATAACACCGCAGGACATGAGCTACTTTCATTCATGGATGGTTTCTCAGGATATAATCAGATTCTAATGGCGCCAGAAGATCGGGAGAAGACGACATTCACCACCCCTTGGGGAACCTACTGTTATAGAGTAATGCCCTTCGGACTCAAGAACGCAGGGGCGACTTACCAAAGAGCTGCCACCACTCTGCTGCATGATATGATTCACAAAGAGGTAGAAGTGTACGTAGACGACATGATTGTGAAATCCAAGGACAGAAAAGGACACCTGGTAGCGCTGGAAAAGTTCTTCGAAAGGTTGCGCAAATACAAGATGAGGTTGAATCCAAAGAAATGCACTTTCGGTGTGACTTCTGGTAAACTCCTGGGTTTTCTCATCACGCAAAGGGGGATAGAGGTGGATCCCTCCAAGATCAAGGCGGTCTTAGAAATGACACCACCATGGAATGAAAAAGAAGTAAGGGGGTTCCTCGGAAGAATCCAATTCATCAGCCGTTTCATCTCCAAGCTCACAACCACGTGCGATCCTTTGTTTCGATTATTGAGAAAAGGGGAGAAGTTCCAATGGGATGACCAATGCCAAGCCGCTTTCGACAAAATAAAAGCCTACCTTCAGAACCCGCCTGTCCTTTCACCACCCATTCCTCATAAGCCCTTATTCCTTTACCTATCCGTCTCCGAAAATGCCATGGGTTGCATGCTAGCCCAAGAAGGAGAAGAAAGCCACTCCGAAAAAGCCATATACTACCTCAGCAAGAGGATGACTGGGTATGAGCTCAACTACTCTACCCTTGAAAAAATGTGTTGGGCCTTGGTTTGGTGTACTCGCCGACTGAAAGCCTCAAATGGAAATCGGTACATCCTAGTGGCCATAGACTACTTCACAAATTGGGTAGAAGCCGCATCCTACACTAAGTTGGGGGCCAAAGAAGTGGCCAAATTCATCAAAAGAAATCTCATCTGCCGTTATGGAGTTCCCCATGAGATTATTTTGGATAACGGAAGTCATTTCAAGGCAGAAGTCAGGGATCTGTTTGAGGAGTACAAAATCGCTTATCATAAGTCATCCCCATACAGACCGCAAACTAATTGGGCAGTCGAGGCTGCAAATAAGAATGTCAAGGCCATACTGCAGAAATCGGCCGATACCTACAAGGACTGGCATGAAAAGCTACCGTTCGCACTTTGGGGATACAGAACGTCGATAAGGACGTCCACAGGAGCAACCCCTTACTCGCTGGTGTATGGGATGGAAGCGGTGCTCCCAGTCGAGATAGAGCTACCGTCTCTACGCGTAATGGCAGAATGCGAAATTTCAGAATCAGATTGGTTGAGAGAAAGATACGAAGAGTTGGCTCTCATAGATGAAAAGCGCCTAGCGGCAGTCGACCATGTCCGAATATATCAAAAAAGGGTAGCCCGTGCTTTCAATAAAAGGGTTCGTCCGAGAAAGATTGTCAAGGGTGACCTTGTCCTTAAGGAATTGCGAGCTCCGATCTTCGATCCCCGTGGGAAGTTCAAACCTAAGTGGGTCGGCCCTTATATCGTCAAAACAATCCTTTCTGGAGGAGCAGCTTACCTCATGGACCTCGATGGTGTCGAATTCAAAGAACCAATCAACATGGATCGCCTCAAAAAGTACTATGCTTGACAAAAAATAACCATTTCTTTCAAGCCTTGCCTTGAACTACGCTTGACCTGATTCCCACTCGGGGATACGTAGGCAACCACATCGGTTCGGTCACCCCACCCCACAAAAAATAACCTTTTTCTTTCGAAACTTTGGCCCGAACTACGTTGGACCTGATCCCCGCTCGGGGGTACGTAGGCAGACTTTCAAAAAAAAGAAAAGAAGGATGGCTCGCTAGGATGAAAATCTGAAAGGACGCCTAGGCAAAAATTAGAGCTAAATCCAAGGTGAGCAATAACAAAAGAGAGAAAATAGCTCGCTAGGCCACCTCCTTGGTGCCTAGGCAAAAATTGTGAGCATGTGAGAAATAAAGTCGCGGTCCTTACCATAACCCATATATCACCCTCCACACTAGGGGCAAACTTCGGCCACTCGCCTCGTTCGCCTGAACCCCTTCCAAACTAGGGGCAAACGTCGGTCATCTACCTCGTTTGCCTCACAACCATGCACGTCCCAAACTAGGGGCAAACTTCGGCCACCCGCCTCGTTTGCCTCTAAATCACCCTAGCATGCCCAAGTGAGTACCAAAAAGCAACAACTAAATTGAAATCCAGGTCACAAAATGTTTTTCAGAAAGCTAAATGCATAAAAAGAGGTTCTCAAAATAACCAAGGTTCACTAAATAAACAAACTTTGAATATTACATAAGCAGGAATAATCAAAGAAATAAAAGTCTTTCAAAAAGCAAATCACATGTTCAAAGACACTTGGAGGAATGAGCAGAATCAGTCAGGTCTAGTCTTTTTTTATTTTTTCCAAAGTCCTTTAGAAGTAGGCCTTTACTCGGTCAGTCCAACCGTCAATAAAAGCAGCAATAGTAGCAACCCTGATCCTGGAAGCAAAGACCCTCTCAGTAAACCCCCGGGGAACCTCCTGAACCTGTCCATACTGTCTGGCCAAACGACGAGGATGATAGAAAGAAGTCTCTCTCAGACCCATCAACCACACTCTCTGGTGACCCCTGAGGCTCGTGGTAATAGCGTAAAGGCCCCAACGCCTCACAACCCAGCAAATGTCAGCCTCAGATAAGGCACCCATCATGCCCACCCAGTCGGCAAAAGTATAGTGAGAGTAAAGCACAGCTCGACGAAAGTAAACTGGTGGTATGCGGCCCGTCCACAGCTGAAGGCGCTCGTATAACCAAGCCTGTAACACCAAAGGCGCCCCGGAAAGAAGAAGAGTCCCTTGATTGAAGGCATTGTCCAAACCATTCAAGGTTTCAGCTAGAACCATGGCCATGGGATTCTTGCTAAACTTCAACCCAAGGCACACATGCACTAAGTCAACGGAGGTACTCGAGAATAAGAAGTGGGAGGTCATGCACAATATCAAAGCACCCCCGCGGGTGGCATCATACACGCTGGGATTCCCGGGACGGGCATACTGAGCAATAATAGAAGCAATATTAAGGACCTCACCTTGAATCAGCCGACGGGAAATAGTGATGGAGCAATTCAGATATTCAGCCAAACCTCGCGTAGGACTGAGGGTACCAGCAGAAGGGAGAATCAGATCAGAGTCAGAATCATAGCCGAGAATAGCGCAGAACTCCTCAAACATGGGGCATATCTCCAGGCCATTGAAGTTGAAGACATGGTTCACCGGGTCCCAGTGACCAATGGCAGCACGCAAGAACTCAGTGTTCAGGGTCATCCGGCAAAGAGAGAATAGCTCGGTCAAACCGTAGCTAAAGAGGTTGATCCGCTCCACGCCATCCGTGATGGTCAGCCAAGCTGTGAGTTGAGCGGGATCATACAAAGTCATGTTTTCAGTCGCGGCTCTAGCAAAATTCGAAATTTCGGCAGCACCTCCCCGTTTCACGGACTATCCCACCTGCAAGGCAAAAAGCACTCACTATCACAAAACTGCCCATCGCAGTAGCATCCAACAATCACAGTGTACATATATCAACTAAAACAAGCACACAACTGCGCCTCTAAACCGGAAGATATCCGGCCTAGGAGGCAAAACATCATAATACTCTGTCAAAAGGTTACAAATTGTTCCACACTTCGTCCTACACTGTCCAAATAATCATGTTCCCAGTACAACCCAATCGAAAACAGAAAATAAAATAATATTGCCCGCTTGGGAGGCATCAGTCTTCCTCTTCTTCGTCCTCTGTCGGACCGCCCGGAGTGTATGTCGGCGACGGCCTCCTCCTACCGCCTCTGCATCTTGGACCAGTCCTCGACGAGCCAGCCCCGCCTCCACGATACTGCACACACAAAATGAAGGCAATCAGTAAGGGAATAACGAAAGTACAAAAATAAAGTCGAGTCAGAGACTTACCAAGGACGCCATCTGGTTGGCGGCAAATTGCCGCATACCGTCCATCTGTCAAGGGTAAAATCTAGGGTTAGAACCTCATAACTTTAAGGAAGTGCAAAATTAGAGACATACCCGGTGGTCTCGTGTGAGAACCAGGGACCGTAAGCTAGCTGCCAAGGCGTGACCCTCCTCAGCGTAACTCCAAGAAACGTTGAGGACGCCCGCTGGCTAAGTTGGGTACCCACATGTAACTCGCGGCACCTCCATCATTTGGGGAGTGCCATCAGCACCTAGAACGTTGACGGTCCAATCCCAAGGAGGGGCAGGGTCGGGAGCCTGAGGAGCCTATCTCCTGTACATCTCACGAAGCTGCAGGCACAAAACAAGTTAGGAAAAGATGAGTCAAAAACATAAACAACTAATGAAAAAGCAAAATGAAAAAAAGCAACTCACCTCCAGGAGCGGGAAGTTAGGCATCAAGGAGCTGCCACGGTAAGCCTCATACCCGGTCTCAGAGAGGAAATAATCCCAGACGTCGGTGCCGGCTAAGGCCGCCGATAGAGCATCACCGGAGAGGTCACTAGCATCCATCACAGGAGGATTATGGGGAACGCGATACCGGGAGCCACCAACCACCTGTCGAGACACCCGTTCCCCAAGGAACCACTGCCTACACTCGGTACTCTCCAGCAGAAGGCGGCAAGAGGTAAGAGATTTAACCGCTTGTATCTCCTCTGGGGCGGCGTAAACAACGCCCTCCCAAGGCGTCCAATCGACATCAGAAGCCGTCAGCTCAGTCAAGAAGTTTCTAAGCAAGACAATCCGGTGGGCCCCACTCTTCACCCCAACAACGTCCCTCCGCCATCTCAAACCTCGTGGGAATAGAGGCACAGGAGCCATGCCATCCTCATCCTCGCCTGATTCATCTGCCGGGGAAGGAGCCAACATCTTCAAGTATTCAAAACTCCAAAGCTGCACAGACAAAAGAGAAATCAGAACAAGTATGGAAATCAAAGAGATGGAAAATAAAGGAAGAAACAGTGCGTACCTCCCAAGCTCGCCAAAATCCCCCAGTCGATTTAATGTCGCCTCGAGAGACCTCGCCCATATGCTTGTAAAGATGGGCCAAGGCGGCGCCGCCCCAGTTATAGGAGGGGATCTCATCAATGGTCGCCAGGCAAGAAAGGAGCCTCAAGCTCACCCGGTCGTTCCTTGTCGCAAAGATTGAGCACCCGAGGACATACAGAAGATAAACCCTCAAAAGTTGGGAATTGTTCAGATTGTGATTACCTCTTCCATAAGCCCGGTAAAGCCAGCCGCAAGGAAACCAGTGCCTATCCAGGTTAGGGGGAACAGCCCCAATCAGCATCTCCACCGCCTCCGGGTCGATCTCGTAAAAGTAATCCAGAATCAGGCGCTTCCCGCCGACCCTCAAGCCCGTAATCATGGAGAAGTCGAAGGGCGTCATGGTCATCTCTCCGAACGGCAGGTGGAAAGTATTGGTGGTATCCCACCACCTCTGAGCCAGGGCATAGAAATGGGCCAAATCATTGCTGCTTTTCAAAACCAGACGGACGAAGCCTCCGAACCCGGCATCATCAACCATCCTCTTAACGGTGGGCGAAAGCTGTGTATACCACAAGAAGGCGTGGGCAAGGCTACCATGGCCTTTCAAGGCCACTTCCGGCACCTGCACACAACAAAAACAACAAAAATGCACAAAATCACTATTCACGACCCGAGAGCAAAATTTCACAAAATCAACATTTGAGCACAAATCGGATTCCCAACGATTTCTAGGTGCACACTACGGCTCACAAAACTAGCACAATACATGAAAGTGGTCCTAAAATGTCGAAAGTTTCACATACCAAGCTCGCTAGAGCCGCGGCCGAAAGATGGCGTTGGGGGTCCCGTAGAATCAAGTCCGGGGTTTGCATTTCAGCCTTCATCCGTCCCTTAGCCTTCTTAGACGGTCTCCTTGAGCTCGAAGCCATGGATCTACAAGAAAAATGGAAGTCACATTCAAACTTTCTTCTTGAAAATTTGGGCAAACCAAAACACCAATCAAAAATCCGACTACGGGGAAAGATTACTCACCTGAGCGCGCACAAGCTGCGTTTTTGATGAATTTTGGCTTCAAAAACACCCCAAAATGGCCAAGAATGAGCTTCAAAAGCTCAAAAACCCGAGATATAAGAAGATGGAGTCCGGCCACCCAGTGCCGCCGTGGCACTGGCCAACTGCCGCCGCGGCAGTGGCCCAGTGCCGCCGCGGCACTGCTCCCCGTGGGCCCCGCTTCGCTTCGTTTTGCCCCGTTTCGCCCCGTTTTGACCCGTTTTGGCCTTTTTCAGCCCGTTTTTTACCCCGATCAGCCCCGGTGGCCCAGTCCAGTCAAGATCTATGAGGTTTTACCCCAAGCAGACTAAAAATTGTCAGAACTACCTCCAGCAGGCAAAAACTGGGAAAATCAGCTCCCGAAGACCCAAATCGGTCATTTCAGGACAACCGTCGCAAGATTCGATCAAACACGAGAATTCTGGCAACGGATCCTGGTTTTTAGCTAAGGCACCAAATAAACAAGAAAAGAGATTCCCCGAGAACCCTGCATCATCCCCCAAGGACAAAAGCAGACAGATACCAGCTCCCGGAGGCCCTGACCGGCTCTCTCGGATTGAGCGCCGAAAGATTTGATCAACCGTGAGAGATTCAGAGATGGATCCTGGTTCCCGATCAAGAAAAGAGATTCCCCGAGAACCCTGCATCATCCCCCGAGGACAAAAGCAGACAGATACCAGCTCCCGGAGGCCCTGACCGGCTCTCTCGGATTGAGCGCCGAAAGATTTGATCAACCGTGAGAGATTCAGAGATGGATCCTGGTTCCCGATCAAGAAAAGAGATTCCCCGAGAACCCTGCATCATCCCCCGAGGACAAAAGCAGACAGATACCAGCTCCCGGAGGCCCTGACCGGCTCTCTCGGATTGAGCGCCGAAAGATTTGATCAACCGTGAGAGGTTCAGAGATGGATCCTGGTTCCCGATCAAGAAAATAAGAATTCTTCAAGAACCCTACGGCATCCCCAAGGGTAAATACAAAAGATACTACCCTCAGCCAGAACCGATTCCCGAAAGTCGGCCGTCAGGAACAATCAGAACATCGCCTGCATCCAGATCCCCTGATTGTCAAGAATTTTCTCACAGCCTTATCACAAGATCCCTCGGTCACCTTTGGTCATTGTCTTCTAAACAAAACGCTTCTGACCTATCTCACTCGTTCCAGAAGTTTGCCATTAGACCCGGAGTCTTCTAAACCTCCGTGTCCTTATCCGAGTCATCCACCGCATCACAGTCGCAAATACTAGCACAACACCAGCCCACTCAGAGTGGCACACCCCACGGCACTTGCTCATACTAGGGTCACAACACTAGACATGATAGGACTCATGACACAATTCATATCACATCCATACATTGCATACCACTCTTCTAGCATAGCATCCGCCTGATTGTTGTGTATGTGCATGTATGATCGGTTCCTTGCCCTGAACTATGTCCTGGTCTGATTCCCCTTGGGATACGTAGGCAGCTCACACAGAGTACGACCAGCACTAACCTCATCATCCTTGCATCTTTTGCAACGCTTTTTATCCTAAATCTATAGCCTCCAAAAAGTCCTGTCTCTTCAAAACTTTGGCACTCGCTTGCGACATGCGTTGCCTCGCAAGTTCATGCCAAAGAGGGGCAAACTGTAGACACCCCATTTTGTCGGCTATCGGATTCAGGAGACCCATAGCTTGGTGGTTCACAATGATCGCAAAAGACTCGAAAAGACTCTCGGAAGTCAGCTCCATCTCTCAGAATGCTCAGAATGACCAAAATGCCCCTAAAAGCCCGAAAACTCCCAGATTTGGTCCCAAAGTTCTGAAAACATGCTAGGTCGTAAGAAAAGCGATAAAAGGAGTTTTAAAGAGAAATCAGATAAAATCGTCGGCTCCCAGAGACCCCCGGAAGTCCCGGAAGTTCCCGAAAAGTCCCCGTTGACTAGTTTGACCAAGGTTTGACTAGGTTTGACCAAGGTTTGACCAGGTTTGACCAAGTTTGACCGAAATCGTCCGGATTCACCAAAATCATTTTAAAACATGGAAAAAGTGTTAAAGCAAGTTCCAAAAGAAAATCAAGCGAAAACATCGGCTCCCGGGGACTCCCGGAGGTTTCCAGAACTTCCCGGGAATCCCAGGTTTGACCGGTTTGACCAGAATTTGACTTTGGAATCGGGACACTAAAACAATTTTCAAATATTTTTCATAGATACTAGAGGTCAATAGCTTTCCAACGGTATATCACACATAATTTCTGGATTTAAAACGAATTTATTATGAATTTCCAAAGGAGAAAAAGGCGATCAAATCGGCTTTTATCGCGAATACCGCAAAACTTTTCAAAATGACCTAGCCCCGAACTATTTTTTATGTAAAGTAGACTCCATTACCTTTCCAACGGTATATCACAACCTCAATTTGGAGTTCGTACGCATTTTCTGTGAATTTCGGACGAAATAGGGCCTTTTCGCGAATACCGGAACATCAGGGGGCCTAAACAGCATTATCCAGACGAAGGGAGGAGCACTGCCGCCGCGGCACTGGCCCACTGCCGCCGCGGCACTCCCCTCCAGAACAGTGTATTTTTGTAATATGTTTTGTGGTCCCATTTTGATTAATTAAAAGCCAAAACGACATAGTTTTATGATTTCAGATGTTTGGAGCCAATGGGAATACTTTTTAAATCCCAAAACCACCCCAAGTTGGCCTATATAAACACCCCATTACTCCTCATTTTAGGGGAGTCAAATGTGAGTTTTGAGAAAGTTTGGGAGAGAAAGTTGTAGAGATAAGGTTAGAATAGAGAGAAAAGAAGCTTCCTTCTTGATTTTCAAAACAAAAAGTGAGTTCTAAACCTTGTTTTTACTTCATTACTTCCATTTACTTCAACATTCAATACACCCAACCACCATTTTTAGTGAGCATTCAAGAGAATGGAAGCTTCTTCCATGTTTAAAAGTCATTACATATGAGTGAAACACCAATCTACAAGTCTCATGCTTCATGAATATCATCTATTGATCATCATCTATTTGCTTGTTTATTTATTGTTCATCTCTTCTTACCTCATTTCTTTTTGATTTTCTTTATTTACTTACTAGTTCATCATCATCTAAGTGATGACATGAAGTTTGGGGTGAGTGAATCCTTATGGATAGTAGCTCTTGACCTCAAAAACATGTTTGATAGATGATGATCATAACCTCAATACTTCCAATGTATTCTTGGAATGTATTGAAGTTATGTTCTAAAAATAAAATAAATCTCTCCAACAATCTTGGAGATTCTTAATGATGAGTTTGATGTTGGTATTCTAAGTGGTCCTAATCCTCATTGAGTGTTGAAAATATGATTTCAAAACATCTATTTCAAAACCCCTCTCAATCCCTCTCATTTGGTTTCAAGAAACAAAATTTGGTTTTCCCTAAAATTTCCAAAACCATGACCCAAAACAGTGAGCTGTTCAGATTCAAAGATTTGTTTTGAATTAAACACTCAAGTTATGATGATGAAACCACTTGGAAAACCTTCCTAATACATCATAGTTTGTCCCTAATTTTTCTCATCAATTATAGAAATGTAAAAGTATTTGTTTTGGATGTGAGAAGTTCATATTCATAATCTGCCCCTGTTCTCACAGAATGTTCACCCAACTTCTTGCACTTATTCTGGACATTTTCATCACTGTACATATATCTTTTCTATTTTTTTTATAAAACTTGGGTGTCTTAGGAAACATTTGGTATATAATGGGTCATCATAAACCTTTTCTTTGATTTATGAAAAATCATACAAAATCAGTCAACAGTGCAGTTTTTGTTTCTGAGTCATGTGTACATTCTGATTTCTTTCTTTTAATCTGTAATAGCTATTGATGTTTGGATTTTTGGGTTATTTTCTAGACACAATAAGGATGATCTCTGATTTTTCTTACATTTTTCTAGGCACGTTTGACCTCCCATTATAATGTTGCAAAGTAACACATGCAGTCTGTCCACTATTCACAGCAAGCACATTTCAACTTTTATTCTTTGATTTGATGCTCATATGCATTCCAAATTAGCCCATATCTTAGGGAGTAGTTCATACTACATTTGTACATATCCCATGTTGATTTAATCCATTCATTCATGCACATTTTAGACTTGTAAGTCATTTTAGAAATCCATGTACACAAAACACGCTACAACCTTTGCACATTTCTAGGTACATACAATACATTCATGCAAGATTTGGGGTTTTTGTAACCCTTAATCTAAGAAGATCATAAGGAATGAACTTGATCACACGTTCATGCTTCCCCTCGATCTAAGCATCCTTTCTCATCCGTCCCGGTGATTGAGAGGTCTTCTTTTCTCAAAAGAATAACATGCATCATTCTAGTTTGCTAAGCATATTTTGATTTCTTTGATTATTTGTTTCAAGAACAATTCATGTCCCCCTTTAGATTAGGAAGTCTTGATTATGTGATACATGATTAGATGATTTTTTTCTTAGGTTTATTTGTGTGATCTTTCACCTTACATTGCATGATATTTGATTTAGATCTTATGAATGATATTTTATCTTTAGATCTTCCATTTTCAAGTTTCTTATGTAATGTAATATACTATCATAGTATTACTTGTTGAACCATACATAGTATAAGATGATTATTTGGATGCTAATTGAGGCCCGTTGAAAGACGGGGCGAGTTGAGGGTGTTTTAGTCGCGACAAAGGCTCCTTCCTCTCTCGTACCAAAACCCCGAACCAAGTTCTTTGGTTATGAAGGGCCGGTGCCCTTATCCGTTTGGGTGAGTCAAAATTAGGTTTCTTGGTTCCTTAAAGACCAAGTGGCGACTCTGTATCTGTTTTCAACAGACCTTTCATTTTCTTTCCTTGATTCAAATCAATTTCAAAGCAATCTCAAACAAGAGAAGTGGTCCGATTCCGCGTGTCCACAATGGCCCTGATGCACGTGAGTGGTATCCGGGGGAGAGAGTGACCAGTCAGTCGCTGATGGCTTCTACATTCTACATGCCGCATCCTCCTTCTAGTTCTATGATAGGCGTTGAGACTCTTAATGGCAGTGCCTTTTCAGCCGCCTTAAATGGTCTCGCCATTCAGGATTTTCTGGAGCCTCCCGAGGGATATGTAGTTTTCCATGCTACTAAGCTGATGAAGACCTTCCCTCTGATGGTTGTGACTCGAGTAAGTTTCACTTATAACCCCTTTTTATTCTCTCTTTTGGTCTTGTTTGCTTTTTATGAATTCCCTCCTCTTCGCCGTAGACTATTCATGCCGCGGCTCATCCTCCTATCCTACCATAGTGGGATTGGAGCCTCCAGACGCTCTTTCAGGGTGAGCAGGGCACGATCACAATCCCTCGACACCACCAGGATGCTCCCACTGTCCCACTCCAGTATGATCACGTCCCTAGGGACTATGCCGAGGAGGGCCTACTTTATGCCCATATTGTGAGGCATTGGGTCCATAGATGAGAGTGAAGGGTATTTTTTTGACTGCCCTGTTTTGACTATTTGCATTTTCTGGTTTTTGATTTAGGCTAATGGGGCTCAAGTAGCTGCTGAGGCTCAGCTGAGAGCTAAGGTAAATTTTTTATTTCCATTTTACCTATTCGGCACTTCTTTCATTTTTCTTAACTAATTCTAGATTCACTTTCTCATTTATTCGGGATGATGAGATTAGGATGCTGACCCTGCGGGTGAGAGAGCTAGAGCTGCAGCTCAGAGCGGGCCCGAGTGGACCTCATAGGGGTGCTGGGCGAGGTGGAGGCAGAGGTCGTAGTACTAGGAATGACACAGAGTCGGAGCAGGAGCCTCTTAGACGTGTTACTAGCCAGACCCGAGGTCGAGGCTGGGGTTGACCTTATATCTCATCTCCCTATTTTTATTTTCTGAGTGTTGGAGAGGACACACATACATTTGGACGACTGTACATACATGCTCACTTTGATGACGGCTCTCGGATAGCTGGGATTACCTTTTTGGATAAGATAGGCACCTACATACCTTATTATTATTGACATGATCAGCCTTTATTTCTCTGCATGTTCTTATTGTGAATGTGATCGTAGCCTGGTCATGCTTCTGTTGCTTGTGGATGCTGCATTTTATGAATGCGACCATGGCTTGGTCCTTTATATATTATTTTTTTTGTGAGTGAGACCATGGCTTGGTCATGCATTTTATTTTCTGTGAATGATGAATGCTCATGAATGCAATCATGACTTTATTTTCTGTGAATGATGAATGCTCATGAATGCAATCATGACTTTATTATTTATTTTCTGTGAGTGATGAATGCGACCATAGCTTGGTCTTGTATACGTGATGTGGTATGATGCACACGTTTTATTGTATATCGAGTTTTTCCTTTGCAGGTTGGGCTAAAAACATTTCAAAATGGGGTTTTGGCAAAAACAGGCTCCTTGCGGCACTTGGTTGTGCCTTAGCGGCACTCGATGAGTGCCGGAGCGGTAGTTAGTGACTCCCGCATGGCAATTATTGACTGCCGCACGGTACTCAACGTAATGCCGTTAAGTTCCCCGAGTGCCGCTCGGTGGTTTGGGCAGAATCTTTTTTTCTTTTTTATACTCTCTTTTCTGCAAAACTCCGCAAAACACTCTTCTTCTTGTTCTATATCTCTCTCAAATGGCTCCTATTAGCTCTCAGACCCTCTTCCCATGGATGGATACTCTCTCAAGCATTGACAGGCTCAACTTTGTGTGTTTTAGGCTGAACGACCTCTTCTCTTTTCAACAGATGGCTTTAGATGAAGGCTTACTTCGAGCCGCTATCCATTGTTGGGACCCCATGCTCCATGTCTTCTACTTCGGTCATTAGGAGATCTGTCCCTTGTTTGAGGAGTTTAGTGCTATTCTCCATACCGATCCATTTGTTGATCTGACGGTTCCTCTCGCGCAAGCCGGCTATGTTCAGGATTTGGTTGCTTTCCTCCATATATCCCGTAATGCTACGAGTTCTTTCGTTCACGATAGGCAGATCGACTTTGAGCGTCTTTCTTCCATCTATGCTCCCGTGGGGGACCCCTATGACGGCAGGCACCAGATCATTCGACGCAGCGCATTATCTATTGATGTGCTTTCTTATTTCTTCTTTCGGTCATCTTTCGATGCTCTTATACCCATCGCTTGCGGTTTGCAGGAAATGAAGAGTGCTATCATGCTGGTTCTTGGCAAGACTCTAATGGGATTGGATCATGCCCACACTGCTGGAGCCATGTTATCCTGCGGGGCTCCCTTTGTCTAACAGTTTTGGCTCATGGAGAGTCTGGACTTTTTTATCCACCCTTTACACTCTCGCAGGTCACTTCCTTATGATCATCTAGAGGCCCACCACCTATTCCACTCCATTGACGCTTGGCTTGGTTGTCTTCAGGGTCTATCCTCTAATGATATCTACTGGATTTGCCCACAGTGGATTTATTGCTCTGTTGCAGTACGACTTCCCAGACGACCCGACATTTGGTTGGCTAGCTTGCATGCATGCCACCACTTTTTGTATTCCCGGCCGAGTAGCCCGTCAATTCGAACTTCTTCAAGATGTTCCTGAGGATGTTACCGTAGACTTTACGAGGAGTTCTATCATGCGCCCTTCCACCATG
This sequence comes from Hydrangea macrophylla, assembly GCA_033977485.1. Lineage (NCBI taxonomy): Eukaryota > Viridiplantae > Streptophyta > Magnoliopsida > Cornales > Hydrangeaceae > Hydrangea > Hydrangea macrophylla. Next base: position 51,879,167 of record CM066998.1, on the reverse strand, counting down.
AAGGCTTTCATTAAGGCTTGGTATGACAGGATGGCTACTCCCTTTCGGAGGATCCCTACTTCGATTGCGCCTACTATCGAGTACCTTCTAAAGATCCAGGCCCTGGTTGAGGGGCAGACTCCATAGATAGACATAGATAAAAGTGAAAAAAACACAGGGCAAAGCTTTATCTTACAAAACTTTTGACAAACCCTGTCTACTCTTTTACGCTTTTTGAATGTGATTTACTTTTTTTTTCCAAAGAACACTCTTATATTAGAAAACATTCTGGCATGTTCAACCAAAGCGTTCACTTTTTAATCTATCTTTGAGTCATGAAAATCTTCCTTTTAATGTTTTTTCTTAGCTTTTATTACTTGTTGTTTTGAAAGTCGCTTGGAGCTTAAACCATCCTATACCATGAATCCTTATTGTGGATATCACAATTTTTCCTTACCCACAGCTTTTTTATTTTAAACCGATTTTCAAATTTCAAAACATAAAGAGTCGCCACTTAATTTTAAAAGGAAAATTAAGAAACCATTTTAAGGCAAACTGATCTTTTAAGAAACCAGAGATTTTCTAGGTCCGGGGATTATGGAATGAGAGGGGAAGGAGCCCGACGGACTAAAACACCCCCTCTCATCCTATCTCGTGATAGGCCTCTACTTGACATCCTTTTAACCGAATTAATAATCTAGCGTTTCCTCAACTAATACATATGTATAGATATACATCACAAAAGCGTGTCTAAATGGTGTAAGATTGCAAACGACAAAATATCATTCAAAAATCATGTAATTTCATTTAGCAAGCAACATGGTATGCAATAGGGAACAAGGGAACTTACCCGGGATCAGCTGCGATATTAAACGTGCAATGCATACAAATGAAAGAAAAATCCTAGAAAAAGAGTCTATTTCAAATATACAAATAAAGCAAAACTTATTTCTAAGGTGTCATTCATGGGGTCGAAAAATCAATAAAAATCAAGAAATTAAAATAAACTAAAGAGGAGTTCAAGAAATCATACATTGATAGCGCTACAAAACAAAGGGTTAGTCGACAGATTTTAAACAAAACACATCATTGAACTCCTAAGTAACAAATCCTAATACAAGGTGAATTCTATTTACAAGTATCAATCTACATAAATGAATGCACATGAACTCATGAGTATGAATGAAATAAAGCTACAAACATTTCATTGATTTGGATCATTTAATCTCTGGTTTTAAGCTTAACTAATCACTATTAACACATAGTTTAAGCCTTAGGTCATGGAAAGGTCCTTGGGACCATTGTTTGCAAGATATATCAAAATCATGACAGAATTCTGAAAATTGCTGAGAGCAGATCAGAACTTTAAAGAAATAAAAAGCGTGCTTCATGTGGTTTGATCCTGATGATTTTTGGACAAAAGATATCTATGTGTGTCTAGTCTCTATCCCAAAAAGAAAATCAAAGTTTTGACGATTAGATCTCTGGGAATTAGACAAACACTAGACATCACTCAGGGACTTACAACTCTTTGTCCAGAGTTTTTGTATGATTTTCTAAAAATAGTAAAAAATTCAGAAATGCTTTGGTCTTTTTGGGGTAGCTTCCTAACACATTAAACTATCTAGAAAAATTTATTTTGGGCCAAGAACACGTGATTAAGGTTCTGATCTGCTCATTTAAAAAGAGTATTACTGTTCTGAAACTCTGGACAGATTATAGTTGTTCCACAAAACCCTTGACCAAACCACCCTAAACATGAAACTTCCTTAAAAAAAAAATTACAGTGGTAGAACTTTGAGTTACAAACACTCTCCCATTGGTTTCATTCAATTCCAACGGTCTGATATTGAACTAAAAAATCCTTGATCAAAGGTGGTCATTGAATTCACTGCACCGTTTGTTTAAGCTCAACTTAGTTGGTTAATTCCAACTACTAAACCATGAAGTTGGGCTTAATCCAAACTACTTCTCCTACCATTTGATGGTCATTGGAGACTAAAGACATACATGTTTGTAGATTTTGATGAAGTATGAAATGACTTTCACAAAATCCCCAAAATGATGAACTCAAACTTATGGACAAAAGCTTGGATTCATATTGTTACTCCTACCACTTGATGGTCATTGAAGGCTAAAGATACGCACATGTAGATTTTAATGAAGTATGAAGAGCTTCACAAAACCTAAGAAAAGGATTAGCCTAAGCCATAGAGATGGACTTAAACTAAGCTACTTCTCCTACCATTTCATGGTCATTGGAACTTATGGGTTTTAATGAAGTGTAAGGAACTTCACAAAACCTTAAAACAATAAGCTCAAACTATGGATGAAGTTTGGACTCATTGACTCAACATACTAAGATCAACCTCAATCCCTTCATGAATCATAAGTTCATAAGAATATTGAGGGATTCTAAACACAAAGGTTCAAGTAAGGCATTGAAAGTCTCATGAATCTAGGAAATAAACATAATCAAGGAAAAGGGACCAAGGTTTTATTTCAAGATTTATTTAAGCTTTAAACACTAAATCATTTTGATCCAAAGTAATGAGATGAAAGCTCGATCGCAATATATGTGTGGTGTGTGATGAAATGAGGTGGGAAGAGAGATTTTGAAAATATGTAAAAGGTCCTAGATATCTAAATATTGTGATTGAGCTACTAATAAACTAATTAGTTTAGAGTTTTACCTCTAAGTATCCTCAACTTCTTGGCTTCTTTAAGACCTTCTAAGTGATGATCAAACTCTTCTTCCAACTCTACTACTCTTTCTCTATTTAGAAAATTTTGAAGAAGAATCAATATTGGGATCCTAACATTCTAATCTCTTTTTTTTAATAATGGGATATACACCTTCTATATATAGGCAATCATTAGGGGGTCATTTTGGGAAATTCGCAGCCAAAACCCTAATTCCCACCGCCTTTTGATGGTATAAACCGACCTACTTTTGGGCAGACTGTCACAAAAATGCGGCATTCCCTGAAAATGGAAGCAGCACTCGCTAAATGCCGGAACGGCACTCAGTGAATGCTGGCACAGCATTCTCTGAATGCCGATGCAGCACTCACTGAATGTCGCGGACAACTCCAGGGACTGCCGTCTTTTCTGGAAATCTAATTTTCGCGACATTTGGTGTGCTTTAACGGCATTTAGTGACTGCCGTTGCGGCTCTTACTGACTGCCGGTCCGACAATCAGCAAGTGTCGCACCGGCAACCCGTAACTGCCGCAGATGCTGCCATATGCCGTATTTTCTATTTCCCTTTTCCTTTCTTTTTCTTTCTTCCTTTTTCTTTTGTTTCAAGTTAAGGAGTCTTTCGAAGAGCTTGAATCACCTTTGGAAGTCTTAGATTAGTCGGACATTGTCATCATCGGACTTGGAGGTAATGCTCCCCTTAATTCGACGTTTGGTCAAAATTGGGGTGTCTACACTTATTTGTTTCTACGTAGTGCTCATTTCGATAGCTAGGAGATCCAGAGATAGGTTTGGGTAAATATTTGGGTTCTTCGGATAGCAAATGAAGTTTGCCCCTAGTTTGGGCCTTGACGTGTTTCTTGGGCAAACGTATGTTTGCCCCTAGTTTGGCACAGGGATATTTTTGGGTTTTCGTGGACCGAAGGCTTTTGAAAGCCCGCCTGCTTATCCCCGAGTGGGTTTCATGTCCAAAGTAGTTCGGGTTAAGGCTTGACGGAAGGTGCTACTCAGGCAATTATTAATGACCGAATCGGGCAGGCTGCCTACGTATCCCCAAGTGGGAATCAGGTCAAGCGTAGTTCATCAATGTAGAAGGTTTTGAAAGAAGCGGTCTCAAGCAAAGTACCTTTTGAGGCGATCGAGGTTAATCGGCTGTTTAAATTTAACCCCATCTAGGTCTATAAGATAGGCAGCCCCTCCAGAAAGGAGAGTCTTGATGATGTATGGTTCGACCCAGTTAGGTTTGAATTTTCCTATAGGGTCATAAACGAGCAGTTTAAAGTTCTTTGAGGACCAGGTCACCCTCAGCAAGCTTCCTTGGGCGAACCTTTTTGTTGAAAGCACGATCTATCCTTTTCTGATATCCCCGAGTGTGGTTTATTGCAGCCAATCTCTTCTCATCAAGCAACATCAATTCCTCATACCTTCCCCATATCCACTCTAGCTCAGTCACTTCACATTCTGCCAAAACCCTAAGGGAGGGTATTTCTACTTCAACTGGAAGGATAGCTTCTCACAAAGGTCCGGTATCCCCATGGCACAAACGGTAGCTTCTCATGCTAATCCTTATATGTATCTGTCATTTTTCCCAGGATCGCTTTAACATTCTTATTTGCTGCTTCTACCACTCAGTTTATTTGGGGTCTATACGGGGAGGATTGGTGGCGGGTGATCTTATACTTCTCTAAGAGTGGAATGACCTCTCCTTGGAAGTGACTGCCATGATCAGAAATAAACTCATTCAGAACCCCATACTTGCAAATTATAGTTTTCTCAATGAAGCTCACCACATCTTTGGCTTTCAAAGTTGCATATGATGCCGCTAGCTTCTACCCATTTAGTAAAATAGTCAATCGCCACAAATATGTACCGGTGCCCATTGGAGGCTTTTGGAACTATTTCTCCGATAATATCGATTCCACAAACATAAAAAGGCCAAGGGATGGTCATTCCATAAAGTTAGGGAGGCGGTGTGTGCATCAGGTTTGCATGAATTTGGCACTTACGACATCTAACAATCCCTATCCAAGGTCGTCCAATAGTACCCTTGTCGAATTATCTTTTTTACTAACATATGTCCATTTATGTGGGGTCCACAAACTCCTTCATGTATCTCCTCCATCATTCTCTTAACTTCTCTCCTGTACAGACATTCCAGATTATACCTGGTATACGACTTCTTCTACATTTTACCCGCATAGAGCACAAATTGAGTAGAAAACCTTCGGATTGCCTTTTTATCTTTCTCTGAAGCTCTCTCGGGGTATTCTCCTTTTTCCAATAAAATTCCAGACATCCACATACCAAGGCACCTCACCTTCTTCCCCTTCTTCAATGGCCACGATCATCTCAAATGAAGGCTGGTTTCTCGCTGTAGACACCCCATTTTGTCGGCTATCAGATTTAGGAGACCCATAGCTTGGTGGTTGACAATGATCGAAAAAGACTCAAAAGGGACTCATGGAAGTTAGTTCTATCTCTCAAAATACCCCTGAAAGCCCAGAAACTCCCAGATTTGGACCAAAAGCACTGGAAACATAATCCATCATAAGAAAAGTGGTAAAATGAGTTTTAAAGCAAAACCAGATGAAATCGTCGACTCCCAGAGACCCCCGGAAGTCCCGGAAGTTCCCAGAAAGTCCACGTTGATCAGTTTGACCAAGGTTTGACCAGGTTTGACCAAGGTTTGACCGAAATTGTCCAAATTCGTCAAAAAGTTCTGAGATCATGTGAAAGGTACTAAAACAAGTTTCAAAAGAAAAAACATACAAAAACGTCAGCTCCTGGGAGAGCTCCCAAAGGTTCCCAAAACTTCCTGGAGGCCCCTGATTTGACCAGTTTGACCAAAAGTTGACTTTAAAACCAGAGCACTATATCATTTTTCAAACATTTTTCATGAATACTAGAGGTCAATAGCTTTCCAACGGTATATCGTACATAATTTTTGGGTTTAAAACGAATCTATTATGAATTTTTGAAGGCGAAAAAGACGATCAAATCGGCTTTTATCGTGAATACTGCAAAACTTTTCAAAGTGACCTATCTCTAAACTTTTTTTTATGGAAAATAGACTCCATTACCTTTCCAACAGTATATCACAAGCTCAGTTTGGAGTTCGTAAGCAGTTTCTGTGAATTTCGGATGAAATAGGGCCTTTTCGCGAATACTGAAACCTCTAGGGGCCTAAAAAGAATTATTTGGACGAATGAGGAGTAGTGCCGCCGCGGTACTGGCCCACTGCCGCCGTGGCACAGGCCCAGTGCCTCCACGGCACTCTCCCCCAGAATGGTCTATTTTTGTAATTTCTTTTGGGGGTTCAAATTGATTAATTAGAAACCAAAACGACGTAGTTCTATGTTCACAAATGTTTGGGACCAATGGGAACACTTCTTAAACCCAAAACCACCCCAAATTGGCCTATATAAACCCCCCTTGACTTCTCATTTTGGGGGTGTCAAATGAAAGCTTAGAAAAGTTTTAGAGAGAAAGTTGTAGAGATAAGGTTAGAATAGAGAGAAAGAAGCTTCCTTCTTTGATTTTCAAACAAGAAAGTGAGTTCTAAACTTTGTTTTTACTTCATTACTTCCATTTACTTCACATTCAATACACCCAACTACCATTTTAGTGAGTATTTATGAAAGAGGAAGCTACTTCCATGTCCAAAGTCACCATATATGAGTGAAACCTCAAGCTATAAGTCCAAAATCATCATGAATATCATCTATTGAATGCTATTTATTTGCTTGTTTACTATTGATGTTCATCTCCTCTTATCTCATTTCTTTATTTTTTCTTTTTCTTGTTTACTTATTAGTTCATCATCATCTAGATGATAACATGGAGTTTGAGGTGAGTGAATCCTTGTGGATAGTAGCTCTTGACCTCAAAAACATGTTTGATAGATGATGATTACAACCTCAATACATTTCCATATATTCTTGAGGTTATTTCCAAAATAAAACAAGTCTTTCCAACAATCTTGGAGGTTCTCTAAATGAGTTTGATGTTGATGTTCTAAGGAGTTTTAATCTCTATTTGATGTCTAAAATATGTTTTCAAGACCCCCATTTCAAAACCCCTCTAAAACCCCCAATATTTGGATTTCAAGAAATAAACCTTGCTTCTTTTTCTCAAAGATCTTCAAAATAGTGAGTAGTTTGACTTCAAAGAATTATTATGGGTTCAATACTCAAGGTATGAATGCAAGACCACTTGGAAAGTCTTCCTAACTCATTATAGAACACCCATGATTTTTGGCTTGACTTGAAAGTACTTGAAAGGGGTTCATTTATGCCCAAACATTCCTTCCAAACATTCTGCCTTTACTGTCACAGCAGCTTGGTTGAATTTCAACTTATTTTCCAGAACGCTTTTTCAAAATGAGTGGCCCCAAATTATTTTTCCCTCAAACTTCAATGTTTTAGGAAACTTTATGTATCATATGGGCCTCTAGATGTTTTGTTTTCATTTTCAAAGATTTTCTAACATTTCAGTCGACAGTACGAACTCTGTTTCTGAGTAACCCCCCTTTGTTTATATGATTTCTCCCAATCTGTGATAGTTATTGTAGTTTGGCTTTTTGGGTTGTGTTCTAGGCACAATAAGGAAGATCACCATTAAAAATCATGCATTGAAAACATTCCTAACCCCTCCTTTCAATTTCCACAAAATCAACTCACTGTTCTGTCCACTATTCACAGCAAGCATACTTTTACTTCCATCCTTTGATTTGATGTTTATATGCAATCCAAATTAGCTCGTCTTAGGAAGTAATTCATACTACATTTGTACATATTCTATGATGATTTCCTTCATGCATTCATGCATATTTTAGACTTCTAAGTCACTTTAGAAAGTCCACGTACATAAACACACTACAACCTTTGCACATTCTAGGATCATACATTGCATCCATACAAGATTTGGGGTTTTTGTGACCCCTAATCTAAGAAGATTATAAGGAATGAACTTGATCACACGTTTATGCTTCCCCTCGATCTAATCTTCCTTTCTCATCCGTCCCGGGGATTGAGAGATCTTCTTTTCTCAAAGATTAACATGCATCATACTAGCTTGCTAAGCATACCTTGTTTTCTTTGTTTATTTGTTTCAAGAACAATCCATGTCCCCTTTAGATTAGGAAAACTTAATTACTTGATATGTGATTAGACTATTTTTCCTAGGTTTGTTTGTGCGATCTGTAGCAACCTGTATTTTCGCACCCCTATTAATAAATAAAATGTCAATTTTTATTTCATTAATATGTATTATTTTAGTTGTGGAAATCTTTCCATAAATTATTGGTACTAGTATTATTAAGTTGATAACTCAATGCCATTTTATTTTGCTACTGTGTAATAGCAATAGTAGGATTATTATCTGAATAATTAATACATGTGTGAACATTTATAAATACCATGTCTTTAATGTTGTAGTCCTTAGCAATTTTTAAGAGTGTTATATTAGTGCTTAGGACTGTGCCCCTAAGTTACCCTATGATTTGGGATAAAAGTCTTTAATAAAATGTAATATCACATCGCTTACATTTTTATCCCTAATAATTTTATTTGGGACATTTTTAATTAGCTAACTGACTAAACTAGACTAACTGGACTGAACTAATTAACATAACTAAACAAAATGAACTGATTAATGGACGTCAAACAACCGCGTATGTTTACAGCTGCTAAATTAAAGTAATGATTGACATTGTATGGTTTGAATTGATAAGAGCAATGTGCCTCCTCTTTTTACCATATGAATTACTAATTGAAAACTTCAATCATCAAACTTCCATGGATGATATTGTGTGAGGCGTGGATAGTTTGGTAAGCCACATATCAAGCTTACCTCTTGAGCTTTTCACAAGCCAAGTAAAATCCTATATAAACAATGCACCCCAATGCACAAACACACCAAACATACATTGAGTATTCAAAGTCTCCTCTCTCCACTGCACTCTCTCCCTCACTCTCAATCACTACACACCAGTACACTTACACATCTGGAAATCACAGCAAGAAAAATTATCACAGTAGGAGCTCCATTGTCATTATAGCTCAAAACTTATATTGCGGATATTTACGGAATTCTTCGGTCTCTTACGCCGCCCAATTTAGTAACCGGTCAATCTCTTGAACCCACTCTTAATGTACTTTAAGTCATTACAGACAATCCGTGGGGTTCGAAAATAAGTGAGTATGTATAGATATGTATATATAGCCATGGAGGTCCAAAATTAGCGGTACCGAAAATGTTAACGGAAACTAATTCTGTAAATTGGAAATGAAAGTATATGATCCCGGTAAGTTCCCCTATGAACAGTTTGTTGATTTGTTGAGTTCTTGACCCCCAAAAGTGAAATTATGTATTTACCATAGCTTTATAATTCTGGATTTTTAATTAAAGTTCAGAATATATAAGTTAGATTTTTGGAATCCTTGCGAAAAATCGTGCAACTTTCATATAGGACTCGTCGCGATCCGGTAAGGAACGAGAGAGATATAGTCACTTTAAGAGTTGTTGCACTAAAAGCGCAGCCAAACAGACCCTAACCAGAAGCTGCGAAATTTTTGGTGAAGATGATACTTGGGTTTATTAGACTGACGTTAGTAACATTTAAATATTTAATTCTAGTAGATTAAAATTGAAGCTGATGTTGATAGAATGGTTTGGTGGTGGTTGTGTTGTCTCCGAGGTTTGGAGTTCAATTCCTACAAGTTACATTTTAGTTGTGAGTTATATATATATATATATTTTCATATATGGATTGACTTGTGGGCCTATTACACTCAGCACAACAAGTCTCCCAACAAGTCACATGGGTTTGGGTATTGGGCTTGGTTTACTACAAGCCCATGTGAGAAATAAAGTTTATAAATGCTTGTTTTAATTCTGAAAAATTCCTAAATTATGTTTTTAATTATTGTAGCATATTTTTATTTCAAAAATATTACTCCCTCCGTCCCATAATAAGTGTCCACTTCTATTTTGCACATTGTTTAAGAAAGTTGTATTATTTTAGTTTTTTTGGTTCATTAAATGGTCACTTTCTAATTTTGCCCATAGATGTGATGGGTGTTTGACTTTTTGCTTGTTTTGAGGCCACAAATAAATGCTACTTTGTCTTTATTAGAAGGGTAGTTTTGGAAAGTAAGTAAAAGCTATATGCCAATTTAGGAAAGTGGACACTTATTGTGGGACATCCAAAAAAGGAAATGTGGACACTTATTATGGGACGGAGGGAGTATTAAATAAAATTTCTTATTTTATGAAAATTATCTTAGTAATGCTAAAATATATTTATTATTTATTTTATGTTAAATAAATGATAAATTAGCTACTATGTATCAAATAAGTATTTAAATTACTTATTGACCCTATTAAATTCTATATTATTGTTGTTAATATGTTGGAGGTCATTTTGTATAGTTTTATAATTTATCTAGAACGTGATATTGTCAATAAATTAATTAGTGGTTATTTAACTAGTATTTTAATTATTTCAATATACCTTTGGTACTTCTAAATTTATAATAAAAATTCTATGACTCCGAAAATTATGCCGTAAGTTTCCTAAAATCAAATTAAATTTAATTGGTTTACTTGATAATAATCACATGTTTAAAACAATCACTGCCATGTTAAAGAGTATTGTAAATGGAATAATTCATACATGTGCATAGTCGAGTTGGCATGTTGGAAAGGGGTCATTTGGGTCAACATTTACATCTTGTGAGAAATAAGTAAAGAAAGGGTGTCTTGAGTTGTGTTACCTTAATTATTCTAGGCCGATTCGAATACGGCAGATTAATTAAGAAGGATTGAGCCCAGGCCGACTCGGATACGGTAGGCTAGTCAGAGTCTTGTGTCACCTTAATTTTTCCAGGCCGACTCGGATACGGCAGGCCAATCAGGTCGTGTCCAGGCCGACTCGGATATGGTAGACCGATCTAAAACAACGGCCTCGTGCCAAATGGTTCTGGCGAACCGAATAAGTCGAGAGGTTGTGGTCGAGATAAAAGAGTCAGTAAGATGAGATGGTTACATTGTTCATGCACGGTCTTATATAATTGATTTAATGGTTCATTAATTGTTTATATATGACGACTGGAATAATTGACTAACAGTACTGAATGTAAAGACAGATAATGTGCTTTTATATACATTTCTGGTATGTTCATTATGCTCTCTTGGCTTTCATTAGTTGATGACTTTATTTTGTCCTGGACACCCAAAATGTCCAGGAGATGGCTATGCATGTTTATATGATTATGCCAGCTAGAGAAGTCTGCAGAGCTGCTTTTATAATTTATTAAAGTTGTAATAAAGGATATGAATAATGTTTTAATTTGAATAAGGCGGCTTGTGCCTTAGGAAATACCTTTATTTGAGACAATGTAATATTAATTAAGTTTGTATTATTGATTTATATTTTCTTCCTTGCTGCTTTACATACTCTGTTTTCTAGTACATGTTTAAGCTAAGTACAGGACAAGCGATCCCTCACCTGTCATGACCTATGGGTTCAAAATGGAAATGAAATAAATTTTCCTTATTTTGCTACGTTGGGGCGTGACACGATCTTTCACTTTACATTGTGTGATACTTGGTTAGATCTTATGAATGATATCTTATCTTTTGATCTTTAATTTGAAGTTTCTTATGTGATGTAACATACTATCATAGTATTAATTGTCAAACCAAACATAGTATAAGATGATTTTTTGGATACTAATTGAGGCCCATCGTGGGACGGGGCGAGTTGAGGGTGTTTTAGTTGCGACAAAGGCTCCTTCCTCTCTCGTACCAAAACCCCGAACCAAGTTCTTTGGTTATGAAGGGTCGGTGCCCTTTATCCATTTGGGTGAGACAAAATTAGGTTTCTGGGTTCCTTAAATACCAAGTGGCGACTCTATATCTGTTTTCAAAAGGCCTTTTCTTTTCTTTTCCTTTTCAAAACAATCCCAAACAAACATGGGAGCGTAATTTCGCGTGTCCACACTCTCTTCTATGGATAATGGGATCATGGTAACTCCTACGGGGATTTGAATCATTGAGGCTAGGGTTTCTAAAGAATCATCTAACTTGTATTCCTCACGGGGACACTACAAAAAATACGACCTTTCGCGACGGTTTTACCACGGTTTTTCCACCCGTGGAATCTGCGGTTGTGGTTATTGGTATGCCACGATTGGCAAATAGCTTTACCCTCGATTTTTGCGACGGTTTCACTCGTCGTAAATAATTTACCAAAAGTGTTGGATTCTTGTTTTTTATGCGACTGTTGGGGCGACGGTGGAGGAAACCGTGGGTATTGCCTGCTGTATTTACAACAGTCTCAAAACCGTGGCTAATGCTTTGTTTAAATAACACACGGGAGGAATAATCACAGTTTGTAAGCCATCACTAAATGCACTTTTTAATATTTTACCTATTTCAAAAAACACTACAGCTGTGATTAAAAGTTATAGTTTTGATGAATGATATAATTTGTAATTATTTCTTGCATGGTACCTAGCTAAACCTGTTTATCGAATTTATTTAGCTGGAAAATGCAAAAAAAAAAAAAAAAAAAAAAAAACATAACACCCAAATAAAATTATAACCTCAATAGTAATAAGTAATTGTCTACAACCCAAAACATCAAAACATTAAAATCTCCACAATATCTTGATACATGGAAAGTCATAAAAAGTCTGGAAGTGTTTCCTACTAGTTGGGAATAGAGTAAAACAAAAGATAACTAATGTTGAAATTTTGTGCTCCTTATTCCTCGTGAACCTGTAAAACATGAAGATACAAAAGAAGCCATAAATACAAATTAGTTACAATGAGTATGTTTACATAAAACTTGAAAAAACTAAGTTCTGTAATGGATGTATTACATTTGCAGATGGCCATGTTATGTATTCATTCTTCTTCTCCAAGTGTAAGGATATCTCCAAATGGCCTCAATTGCTTTTCACGGCGGTTTGAAACATATGCCACAAAAACTTCGCAAGAATCTTGTCCAAGTGGTTCTCCTCCTACTATCTTTGATGGGTCGTTGCTAATAAGAAAACCCTTTGCCACAGACCTCTTGGGTATTTGAAATCCTTTAAGAGTTACTTTCTTCGAAACCTAGAAGAATGAATAATAATACATTGAAGATAAGAACAAATATTTGTATAAAAGTCCCATGCACAATGTTAGTACAAAGATTACCTTAGCAATGGCAGCAATGTTGTGATATTTCTTTCTTGCTTTTGCATGAGTCTGGACCTGCTATTTTAAAATTACTTCCAAAATTAGAAAATTTAGATGAGAAAATGTCTATTTTAGAAGCTTGGAAAGAATATATGAATTTAATAAAAAAAGAGCTTTATTTCTTTGACTACTTAGAAATTCATGATACAGTAAATGTCACTACCAAGAAAACTTGGATCAAAAAGGATAGTGACCCATCTCACAGTGAATCCCATAAGTCATCTCGTAGTAAAACTCACAAGTTTAAAAAGGTAAAGGATGATAGTAGAAAACACAATCATCACAATAAGAAAAGTAAAGATAGTAGGTCTAAAGAACTACTCCCTATAGACACAGAGAAGCCTAGCAAAGATTCAAAACCTAAGGGCTCGTTTGGTAACGTTGTCATTTTCTGTTTTCTGTTTTTGTTTTCGTTTTTTAGAAAACGAAAATTGAAAACACGTTTGGTAACGTTTTTGTTTTTTGCTTTTAAAAAACGTTTTCAAATTTTGGGTAAAAAATAAAAACACCAAAAAGTCGTTTTGAGTTTCCTGTTTTTGTTTTTTTTTTTTTTTTCAAAAAATAAAAAACCAAAACTGGTTTTCGTTTTTAAAAAACTGAAAACTCAAAACATGAAACGTTACCATGCGAGCCCTAAACAGTTAGATAATAAATACTCACCCCTTCATGAATCTAATAGTAAACAATCAGATAAGATAATTAATGTTTTAACTAAAAAAAGTGAACAAGAAAACTTATTATTAGATCGAATTAGCAAAATAGACGATGAAGATCTAAAAACAACATATTTAAATAAGTTAAGAATACTATTGGCCAAACAAGAAGAAGCTAGTAAAATTGTTAGTCCCACTATTAGTCTTGATAAAACCCTCGAAAGATTTAATAAACCTAAAAAAGAAGTTACAGTTCAAGATTTACAACTTGAAATCAAAGAAGTTAAAATTGATACAAAAAACTTACAAGACCAATTTGCTAAGTTTGACCAAGACCACAGTAGTGAAGACTCTAGTGGTGAAGACACTCCTCCTAGTCACCAGAATTCCAATAAAGAGACAGAAGAACCCAGTTTTCTTCAAGTCATGAATAAAATACATTTACAAAAATGGCACTACAAAGTTAAATTAGTAATAGATAAAGAATTAGAAATAGAGACTGTAGCACTTGTTGATTCATGTGTTGATCTTAATTGTATTCAAGAGGGATTAATCCCAAATAAAGATTATGTAAAAACAAGTGAACGTCTTAGTTCTGCTAATGGAAGTTAAATGTAGATTGAATATAAATTACCTAGTGCACATGTCTGTTAAGACAAAGTCTGTTTTAAAACACCATTTGTTTTAATTTAAAATATGATTGATAAAGTTATTTTAGGAATACCATTTTTATGTTTACTTTACCCATTTACTACTAGCAATAATGGATTAACCACTCATGCATGTGGGCAAAAGGTCAGTTTAAATTTCTCCATAAACCCTTACTTAGAGATCCGAAACAGTTAAAAGACCAATCAGTTTTTAATAATAAAAATATTCTTTATTATAAAACTTTAAATTTAAGGTCTTTACAAGAAGAATTTAGGTGTGTAAAAATTGAGAATCAATTAACTAATAAATTCTTCAAATAAAAATAGAAGACTTTAAGTCTAGAATCATCAGTAATTTGTGTTCAGACTTACCTAATGCTTTTTGGTATAGAAAAAAACACATAGTTACTCTTCCTTATGTCAAGGATTTTAATGAATCTAATATCCCTACTAAAGCTAGACCTATTCAAATTAGTCAAGAAGACATGGAATTATGTAAACAAGAAATTAGTGAATTGTTAAATAAAAATCTAATTTGTAAAAGTAAGTCACCCTGGTCTTGCCCTGCTTTCTATGTTAGAAAAAATGCAGAGTTAGAAAGAGGAACACCAAGGTTAGTTATCAATTACAAACCTCTTAACAAGGTTTTAGAATGGATTAGGTATCCTATTCCCAATAAAAGAGATTTAGTCAATAGGTTAAACCAAGCCGTTGTTTTTAGTAAATTTGATATGAAGAGTAGCTTTTGGCAAATCCAACTTCATGAGAGTGATAAATACAAGACTGCCTTTACTATCCCATTTGGACAATCTGAATGGAATGTAATGTCCTTTGGACTTAAGAATGCCCCTAGTGAATTTCAAAATATTATGAATGAAATATTTAACCCATTCAGTCATTTTTCAATTGTTTACATTGATGATGTTCTTATTTTCTCAAAGTCAATTGATGAACATTGGAAACATTTAAATTTGTTTTTCAATACCATTAAAGTCAATGGTCTTGTAGTCTCAGCTTCAAAAATCAGTCTATTTCAATCCAAAGTCAGATTTCTTGGTCACAATATTCATCATGGGAAAATCACTCCTATTGATAGAGCTACTCAATTCGCTGATAAATTTCCTGATGAAAGACTGGACAAAACCCAGTTACAAAGGTTTTTAGGATCTTTAAATTATATAGCTGATTTTTATCCCAATCTTCGTTCCAAATGTAAACCCCTTTTTGATAGATTGAAATCCAATCCCCCTCCTTGGTCATCTGTTCATACTTCCATTGTTCAAGAAGTCAAAAAATATGTCAAGTCTTTGCCATGTCTTGGCATCCCTTCAGTTGATTCGTTTAAAATTATTCAGACAAATGCTTCTGAGCATGGTTATGGAGGAATTCTCCTTCAAAAAGTCAATGGTTCATCCAATGAACAAACTGTGCGATTCCACTCTGGAATTTGGAACAAAGCACAGAACAATTATAGTAATATAAAGAAAGAAATTCTTTCTTTAGTATTATGTATAAGTAAATTTCAAGATGATATTTTAAATCAATAATTTTTAGTCAAGATTGATTGCAAAAGTGCTAAATTTATTTTAGAAAAGGATGTCAAAAATTTGGCATCAAAACAAATATTTGCCAAATGGCAATCTATTTTATCTATCTTTGATTTTGATATAGAATATATCAAAGGCAATAACAATTCAATCCCTGATTTTCTTACTCGTGAATTTTTATAGAGTAAAAATGAAGGACAAGAAGAAGGATAACAAATTGGCAGTTATCCCTCCAATTGGATTAGTTAACAGGTATCAAGTACTTGGATCAATATCCAGGCCCAGTTACCAGTCAGTCTTAGCCAGGCAACCAGCAGTCAATACCTAGTTAATGACCCATTTGCTGCCAAGCCCATTCAAACCATAGTTAATAGGCCCATCCAAAATCCCAAAACAGATTATGTAGTCAAACCCAACCCAGCTCATTTGTTCTTTATCGAACTTCACCAGAGTCACTATAAAAACCCAGTTGATTTAGTCAAACTCACCTTCCCCACTGGATGGCAGTTTTTTCCCAAAAGTCCAGAAAAATCTCTTAGTTATTACAGAGACATTTTGTTCTCTACTGAGTCAATTTTCATTAAACCCATTACTACAAGTGACAGGGAAAAAAGATATAGTAACACCTGAGTCAGAGAAGAAAATTTTATTTCTCCAGTTGTATATTAAAAGAATTATTTCCAGTAGAGATTGGGGTTCTCACTACTGCATCCTCAAGTCACTTCCCAACCAAACTCAGTATAATAATTTTGATTATATTGATGCCTGGTTCTATGTTTCCTTCACCAGACTGATACATTTTTCCACTCATGGTATGTTAATTTTGACACAAAGTTCAAAAGTTAGCTCCCCACTTGGCTTATCCATTGGAGGTCCCGTCATGGCCCCATGCCAAACCTTTTCTCCAGTGATCTCCAAGAAATAGTAAAGTACTTCTCCACCAAATACAAAATAAATGACCACCATACCCAGTTTCCCATCTTACTCATGTTCATAAGTAAATATAAAGTACCATGGATTTTGAAATGGCACAATCAAATTCAGAATAACACTGCTCAAAGACAGTATTCAGTTAAATGGTGGGACAAATTTGGTCACTAGCGGATTATTAAACAAGTAAACCTTGAATTCCCACTAATAAACAGCCCCCTACTCCAATCACAGGCCCCATGGCCAAATGCATAATTACAGGTCCCAAAGATAAGTCAAGCTCCAAGCCATCCAATGCACAATTAATGGCCATGGCCCAACAGTTAATAGCTCAAGTCAATCAAAATGACCAAGATAACAATAGTCACAGTTGTGGATACCGGAAGTGGACCACTTCTCTCTCTCTTGTTTGAGATTGTTTTGAAAAAAAGGGATTTGACTTGGATCAAAGAAAAGAAAGGGTCTGTTGAAAATAGATACAGAGTCGCCACTTGGTCTTTAAGGAACCAAGAAACCTAATTTTGACTCACCCAAGCGGATAAGGGCACCGGCCCTTCATAACCAAAGAACTTGGTTCGGGGTTTTGGTACGAGAGAGGAAGGAGCCTTTGTCGCGACTAAAACACCCTCAACTCGCCCCGTCTTTCGACGGGCCTCAATTAGCATCCAAATAATCATCTTATACTATGTATGGTTCGTCAATTAATACTATGATAGTATACCACATCACATAAGAAACTTGAAAATGGAAGATCTAAAGATAAAATATCATTCATAAGATCTAAGTCAAATATCATGCAATGTAAAGTGAAAGATCACACAAATAAACCTAGGAAAAATCATCTAATCATGTATCAAATAATCAAGACTTCCTAATCTAAAGGGGGACATGAATTGTTATTGAAACAAACAAATAAAGAAATCAAAAATATGCTTAGCAAGCTAGAATGATGCATGTTAATCTTTGAGAAAAGAAGATCTCTCAATCCCCGGGACGGATGAGAAAGGATGATTAGATCGAGGGGAAGCATGAGCGTGTGATCAAATTCATTTCCTTATAATCTTCTTAGATTAGGAGTTACAAAAACCCAAATCTTGCATGAATGCAATGTATCTAGAATGTGCCAAGGTTGTAGTGTGCTTTGTGTTCATGGATTTCTAAAATGACTTAGAAGTCTAAAATGTGCATGAATGAATGGATTAAATCAACATGGGATATGTACAAATGTAGTATGAACTACTTCCAAAGATATGGGCTAATTTGGAATGCATATGAGCATCAAATCAAAGAATAAAAGTTGAAATATGCTTGCTGTGAATAGTGGACAGACTGCATGTGTTACTTTGCAACATTATAATGGGAGGTCAAACGTGCCTAGAAAAATGTAAGAAAAATCAGAGATCATCCTTATTGTGTCTAGAAAATAACCCAAAAAGCCAAACATCAATAGCTATCACAGATTAAAAGAAAGAAATCAGAATGTACACATGACTCAGAAACAAAAACTGCACTGTTGACTGATTTTGTATGATTTTTCATAACTCAAAGAAAAGGTTTATGATGACCCATTATATACCAAAAGTTTCCTAAGACACCCAAGTTTTATAAAAAAAAAATAGAAACGATATATGTACAGTGATGAAAATGTCCAGAATAAGTGCAAGAAGTTGGGTGAACATTCTGTGAGAACAGGGGCAGATTATGAATATGAACTTCTCACATCCAAAACAAATACTTTTACATTTCTATAATTGATGAGAAAAATTAGGGACAAACTATGATGTATTAGGAAGGTTTTCCAAGTAGTTTCATCATCATAACTTGAGTATTTAATTCAAAACAAATCTTTGAATCTGAACAGCTCACTGTTTTGGATCATTGTTTTGGAGATTTTTGAGGAAAACAAAGTTTTGTTTCTTGAAACCAAATGAGAGGGATTGAGAGGGGTTTTGAAATAGATGTTTTGAAAACATATTTTCCACATTCAATGAGGATTATGACCACTTAGAATACCAACATCAAACTCATCATGGAGAGTCTCCAAGATTATTGGAGAGATTTATTTTATTTTTAGAACATAACTTCAATACATTCCAAGAATACCTTGGAAGTATTGAGGTTATGATCATCATCTATCAAACATGTTTTTGAGGTCAAGAGCTACTATCCATAAGGATTCACTCACCCCAAACTTCATGTCATCACTTAGATGATGATGAACTAGTAAGTAAATAAAGAAAATAAAAAAGAAATGAGGTAAGAAGAGATGAACAATAAATAAACAAGCAAATAGATGATGATCAATAGATGATATTCATGAAGCATGAGACTTGTAGATTGGTGTTTCACTCATATGTAATGACATTTAAACATGGAAGAAGCTTCCACTCTCTTGAATGCTCACTAAAATTGTGGTTGGGTGTATTGAATGTTGAAGTAAATGGAAGTAATGAAGTAAAAACAAAGTTTAGAACTCACTTTTGTTTTGAAAATCAAGAAGGAAGCTTCTTTTCTCTCTATTCTAATCTTATCTCTACAACTTTCTCTCCCAAACTTTCTCAAAACTCACATTTGACTCCTCTAAAATGAGGAGTAATGGGGTGTTTATATAGGCCAACTTGGGGTGGTTTTGGGATTTAGAAAGTATTCCCATTGGCTCCAAACATCTGAAATCATAAAACTATGTCGTTTTGGTTTTTAAATAATCAAAATGGGACCACAAAACATATTACAAAAATACACTGTTCTGGAGGGTAGTGCCGCGGCGGCACTGCTCCTCCCTTCGTCTGGATAATGCTGTTTAGGCCCCCTGATGTTCCGGTATTCGCGAAAAGGCCCTATTTTGTCCGAAATTCACAGAAAATGCGTACGAACTCCAAATTGAGGTTGTGATATACCGTTGGAAAGGTAATGGAGTCTACTTTACATAAAAAATAGTTCGGGGATAGGTCACTTTGAAAAGTTTTGCGGTATTCGTGATAAAAGCCGGTTTGATCGCCTTTTCACCTTCGGAAATTCATAATAAATCCGTTTTAAATCCAGAAATTACGTGCGATATACCGTTGGAAAGCTATTGACCTCTAGTATCCATGAAAAATATTTGAAAATTGTTTTGGCGCCCCGGTTCCAAAGTCAAATTTTGGTCAAACTGGTCAAACCTGGGATTCCCGGGAAGTTCTGGAAACCTCCGGGAGTTCTCGGGAGCCGATGTTTTCGCTCGATTTTGTTTTGGAACTTGTTTTAACACTTTTCTCATGATTTAAAATAATTCTGGTGAATTTGGACGATTTCGGTCAAACTTGGTCAAACCTGGTCAAACCTGGTCAAACCTTGGTCAAACCTAGTCAAACCTTGGTCAAACCGGTCAACGGGGACTTTCTGGGAACTTCCGGGACTTCCGGGGGTCTCTGGGAGCCGATGATCTCATCTGATTTCTCTTTAAAACTCTTTTTATCGCTCTTCTTACGACATATCATGTTTTCAGAACTTTGGGACCAAATCTGGGAGTTTTCGGGCTTTTAGGGGCATTTTGGTCATCCTGAGCATTCTGAGAGATGGAGCTGACTTCCGAGAGTCTTTTCGAGTCTTTTGCGATCATTGTGAACCACCAAGCTATGGGTCTCCTAAATCCGATAGCCGACAAAATGGGGTGTCTACAGTTTGCCCCTCTTTGGCATGAACTTGCGAGGCAACGCATGTCGCAAGTGAGTGCCAAAGTTTTGAAGAGACAAGACTTTTTGGAGGCTACGGATTTAGGATAAAAAGCGTTGCAAAAGATGCAAGGACGCTGAGGTTAGTGCTGGTCGTGCTCTGTGTGAGCTGCCTACGTATCCCAAGGGGAATCAGACCAGGACGTAGTTCAGGGCAAGGAACCGATCATACATGCACGTACACACAATCAGGCGGATGCTATGCTAGAAGAGTGATATGCAATGTATGGATGTGATATGAATTGTGTCATGAGTCCTATCATGTCTAGTGTTGTGACCTTAGTATGAGCAAATGCTGTGGGGTGTGCCACTCCGAGTGGGCTGGTGTTGTGCTAGTGTTTGCGACTGTGATGCGGTGGATGACTCGGATAAAGACACGGAGGTTTAGAAGACTCCGGGTCTAAGGGCAAACTTTTGGAACGAGTGAGATAGGTCAGAAGCGTTTCGTTTAGAAGACAATGACCAAAGGTGACCGAGGGATCTCGTGATAAAGCTGTGAGAAAATTCTTGACAACCAGGAGATCTGGATGCAGGCGATGTTCTGATTGTTCCTGACGGCCGACTTTCGGGTATCGGCTCCGGCTGGTGGTAGTATCTTTTGTATTTATCCTTGGGGATGCCGTAGGGTTCTTGGAGAATTCTTATCTTCTTGATCGGGAACCAGGATCCATCTCTGAACCTCTCACGGTTGATCAAATCTTTCGGCGCTCAATCCGAGAGAGCCGGTCAGGGCCTCCGGGAGCTGGTATCTGTCTGCTGTTGTCCTCGGAGGATGATGCAGGGTTCTCGGGGAATCTCTTTTCTTGATCGGGAACCAGGATCCATCTCTGAATCTCTCATGGTTGATCAAATCTTTCGGCGCTCAATCCGAGAGAGCCGGTCAGGGCCTCCGGGAGCTGGTATCTGTCTGCTTTTGTCCCCGGGGGATGATGCAGGGTTCTCGGGGAATCTCTTTTCTTGATCGGGAACCAGGATCCATCTTTGAACCTCTCACGGTTGATCAAATCTTTCGGCGCTCAATCCGAGAGAGCCGGTCAGGGCCTCCGGGAGCTGGTATTTGTCTGCTTTTGTCCTCGGGGGATGATGCAGGGTTCTCGGGGAATCTCTTTTCTTGTTTATTTGGTGCCTTAGCTAAAAACCAGGATCCGTTGCCAGAATTCTCGCGTTTGATCGAATCTTGCGACGGTTGTCCTGAAACGACCGATTTGGGTCTTCGGGAGCCGATTTTTCCCAGTTTTTGCCTGCTGGAGGTAGTTTTGACAATTTTTAGTCTGCTTGGGGTAAAACCTCATAGATCTTGACTGGACTGGGCCACCGGGGCTGATCGGGGTCAAAAACGGGAGCTTGGCTGACCATCACGGATGGCGTGGAGCGGATTAACCTCTTTAGCAACGGCTTGACCGAGCTATTCTCTCTTTGCCGGATGACCCTGAACACTGAGTTCTTGCGTGCTGCCATTGGTCACTGGGATCCGGTGAACCATGTCTTCAACTTCAATGGCCTGGAGATATGCCCCATGTTTGAGGAGTTCTGCGCTATTCTCGGCTATGATTCTGACTCTGATCTGATTCTCCCTTCTGCTGGTACCCTCAGTCCTACAAGAGGTTTGGCTGAATATCTGAATTGCTCCATCACTATTTCCCGTCGGCTGATCCAAGGTGAGGCCCTTAATATTGCTTCTATTATTGCTCAGTATGCCAGTCCCGGGAATCCCAGCGTGTATGATGCCACCCGCGGGGCTGCTTTGATATTGTGCATGACCTCCCACTTCTTATTCTCGAGTACCTCTGTTGACCTAGTGCATGTGTGCCTTGGGTTGAAGTTTAGCAAGAATCCCATGGCCATGGTTCTAGCTGAAACCTTGAATGGTTTGGACCGTGCTTCTGATCAAGGAACGCCCCTACTTTCTGGGGCGCCTTTGGTGTTACAGGCCTGGTTATACGAGCGGCTCCAATTGTGGACGGGCCATATACCACCGGTTTACTTTTGTCGATCCGTGCTTCACTCTCACTATACTTTTGCCAATTGGGTGGACATGATGGGTGCTTTATCTGAGGCTGATATTTGCTGGGTTGTGAGGCGTTGGGGCCTTTATGCTATTACCACGAGCCTCAGGGGTCACCAGAGAGTGTGGTTGATGGGTCTAAGAGAGACTTCTTTCTATCATCCTCGCCGCTTGGCCAGACAGTATGGACAGGTTCAGGAGGTTCCCCGGGGGTTTACTGAGAGGGTCTTTGCTTCCAGGATCAGGGTTGCTACTATTGCTGCTTTTATTGACGGTTGGACTGACCGAGTAAAGGCCTACTTCTAAAGGCCTTTGAAGAAATAAATAAAAAGGACTAGACCTGACCGATTCTGCTCATTCCCCCAAGTGTCTTTGAACATGTGATTGCTTTTTGAAAGACTTTTATTTCTTTGATTATTCCTGCTTATGTAATATTCAAAGTCTGTTTATTAGTGAACCTTGGTTACTTTGGGAGCCCCTTTTTATGCATTTAGCTTTCTGAAAAACATTTTGCGACCTGGATTTCAATTTAGTTATTGCTTTTGGTACTCACTTGGGCATGCTAGGGTAATTTAGAGGCAAACGAGGCGGGTGGCCGAAGTTTGCCCCTAGTTTGGGATGTGCATGTTTGTGAGGCAAACGAGGTAGATGACCGACGTTTGCCCCTAGTTTGGAAGGGGTTCAGGCAAACGAGGCGAGTGGCCGAAGTTTGCCCCTAGTGTGGAGGGTGACATATGGGTTATGGTAAGGACTGCGACTTTATTTCTCACATGCTCATAATTTTTGCCTAGGCACCAAGGAGGTGGCCTAGCGAGCTATTTTCTCTCTTTTGTTATTGCTCACCTTGGATTTAGCTCTAATTTTTGCCTAGGCGTCCTTTCGGATTTTCATCCTAGCGAGCCATCTTTTTTTTCTTTTTGAAAGTCTGCCTATGTACCCCCGAGCGGGGATCAGGTCCTACGTAGTTCGGGCCAAAGTTTCGAAAGAAAAGGGTTATTTTTTTTGTGGGGTGGAGCGACCGAACCGATATGGTTGCCTACGTATCCCCGAGTGGGAATCAGGTCAAGCGTAGTTCAAGGCAAGGCTTGAAAGAAATGGTTATTTTGGTGAGGTGACCGAACCGATGTGGTTGCCTACGTATCCCCGAGTGGGAATCAGGTCAAGCGTAGTTCAAGGCAAGGCTTGAAAGAAATGGTTATTTTGTCAAGCATAGTACTTTTTGAGGCGATCCATGTTGATTGGTTCTTTGAATTCGACACCATCGAGGTCCATGAGGTAAGTCGCTCCTCCAGAAAGGATTGTTTTGACGATATAAGGGCCGCCCCATTTAGGTTTGAATTTCCCACGGGGATCAAAGATCGGAGCTCGCAATTCCTTAAGGACAAGGTCGCCCTTGACAATCTTCCTTGGGCGAACCCTTTTATTGAAAGCACGGGCTATCCTCTTTTGATAGATTCGGACATGGTCGACTGCCGCTAGGCGCTTTTCATCTATGAGAGCCAACTCTTCGTATCTTTCTCTCAACCAATCTGATTCTGAAATTTCGCATTCTGCCATTACGCGTAGAGACGGTAGCTCTATCTCGACTGGGAGCACCGCTTCCATCCCATACACCAGCGAGTAAGGGGTTGCTCCTGTGGATGTCCTTATCGACGTTCTGTATCCCCAAAGTGCGAATGGTAGCTTTTCATGCCAGTCCTTGTAGGTATCGGCCGATTTCTGCAGTATAGCCTTGACATTCTTATTTGCAGCTTCGACTGCCCCATTGGTTTGCGGCCTATATGGTGACGACTTGTGATAAGTGATTTTGTATTCCTCGAGCAGATCTTTGACTTCTGCCTTGAAATGACTTCCGTTGTCCGAAATAATCTCATGGGGGACTCCATAACGGCAGATGAGATTTCTCTTGATGAATTTGGCCACTTCTTTGGCCCCCAACTTGGTGTAGGATGCGGCTTCTACCCATTTTGTGAAGTAGTCTATGGCCACTAGGATGTACCGATTTCCATTTGAGGCTTTCGGAATGATTTCACCAATGATGTCGATTCCCCAGGTTGAGAATGGCCAAGGCGAAGTCATGCTGTACAGAAGGGATGGTGGTGTATGCATCATGTTTGCATGAATCTGGCACTTGTGACACCTCCTTACGTACTCACAACAATCTTTCTCCAACGTTGTCCAGTAGTACCCTTGCCTTATGATCTTCTTAGCCAGCATGTGACCGTTCATGTGCGGGCCGCATACCCCCTCGTGTATTTCTTCCATCATTCTTCGGGAGCTCTTCCCGAACAAGCAAGTCAGGTTGTGACCATTGTATCCTTTCTTCAACAGTTTCCCACCACAAATGATGAATTGCGCTGCGAATCTTCGAATGGCCCTCTTGTCTTTCTCGGTAGACTCTTGGGGGTACGTCCCCTTTTCTATGAAATCCCAGACATCCTGATACCATGGTGTCCCATTCTCTTCTTCTTCGATTGTGGCGATTATGTTGAACGAAGGCTCGTACCTCTGCTCAATTACCAAGGGCATCATCCTGACTCCCACAGGAATTTTGATCATCGAAGCTAAAGTAGCCAAGGAGTCTGCCAACTGGTTCTCTTCCCTGGGCAAGTAGAGGAATGTGATTTTCTCGAACTGCCTCTTGAGTTGGTCGAGATGATCATGATAGGGCTTCAACCTTTCTTCTTTTACTTTCCATTCTCCTCTAGCTTGAGATATGATGAGGTTTGAGTCCCCGAAGACGTCTAACTTCTGAACCCTCAGTTCTAAGGCTGCTTCCATTCCCAGAATGCACGCTTCATATTCGGCGGTGTTGTTGGTGGAGTTATAGTTGAGCTTGACCGCCAATGGAGTATGATCCCCGCTTGGTGATACGAGAATCATCCCTACTCCGTATCCTTTCATGTTGGCCGCTCCATCAAAGTACAACTTCCACTGTTCTTCCTTGATTTCCATGATATTCTCGTCCGGAAACGGAAAGTCCCCACTTTCTTCGGAGTCAATGGCATGCTCTGCGAGATGCTCAGCTACGGTTCTTCCTTTTACTGACTTGCTTATAACATACTTGATATCGAATTCGGATAGTAGAAGTAACCAACGGGATATGCGACCGGTCAGGGCGGGTTTTTCGAGGAGGTATTTTAGAGGATCCATGCGGGATATGAGCACAACTGGGAAGGCCAGCATGTAGTGCCTCAGTCGGCGAGTACACCAAACCAAGGCCCAACACGTTTTTTCAAGGGTAGAGTAGTTGAGCTCATACCCAGTCATCCTCTTGCTGAGGTAGTATATGGCTTTTTCGGAGTGGCTTTCTTCTCCTTCTTGGGCTAGCATGCAACCCATGGCATTTTCGGAGACGGATAGGTAAAGGAATAAGGGCTTATGAGGAATGGGTGGTGAAAGGACAGGCGGGTTCTGAAGGTAGGCTTTTATTTTGTCGAAAGCGGCTTGGCATTGGTCATCCCATTGGAACTTCTCCCCTTTTCTCAACAATCGGAACAGAGGATCGCACGTGGTCGTGAGCTTGGAGATGAAACGGCTGATGAATTGGATTCTTCCGAGGAACCCCCTTACTTCTTTTTCATTCCGTGGTGGTGTCATTTCTAGGACTGCCTTGATCTTGGAGGGATCCACCTCTATCCCCCTTTGTGTGATGAGAAAACCAGGAGTTTACCGGAAGTCACACCGAAAGTGCATTTCTTCGGATTCAACCTCATCTTGTATTTGCGCAACCTTTCGAAGAACTTTTCCAGCGCTACCAGGTGTCCTTCTCTGTCCTTGGATTTCACAATCATGTCGTCTACGTACACTTCTACCTCCTTGTGAATCATATCATGCAGCAGAGTGGTGGCAGCTCTTTGGTAAGTCGCCCCCGCGTTCTTGAGTTCGAAGGGCATTACTCTATAACAGTAGGTTCCCCAAGGGGTGGTGAATGTCGTCTTCTCCCGATCTTCTGGCGCCATTAGAATCTGATTATATCCTGAGAAACCATCCATGAATGAAAGTAGCTCATGTCCTGCGGTGTTATCTACCAAGACGTCAATGTGGGGAAGTGGAAAGTCATCCTTGGGACTGGCTTTGTTTAGATCACGGAAGTCGACGCACACGCGAACTTTCCCATCCTTCTTCGGTACTGGTACGATATTGGCAACCCATTCCGGATATTCGGTGACAATGATGAATCCTGCCTTGAACTGCTTCTCCACCTCTTCTTTAACCTTGAGTGCCCATTCCGGTCTCATGCGCCTCAGTTTCTGCTTGACAGGTTTAGAATTGGGGAGGAGAGGAATATGATGTTGGACGATGTCGGGATCGACCCCAGGCATGTCTTCGTAAGACCAAGCAAAAACATCTTTGAATTCTTTTAGCAAGAGGGTTAATTTTTCTTTTTCTTCTTTATTAAGAGTTGAGCCAATTTGCACAATTTGTGGATTATCTGTTTCACCTAGGTTAACTGATAAAGTATCTTCGATTATTTCATAAGCAGGTGGTTTTTCGATTAGTTGCTTAAATTCAATTGAGAGATCCTCGGAGGGATCTGTGCATTCACAAGTGTTAGACACAGAGGAGTAAGCAGAATCGTCTTTCATTTCATTCATGACAGGTGAAGTGACTACAATGGATAGCGGTGGGCTTACAACAGCCGACTCTGGTACAGACTCGACAATTGGTAATACAGACTCCGGGGGAATAGGGGATTGGGAGACACAGATAGATGACTCTACAGCCTGGTTGCTCAGACCCTCCTCAGTTGGCTTGATCTGATCATCTTGGCTCTTGGCCCTCTCTTCTTCCTTCTTCTCAGCGGATTCCTCCCATATTTCCTTGATGGCTTCAGCGTCCAGGTATTTCAACCAGTCTTCCTCCGGGGTCTTCTCAACTTCTTCGGGATAGAACGGGTCTTGGTATGGGGGCCTTTCGCAGTCAGCGAAGATTTCAAGCCCGGGGTGCCTTTTCCCAGTGGTTTGATGGATCCAGGGTTCGGGGAACCCGAAGTAAGGGAAATCATCCCCTTCTTTGATGAACTGTCCGTTCAAAGTCTTGCGGTATGGGGGGAGACCCTTCACCCTTTTCTTCCATGGCCTATGTAGCTCAACGTCTTCTTCAGTGGGCTTGTACCCCAACCCGAAAGTGACTTGTTGCCCTTTGATCTGTGGGAACTCCCGAATTCCTTGCTGGCGTCGACCCAATCCCATTCCGGGGAAGTAGTTCATCTTGCGGACAATGTTAAAAACCGCATAGTGGACTTCAGGGAACCGGTCTTCATCATTGATCATATGGACTTCTTCCATGAAGAACCCTCCGATCTCTCCTTCTTCTAGTTCAGGTATTTGGACTTCAAAAATGGGAGCGTACTTTGGGAAAGCTTCGTTACCCCAACTATTACCGAGGATGATCTTTACTTCCTTCTCATGAATGTACTTGATCATTTGATGCACAGTGGATGATACAGCTTTGTTGGCATGAAGCCAGGGCCTTACAATTAGCAGATTGAAGGAGGCAGGTATGTCCATGACTTGAAAAACCTCAGTGCTTGCCAAAGATCCTACCCGGATTTGCAGAGAGACAGTCCCCATCACATTCCTCCTGGTATTATCATAGGCCCTCACGGATTGCACAGATGGCGTGATGTCAAGGATATTGACCCCCAAAGCAGTGGCAGTTCTTAGGGCACAAACATTCAAAGTGGAGCCTGTGTCGACCAGACAAAACGGTACCTGCTGCTCCTTACATCCAACAGTGATGTATAATGCCTTGTTATGCGCGGATCCTTCCGGTGGCAAGTCCTCATTAGAAAATGTAATGATCGGGTCGGGGGTAAGTACGCCCAAGAAAGCCACCATGTCCTCCGGTGCGGCATCGATAGGAACTTCAATCCCAGCCAAGGCATTCAACACGGCTTGCCTATGCTTGTAAGATGTCACCATAATATCCCACATAGAGAGATGTGCTTGGGTTTTCTTTAACTGCTTTATCAACTCATTATCTTCTTCGATGATCTCATCCATCTTTCCCTTCCCCTTGTCCTTGATTGGACCTTTCTCGGTTGCATCAGTGGCAGCCTGCGGCGGCTGATAATGACGGCCTGACCTGGTCAGATGATCAATCTCGGCAGGAGTAGGTCCCTCTACAGTCCCATCCTTCTTGAACCAATCACAATCCGTTCCCACAAATGGCTTTTCCGGCTCGTTCCAGATGGAAGCATCACTCTCGTTGTTAGGGTCATACCATTTGAGGTCTACCACCCCTAGGTCATGCTCTTCCAGGAAGAACAAGCCTTGCTCGTCGTCTAGCTGCTGCTGCCACTCGTCATTCTCCCCTCTGATCAGATGAATTTCCTCAGAATCCGGGATGTCAATGAGGGGTAAGGGTTGTCCTAGGGGGGTGATATGGGTAGCAGGGTTGAAGGATACAGGGTTGGACTCGATGAGGTTAATATTTTGGTGGTTAGGCAGAGGATTTTGGGTGATATGGGGCTGCTTCGGGGGTGGCTCGATGATATTCTGGTCGATGAGGTCCTGAATATCATGGCAAAGGCGCATGCAGTCATCGGTGTTATGGCCGGGGGCTTGGTGGTAGGCGCATTGTTTGGACATATCGCAATTAGGCGGGGGTGGGGTATTTCGAGACTGGAGTAGTTGGAGATAGCCCTTTTTGAGGAGGCGGTCCAAGGCTGAGGAGAGAGAGATTTCTAGCTTGGCAAAATTGCGAGGGGGCTTTTTCGGGAAAGGGCGGTTGGAGGGATTTGCCTGGTTGGAGGGTTGGTATGGTCTTGGAGGGTATGCCATGGGTTGGCTGCTAAGGGCATTGACATCTGGGGGATTCCGGGAGTAGTTGGGCCTTCTTGGCTGACTCGGAGGGTCTTCCTTTTTGATCTTCCCTTCCCTAATAGCATCTTCGATTCGGGTTCCGACTTCAAACAATTCTTCAAATGTGGAGATGGACTGGTAGAATAACTTTTCATGGTAGAGCGGCTGCAGATTCCGGATTAGCATTCTCACTTGTTCCTTTTCAATCGGCCGGTGGGTCATTTGAGCTACCTTGTTCCTCCATCTGCTCAGGAATGCAGCGAAGGATTCATTGTTGCTTTGCCGGGTTGTTTCCAAATCCCTGATAGTGACATCCAGCTCCTGGTTGTAAGAGTAATGATCGACAAAAACTCGAACGATATCTTCCCAGGCCCGGGTCTTGGAGGCTTCCAAGGTTAGGAACCATGATAGTGCAGATTTTGCCAGAGTTTGTGGGAACAGCATTGCGATGTGCTCGTGGGTGCAACCCATGGATTGGAAGATACTCATACACAGCTTCACGTGGCTTTTCGGGTTCCCAGTCCCATCAAAACGATCGATGGCAGGCATTTTGAAGTTCTTCGGCAGTTTCAACTTGACAGGCTCAAAGAGGCCTTCCAGATCTAGCATGTAATCATCGATTCCCTTACTTTTTCTCAGCACGCTCTCCAGTTTGTCGACCTTGTCCATCTTTTCCTGGAGTTTCTTTTCATATGTGAGCGGTGGGACCCCTTGGAACCAGTTTTCCTTCCCATTATTCTAATGTAAAGGAGGTTCAAACCTTGGTGGTGGAAACTCGGGCAGTGGTTGCGGCTGTTGCTGCTTTAGTTCTTCCATGAACTTCAGGACTTGGGCTAGACTGTCGGATTGCTGGCTTATAGTCGCTCCCAACTCGGTGACCTTGTTTTCCAATTCTTCTCTATTCATGTTGAAGCGGGCTGTCAGACCGGTTCTGACTAAACGATTATCCGAACTCCTGGTCCACAACGAGGATTCCGGCTGCTGACCTTGAGAATCTATACTGACCTGACAGATTTTGAGAGAAGGGGTGTATCAGATCCTGACAGTGATGACTTTTAGACAGACAAAGACAGTGACGTGGACTGACTCGAGACAGTGCGTGCAGAGAGATGGGGATGGTGTATGCATGGGAGACAAGCATGCGGATGTAAGCCTTAATCTATATGATGCCCCTATTTCTAACAGATAGCGGTTAAACAAATAAGGTCCTAACCATATGGAGTGTGCCAATCTTACTTTCCAGTACGATCACCAAGGGATAACAGGGGTATCCGGGTTTTATGGAGGCTTCAGAGGAGGGTCGGGCATTTCCAGTTGATATATGGACAGAGTTTCTGGGAGAAACTGGTAAGTACGGTCATATCTGGGATATATGGACAGAGTTTCTGGGAGAAACTGGTAAGTACGGTCATATCTGGGATATATGGACAGAGTTTCTGGGAGAAACTGGTAAGTACGGTCATATCTGGGATATATGGACAGAGTTTCTGGGAGAAACTGGTAAGTACGGTCATATCTGGGATATATGGACAGAGTTTCTGGGAGAAACTGGGGTAAGTATGTTAATAGTGATCGTACTTTCTAACAGACTTTCATACTCCTATGTCTCAGGACCGACAAACAAGGTTTGCGGTGTATATCTTTGTGAGCATGGGGCAGACATCCTTGTCATGGTGCCTAGGCAGGTCAACTCGATGTGACTACATGTGAGTGATTGCCTTGGGAATCATAAGAAAGATGTTCTGTTCTATGCCACATAAGCGTCTATACTGCGCAGGTAATCCCGTCAGGGCATACAGCAGTTATATCACATTGTCCTATCTGAAAAGATAAATGAACAGTCCTGTGAAAGGTTCTACAGGAATCTATATGCAAAGGCTGGGTTTAGTCAAAGAGGGTCCGTTGACGAGAGTTCCAATATACAGTCAGAGAGACAGTACGGAGGTTTTTACTCTTTTTGATATACCTCGGAAGGTACAGTATCAATGGTGACTTGTGCCCTGGCACAGCAAGACCTGAACAATGTCAGCGCCGCGTTTCAGACACAGTCGGGAGGGTAAAATGCAGAGTGCAATGTGGTGAACCAGACACAGTAAAAAAGATGATTTTAAGGATGCTTCTTATGAGTCAAACCTCTGTATTATTTTGTTTTAAAATAAAAATCCCCAGCAGAGTCGCCAGATTGTGGATACCGGAAGTGGACCACTTCTCTCTCTCTTGTTTGAGATTGTTTTGAAAAAAAGGGATTTGACTTGGATCAAAGAAAAGAAAGGGTCTGTTGAAAACAGATACAGAGTCGCCACTTGGTCTTTAAGGAACCAAGAAACCTAATTTTGACTCACCCAAGCGGATAAGGGCACCGGCCCTTCATAACCAAAGAACTTGGTTCGGGGTTTTGGTACGAGAGAGGAAGGAGCCTTTGTCGCGACTAAAACACCCTCAACTCGCCCCGTCTTTCGACGGGCCTCAATTAGCATCCAAAAAATCATCTTATACTATGTATGGTTCGTCAATTAATACTATGATAGTATACTACATCACATAAGAAACTTGAAAATGGAAGATCTAAAGATAAAATATCATTCATAAGATCTAAGTCAAATATCATGCAATGTAAAGTGAAAGATCACACAAATAAACCTAGGAAAAATCATCTAATCATGTATCAAATAATCAAGACTTCCTAATCTAAAGGGGGACATGAATTGTTATTGAAACAAACAAATAAAGAAATCAAAAATATGCTTAGCAAGCTAGAATGATGCATGTTAATCTTTGAGAAAAGAAGATCTCTCAATCCCCGGGACGGATGAGAAAGGATGATTAGATCGAGGGGAAGCATGAGCGTGTGATCAAATTCATTTCCTTATAATCTTCTTAGATTAGGAGTTACAAAAACCCAAATCTTGCATGAATGCAATGTATCTAGAATGTGCCAAGGTTGTAGTGTGCTTTGTGTTCATGGATTTCTAAAATGACTTAGAAGTCTAAAATGTGCATGAATGAATGGATTAAATCAACATGGGATATGTACAAATGTAGTATGAACTACTTCCAAAGATATGGGCTAATTTGGAATGCATATGAGCATCAAATCAAAGAATAAAAGTTGAAATATGCTTGCTGTGAATAGTGGACAGACTGCATGTGTTACTTTGCAACATTATAATGGGAGGTCAAACGTGCCTAGAAAAATGTAAGAAAAATCAGAGATCATCCTTATTGTGTCTAGAAAATAACCCAAAAAGCCAAACATCAATAGCTATCACAGATTAAAAGAAAGAAATCAGAATGTACACATGACTCAGAAACAAAAACTGCACTGTTGACTGATTTTGTATGATTTTTCATAACTCAAAGAAAAGGTTTATGATGACCCATTATATACCAAAAGTTTCCTAAGACACCCAAGTTTTATAAAAAAAAAATAGAAACGATATATGTACAGTGATGAAAATGTCCAGAATAAGTGCAAGAAGTTGGGTGAACATTCTGTGAGAACAGGGGCAGATTATGAATATGAACTTCTCACATCCAAAACAAATACTTTTACATTTCTATAATTGATGAGAAAAATTAGGGACAAACTATGATGTATTAGGAAGGTTTTCCAAGTAGTTTCATCATCATAACTTGAGTATTTAATTCAAAACAAATCTTTGAATCTGAACAGCTCACTGTTTTGGATCATTGTTTTGGAGATTTTTGAGGAAAACAAAGTTTTGTTTCTTGAAACCAAATGAGAGGGATTGAGAGGGGTTTTGAAATAGATGTTTTGAAAACATATTTTCCACATTCAATGAGGATTATGACCACTTAGAATACCAACATCAAACTCATCATGGAGAGTCTCCAAGATTATTGGAGAGATTTATTTTATTTTTAGAACATAACTTCAATACATTCCAAGAATACCTTGGAAGTATTGAGGTTATGATCATCATCTATCAAACATGTTTTTGAGGTCAAGAGCTACTATCCATAAGGATTCACTCACCCCAAACTTCATGTCATCACTTAGATGATGATGAACTAGTAAGTAAATAAAGAAAATAAAAAAGAAATGAGGTAAGAAGAGATGAACAATAAATAAACAAGCAAATAGATGATGATCAATAGATGATATTCATGAAGCATGAGACTTGTAGATTGGTGTTTCACTCATATGTAATGACATTTAAACATGGAAGAAGCTTCCACTCTCTTGAATGCTCACTAAAATGGTGGTTGGGTGTATTGAATGTTGAAGTAAATGGAAGTAATGAAGTAAAAACAAAGTTTAGAACTCACTTTTGTTTTGAAAATCAAGAAGGAAGCTTCTTTTCTCTCTATTCTAATCTTATCTCTACAACTTTCTCTCCCAAACTTTCTCAAAACTCACATTTGACTCCCCTAAAATGAGGAGTAATGGGGTGTTTATATAGGCCAACTTGGGGTGGTTTTGGGATTTAGAAAGTATTCCCATTGGCTCCAAACATCTGAAATCATAAAACTATGTCGTTTTGGTTTTTAAATAATCAAAATGGGACCACAAAACATATTACAAAAATACACTGTTCTGGAGGGGAGTGCCGCGGCGGCAGTGGGCCAGTGCCGCGGCGGCACTGCTCCTCCCTTCGTCTGGATAATGCTGTTTAGGCCCCCTGATGTTCCGGTATTCGCGAAAAGGCCCTATTTTGTCCGAAATTCACAGAAAATGCGTACGAACTCTAAATTGAGGTTGTGATATACCGTTGGAAAGGTAATGGAGTCTACTTTACATAAAAAATAGTTCGGGGATAGGTCACTTTGAAAAGTTTTGCGGTATTCGTGATAAAAGCCGGTTTGATCGCCTTTTCACCTTCGGAAATTCATAATAAATCCGTTTTAAATCCAAAAATTACGTGCGATATACCGTTGGAAAGCTATTGACCTCTAGTATCCATGAAAAATATTTGAAAATTGTTTTGGCGCCCCGGTTCCAAAGTCAAATTTTGGTCAAACTGGTCAAACCTGGGATTCCCGGGAAGTTCTGGAAACCTCCGGGAGTTCTCGGGAGCCGATGTTTTCCCTCGATTTTGTTTTGGAACTTGTTTTAACACTTTTCTCATGATTTAAAATAATTCTGGTGAATTTGGACGATTTCGGTCAAACTTGGTCAAACCTGGTCAAACCTTGGTCAAACCTAGTCAAACCTTGGTCAAACCGGTCAACGGGGACTTTCTGGGAACTTCCGGGACTTCCGGGGGTCTCTGGGAGCCGACGATCTCATCTGATTTCTCTTTAAAACTCTTTTTATCGCTCTTCTTACGACATAGCATGTTTTCAGAACTTTGGGACCAAATCTGGGAGTTTTCGGGCTTTTAGGGCCATTTTGGTCATCCTGAGCATTCTGAGAGATGGAGCTGACTTCCGAGAGTCTTTTCGAGTCTTTTGCGATCATTGTGAACCACCAAGCTATGGGTCTCCTAAATCCGATAGCCGACAAAATGGGGTGTCTACAACAGTTTAGAAGGATCATGCTCTGTTGCACAACCTTATTATCCCTATTTTAGTGCAGCATTCCAAGATGCTCAGGACCCCTATGAAGAAAGTCAGGAATGATTGAGCATCCTGATTCGAGGTGAAAAGTGCATATTTATAGCGTATTACGTGGTATTTTATGCATACTTTTATCTCCAAGTCCCTAGATTTAGGTATATTCTAATAACAATGTTCTTTTTATTGTGTTAATGCTAAACCTTATGTTTTTGCATTGTTTTATAGGTATTAGGATGTAAATCAATGAAGTGGAGCTAAAGAAAAGTGATTCTGGTGGATAGAACAACAGAAGCAGCTGAGAAAATGCCAATTTTGACAATGAAAACTTCAGATTTGGAAGATTTTCTCAGAGATATAAAATGTAGATCTTTGAGTTACGGTCGCGTGGCCGCAAACGAGAGGTCAATCCGAGGTCCGAGTGAAACGTTATGGCCATTCTCCCATCGGTGCGCAGTGCTGTCAAAATCAGAGAAGTTCAAGCTATTGAGGAGAGTTCAATCGATCGAACCTTCGATCGATCGAACTAAGCTCGATCGATCGAACTTTATATTCACCCAAAATTTGCGTGAACTCTGCGGGAACCCTATATATAATCCGTTTTGACACCAGACGAAGGGAGGACGCTCCAGAACGCAGAAAATAGCAGTTTTAGGGTAGTTTTAGGGTTAGATTAGGTGTAGATTAGGTTGGATTTATGTTTTCTTCCTCCTTTTTCATTGTTTTACTCAAGATTATTGAAGATTGATGTTTATTTCAAGTTTGTTTCAAGTTATTTTCAGATTATTACAGGTTTTTCCTTCCCTTTTCTTTATTTCATTGTTTATTACTTTAGTTACTATGATCGCTATGTTTTACTATTTCTGTACTAGTTTAATCATGTTTCCGTAGTTTAGACGTTGGGAATATGTGTTGAAACATTGATTCCCAGCCTCTGCCATGCAATCTTTAGAAACCGTGGGCTCGATCGATCGAAGGTATTTCGATCGATCGAACCAGGGCCATAGTCAAGCGACCGAAGGCATTTCGATCGACTGAAGGATGATGCTGTCCGATCGATCGAGAGCGCTTCGATCGATCGAACTTGCTAATTCCTGAGATGATTCTTTTAAGTATTCCATGACTTTCTGTTTTAGAAATATGTTATCAAATTGTCCCAATAAGCTCAGTTTGTCACAACAGTTTTTAGAACTTAAAGCCTTAAGGCCTTTTCTTCAATGACTTTTGAAAACCACTTTGAATGCTATCACCATTTAGAGTGCAAGTAATAACCATTGTTTTAAACCGTCTTCCATGTATTTTAAATCACTTGTGATGATATAGTCTCGGCCATGAAAGGGCTATGGATTCTTTATCTTTAGGAAAATACGGAATACTGAAAAGGGATGTACTCCATAGAGCATTAATGAATGTGCATGGTAGATGGTTAGGATCAATGTAGATTCACGTGTTTCCAACACCTTTAATTAATATATTTAGTTAGTTATGTTTCTTCATGTTTTATTTTATTAGTTAGTTTAATTTTATTAATTAGGATTTGTAGTACATCTCTATTCATTCATTCTCTTTTTCCTTTTCTTTAGGTTATAACTTAGTAGACATTCTTCCTATTCCTTCCCTGTGGGATCGACCTGGACTTATCCAGTATTACTTGCACGATCACCTACACTTCGGTGTTGCACAAGAGCGCACAACTATTTAGTCGTGTCAAGTTTTTGGCGCCGTTGCCGGGGAAGGCAACTAGGTTAGGATTTTACCAAGTTATTTCCATTTTTTTTCTTTTTCTTAAAAAAAAAAAAAAAAAAAAATCATTGGACTTTTTCTCTCACAAGAAAAAAAATTTCTTTTGTTTAAATATTTTGGGTAAACATGTCTTATCCATATTACCCTCCATACAACACAAATACCACGAATGGGTACACATTAGGTAATGAGAACTATACCCCGAGTTGGCAAGCACCCACATATGATGCACATTATCAACCTGAGTGCTACCAATCACCACAATGGGAAAACCATCGTGTTAGTCCCCCATGTTATCAAACGTATCAAGAATCTCCACCTGGAGAGTTCTATCAATCGCAATGGGGATATAACCAAAATTATAGTGTAGGATATAGTAGTAGTTCCCACGATTACCAAATACACCAAGACTTTCCTTCTGGGGAGTCTTGCACACAAACACAATGGGAAGGGGACTATTACCAACAACAATGGGGTGAAACTTCATATAGTTATAATGAGGAGAATAACCAAGTTGAGGATAATGGTATGTTAGAATTGCTGCTTAGTGAAATGAAAAGGCTAGAGAGTGCAATTGATAAATTAGGAGCTAGATATCAACAAGCATTTGATAGCCAACCTTTAGAAGACTATACCAGTCCTTCAACGCTACAACCTGAATTTCAAGACACTAACAATGGAATGGAATTAGAGGACAATGATGGGTTCATACCGAGTGAGGTTAACAACTCATTTGAGAAAGTGATAACCCAACAAGAACTCCAAAACCAAACCATTGAGCATGAAGTTGTAGAACCATCTTCTCCTCAACATACAACCCCAGACATCAACTCCTTCACTGCCTGGATAAAACTGCACAATCTCTTTGTCCAGAGCACCTCAATAGATGACATATATAGTGAGGAGAGTTACAAGGATGAGAATGAGGTTTTAAAAGATGACGAGAGTTTAGGTGATTGCACGCAATTAGGAAAGGAAGAGTCCCCTGTTGACTCTACCCCTACCTTTGAAAGTGACCCTAGAGAGGACATAATTGAAAAATCTAAATCTGATTTAGATTCTTGTGATATTCATGAACCCTCACCTCTTTCGACCGAAGAGGTGGTGTCACCAAGTTGCCCATCACCTATCCTTGCTATCAATCAAAGCTCTCGTCCTGAGCTTGAATGTTACGTGTACCCCATTCGTGAACAAACAGAATGTGTTGTGGAAGAGGATGGTAAGGATACTAGCACATGTTCTTCACAAAATTTTAACTTTCAAAATTCTTTGAGAGAAGACTTGGAAAATATTGGGCACACTTTAGATGATCTTAAAATTCAACAAGAAGCTAGCAATCTTCTAGACTGCTTGACCTTCTTGAGTGATTATGACATTGAGGCCCAAATAGATAGCTTTATCCAAGTCCAGTCCAAAACCATGTGCATAGAACAGAAATTCAATTCCTATGATTATATCTCCATAGATTCTGTTCTAGGACAAGCGGAGGGTGGTGAAGCTTCATTAGAACATCACTTCGACCCTGCCCCTTTTATTGAACCATGGCCTCCCCCTGTTTTTAGTATTAAAATAGAGGCTGTTATAGGAAATACCAACACCAAAGATCGTTTCTTGCATATAATTCCTAAAAAGTGTGGTATTCCTTTTATAACTGTCCCAAAAAAATTTGGAAGCCATAGGTTTTGCATCATCTCCTCTGACCTTGAGCCTGACATTAGTTGGGGGGGAGTTGCATTTTTATGAGAATCCCAACATTCTTCTCACTGTTAAATTATTTTATTGGGAAGATCCTCAAAAATTTCGGTTGTTAATCTATGATAAAAATCTTGATTAACCGAATTTATTTACTGAGTAGTTGTATCTATGTTTCCTTGTTGCTACTAATGATCTTGCAGGTAGCTTGAAAAAAATGGATATTAACGCTTCGAGGTAAAATCCTTCCTTCCCTCGCTTTACTTTACATGTCCATGTGCTTAGTCTAGAACATTCAGGACAATGTCTAGTTTTAGTTGGGGGGAGTGAGTCATTGCATGCCTCATATCTTTTTGTTGTACTTTAGTGTCATATACCTGCTTAGCAACATGTAACTCAGTAAATTAAAATCTGCAAAAATTTTAAAAATTTTATATTTTTTTTAAAGATAATAAAATGGTTCTTGTATTTCTCTCATAGTTAATGTAGTTAGTTATGATGCATTAGTGTTATTTTCTGTATGTTATTAGTATGTGATATACTATGGTAGTTTCTTTACTATCTTAGTTATAGTATGTTCTATGCTTTTTAATCTTCAAATACTTTGAGCACGTTGTGATAACCTTGTACTTAGCTAAAATGGATTAGTAAGCATAGTTTAAGTGTCTTGAAAGACTGTAGTGGAGACTAATAACCCAAGTGAGCTTTTATGCCATTCTTTGTTTTTGAGGGTTTTATAAAATTACTCTTACTTTTTGAAAAGCGTATTAATTCGTTGAAAGTCTCATTTTTCTTCTTCATTTTGACTGATCACTAGAAGAGAACGTTCAGGATTTACCAAACTTTAGAGCTCTTGAATTTACTGAAATGAATTATCCTATTAACTTAGAAGATGATTTAGGCCATCTTTTGACCATACATGGATAATACAGCCTTGGCCTACTTCTATGCTATTCATTTACTTCACCTCTTGAGCTTATCATAATCGCCTTGTTGTCATAATCCTAAAGTCTATACCAAACTCCAAATTAGGAGTTCAAGCATCAGTTCTTTATTTAGGTGTGATTGGGATGTGTTGCGTTAACAAGAAGTATGTTAGTGTGAATACGAGAAAGTTGGTAAAGAAAAAATGAAAGAAAAAAAAAAGAAAAGCATGAGAAGAAAAAGAAAAAAAAAATGCCAATGGTTGTTACAAAAGAAAAAAAAAGGAATGAAAAGAAGAGTGTGAAAAAAATAAATAAAAGAAAAGAAGAAGAGAGAGATTGGAGATGTGGGAAGTTTGAAAAGTTATAGTAGACATTCCAATCACATCCTTTGACCCAATTGAATATCACGAGCCTTTTTCTTCTTAATCTAACACCTCTTTTTCAAAGTCCTGATGATTTTAAGTAAATTGGATTTGAAGTTAAGGTAATGAGAGAGTTATCCACGGTATCTCACTCTTCTAGTGAAAAGTATCATTTCATGAGACTTTGTGCACTAAAATGTCCGTTTTTCTTTTTAGATATGAGAAGCATTGGATTCCATTTATATTTACTCTTTATAGCTTCTATATCATGAGTGACAATTATTACACCTAATTCGGAGTGATTTCATCTTGAGAGTGTAATCCCGGTGAGAGTTGAGTCAAAACGAATGTCTTGATAGTATCTTAGGTTATGCAAGTTTTGAAATTGAAGTTTTGTATTTTGGTTGTCCATTCACACACACTTGAAGATTGATAGGTATGGAATATTCTAATGACTTTGATAGTTGATTAACTGTAATGTGTGTGTTGCATTGCTATAGCATACTAGAGAGTTTCATGAAATTGTTGAGCTTAACTATATTGCTAAATGAGAGGAAAATATTTCTTGAAAACATTTAAATGAGAACCATTACCATAAACATGAATTTTGTGGGTAAATTCACTGCAAACCCTCACGAGACAACACTCGTCCACTAGGGGGAACCTAGGGGTTTAAAGGCTTGTTGCATACGCTAAATGTAATCGCGATTCCTGCGAAAGTGATTTAGGATTTTTACTTTATTTTGTTTTTAATTTTTAGAGTTAAATAAACACTGTTGTAGTTCGCTTCATTGCTAGGGACTAGCAACGAGCTAGTTGGGGGGTGTGATTCGAGGTGAAAAGTGCATATTTATAGCGTATTACGTGGTATTTTATGCATACTTTTATCTCCAAGTCCCTAGATTTAGGTCTATTCTAATAACAATGTTCTTTTTATTGTGTTAATGCTAAACCATATGTTTTTTGCATTGTTTTATAGGTATTAGGATGTAAATCAATGAAGTGGAGCTAAAGAAAAGTGATTCTGGTGGATAGAACAACAGAAGCAGCTGAGAAAATGCCAATTTTGACAATGAAGACTTCAGATTTGGAAGATTTTATCAGAGATATAAAATGTAGATCTTTGAGTTACGGTCGCGTGGCCGCAAACGAGAGGTCAATCCGAGGTCCGAGTGAAATGTTATGGCCATTCTCCCATCGGTGCGCAGTGCTGTCAAAATCAGAGAAGTTCAAGCGATTGAGGAGAGTTCAATCGATCGAACCTTCGATCGATAGAACTAAGCTCAATCGATCGATCGAACTTTATATTCACCCAAAAGTTGCGTGAACTCTGCGGGAACCCTATATATAAGCCGTTTTGACACCAGACGAAGGGAGGACGCTCCAGAACGCAGAAAACAGCAGTTTTAGGGTAGTTTTAGGGTTAGATTAGGTGTAGATTAGGTTGGATTTATGTTTTCTTCCTCCTTTTTCATTGTTTTACTCAAGATTATTGAAGATTGATGTTTATTTCAAGTTTGTTTCAAGTTATTTTCAGATTATTACAGGTTTTTCCTTCCCTTTTCTTTATTTCATTGTTTATTACTTTAGTTACTATGATCGCTATGTTTTACTATTTCTGTACTAGTTTAATCATGTTTCCGTAGTTTAGACGTTGGGAATATGTGTTGAAACATTGATTCCCAGCCTCTTCCATGCAATCTTTAGAAACCTTGGGCTCGATCGATCGAAGGTATTTCGATCGATCGAAACAGGGCCATAGTCAAGCGATCGAAGGCATTTCGATCGACTGAAGGATGATGCTGTCCGATCGATCGAGAGCGCTTCGATCGATCGAACTTGCTAATTCCTGAGATGATTCTTTTAAGTATTCCATGACTTTCTGTTTTAGAAATATGTTATCAAATTGTCCCAATAAGCTCAGTTTGTCACAACAGTTTTTAGAACTTAAAGCCTTAAGGCCTTTTCTTCAATGACTTTTGAAAACCACTTTGAATGCTATCACCATTTAGAGTGCAAGTAATAACCATTGTTTTAAACCGTCTTCCATGTATTTTAAATCACTTGTGATGATATAGTCTCGGCCATGAAAGGGCTATTGATTCTTTATCTTTAGGAAAATACGGAATACTGAAAAGGGATGTACTCCATAGAGCGTTAATGAATGTGCATGGTAGATGGTTAGGATCAATGTAGATTCACGTGTTTCCAACACCTTTAATTAATATATTTAGTTAGTTATGTTTCTTTATGTTTTATTTTATTAGTTAGTTTAATTTCATTAATTAGGATTTGTAGTACATCTCTATTCATTCATTCTCTTTTTCCTTTTCTTTAGGTTATAACTTAGTAGACATTCTTCCTATTCCTTCCCTGTGGGATCGACCTGGACTTATCCAGTATTACTTGCACGATCACCTACACTTGGGTGTTGCACAAGAGCGCACAACTATTTAGTCGTGTCACATCCAATGACAAAAGAAAAAAGAATAGTATTAACCATGGTTAATGCAAAAGTTTCTTGGTGAAACTCCCATCAACACTGGTTAAAACTACAATAAAAAGTACAAAAGTCAAATCAACCTTTCGGCCACAGTAACCGACAGGCTTTTCCAGATTCCGCGTGATTGAACAGTAACAGACAAGACGCTGTTCATCCACAGTAACCCCATGTGACATCCCAGCTTTTCAGAAGACCTTTACAGCTCACAATGCATTCACGAGTTGCACAGGACCCTTTTGAAGGCTATAAGTAACCTCCCCAGCATCCAGTTACAGGCTGAACCTTTTGGAGACTCTCATTTGAGAACAATTCTCATCTACTTCTCTTGAAAGATTTCTGTAATTACTCAGTTCATATTCAGTTCATATTGTAATAGTAATACTTGATGTATTCACTGAGCAATTCAGTGCTTGCTTCCCAGTAATCCAATCTGTAAGTTACAGTTATTTATTGTCTTTTTTATTATCTGTGTCTTTCTTCTTCAAGTCTTTGCTACTCTGATTTTTAATTAATGTCTGCTTCCCCCATTGGTATCAGAGCCAAGGCCCGGTTGGTGTGCTTGTTCTTGTAGTCATTCCCTCTTTTTGTGTTTTTGATTTTCAAAACTCTTTCTCAAAAGATTTTCAAAAGACCACCTAGGCTGAGAGACCACCTGATTAAGATCCATATCCAAATAGTAAGGCCTACAGAAGGGAGTGGAAGACGGGCGTGTGACGGGGGATAAAGTGTATGAGTCTTCCTAAGTATGTGTTGGATGGATATCTCAGATTAAGAATTTTGTTTTGACAAAGCCCCTTAAGATGGATAGACTATTTAGATCAAACTCAGTGATAGGTTCTAGTTCCAGAATCAATTATCCCACTTTGCCAGACATAGTTAATGAAGAAGAACGCAGTTATGAAGAGGCCAACTAGGATTGTAGTGATTGGACAATCCCTAAGATTTCTACTAGGGAAATTTATAAGTCAAGTTTTCTTT
Organism: Hydrangea macrophylla; assembly: GCA_033977485.1. Lineage (NCBI taxonomy): Eukaryota > Viridiplantae > Streptophyta > Magnoliopsida > Cornales > Hydrangeaceae > Hydrangea > Hydrangea macrophylla. The sequence goes on along the minus strand of CM066998.1, from coordinate 51,836,215 downwards.
CCTTTAGATATGATTACAATGTTAAAACCGCAGAAAAAACCTATGGTATCAATAAAGAACATGAGAAATGTCAACTCCTTAGTAGAGAGTTAGTTAAAAAAACATAGATCTAATGGTTCCAACTTTATTCACATAGGATTAATACAAGTTGCAGTTAAACCCCTTAATAATAAAGGAATAAATTCTTCTATTTTATTATGTCTTAGAGATGCTAGATTTTTAAATTATAGTACCAGCATGATGGGAGTTATGGAGTCCAGTCTTCATGATGGACCAGGTCATTTCAATTGTTTCCCTGATTTTACTTTAAGTCTTAGTGACCCTCACATATTAAAAGCTATAACATTAAACATTAAAACTGCTGGTGAAATTACTAATATGCATAATGGTTCAAGTACTTGCCTTAATTTATAGAGTTTATTATATAGAAATCTAGCAGAAAATACCACTTTATCAAAGTTTTTTGCATTAGGTCCACTCCTAAAATCAATTCATTAAAAGGTCCAAATTTATCGAAATTCCCAAATCGTAATCATTTTATGACCCTTTTGCCCCCGTGTATATATATATATATATTACAACTGATATGTAATATATATAACACAATCAACACATATAGATATGCATATATAATGGATGAGCTGTGTTATTAAATCCATAAATTTAGGTAACCGATTTTGGATATTTAAATCCCATAAATTTAGGTAATCAATTTTGGATTAAATGTTCAATGTCATGGCAATTTTTGAATGTTCATTTTCAAATGATCTCCTTCTTTATATATATATATATATATATATCGATCGGAATGTTGAATTCAGATGTAATTACATGTGATTTTTATTACTGAATAGACATGTTGCACGCTAGTGTGAAATTTAACACTGGTATTTTTTTGTAGTCCTATTCTAATCCAAAAATAGTTTATCAAAATTGGAGTTTCATATTACATTCAATACTTATTTTTTTGCTAAACATATGTCATGTTACATGAGATAAATTCCTCTCACATTTGCATTTAGATTACCCACTGCCCCCTTTTTGTTAGGTGTAATTTCATCAGCAAATTTTAGTGATAGTACTAGTGAAAAATTTGACAGTGTTTTGAACAGTGTAACATGTTGCTACTTACTATGGCAGAAGAAACACAACACCACATAGCAACCTCTTAATCAAGTATCAAAAGCCCATTCACCCTTACCACCAAAATTCAGAACAACCAATAAACTAACACAAAGATGGAGTAGCAATATAAATGGAGGTTATGCATATCCAAAAATAGTTAACAGTGAACAATTTTACACTTTAAATCTGAACAATACTTGACAGAACAATTTTACACTTCAAAATCCGGAGCAACAATTTGGCATTGCTAATTATCGTACAACCAAAAAGAGAACCTATGAAACAATTTTACATTTCAGCACCTTCAAATTCAGTTCCACCTTCAAAATCACATGTTCTTGTCAACACCTACGTGTACATCAGTTTTTTAATCGTTGATTGTACTGTCCAATTCATCACCACCTCTGCTTGTACAATTTTGAGTGTAAAATTTTGCAACAACCCAATTTTTCAAAATTTAACCAAACCTCACTCCATCCCCATATTCTCTCTCTCTATCTCTCTCTCTCTCTCATCACAAGACAGGAGTAAAGAGAAACCAAAAACCAAACCCCCAACCCCAATATAATTTTTCCATCAACCATGGATTCTACTAGAAAACATTTTCTCACCCAGTGTTCCAAAATGCACAAATCATATAAAATTTTACACTCAATCATGCCCAAAATTTTACACCCAAATCACCAAGAAAGGAAAAAAAAAAAAAGGCTCACATTGTGTTTCCAAACAGCCAACATATTCCCCCCATGCTCTCTCTACAATCACAAGAGAGGAGTAAAGAGAAACCAAAAACCAAACCCCAGTCTAATTTTCCAAAATCACCTAGAAAGAAACAACAAAGAAAAAATGTCTCACAGTGTTTCCAAATCGCCCAAATCATGGCCATCCCAGCCACCAAAACCTTATCTTCAAATTTACCAAAGCCTCTCTTGCCCACTCACAGCTCCCTTTTCCGATCGCCGCCGTTGGGGTTTGGAGGAGTCTAGGATGAAAGCCTCGCCATTGTTGGAGCTCAGTGGGGGAGATGGAGTCTAGAGATCAGAGAAAGTGTAGAGAGAGAGAGAGAGAGAGAGAGAGAGAGAGAGAGAGAAGGGGAGAGATGAAGAATAGAAGTTGCTCCCATGAATTAAAACCAAATACGAGTATGATACAAATTCAGAGTTTTGAATTTTGAAATTATGTTAATGGCACACAGATTGAGCCTGATTTCATGCGCTTTCCTCACGAATGAGCTTATTATGGAAGCTCTGTTTCTTCCAAATGGCATCACATACAGATTGAACGTGTGGAACAAATGGGGGTAGTTTGGTCTCTATATTATTTTATGGACCTATTGCTAAAAACCTTTTGAGCTTAGTCCTATTTCAAATAAAGGGGAATAAATAGGACTTATTAATAGTTGTCCCTTTATTATAAATGTATTAGGACTAATCTTAATGTTCATGCTTTAATTAAAATTCCTAAGAGTCAAACTTTACTTATGCAAAGTAGTTCTAAACATGCTAATATCCAGATTCCTAAGACGATTCTATGGAAGGATATAGAGTTACCTAGCTGTTGGATTTTAGAAAATGAAAATCATTCTAGTAATTTTCAAACTAGTAATATAGTCAATTTAGATCATGTACAACAATTCAACGATGAAAAAGTTAGAATTAGTTTTGATGAACAACATGTTAGATCATTTTCTTTAAAAATTAAGGATTTTGATTCAAAGTCTTCTAGATCAAGTACATCTTGTATTCTTGATAGGACTACAACAGTTAGAAAAGATAAAGATCTTCTCAGTGAAATTGATACTAAGTTTAAAGGCATTAAAACTACAACCCAAGTTAGTAATCCTTGTTACAAGGTACCCAGTGAAGATAGTTTTCCTAATTCCCCTACTCAAACAAATTTTGAAGGTCTCAGTAAAGATTTATTTACTATGAGTAAAAAGTTTAAGATTGATATGAAACTGTTAGAAAAGGAATTTAATGCACCCATTAATGATAGTAAAAGGGCTATTTATAGAGTTGTTTATAATTTAGATGAGAAAAAGTCTATTTAGAAGCTTGGAAAGAATACATGAATTTAGTCAAAAGGAATATTTATTTCTTTGAGTATTTAGAAATTCATGATACAGTCAATATCACTACCAAGAATACATGGATTAAAAAAGAGGATAGTAGCTCATCCCATTCTAAATCTCGTAAGTCAAAAGATGATAAAAGTAAAAAACATAATCATCACACAAAAAAAAGTAAGACTAAGACTAGGAGTCTAGAATTACCCCCATAAAGATAAATCTGTAGACACTGTTAATGTAATCACTAAAACTACATGGACGAAAAGGGAAGACAATAGTAAAATCTCTGCTGTTAATCCACCTTTAGAATCTATAGTCATCAATCATAAAGGAACTGATATAGTTGCATCACCCTTTAAGTTATCTACTGATCCCGAAATGAAAAAAGTTGTAGAGCAAAATAATTATTCTAATCAATGTTTAAGTGTTTTAGAAAAACAACTAAAAGACATAGAAACAAAAATAGGGAATCCTAAATCTGCCAAGATAGAAGAACCCTTAATAAAATTACCAGAGGTTAAACCCATTAGTACATCCCTTAAACTAGAAACTAGTAAACAGTTTATAAAATAGAGAAAATACTAAAAGATATGGAAAAATCCTTAGGAAAAAGACCTAAAGTTACAGAAGTTGTAGAGGATAGTTTATCCCAAAACCTCAGTACCATTAGTAAAATTGGTATTCCCATTGAAGAAGATTCTAGTGATAATATAAGTTTGATAGAAGCACAGTTTGCTGAACAAGAATTGAAAGGAATAAACAGATCCTATAGATCACAAGTCACACCTACTACCCTTACCAAAAATTGGTACTCAAGCCAACACCTCCTGACCTCAAATTTGAGGAAAGAAATATTCAAAACCAATTTTCAGTTTCTGCTGATAAGTTATATGAATGGAATATTGATGGATTATCTGAGCAAGAAATCCTCAATAAGTTAACACATATGACCATGGTAGCCAATAGTTACATAACCAATCATGACATAAGTCAAATTGAGATAGTTGATTTATTTGTTACAGGATTTAGTGGAATGCTTAAGTCTTGGTGGGAAAGACATCTCACTGAAGCATCCAAAGATAAAATTAGATATGCCATTCAACAAGATGATGATGTAAATCCCATCTTTGATGAAAAAATAGGATGTGGTGTCCCTGATGGAGTTAATACATTAGTATATATACTATAGGTAAACATTTTGTTGGAACCCCTAGTAATATAACTGCTAGAATACATGACCAGTTAAGTAATTTAACTTGCCCCACACTCAGTGATTTTAGATGGTATAAAGATGTTTTCATATCCAGAGGTATGCTTAGAAATGATAGTAATGAACCATTTTGGAAAGAAAAATTCATAAATGGTCGACCAAGCTTATTTGCACATAAAATTAGAGAAGTACTTAGTAATGATAAAGGAATCATAGATTATAATAATTTAACTTATGGTGAAATAATTAGTACAATCCAAAAAGAAGGATTAAGAATGTGTATAGACATGAAAATCAGTAATCAAGCTAAATATGAGTTAGGTAATTTTTGTGAACATGGTTTGCCACAAGTAGCCCCTTCTAGGCAACATAGGATAAACCATAGGAAACACACAAAACGTAAAGACTCAAAAGACCCATTTTACTCTAGGCCTAGTAATACTAATAAAGCGGTAATCTTAAGAATAAAGGTAAAACTAGTAATAATAAAAGTAATGACAAATGTTTCAAATGTGGTAAATTTAGTCATCATGCTAAAGATTGTAAAGTTATACCCCAAATTAAATCTTTAGGATTATCTGATGATGTTACAGAAAATATTTACAAAATTCTAGAATTAAGAAATACCGATTCTGAACAGTCAGATAATGAATTTAGTACATCTCCTTATGAGTCTAACAATGAACAATCTGATTCTCCTAATATAGTAATAGGATGTCAGGATGGATGTTGTAAAAATAAGACAGTTAGTGTGTTAAACAAAATTAATCCATTAGAAAATTTACTATTAGAAATTTGGCACATAGTTACCCTCTCCTATATTAGGGATTTTTATAATGTTAGACCTATTATTAGACCTATTCCTACTAAAGATAGATTTCACCAAGTAATTGTCCATTTGGTCATTATCTTCAATCCATTTTGCAAATTTTCAAAGAGTCATAATGATTATGTCCTCAAGACATATTCATACAATTTGCTTCTTTCACATACTAATATTAATAGTACAGTCAAAAGTTTTATTCTTATTCCTTTTCCTCAATTTACTAACATCATTTTGATGTTTCAGTAATGTCTCTGTCCAAGGGAAAAGAGAAAGTTATTGCTATGGATGAGTATTCAATGCAAGATTTTACCTTTACCCCTATTCATGGTCAGTCTGATGGTCAGACTTCCCCAGTTATTTTACAATCAGTTCTAGTCCCAATAAATAGATATCTAGATATGACATGTGATTTAACTGAAAAATCTTTGGTCATCCTTGATAATTTATATTCTGCCTTTAAAAAAGGTCAAGAATGACTATTTAACAAATCAATGGTAGTAGTGGAATTCCAATTAAGGGCTCTTGAACTCTAAAAGGAGATCAACCCTAGTAAAACCCAAAGAAAAGATTCTTTGTTTATCAAAGAATGCTTTGGTTTCCTTAGGGGGGAGGAATCATCACCTCCTAATAATCATACATTTTCCAAATTACAAATTCATTTTGCCAATCAATATAATTTATGGCCTGAAAGCATAATCCAGCAAAATTGTCCTTTTAATCTTCAAGCCATATCTTTTTCTAGCAAAGTCAAAACTCTCTTGAGACACAAATTTAGTCAGTTATTTTCGCATAATGCTTATCTAATGAGTCAATTTGAACCCTCTTTATCCGCTGATTACAAGTCATGGTTATACTTTTACCAATTACTCCACCAGTCAACTTCCTCCCAGATTTCTAATATCCCAAATGGATTTATCTGCACTGACCCAGTTGCTTACAAGTCATGATCAGAATTTATTCCTTTAATATTAAGGGGATTAACTGCAACTTGTAATAATCCTATGTTAATAAAGTTGTAACCATTAGATATATGTTTTTAACTGACTCTTTACTAAGGAGTTGACACTTCTCATGTTCTTTATTGATACCATAGGTTTTTCTACGATTTTAACATTGTAATCAGATCTAAAGGAAAGAAAAATTGACTTATAAATTTCCCTAGTGGAAATCTTAGGGATTTTCCGATCACTATAATCCTGGTTAACCTCTTCATAACTGTGTTCTTCTTCATTAACTATGTCTGGCAGAGTGGGATAATTGGTTCTAGAACTAGAACCTGTCACTGAGTTTGATCTAAATAGTCTATCCATCTTAAGGGGCTTTGTCAAAACAAAATTCTTAATCTGAGATATCCATCCAACACATACCTAGGAAAACTCATACCCTTTATCCCCTGTCACACGCCCGTCTTACACTCCCTTCTGCAGGCCTTACTATTTGGATCTGGATTTTAATCAGGTGGTCTCTCAGCCTAGGTGGTCTTTTGAAAATCTTTTGAGAAAGAGTTTTGAAATTCAAAAACACAGAAAGAGGGAATGACTACAAGAACAAACACAGCAACTGGGTCTTGGCTCTGATACCAATGCGGGCAGCAGACATTAATTGAAAATCAGAGTAGCAAAGACTTAAAGAAGAAAGACACAGATAAATAAAGAAGACAATAAATAATTGAAACTTACAAATTGGATATCTGTAATCTTAACGTGGGGAGATAATAAGTATTTAATAACATGGAGATCGAAATTGAATTTTGAGATAAGGGTAGGAGTGCAATTATAATTCTTTAGTGGTATGAATTATAATTTATAAAAATAGGAATCTGTTTCAGTTCGAATTAGGGTTTCCTAATTCTATAAGGAAGCATATTCCTTATTGACTTCTTATGGTCCCTATCATAGCCTATATATGTGCTGCTTTGGCTCCCTTCTCATTTACATTTTTCCATCTAGAGTATTATGACTCGGAATAGAAAAGAGAGCGTAAAAAGGGAGAGCAGAAAACACAAGGATTTCGAAAGAGCCCACACTTAGTTTGATATTCTAGTAGCCGAGGAATACGGTAGAAGATCATGAGCTGTTATCGAGCCCGTGTTCTCAATTCGTCTACTACAGTAATCCGTTTTTACAGTTCAAGGTAACCCTAGTTCTGCCTTTGTAAGGTTATTATAGATTTCATGAAATTTTTTGCAGTACCAACTTATACGCGCTGTCAACGGATTCTAGGAACACAGTTTCCTAACAATTATGTGGTTAACGGATACTCAGAAATTGATTCATGTTGGGGAAATAAGATTGGGGAAGAGGAAGAGATCCGTTTAAATGAACGGATGTCAAAGGGATAGAAGTGATACAAGGACAGTGAAGGACCTTCGTGTCAAGGTGAATCCTTGACTCAGTAATTTGACGACTATGGATATTGGTTGTTGTTGAAATTGTTGCATTAAACACATGTTTAGCATTTATTGGTATGTTTAGAATATTCACTAAGAAAATAAGCTTATGTAGTGGTTGTCGATACATGTTCAAAGCCTAAGGAACGAGTATTAGCTCACTTGAAGTCGAGGGACTTCGGGACGACTTGTTATTATGTTTACTAGAATGTTAGAGATGTTGGTTGTAACATATGTTGACAATGTAGTTTATGTTGGAAGTTGTAAGACTTAACTGAGGATTTTTGTGTGTTGGATGAGATTGAATCATTATGACGAGTTCGAGAATGGATCGCAAATGTTATGGGTTCATGTTGGTTGTGAACAAGTTGTAGCTGTACTTCGAACTCTTTTCGGACAATTTTCATATGAATGTTAGCTTTGATAAAAATGAGTTTCTTTTACTTTAATTTGATTGGGAATGAGTTCAATTTCATGTTTGAATGATTAAAAATACTTGGAAATGTATTGGAAACATGTTTAAACACTTTCAGAACTATTTTGGCAAGTTTTGGATGTGTTGGTGGGTAAAAACATAGTTGTGGTTCAATTCTGCAGAATCTGCCTCTTCTCAATCGATTGTGCATCACTCAATCGATTGAGTGAAACATGCTCAATCTATTGAGCTGCACTCAATCTATTGAACTAGACCGAGTCGTCGACTTTTACAAAAATGGACATAACATTTTCTATAAAATTCCAAATCGCACACTGCTTTTTGCATTGGAACCTAGACCTAAAGGGCTACCTTTTGATTAAAAATTTGACAGTATTTTCAAAATGACCATTCTTCCCTTGAGCATGATTTGCTTTAAACATGTCTATACTTTGTGTTTTCTATACATTTAACGCTAATGAATTGGAATTAGGCTTTGGTGGCATTGTTACACGTTCGATTCTGTTGAGGCGGGTTGGGGTTGTGACACTTGTTTAAGAAAAAAACCGCCAAACAATTTCATAATCCATACACTCGCTTGCACACAACCACACTCACATTGCATGCATAGAAGTTCTGGGAGTGAAGATTTAAGGTATTAAGAGGAGAAGGAGAATCCAACACTCTTGAAGCTTAAAGGAAGTTGTATTGGAGCTTGATCATCACTTTCATCTCATTTTCATCATCTATTTAACTTTGATCTCATTGTGAGTATTACAACTCGCTCACTATGTGTATTCATACATGTATAGTCTGTTTTGTAAGTTGCATGTGTGTCTTAATTAGAAACTTCAAGTTTATGTATCAAAAATGAAATTATGCTACAAAGTTGCAAAGCTACTAGAAACTGCAGAACCCAAGCGCTTGAGCCCAACGCACAGGCCAGGCTTGAGCGCTCGAGTGGCCTGAGTGCTCGAGATTTGCAGTATTTGGAAAATTTGCTTGTTTTTATGCTGGACTTAATATGATCTATGCTATGCATGTCAGTTCTGTAATTCCTGGAGTTGTACTTTGTGCTTATTCAGTGGTACCTGCTTAATTAAACTTAGAAGCAACTCTTGTATATGATGATTTGAGAAGTGAATGATTGATGTTCCTTATACATTCCAAGTATACCAAAATAATTAAAGGTACCATTGTGGGTAAATGTACCATTGTGGGTAAATCGTGAACCCGACAAATATGATTTGACCTTATTTCACCTTTGTACTTTCCAAGACGGATGTGACTCTCCATGTTATATCTTAAGTTCTTAACGCATGTCTTAAAACACATTTCAATAAATAGACTTTGCCCATCTGAGACCAACATAACTCACGCAAAACACACCTAATGCTGATACAAAATTTTTAAAGAAAATTATCATCTCATGGTTTTGTTTATTGTCAATAGTTGTTAACACTTTAGTGGAAGACGTCACCAAGAAAATTCTATAACATTCCAGTCCATCAGATGCACCCAAAGGGCCAAACTGTTACATTAGCCTTTCATTTCCCATATTCTTTGTATATACTGGACGACAATGTGCATAGCATGTTTTCCCTTTGGTTTATTAAATGTGGCTCTTTTCTTATGTGATTACAAGATGATTCTGAGAAACAATCCAGTGGAAAGTGTTTGGTAGTTCTTGGAGACCATCCTAAACCTGAGTAGAAATGAAAAGGAGAGAGTTTCGTTGAGAACAAGACACCAAGAATTCATTATAATCATTGTAAGTATTGTTGCCTTTTCAGCAGAAGTGACTTTTAATTTTGTAGTACATGTAGCATATTGATACTTGAGACGAAGTAGAGATACAGTAGAGTGCAACTTATTAACTTAGAAGTTCATGAGCTGGAGCCTGCACGAGGTCCAGTTGACCTCCAACTCATGTCTTCATGTGAAAACCTCCATCTTCAACTTTAAAAGCAGGTAGAAAACTCGCTTTTTGGAAAAAGTAAAATATTAGAACTTATCTTTGAAAGTAAGTTGAGAATAGAGAGTAGAATGCTATTAATATTAAGCGAGAATGCATTTTGAAAATGTCATTCCAAATGCACCCTATGGTACATCGACATTTCAAATAGTAAATAATCAAAAACTGTCACACCTCGACGTAGCATAAATAGGGAAAGCATTTAATTTCCTTTATGGACCCGTAGGTCGCGACAGTTTGAAGGATCGATTCCGTCCCAAATGTCGAACAGTATAATAATTTGTATCAGAGTAAGAGCAATCAAGGCTTATAAAATTTTTGAAACATAATAATTATTACAGCACGTAGTCATCTAAAGGCACAACCCGCCTTGCAAAAAAAAATAATGATATCTATTACAGCAGTCCCTATTACAAGTTCAGCTAAGTAAACAAAGTAGCAATATCCAATTTCTCTTCGCAGGTAGTTGTTCTCAATTAGCATAGTCGTACAATCCTGCCTGATCATAACTTGAAAAACCTAGACACGAATATCCAAGGCGCATCAACACCGTCAGCTTCAAGAAGCTGGTGAGTATTAAAAACATATGCTTGTAATGTAAATCTTACTTTCTTACCATTTTCGATTTACAGGTTTATTATCCAATTTGTTACGGGAATACCTTCTTCATATTAACATTATAATAATATAAGAAATAGCAGGAAAGAGTTAACATCAATAAACATCATCAACAAAATATGTGGTCGTGCATGAACAATGTAACTCATGGCATCTCACTTACTCTTTTACCTCGACTACAAAACATCATCCAACTCTCTCGTTCTGGTACCTTGAAATACTAAGGTGACCACACTATAGTACATGGGCACCAGGGAGTGTCTGTTTGCCCCACACTCTAGTCCACGAGTACCAGGGAGTGTCCAGTTTGCCACACACTATAGCCATACCATAGATGCCAGGGAGTGTCCAAATCGGCGTCATACACTATATCACTACCATGGGTGCTTGGGAATGTCCAAGTCAGCATCACATACTATAGCACTACCATGGGTGCCAGGGAGTGTCCAATTTGTCACCATCGCATTTCACAGGTACCCTAAACCATCATCATTACAACATCACACTATAGTACACAAGTACCATGGAGTGTCCATACACAACATCATCCATTTACTCTTTTCACACTACCATCACTCACCATGCATGTAAACTTAACTCCACATGTATGTCATAACTTTATGCAAAAAAAAATGTAACTTACTGAAAAGTAATATCAACGTATACGCGAGAAAGTCAAGTCTTTAATCTTTCTTTTCACATTTTCTTCATTGAAGGTATTAGAGCTAATTAAAATATGATTATTACGAATTAAAACAACTTGGTACAGAAAAGTCAACCGTTGACCCAAGATGGCCAAAATGGCTAAGTATATCAAAAATAAGATTTTTGATTCAAGAGTTTAAAATTCCCGCGAAAAGTTCATCTAGATCCCCATATATCAAATATGATTTTTAAGAATTTTAAAAATCGAAAAGTTTGCCTTTGGAGGGAAAGTTGACTTTTTATCTACAAGGAATTGATCTTTGAAAGTATTTTTCTTGAATCCAAATGGGGGGTATTTCGTTAGTTACATTAAAGACTTAAGTAAAATAATAAATGGAAGGAAGAAATGATTTACTTAAATGGCATGGTTGGACTTAACATGCAGTAAAGGCACAACTATACTAAGCATCTAATAAAATTACAGTATGAGTAGCAAGTCATTCTGTCTCAGAGGGGCGCGACCGGTCCTGGTCCTTTTGCGGGACCGGTCATGATAGTTATGCGAGACCAGTCATGGTCTGGACCGATCTTGGTCGTGTTTTGCGATCGGTCCTGGTCGTCGTCTTCCCCAGATTTCTCCCCTGTTTCAGCTTTACAAGCTGATTTGACCCATTTGGAAAACTGAATGTAAATATGACTTATAATATATGGTTCTCTTCATTTTTCCACAAGGATTACCAATATGTAATCAGATTAAACTAATTTGAACCATAGCTCCCGAGATTTATGAAAAACCAAGAGGTGATGAAACTTTGATTCTAGCATACGTCGCGTTACGAGATAATTAGGCTCTAAGATTTTAACTAGACTTCTATGGACTGAAACCTTTCATTATTATCTATCAAAATGAATTTTGGTTGAGTTTTACAAAATCACCATTTTTACACCATGAATAGGCTTAAACGAAATTCATATAAACAAATACTAATTCAAGCAATATAAACTGTAATTAAGCATGAAATTACATTTCAAGTGAATTAATAATACTCACTGTGATAGGTGATTTGAGTTTTGTTGAGAAAGATGGTCAAAATAGGATAACCCACTTCATGCTTTGCTATGGAGTTTGAGTTCTCTCTCTCTCTAAAACTTTCTGTAAATCTATAACACTCTGCAACTCTCTCTTTTCTCTCTGTGTGTGGACACGTGGAAATTGTCTCCCCTTTTTGTTTTGAGATTGATTTTGGAAAAGAAAAGAAGAGGTCTGTTATCCAAACGGATAAAGGGCACCGGCCTTTCATAACCAAAAAACTTGGCTCGGGGTTTTGGTACGAGAGAGGAAGGAGCCTTTGTCACGACTAAAACACCCTCAACTCGCCCTGTCTCTCGACGGGCCTCAATTAGCATCCAAATAATCATCTTATACTATGTTTGGTTTGACAATTAATACTATGATAGTATATTACATCTCATAATAAAATTGACATGGAAGATTAAAAGATAAGATATCATTCATAAGATCTAGCCAAGTATAACACAATGTAAAGTGAAAGATCACACAAGCAAACCTAGGAAAAATCGTCTAATCATGTATCGAGTAATCAAGTTTTCCTAATCTAAGAGGTGACATGGATTGTTCTTGAAACAAATAAACAAAGAAAACAAAGTATGCTTAGCAAGCTAGTATGACACATGTTAATTTTTTAGAAAAGAAGATCTCTCAATCCCCGGGACGGATGAGAAAGGAAGATTAGATCGGGGGGAAGCATAAACGTGTGATCAAGTTCATTCCTTATCATCTTCTTAGATTAGGGGTCACAAAAATCCCAAATCTTGCAAGGATGCGATGTATGATCCTAGAATGTGCAAAGGTTATAGTGTGTTTGTGTACATGGACTTTCTAAAGTGACTTAGAAGTCTAAAATATGCATGAATGCATGAAGGAAATCATCATAGAATATGTACAAATGTAGTATGAATTACTTCCTAAGACATGAGCTAATTTGGATTGCATAAAAGCATCAAATCAAAGAATGAAACTAAAAGTATGCTTGCTGTGAATAGTGGACAGAACAGTGAGTTGATCTTGTGGAAATTGAAAAGAGGGGTTAGGAATGTTTTCAATGCATGATTTTTTATAGAGATCTTCCTTATTTGTCTTAAACACAACCCAAAAATTCAAACTACAATAACTATTACAGATTGGGAGAAATCATATAAACAAGAGAGATTACTCAGAAACAGAATCCGTACTGTCGACTAAAATGTAGAAAATTCTTTGAAAATGAAAACAAAACATCTAGAGGCCCATATTATACAGAGAGTTTCCTAAGACATTAGAGTTTAAGGAAAAAATAATTTGGGACCACTCCTTTCGGAAACGTTTTCTGGAAAACAAGTTGAAAATCAACCAAGCTGTTGTGACAGTAAAGACAGAATATTTGGAAGGAATGTTTGGGTCCAAATGGACCCCTTTCAAGTATTTTCAAGCTAAGACAAAAATCGTGGATGTTCTATAATGAGTTAAGAAGACTTGCCAAGTCCTCTCATGATCATACCTTGATTATTGAGTTCTAGAGAAATCTTTGAACTCAGATCATTCACTGTTTTGAAGATTTTTGGTAAAACAAAGCTTATTTCTTGGAATCCAAATGTTGGGGGTTTTAAAGGGGTTTTGAAATAGGGGTTTTGAAATTGCACTTCCAGCATAAAAAGGGGATTAAAACCAATTGGAACATCATCATCAGACTCATATCAAGAACTCCTAATATTACTTGCACAAACACAGTTTTGTTTGAGAATATGACTTCAAGAATACATATGAATGTATTGAAGTTAGAATCATCATCCATCAAACATGTCTTTGAGCTCAAGAGCTACTATCCATAAGGATTCACTCTCCTCAAACAACATGTTATCTAGATGATGATAAACATGTAAGTAATCAAAGAAAAATAAAAAAGAAATGAGGTGAGAAGAGATGAACATTAATGTAAACAAGCAAGTAATAGCAATCAATAGATGATAATCAATGTGATTTTGGAATTGTAGCTTGGTGTTTCACTCATAGATAATGACATTTGGACATGGAAGTAGCTTCCTAACTCAAGATTGCTCAAAAATAGTGGTTGGGGAGGACTTGAATGTGAAATATAAGAGAGATTGGAAGAAAACAAGATTGAAACTCACTTTCTTATAGAAAATCAGTGGGAGAAGCTCCCTTTCCTTCTTCTAAACCTATCTCTATCTCTCTTTCTCTCTACAACTTCTATGAACTTTGCACTTGGCCCCCTTAAATTAAGAGCAAAGGGGGGTTTATATAGGCCAATTTGGGGTGGTTTTGGGATTTAGAAAGTGCTCCCACTGGTCCCAAACATCTGTGAACAAGAAACTACATCGTTTTGGTTTCCAATTAATCAACTTGGACCCCCAAAATAAATTACAAAAATGGCTTCTGCGGGGGTTGAGTGCCGCCGCGGCACTGGCCATGAGCCACCGCAGTAGTGGCCCAGTGCCGCCGTGGCATTGCTCCTCAGACACCCAAAAATTTACGCTTAGGCCCCCAGAGGTTCCGGTATTCGCGAAAAGGCCCTATTTTGTCCGAAATTCACAAAAAATGCATATAAACTCCAAACTGAGGTTATGATATACCGTTAGAAAGGTAATGGAGTCTACGTTCTATAAACAATAGTTCGGAGATAGGTCACTTTAAAAAGTTTTGCGATATTCGCGATAAAAGCCGATTTGATCGCCTTTTTCACCTTCAGAAATTCATAATAAATCCGTTTTAAATCCAAAAATTATGTGCGATATACCTTTGGAAAGTTATTGCCCCCTAGTATCCATGAAAAATGTTTGAAAGATGATACGATGCTCTGGTTTTAAAGTCAACTTTTGATCAAACCGATCAGATCAGGGACCTCCAAGAAGTTCTGGAAACCTCTAGGAGCTCCCCGGAGCTGATTTTTTGTATGTTTTTTCTTTTAAAACTTGTTTTAGTAATTTTCACATGATCTAGAATGATCTCGGAACTTTTGGGCGAATTTGGATGATTTTGGTCAAACTCTGGTCAAACCGATCAACGGGGACTTTCTGGGAACTTTCAAGACTTCCAGGGGTCTTTGGGAGCTGACGATTTTACCTGATTTCTCTTTAAAACTTATTTTAGTACTTTTATTAGCATTTTCCATAACCTTTGGTCCAAATCTGGGAGTGTTTGGGCTTTCAGGGGCATTTTGGTCATTTATACCGCTTTCTGAGCATTTTGAGAGATAAAACTAACTTCCAAGAGTCCTTTTTGAGTCTTTTTCGATCATAGTGAGCCATCGTTATGGGTCTCCTAAATCTGATAGCCGACAAAATGGGGTGTCTACAGTTTGCCCCTCTTTGGCATGAACTTGCGAGGCAACGCATGTCGCAAGCGAGTGCCAAAGCTTTGAAGAGACAGGTCTTTTTAGAGGCTATAGATTTAGGATAAAAGCATTCTAAAAATGCAATGATGAAAAACATGATGCAAAGGTTGGTGCTGGTCGTGCTATGCGTGAGCTGCCTACGTATCCCAAGGGGAATCAGACCAGAACGTAATTCGGGGGAACAAGGGACAAAACCACACATGCACAATAAGACAGGCGGATGCTATGCTATGAGGATGATATGCAATGCATGGATGTGATATGAATTGTGTCATGAGTCCTATCATGTCTAGTGTTCCGATCCTACTATGAGCTGGTGCTGTGGGGTATGTGCCACTTCGAGTAGACTTATGTTATGCCAATGTAGTGTCCTAAAGTGCTTATAGTCCTAGTATGTGTATTGTGTATTTGCCACTCTCAATGGGCTTGGTGATTTATGCTTTACTATGACTAATAGACTAATGAGGGATCTCGACCCGGAGGTCTTACCCAAGGAAAAAGATGGTGCTTAAAGCAATACTGCGGTGCTCAATAGAGTGCTTGTAATGTATTTGCCACTCCTAGTGGGCTTCGTGATGTGTGTCGTGACCGATGGGCTATGTATCATGCTATGCTCAATTTGTTGTGTTTGGTGAGTGAAGTGACCCTCTAGACTTAACTCGTGCTCCCCTTGATTGTGATACTATGGACTCGGTGACTCTCAGTAGTGCGCTTCAATTCTCAAAGGTGCTCCTCTAATATTCAATGATACTCCTCAACTCTTCAACGATACTTCTCAACTCTTCTGATGTTCCTCTATGTTACTCCACTCTTCAACGATGCTCCCCAACACATCTGATGTTCCTCGTCGTTTCAACAATGATTCGCAACTCTTCTGATGTTCCTCGATGCTCCAATAATGCTTCCCTTCTCTTCTGATGTTCCTCGATGATGCTCCAACAATGCTTCCCTTCTCTTCTGATGTTCCTCGATGCTCCAACAATGCTTATCTTCTCTTCTGATGATCCTCGATGCTTCTTAACTCTTCTGATGTTCCTCGAAGGTTCTCAACTCTTCGGATGATCCTCGATGCTTCTCAACTCTTCTAATGTTCCTCGATGCTCCTTTACTCTTCAATGATGTTTCTCAACACATCTGGACTCTGGGCCTTAAAATGCTCTAACAAAACATCTCATCAGCAAACCTGGACTTTGCTCTAAAACACCTCAAAAACACATCTTATCAATACTCTTCATCTACACATCTGGACTGGGCCATAAAACACCTCAACAACACATCTCATCGACACACCTTATCAACACATCTGGATTCTGATTTGATCAGCAACAACTTCTTGGTGTTGGCAATATTTTCTCCAATCAACCACCTTGAGAAATAACTATCGGTTTGTAGTTTGCAACCACTTACGAGTTTATACCACAAGGATAACTAGTACTGATACTTGGGACACTTCTCATGTTGCGACCTTGAATGGTGCAGTAATGATGTTTGGTACTTCTGCTTGTATCCATAGTTTTTTATAATAGGTACACATTTTAGACCATCAGGACGAACGAACTTGACAGGAATGACGATGACAAGGAAAGTTGGGTTGGTTTGTATGAAACCTTAAGCTCTGATACACTTCAGATTACTACTGACTCAAACAAAGAAGGATTGACTCGGACATGAAATTCTCAAATTGCCATGATCTAATGTGCCTTTGTCATAATTGATGTATCACTCATATGTTCACCTCTCGCCTGTTTGTGGTAATACTCTGCTGATTAATCTAGGCTTTGAAAGCTTCTTCCTAAAGTCTAGCCAATTATTTGCTTATCCAAAGCGTGCTTTGAATTAGTGCCCTAGCTTTGAGAATAAAAGATACTCTGTTTCAAAATTTTGAAAACAACTTGGTGACTTGAAAACTTGCCCTTGGTGTGAAGGGGTTGTCAGGCAAACGAAGTTTGCCCCTAGTTTGAAGCATAGGAAGTGGAATTCATAGGCAAACGAGGTAGGTGACCGAAGTTTGCCCCTAGTTTAGACGATGGTTCATTGGAGGTTCTTGGCAAACGAGGTAGGTGACCGAAGTTTGCCCCTTGTATGAAGGGTAGATAGAAAAATTAAGGCAAACGAGGCAGGTAGCTGTGGACCGTGCGCGTAGAGGGGCGGATCCTGACGCTCTCCCTCGATAGTGTCCCGGGACGGATCCCAAGGAGCACACTTCAGGGAAAACTAGGACTTCCTCACGCGATCCTAGAGACAAAGAGTCGCCACCTAATTTTTATCGGGAATTAGGAAACCCAAGTTTGACTCACCCAAAATTGAATAAGGTTACTCGCCCTTCATTACCAGAAACAAGGTTCGGGGGTCTTGGTACGAGAGGGGAAGGAGCCCAAGCAGGACTAAAGCACCCCCTCCTCGCCCTACCGAATGGTAGGCCTTGATTCAAATATCCTTGTTATTAATTCATAATAGATGTTGTTTCCTCAAACATACTAGATAGGTATATACATGGCAAAAAGAAACATCTAATGAAAATCATTTCAAGAGACTAAATCAAGTAGAAAGCGGATGCTCATGTAATACAAGGGAGAAGTATACTCACAGTGGCTAGTCCCGCCCGGGACCGATGCAAATAAAGTAAACATGTCATGATATGCAAAGGGAACGAGAAGACTTACATTGGTTGACTCAAGCGGAGTCGCGAAAGCAAAAAGAATGTAAACGTGCAATGCAATCATGCAACAATCCTGGATAAGATGTCTCTAACAAATAATCATATAAACGGAGACTTATCCTAAAGGAAATGTGTCGTTGAAATCAAAGTTGTAAACCTAGAAAAATTCTAAGAGAAAGGATAGAGATAGTACATGATACATGGGCACTAAGCCACATGTAGACGAGGCAAACCACAAATCGAAGTCCGGGTCCGAGGCACTTAATTCTCTGCACTAATACACCAAAGAATACCCAAGCATTGCAAAAATACAAGCAAACAAATGATATGCATGATAAACAAAGAAAACATGTCATCAATCAAATTTCCAGATTCAGCAACCTCTAATGAATCCTATCAAAAGTGGTCTTAAACATGAGCTGGATAAAAACCCTTTTACAGAAAGTTAGATACATGTCTTAGGGAACTTCTCCAAAAAGTAGGACCTCAATATCAATTTTGATGTGTGGGAAATAAATGTTTTGGGAACAGTGGATCAGGACTGTCCACTGTTCTTGTAAAAATCATAATTAAATCTACAAAATTCATATGAAGCTCTATTTGGTGTCAAAAGAAAGCTATTTCATTGTAGTATATGACAAAAATAAACCCATGGACATTCTGTAATCATAAGATGTCTGAAAAAGTGTTTTAAACAGACTCTGTTATTCTGGAAATTTGGTATCATTTGACAAATGAATGCAAATCATAAAAGAAATATAATAGAAGTTCATGAATCATGTTAACCAAGTTGATTTAAGCTTTTGATCTCTCATCCATTTATCCTAGATGATTTCTAAACCAAGTTTTATTCATCAATTGTTGTTGAGTGATCAAGGTATGACCATTTTGTATGCATAATCATATTTGTAGTTAAACTTAGAAAATTCCAGAATAGTTGTATCAACTTTAAACGCTTAGAAAACGATCTTAACTCGATCGTATGCTCACGATTTTACATCGGCATATAGATATATGAGTTAGGAATCATCCCCAAAAAGCGGAACGTCGATAACTATTATAGATTTTCTGAAATTCAAGCACAAAGAGACGATGTTCAAATCTGTCAACCGATTTCTCAACAATTTCTAAAAATAGTATATGAATCCTAAAAGCTCTCAAAACGGACCGGATGAAAGCTAATTCATCAAAGTTTACCCAGAAAATTTGAAATCCATCAAACTATGGGTTTTGATGGACCAAATCTAATGGACAAAACCAATCTGCTTTGCTGAATTTTTATCTAGTTCATTTTAAAGTGTGAGGAAAACATTTTAGTGATAGTTGAAGCTTATTAGAGAGATCAAACTCATAGATCAACTTAATTATCATGATTCCCAATCAATTTAGCCCTCAAGTTCTATGAAGAACTTTTAGATCAAGGATCAAAGGGACTTATAAATATCATGTTGGAGATGAAATTCAATAGGAATTCTAGGTAATAGGAATAATCAAGAGATAGGTATGAACATAGAAATCATCCTTCTCATAGATCATATTTCCAAACCATCATGGAATTCAAAATAGATATATGTATATATATATAATCATGTATGCATGAATCTAAACTAAAATTGAAGAATGAAACCAAAATTGAAAATCAAAGTGAAAAACAATCTCTAATTGTAAATTATCAATAAAAATCAAAGAGATTTGGATCTAACTATGTGAGTGTGTGAAGAACATGAGAGGAAGAAGATGAGTGTTCTAATAAGTAGAAATAGAACTAAGTTAGATCCAAATCTTATAGATCTATATATACAAAGTAGGAATTAGAGATGAACTATAGTGTTTACCTCTTGGAGGATTCTCAATTACAAGACCAAAATTGATTTGAAGATCTTCTTCTTCAAGTGTTATTCAAGTGTTCTTCAAGCACTCATCCATGGAAGTTGAGGGAGGCAATTGATGTTCAAATTGTGGTCTAATTAGCCTAAGTTAATCTAAATTCAATTCATAATTTTCTCTCTCTAGAATTCACCTAAATTGAAAGTATATTCAAAGTATACTTATCTCTCTTGTATGTGCTTCTATGTGTGTTTGTATCTCCAAGTATATTCAAGTGTATCTCTTCCAAGTGTCTAGTGTGTTAAGATGTGATCTCATATGAGATGTATGAGATCTTATATAGAGTTTTGAAGACTTAGCTCTTAAGTTTCAGGGTTAAAACAGGATTTTTAGAGCTTAAAAGAGGGTTAAAATGGCCATTTCGGAGCTTAAACGCAATTTCCAGGCAATTTCCTCGCAGTGGGAAGCTTCTAGAAGGGTCTGGAACTCAAAAAGCTCCGTGGAGAACACCCCCTATAGGTGGCGGTTATGGTGGGACCCGCCACCCCTATACCCAAAACCGCCATTTACTATTTGGGTCCCTCTGGTCACCCACAAGCTCTGTTTCAAATTTCATGCGCACTGCTTTTCCAGATTTTTGTAAAAATGCTTTTTGGTGTCCGAAATCGTCCGTTTACGTACCGTTGGAAAGCTGTCAGGTTGAATTTCAATATAAAAATATTTCCAGAGGTTTTATAATGAGAATTGAAGTCCAATTGAAGTCCGGAAGTCCTCCGGAACTTTCGTCGTCTTTTTGAAATCAAATGACGTCTTTTCCAAAATTGCTTTCAAATGTGCGTCGATTTCGAACTTTTCTTTAAAATTGAATCTCTGGATACCTAGAATACTGCGTTTAGAACACTTAATGTTCATATAACCCTGAGAGAATATGAATTCTGAGAGATGATTTTGACAAAACCGGGATTTATCCATGGAAAAGGGCTTTTCTGAGCTTGAAGTCACTTTCCGAAGTCCGATCTTCTGATTGTGTGGAATCCAGTACCTTCCACGGGGTACTTTTCATCATCGAATCCTCCAAGACGTTGTCCACCCTAAATCCTATCAGTGTGGTCAAAATTGGGTGTCTACAGTTTGCCCCTCTTTGGCAGAGCTTGTTGTGAACAACGTGAACTGCAAGTGAGTGCCAAAGCCTTGAAGGCACCCAAATAACCATACTGAGAGGTTTTAGGAAAAACAAAAAATTCGCAAAATCAAGAAATTCAAAATCAGAGAAAATCAAGAAATTACGAATGCAAGAATGCAATGCAATGCTGGGTAGAGGCGGCTAAGTTGAAGCTGATGCTGGTTGTGCTCCGCTGGAGCTGCCTACGTATCCTTTCCAGGAATCAGACCAGGGCGTAGTTCAAGCGCGCGGGAAAACGGAAAACAAACAACAACAATGCGGATGAAATGCTCCTATCCTAGGATGCTGGTGCAGTATGAAAACGTGAATGTGCAAGTGCTGGAGGAATCATCCTCAAGGGTTCCCTGGATGCAAAATCTAATGCAAGGGATGTAATGACTCTCTCTCACAGTCGAAAATTTTTTTATTTTTTTTTTTTTATTTTTTTTTTTTTTTTGACACAATCCTTCCTATTGATTCAGGTTTCTTAATGAAGTGGGTTCTAGACAAGTCTTCTCCTCATCTTAGATCTAGACACGACGTGGTCTTAAATTCGACCTATTCTTAAACTCAAAACAATTCTATACTTGGGCGTGGTCATAAACTCAACCTATGATCTTACACTCGATCTAAAACTCGACATGATCTTAAACTCGATCTAAAACTTGACATGATCTTAAACTCGATCTAAAACTCAACATGATCTTAAACTCGATCTAATCTTAACATGATCTTAAACTCGATTTAAAACTCGACATGATCTTAAACTCGATCTAATCTTAACATGATCTTAAACTCGATCTAAAACTCAACATGATCTTAAACTCGATCTAATCTTAACATGATCTTAAACTCGATCTAAAACTCGACATGATCTTAATCTCGATCTAACCTCGACATGATCTTAAACTCGATCTAATCTTAACATGATCTTAAACTCGATCTAAAACTCGACATGATCTTAATCTCGATCTAATCTCGACATGATCTTAAACTCGATCTAAAACTCGACATGATCTTAAACTCGATCTAAAACTCGACATGATCTTAATCTCGATCTAATCTCGACATGATCTTAAACTCGATCTAAAACTCGACATGATCTTAAACTCGATCTAATCTCGACATGATCTTAAACTCGATCTAAAACTCGACATGATCTTAATCTCGATCTAATCTCGACATGATCTTAAACTCGATCTAAAACTCGACATGATCTTAAACTCGATCTAATCTCGACATGATCTTAAACTCGATCTAAAACTCGACATGATCTTAAACTCGATCTAAAACTCAACATGATCTTAAACTCGATCTAATCTTAACATGATCTTAAACTCGATCTAAAACTCGACATGATCTTAATCTCGATCTAATCTCGACATGATCTTAAACTCGATCTAATCTCGACATGATCTTAAACTCGATCTAAAACTCGACATGATCTTAAACTCGATCTAAAACTCGATACTGTCTTAAACTTGACCTGATCTTAAACTTGATCTATTTCTGATGAAGCATGTTTTTAAATCTTAAATGATTTTTTAGAGTCTTGACCACTTAGATGATTGATGAAAGTCCTCTGCTGGGAGATTGCTGATGTAGAGTCCTTCTGCTGGGGACGATTTGCTGATGTAGAGTCCTTTTGCTGGGGACGATTGCTGGTGTAGAGTCCTTCTGCTGGGGACGATTGCTGATGTAGAGTCCTTCTGCTGGGGACGATTGCTGAAACAGGTCCTTCTTCTGTGGACGATGGCTGATGTAGAGTTCTTTTGCTGGGGACGATTGCTGATGTAGAGTCCTTCTGCTGGGGACGATTGCTGATGTAGAGTCCTTTTGCTGGGGACGATTGCTGATGTAGAGTCCTTCTGCTGGGGACGATTGCTGATGTAGAGTCCTTTTGCTGGGGACGATTGCTGGTGTAGAGTCCTTCTGCTGGGGACGATTGCTGATTGTAGAGTCCTTTTGCTGGGGACGATTGCTGATGTAAAGTCCTTCTGCTGGGGACGATTGCTGATGTAGAGTCCTTTTGCTGGGGACGATTGCTGATGTAGAGTCCTTTTGCTGGGGACAAATCTTCTGAAACAGGTCTCTCTGCCGGAGACAAATCTTCTGCTCTTCTGAAACAGGTCCTTCTTCTAGACAAATCTTCTGTAACAGGTCTGGAAACAAGTCTTCTGAAACAGGTCTCTCTACCGGAGACAAATCTTCTGTTCTTCTGAAACAGGCCCTTTTTCCGAGGACAAATCTTCTGTGGCAGGTCTAGAAACAAATCTTCTGAAACAGGTCTCTCTGCCGGAGACAAATCCTCTGTTCTTCTGGAACAGGCCCTTCTTCTGAGGACAAATCTTCTGTTCTGATGCACGGATTCTGAGAGATACACAAATTCTGAGAGATGACCCTTCTTCTGAGAGCAACCCACGGATACACGATTCTGATTTTGAGAGAAACCCTACATTCTGGAGGCAACCCTGATATGCGATGCTGAGAAATACATGATTCTGAGAGAAACCCTACATTCTGGAGGCAACCCTGGATACACGATTCTGATTCTGAGAGAAACCCTACATTCTGGAGGCAACCCACGATTCTGAGAGAAACCCTACATTCTGAGAGCAACCCACGGATACACGATTCTTGGCATAAACCTTGTATTCTGGAGGCGACCCACGATTCTGATTCTGAGAGAAACCCTACATTCTGGAGGCAACCCACGATTCTGAGAGAAACCCTACATTCTGAGAGCAACCTACGGATACACGATTCTTGGCATAAACCTTGTATTCTGGAGGCGACCCACGATTCTGATTCTGAGAGAAACCCTACATTCTGGAGGCAACCCACGATTCTGAGAGAAACCCTACATTCTGGAGGCAACCCTGGATACATGATGCTTGGCATAAACCTTGTATTCTGGAGGCGACCCACGATTCTGATTCTGAGAGAAACCCTACATTCTGGAGGCAACCCACGATTCTGAGAGAAACCCTACATTCTGAGAGCAACCCACGGATACACGATTCTTGGCATAAACCTTGTATTCTGGAGGCGACCCACGATTCTGATTCTGAGAGAAACCCTACATTCTGGAGGCAACCCACGATTCTGAGAGAAACCCTACATTCTGGAGGCAACCCTGGATACATGATGCTTGGCATAAACCTTGTATTCTGGAGGCGATTTTGATGCTCAAATACTGAGAGATACCCTTTATCTGGAGGCAACCCGTGGATACATGATGCTTGCGAGAAACTTAATTCTGAAAGTTTTCTACTGGGGAGATCCTATGATTCTGAGAGATGCACGAATTCTGTATACCTTGACAATATCTGGAAATTCTCTGCTTGAGGAGATATCTGAGGTTTCTGGGACGCGAGCACATATTCTGGAGGCCCTGCTGATTCTTTCTGAGACTCATATTGGTGCTTCGACCAACGCAATCATTCTTGCAACACGTCAGGCTTACTCTAACCCTTTCTGAACATCTCGCATTCTGACCCATCTTCTGAAAGTCCTTTCTGGATGTAATTCTCAAGCGACAGTAGACTCAAATGTCCATTTTCTAAGACAACTCATAATCAATCCCAAAACGACGGGAGTTTGCCGTTTCTCGGCCACTTTCAGGCTGCGGTGCCTTTGATTCTTCTCATCTGGGGGACTTTTTTTTCAATTCTTGAATGGCTTTTACCAAAATTCAAATTCCCATGGGTCCTTTAGACCAATTCCAACAAGTTTCGAGCACTCTTTATGCATCAAGATTGGACCAATCTGTGGTCAAAATAAATTGTGGGGTCAATTTGCAGAGAGTAGAGCTGGTTTAACAAAGGCACAAATAATATGCGGAAAATGCTGCTGAAGTGCATGTCAAATGCAGAGCATGATTAGTGTTTGATCTAAATCCAACTTTCTTGACGAGGCAGGCCTTCTTGGCAATTCATACATCTAGATCCCAATCTTAAAGCAAAACTCAAATCCTAACTCTTAGGCTGTTCAAGTCTCCTGATATCTCAATTCTGATCCGTGACTGATAGGTACTCAAAAGACCTGATGACTTTGACGTGCTTCATAAATCAATTTTAGCAGATATTCATGTAATGCATACAGATCTTGTCTCAATAACAGCTCAACTCAACATCCAAGGCCGGTCTTCTGATCGACACTTCATCTCGACTAGGTTTAATTGATGCAATAACAATGTTTGGAACTTCTACTTGTATCCACCTTCGGATGCTTTGAAAATTTTACAATTATAGATCACTTCGGACCCACACACTCGAGATCACAGACTAGACGACGACAGACTTGACCACGACAAACATTGACACAGGAAGATGACACACTTGACACTGAAATAGAAGTTTGGAGGAGACAACTCAACTTTGCCATTTACATAATGCGCATTTGTCATGTTTGACGTATCTCTTTGCTTTCATGTGCTCTTCTCATTTTATTGTGATAATACTCAGTTGATAAAATAATGCTTTGAAAATATTCCATATGGATCTCAATCAATCCTTTGCTTTTACCAAAAAGGTGCTTCGAATTAGTGCCTTTAGCTTATAGAATAAGAGACAATTCATTTCAAATGTTTTCAAAGATATACTTGACGGCTTGGGATTCGCTTATAATGTAGAAAGGGTATTGGCAAACGATGTTTGCCCCTAGTTGACAGGGATAAATGAAAGCTTGGGCAAACGCAGTTTGCCCCTAGTGTGGTAGTGATATCTTGAGGTTCTGGGCAAACTTTGAAAGTTTGCCCCTAGTTTGCAAGGTTCAGGGACCGAGAACCAGGGAAGCTCGCCTACTTATCCCCAAGTGGGAATCAGATCCAAAGTAGTTCGGCCAGGTTTTGAAAGAAAGTATGGTTGAGGGTTTCAGGAGCAGTGACCGAACCGAGCAGGTTGCCTACATATCCCCAAGTGGGAATCAGGTCAAGTGTAGTTCCTCTAAGTCTTGAAAGAAGGTATTTGAGATGTGGTTGAGTGTTTCAGGAGCAGTGACCGAACCGAGTAGGTTGCCTACGTATCCCCAAGTGGGAATCAGGTCAAGCGTAGTTCCTCTAAGTCTTGAAAGAAGGTATTTGAGATGTGGTTGAGTGTTTCAGGAGCAGTGACCGAACCGAGTAGGTTGCCTACGTATCCCCAAGTGGGAATCAGGTCAAGCGTAGTTCCTCGAAGGCTGGAGGTTTTAAAAGAGCAAGGATTTCAAGAATTGGGGGCTTTTCAAGCCATGTCATCAGACAGATTTTTTTGAAGTAGGTCACTTTTGGTAGCGTTGAAAGAAACTAAACTACCTCTCCCCTTTTTTTTTTTTTTTTTTTTTTTTTTTTTTTTTTTCTTTTCTTTTCTTCTTTCTTTTTCTTTGACGGTTGATTCTTTTCACCTTTTCACTAGCCAGTCAATTTTACATCACTCATCATACAGCAGGATTAGCCCTTCAAATCTTTTAGGCTTACTCAAAGAATTTACAAATCAAAGTTTTGGGACAATTTATGTTCCCGATTTCTTAATCTTCTTCATTCTTCTTTTTTTTTTTTTTTTCTTCTCTTATTTCTTTTCTTTTCTCTCTAAAGTCTTGATTGGCTAGGATCAAGTTCTTGAAAACAACGCGCAAAATTTTCTTTTCTTCTATGCTCTAACTTTTGCCTAGGCGCCCTTTCGGGTTTTCATCCTAGCGAGCTTATTTTTTCTTTTTGAGAGAAGTAGTTTATTTGAAATGTTTGGCTACCATCAAGGACAAAGAGTACATGGCTTGCAGTTTAGACAGGTTTGAATGACCCATTTTTCTGGGCTCAAGATTTTTGAAGTGGGGAGAAAAGGGAGTTAAGCTAGTCCCGAGTTACTATCAAGCATATCTTTTCAAGATTTGAGCAAAAGCATCTCAAGATTCTTAAAGTAAAACTAATCAATTCTTAGCTTTCTTTGGCATTAGCGCAAAATCAACTTTGATCCTTTCAGGATTCTTTTCAATGCAAAAATTGATCAACAGAGTATTTTTCCACAATAGTCAGAGAAATTACACTTTCAGCTTAGTGATTCATTCATTCATGACTAGGCGCATTAAATCAAGCAAATCAAGTTTTCATTTCATTACTAGAAATAGAAGGATTACAGTACTCGACATAAACTCAAACACAACTTGACGATGGACAGACTCGACAACAAGACTCAAAACAATAGACTCGACTGAACTCAACTCGATCTCAAGTGGAGCGTCACAGTGACTTGCTTTTTCCTTTTTTAAACATCCATTTGGTTTCAACAAACAGCTATTCCAAACATCATCACCCAATCCTCAAACCTTCTAAAGTGCCTTTTCTAATGTCTTTGCTGAATCTGGCTCTGCCTTTCAATCACCCTCTGGATCTCTAGGAAATACTCAATTGATAATTGGATGGAGGCGGGAATTCGTGGAAAAGGTGCCGCAATCCGCTCATGCCATGCAGTAGTGAAAGCAGTAATCAATGAAGACCGCAGAATTGAATCTCTTATAACCCCGATGGCATCCTCAGAAGTGTCCTGTCTACAACCATACTGCCTGGCTACTCTGTATGGGATGGAAAAAGTGGTAGCATGTAAACCAAGAAGCCATATCCCGCTCCTTCCTGGAAATCTAACAGTAACTGAACAATAATCCCAACGGGCGCAGACCCAACGGATGTCCTCAGTGGTGAGACCGCTTAGCCAAACAAACCAAACCTCAGAGTTGCTGAAAAATCTTCGTACCTTCCTCTGATCTAAAGAAGGGATCCTGCAAAGACCGCGAGGATACACTAATAAACTGAGTCGCTCAAGAAGCCAAGTTTGTAGCACTAAAGGGGCACCAGAAAGCAGTACTGTCCCATCAGTATGTGCCTGATCTAAACCCATTAGAGTTTCTGCTAAGACCAAAATCATAGGGTTTTGTCGGGAACGGAGTCCACAAGCAACTGGTATGAGGGCATGAGATGAGGAAGAAAACAGGAAGTACGAAATCATAGCCAATGTCAAGGCACCCCATCCAGATACAGAATGATCAAAATGTCCTCCCATGGTAGTACAATAGCGAGCAAATAATCGGGGAAAATCAACCTCCTGATCAGAAATCATGGACCGAGCAACAGAAGGAGAACAACCAAGAAGTGATGATAGGTTCTTTACATATCCAGCCTGAATAGTGGGAAGGATCAGATCGGAGTAAGGGCTGAAATCGAGAATGGCACTGAATTCTTCAAATAGTGGTGAGATCTCTTGATGTCCAAATCGAAATACATGGAATTCTGGATCCCAACATCGAATGGCGGCACGCATAATATCTTCTTCAAATTTCACATTCCTCAGCTGAAAGAGAGTACTAAGGCCAAAATATCTGAAATGTAGATGATCAATACCGGTGACCTCATCCATCCATGAAAACAAAGCCTGAGGATCAAGAGGAGCCATCTTGTTCGCAATGTTACTTCTTTCTGCTCAAATTCAGGGAGTTCAATCCTTCTACTCTGATTTATTAAGGCTTTTCAAATAATCAGGTATCTCATAAAAAGTGGATGAAAATCAAAAATAGAAAATCAAAGATGGAAAATCTTTTTCATTTTTCAAAAACATTTTTCTTGAAGAAACCTTTTCAAGTTTCAAAATTCTGAGGAAAACAAATCTTTTCTTTTTGAAAGTATATTAGGGGCGTCGCACTCGTGAGTCGTATATGCAATGCTCGTGTAGTGCATGCAATGCAGATGAAATGCAATCTAATCTAAATGCAATGCACCTTAATCTAGCTTAGACCTAGCATATCAACACATAAGCACATAGGATTCCTTGAGTATGCTAATCACCCTACTAATCCAATCATTATCCAAGGATTTTGAGTTTTGAAATTCTTGATGGTTCATGTTTTCAAAATTGAAATTTTTCATGAAAATCTTTGAAAGAGATGGGGAGATTTGTAATTTTCAAAAGAATTTTTGAACCATCAATGCTTGTGGTGAAAAATCATGATTCTTAAAAATTGAGGTGGGAATTTTGAAATTCTAAGATCTGAGAGGAAGATTTTGAAATTGAATCATCATGATTTCTTGAAGACCAAAAAACAAATTTTTTTTTTTTGAAATTCTCTAAAATCTAGGAGAATTTGAAATTGAATCATCAAAGTGTGATC
This sequence comes from Hydrangea macrophylla, assembly GCA_033977485.1. Classification (NCBI taxonomy): domain Eukaryota; kingdom Viridiplantae; phylum Streptophyta; class Magnoliopsida; order Cornales; family Hydrangeaceae; genus Hydrangea; species Hydrangea macrophylla. The sequence goes on along the minus strand of CM066998.1, from coordinate 51,806,751 downwards.
ATGATTTCTGGAAATAGGAATTTTGAAATTCTCTAAAATCTAAGGAGAATTTTGGAAAGATTTTGTGAAAGTGAATCTCAAAGCAAATTTTCAAAAGGGATATTCTTGGAATTTTCAAAAGACTTGGGGTTTTTCAAAGAAGTGCTTATAATTTCAAAAATTTTCAAAATTGTCCTCAAATAGTGATTGGATGTTCGGATAAAGACCATACTACCCTAGAGGAATCCACCATACAAGGTTTGATGATGCCTTCGCATACACGTCCTCATCATCCACATAATCCCTTACGGGCAAGCGCAAATAATTCATCACATTGTCCTAATCAAAGATGATAATCAAGATCCTAATTGAAGGGTTCTATAGAAACTATATGCAAAGGCCGGGTTTTAGTCTCATAAAGGGTCCATTAGCAAGCTCAACGGTGTGGTTGACCGCCTCCCCGAGGGCGTGCCGTTCACACATGGGCTCTATATACCGTACGCGGTACAAGGCTAACGGTGACTACATGCTACCAAAACTCTTGACAAATAGAGGAAAGAGGGCCCTCTATCTTCAAGGCAATGATCTCAAGCAGTCGCGGTGAAAGAACAATGCAAGTGCAAATGCAGGCAGAAACAACATGATTATTGAATTAATAACAAGGATATTCATTGGTTCAAGTCAAACCCTCGAAGAACAAGAAACCATCGGTTTCATGTTCAAATCCCCAGTGGAGTCGCCAGATTGTGGACCGTGCGCGTAGAGGGGCGGATCCTGACGCTCTCCCTCGATAGTGTCCCGGGACGGATCCCAAGGAGCACACTTCAGGGAAAACTAGGACTTCCTCACGCGATCCTAGAGACAAAGAGTCGCCACCTAATTTTTATCGGGAATTAGGAAACCCAAGTTTGACTCACCCAAAATTGAATAAGGTTACTCGCCCTTCATTACCAGAAACAAGGTTCGGGGGTCTTGGTACGAGAGGGGAAGGAGCCCAAGCAGGACTAAAGCACCCCCTCCTCGCCCTACCGAATGGTAGGCCTTGATTCAAATATCCTTGTTATTAATTCATAATAGATGTTGTTTCCTCAAACATACTAGATAGGTATATACATGGCAAAAAGAAACATCTAATGAAAATCATTTCAAGAGACTAAATCAAGTAGAAAGCGGATGCTCATGTAATACAAGGGAGAAGTATACTCACAGTGGCTAGTCCCGCCCGGGACCGATGCAAATAAAGTAAACATGTCATGATATGCAAAGGGAACGAGAAGACTTACATTGGTTGACTCAAGCGGAGTCGCGAAAGCAAAAAGAATGTAAACGTGCAATGCAATCATGCAACAATCCTGGATAAGATGTCTCTAACAAATAATCATATAAACGGAGACTTATCCTAAAGGAAATGTGTCGTTGAAATCAAAGTTGTAAACCTAGAAAAATTCTAAGAGAAAGGATAGAGATAGTACATGATACATGGGCACTAAGCCACATGTAGACGAGGCAAACCACAAATCGAAGTCCGGGTCCGAGGCACTTAATTCTCTGCACTAATACACCAAAGAATACCCAAGCATTGCAAAAATACAAGCAAACAAATGATATGCATGATAAACAAAGAAAACATGTCATCAATCAAATTTCCAGATTCAGCAACCTCTAATGAATCCTATCAAAAGTGGTCTTAAACATGAGCTGGATAAAAACCCTTTTACAGAAAGTTAGATACATGTCTTAGGGAACTTCTCCAAAAAGTAGGACCTCAATATCAATTTTGATGTGTGGGAAATAAATGTTTTGGGAACAGTGGATCAGGACTGTCCACTGTTCTTGTAAAAATCATAATTAAATCTACAAAATTCATATGAAGCTCTATTTGGTGTCAAAAGAAAGCTATTTCATTGTAGTATATGACAAAAATAAACCCATGGACATTCTGTAATCATAAGATGTCTGAAAAAGTGTTTTAAACAGACTCTGTTATTCTGGAAATTTGGTATCATTTGACAAATGAATGCAAATCATAAAAGAAATATAATAGAAGTTCATGAATCATGTTAACCAAGTTGATTTAAGCTTTTGATCTCTCATCCATTTATCCTAGATGATTTCTAAACCAAGTTTTATTCATCAATTGTTGTTGAGTGATCAAGGTATGACCATTTTGTATGCATAATCATATTTGTAGTTAAACTTAGAAAATTCCAGAATAGTTGTATCAACTTTAAACGCTTAGAAAACGATCTTAACTCGATCGTATGCTCACGATTTTACATCGGCATATAGATATATGAGTTAGGAATCATCCCCAAAAAGCGGAACGTCGATAACTATTATAGATTTTCTGAAATTCAAGCACAAAGAGACGATGTTCAAATCTGTCAACCGATTTCTCAACAATTTCTAAAAATAGTATATGAATCCTAAAAGCTCTCAAAACGGACCGGATGAAAGCTAATTCATCAAAGTTTACCCAGAAAATTTGAAATCCATCAAACTATGGGTTTTGATGGACCAAATCTAATGGACAAAACCAATCTGCTTTGCTGAATTTTTATCTAGTTCATTTTAAAGTGTGAGGAAAACATTTTAGTGATAGTTGAAGCTTATTAGAGAGATCAAACTCATAGATCAACTTAATTATCATGATTCCCAATCAATTTAGCCCTCAAGTTCTATGAAGAACTTTTAGATCAAGGATCAAAGGGACTTATAAATATCATGTTGGAGATGAAATTCAATAGGAATTCTAGGTAATAGGAATAATCAAGAGATAGGTATGAACATAGAAATCATCCTTCTCATAGATCATATTTCCAAACCATCATGGAATTCAAAATAGATATATGTATATATATATAATCATGTATGCATGAATCTAAACTAAAATTGAAGAATGAAACCAAAATTGAAAATCAAAGTGAAAAACAATCTCTAATTGTAAATTATCAATAAAAATCAAAGAGATTTGGATCTAACTATGTGAGTGTGTGAAGAACATGAGAGGAAGAAGATGAGTGTTCTAATAAGTAGAAATAGAACTAAGTTAGATCCAAATCTTATAGATCTATATATACAAAGTAGGAATTAGAGATGAACTATAGTGTTTACCTCTTGGAGGATTCTCAATTACAAGACCAAAATTGATTTGAAGATCTTCTTCTTCAAGTGTTATTCAAGTGTTCTTCAAGCACTCATCCATGGAAGTTGAGGGAGGCAATTGATGTTCAAATTGTGGTCTAATTAGCCTAAGTTAATCTAAATTCAATTCATAATTTTCTCTCTCTAGAATTCACCTAAATTGAAAGTATATTCAAAGTATACTTATCTCTCTTGTATGTGCTTCTATGTGTGTTTGTATCTCCAAGTATATTCAAGTGTATCTCTTCCAAGTGTCTAGTGTGTTAAGATGTGATCCCATATGAGATGTATGAGATCTTATATAGAGTTTTGAAGACTTAGCTCTTAAGTTTCAGGGTTAAAACAGGATTTTTAGAGCTTAAAAGAGGGTTAAAATGGCCATTTCGGAGCTTAAACGCAATTTCCAGGCAATTTCCTCGCAGTGGGAAGCTTCTAGAAGGGTCTGGAACTCAAAAAGCTCCGTGGAGAACACCCCCTATAGGTGGCGGTTATGGTGGGACCCGCCACCCCTATACCCAAAACCGCCATTTACTATTTGGGTCCCTCTGGTCACCCACAAGCTCTGTTTCAAATTTCATGCGCACTGCTTTTCCAGATTTTTGTAAAAATGCTTTTTGGTGTCCGAAATCGTCCGTTTACGTACCGTTGGAAAGCTGTCAGGTTGAATTTCAATATAAAAATATTTCCAGAGGTTTTATAATGAGAATTGAAGTCCAATTGAAGTCCGGAAGTCCTCCGGAACTTTCGTCGTCTTTTTGAAATCAAATGACGTCTTTTCCAAAATTGCTTTCAAATGTGCGTCGATTTCGAACTTTTCTTTAAAATTGAATCTCTGGATACCTAGAATACTGCGTTTAGAACACTTAATGTTCATATAACCCTGAGAGAATATGAATTCTGAGAGATGATTTTGACAAAACCGGGATTTATCCATGGAAAAGGGCTTTTCTGAGCTTGAAGTCACTTTCCGAAGTCCGATCTTCTGATTGTGTGGAATCCAGTACCTTCCACGGGATACTTTTCATCATCGAATCCTCCAAGACGTTGTCTACCCTAAATCCTATCAGTGTGGTCAAAATTGGGTGTCTATAGTAGCTGAAGTTTGACCCTAGTGTGGAAGGTGATTTCTGGCTTAAGGCAAGGACCGTGACTTAAATCTCTCAGATGCTCATAAGTTTTGCCTAGGCACTAGTGAAGTGACCTAGCGAGCTCTTTTCTCTCTTTTGTTATTGCTCACTTTGGATTTAGCTCTAATTTTTGCCTAGGCGTCCTTTCGGATTTTCAACCTAGCGAGCCATCCTTCTTTTCTTTTTGAAAGTCTACCTACATACCCCCGAGTGGAGATCAGGTCCAACGTAGTTCGGGCCAAGGTTGGAAAAAAGAAATGGTTATTTTGGGTAGGTGGGACAACCGAACCGATACGGTTGCCTACGTATTCCCGAGTGGGAATTAGGTCTAGTGTAGTTCAAGCCAAGGCTTTGAAAGAAGGGGGGTTTGATGATGATGGTGTCGACCAAACCAGTGTGGTTGCCTACGTATCCCCGAGTGGGAATCAGGTCCGGCGTAGTTCAATGCTAAGGGTTTGAAAGAAGGGGGGTTTGATGATGATGGTGTCGACCGAACCAGTGTGGTTGCCTACGTATCCCCGAGTGGGAATCAGGTCAGGCGTAGTTCAATGCTAAGGGTTGCTTCTTCTTTTTTTCAAGCCAATCGTCAAAGAAGTTCAAACTTGGGTCACTGGTGGTAGCCTTGAATAAGAGGATTCAATTTCGATCTCCCTTTTTTTTTCACCTTTTTTGTTTTTTTGTTTTTTTTTTTTTTTTTTGTTTTTTGTTTTGAGGATTGATCCTATTTACTTTCGCCTAGCCAGTCAATTTTGCTTTTCATGTAGATGATTCATGTGAGATCTTCTGATCATAATTTCACAATTTCATAATGTGCATATCAGCTCTCAGAATTTGTTTGTGGTCGTTCGGAGCTTTTTGAAATATGATCTAGACACATTCTCATGATGAACCTTGAAGTGTACAATTTCTATCACCAAAAGTTTCTTTCTTTCATTCGTTTTCTCCATCATTTTGACTGGCTAAGGTCAGATCTTGGAAATCAACACATTTTCAGCTCTAACTTTTGCCTAGGTGCCCTTCGGGTTTTCAACCTAGCGATCTTTTTTTTTTTTTTTTTGAGTAGAGATGAAACTCACTGAAATATTTGGCTACCATCAAGGACTAAGTCTGCATTGCTTTCAATCGGACAGACTTGTATGGCTCCCAATTGGATTGGACTCAAGGCTTTGAAATGATAGAAAAGGGTGTTGGGCAAGCCCCAAGTCAATTCCAAGTATGTCTTTTCAAGATTTGAGCAAAAGCATCTTTGAAATTCTTAAAGTAAGACTATTCAATTCTCGGCTCTTCTTTGGTGTTAGCGCGAAATCGACTTTGACCTTTTCAGGATTCTTTTTTTTTTGTTTGATGCAAAAATTTATCATCCATGGTAACTTAAAAAGTGACTATGCAGTTCAGTTGATTCATACATTCATGACTAGGCACATTCAGATTAAGCAAGATGTGATTTCATTCCATCAAAAGATAAGGATTACATTACTCCACACAGACTCATAACAACTCGATGACAGACAGACTCAACACCAAGACTAAACTTCAAAACATATAACAGACTCGACTGGACTCGAACCGGTCTCAAATGGAGTGTCACAGTGACTTGCTTATTCTTATTATTATTTTTTTAGCAGAAGCCCTAAACACCATCACTTCATCGCGTAGCTTCAACAATCATTGGCCTCCGCGAAGGTGGTCATTTGAACCGATAGGCCAAGGTTTTAGGTTCAACAAAGTTGTCATTTTGGGTGACATGGGGTTGGATGGGTGGTGGCTCGATAATTCTTCGGTCAACGAGGTCTTGGATATCATGGCGAAGACGTATGCACCGATCGGTGTTATGACCTGGGCCTTGGTGGTAGGCACATCGTTTGGATAGGTCACAATTAGGTGGGGGATCAGCACTAGGCTGAAGGAGTTGGAGGTGCCCCTTTTGAGCAGGTGGCCTAAGGCTACGGAGGGGGAGATATCTAGCTTGGAAAATTCACGGGGTACCCTATTTTGGTAAGGAAGGCTAGGAGAGCTGGTTTGGCTTGTGAGCTGGTATGGTTGGGGGGAATAGGCCATGGGTTGGTTACTAAGGGCGTTGACATCCGAAGGGTTTCAGGAGTAGTCGGGCCTCTTGGACTGGCTTTGTGATTCTTCATTCTTGATTTTCCCTTCCCTGATTGTATCCTCAATTCTAGTCCCAACCTCAAACAGTTCTTCAAATGTTGAGATGGACTGGTAGAATAGTTTCTCATGGTATGGCGACTGTAGATTCTTGATCAACATCTAGACTTGTTCCTTTTCGACTGGTCGATGGATCATCTGGGCCACTTTATTCCTCCATCTACTCAAGAACACAACGAAGGACTCATTGAAGTTCTGCCGAGTAGTCTCTAGATCTCGGATGGTGACATCGAGCTCTTGGATGTAGGAGTAATAATCAACGAAGACCCAGACTATATCTTCCCAAGTCTGCGTTTTAGAAACCTCCAAGGTTAGAAACCAGGATAGAGCAGCCTTGGCGAGGGTTTGAAGGAGCAACATTGCGATGTGCTCATGGGTGCAGCCCATTGATTAGAAAACACTCATGCAGAACTTTACGTGGCTCTTCGGATTCCCAGTCCCATCAAAACGGTCAATTTCAGGCATCTTGAAGTTCTCAGGCAGCTTTAATTTGTTGGGCTCAAGCAATCCTTCCAGATCTAACATGTAATCGTCGACCCCCTTACTCTTTCTTAGTATGTTCTCAAGCTTGTCGACCTTATCCAGTTTTTCTTGAATTTTCTTATTAAGTGCAGGTGGTGGGGCCCCTTGATCCCATTCTTCTTCCCTGTTATTCTCATGCTCAATGACGGGAGGTGGTACAAATCCAGGCGGTGGTGGTGGCATGAACCCTGGCGGTGGTGGCAGAAATCCTGGTGGATATTGCGGCTGTTGTTGTCTCAATTCTTCAATAAAGGCTAAAACTTGGGCCAACCAGTCAGACTGTTGGCTGATCATTTCTGTTATTCTCGCTTCTAAACCTTTCAGATCCATAAAGCTGACTTTCGACGGAGTAATTCTAACAAGGTGGCTCCTTAATCCTCTGACTCACAATGCAGATCCTGGGTGCTCAAAACTTGTATTGACATATAGATGTGAAAGGACTGTGTGTTAGACTTTTGACAAGTGAGGACTGACTCGTGTATAGACTGACTATCATAGTGTATGCAGACTAATGAAGCAAGCATGCGGATGAAAGCCCTAATCTACATGATGCTCCTATTTCTAACAGATAGCAGTTAAGCAAGTAAGGTCCTAGCCATACAGAGTGTGCTAACTTTACTTTCCAGTGTGATCACCATGGGATAACAGGAGGTTTTGGGATATTTTGGGGATTCGGTGGAATTTCTAGGAGAAACAAGAATCTCTGGGATATCTTGAGAGAGAAACAGGTATTTGGACAAAGTTTCTAGGTGATTTGGATAGAGTTTCTGGGAGAAACTAGTATTTTGGGCATTTCCGGGTGACTTAGACAGAGTTTCTGGGAAAAACTAGGATTTTCTGGAAATCTGGGTGGATTTTGGTAATGGTTCGAGAGGAAAGGGTATTTTTGAAAATTTTAGATGAGTTGGGTGGAGTTTCTGGGAGAAACAGGGATATATTATGGGAGCAGGTGATGATGGTGATCATATTGTCTAGCAAGTTTTCATACTCCTACGACTTTGAACCAATAAACAAGGTTTGCGGTGTATATCTTTGTGAACACAGAGCATACATCCTTATCATGGTGCCTAGGCAGGCCAACTCAGGGAATCATAAGAAAGAGGTTCTGTTCTATGCCACATAAGTGTCTACACCGCGCAGGTAATCCTATCAGGGCATACAGCAATTATATCACATTGTCCTATCTGAAAAGATAAATTAACAGCCCTATGAAAGGTTCTACAGGAATCTATATGCAAAGGCTGTCAGAGAGAGAGACAGTACGGAGGTTTTTACTCTTTTTGATATACCTTGGGAGGTACAGTATCAACAGTGACTTGTGCCCTGGCACAGCAAGACCTAAACAATGTCAGCGCTGCGTTTCAGACATAGGCGGAGGGGGAAATGCAGGAGTGCAATGCGGTGAACCAGACACAGTAAAAAGATGATTTTAAGGATGCTTCTTATGAGTCAAACCTCTGTATTATTTTGTTTTGAAAATAATTTATCCCCAGCAGAGTAGCCAGATTGTGGACACGTGAAAATCGTCTCCCCTTTTTGTTTTGAGATTGATTTTGGAAAAGAAAAGAATCTATTTAAAACAGATACAGAGTCACCACTTGGTCTTTAGGGGACCAAGAAACCCAAATTTGACTCATCCAAACGGATAAAGGGCACCGGCCTTTCATAACCAAAGAACTTGGCTCGGGGTTTTTGTATGAGAGAGGAAGGAGCCTTTGTCAAGACTAAAACACCCTCAACTCACCCCATTTCTCGATAGGCCTCAATTAGCATCCAAATAATCATCTTATACTATGTTTGGTTCGACAATTAATACTATGATAGTATATTACATCTCATAAGAAAATTGAAATGGAAGATCAAAAGATAAGATATCATTCATAAGATGTAGCCAAGTATCACACAATGTAAAGTGAAAGATCACATAAGCAAACCTAGGAAAAATTGTCTAATCATGTATCGAGTAATCAAGTTTTCCTAATCTAAGAGGGGACATGGATTTTTCTTGAAACAAATAAACAAAGAAAACAAAGTATGCTTAGCAAGCTAGTATGATGCATGTTAATTTTTTAGAAAAGAAGATCTCTCAATCCCCGGGATGGATGAGAAAGGAAAATTAGATCGGGGGGAAGCATAAAAGTGTGATCAAGTTCATTCCTTATCATCTTCTTAGATTAGGGGTCACAAAAATCCCAAATCTTGCATGAATGCGATGTATGATCCTAGAATGTGCAAAGGTTGTAGTGTGTTTGTGTACATGGACTTTCTAAAGTGACTTAGAAGTCTAAAATATGAATGAATGCATGAAGGAAATCATCATATAATATGTACAAATGTAGTATGAATTACTTCCTACGACATGAGCTAATTTGGGTTGCATATAAGCATCAAATCAAAGAATGAAACTAAAAGTATGCTTGCTGTGAATAGTGGACAGAACAGTGAGTTGATCTTGTGGAAATTGAAAAGAGGGGATAGAAATGTTTTCAATGCATGATTTTTTATGGAGATCTTTCTTATTGTGTCTAGAACACAACCCAAAAATTCAAACTACAATGACTATTACAGATTGGGAGAAATCATATAAACAAGAGAGGTTACTCATAAACAGAATCCGTACTGTCGACTGAAATGTAGAAATATCTTTGAAAATGAAAACAAAACATCTAGAGGCCCATATTATACAGAGAGTTTTCTAAGACATTGTAGTTTAAGGGAAAAATAATTTGGGACCACTTCTTTTGGAAACGTTTTCTGGAAAACAAGTTAAAAATCAACCAAGCTGCTGTGACAGTAAAGACAGAATATTTGGAAGGAATGTTTGGGTCTAAATGGACCCCTTTCAAGTATTTTCAATCTAAGCCAAAAATCTTGGATGTTCTATAATGAGTTAAGAAGACTTTCCAAGTGTTCTCATGATCATACCTTGATTATTGAGTTCTTGAGAAATCTTTGAACTCAGATCATTCACTGTTTTGAAGATTTTTGGTAAAACAAATCTTATTTCTTGGAATCCAAATGTTGGGGGTTTTAAAGGGGTTTTGAAATAGGGGTTTTGAAATCACATTTCCAGCACAAAAAGGGGATTAAAACCACTTGGAACATTATCATCAGACCCATATCAAGAACTCCCAATATTACTTGCACAAACATAGTTTTGTTTGAGAATATGACTTCAAGAATACATATGAATGTATTGAAGTTAGAATCATCATCCATCAAACATGTCTTTGAGGTCAAGAGCTACTATCCATAAGGATTCACTCTCCTCAAACAACATGTTATCTAGATGATGATAAACATGTAAGTAATCAAAGAAAAATAAAAAAAGAAATGAGATGAGAAGAGATGAACATTAATGTAAACAAGCAAGTAATAGCAATCAATAAATGATAATCAATGTGATTTTGGACTTGTTGCTTGGTGTTTCACTCATAGATATTGACATTTGGACATGGAAGTAGCTTCCTAACTCTCAAAACGGGTGGTTGGGGAGGATTTGAATGTGAAATATAAGAGAGGTAATGGAAGAAAACAAGATTAAAACTCACTTTCTTATAAAAAATCAGTGGGAGAAGCTTCTTTTCCTTCTTCTAAACCTATCTCTATCTCTCTTTCTCTCTACAACTTCTATGAACTTTGCACTTGGCCCCCCTAAATGAAGACCAAAGGGGGGGTTTATATAGGCCAATTTGGGGTGATTTTGGGATTTAGAAAGTGCTCCCATTGGTCCCACACATCTGTGAACAAGAAACTACATCGTTTTGGTTTCCAATTAATCAATTTGGACCCCCAAAATAAATTACAAAAATGGCTTCTGTGGGGTTTGAGTGCCGCCACGGCAGTGGCCCAGTACTGCCGCGACGCTGCTCCTCAGACGCCCAAAAATTTATGTTTAGGCCCCCAGAGGTTCCAGTATTCGCGAAAAGGCCCTATTTTGTCCGAAATTCACAAAAAATGCATACGAACTCCAAACTGAGGTTGTGATATACCGTTGGAAAGGTAATGGAGTCTACATTCTATAAAAAATAGTTCAGAGATAGGTTACTTTGAAAAGTTTTGCAGTATTCGCGATAAAAGTTGATTTGATCGCCTTTTTTATCTTCGAAAATTCATAATAAATCCATTTTAAATCCAGAAATTATGTGCGATATACCGTTGGAAAGCTATTGTCCTCTAGTATTCATGAAAAATGTTTGAAAGATGATACGGTGCTCTGGTTTCAAAGTCAACTTTTGATCAAACCGATCAGATCAGGGACCTCTAGGAAGTTCTGGGAACCTCTAGAAGCTCCCCGGAGCTGATGTTTTTGTATGTTTTTTCTTTTGAAACTTGTTTTAGTAATTTTCACATGATCTAGAATGATCTCGAAACCTTTGGGCAAATTTGGATGATTTTGGTCAAACCCTAGTCAAACCTTGGTCAAACCGGTCAACGGGGACTTTCCAAGAACTTCCGGGACTTCCAGGGGTCTCTGGGAGCTGACGATTTCACCTGATTTCTCTTTAAAACTTATTTTAGTACTTTTATTAGCATGTTTCCAGAACCTTTGGTCCAAATTTGGGAATGTTTGGGCTTTCAAGGGCATTTTGGTCATTTGTACCACTTTCTGAGCATTTTGAGAGATAAAACTAACTTCCAAGAGTCCTTTTTGAGTCTTTTTTTATCATTGTGACCCACCAAGCTATGGGTCTCCTAAATCTGATAGCCGACAAAATGGTGTGTCTACACTGTGTTTCTCTGTAAATTTTAGAATGTGAAGAAAGTGTGAGTGTGTGTGTGTGTGTATATATAAACTTCTTGAACTTGGAGGGCAAGTAGATTAATCTACACTCTACAAATCAAATCATTTTTCAATTTACTAATTACACAAGATATACAGTACAAAAATACATATATAAGGTATGTACACAGATTGTAGGAGTTCATATAGGTTCATAGGGGGCAACTTGAAGTGTTTGGCAAAATCAACTTATGGCACTACCACCACACACACAAAGTCAGCACTCCCAAACAAGGTATAAGCAAATTGTCTAGGAATCACTTAGGGTGCTTGGGTATTAAGCTTATGGTACTAGTTTAACACACACATAGTTGCATTACCTAAACAAGACATAAGCAATGATTGGTTGCATTTAATGAGTTTAAAGCATATGTCAAGTCTGATTGACGTAGAATCCAAAATCTGTGGGAGTTCATCGCGGTGCGGACAATTTTCGTTCACTAGTATTTTCGCGGTGCGGTGATCAGCACAAAAATACAGAAAAATTATATTAACGTAGGAAATAATTTTCTGGTTTTATAAAAATACAGTTTTAAAATCCAACACGGGTATTCCTAAAATTATAAAAATTAGAGTTTGACACCAATTAAAGAATTTTTATTAAACAAAGCAAGTAATACAAATTTACAACATGGAAATTACATTTAGTAATTAAAGCAAAATGCAGGTCGTTACATCCTTCCCCCCTTAAACAGGATTTCGCCCCTGAAATCTAGACTTACTAGTCACGAACAACTCGGGGTATTTCTTCTTCAAATCAGCTTCGACTTCCCAAGAGGCTTCATTCTTTTCATAGTGATTCCACTGAACCTTCACCAACGGGATGACTTTATTCCTCAATTTCTTGATGCTCTGATCCAGAATCCTCACCGGCCTCTCCTTATAGGAAACGTTATGGCTCATCTCGATATCATCAAACTAACCACATGTGATGGATCTCGTTTGTATTTCCTCATCATACTAACATGGAACACATTGTGAACACCAGACATCTTTGGTGGTAGTGCGAGTCGATAACCCACTTTTCTGACACGATCCAATATCTCGAACGATCCGATGAAATGCGGGGCTAACTTCCCTTTCTTGAAACCAAAACGTACCACTCCTCGGTAGGGGTGGGCATACTTCGGGCCAACCCGAAAAACCGAACCGAAATCGAAAATTTTCAAATTTTGGTTCGGATAATAATCGACCCGAAATTATATCAGTTCGAAACGAACTATTTTAATTATTATGGTTCGGTTTTTGAAAGTAAAAAAAAATTCGGTTCGAAACCGAATAACCGAAATTTAAAGAATATCTAAAGACTTGTTAGATAAATTAGGGTTAATGGGTTATACACTTATAGCCGCACAATACACTGAATACAGTCAATTTAGTCCTCTCTCTCTCAAATTCAGTCTGATCTGTCAGTCTCTCACTACTCTCACTCTCTCAGTCCCTCTCTCTAAGACTCTAACCAAAGGCTGAAGCAGACTAGCAGTGATTCAGTGAAACCTCAAACCCTCAAAAGGCTCAAAGCCTCAAACCTCTCTCTCTCTCTCTCTCTCTCTCTCTCTCTCTCTCTCTCTCTCTCTCAGTGAGTCAGTGACAACGGGGGGCCGCGACTCACTACCAGCGGGGATGCCGGGCCGTTGGCGACTCAAGACCTGCGAGACGGTCAACGGGTCAAGGACTCAAGATCTCAACCCTTTCTGATTTCTCAAGATCTCAACTCTCAAGTCTCAAGGTCAAGGACTCAAGAATCAAGATCAGGTATGACCCTATGAGCCTTCTCTATATATATATATCCTACGAATATCATGAGACAATAAACCCTTTTTACAACAATGGCATGGGTCTTTTGTAAAATTATTTTCTTGTCCACGTTTTAATAAACTGGTATGAATTTTTTGTGTATTTAAAAATACGTAACTTGTTGGATATATTAATTTGTTGGTGGTTAGCACTTTTCCACGTACAAAGATAAATGTGTTTAAAGAAGTTTTTGATTAGTTATACATCTTTCATGACTTTGATTCAAAAGGATTACAAATAAAAATAACAAATAAAAAACAGAATCTCAAAGTGGTGAATCTTTACTAATTTACTATACTAAATTTTACACACACACACACACAAAAACAAAAACAAAAATAAAAAAAAACAACTTCAGTTGAGTTTCAACCCGAATTTTCGAACCGAACCCGAAGTTAAATTTCGATATCGAACCATATTTTTGAAGTTTATTTCAGTTCGGTTTTCGGTACCAAAATTCCCAACCCAAACCGAACAACCCGAACCGAAATATTCGGTTCGAAACTGAACCGACTGTTTGCCCACCCCTACTCCTCTGGTCGGTAAAACTTTAAGAAGTACGTGATCTCCTACACTGAATTCCAAATCCTTTAGGCATCGATCGGCATAACTTTTGTACCTGCTCTATGCAGTTCTCATCCTTTCCTTGACAAGTGAAATCTTCTCGTTGGTTTCTCTAACCAAATCTGGTCTCAACAATTCTGTGTCTCCAACCTCTGCCCAAAATAATGGAGAATGACATGGTCGTCCGTATAGTGCTTCGAACAGAGCCATCCCAATACGCGTGTGATAACTATTGTTATAAGCGAATTCAACCAAAGGCAAGTGTGTCTCCTAAGATTCTTCAAAATTGATAACACAAGCCCTAAGCATATCCTCCATGATCTGATTAACACGCTCAGTTTGTCCATCTATCTGAGGGTGAAAAGCAGTACTCATTTTAAGCGAGGTTCCCATAGCTTCTTGCAGACTTTCCCAAAATCCAGAAGTGAAAAGTGCTTCGCGATCTGACACAATCGACACAGGTGCACCGTGAAGTCGCATAACTTGTTGTATGTACATCTGACTCATCTTTTCCACCGAATATGTCATACTATAGGCAACGAAGTGAGCAGACTTTGTCAATCAGTCCACGATTACCCAAATGGCATCATGATTCTGCTAAGACCGGGGCAATCCAACTACAAAATCCATGGTTATATGTTCCCATTTCCAACCTGGAATAGGTAATGGTTGTAATAATCCCAAGGGTCTCTGATGTTCGGCTTTGACTTGTTGACACGTCAAACACTTAGATAAGAATTCGGCTACGTCCTTCTTCATACCTTCCCACCAGAAATTTCTCTTCAAATCCTTGTACATTTTTGTTCCTCCCGGGTAAACTGTAAATCTTGATTTATGTGCTTCTTCCAGAATATCCTTTCTTAAATTCTCACAATCTAGTGCACATAATCTGTCCTAGCATCTGTATCCTCCATCACTCCCCACTGTCTATTCTATCAGATCTTTGTCTGACATCTTAACAAACATGTCTGAAACTTCTCATCTTCTTTTTCTGCTATTATAATGCAGCCAATAAGAGTAGGCTGTAGGATAAGACATCCAACAAATTGCCCTATCCTTCTTCAGCGCTCTGCACATCAAACTCAGCCATAGTCTCCAATGCTCACCATTCCCTAATCATCAAGGAGGTAATTATTCCTTGAGTTTGCCGACTCAAAGCATCAGTGACCACATTAGCTTTACCAGGGTGGTATTCTAACATGAAGTCGTAATCTTTAATCAACTCTATCCATCTGCGTTGCCTCATGTTCAACTCTTTCTGCGCGAACAAATATTTAAGACTCTTGTGATCTAAAAATAAATCAAACTTCTCACCATAGAGATAATGTCTCCAAATCTTGAGTGTAAATACTACCGCTGCTAGTTCCAAATCATGGGTAGGGTAATTCAACTCATTCGGTTTCAGTTGTCTAGAACTATAGGCGATAACTCTACCATCTTGCATAAGTACACACCCTAATCCTTGATATGACATGTCACTAAAGATAGTGAATTTCTTATCAGGCTTGGGTATAGCTAGGTCGGTGTTGTGGTGAGTCTCTCTTTCAACTTTAGAAAGACGTGCTCATGCTTCTTTGTCCACTCAAATTTATGAGCTTTCTTAGTCAGTCTGGTCAATGATGCTGCTATCTTGGAAAATCCCTCAACAAATCTCCGATAATAACCTGCGAGTCCAATGAAACTTCTAACCTCCGTAGGGTTGGTCAGTCTAACCCAGTTAGATACAACATCTGTCTTGGATGAATCCACAAAATTCCTTGGGATGATACCTTGCGTCCCAAAAATTTCACTTCTTGCAACCAGAACTCACACTTATTGAATTTGGAGTACAGGTAATGGTCCTTGAGCGTCTGCATCGTAATTCGTGATGTTGCTCGTGTTCTTCCTCTGACTTAGAATAGATAAAAATATCATCTATGAAGACGATGACAAACTCATCCAAATAAGGCTTGAACACTCGATTCATCAAATCCATAAACACAGCCGGGGCATTCGTCATTCCAAACGACATTATCAAAAACTCATAGTGACAATACCTGGTTCTGAAGGCTGTTTTAGGTATGTCTTCCTTCCGTACCCTCAACTGATGATATCCCGACCATAGATCTATCTTGGAAAATGTTGTAGCTCCCTGTAGTTGATCAAACAAATCGTTGATCCGAGGTAAGGGATACTTATTCTTGATAGTTGCTCGGTTCAATTCTCTGTAATCGATACACAACCGAAGTGTTCCATCCTTCTTCTTCACGAATAACACTGGTGCTCCCCAAGGCGATGTACTTGGACGTACAAAATCTAAATTCTCAAGTTCTTGAACTTATTCCTTCAACTCTGATAGTTCGGCGGGGGCCATTCTGTAGGGAACTATTATTATTGGTATAGTGCTTGGTATAAGTTCAATACAGAACTTTATACTTCTCTTGGGAGGTAAACCAGAAATGTCTTGAAATACTTCTTCGAAATCCTTAACTACAGATATAGATGACACTATCATTTTTGTACTGATGACTTTGATGTTATCTAAGCATCTTATGAGGAACATATCTGCCAAGGGTTTACATTGGAAATCAAAGGATTGATTCCCATTGTCGGAGAATGTAATTCTCTTCCTCGCACAATCCAACTTTGCTTGATTCTAAACGAGCTAAACCATCCCTAGGATTATGTCAAACTCCTTCATCGATAGAACAATCAACCTTGCAGGGATTTCACGGTCTCCTAGTCGTAGGGGACAATCATTGCCCACATGTCCTCCCTTGACTGTGGCTCCTAATGGTAAGGTAGCTTTCAAAGCCTTCTCTAAATGGTGAGGTAGAATAACCAATCTCTGAATAGTCTTAATAGATATGAATGAAAGTGCAGCAACCGTATCAAATGAAACTTTAACATGGGAGTTAAACAAAGTTAATGTACCTTCCACCTCTTGCTATTTGGGCTGTTCTTCTTCATAGTTTCCCTCTTCATAAACATTTTCATTATATCCTGCAGCATCAGGAATAATAGCATTCAAGCGAGTCTGGCCCTGCTGACCATAAGTCACTTGTTTAGGAGCAGTGCAGTACTTGCTAATGTGACCAAGTTCACCACAGTTATAACAGACTATATTCTGATGAGCGATGCGCTTAGGTACCTTGCTGTCTCAAGCCAAATGACCGGGGTTGCAACAGTTAAAGCATTTCCCAGCACTTCCTCCCTCTCCTGCTCGGGGCTGAGCCGGATAGGTATTAGCTTGGGGTTTCTTGCTTCCATCAAAATTTCTCTTTTATCCTTGGGTATGATACATCGGTGGCTTATTCCCAAAGTTACCTCTCTGAGGCGGCCGAAAGTTAAATTGCTTGCTGTTCACATGGGCGTCTTCTTCTAGATCAGTGGCCAAGTCAACTAGTCCCTCAAATGACTTATCCATATGGTCGAGAGTCAAGCAACGAATCTGCGATGTCAGTCCTTGGTTATACTTGCATATCTTCTTCTCTTCTGTATCAACCATATGAGGAGCGAACCGAGACAGTCTTACGAACTAATTAGTGTATTCCTGCATAGATTTGTTTCCCTGTGTCAGATCCATGAATTCTTTCTCCCTTCTGTGCCTCTTAGTAGGTGGGAAATATTTTTCCAAAAATCTCCTCTTAAATGCAGTCCAAGTCATTTCCATAGCAGTTTCATTCCTGACGGTGGCTATCACTGAGTCCCACTAATCTGCGGCGGCATCAGTCAGTTGAAAGGTAGCTAACCTTCTCTTATCCAATTCATTACACTGAACCCCTTCGAACACACGATCCTTCTGCCTCAACCATTGTTCAGCCTTCCAGGGTTCTGCAGTCCCTATAAACTGTTAGGGCCTCAATGCATAGAATCTCTCCAGCAGTTTGTCTCCTGTTTGGCGGTCATGTCGATTTTCATTAGGGTTTCCAATCCTTTCTAGGCGTCTAACAAATGCCTCAAACATTCCCGTGGGGTCGGCAGCCAAAGGTGCCTCCTCGATCAGATTTCTATTCCTCCTTAGTCTCCCAGCCATTCTATACATCATAACGATTGAAGAATGAGAATCATGAATCAAAACAATAATATAAATCAGTTTAGGCATCGACAACATCAAAAAGAGTATTTCCATATATATAATTTCTTGTCAAGTAGATACAAAAAGTATGATCAGTTCAATGTCTACCCTATCTGTATGGGTTGGGACACACATCGTCCCTACAAGAGTTAATGCCAAAAATGGGGTCATTGCCCTATAGCCAGATGCATGTAATTTCAGTTTGGAAAAAGAGATAGGGTTATGAGTCAATGTAGTTAATATGTACAAAGTTATGTCTTAATCATCAATCATCTCCATAAGTGGCCATCAGCAAATCCAGAGAGTCAACGGGACGAAACCGCTGAACCTGGAACGACCATACCACATCAAAATCACGGCTCTGAGAGGCTGGTGATGGAGCATGCCCCGGAACATCCACCTCAACCAACATCTCCTCGGGCAGATCTAGCACAAGTGCCAACTCCTCCTCGAGGTCAGCAGCAAAATCATCTAAACCTATACCATCCTCCTCCTCCTGCTCATATTCATCATCCATAACAAAAGGAGCCAAATTAGCATGTAACACCTGTAATTTCTGTCATTAATAATATTAGCTTTTTCGAATTTCAGTATTTGACCGACTATATTATTATATTATTATTTTAATTATGTGATAGTATGGACGTGTTGTAGTATTACCATATAGACTGTAGTAACCTTACCGACTCGACCATAATAAGATTTAACTTAGTCCCGTGCCCGGACCCGGACATTAGAAATAATACCAGTTTGCATGTAATTCGAGACTGACACATATACCGAGGAACTTATGCACGTAAACTGAGGAAGTGGCACACAACTCGAGGTGGGCCCACATGGCCGGCCATGTGGCAACCACATGCCACCCTCTTGGACACATGTCCACTTGTAGGACACATGTCCTAAACATGCAACATGCAAAGGACACCTAGCACATAGAAATTATATATATATCATGCACATATACACAATTGAGACACTTTTGTCTCTACAATCTGCATATAATTGAGAGGGAGAGAGAGCTAGAGTTATAGATCCATGGAAGAATAGAAGAAGAAGAAGTTCATCCTTGAAGTTTGAAGATTTAAGCTTCACAAATCTTCAACCAATATCAAGCTTAAATTTCAAGATTTAGTGAGTAATTGTGAGTAATCTAACTCAATTTAGAACACATATAATATGTACTAATGTTTAGTAGAAGTTTGATGTTGTTGTGTTGAAGTTTTCATGACATGCAAGACAAATCCATAAATCTGAGAAACTGAAACTTTCAGCAGAACATAGTTTAGTAAAATGAATGTTTTGTGCAGCTCAAAAATCCGAATTAAGTTAGGGTTTTTTGTGGTAAAAGATAACTCATATATCTACAAATAACTCTTCTATAGGTCAGTCTAGAAATCACTCCTTCATGGGTGAAATGCATGTGCAACGCAGTGTTATAAATCTGAGAAACTGAAACTTTCAGTAGAACATAGTTTAGTAAAATGAATGTTTTGGGCAGCTCAAAAATGCGAATTAAGCTAGGCTTTTTTGTGCAAAAATGTAACTCATTTATCTACAAATAACCCTTCTATAGTGCAGTCTAAAAACCCTTCCTTCATAGGTACAATTCACGTACAATGCAGTACTATAAATCTGGGACAGAACAGTCCGAGATATAAGAAATGTCTTGTAAAATAAATAGTTTGAGTAGCTCAAAAATGTAATTGAAGCTAGATTTTTTTTGTACATGAAGATATTCCTATTATCTATAATGTTTTAGTTTTGAGTTTGATCTACAAAGCAATTTATCATGCCCAAATAAATCATGTTAATTCAGTCAACACAGTAAAAATGTATCCTGGCAGATTGTGTATCTTTTTGTATGATGTTTTGTTATGCATGGTGTTGATTGTTGATGCTAGTTTTTCGGTACCTGTGTTGTTATGAAAATCTTGTGCTATGGTAGTGCTATCGCGTAGATGAGTATGTTAAGGGTTTCATCTATATGTTTTATTGGTATTAAATCCATGATTATAAATCCATAAGCTACGTGAATATAGTTTAATGACCGTTGGAAAGTTCATACCCAAACTATAAGTATGTTGAATGGCACGATTAATGCATTGGTAAGTGATTGGTAAAGTTTTCATCGTAAGTATATTGAGAGGAAAACGGAATGTCGGACGTATAGCAAAATATTAATGGTTATAAATGGATGATATTAATGAACTAAACTACGAAACGTACGAACGCGTAAAAATTGATAAAACCTTCGATAACAGATTTAATGCGAATAAGGGACATTGGGCCTCGTTTCTAGTCGTGTGACTACCGGTCAAAGTTGATTCGTGAACTTTCGTTTCATGTTTGGATATTTCTTGCAAAATTGGTGTTTCGATAATTCCATGGTGTCGATTGGTGAGTTATGTTTTGTTCCTTGATCTGAGGATCGGCATGACGTGTTCGGTCAAGTACGGATGACCTGAGGATCGTCATGACGTGTTCGATCAAGTAGTTGATTAGTTTTCCGCACCCTTGGACTGAGGATCGGCATGAAGTGTTCGGTTATGTACGGGTGACCTGAGGATCGGCATGACTTGTTTGTCCAAGTGATTATGAATTTCCCGTTCCCTTGGTCTGAGGATCGGCATGACGTGTCCGGTAACGTACGGGCGATCTGAGGATCGGCATGACGTGTTCGACCAAGAGATTGTTAATGTCCCGCACACTTATGCCATTTGGGCGACAGTTTGAATGCCAGTTGGGCGATAGTTTGAATGCCATTTGAGCGACAGTTTGAGTGCCAGTTGGGCGACAGTTAACTATTCATTGTTGAGTGTTGTTCTTTCTTGACCAGTAAATGCGTTTGGAGTTCAGTCTTCTTTCAGTCAATGTCATTGGTCAGTTCAGTTCTGGGTTAAGTTTCAAAGGGAATGATTAGGTTTAAATAAGACATGGTTTTGAGAATAAGAAAAGACGAACGAGACATAGTATCGAGAATAAGAAATGATGAACGAGATATGGTTTCGAGAAATAAGAAGAGATGATGACTAACTTACCTTGGTGGTGGTAACCTCAAGGGGACCCTCACTTAGCTTAACCGCTAATGGCTTTTCATGCCGCTGGACCTTCCACGTCCAGCCTTTGCAGGTCCAGACAGAGCTGGCTATGATCAAGATACAGATTTTACTACTAAAGACTATGCTGGTGAAGATTACTACGAGGAAGGCTATGGTTTCGCCAGCTGAAGATCTTGGAGTTCTGCTTTTATCATAGTTCTGTTATTAATATGTTTAATGATGTAATAGCTTAGTTGAACTTGTAATATCTATCTTTTGGATATCTTTTAGTCTGTAATATACTAATCATGTAAGACTTGAATGTTTAGATTCTTGCTTCCGTTGAACTTAGTCACTTTCCCATATTATATTATTGTTTTAAGCATTTTTTTGGACAACCAGGTGATATTCACAACCAGTCACGTGTCTACGAACCCATAAAGGAAATTTATTTTTCCCTATTTTTGGTACTTCGGGGCGTGACAGGGATTTTTTGTATCAGAGCTTTAGATTTAGACGCGCTCACTGATTGTCCTACACCTTAAGTTATGAGCCTAAGATTTACCTCGTATTAGTACTGACACTAAGTTAGCTCCTCTTGCATGACTATGGAGTCGAGCTTCGTTCATGATAATTTCAGAGGTCACTATAATCGCCTGTACTATATCGACAGCGGATCTGCTAGAGGGCGAGGCATATCTTGGAGGAGGACATACGGAGAGCTGTGCTTACTGATGCATTGCAGCATCCGGATCAAGTTCAGCCTGAGTCGATCCATGCTTTAGAGACTACCATACTTATTCACCAGGAGCTTATCAGCATGACTCAAGACGAGGCACTATATGACGATATACTCTTCTCGATTATCATGGCCACACCAGCACCACCATTCTCACCCGAGCCTATAGCATAGCCAGATGTGAATTCAAATCCCATGGACATGGATAGCGACGACGACATAGCAAGTGGAGAGGATTCTGTAGGCAACGACCAATCAGCTGACAACCCATCTAATGGTGGCGACACATATAACGACAATGACCTGACAATTGAGGACAATCCGGCGAGTAGCAACAACGAGTTGATCGAGGAGGTTGACCCAAGCAGACGATCTTCAGAAAGCAGGGGATGATGTACACGACCATCCAACACCACCAGTTGACGGGGACAAGATGATATCGATGCCTAAGCAAAACCACGAAGCAGACCC
The DNA here is from genome assembly GCA_033977485.1 of Hydrangea macrophylla. NCBI lineage: Eukaryota > Viridiplantae > Streptophyta > Magnoliopsida > Cornales > Hydrangeaceae > Hydrangea > Hydrangea macrophylla. The sequence continues at coordinate 51,784,364 of CM066998.1, read as the reverse complement.
AACTGACATCGAGGGGGAGGAGGAGGACACTGAGGAGGAGTTCTTAGAGGACCCATAATAGATAATAAGAGGCAAACTTTATCTTAGATATGGTAGGCGAGTGCCATAGTAAGTAGTCATATCCTTTCTACTCATCCCACTTCTTTTGAGTAAATCGATGCCTTCTATTCTAATGGCCATTTCTTCTGAATATGGTATCTATATATTTTGTAAGGTGGCTTCGATTGCCATCAATAACAATTATGATACACTCCTTGATAAGTAATTCATTTCCTTGAATTTTTTGAAATTCCCCAGTCAACAATTCTTGAATATGTACCTTGATCATCCGATTCTTGACAAATTCTTTTGAGAACAAGTTCTATCACTAGTATTGGAAAGTTATTCTTTTGACTTATTATTCTTTGAACTAAAATCTTGAAAGTTCATTGTCTTTGAGATTATTCTAAATAAATTTGATTACTAATACTGCAAAGTTTTTCTTTGTGACTTATTACCCCTTAAACAAATTCTTACAAGTTCATTTCATTTGAAATAATTCTAAATGAGTTCTCTATTCTTGTTCTTGTTAGGAACTCAAAAGCGTTGTACTCTCTGTACATCTTGACCTCTTATTGTCTCTCTCAGTTGCTACCTTATTCTTTATCAGTAGGGTTTCCTTTGAACTATTTCACTTATGAAATACCTAATTCTTATTTCATTTGTTGAAGGCCTTATGCCATATGTTACTTTCATTTCCTACAAATCTTGAGATACTACGATTACTTCCATAGTAATCGGTCATCCTATTATTATTAGATTTACATTTTATTCTTGAATGGATCACATCATTCTACTATTATACTTCTATCTGTGAGGATTCATATGCCTTTTCGGACTCGGCTTCATTTTGGGTCGATCTGTTCAATCGTTTCAATCACTGTATTCTAGCTACCGGGATTATAATGATAACCATAATGTGAAATATAACAGGTTATGATTGCTTCGCATAAGGTATGATAGAAACCTTATAGACAAGAACTCTTATGTGGGAACGCAAGTATCTTCTCGATCTCTGCAATGGATGAATCATCTCAAACAACTGAGGACAAGTCCAGAAGGCTAAGCAACATAATACCTAAGGAGATCGATCCCACTGGTATATTTGGAAGACTAATACAAGACTTATGGAAGACCGCGGACATCACTAGCACAAGTGACTACGGAGACGAGTTGTTTAGACACCTCCATATCACCCATTCAGAATCGCTTAGAGACCACTCAAGCCACAACCTGCTACACTACCAAGGTCAACCCTACTACAAGGACAACTCGAAACGATGAACAACGATCATGGCGTTTGTTTCAATTGTGGAAACCCTGGATGTCTGGCCAAGGAATGTCAAGCTCCCAAGACCTGTAACCAACCAAACGTTATCTGTTACAGCTGTCGCAAGAGAGGACATTTGAGAAAGGATTGCAAAGCACTCGAGATGGACGCTTTAGAGCACATATAGCTCAAACAAGCCCAACGCAATACCACCATCCCCAATGTAGCTGGATTAGGCAAAGAGGCACAACAAAGACTGAAAGAACACATGAGGAACAAGAGAAAGTTCGACACAACAATAGCATCGGTCCAATGAAAAACATGCCAACATTGTTTCAAACGTAGAAATCATAGACATCACTTCAAAAAATACACAACACCAAAGCAAATTGGAGGACATGGATTGCGATGTTACAAATGTGGTGGAATGGACCATATTCGCAAGGATCGTGAGGCAATGAAGAACATCAATCAAGATCTGTTGATGAACTTGGAAGAAGAAGGGGAATTGATACAACCTATACAATCGATTATGCAAAATTTTGACTTATTAATGAATCTAGTTTTGTGTATCTAGTATTATTGTAATGATTAGTGTTCTGATATATATATTATTATAAAGGTACAACAAATCGGCAATTAGTAACTATAAGTATAGAACGAGCATCGTATCCCACCTTTAGACTAACGGTCAAACCAGACGCGCTAACCTAACGATAGAAGACGTCTTACCAGCTCACATCATCAACAACATCGGAGACACATGGGAAAGTTTACACCATCAATTATGAAAGCTCGTGGCGCATCAGGAATAAAAATACGAGAGAACCTACTCGTCGCTGATCAAAATGTTCGCCAACTATGACAAAGTCAACCATAGGCATGACGTCACTCGAGTGTCAATCATCATCACGTCAGAAAGATCAGAAATGAAGGAAGAACCTATAGTTTGAAGTCGAAGATAAAGTACCATTAAAATATTGATCGCTCGAGGTAACGTGCTATTAGACCAAAAGAAAGGAAGCTATCACTGTGACACATTGGAGTATTTTACGATTGAATTGCCCACCAACTCGCGTACGTTATCACCAATGGTGTAGTAGATCACAACGCTTTTTGAGTGGATACGCTAATCTATAACGTTCTTCGTACTGACGTGCTGAGGGATACATTCACGACCCCTACAAGTTATAGAAGACAATCGTGAGACCAACTAGACTTCTCAACCATTGCATCAAGAAGCTGAGAGGTAAGAATCTTGCCGACCAAAGACGCAGAAGAAACAATGAAAGGAAAGTTAATCAGACTGCCATTGAGACAAATCCAAAGCATCGTGATATCTGCGACGGTTGCGGAATATCTAGACATCACTCCAAAGAATGCAAAGCACCGAAACAGCTCACAAGTTGATAGGCGTAGTGCTTCAATCGTGAAAAAAAAAAAAACTAGATGTGGTCACAAAGATTGTCCAGAACGAGGAATTCAGAATATGGTTCCACCACAAAGAAGTTCCAAAAAGAGAGCTCGCAGATCATCAAATTAATCCCAGCCTTGAACAAGACGAAAGACCAAAGGTGCCATATTCAATGTCAAAACTTTGAAATTCACATGGTGTTGTTTAGCAAAAAAAACGTTTGGACGTTCGAAAGAATTGGTGAGAATGTCAGATTAGCTAGCTAATGAGAACCTGACAACCTTAAAATCTGAGATATGATTAGTACCTTGTACTTTCTGAGACCTAACAAACCCTAGATTTTGAGGATGAAATCCTCTGATAAGATGGGTAGAGTTGTAGTGCCTAAATTTTTCCAGAAATTCCCATTCCTGTTAGTACTAGTTGATTCTGATTTCGAGGACGAAATCCTTTAATAGGTGGTAGAAGATGTAACACCTGTAATTTTCTATCATTAATAATATTAGCTTTTTCGAATTTTAGTATTTGACCGACTATATTATCATCTTATTATTTTAATTATGTGACGGTATGGACGTGTTGTAGTATTACCATATAGACTGTAGTAATCTTACCGACTCGACCATAATAAGATTTAACTTAGTCCCGTACCCGGACCAGGACAATTGAAATAATACCAGTTTGCACATAATTCGAGACCAACACGTATACCGAGGAACTTATGCACATAAACTGAGAAAGTGGCACACAACCCGAGGTGGGCCCACATGGCCGGCCATGTGACAACCACATGCCACCCTCTTGGACACATGTCCACTTGTAGGACACATGTCCTAAGCATGCAACATGCAAAGGACACCTAGCACATAGAAATTCTATATATATCATGCACATACACACAATTGAGACACTTTTGTCTCTACAATCTGCATATAATTGAGAGGGAGAGAGAGCTAGAGTTATAGATCCATGGAAGAATAGAAGAAGAAGAAGTTCATCCTTGAAGTTTGAAGATTTAAGCTTCACTAAGCTTCAACCAATATCAAGCTTAAATTTCAAGCTTTAGTGAGTAATTGTGAGTAATCTAACTAAATTTAGAACACATATAATATGTACTAATGTTTAGTAGAAGTTTGATGTTGTTGTGTTGAAGTTTTTATGACATGCAAGACAAATCCATAAATCTGAGAAACTGAAACTTTCAGCAGAACATAGTTTAGTCAAATGAATGTTTTGTGCAGCTCAAAAATCCGAATTAAGTTAGGGTTTTTTGTGGTAAAAGATAACTCATATATCTACAAATAACTCTTCTATAGCTTAGTCTAGAAATCACTCCTTCATGGGTGAAATGCATGTGCAACGCAGTGTTATAAATCTGAGAAACTGAAACTTTCAGCAGAACATAGTTTAGTAAAATGAATGTTTTGTGCAGCTCAAAAATGAGAATTAAGCTAGTTGTTTTTGTGAAGAAATGTAACTCATTTATCTACAAATAACCCTTCTATAGTGCAGTCTAAAAACCCTTCCTTCATAGGTGAAATTCACGTAAAATGCAGTACTATAAATCTGGGACAGAACAGTCCGAGATATAAGAAATGTCTTGTAAAATAAATAGTTTGAGTAGCTCAAAAATGTAATTGAAGCTAGATTTTTTTTGTACATGAAGATATTCCTATTATCTACAATGTTTTAGTTTTGAGTTTGATCTACAAAGCAATTTATCATGCCCAAATAAATCATGTTAATTCAGTCAACACAGTGAAAATGTATCCTGGCAGATTGTGTAGCTTTTTGTATGATGTTTTGTTATGCATGGTGTTGATTGTTGATGCTAGTTTTTCGGTACCTGTGTTGTTATGAAAATCTTGTGCTATGGTAGTGCTATTGCGTAGATGAGTATGTTAAGGGTTTCATCTATATGTTTTATTGGTATTAAATCCATGATTATAAATCCATAAGCTACGTGAATATAGTTTAATGACCGTTGAAAAGTTCATACCCAAACTATAAGTATGTTGAATGGCACGATTATTGCATTGGTAAGTGATTGGTAAAGTTTCCATCGTAAGTATATTGAGAGGAAAATGGAATGTCGGACGTATAGCGAAATATTAACGGTTATAAATGGATGATATTAATGAACTAAACTACGAAACGTACGAACGCGTAAAAATTGATAAAACCTTCGATAACAGATTTAATGCGAATAAGGGACATTGGGCCTCGTTTCTAGTCGTGTGACTACCGGTCAAAGTTGATTCGTGAACTTTCGTGTCGTGTTTGGATATTTCTTGCAAAATTGGTGTTTTGGTAATTCCATGGTGTCGATTGGTGAGTTAGATTTTGTTCCTTGATCTAAGGATCGGCATGACGTGTTCGGTCAAGTGTGGATGACCTGAGGATTGTCATGACGTGTTCGATCAAGTAGTTGATTAGTTTTCCGCACCCTTGGACTGAGGATTGGCATGAAGTGTTCGGTTATGTACGGGTGACCTGAGGATCGGCATGATGTGTTCGTCCAAGTGATTATTAATTTCCCGTACCCTTGGTCTGAGGATCGGCATGACGTGTTCGGTAACGTGCGGGCGACCTGAGGATCGCCATGACGTGTTCGACCAAGAGATTGTTAATGTCCCGCACACTTATGCCATTTGGGCGACAGTTTGAATGCCAGTTGGGCGATAGTTTGAATGCCATTTGAGCGACAGTTTGTGTGCCAGTTGGGCGACAGTTAACTATTCATTGTTGAGTGTTGTTCTTTCTTGACCAGTAAATGCGTTTGGAGTTAAGTCTTCTTTCAGTCAATGTCATTGGTCAGTTCAGTTCTGGGTTAAGTTTCAAAGGGAATGATAAGGTTTAAATAAGACATGGTTTTGAGAATAAGAAAAGACGAACGAGACATAGTATCGAGAATAAGAAATGATGAACGAGATATGGTTTCGAGAAATAAGAAGAGATGATGAATAACTTACCTTGGTGGTGGTAACCTTAAGGGGACCCTCACTTAGCTTAACCGCTAACGGCTTTTCATGCCGCTGGACCTTCCACGTCCAGCCTTTGCAGGTCCAGACAGAGCTGGCTATGATCAAGATACAGATTTTACTACTAAAGACTATGCTGGTGAAGATTACTACGAGGAAGGCTATGGTTTCGCCAGTTGAAGATCTTGGAGTTCTGCTTTTAACATAGTTCTGTTATTAATATGTTTAATGATGTAATAGCTTAGTTGAACTTGTAATATCTATCTTTTGGATATCTTTTGGTCTGTAATATACTAATCATGTAAGACTTGAATGTTTAGATTCTTGCTTCCGCTGAACTTAGTCAATTTCCCATATTATATCATTGTTTTAAGCATTTTTTTGGACAACCAGGTGATATTCACAACCAGTCACGTGTCTACGAACCCATAAAGGAAATTTATTTTTCCCTATTTTTGGTACTTCGGGGCGTGACATAGCAACTCCACAATCAATATCCTCAGCGATAGGAACTACCGGCTCTTCCGCGGGAACAACCGGTGGGGGCATATCTAGCTTTGCAAGGTGAGCATGCATGATCCGTATCTCTAAAGGCACATAAAAAGCATCACTGTTAACCAATCGCAGTATCTCTAATAAAACCAATTACTGAGCCTCTGTAAACTATAGGAGCTCTAGACAAACTTGGGGCAAATCAACTACTCCCACTACATGGACCTGGTGCCATAGATCCAACTCTACTGTCGCTACTGCCTGCTGCTCTATAGCTGTGTGGTATAATCCAACAAAAGCTGGAGCCACTGCCCCTGGGGTAAGCCAATGTCCTCCATACCTATCTAGCACAAATAGCGGTGGAACCGGATCCATACCTGACAAAAAGGCACTAACTTATGTCAGGACTAATCTTAATAGAAATAATCTTAGGCGTTCGAGTTCTGGGTTTATCCTCCTATCGTATCTTCGGGTGTGCAAAGCTTAAGCTAGCAGAATGTGGAATCGGGTCTATACTGGTAAACCCTAACCTGGCTAAACCGTTCTGAGATAACCTGGCTCTGATACCACTAAATCCTCTCACGCCGAAGTAGCATAAATAGAGAAAGCATTTAATTTTCTTTAGCACCCGTAGGTCGCGATAGTTTGAAGGATCGATTCCGTCCCAAAGGCACAACACGCCTTGTAAAAAAAATATAAAAATATCTATTACAGCAATCCTTATTACAAGTTCAGCTAAGTAAATGAAGTAGCAATATCCAATTTCTCTTCACAGGTAGTTGTTCTCAATTAGCATAGTCATACTATCCTGCCTGATCATAACCTGAAAAATCTAAACACGAATATCCAGGGCGCATCAACGCCGCCAGCTTCAAGAAGCTAGTGAATATTAAAAACACGTGCTTGTAATGTAAATCATGCTTTCTTACCATTTTCGATTCACAGGTTTATTATCCAATTTGTTACAAGAATACCTTCTTCAAATTAACATTATAATAAGATAAAAAATAACAGGAAACAGTTAACGTCAATAAACATCATTAACAAAATATGTGACCGTGCATGAACAATGTAACTCATGTCATCTCACTAACTCTTTTACCTCGACTGCAAAACATCATCCCACTCTCTCGTTCCGGTACCTTGAAATACTAAGGTGATCACACTATAATACACGGGTAACAGGGAGCACTCCAAGAAAATGAGCCTTTTTTGACAAAAGTTTTTGTGACGTATAAAAATTTGTCACAATAAATGTTTTTGTGTCAGATTCTGTGACATAAATATATCCGATACAAATTGTGATTTATTCGTGATGGAAACGTACGTATCCGACACAAATGCATTTTTATTTGTGACAGAAATATACTTATCCGACACAAATACATTTTTATTTGTCTCGAATTTATTTAATCCGTCATAAATAACTTTTTTTTTTGGGAAAAATTGGGGGCAAAAGTGAGTACATGAGGGGAAAAAAAAAAGGAGAGAAAAGTTGGGGCCTAAACCCATCAGGAATCCGGGACACAGTCTTCTCATTCTATTCTCTTCATCCTCCTCCACTTCTCATTCTCTCCTCATCCTCTTCATCCTCCTCCGACGACGCTCTCCCACCCCCTCCACCCTCCATAGCTCCCTCCGATGCCCTCCCTCCTCCTCCGACGACTCCTGCTCCCTCCTCCGACGCCCTCCCTTCTCTCTCTCTCTCTCTCTCTCTCTCGGTGGTCTTTGCTACATATGATAAGTTCCTTATATGTCTAGGGCTTAAAACCCCCAATTATTTTGTTTAGGGCTTAAAACCCCCAAATTCTGCAATCTCTTCATCAAACACAAAAGTAATTTCTCGATTTTGACAGTCGCAGGAATAAATCAAAAGAAGAAAAACAAGTTCTCTCAAAAAAGTGATCTTATCGTCTTCTCTAATGGAGGCAACCTCTACGAGTTCTGCAGTAGCCCTAGGTATTGTTTGCAATAAATATCTTGTGTTGGTGTGTGCTGGGCGTGCCAGAGTCCACGTGGACTCAAAAAGAGGTTGATGTAACCTAATCTAACTTCTAAATCAAACGACCGCTAATAAATGTGATTTACTAACAGTAAATGGGTCTTCACTCTACTCTGATGCAAGTAAGTAAAACTACAAATGAAAAGAAAGGAACAAATTAATTACTGGAAATCAAGAATACCTTCAACAACATCTTCATTAATGGATTTAAATACGATTACAATCACTCGAAGCAAGCGAAGCAGGTTAAGAAAAGAAACTCTCAAAAATCACTCAAGAACAAAGTATTGTTATGAGGAAAAGATAAAAAGGTCTGCCAGAGCAGAAGTGGCGTGTGTGTTAGCCCCCTTCAAATGTTGCACCACATGCCATATTTATAGACTTGTTTGCATAACCGCTCATGTTAGTGGGGATCATGGAGTAGTGGGGTACGTGGCCCCTAGTTTCTAGGCATATATCAATTTATGCTCCCACTATGTCCCATGATCAACTTCCATGATTTGTGTGATGATCCCACTTCTGCCGCATTCCTCTTTTCTCGTAACTGCTTTTTCTTCCACCTCAGCATATTCTGAAAACTGAAGAGCCACGTTCTCATTCCTACTTAACTATTTTCTAAGTAAATTTACGACCGATTGTGTTTCTCTGTGTAGCTTAATCTCTGCTGATGATATTACTCGGCCTTCTCTTCAGTAGGAAGCCTACTCGTGTCTCTCGGTCTTACCCCGATGTTGCCTTTTATCCTTACTAATCCCATGGACTGCTGTTATCATCCTCTGGACCTGTTATTGCAGGATCTACAGAGAAAGTCCTCGGCCTTATCCGTTAATGCCGAGGCGTCACTGATCTTTTCTGATATCGGCCTTATTTGTTGAGATCGATATCTTTATTAGAGCCGTTTTGTCATTGCCGATATTAGGACTCAATGGTAATAAACCAGTTTGGCATCGGTCCAATTTTACCGATGTTAGGGCTGCAGTTGAGGCTACTCTGCCACTAGCCACACAAGGGTACTTCTCTGAGAACTTCGTATCAATTGGTCCTCGGTCTTGATACCGATATTTTCATTTGGAACGTATCATCTTTACCAGTAGCTATATCAAATATCGGTTTTCCTGGGTCATCGGCCTTATCCTCGTTCATATGCCTACGTGGTCTAGTGATGACGTTCTGAGTTCACATGACCGTCACGTGCCCTGGGAAACCCTAATTTAGGGTGTAAACAATGCCCCCAAAACGTCTTGTCAAACGTAGCTTCGTCAGTTTGATGAGACGTTTTGAATTCAAATTTTAAATACCAACTGGAAATTGGCGGCATACGGCTCCACGTGGCATCCCCCCAATAGTCCTTCCTGCCTCATTTCTTGAATCGAGGCGTGCCTCTTGGGAACTCGTTCCCAAATCATAATGACCCCCTTCTGTCATCTATATAAGTCACTCACCCTTGTCATTTTCCATGCTTACTTTCTTGCCTTAATATTTTCTCGAGAAAATATTTTCTTTCCTTTTCAAATCTCCATGGCGTCCTCCTCTGCTCCCAGTGTTTCTCAAACCGCCGGCGCCACTTCTTCTCCTGCTGCCACTGAAACTGTGCCGGTGGTGAAAACTAATGCTACCGCCGTTAAGCAAGCCCTTGAGACTATTCCTGGGCTAATAAATCCTCAGGTATTGACTCCTTCATCTTCTGGTTCAACGGGACTTGGTCCCTCCTTCGATTCTTTCCCTCCATCTTCTTTGGACCCATACTTCCCTTTAGTTGTAGATGATAATGAATTGCTTTATCGCTCTTCTTCCTTTGATTGGGGTTCTCAGTACACCCCTTCCAATCCTTTGAGGAATTGGCCTATTCCTTCTCCTGATTGGATTTCATGGGTGGACCGATTGGTGGAGGTGAAAAAGGACTTGTGGAAGGCCCTTGACATCTATGATGCCATTATGCTGAGCCGCGAGAAGTTCCTTCTTGACAAACCTCTCTTCTTTTCTTCGTTATTCTTCTGGTCGACTTCGGCCAATGCTTTCTTTTTTCGTTGCGGTCTCATGAGTCCGACAATTCAAGATGTTTGCTTCCTTACCGGTCTTTCCGCTCACGGTGAGGAAGTCACTCCCAGCCTTTCTTCTAATCTCGAATTTGAATACCCTAGGACCACATCGGGCAAGGATTCCAGGGTTGTTACTGGCTTTGGTCCTTTTATAATGGCCTGTATGGGACAAGGGGATGTCTCTGACCAGGAACACGTTGCTTTCCTGGTCTACTGGCTGAACCGCTTTGTGTTTTGCTCAGCCTCATACGCCGTTACTCAAGAATATACCCATATCGCTCTTGCATTGGCCGAGGGTCGAAGACTTGCTCTTGCTCCTCTCGCCCTTTCTCATCTTTACCGGGGTATTCTTGAACTCATTTTTTCCGATTTTAAAAACTCGGGAGGAGCCCTCTGGCTCCTTCAATGTTGGCTCCAATCTTATTTTCCCGAGAAATGCTCAGTTGACCACTTCGATCTCGCCATTCTACCCGAACATTCCTCGGCCTTCGCTTTTTATTTTGCCGGTATCAGCCCCATGGGCCTTTCTTTTGAGCACCTTTTTTCCTTCTTCTATGAACACATGGGTAACCGATCCCCCCAGCAGTTCCTTCCTTTTTATCCTCGACTTAGATGTCCGAGCTGGCTTCTCCACAGTCCTGGCCAGGCTCCTGAGGCCGAGATAAAAGAGCATGAATCAATCTGGGCCAGCTTCCTAGTTGGCCGAGATCTATTGTATAGTCCTGTTGTTCCCCCTCGTAATAACAAGTGTGGGGTGGAATATTATAATGCTCCCGCTTTAGCCCGCCAACTCGGGCTAAAACAACTTATTCCTATTCCCCCTTTCCGGACCCTCAACTGTTCCATGTCAGGGCGGTCTCTTCTTTCCGACCTCGCCAAGGTCGAGAAGTGCCAAACTTTTGGCCGAATGGCCTATGAAGGATTGGAATTCATCACCTTCCGAGAGCTTCCTTCTACATCCACCGAGTTTGAGACTTGGTGGTCCAAAATATTGTCGGGCTTACGTTCTGAGCCCCTTTTTTCTGTACTTAGACGTATATCTCCTCGTGTTGCCGAGAAACCATCTCGTTCATCTAATCCTTCTGTGGTTCAGGTTGTAGGTCACAAGAGGAAAGCGACCACCTCCAAAGGTAAAACACCGTACCAGGCCGTTCTGGCTTTTGAAAAGTTTTTTAAATTCAAGTTTGATCCCAGGCATCCCGAGATCATGCGGTCCGATATGAAGTGGCATTTGAGGGCACTTGAGCAGGAACACAAGGATAAAACAGGAAGGGCATACAAAAAATACCTCCAGACGGTTGACTATTCATCCGTCATCTCCTTTGAGCAGTTTCTCAAGCCCTTTGAATGCCGTCCACCTCCCTTGCCTGAGGCCGATTTTGCAATTGCCATTCCGATGGTTGATAAACAGGCATCGTCAATGACTGAACCATGGGAGAGGGTTACTTATACCGGATGGCATGATCTCGGCACGGTTGATCATTCATCGGCCATAAGGGTTGTAGACACTGGAGCACCAGTTTTAGGTATTCTTTTCACTTGTTTTAATCAGCCTTCCCTTTCTCTAACTGATTTTATCTCTATTCTTGTCCAGATGCTCTTCCTAGAGAGAACCCTTCTGGGGCGACCGATATTGAGTCCGACGAGGATATCCCTCTTTCATCTCGGCAACGTCGTAATGTTGCCGCGGCTACCGTTAAGTCGGCCAAGGTATCGAATTTTCCATATTTGCTTTGCTTTTGCTTTGCTTTTGCTTTGCATATGTAAAATTTTGAGGCTGACCAATACTTGTTTTGATTTTAGGGGGCTGGTAGTGCTGCTACCAAGAAGACTAGCCAGGCGACGATGAAGCCTCCAACTTCTCGGGCAAAGATGCCTCCGCCTCCAAAGTCTCCTTTGCAACCGCCAATTCAAACATCCTCCTCTCCACCTGCCCCTGTGGAGACAGCCCCTCAGATGACTTACGATCAGCTGATGGCCGAGCTCCACCGGCTAAGAGGGCTTGATGAGGCCAGGCAGGCCATCCTTCGTGGTGGGGCCGATATGTTGTCCCCTGCCACTGACAGCACTGGTGGTGATGATGCATTGGGGACCATTGAGGATGAGAGACCCTCTGGATCAGAACGCAATGACCCCATCGATCTCAGCGATCCTGGGACTCCTCGGGATACTGAGGCTATGGGTGAGCAATCTATTCCTGATCAGCCAGCTTCCACCGATGTTTCTCATACCGAGACATCGGCCTCGCCACCGGTACAAATGCAAGTACCCGTTGTACCACAACCCCCACCGGCGGCTTCCTCGACCAGCTCTCCCTCGGTCAAGGTAATTCCTTGCCTCTATACTTCCTTTTTTCTCTCCATCGTACTTTTGGGATTAACTGTGCCTCCTTTTGCAGGTTTCCAGTTCTCTCCCAATCCCAGACTTCAGCTCGGTCTCCTCAGTTGAAGCCTTCTTCGCTCTACTCAATCCTGAGCAGCTCCTTCAAGCTGAACCTATTGTTGCTCAGGCTACCGCTGGTCCCTCCGTTGCCGAGTACCAACGGGCTGAGGAGTGGTTTCGGACTACGGTTCAACGCAAACTCTCCCAGCTTCCAGATTTTGATGAATTTCACTCGGCCATGGGCCTCTTGCTTTCCTGGCTGGACATATTAGAAGAAATGAAGGCCGATCTCCGAGATTTGCAAGTGAGGCTACCAGACTATTTGAATCGTCATCGGTCTGCTATCAAGCTCATTTCTGGAATCGAAGAGAAGTCCAGGGAACGTAAAGCCCGAGTCGAACATCTGGGTGCTTGCAAGAAACAGTTTGAGGCATCCAAGGCAATGAAGGAACGTCTCCTGCAAGAGAAGGCTAGGATTGAGGCCGAGATGGCAAGGCTTCAGGCCGAGTTGAACAATGCTGAGGCGGGCCTTGCACTTTCAGAGAAGGCCATTCTCGATGTTGGTCGCGCCGCGCAAGAACATGTGGACGCCTTAACAGGGACTGCGGCGGCTGTAAGCAGGTGGGAGGCCGAGAAAGCTACCGCGGAAAAGGAGTTGGAATACCTTGATCGGGCTTGGGAAGAACTTAGATTAAGATTTGCCAAGAAATAATGTTTACCCTTTTTTTTTTTGTAGCCGTTTATATTACGGCCATATTTTGTAACTTTACACCATCAATAAAACGTATCGTTTTTTCTCAATCTAATTTTGCTGTCTCCCATAGTGAAGGAACGTACTGCTTTAGATATTTCCCATTTATCGGTCTTGCATGCATTTCTCCATCTAAATCCATTAACCGATATGCTCCTCCAGTAATAACCGATATTACCTGATACGGACCTTCCCATTTAGACGACCACTTTCCATATCGGGTATCTTTTTCCCCCAAAGGTAATATAGTTTTCCAAACTAGGTCTCCTTCGCCAAATGACTTGGGTTTGACCCTCTTATTATATGCCCGAGTAACTCTATTCTTTTGTGCTTTGATGCAATCCAACGCTTTAAGGCGGACATCATCGAGTTCTTCTAACTCGGCCAACATTGCCTCAGTGTACCCGGCGGATTCTAGACCGAGTTGAAATGCCCGTCTTACTGATCGAACGGTGACTTCCATAGGTAACATTGCGTCGTGACCATAGGTAAGCATGAAAGGGGTTATGTTTGTGGCCGATCTTTTGGATGTCCGATATGCCCACAACGCCTCAGATAACAATTCATGCCATACCCTAGGATTGCCTTCCACCATTTTCTCGATTATTCCTTTGATTGTTTTGTTGGATGACTCGGCCTGCCCATTCCCTTGAGCAAAATACGGAGTTGAATTAAGGATTTTAATGCCTCGGCTTTCTGCAAATGCCTTAACTTCATCTCCTGTAAAGACTGATCCTTGGTCTGCTGTAATGGTTTCGGGAAGTCCGAATCGGTGAATTATGTGTTCATTGATGAATTTTATCACGTATGCTTGGTTTACCGATTTTGCCGGTACTGCCTCTACCCATTTGGTAAAGTAATCGGTAGCCACCACAATGAAATAGTGTTGGCCCGATGACGGTGGATATATCTTTCCAATTAGGTCCATGGCCCAACCACGGAATGGCCATGGTCTAACGATTACCTGCATATCAGTTGCGGGTACCCTCTGTATTGGCCCATGCCTTTGACAAGCCTGGCATCCCTTTGCATAATCAATGCAGTCTTTTAACATACTAGGCCAATAGTAATTGTATCTTCTAAGAAGCCACTTCATTTTTGTTCCCGCTTTATGTGCCCCGCAGATACCTTCATGTATTTCGGCCATTACTTTCATGGCCTCGGTCTTATCTAGGCATCTTAATAAATTTTCATCTTTTAAGCTCTTTTTAAACAATTCACCATCCAATAAGACATAGTTGACTAACGACAGCTTGGTTTTTCTCTCGGCCACTCTGTTTGGGCATAAGAGGCACTTAATTATTGGATCTCTCCGATCTTGATCATCCGTGATCACCGAGAAAATTTTTGTTGCCATTTCTCGTTGCCTTACTGACGGTAAGATTCTTCTTTGCACTCTTATCAATTTTTCGCTATCGGTTACTTCCAATTTCGTTCCCGATGCCACTTGTGCTAGATTATCGGCCTCGTCATTATAAGCACGAGCAATGTGTTGGACCCTAACATCATCAAACTCTCGTAATAACTGTAAGGCGATTGAGTTGAAAGGCAGCAACTCCCAACTCTTACACCTAAACTCACCACTTAATTGGCCAATCACTAAGTTTGAATCGCCGATGATATGGATTGCTGATATATCCATCTCGGCCATGATTTCAAGGCCGATAATCAGTGCTTCGTACTCCGCCTGGTTACTAGAGCATTCAAACTCTAGTTTAAACGAGAGGACGGTTTTCCGTTTTCTCGGTGATATTACAATTATCCCTGCCCCTGCGCCGTCTGCATTTTTGGATCCGTCAAATATTAACGTCCAAGGGGTCAGAGAAATTGTTGATAATAGTGTGGAATCAATTGCCTCATTAAGTTCTGGGCCGACATCCAAACAAGGGTGATCGGCCAAAAAATCAGCGAGGGCTTGGCCTTTTACTGATCTTTGTGGGACGAATTGGAATGTGAACTCCATCATTGCTAGAGTCCATTTTCCTATACGTCCACGCATAATTGGTCTTGATAGCATGTATTTAATGACGTCTGTCTGACAAATCAAGTAAACCAACACAGGAAGCATATATACTCTTAATTTTTGTGAAGAAAAATACAAAGCTAGGCATAATTTTTCTATCGGCGTATATTTACGCTCGACAGGAGTTAACACTCTACTCAAATAATAAACAGCCTGTTCTTTTCCCCATTCATTATCCTGTGCCAACATGCATGCTATAAATTCTTCGGAGGCCGACAAGTACAACTTAAGTGGCCTTTTTCTTCTTGGAGGCATGATCACTGGTGGTTCAGACAAATATTGTTTGATAACTTCAAAGGCCTTTTGATGCTGACTTTCCCATTTGAACTCTTCCTCGGCCTTAAGCTTGAGCAACGGGGACCAAACATGTGTTCGTCCCGCACAATTTGAAATGAACCTCCGCAAAAAGTTAATCTGACCGAGCAGCCTTTGTAGTTCCTTCTTGTTCCTTGGCGGCTCAGCTGATTGAATGGATCGGACTTTGTTTTTGTCGATTTCGATCCCTCTCTGGTGTACTAGGAAACCAAGGAAGTTTCCTGCCGATACGCCAAAGGCACACTTTAGAGGATTCATCTTCAACCCATGAGCTCTCATCTTTTCAAATGATCTTCGTAAATCGGCCAAGTGTTTTTCCTGTGTAGCCGATTTTACAACTACATCATCGATGTAAACTTCCATTATCTTCCCTATCATTTCATGAAATATTGCATTCATGGCTCGCTGGTATGTAGCCCCAGCATTCTTCAATCCGAACGGCATTACTACCCATTCAAATGTCCCAATTGCTCCAGGACATCTGAATGCAGTCTTAGGAACGTCCTCTTCGGCAATGTATATTTGATTGTAACCCGAATGCCCGTCCATAAAAGACAAAATTTTATGTTTGGCCGCAGCATCAATCAATTGATCGGCCATTGGCATCTGGTATTCATCCTTCGGCGTTGCCATATTCAAATTCCTAAAGTCTATACAGACCCTTATCTTGCCGTTTTTCTTGACTACCGGCACAATATTAGAAATCCACTCCACATACCTGGTTGTTCTTATGAAACCGGCCTTCAAAAGCCGTTCGATTTCCTCCTTTACTTTGAGAACGACCTCTGGAGACATTCTTCTCGGTAGTTGCTTGAACGGCCTGAAGCCTTCCTTAATTGGTAACCGATGTTCTACCAATTTCCTGGACAACCCTGGCATTTCATAGTAATTCCAAGCAAAACAATCTTTGAATTCCCTTAAGAGGGCGATCAAAGATGCTTGGAAATCTGGTTCGAGTAGTTGATTTATGAATGTTGGCTGATATTCTCCACTTGCCCCCAGATCAACCTCCAGGAGAGGATCCTGTACATCGGCTTTCAGATCATCAAGCTTCGCGGGGGCCGATGCTAACTCATCCAAATTGATGTAATCGTCTAGCATTTCTTCCTGACACTCGTCGATGACTTCGGCCATACTAGCCGATGATGCTAATGCCTGCTTGTCCGCCAGAAATGCCTGCATCCTAGCCACACTGGCCTGTACGGCCTGTGCCCTTCTATGCTTCAGTAATAATTGGTTCTGGTCCATTGAAGGTATGTTCTTCGTCGTTATCAATCGGCGTAATCACAATGGATGGCCGGTCAAGTTATCTATATACCTGTATTAACTGGTTCTTCTGCTCCCTCACCATGGTGGCCGATTTGGGCCTTCCATTTTTGTCCATCCCGATAAATTTCACGGGACCGATATCGTCCTCGTATAGAACAGCTTCAGAGCAATGTACTCTTGCGACAAAAGGTTTGTGATCAGCCCACACGACCTCGACCTCATCTCCATTCCAGAATATCAGAAACTGGTGCAAAGTGGAAGGGATACACCAACTTGTGTGAATCCAATCTCTTCCCAGCAGAGCGTTATATGATGCCCCCGAATCTACAACGAAGAAGGCCGTCATGGTGGTCTTTTTCCCCACCGTGAGCTCTACTGGAAGAATTCCCTTCGTTTTTGCAGGGGTGCCAGTGAATCTGCAAACCGTAAGCTCAGTTGGGATCAACTCGCTCTCATCACGTTGTAGCTTCAGCAGCATGATCGAGGGGAGGATGTTTACAGCTGCTCCATTGTCAATTAACACCCTTGAGTATGGCACACCATCGATATTCGCATTGATGTATAACGGCTTCAGGTGTTGAGACATCCCTTCCGCAGGTTTCTCAAAGACTACTTTGGCGGGCTTCTTCCCTGCTTCATTCTCGGCCTTCGGCCTTATCATCGAAACCTTTGGTTTTTCGGCCTTTACTTCATGATTAACGAATACAGGTGTTGACGGACCCTTGTGATCCTCATGCACGTCACCTTCCATTTGATTTTCCTGGTTGGATTTCGCTCCAAATGACATCGGTAAGGTGTAAACCATGTTTACCGAAAAATCTTTCGGAATGCTACCGAATTGGATACGTCGCCTTGACTCGTCTTCGTATCCTGAATCAAAATCGGTCATTTCTACATCCGATTCGTTGACATCGGGAACAGATGGCTCATCTAACCTTCGTAGTTTGTTGCTCTCCCCTTCAATCTGACCTTTTCCTTTTTCTTTTTGGCTTGGGATCACCTTCGATCCCACATCTTCCTTCTTGCAAATTTCCTTGTCTGCTCGTTTTTTCTCCATGCGGTACTTGGCCTCCCATTCCCGAGCAGACTGCCTCAAACGTTGTACTCTTCTCTTTTGTGTTTTCGTAAAATAAGACTGCTCCGGGAATTTTGGATGTTCCACTCTTTTCCAGCGATTTACTTCTGGACGTGACGGAACAATCATTCGCGGAGATCGAGCTCTGTGCTGATAAGTTTCCTTTGGGTAATCCTTCCTCTTGACATCCCTACGTTCCTGCCTCGGCTCTTCTCGCCGATATTTCGTTCGTCCAAACTCGGGCTTTCTGTAGTATTGACTTGGATAGGTCAAACGAATCTGAATCGGCCTCCTTGGGCTATAAGACCGATAAGCCGTTTTAGTCACTGGCTTGGGTTGATTAGTCACACTGGCTTTGCACTTAGGACACAGTCCTTTCTCAATTAGATCGATCATCCACTGGAATGGTGTTGGGACTGCTGAATCTGTTTTAGGAACCTCTGTCGTGACTTGGGAAGCCACCCTTGCATTTGGTTTCTGATTACTCGCTTTTGTGCTTGATTCAGCAACCTCAGCTCTCCGATTGTCAATTTTTTCCCCCGTCCTTCGCAGAAGGGTGAAATCTGGGGAAACCATGTTTGCTCCCAATGTTTCCGGAAACGGATTGCCATCCACTACCATTTCTTTTTCCTTTTCGGCGAACTTCAGGTTCCCCTTTTCGATCATATCCTGCAGAACATTACGAAACACCAAACAATTATTAGTAGCGTGGCGCCAGGAATTGTGCCACTTGCAATACTCCTTCCCTTTTAACTCGTTTGCCGATGGTAGCTTCACATCATGAGGTAACCGAATCTGTCTATCGGCCATCATGAAGTCGAAAATTTGGTCGGCCATAGCAATGTTAAATGAATATTGCTTGCCGGCCTCAAAGGGTTGTTTTTTAACCGACGACAATTGCGCCTCGGTCGGCTTTGGCAATGGCTGACACATATATGGCCGTTTTGACACAATCTCGGCCACATCTATCTCACTGTTTATCTCACACTCTGTATTATGTATGTCGTAGTTAGGATCTCTATAATACGTCCCCTTGGACGAGTTTTTCCTTTCTTGCTCTTCCTCGAGCATGCGTTCATATCGGGCAGCCCGTGTTGCGAGTTCGAAGAGATCTCGGAATCCCATTCCCTCGAACTTTTTCCTGAGTTCAAAGGTAAGTCCGCCTAACGCTATGTTGACGAATTCGTCCTCAGGCAACGTAATCTTACACCGATGTTTAGCCCGTTTAAACCTGGCTATGTATGCTTCTGCTGACTCATTCGGAAGTTGATATAACCGAGTTAAATCGGCCATGGAAACTTCGGGCTCAGTCCGATAAAACTGGGCATGGAATGCTTCCTCCATTTGATTCCAGGTGTAGAAGGAGTTAGGAGGCAGATTAATATACCAACTGAAGGCTACCCCTGTTAAGGAATTGGGGAATAACTTCAGTAGCAAATCTCCTTGGTGGTTCACCTCTCCACTCTAGAGCAAGAAACGACCGATATGCTCTACGGTCGATTGCTCGCTCTCTCCTGAAAACATAGTGAAGTTCGGCACCTTATATCCTCGGGGAAAAGGCACTCTCTCAACCGCGTCGCAATGAGGCCTTCGATACACAGGCCTCTGGGTCCTACGTAATAAACCACCGAAGTCTTGGCGAATAACCTCGGCTATCTGCTCCCGATTAACCCTTACCGGCTGATCAGGGGTTATCAGATTTTCGCCTCTGTCATAGGTCAAGAGAGGCCTTTCACAACTGAATATTTCTTGATCGGTTTCTTCGTGGTTTCCGTACAACGGGTTGACTCTTCCCCACTGTTGATCTTTTCCCAGCCCATTTTGGCCGAGCGGTTCTATAAAAGGAATTCTTATCGGGATTGAGGTCTGTTTAGGATTCGAGGTCTCACCTAACACCTCTTTGCCACTTCTCTTGGGAGGAGTGACATATTTCTCTGCCTGGGAGCCCAGGGGAGCCTCATGACTTGCCCCCACCCCAACCTGAGACAGCAAGGTTGGTGGTGCCGATAGTTGTGAGGAAGCCTTTGCCTGATGTTCTTTCATCTCCCTGACTTCACGCAGCACTTCACTCACGTGAGTAAATGTTTGGTCCTGTCTGCTAGACATTGCAGTGAACCGTTGATTGAAATGGTCTAACATGCTTGTTCTCAGATTAGCCAAATCAGCCTGACTTGCTAATAAACTATCTGGGGATTCCACAGTAGGCTCACGTGAGCCCACTTCCTGGGATTGTCCCCTTGGTTTCGTTCCTTTTCCAGCCATTTGACACTGTCCCACCGGGCGTGCCAAAAAATGTTTGCTATAAATATCTTGTGTTGGTGTGTGCTGGGCGTGCCAGAGTCCACGTGGACTCAAAAAGAGGTTGATGTAACCTAATCTAACTTCTAAATCAAACGACCGCTAATAAATGTGATTTACTAACAGTAAATGGGTCTTCACTCTACTCTGATGCAAGTAAGTAAAACTACAAATGAAAAGAAAGGAACAAATTAATTACTGGAAATCAAGAATACCTTCAACAACATCTTCATTAATGGATTTAAATACGATTACAATCACTCGAAGCAAGCGAAGCAGGTTAAGAAAAGAAACTCTCAAAAATCACTCAAGAACAAAGTATTGTTATGAGGAAAAGATAAAAAGGTCTGCCAGAGCAGAAGTGGCGTGTGTGTTAGCCCCCTTCAAATGTTGCACCACATGCCATATTTATAGACTTGTTTGCATAACCGCTCATGTTAGTGGGGATCATGGAGTAGTGGGGTACGTGGCCCCTAGTTTCTAGGCATATATCAATTTATGCTCCCACTATGTCCCATGATCAACTTCCATGATTTGTGTGATGATCCCACTTCTGCCGCATTCCTCTTTTCTCGTAACTGCTTTTTCTTCCACCTCAGCATGTTCTGAAAACTGAAGAGCCACGTTCTCATTCCTACTTAACTATTTTCTAAGTAAATTTACGACCGATTGTGTTTCTCTGTGTAGCTTAATCTCTGCTGATGATATTACTCGGCCTTCTCTTCAGTAGGAAGCCTACTCGTGTCTCTCGGTCTTACCCCGATGTTGCCTTTTATCCTTACTAATCCCATGGACTGTTGTTATCATCCTCTGGACCTGTTATTGCAGGATCTACAGAGAAAGTCCTCGGCCTTATCCGTTAATGCCGAGGCGTCACTGATCTTTTCTGATATCGGCCTTATTTGTTGAGATCGATATCTTTATTAGAGCCGTTTTGTCATTGCCGATATTAGGACTCAATGGTAATAAACCAGTTTGGCATCGGTCCAATTTTACCGATGTTAGGGCTGCAGTTGAGGCTACTCTGCCACTAGCCATACTAGGGTACTTCTCTGAGAACTTCGTATCAATTGGTCCTCGGTCTTGATACCGATATTTTCATTTGGAACGTATCATCTTTACCAGTAGCTATATCAAATATCGGTTTTCCTGGGTCATCGGCCTTATCCTCGTTCATATGCCTACGTGGTCTAGTGATGACGTTCTGAGTTCACATGACCGTCACGTGCCCTGGGAAACCCTAATTTAGGGTGTAAACAGGTATTTGAAAACTTCTTCTTTATAAGCTCTCTGTCTCTTTAGATCTCTGTAGATCTATTCTGAATCTTCTAATTTAGATATATTTTTGTTCGTGATTTCTTCTTTTGTTTTTGAATTTGTTTGATGTTTCAGGTGTTGTTGAGCTAGTGTTTTTTTTTTTTTTTTTGAGTTTTCTGTTTTTGTGAATGTATTAGTGTTTTAAGAAATGCACAGTTGTCTATTCACACTCTAATATTTCTCTGATAGTGTAAGGTTCTCCTGTTGAGTTTCCTAAGAACTCGTAGTCAATCTTGTCATACTGGTCGGACAGCTGCCATAGTTTAATAAAAGGGTTAGCCATTTTCCTCCCGTCATCTTCATGTTCTTAGGTTTCATTAGACCATGAATACAAAAAACTGAGATGGGATATCCATCTTTTTTAGGGATTTAGTTACATACGTATATATGTACAGATATATAGGTATATGTCTGTATATATTCAAGGTGAAACCATTGCACTTACATAGTAGGCAGTGGTTGTCCCTGCAGAATTCCCAGGTACCAATTTGATTAGCATTTCAATGCTTCCAAATAGGAATGCTCTCGTACATTGAGCACCAGAGAAAACCAAATCAGAGCAATAGACTGTTTAGAGCGGATAGTTAAGCATTTTTGAATCACTGCATTAGAAAGCATGAAAATGAGTGTAGCTGTGTAGGGTCTCAAAGTGATATTACTTTATAATTCGTACTTATGAGCTTTAACACTTAATAGTTCCTGGGATTTGATGTTACGCAAGTGCTTATATTTTCTTTGTTATGCCAATAAAACTACTATCGGTTACTGAAGATAGTATTATGGAAAAACATTGAAATCAATTTTATGTGGGTGATAACCGAAAAAAATGTTTACTTGAAGTTGTGTCCACCACAAGCTGAAGCTCATCACCATTGGGCTGAAGAATGATGAGGACCCCAGTTGAGATACATGCTTTTATATATGTTCACCTCAACTAAACTTGAACTGATTGTGAGTATTGAGATTATCAGAGCTACAAAGAAAGCTTGTGCACTTGCCATTGGGGACAATTCTTTTCTATTCTGATATGTGTTCTCTCTGATATGTGTTCTGTATATGAAAAATGATTATTTCGATGAACTCAAATTTAGTGCTTGCATTGTACTTCACAAAAATATGCTTTGATGAAGAATTTTGAAATGCTAGGCATATTCAAGGTAGGAGTTAAAAAATCCAAAAGCTAGTTGTTAATCAATTGAAGTACTTCGCAAAAATAGCTTTGATGAAGAATTTTGAAATGCTAGGCAAATTCAAGTTAGGAGTTTAAATTTTCAAGTAGCTATTTTGAGGAAATGTTAATTTCTATTTTTTTTCATCAAGAGAGAAACAAGAGGAAAAGCTTTCCTTTCTCATTTCCTTTTTCTTTTCCTCTTTCTCTCCTCGATCATTCCACTAAACAATACATATACTAAAAGTTACTGAACATTAAGACTTGGTTATTGTCCCTTATAACCATTATAACTACCAATTGAAGGCATAATTACAACTAAACAACACAGTGTTACTCCCATTTATTGGGAATTAACAAATGTTAAGTCTGGTTCTATTTGGTTCATTGAGCTTTTAATTAAACAATTCAGGTTCTGTTAGTCATGTTCTTAGCGGTTGATGTTATTGTTAAATTAGTGTGCAACAATCATAGCAATTTATGCTTAAGGATGAATCTTATGTTAGCTAATTGAATGATAAGCTATTTTAACTTCTCTACTAATAGATTTGAAAGATGAAGCCACAAGGGATCGGGAGCAATATGATTATGCAAATTGCTCATCCAGAGGAGGTAAGATGGAGCATTTATTAATCTCACATGTAATACATGATTATTATACATCTCAAACATTGAAATGTTGAGACATACCCCATTATGAGAAAAGATTCTAGATGAGGCTATGAGCCATGTTCATGGAATCATGGCCTAAGAAATCCCTGCGTTGAAATCATCTGCAGTGTTCACCGCCATATTGTCTTTCAATGATTGGAAAACTAGTCATATTTTGTTTCTGATACATTCTTTAAGCAGGAGTATGACAGAAAATATTAAGCTTGAAAGAGGAGTGCATTTTTGCTCACCCCAAAATTACTCACCCTTTGCTCACCCTCCTCTCCCGTTGGCTAATGCAGTGGGGCCCAGTATTTTACATCATTAATTAATTCTCATTTAATATTGGGCCCCACTGCATTAGCCAATGGGAGAGGAGGGTGAGCAAAAGGTGAGCAATTTTGGGTGAGCAAAAATGTATTCTTGAAAGAAACTACAATGGTATATAATATTTGGAAGTTTAATACCGATAACTTAATTCTGATATTGAGCAAAAATTCAAGTTTGGTACTTCATCATATTTGACCATGTCTGATTTATAGTACATCACATGATGCAGTCCAGGGGTGAATCTAGGAACTTTGTCTAGTCAGGTCAACATTCACAGGCATCTATTTTGATTTGATATCAGGTCAATATTAGGTAGTATTTGTAGCAAAGCATTTCAGTTTTGCCTTTATAATATTGCCCTCTCCTTATGCATATTTCGCTTTAAATCTTTTGCAAGTGGATCAATTGCTTTATATCAACGTCTGACTTTTCTCTTGTATTAGGTGTTTTATAATGCTGCCCGCTACTATCATGCATACTACGATCACAAGACAGTGAGAACTCTTCCTATTTTTCAAAAAAAATCTTGTTGAAGATCATTCCCGGTGGTAAAAATAATACCACATGTTTCAGTGATTTGGTGTGTTATTGCTTTATATTTTCAATTACTAGGATCCTCGTGCTGTCTTGGTGGGTCTTCTTTTGGTTCTTTCAGCATTTCAATATCTTAATTAGTGGACAGGTATAATCAGGTAAGTGGACATCTCAAGAATTACTTAAAACATGATGTCATTGAAGGATTTGTATTAATTTTCACTATAGACGTTGAATGATAGTATGCTAGTTTTCATAGATCATTTGGGTCATGTGACTGTTGTAAATTTGTACCCATATAGTTCTAATTGTTATCCCTTTACTCAAGTTCTAGAATAGGGGCCATTAACGATTGGGGTTGTCTGTACGCTACTCAAGTTGGGCATATGAGAACATCCTGATAGTCAATAATGTTACTATAATATGTGAGCTTCCATGATTAGAGTCCTCATTAGTAGAAAAACTAGCTGCCATTTTTTGTCTTTGAAATGTTTGACATCTTGTACTCAGAAAGTATGTGTTGAATACTGCATAATTTGGACAAGTAACCTTTCTTTCTGAATGTGATTTGTCACGAGTAAAGGTTCACATGACAGCTTTATGCTGTTCATGAAACCACATTATTGATGGTTCACAGAATGATCAGCCTTTTTTCAGTGTTCTCCTTCTTAATTTTAACACATACCACATTTCTTGTTTGTTTTCCTAAAAGAGACTCATACCAATTTTGTTCTATACAAATCTGACACGTATAGAATTAACCTTAGTTATCAATCTTGGCTCCACAAGATAGTATCTGAATTGCTTGAAAGTGCTATGCCTTATCAAGCAATATAAAGCTTGGCAAACAGGTGAATTTGACTCTACACAAAAAGGATTTGGCTTTTGAAATTGTGTAGAATGTAGATGTTGGTTTTCATAGTCAAATCTGAAGATTTAAAAATGGGTTCGAGTGGCTCTAATGAATTAGGATTTGGCTAAGCTGTGACCTTTACTTTCATTCTTGTGTCCATCATGATTGTAAAGTTTTTCTTTTTTCTTTCTTTCAATATTATGGTGGACTGCTTTGCACGATGTAGAATCTAATTTTTGTTGACTTGCTCTCAGTTAATAAAAAATTTCTACATTGATATACGAAACTATAGTTGCTCTCACTTCCCTTTTTGATTTTCCACATAAGGGTCAACCTGAGTAGACTATGTGAGCAATGGCCTTGTTTTCTCTCATTTAGGATCAATATCTTAATTTTGTAGAGGTCTCTCACAAATAATTGTTTACATACTACTGGCACCAACATATAGACGGTACAAAACACCCCTCGGTAAAATACCCAACTCTGGACAGGGGCACTTATGCGTGCAGACCATCTTAAATTCTGTTATTCCTTTATTTGCATCTTCTGATGACAACTCATTGTTACATGAGTCAAGACAAAAAATCAATTATTTTGAATCTTTAAATCTAATAAGGCATAAATAAATGAAATGACTGAATTTTGCTGAATGCAAATGTGGTTTTGGAGGTCCAAGTCTATCGATGTTCTCGTATTAGTTTACTGTCACAGACATCGGAAAATGGATCTAATAGTTTCTTACATCACAATGAAATACAGTTCATGCCTTCATGGCAATACGACATGGTTATTGACTGCTATTTGCTTAATATTGCATATTTTGTAGTCAGTTCTCACTTCTCATGATCACTGCATAATATTTGTTGTAGGAAAGTTTTGAGAGAAGTAACTTCTGGGGGGAAGAGATGCAGAACGTGTGGAGCTGAAATTGGAAATTAAAGTTGAGGTGAGACAAGGTTCAAATCTTTAGTAGGTTCTTCTATAAATTTTGTATGCAGTTTAAGTTGTAGCTGTTGTTTGAAAAAATATCCTGGAAAATGAACATGTAACGGTAGGTGTCATTTCATATCAAGCTGATTATAAGTGGATTGCTTCTTAGCGCTGCTGTAAAATGATCATTCTTATTGTAGATTGTGGCATTCTATACTCTAGAAATTGAGCTGCATCGACCTTGTGTTTTAAGAAAGGTATGTTTCCCTCTCTATTCGGTTATATCTATAATTTAATTCTCTCTCTAAGCACTTCACTCATGTATGTTGACATGACGTGGAGCATGTTACAAGAAAAGAGGCAATTCAGCAATTTTTATACTTTTCAAGATCAGACGATCAACGCCGACTACCAAAGCTTTAATTTGACGACTACCGTCTTTTGAGATAAAGTGTAGTACCTTTATATTACTAGAAATTGATTTATGTTCTCTCTTTAATTCATTTTTGAGTAAATTATTGCATTACAGGATTCATCATTTAGAAGTAATTCTTTTCATGCTAAACTCTTTTCCTCCCTCTTTGGTATAGGGACAAACCATATGTAGTTTTGGTATCAACGGGAACTTTCAATCCTCCTACTTA
Source organism: Hydrangea macrophylla (assembly GCA_033977485.1). Classification (NCBI taxonomy): domain Eukaryota; kingdom Viridiplantae; phylum Streptophyta; class Magnoliopsida; order Cornales; family Hydrangeaceae; genus Hydrangea; species Hydrangea macrophylla. Next base: position 51,757,587 of record CM066998.1, on the reverse strand, counting down.
TATGCACTTGCGCAAAAACGATTTTGATATGTAAAATGTAGGGTTCATGAAGTGAGTCTTAAGCTTGCATTACTAATTCGGTCAAATTGATTCCATATGGTGTCCATGTTATATATAGCACTATTCCCTGATAACTAATCTTAATTCTACTCTCTTTAAGTTCAAGAACATCTGGAATATTAGCCATACATTTAGTGAATTATTGTCAAATAGTCGCCTAAACTAACGTGGACCTTATCAGAATGGGAGTATGGAAACTACAGTAGAAGTACACAATTTGCCATTACATTCTTGGGAATTGTTTTCAAGGGCTTCTCTCAATTTCTTTTAAGTTATCAAAATACTCTGCACAGATAGTCTGTAATTTCCTTTTAATGAATGTCATCTAATATTCTGAGCAGGCTGTTGTCGGTGTTTCTAAAACACTACAAGGCTAGTGTGAACTATGATTGTTTTTCTGTTCTAAATATATGTATATTTGCAGGATATAGGGTAGCGTCAAGGCGTGAAGCCCTAGAACGTGCAAAGAGACTCCAGCTTGATTTAGTGGAGGTGAATGTTTGAGGTTATCAGCCCTAAACTTATGTTTTTGTTTTTTTTTTTGCAAAGTTGTTGAAAAAACTTGTGAAATTTTTAATCCTAACAGAATGCTTCAAATAGATTAACAAAAAGAAAAGAAAAGAAAAACTTGTTGAACTGCTGATTTCTCCCGCAGGAACTCGGGATATTTGTTTGTTTCATATTTTAAGGTACAGCTTGAGTGAAAGGCTAAACACTACAATAAGGAACGGTACAAGCAACAAATCAAGGATAAAGACCGTGCTAAATGCAAGGTATTATACTCAGTGATTTATCCTTTTTGCTATTGCCAAGTTTAATCTCCTTTTTGTTAAGCAAAGTGTTTAGAAAGTAGAAACTCAATAGAAAGGCGATGGCACCTTCTGTATCATTACGACGAGAATGTTCTCTTAGTATTTTTTGTCTTATTAAAATTGTAAATGAAAAGAAAAATGGTCTCTAGTATTTTCTTTTCTTATTGTAACTAATCTTTTGATACATCTTGTGAGTATAATTCTCAAGCGAGCTATTATTTTATATGGGAATTGGGATTACATATATGATTTTAGACTGAGGGTAAAGTGCATCTCTTTTTTGCATTTAGTAGACTCCTAGATAGTTGGACTGGTGTGTCGATGTGTGTAAAACCTTGCAATTTTTAGTAGTTATGCTCTAAGCATCAAATGTTTACATTCTGATTGGAAATGTAATTTTTGGTAGAAAGTTACTTCGTGTGTTTATCTGTATACAACAGAATAGATGGTTTCGTAGTCTTCTAAGCGAAAAGTTTTCGTAAACTCCAAAATTTGAAAACTCTACATCTTTTATAATAGTTTAGCATTCAGAGTAGCATCCTAACAGCATTGGCTAGTTTATGTGATGTATTCTGAAAGTTAGGAGTGACTACTAACTCGATCTGCCAGTTTTGTGTAACATGTACTTCTTTGTATGCACCTTACTTGGCTAGATTTTTTTTTTCTATATCCAGTTCTAAGATTTACCAGGTTTATGAAAATTTTCGGATGTTATAGAAATGGAGGAAACTCTGCTGATTTTATTTTTTACGAGTCTTAGCCTCTTTTTTTTTTTTTGGTCCTTTGTTGCTTGTTTGGATAGTTTTTTATTTATATTTTTGGTCTTTTTTTACTCTTTGAGTTGCTAGGTGACGGCGTTATTATATTTTAATTGAACTTTCGTTTTCAGTTTTAGGTTTTTGCAAGAGATTAGAGGATTTAGATCATGATAAGAATCCAATTATGAGAGTAAAGACTTTATTTAGATTTTTATTTTTATTTTTATTTCTACTATGAAACAATTGTGCATGATTGTATCTTGTTTTATCTTTAATTAATATGCTTTAAATTTATTGTGTTCTTGTCGTTAAATATTAGCATGTCATAATTTATTGGGATGGAAAAATAATGATTTTTGGTGTCAATGTATAAATTTCTGTCACCACTATTATTTGTGACAGTTTTTGTAATATTTGTGGTCACAATATATTAAATTCTATCACAGATAAGTATTTGTGATGGTTTGGTAATATTTGTGGTCACTATATGTAAAATTTCATCACAAATAGTATTTGTGACAATTTTGAAAGTATTTGTGGTCGTATAATATAAATTTCCGTCATAAATACTTATTTGTGACGGTTTTAGTTATATTTGTTGTCACAAAATATAAAATTCCGTCACAAAAAGTATTTGTGACATTTTTGGGTTGACACAAATAAAGTGCCAAGTCAATTGAGACACTACTATTTGTGTTGCACACAATTTCATCACAAATACTATTTGTGACGGTTTTGAGTCGTCACAAATAAATTGTCACAAATAATAAGTATATGTGACACTACTTTTTGTGTCACACGCAAATCTGACACAAAATCCGTCACAAATACTTTTTGTGATAGAATTTGACCCGACACAGACTTTTTGTGACGCCCCTAACTTGTGTCGGGTACAAATCCGTCACAAAAGGTGCAATTCCGTCACAAAATGTATTTATGATGGAATTGTACCTTTTTTAACCTATTTTCTTGTAGTGGAGTGTCCAGTTTGTCCCACACTATAGTACACGAGTATCAGGGAGTGTTTAGTTTGTCACACACTATAGCCATAGCACAGATGCCAGGAATTGTCTAAATCGGCGTCACACACTATAGCACTACCATGGGTGCTAGAGAATGTCCAAGTCGGCATCACACACTATAGCACTACCATGGGTGTCAGGGAGTGTCCAATTTGTCACCATCGCATTCCACAGGTACCCTAAAACCATCATAATTACAACATCACACTATAGTACAAAAGTACCAGGGAGTGTTCATACACAACATCATCCATTTACTCTTTCATACTACCATTACTCACCATGCATGTAAATTTGACTCCACATGTATGTCATATAACTTTATGCAAAAAAAAAAAATGTAAATTACTGAAATGTAATATCAACGTATACGCGAGAAAGTCAAGTCTTTAATCTTTCTTTTCACATTTTCTCCATTGAAGGTATTAGAGCTAATTAAAATATGATTATTACGAATTAAAACAACTTGGAAGAGAAAAGTCAATCGTTGATCCAGGATGGTCAAAATGGCTAAGTATAGTCAAAAACAAGATTTTCGATTCAAGAGTTTAAAAGTCCCACGAATAGTTCTTCTAGATCCCCATATATCAAATATGATTTTTAAGAATTTTAAAAAGGAAAGGAACTTAGTAAAAATAATGCCCCAATATTATACATTGTGTAAAAATCAGAAAGTTTCCCTTCGGAGGGAAAGTTGACTTTTTATCTACAAGAAATTGATTTTTGAAAGTATTTTTATTGAATCCAAATGGGGGGTATTTCGTTAATTACATTAATGACTGAAGTAAAATAATAAATGGAAGGGAGAAATGATTTACTTACATGGCATGGTTAGAATTAACATGTAGTAAAGCCACAACTGTACTACGCAGCTAATAAAATTACAGTAAGAGTAGCCAGTCATTTTGTCTCAGAGGAGCGCGACCGGTCCTGGTCTTTTGCAGGACCGGTCATGGTCGGGACCGGTCCTGATAGTTATGCGGGACCGGTCATGGTCGGGACGGGTCCTGGTCATGTTTTGCAACCGGTCCTGGTCGTCGTCTTTCTCAAATTTCTCCCCTATTTCAGCTTTACAAGCTGATTTTGACTCATTTGGAAATCCGAATGTAAATATGACTTATAATATATGGTTCTCTTCGTTTTTCCGCAAGGATTACGAGTATGTAATCAGATTTAACTTATTCGAACCGTAGCTCTCGGAATTTATGAAAAACCGAGAGGTGACGAAACTTTGATTCTAATATACGTCACGTTACGAGATAATTAGGCTTTAAGATTTTAACTAGAGCTTCTATGGACTGAAACCTTTCATTATTATCTATTCAAGCGAATTTTGGTTGAGTTTTACAAAATCAACATTTTTACACTATGAATAAGCTTAAACGAAATTCATATAAACAAATACTAATTCAAGCAATATAAAGTACTGTAATTAAACATGAAATTACATTTCAAGTGAATTAATAATACTCACTGTGATAGGTGATTTGAGTTTTGTTGAGAAAGATGGTCAAAATAGGAGAATTCACTTCAAGCTTTGGCTATGGAGTTCGAGTTCTCTCTCTCTAAAACTTTCTGTAAATCTATAACACTGCAACTCTCTCTTTTCTCTCTGTATTTCTCTGTAAATTTCAAAATGTAAAGAAAGTGTGTGTGTGTGTGTGTGTGTATATAAACTTCTTGAACTTGGAGGCCAAGTAGATTAATCTACACTCTACTTCAATTTACTAATTACACAAAATATATAATACATATATACGTATATAAGGTATATACACAGCTTGTAGGAGTTCATATTGGTTCATAGGGGGCAACTTCAAGTGTTTGGCAAAATCAACTTATGGCACTATCACCACACACACAAAGTCAGCACTCCCAAACAAGGTATAAGCAAATTGTCTAGGAATCTCTTAGGATGTTTTGATACTAAGCTTGTGGTACTAGTTTAACACACACAGTTGCATTACTCAAACAAGACATAAGCAATGATTAGTTGCATTAAATGAGTTTAAAGCATTTGTCAAGTCTGATTGACGTAGAATCCAAAATACAGAAAAATTATATTAACTGGTAGGAAATAATTTTAACTGGTATTTTCGCGGCGCGGACAATTTTCGTTCATTAACTAGTATTTTTGCGGTGCGGTGATCACCACAAAAATACACAAAAATTATATTAACGTAGGAAATAATTTTCTGGTTTTATAAAAATACAGTTTTGGAAATCCAACACAGGTATTCCTGAAATTATAAAAATTATAGTTTGACCTCAATTAAAGAATTTTTATTAAATAGAGCAAGTAATACAAATTTACAACGTGAAAATTACATTTAGTAATTAAAGTAAAATACATGTCGTTACAAAAACAACTATTGTAAACAACATGATCCATTTTATTCCCTTCCCAAAATTCGAATTCTTATACTAAATTGTGATTATTGGTCTTGTTAATAGATGCAAGTGGGAGTGAGTGGTGGGATTGCAACAAGGAAGGTGTTCATAGTAAAGAAGTAGGTTGTAATGAAGCATGGGAGGGGATTGGCTCCACTACATTGGGGAAGACGTGGGTGGCATTAACTTTGACTTTCTTTGCCATTACTTTGTTGGGTTCCCTCAAGGTACAGAGCTCGCATTGTAAAATAGATACTCGATCTTCTGTTGGAGCTTGTACTTTTTCTTCTTTCCTTGGTTCAAGGTAGCATTTTGTTGTGTAATTGGCAAGAAAGAGTACTTGCATATTGGTATTTGTAATAGGAAACAAGAAAGGGTACTTACATGTATTTGTAATATGAAACAAGAGATCAAAGAATTAAGTTAATTTGTATTTTGAACTGACTAAGAAACTAATTGTTATTATCAATTGGAGAACCGTCTTTCAGGTGGCAGTTGTTTGGCATGCTCCGACTCATGAATCGATTCAACCTCAATTATTCAACCTCAACATTTTATCCGATAAATGTAAAGCACGTGTTTTTGCCTAGTATATATATATAAAAGAAACTCACGATTTTTTCTTTCTTTGTTGGCTCTCTCTTTCGGTCTTATTACATCATATTAGATATATCTTTGTTGGCTCTTGTTGGAAGATTGCCTCTTTGTGATGGGGAGATATAATTGTCCATCTCCTACGGCTTGAAAGAAGAGAACAAATGTCGTAATTTATTACAATCTCCGTCCCATTTTATGTATTCTTCTTTTCACTTTTTTGGATGTCCTAAAACTAATTATGTCTACTAGGAGCATTTAATGACACATTTCTACCTAATTTCTAAAACTACCCCTTGTTGATTTCGAAAATACCCAAACAAAAACAAAAAGAGAAAAGAAAAAAACAAAAAATGAAGAAGAGAAGAAAGTTACCATTGGAATAATGTCATAACTTTTATTCATATGAGTGCAATTATTATGTTCTTTAAAATTTTTGACTTTCAAAGGGCACATAAAATAGGACGGAGGGAGTAGCTAATTTAGGTGATAGTCAGGATGAGAGTTTTGTTGTGATGGAACGTCTGTCGTATCTTTCTCTAGCCCTTCTTGTGAACAAAATTAGCATATGCTTTCCTAGATGAAGTTAACTTTTGTTTCTCCTGTTTTGCACCCAAAAAAAATAATAATAATAAGAAAACTGTGGTTCCTTTGATTTGTTGTAAATATTAAGGGAATGGTGTTACTTATAGTTAAGGGCGGAATCGGAATTTATAGTTGCGTGAGCTGCAAATACAGATAGCGTTAGTACTACAAGAGAAATCTTAGTAATTTCATTTTAGTCCAAAATCACAAGAGAGTTAAGTGTCTACTTTTGAATCACATGGGATAAAGTAAAATAGGCATCACTATAGGGGGCTAAACTATAATAAAGCTCTGTAGTTAACAAATAGTTCACTAAAACTCAAACATTTTGTAAAACTATCATATATATTCTCTCTTTTTCTGAAATTGAGTGAGAGGCGTCGCTCCTGCTCGCCCCATAGTGGATCCACTCCTATGGCACGTGCCCCCACTCAAATTTTTATATTTAAATTACTATACATTTGTGCCCTCCTAAAGTTTTTAATATACATATTCTAAACTCAAAAGGTCCCACTTTGTTTCTTGCATTTTTCTAATTTTTACTCGAGAGTGCAATTTTGCTTACTCCAAAATTACTCACCCTTTATTTACACTTCTCTCTCATTGGCTAATGCGGTGTGACCAGTACTTTACACTTACATTTTTCTTATTTTTAGTCAAGAGTGCAATTTTGCTCACTCCAAAATTGCTGACCCTCCTCTCTCATTGGCTAATACAGTGAGACCCAATACTTTATACCATTAATTAATCCTCATTTAAAATTGGACTCCACTGCATTAGCCAATGGGAGATGAGGTTAAAAATGGGTGAGGAATTTTTGGTTGAGCAAAAAGGGTTAAATACATTTTACACCCATGTAGTTTGTAATCTGTGTCAGTTTGGTCCCTGTAATTTAAAATGTGTCACTGTAATTCCTGTAGTTTCATAAGTAAGTCATTTAGTCACAAATAAATTTGTCACTGAAAGTAAAAAAATTTTCACAAAAAGTGTTTTAAGGGACTGAAATGGAACACTTATGAAATTACAAGGACTAAAATGACACTTTCTAAATGACAGAGACCAAACTGACCCAAAAGTCAAATTAGAAGGATGTAAAATGTGCCAAGACCCCTAGTGGTCAAGTGGCATGACATCACTTCCCCCAAGTGGGAGGTGGTGTGTTCGAATCCCCTTAGGGGGATTCTTTGTTCTTGCCCTCCTGTGTGTACTTCAGTCGGAATGAGTGGCCCTTGTTCGGCTTTGCTATGGGCCATTGAGGGGCTTGGGGTTGGGTTGCGCTGGGGTGTGTGTGCGTGTGGGATGTGTGCGTATCCAGCTTGGATCCAAGTAAGAATAAAAAAAAATAAATTTTAAAAAATGAGGATGTAAAATATAGTTAAGCCGAGCAAAAATGTACAGTATTATTTACTCAAATAACCCATCCTTCCAAAATTCCCAAATCTTCCTTCTCATCAGATCTAATGTCGGTAGATGTGATTATGGGCGAAGAACACGAATTCCGTCTTCCGCTCAATAGCCTCCTCTCAAACGCCGCCGCGAGTTCCGTCCACTCGACAGCCGCCGCCACGAGTCCCGTCCGGTCAAAAAAGGCGGCCACGATTTCGCTACGCCCTACAATTCTAGAGAGTTCTTATTCCCCTTTTTTTGCTGCAAAACTCTCTGGGATATTCGTTCCTAATAATCAGAATGAATCCTCCTCCTCCTCCTCCTCCTGCGACCAAGGTAATAAGCAGCAAGCACCCAGCCCTCTCTCTATGATCTGACTGTTTTTTTTTTTCTTTTCATTTTTCATTTTTCATTTTTCTTATTATAATCTGTGTATATCTGATTATTAATTTTTTTTTCTTTTTTTTATTTTTTTTTGTGGTGGGGGGGGGGGGGGGGGGGGGGAGTGGGGACATTTGTATAGGAGGAGAAGGAGGAAGTTTGGGGAGAGAGAAGGAACATAAAACGGTTTCTGTCACCTGGAGCCCCATCGCCTATCATATTATAGAACTGATCACAGCTTACAAGCTGCTGGCCTATCATTGTATGTAACAATATAAAACGGTTTTCCTCCAAGATATTATGAGGCGGCAGCAGCAGCAGGGCATACAAGGTCGCAAGATTGTATATGAGGATGAATATGGAGTATATTTCGACCCTGATGATGATGACGATAGTGATTTTAAAGATTTTGTTATCATGGATGATGATGACGTCGTCATGGATGAGGATGTTGTCATGGATGAAGATGAAGATGAAGATGAAGATGACGTTGACGACGACGACGACAATGAAGGTGATGACAATGCGGATGCGGATAAGTATGCGGATGCGGTTTCTCTCCAACATTAAAACTCAAACAAAAACGTCACAAGTCAAGGTGGTGTATCATCACTCCATGGTAGAATTCTTGTCAATGATCGTCAAAGTACTGACTGCATCATCTACTAGAAAGAAAGAGAGGATTCCAAATCCAAATCCAAATCCATCTCCCTCTCCCTCTCGGGGGTTGGTGGTGAAAACACTACTGCCAGCTTGTTGCAGATTGACCCGTCCAGGCCCATCTTTGCCTGTGATACCCTCGACATCATCGTGGATCTTATGGAAAAAAATAAGGATTCAAACTTGTCGTCTCCGGATAATGATGCCCTCTTCTGTAGAGCGAGAATCCGTTGGTATTTTCTATCTAGTGTTACCGTAGTAAAGTTCAAGGAGAGTATGATGTCAAGTGAGATTGCTACCCCTCTAGCTCTATGTTTGACAAACCTTTATTCACCAAATTTAAGGGCCGGTCTGGTTCTGTAGCACCCAGAATTTTCTAGAAATTCCACGTAGGAATTTAGTATAGTGACGTCACCCCAGGAGATGATTACAGAAGGCCCATTAGGGTGACCCTAATTAGGAGTCCTTATTAAAATCCTATAGTCAACGTCTTGGCGACAACATTAAGTCTAACCTAGAACCTAATAGCATAGTCGTGACCTCGATGTCTTTAATTTAATTAGAAGTCAGATTTATGTCTAGGCATATGCACAGCCCCGTTAATACCTACATCTATACCTGTCTTTGTTTTCACTACTGTAGGCACAACTGAGACGCTGGCACTTGCCTTAAGCACGCCAACTCAAGAGTGGGACCCACACCACCACTTGACGGTCATGTGGACCCCACCCTTAATCTACCCTTGAACACACAAACACACATACCTAAGTATGCATTAGTGCACCTATAGCACATAATCAAACCTCCCTCACCTTCCCTCTATATAATGCACCCCCTCACCCTCATATCAGTCTCACCACCCCACAATCTGTTTTATACAGATTGTCTTAGAGAGAGAGTGACCGAGAGAGAGAGAGAGCTTGAGAGAGAGAGAGAACACACCCCTCACCCACGGTTTATACACACACCCCACCCTTATTTGCATCCCCTGCCTTACCTTATCAACACACACAACCACACACACCCTCCCTTAGTTGCAGAGAAAGAAAGGAGAAGCAGAAACACACAGAGGAGAGAGAAGAAGAAGAAAGAAGGGACCAGAGAGAGATCGGGGAAGTTTGACGCCCCCTGAGGTAAAACCAAACCCTCCCTCACATTTTGAACCCTTGCATGTCATCTATAGACCCTAGGGACTACATGCACGGCCCCAGGCAGAGCCTAAGGCTCTTTGTCTGCTCCGGCGGCCATTAGAGCCAAGCTTGAAAGCTTGGTTTTCAAACATTGACCAAAACCCCTTTTTATTACACTAATCTGACCCCCTTGGTCCCAGATAGACCCCCATTGAACAGTTTGTGATTTGGGAGTTGTTTGGCTAGGCATGCAGGCTATTATTCTTATAAATGGCCAAAAGGATAATCTTAATGTGGGAACCCTTAACGAATTAACCCAGATCCCATCTTAGAGTATGTGATAGAGGATGAGATTACGGTCCTTTTCCCGTTGGAATCATGCATTTTTGTTAAGAAATGCTCAAGTTATGGGCTCTCAAAGTTCTCCGGCGAAATCGCTATCGCCGGCGACGTCGGGGCTCGCCGGAGAAGAAGATGACGACCCGTTTGGGTTCGGGTTATAACAAGCGGGTTTGGGTCGGGTCTTGGGTGGGTTAGGCTGAGTGTGTAGAAGGGTACGGGTAGCGGGTAGGTTTGGGTTAAGAAAACCCACGGGTCCCTTTAAGTGGGACGACGTCGTTTAGACGTCGGGTAGGATTCGGGTTTTGGGGGCGGGTCGTGTTGTGTCTGTGGTTGGGTCAGGGTTTAGTCCGGGTCTGGTAAGGGTTTGGGTAATGGGTAGGGTAGGTCTGTGAGTATAAGCGGGTTAGCGGGCTGGGTCAGTTTGTGAGAGGAAATGGTTTCGGGTTTAGTTAGGGTTTGGGCTAGCGGGTTGGGTCGCCTTGTGTCTGTAGTTGGGATAGGTTAGGTTCGGGTTTGGTTTAGGGTTTGGGTTAACGGGTAGGTTTAGTTTGTGAGGAGAGTTGGGTTTCGGGCTTGGGTCGGGTTCAACCCGAATGGGTTTTTAATTTGGGTTTAGTTGTGAGTTATAATGGGTAGCCCGTTTAGGATTCGGGTTCGGGTTCGGGTTCGGGTCACACCCGCGAGTTTTGTCTGGGTTCCTCTGTGAGTGTAATCGGGTAACCCGTTTACCCATGGATTGGTTCGGGTCGACCCGTCGGGTCTGAAGATATTATTATTATTATTATTATTATTATTATTACTATTATTATTATTATTATTATTATTATTATTATTATTATTATTATTATTATTGTTAAAAGGTTTTAAGTGGTTTAATAATTATAAATAATTTATAATTATGCCATTAAGGCTTTTAATATTATAGAATATTATTTTAATATTCTATATATCATTATTATATTATATATATTGTATATTTATTATTTATATGGTTAAAAATAAATAATAAATATTAGTTTTAAATGATTTTTAATAGTTAATAAATACCTATGTGTATTTATAAATTCTAGAAAATTAGGGTAATGACCCTGTGACTATTTTGTTATATAATGTAAGCTATAAAGCTATAATAGTATAGTCCAGTATTTTTAATAATTAAAAAGGAGCTATTTTATAAGTATATTAATTATTAAAAATACCAAACGAGCTCCGAAAATTATGAAATAAATACTGGTGGTGTATTTTAATATCTAGTATTTAATAATAATACTTCTAAGTACTGATTCTTTTGTATAATTATACTTATGTATTTAAATCCCGTTTCGGGTATTTTCTAGTATATATTATCTTCAATAATTCATAATAAATAATCTAGGACTCCGAAAATTACGCGGTCAGTTCCCAGAGTCTTAGAATAATGTCTAGAACATTCCCGTAAAGTTTGGTGACTTTTCGACTCGGTCGAAAATACAGCCTGTCTCTTAGGGCCTGCATTAGTATAGTAAGCCCCGCATATTACCTCGAAAAACGCGACGGACTCCGATTTGAGTCTAGTCAATGGCGTTGGACTTAGAATGACACGTAGATCACTACCTTGAGGTTTATGACCTCAATTGGTAAAATTACCATTTTGCCCCTATAGTTGTACTCATACATTCCTTCTGTTTATTCCATTTATTGATGTAGAACTTGACGTTTATCTGCGTTTCGAGGAGCGGCGACTCGAGGTGAGTTTCCTAACCTCACTCTAATCCTATTAAGACTAATATAAGATGATTAAAGTCACATGTATGATATTCTGTATAAGTGATGAGCTGATTTATGATGTCAAGTGTATTGCCGTTAATTATAAGATGTTTAAAAGCATGTTATGGTAGTGCTATCGCATACGTGAGCATGTCAAGGGTTTTATCTATATGTTTATCGGTATCAAATCCATGTTATATGATCCATGCTCTATATGTTACGTTTCTGCTGTTAATTGTTAAAAGCACGTTTTATGATGTTGTTGACTGGAATAGATAACGCATGCTATGTTATTAATAAAGAGAAATGAAAGTAGAATTGCATATGAGTATCGATGATGGACACACGTGCATTTCATGACATGTGTCAGCATGCGTCATGTACGAGAAAGAGATGTGTTTGATGAGAATGTGAATGAGATGAGATGTGATTTCTGGATCCTATGGATCAACGGCTGACGAGCCGGGTGGACATGAACGGTTAGGGTTCCTAGCGCGCCTCTCGCCGTTGAAGACGTCCGGTGATGCGCATACGTGGTTGAAGACGTCCCATGTATCATTGAATACATCCGGCTAGTGCTCTAATATATTCTCAGCCGTGTAGACGACCGGTGAGAGTATACACATGGTTGAAGACGTCCCATGTGCCAGTTTTATTGTTTACAGATAGTGTGCGCCGTGAAGACGTCCGGTGGCCTATCAAGGGAATGAGTATGAATTGGCTGTGATAGTATATTATCATCCTTGATATACCGCGTGTTGTCAAGTGGATGAGAAAGAGAAAGTGAATGATGAGATTGAGTTGAGGAGGAAATGATCTGGTACAAATGATTTGGTTTTGGAAAGTTTTGGTTTTAAAATAAAATGGTTTTGAAAATATCTGTTTTAAAAGTAAGTGTCTTTGAAAAGAGTTGGGAACGAGTCTTATTGATCATGCATTGGCACGCACGAGTTTGTAATAAGGAAAATGCATTCTATGATGTTATATTTATCTGTTTACCTTTCTTGTTGAGACCTCTGCTATGCCCGTGGTGAGAATGCGTCTTTTGATAAGAGAATAACCATGCTTTAAAGTACTAAACTATGACGTGAGTTGAGAGATGTGTTGTATTTACTGATTATTGTGCGGTTGAGACTCTCACTCAGCCTTGTTCCAAGGCTGACGGCATGTTACGCCCTGGGCATTCGTATGCCCAGAGTGTTGCAGGTTTGGAGATAGATAGAAGAGTTCAGGATACTGTACCGTGGAGCCAAGAAGAATAAAGCCTTGCCCAGGACCTGATAGACAGTTTCTCAAGTTTTAAGATTGTATAAATTGTTTAGCATGGCCTCTTGTATTAAGATTGAAGTTATTGTAACCCTTGTTTAATTTCCGCCGCTGTATTTATACTCTGATAAGTTTAGACCATGCTTATGTTCTAGCATTCCCTTATGATTTTTATGGTGCGGAGTTAGAAGGACAAAACGGTTAACAAACTAGTCACGTGTCTACGGACCCATAAAGGAAAATTTTTATTTTCCCTATTTTTGGCTTACTCCGGGGCGTGACAGGGTTTTTAGTGGTATCAGAGCTTAGGTTTAGAATTTCACCGTCTGTCCGTCACTCTTAAGTTAAGAACCGTAAGATATTCCGGAGATAGTAACCGATGCTAAGATGGTTTTCCTTAGAGCAGGTAGTATGGAGTAACAAAGAGAGTATGACGCTGAAGATGAAGAGCACAAGACCACCATGGATAGGAAGGTCATTTCCTGAGGTTCAACCCATATTGGTGCCACTATCAGGCCCAGTGCCCGTAGGGAGATAGGAAGTGGACACGTTGTTTCTTCCGTGAGAGACCTGTTCCAGAGATAGCGTATCATAGAGTGATAGCACCGCGCTTGCTGTCTACGGAGATGGAGGAGATTCCCCATGCCCTTGGAAACCTTGCAATCTATGACCAGGACGAGCCACCAGAAGACGTAGTACACTTTGTTACCCCTGCAGGTTTTGACGATGACGAGGACTCAGACGATGATCCAGATGAGGACCCCCTAGCGGAGCCGGAGATGATAGAGGACCCTGATTGGCCCTTGGAGCCAGCCTGGGATGTGTTTATTGGTATTCCTCCGATCGACTTTCCACCATCTAGCGATTTAGGAGAGGTGACCTCAGATTCTGATATTGAGAGAGATGGAGGATGGATTCTCAGCTAGATCATCGCATGTTTTTATTTGTTCCACTTTGTTTTGATGCATCCCAGATTTGAGGAACTAATATTCATACTCTTACTGTACCTTTTATTTTCTGATCAGTAGTAGTTTGCTTATAACTTAACTTAGCTATAATTGTATGGATGAAGCGAATTCTTATTAATTGCTAATCTTATCCCTTGTATGGTTTTTACTAACAAGATTATAGGTGTGACCATTAGTCGATAAGATGTTTTAGGCACTGACAAACTTCCTGAGATGTATCTCAGAACAGTCAGTTCAACCTAGAGTCTAGAAAGACCAAGGATAAGAATGCCTTACCCTTAATCCTAGTAGTAGTTGTGATGATCATTATATGCTAGAAATCCCTGTTAACTCAATACTGTTACTTGTCATATGATCAGACGAGATAAGATAAGGTATTGACCAAATAGGTGATTAACTCGTAGGTGTAACCCTTTCTAGCGTACACCATGGTTAAGAGGAAACGGAATACTCAGAATTCATCCAACGGACCAACAAATGTGATACCTCCAGCAGTAGATCCCACTGGATTGATAGGAGCCCTTGTCCGACGTGTGGAGCAAGCAAGTAATCACCTGGACCGCGTCATCAACAACGGAAATACTCGTCAGACAGGAGATAAACTGCTTGAGAGATTTCGTGCACTTAAACCAGGAACTTTCACTGGAATGACAGAAGCATGGGAAGCGGAACAATGGCTTCGCGATATGGAACGAATGTTTCAAGCCCTCGAATGCAACGAGACGGAGAAAAGACGCTTGGCTGTTTTCCAATTGACGTATTCAGCAGCAGACTGGTGGGAATCTGTTGAAGCTACAGTGGGCGAGGATGTTACAAGAAGAATGACATGGGAAGAATTCAAAACAAAATTTCTAGCAAAGTACTTCCCAAGAACAGAAAGAAACAAGAAGAAAAAGGAATTCATAGAGCTAGTTCAAGGCAACATGACAGTACAAGAATACACGGCGAAATTTGAGAGACTATCACGCTTTGCTCCATTCATGGTAGATACTCAGCAAAATAAGACACTACAATATTACGGAGGACTAAATCCAGATATTCAAAAGACAGCAGCAGTATACCTTGACCAACCGTTCGAAGAAATGGTCGAATTAGCCACACAACTAGAGAATATAGCTCTGAACAGCAAGAAACTAGAAAGCCACCCACGAGGAGAAAAAGATAACTGGTTTCAGGCAACCAACCCAGGAGAAAGTCGAAGAGGCAATCAAGTGTCACGAGCAACCGCTCGAATGCAGTCTGTAATCACCAGAGGAAACTCTGAGCGCACTCAGAATCATAACAAGAGACAGCAAATCAGTGACAGAAGAGTTAGCCAGACAGCCGTTCAGACACATGTAAAGCAACGTGATATCTGCTACAACTGCGGAACACTTGGACACCACTCCAAAGAATGCACATCACCGAGACAGCTCACCGGGAAACAAGTACGGTGTTTCAATTGTGGAAAGACTGGGCATATACGCAAAGTGTGTCCCGAACAAGAAGTTCAGAACCATGCTCCACCACCACCACAGAAATTCAGAGAGAGAACTCGTAGATCAACAAATCAATTCCAGCACTGAACAGAATGGAAGACTGAAGGTACCATGCCCACTGCTAGAACTTTGAATCTTATATGGGAGTGATATTACAAGATGATTGGAGACATTCAAGAGAAATTGTGAGAAGGAGCTGATGTATTCCATAGAAATCAGACCCAGGAGCAGTGGACAACAACTTATGGTCAGGAAGACCATTTAGATTGATAAGAGCACCTGAGTTGGTATAGAACAACTAACCATATGAGTAAGACTTGGTACATTTATGATCTAGCAAGCTCTAGATTTCGAGGACGAAATCCTCAAATAAGGTGGGTAGAGATGTAGCACCCAGAATTTTCTAGAAATTCCACGTAGGAATTTAGTATAGTGACGTCACCCCAGGAGATGATTACAGAAGGCCCATTAGGGTGACCCTAATTAGGAGTCCTTATTAAAATCCTATAGTCAACGTCTTGGCGACAACATTAAGTCTAACCTAGAACCTAATAGCATAGTCGTGACCTCGATGTCTTTAATTTAATTAGAAGTCAGATTTATGTCTAGGCATATGCACAGCCCCGTTAATACCTACATCTACACCTGTCTTTGTTTTCACTACTGTAGGCACAACTGAGACGCTGGCACTTGCCTTAAGCACGCCAACTCAAGAGTGGGACCCACACCACCACTTGACGGTCATGTGGACCCCACCCTTAATCTACCCTTGAACACACAAACACACATACCTAAGTATGCATTAGTGCACCTATAGCACATAATCAAACCTCCCTCACCTTCCCTCTATATAATGCACCCCCTCACCCTCATATCAGTCTCACCACCCCACAATCTGTTTTATACAGATTGTCTTAGAGAGAGAGTGACCGAGAGAGAGAGAGAGCTTGAGAGAGAGAGAGAACACACCCCTCACCCACGGTTTATACACACACCCCACCCTTATTTGCATCCCCTGCCTTACCTTATCAACACACACAACCACACACACCCTCCCTTAGTTGCAGAGAAAGAAAGGAGAAGCAGAAACACACAGAGGAGAGAGAAGAAGAAGAAAGAAGGGACCAGAGAGAGATCGGGGAAGTTTGACGCCCCCTGAGGTAAAACCAAACCCTCCCTCACATTTTGAACCCTTGCATGTCATCTATAGACCCTAGGGACTACATGCACGGCCCCAGGCAGAGCCTAAGGCTCTTTGTCTGCTCCGGCGGCCATTAGAGCCAAGCTTGAAAGCTTGGTTTTCAAACATTGACCAAAACCCCTTTTTATTACACTAATCTGACCCCCTTGGTCCCAGATAGACCCCCATTGAACAGTTTGTGATTTGGGAGTTGTTTGGCTAGGCATGCAGGCTATTATTCTTATAAATGGCCAAAAGGATAATCTTAATGTGGGAACCCTTAACGAATTAACCCAGATCCCATCTTAGAGTATGTGATAGAGGATGAGATTACGGTCCTTTTCCCGTTGGAATCATGCATTTTTGTTAAGAAATGCTCAAGTTATGGGCTCTCAAAGTTCTCCGGCGAAATTGCTATCGCCGGCGACGTCGGGGCTCGCCGGAGAAGAAGATGACGACCCGTTTGGGTTCGGGTTATAACAAGCGGGTTTGGGTCGGGTCTTGGGTGGGTTAGGCTGAGTGTGTAGAAGGGTACGGGTAGCGGGTAGGTTTGGGTTAAGAAAACCCACGGGTCCCTTTAAGTGGGACGACGTCGTTTAGACGTCGGGTAGGATTCGGGTTTTGGGGGCGGGTCGTGTTGTGTCTGTGGTTGGGTCAGGGTTTAGTCCGGGTCTGGTAAGGGTTTGGGTAATGGGTAGGGTAGGTCTGTGAGTATAAGCGGGTTAGCGGGCTGGGTCAGTTTGTGAGAGGAAATGGTTTCGGGTTTAGTTAGGGTTTGGGCTAGCGGGTTGGGTCGCCTTGTGTCTGTAGTTGGGATAGGTTAGGTTCGGGTTTGGTTTAGGGTTTGGGTTAACGGGTAGGTTTAGTTTGTGAGGAGAGTTGGGTTTCGGGCTTGGGTCGGGTTCAACCCGAATGGGTTTTTAATTTGGGTTTAGTTGTGAGTTATAATGGGTAGCCCGTTTAGGATTCGGGTTCGGGTTCGGGTCACACCCGCGAGTTTTGTCTGGGTTCCTCTGTGAGTGTAATCGGGTAACCCGTTTACCCATGGATTGGTTCGGGTCGACCCGTCGGGTCTGAAGATATTATTATTATTATTATTACTATTATCATTATTATTATTATTATTATTATTATTATTATTATTATTGTTAAAAGGTTTTAAGTGGTTTAATAATTATAAATAATTTATAATTATGCCATTAAGGCTTTTAATATTATAGAATATTATTTTAATATTCTATATATCATTATTATATTATATATATTGTATATTTATTATTTATATGGTTAAAAATAAATAATAAATATTAGTTTTAAATGATTTTTAATAGTTAATAAATACCTATGTGTATTTATAAATTCTAGAAAATTAGGGTAATGACCCTGTGACTATTTTGTTATATAATGTAAGCTATAAAGCTATAATAGTATAGTCCAGTATTTTTAATAATTAAAAAGGAGCTATTTTATAAGTATATTAATTATTAAAAATACCAAACGAGCTCCGAAAATTATGAAATAAATACTGGTGGTGTATTTTAATATCTAGTATTTAATAATAATACTTCTAAGTACTGATTCTTTTGTATAATTATACTTATGTATTTAAATCCCGTTTCGGGTATTTTCTAGTATATATTATCTTCAATAATTCATAATAAATAATCTAGGACTCCGAAAATTACGCGGTCAGTTCCCAGAGTCTTAGAATAATGTCTAGAACATTCCCGTAAAGTTTGGTGACTTTTCGACTCGGTCGAAAATACAGCCTGTCTCTTAGGGCCTGCATTAGTATAGTAAGCCCCGCATATTACCTCGAAAAACGCGACGGACTCCGATTTGAGTCTAGTCAATGGCGTTGGACTTAGAATGACACGTAGATCACTACCTTGAGGTTTATGACCTCAATTGGTAAAATTACCATTTTGCCCCTATAGTTGTACTCATACATTCCTTCTGTTTATTCCATTTATTGATGTAGAACTTGACGTTTATCTGCGTTTCGAGGAGCGGCGACTCGAGGTGAGTTTCCTAACCTCACTCTAATCCTATTAAGACTAATATAAGATGATTAAAGTCACATGTATGATATTCTGTATAAGTGATGAGCTGATTTATGATGTCAAGTGTATTGCCGTTAATTATAAGATGTTTAAAAGCATGTTATGGTAGTGCTATCGCATACGTGAGCATGTCAAGGGTTTTATCTATATGTTTATCGGTATCAAATCCATGTTATATGATCCATGCTCTATATGTTACGTTTCTGCTGTTAATTGTTAAAAGCACGTTTTATGATGTTGTTGACTGGAATAGATAACGCATGCTATGTTATTAATAAAGAGAAATGAAAGTAGAATTGCATATGAGTATCGATGATGGACACACGTGCATTTCATGACATGTGTCAGCATGCGTCATGTACGAGAAAGAGAAGTGTTTGATGAGAATGTGAATGAGATGAGATGTGATTTCTGGATCCTATGGATCAACGGCTGACGAGCCGGGTGGACATGAACGGTTAGGGTTCCTAGCGCGCCTCTCGCCGTTGAAGACGTCCGGTGATGCGCATACGTGGTTGAAGACGTCCCATGTATCGTTGAATACATCCGGCTAGTGCTCTAATATATTCTCAGCCGTGTAGACGATCGGTGAGAGTATACACATGGTTGAAGACGTCCCATGTGCCAGTTTTATTGTTTACAGATAGTGTGCGCCGTGAAGACGTCCGGTGGCCTATCAAGGGAATGAGTATGAATTGGCTGTGATAGTATATTATCATCCTTGATATACCGCGTGTTGTCAAGTGGATGAGAAAGAGAAAGTGAATGATGAGATTGAGTTGAGGAGGAAATGATCTGGTACAAATGATTTGGTTTTGGAAAGTTTTGGTTTTAAAATAAAATGGTTTTGAAAATATCTGTTTTAAAAGTAAGTGTCTTTGAAAAGAGTTGGGAACGAGTCTTATTGATCATGCATTGGCATGCACGAGTTTGTAATAAGGAAAATGCATTCTATGATGTTATATTTATCTGTTTACCTTTCTTGTTGAGACCTCTGCTATGCCCGTGGTGAGAATGCGTCTTTTGATAAGAGAATAACCATGCTTTAAAGTACTAAACTATGACGTGAGTTGAGAGATGTGTTGTATTTACTGATTATTGTGCGATTGAGACTCTCACTCAGCCTTGTTCCAAGGCTGACGACATGTTACGCCCTGGGCATTCGTATGCCCAGAGTGTTGCAGGTTTGGAGATAGATAGAAGAGTTCAGGATACTGTACCGTGGAGCCAAGGAGAATAAAGCCTTGCCCAGGACCTGATAGACAGTTTCTCAAGTTTTAAGATTGTATAAATTGTTTAGCATGGCCTCTTGTATTAAGATTGAAGTTATTGTAACCCTTGTTTAATTTCCGCCGCTGTATTTATACTCTGATAAGTTTAGACCATGCTTATGTTCTAGCATTCCCTTATGATTTTTATGGTGCGGAGTTAGAAGGACAAAACGGTTAACAAACTAGTCACGTGTCTACGGACCCATAAAGGAAAATTTTTATTTTCCCTATTTTTGGCTTACTCCGGGGCGTGACAGGTTGAGTCGAAGTAAAGTACATTATGTGGAATTTCGCCGTGGGGGCCAATGTGGAGGTTACTCTCGTAGACGGTGATGGTGCCGATGTTTATGGATTGATTCAAGCCACCAGTAGCCGCTGTAAATTTTGGAGTGTTCTCTTCCAGGAGGAGAAAAGTGACGAGTACATAGATGTAGGTCCTGGTAAGCGCATTCCACTTTCGAGATCGTTAGTGACCATCAATTGTTACTCTACCCTCAAAGTTTCAATAAAGTTGTATGATCGCCGCCATTCTCAAGATGGTGATGGGGAGATTGCTAATGACACTGTTGATTTCGAGCCTCAGAAGTCTGGTACGGAGGAGAAGAATATTCCTGGCAGGTATGGTGGTGGTGGAGTCCAGGTGAAGGTCACTTGGAGGGCTTGATGAGATATATCTGTCTCCCAAGTCACATGCTGTGCTACTCTGGTTTTTACATTTTTATTAATCACTATCTATCCGTTCTTATGCCGGTGACTTGGTCTTTGGTTGTTATGTCCATTAGTATTATTATTATTATTATCCTATCTCTACGTGTATGAAGTTGCTGCTACTAGCAGTGGTATCGGTTCTTGTTTTGGACATGGGTATGATATATGTGTTTCCTTAATACTGGTTGGTTGTTATCATACATTGTATGTTTTGCCACAGGTGCTTTTCAAGGAGAAAACAAAAAACTTGAAGTTGATTATTCATTTGCTAAATTTTATGAACTACCTGTCGGCACGATAAAAAGAAGAAAAAGATTAAATAAGCTATGCTAAACATCGATTTTGTTTTTATAAATTTTATTTTATATATTGAATCAGCCTATTGAGTTGATGTTTTTAGGCAGTTATAACGCAAGTTGGAATAAACATGGTTCATTTTTCGCACAAGGGTTATTCATGGGCGGATGCATAAATATCAAGATGTGGTGGTGGTGGGTTGCCTTGGGGCAGGCTGGCAGCTGAGTAAAACTGGGGTTTGGGGCAGTACCAACACTTTGGGACTTATTACTACCCAATATAAATTCGTAAGACTCGTAACTAACAAACGACACCTAATATATAATACTACGAGATCCCACTTTTTTATTATCAAATCGTACATAAGAAAAATTAAATACTAATTGACACCAAAGCTACAGCAAATGACACCTTATCTATTTTGCCTGCCCACATGGCTTTCTCTGTTTTCATTTTTTCCCCTGTTTTCTCCCTCTCTTTTGCCTACAACAAATGTCACCTTATTTGATTGGTAGTGTCGTTCTGTATTTTTTCTACTTTGAGAAGTTGTGGTTCTTTGCAATTTCAGTTTTGGAGAAATGAACCTCCAGGTCTCATGCTAGCCAACATTACAAGCAATTATTTCCTATCACTAAGATATATATATATATACATAAAAAAAAGCCATGATTCTATAATAATCAAGGAAAAGAGAAAGTGAGCAGTGTTGAGGCTCAGATTGGTTTGCAAATTTAGTGAGTGAAGGCAGAAGGAATACTATAACCCATTGTGTTCCTTCCTTGGTGCTTTTCCTGGGAAGAGGACTTGTTGGAATTGATAATCATATACTCATCTTGTATTTCATTGGATATAGATAATTGTTCCCCTGTATTCCCCTATTCAGTGTACCACATCAAATCATTGAGTTGTTCCTTGTAATTAGACCCAGTCATCAGTGTTTAGCCTTATCTATATACTAGTAATGGGCACGGATCAAAAAAAGGGCTATGGTTTCAACGGTGGTTCGACCGCAACGACTCCTAGGTATAACCTCAACTACGTGGAGATTAGGGAGGTGAATGAAAAGCGGAGTTAATAAGAAGTGTAATGCTACACTTTCCAAACTTGAATCTCAAATTTAGATTTCAAATGCTTTAATACTTGTACCACGTGACATGGCACACATGTGATACAACTATCAAAGCATCAGGGAGACACTGGGAATACAAATTTGAAAACCATTGATTTAGCTTATTAAGTGACTTTAGAATTCTAGAAACTAGAATGGAACTGTTTGGCAAACAAACTCTTGTGATTCCATCACAAAAATCGCTTTTTTTTTCTGCTATTGAATCACTGAAGCATAGGTTGTTCACAAACGGGTAGAAAATTAATCAAGGGATAAGTTTTATGTCAATCAGTATTTGGTTTGAGGCATTCCATATGAGCTTAAATATGTACTCAATTCCATATTGTCAATTAGAATGGTTTAGTTTAAAGTTGAATTGTCGTTTGTAAATATTTATGGTATCTTTTCCAGATATGGGTGTACAAACACAAAAAGGAAATTTTTTTTTTTTTCGGGTACATAGCATGTGTACAAACATAGAAAAGACGAATGACTAGTTGGCCTAGTGGTAAGGAGTACGTTCAATTTTGCTCGATGCTTGGGTTCGAATCTTCCCCATGGCTGATTATTGGTGCCAAACCTAAGCGCCGCACCAAGGTACTACCGGTGGATCTCAAGCTTCGGCCCGACATAGATGCGGTGGGACTTCTGCAGATTAGTCCTAAGTGTTGGGACCGAATGCTCCCTGACGGAATTGTGGGTAACCTATCTGCATTTCCATTTCTTTAACCCAAAAAATAATAAAAAAAAAAACATAGAAAAGAAACTGGGAGGCTCAAGCCACTCAACAAAGCTATGCAACAGAAACAAAAAAGAGGTGGTTTTTGGCATTTAATTATAAAATAAGTGAAAGGCACAAAAGAAAGCAGGGACCTGTGAAAATGTATGAATTAAGCCTTTGTTTCGTGAATTTTTGGATGAAGAAAATATAATGTTAAAGGAACCCCCAAATGAGAACCTTCGTTGAGATTTGTCTTTCTACTACCCCCAATTAATTGAGAAAATATTCATTACAACGGTTATTTTGTTAACGTGGTATAACACTTCAATCATAGTCCTTCATTTATTTACTGGCACCCTCTATTTCTAGGAGAAAATCCCATCCAAATAAGCACAACTCCTAATGTGTGCATATATGTATATGGATATGTGTGTCAGTGTGTGTAATATAGTAGCCTTCAATACGGTTCATCTGGATGTTCATAACACTTACCAGTGGGCCATTTGTGGAATGATATTTTCCAACTTAGGCTTAGTTTAACCTTCATTTTGGTGCTTCTCTTTTTTTGAAGTACAATATCATGTTAATTCATTTGGTAACTAGTTTATGAGTTTTGTAAAAATTGAACTTAGGGCTTTTTTGGGGGAGCTTTTAAAAGCTCTAGAATGGAGTTTTTAAATGCTCAAGGTTGCTTTTTTGGTTTCATAATGATTTTTTGAAGAGTAATATATCACTGATACAAAATTATCAAACAGCTTAATAATAAATTTCATAAGCTATTTTTAAAAAACCACGTGGGGGCCAAACTAAGCCTTAATCTCAATGTCTTTTGCTTATTCTATACTATGCACTTCTCTTGCGCTCCCAAATGCACTAAAAATCTGTTAAAACACAACAATATACTGTAACAACCCTAAAATTTGTAAGTGTGTAAATAATTATTTTGATTATTATTTTTAGTTAGCAATATTATATGAGTGTGCCTAGGTAAGACACATGGTTGAAAATTTTAAGTGTTTGGAGGACATATAAATTAAATCATTAGTGAGCTCGTTTAGTTTAAGTGTTATATTTTATTAATTTATATTCGTTAAAAAAAAAAGTGAAGGGTTGATATGCATTTTTTTATATAGTGTTTATAGGTCCGCGAATGTGTTCAATAGTGTATCTGGCATTAAAATTAAGTACCCGGGGCATGAGTTCCCTTTGGGCTAGCTATTTTAGTAGTTTGGATTGCATTTTGGGTTCATATGAGTCTCTTTTGTGAGCTCACAAGAAGATAAACGAGATTTCTACCATTTGTATGTTATAATATATGTGTCATATATATGTATACATATTATTTAGGTCTCCTAGGATTTTAAAAAAAAAAAGATAAAGAAAGAGAGTGTTGTAATATATTTTAATAAAATTTTGTTTTATAAAATTGTATTTTAACATAGTGAAGGATTATAATATTTTAATGATACTTAAAATACACGTTATTAACATTCATTAACCTTTATTACTATGTTGTAACTACTGTTATCTTTATAGTGATTAAGTGAGCTCAATTTATTTGGAAAAACTGTTGGAATAACATGTGCTAGCTGCTATCCTTTTGGCTTTGAATGCTACCTATATATTATTATTTGGATATTTATACTTGGGTGATATATATATATACATGGAGTGACTGTGTGTTTCTGACTACTAATTGGTTCAATTGTTTAATAGGAAGCTTTATATAAATATAAAGGGATTGTCTCCCACTGGTTATACGTGTAGATATATACATATAATATATATATATATATAATATTGTTGTTGTGAACCATTATGAGTGAACATTACATATTGTTTTCTCCTATTCTTGATGGTTTCTAAAAAGATTAATAAGAGTTTTTATATAATGAGTGAGTCGTCTATTTTCCAAATTAAGAAAAAGGAGCTTTTCATATTTGTGAGTACCGAGCAACAAATCTGAAAGGTGTTTAGTTTACCAGTTTTTTTTGGTGCAAAGAAAAATCTGAGACAGAAAAGATTCTGGGCTGTTTTATCCTGGGAACGACGTGGCAAGTACGAACTGCTTGCACACTTTGGGCAGAGCCGCGAAACGTCTTAAAGAAAGCGAGATCCGCGACTCGGCCCAAGATTTATCAAGAGGCTACTGATCAAGTGATTTTGTTCCTATTCTGCTTACAGTTCCAACAATTTTAAGACGTTTATCTTCTTCCATGAATCTGGATCATCCACTTAGTTCCCAGTCCTCTATAGGCATTTTAATTTCAGAATTTTCTCTCTAATAGTTGGAGGGAAAAAAAAATGACATTTCTCTAAACTACAAAGAAATTGGTTTTCTTTTGATATTTGTTGGAAAATATGTTAGAACCCAAAATTTCAGAATATGGGTTTGCTTATTACCATATTTCTGCTTGTAGATAATGCGTATGCACATGTTTTGCATATATTCATGTTTTTTTCGTGTGTACATATATTATGTGGTTAATAGGGAATACGCCAATACGGTACTTACTCATGAGACATGGAGCTAGTGGTGCACATGTTCAATAATGAGCAATCACATTTCTTTGAAAGACCACACATTTAGCACAGAGGTTGATACTGTATATATACATACAGTCTTTGAATACATGGACCTTTATAGTTTTTGTTTACATAGACTTGTTCAAATCTGTTAAGGTTTCAATTTTGTTTGAATTTATTACTTTATGGTCGGCCTTAATTTGTTTGATTGTATACGTGTATATCTATCTATATCTATACATGTATATCTGTACATGCATATATTGGTTTTAATACTTTCACAGTTCACACCATCAGATTTTACTTTTAACCATTGAATTTTTGGTTCCTAACGGTTATTACAGAACTCATGGTTTGTTTTATTGTCCAATGAAACTATTACCCAACGGTTAAAATCATTGCTCAGCGGGATCGTTTTATTACCCAATGGTACTATAATGAAAGATTGCGTGACGCACCATGTGCTAGCTCGTTGTATACATATAGTGCCTATGAGATAAAATTGGTTGTGAGATATGATTCAGATATTTGGGTAGTAACCTGTACTAAACTGTATATTTTATTTTTAATATATAGAGTACCCCTCTGAAACAAAAGTACTCTTTTTGAGTATTGAAAAATAGAAAATCCAATTATATTGTTTTTCAAAGTTTGAGTTATTTGGCTCATAAAAGAATTTTTTAGTACTAAGAAACTTGCCAGTAAAGCTCATAAAATACGCTTTTTGGGAACATGCTTTTAATAGTAATGCTGGTAGATTTTTATGTTTAAAAATCTATGTGACTTTTGAGTCTATTTTCATGAGCTTATATTCCTTTTAAATTGAGGAATAGTGGGGGTTCTCAACCTCCTGTTTTTCCCGTCCCACCTAAATCTATTAAGTTAGAGTGCATGACGGAAATCATGACATATTATTTGAAGCACAAAAGAGTATGAAAGGTAAGTGCTAAAAATATTTTGAAATGTATATATGTGTATATATATATATATTTATACATTTGGTTTAGAAGGGGTTCTATTTGTTTCAAAGATACTCTTACATTTTCAAATGTTATTTTGAAAAAAACCATTCGAGACAAATGGGTTAATTATATTATTTCCACCCATTTTTTGGGAACTTATGGATTTACCTCTTGGATTGGAAGTAAGTGGAGTGTTGGAAAAACTTTTAAATCATATGATTTTATTGGAAAAGTGAAACTACTTTAGTAGTAAAGGGTTCCGAGTGAAAGGAAATGTTGATTTATGGATACAAATTATCCTGGTTTACCACCATTAAAATTTTATTAACTACTGTTGCTCTTCATGAATTGATTATTCATCAAATGGATGTAAAGCAATTTCTTATTTGGATAAACCAGAAGGGTATATAGATAAGAGTAAAGTGTGTATTCTTGTACATTCTTTATATGGTTTAAAACTGGTATCCATCTAATGGTATGGAAAAATTTGATCATACTATTTTGCAAATAGTGTTAAAATCAATGAGAGTGACAAAGGTGTTCATCACGAACACAATTATGGTTATTAGTTTTCTGTTTCTAAGAGATCAAATTTGTTGTCACTTAATTTTGCTACGAAAAGTTTGGGTGAAACTCGTGTAATTTTAGAGATTAAGTCCATTGGCATTTCTTTTGATCAATCTTATTAGATTGAGAAGGAAAAAAGAAGAAAGGGTTCTGAAAAGTAAAATTATTTTGTGAACTAGAACCGCTCTAAAGGAGATACTTACCAGAAATCTCTTGCTAAACAAGACAACTCCGATGTATGTTTTGGTTGTGAGAAAAACTCAGAACTGCCGGAAGCATCAATCTATTTCACAGGCCAATGTGACGAAGAGCCTTTTATGGCTATGTTTACGGAATTATATTCCATGATAGAATTTTGAAGAGTGGTGAATTGAAATGAGTGCCTTTAGGCATATGTGTAAAAACACAATTGCTGCTAGAGATACTCTCCAATGGAGAATGAAAACGTATTACTCGGTGATTTACACAATACCAAGGAAAGTGGAATTGAATTTCACTTCTGGGAAGAAATTAAAATTTTGAAAATGTGTTGTATACCCCGGAGATAAGAAGAAATTATTTTATGAAAATGTATTGCATATTTCAAAATTTGAAAGAATTTAATATTTGGTTTTTCAAGGTTGGTTTTAACCAAATTATTAAGCAATTTCAAAATAGGAGCGGCAATATTATCAGTGTTGGAATACTGTTAAGAAATTATGTGTAACCTGAAAAGGACCATGAATTTCGGGTTACATTGTGCGAGGTTTTCCGCTGTCCTTAAAGGATATAGCGATGCTGATTGGAATACCCTTTCAGATGACTCCAAGGCCACAGTAGATACACCCTTTGGTATTACTGGGGGTATAATTTTATGGAAGTCTATGAAATAGACTATTTTGGCTAAGTCCACGATGGAGTCGGAGATGATATCATTAGCTATAGCTAGTGAGGAAGAAGCTTGGCTAAAAAGCCTGCTAATAGATACTCCTTTATAGGAGAGACCGATACAAGCTGTTTTATCCACTGCGATAGTACCGCGGCTATTGTAAAAAGATTAGAACCGTTATAACGGTAAGAGGCAACAGATATGTTGCGAGCACAACACTATTAGAGAGTTTGTTCTTACTAGAGTTATAAGAGTGGATAATGTACAGTCTGATGATAATATAGTTAATTCTTTGACGAAAGGACTAACTCAAAAGAAGGTTTGTAAAGCCTAGAAAAGGATGAGACTAAAGCCCATAGACAGTTGAGTCACTTGTGATGGTAACCCAACCTATAGACTGGAGATCCCAAGAAATAGGTTCAAAGGGTAATAACAAGTCATGAAGTGATATGAGTGGAATCATGCTATTATTATTTATGGAGATAACACTCCAAGTTCATCCCTACGAAGCATGACATCCTGAAGCGATACAAGGATGAGTTAATATAACTCTTAATGAGATCTAAACTCTATGTTGAGTGGGATACCTAGCTACAGGAGTATTCTTGTTAGACTCACCTATGCGATTGTGGAAGTGTGGCCGCTTCCTATGGAATTTGGGCAAATTCTCTAGAGCTTTCGCTATACTGGGATATAAGCACATGGCCATAAAGTGCTGGCTTTTGGACTACACCCTAGTAGGGTTGTGTGTGTGGTGTTGTCTGAGATAGAGTTCAAAACTACGGTTACTCTAGTATAATCGGAAGCACTATTACTACGTAAAGGTTCAAGTTGAAAAACACCTTTACTTATGCACAGTCTTATGATCAGTTGCTCGATGAAAGGGAAAAAAACATTTTCCAAATTTATTAAAATAAGTGGGGGATTGTTGTAATATATTTTAATAAAATTTTGTTTTATAAAATTGTATTTTAATATAGTGAAGGATTATAGTATTTTAATGATACTTAAAATACATGTTATTAACATTTATTAACCTTTATTACTATGTTGTAACTACTGCTATCTTTATAGTGATTAAATGAGCTCAATTTATTTGGAAAAACTGTTGGAATAACAACATTTGCTAGCTGCTATCCTTTTGGCTTTGAATGCTACCTATATATCATTATTTGGATATTTATACTTGGGTGATATATATATATATATATACATGGAGTGACTGTGTGTTTCTGACTACTAATTGGCTCAATTGTTTAATAGGAAGCTTTATATAAATATAAAGGGATTGTCTCCCACTGGTTGTACGTGTAGATATATACATATAATATATATATATATATATAACATTGTTGTTGTGAACCATTATGAGTGAACATTGCATATTGTTTTCTCCTATTCTTGATGGTTTCTAAAAAGATTAATAAGAGTTTTTATATAATGAGTGAGTCGTCTATTTTCCAAATTAAGAAAAAGGAGCTTTCCATATTTGTGATTACCGAGCAACAAATCCGAAGGGTGTTTAGTTTACCATGTTTTCTTGGTGGAAAGAAAAATCTGAGACAGAGAAGATTCTGGGCTGTTTTATCCTGGGGACGACGTGGCATGTACGAACTGCTTGCACACTTTGGGCAGAGGCGCGAAACGTCTTAAAGAAAGTGAGATCCGCTACTCGGCCCAAGATTTATCAAGAGGCTACTGATCAGGTGATTTTTTTCCTATTCTGTATACAGTTCCAACAGAGAGCAGCCACCAAGAAGGAGAGAGAGAGAGAGAGAGAGAAAGAGAGCGGAAGAAGAAGAAGAAGAAGAAGAAGAAAAAGAAAGGAGGAGAAAAGAAGGAGAAGAAAATAAAAGATCCTAGGATACCACTCTTCATTACCAATCCAATCTAACTTGAAAATCTAAGAGGTGAGTTAACCTTTTATTTTGAATATATATATATATGTATTTGAATATATATATATATATATGTATTTGATGTTAAGTCGTGGGCTATTTCTTTATCAGTTTCAGGCCTATCGGAGCCGTTTGGGGTGTTTTCAGAGCAGTTCTGGGCCTGGCCTGTTTGGCAGATTTAGGTCAATGATTACTTGTATAAATACCTTCTCTCCGTCCCTTGTAAACCCGGGCAGCAGCAGATTAATAAAATACCTCTCTCTCTTTCCGCCGTGGAGTAGCACGATCATCCTGATTGTGTGAACCGCGTAATATCTTTGTGTTGTTTCTTTGTTTTCTTGCATCTTGTGTTGTGTGTGTTCATCGAATTTTTTCCTAACATTTGAATCCATGTGTAAACTAGGATTTACAATTAAGATTGATCTTTGTGATCTTGTTGTTGTGGTTATGAATATGTGACTATTTTGATTTATCTAAATTTACAGTGGCTGAAAGTAAAAAAAATTCATATAAAATTGTGGTTATTGAATTTTGGAATTCTGCTCGCGAATCCTATGTAAAACGCGATTCTGCACTTGTTTCGTCTAATGGTGTTTTTCCCAATTCTGCACCGTTTGGGCAGAAAATTCCTATTAAAGTAGCAGTTTTATGAAGGTTAAAATAAGCATATTTGCTATATCAGATTTTTGTGTGATTTCGTGCTCGTTAATATGAATTAATTTGTTCATAATTAGAAAGATATGAGTTCTCATGTATAGTTGAACCTTGTGAAATCATGACTCTGTGATTTTGTATGGGTTATGAATCTGTGTGAACATGTAGCTGTTAATATGATTTTACAGAAATTTGATTTGAGATATATGAATCTCTTATAAAGTTGAGTTTTGTGAAAAATGTGGATGTATGAACGTTAGAAAAGTCCTTAGAGTTCACCACTACTCCTTATGATTTTAGGTGACGACATCGTGGATGACCCGTCCTTGTGTGATTAGACGGCGACTACGTGGATGACCCATCTCTTTATTTTTAAGCCTTATGCCTTGCTTGTTGGTCTATTTCATGTGTATTTAGACATTGTTTATTGACGTCAAGAACGTAAGGACTAGCCTCTCGGTGTATACTCAAATCCCAGTGATACCCCATGGGAGTTGGGACCGGAGTGGGAGTTTGTATTACGTTAGGAGACATATGAGATATATGTGTAGGCTGAGCCATAGATTGGTGGCTGAGGTGGTGAACATAAGGTGTAATTGGATCGAATATTAGGTGTTTTTTTTTATTTTTTTTATTTGCATCTTTATAGTTGTAATGTGTTTTATTATTTCTAGTTATATGAAATTCTAGGAGTTGGTAGACGTGTAGTTTTCATGATTTTAAATTTCGGTGTTGTGCCCTTCGGCTGAAACGGTAGTTTATTATGTGTAACGTATTTTTTTTGGGAACGTAGTAATTTGATAATAAACTGGATCAGATTAGTAAGTTGAATATTTTGGATAGTTAAATTCATAGTTTATGGCCGTTTCGCTTAAACAAAAGTAAAACGACGATCCGAACAACTTTTGCGTTTTACACTTTTCCTAAAAACGTCATCTTGACACTGTTTTCATCGATTTTCAAAATCTGCTGAACATCGTCTATATAAGAGCTAAAGTTTAATAATTAATTTCTGAATTATCGATTTAGATTTAATGAACGGGGACGAGAGTCTTTCCTTGGAAATTTTATTCTGGATGTTTTTCGTGTTTTAAGTTTTGTCTAATTCTAGCTCTTTGTTGGAGATAAATTCATTTTAATTAATAGCACCTTGTTATTGGCTTTCTACTATTGCATTAATTTCTATTTATACAAGATGGTAGGCCCACTAATGGTTTGCAGGTATCGGCCTACCATAATTAAGAAAGGTAAGTATTTAGTTGTTTTAATTCGGGCAAGAAACTATTTGCCACCACATAAAGGGAAACTACTCTACTGTCCAGATATGTGTGTGGAACTACCTGTCTTGGCCCAAGAATGTTGTAGTGTGGTTTGTAATCTACGGGCTCAAGTTGGATCTCTAAGACTTGTGTTTTGTTTAACTCATACCAGTTTTGTAACTGAC
Organism: Hydrangea macrophylla; assembly: GCA_033977485.1. Classification (NCBI taxonomy): domain Eukaryota; kingdom Viridiplantae; phylum Streptophyta; class Magnoliopsida; order Cornales; family Hydrangeaceae; genus Hydrangea; species Hydrangea macrophylla. Next base: position 51,725,741 of record CM066998.1, on the reverse strand, counting down.
CCGAGTGTGTTATGCAATCGGGTGCATTTCTGTTTGAAACATATCGGATGACATGTGCATGATAGTATAGTTGGAGTTCGTTGTAGAGCAGCCGAACGGTTTGTGAAGTTAAAGATATCTAATTTTCATTCTTTATGTATTATATGATACTCTTTTATTTAGTTGGCATTGTGAGCCAAGGTTGAGAACTTGTATTAGGTGTAGTTATATTTCAGTTGTATTATTGGACTTTTGGGGACGTTTGTAGCAGATCTGACCTGAGATAGTGTAGTGTTAAAAATTGCTCCGTTTATTATTATAACCAGATAACTTTATAGTGATTCAATGGAAGAAAATTTTATTATTTCTATGTAAAGGGAAACGTTTGGTTTTCATTTTGTAATAAATAAGAATGGAGAAACGTGGATTTTTTCTTGCAATATTTTTGGGAATGAGTTTGATGATAAATGAGTTTTGTTTAAATAGAGATCATGTGATTTATGAAAGTAATTAAATTCAATTTTTCTTAAAATGGTCTTTTAAAATTGGGTATGGGTTGTCACCCTTGGGGTTTTTGGCAATTGAATATTAGTCTGGATATATGCCCTGGATTGAATATGTAGTTGTCCAAAAATCGGGGAACATATCATTGTGTAAAAGTGACTTTAACTACAAGTGCAGACAATATTAGGGAATTAAGGGGTTCTTTATCACTATATTTCTTCCCCGCGTGGATATATTCTACAAATATACCCACTTATCATCGGCGCGCAGTTCGCACGAGCAAGCGATTCTGCCCTGTTTCGACTCTTGCCTACTGCTCTATCACATTCAACACTACACCGTGATCAATCCCATGTCAGGGATTAGGCTCCACAATTCACATCATTCATCTCCATTTTCTTGTCTCTCTTTACCTCGATCCATTTTCCATGACAGACTCTTTCTTTTACTCTTTATATTAGATTCCTTGGCCTTCTTTGATACTGACCACTTTTCTGCATTCATTTGCTTAAACTCTGAGGGAGGAAAAGGAGAAGTTTAAGACCCCTCTTTTAAAGCATGCATATAAAGAATCTATTCTATAAACAAACTTACACTTGATAGATATATATTTCCAATCTTCATAGCTTTTGAAAATCAGGGAGTTCACAACTTTTTTTTCTATCAGAAGAATATGAATACTCCTAACAACCTCCACAACCTTACAAAATACAAAGCTTAGTGAAAGCTTTGCTGTTCAAAAATACAAATCTTGTTGACAATCTTAATGAAGGCTTTTTGCTGTTCAAAAAAAAAAAAAAAACCCTTGCAAAATACAAACCGTTAGCCTCAAAGTTTTCAAACATTCCAGAAACCATACCAAACCATGAACAAATTGGTACAGCCACAAATGGCCCTACCAAAGGATATCCCCCTAGCAAAACTGCAGAATAAAACAATGAGTGCAGGTAAAGTTTTATTTCTTGGTATCTAAGACTATAAGAGGTTAGTGGATTGCAACATACCAAGGTAATACCAAGAATTAAGGAAGCACGGACTCTTCTAAAAGGTTGGCGTGTCTGCACTCGATGTACACCCGCATTGGTGTGGATTCTTCTTGGATACGGCATGGTGTTTCTTCTATTTATTTATTTTTCTTAAAAGAGGGACTCTGACATAATTTTGAAAACTTTGGAGCCAAGTTAAGAGTGTTAGGAGTTGGATCACATTTCAAAAGGCTAACATGACATTCTTTATGTTTGTTATTTGTCTTAACTGCACAAAAAATAAAATAGATTATACAATTAAATATAAGTATATATATTTTTTATAATTTATAAAAGTACCCCCGCACCCCACCCTTGCTTTTTGGAAAATTGGCAAATTCTTCGATCCCGAATCCCTGCCTCCATATCTCCGAATCTGCTTTGGTGCTTCCTAGCCAAGAATACAGATGAACTAAACATGTAAAATACGTGCAATTTTATACAAGGAGACATTATGAATATGCAACACACAATAAAAGTAATGGTGACCTATAAGCAAGCAAACCACAACAATAATAACAGATGAAATTGACTGATGATTTAGTCCAGGAATTGAGCTTTGTACGAATTTCTCAATCTTTGTGCATTCCCTCAATATGCCTCCTCTGGTGTAGATGATCTCAATAGTGGAAAAGAGGTATCAAGATGAGTTACGCTTGGGCACAATAAATGTTTAGCCATATATTTGATAGTGGGTTCGGATTCTACTACTAGCTTGCCTCCATGAATGCATGTACTATGGGATTGGTGGGATTGCCCAAGGTTTGCCCCGTGTTGTATTCTTATCAAGTTTGCTATAGATAAATTTGTTGGATAAAATTGATTTTGACCATGTTTGAGTTCAAATAAAAGTGGGACCCATTTAGAGTTTGAATGGGGTCTTTGTGGATTTGTGTTCTCCTCCATGAGGAGATGAACTTTGGATATTTACATGTCCAAAATCATTGTTAAGTGAATGAGAAATTACTCCCACAATGAATACATATGTATAATGTATATCCAATGAGTTGTACATCCATTGAATACACATGGATAATGTACATACATGAATGAATCATGTACATACATGAATGAATCTATAGATGAATCATGTTCATACACGAATGAATCTATAGATGCATAATGTACATATATGTATGAATCCACAGATACATAATGTACATCCAATGAATCCTCTCTCCCCTTAGTCCTATACATTCTGAGCTTTCTCTTCAGAAATTCATAGCCAGAAAATGAGAATTCACTTTCCTTCCTTCCAATATTCATTCCTGAGAGAGTTATAAGCATAGTTGGTTCGCTGGAACGGTTGTACACCGTGCTTGTCAATAGTTGTTGTCGCTGTATCCTGAGAGACGGGCGCCGAAGAAATCCTCAAGCACTTCTGGTGAGGCGACAAATCTGATTAAGGAAACTGTGTAAATCATAGGCCTCGGTTTGCTTTTTTATTTCAGTTTCTGGTTTTCTAATTTTATTTGTTTGTTTCTAGTTTTATGCTTCTTTTTTCCTTCTGTTTTCATCAAGTGTAACTTACGGATTTGTTTGCTAGCTTTGAATATCAATACATAAATTTTCCAACAATCTTAAAATAGATTCGATATTTATTCAGAAAAAAAAACAGATTCGTTTAAAAACGGAAATTATTTTCTAAGGAAAATTTTTGAAACATAAATATTTACAAAACTGTTTTCTTTTACAAAACTGTAACATAATTTATTTTTCAGTTGCAGTTCTGAAAATGATCATAAGGTTATTTTGGATTTAATTTTTACTTTGATAAAATTTTTAGAAATGGAAACTACTGGGAATGATGCTGTGAACACCAACGGTGCTACTGGTTCTAACACTGTGGTGATTGGTTCGATCCCTGTGAAGGTTCCCACAGTCCAAATGGTTCCTGTGAACCACGGGGAGAAACCCGAAAAATTCAATGGAGTGGATTTCAAAAGATGGTAGCAAAAGATGCTGTTTTATCTTACCACTTTGAACCTTGCGAGGTTCTTGAAGGAAGATGCTCCTATTCCAAATGAGAACAAACAAGCTCGGGAGGTTGTATTAGCCATTGATGCTTGGAAACACTCAGACTTCCTATGCCAAAACTATGTGTTGAATGGCTTGCACAATACACTCTATAATGTGTATAGTGTTAAGACCACTGTTAAGGAACTGTGGGAGTCCTTAGACAGGAAATACAAAACTGAGGATGCTGGGTCCAGGAAGTTTGTAGTGGGAAAATTCCTTGACTACAAAATGGTGGACTCGAAGACTGTGATCAGTCAAGTTCAGGAGCTGCAAGTTATCTTGCATGAAATCTATGCTGAAGGGATGACCTGAGTGAAACCTTTCAGGTAGCTGCCATTATCGAAAAGTTGCCCCCTGCTTGTAAGGACTTCAAGAACTACCTGAAGCACAAGCGAAAGTAGATGAAGATTGAAGACTCATCGTCAGGCTTCGGATCGAGGAAGACAAAAAAGGAGCTGACAAGAAAGTGGGGATTAATTTTGTGGCCAAGGCTAATGTGGTTGAACATGATCAAAGTTCAAATTGAAGAAAAAGCATTCTGGAAAATAGTCCAAAATGGGGCCAAAGGTGGTATCTCTAAGTAACCTAAGTTTCAATTTCAAGGGAAATGCTACAATTATGGCAAAACAGGACACCGTGCTTCAGAATGTCGTCTGCCACAGAAGAAAATCAAGAAGAATCATGAGGCTAATATGGCAAAGTTAGACTCTATCTCGAGGGATGTCTCTGAGATTAATCTGTCAGCTTTGGTCTCTGAAATGAACTTGGTGGGTTCAAACCCAAAAGAATGGTGGATAGACACTGGTGCTACTCACCACATATGCTCTGACAAAGCGATGTTCACTTCCTTCGAACCAATGACGAACTGTGAGAAGATGTTCACGGGCAACTCAGCCACTTCTGATGTGGAAGGTCAAGGAAAGATAATTCTGAAGATGACTTCAGGGAAAGTGCTAACTCTGAACAATGTCCTATATGTGCCAGAAATTCGCAAGAATCTAGTGTCTGGTTCTCTTCTAAGCAAGCATGGCTTTCGAATGGTTTTTGAGTCAGATAAGGTGGTGCTGACCAAAGATGGGATGTATGTGGGAAAGGGGTACATGAGTGATGGCTGTTTAAGCTTAATGTAATGACTATTGTTCCCAAAATCAATAATATGAGTACTTCCTCTTCTTACTTGCTTGAGTCTTCCAACTTATGGCATGGTAGACTAGGACATGTTAATTTTAATTCTTTGTAAAGATTAATTAAAGTAGACCACATACCCAGTTTTCATATTGATACAAGTCATAAATATGAAACTTGTGTTGAAGCAAAGTTAAGAAAGTCTTCATTTCAATCAATAGAAATAAGCATCGAACCATTGGAATTAATCCACACTGATGTATGTGATTTAATAATAGTTCAATCAAGAGGTGGCAATAAGTATTTTATTACTTTTGTTGATGATTGCACTAAATATTGTTATGTTTATTTGCTAAAAAGTAAGAATGATGCTTTGGATAAGTTCATTCTGTACAAGACAGAGGTTGAAAATCAACTAAGCAAAAAGATTAAGGTATTAAGAAGTGACAGGGATGGTGAGTATGTAGCACCGTATGGTGAGTATTGTGCACAACATGGAATTATTCACCAAACCACTGTGCCTTATTTGCCTCCATCAAATGGAGTTGCTGAAAGGAAAAATCGTACCTTAAAGGAACTGGTGAATGCTATGTTAATAAGTTCTGGATTGCCACAGAACTTGTGGGGGGAGGCAATTCTCTCTGCAAATTATATTTTAAATAAGGTACCTTGAAAGAAAGTTGATCAAACCCGTATGAACAGTGGAATGGTCGAAAACCTTCCTATAAGTTCTTACGAATGCTGGGGTGTCTTGTAAAGGTTTTTGTACCTACTCCTAAGAAAGAAAGGATAGGTCCAAAACTGTAGATTATTTATTCATTGGCTATGCACATAATAGCAGTGCATATCGGTTTCTTGTACACAAATCTAAAAACCCAGATATACACAAGAACACGATCATGGAGTCTAGAAATGTGTCATTCTTTGAGAATATATTCCTTGTAAAGAGGAATATAGTTCTAAAAAATGCACATTTGAAACTGTTGGGGAAAGTAGTAAAACCCGAGAAGAGAATGTTGATGTTGAGACTAGACGTGAAAAAATGGTTAGAACATCAAAGTCTTTTGGTCTAGACTTTCTAACCTATTTGTTAGAAAGTGAGCCGCAAAGCTATGATGAAGCTATAAGATCACCAGATGGTCCATTATGGAAAGAAGCAATCAAGAGTGAAATTGATTCCATCTTACAAAACCATACTTGGGAACTAGTTGATCATCCTCCTGGATGTATGCCTTTGGGGTACAAATGGATTTTCAAGAGAAAAAAAAACGGATGGCACTATTGATAAGTATAAGGCAAGGCTTGTGATTAAAGAGTATAGACAGAAGAAGGGTGTCAAACGGGGGTATTTGTAAAATATGGCCGCGCTAAAAGAATCAAATACACTAAATTAGCTTACAATTCCTTTGTTTATCTGCAATTTGAATTGCAATGCTAGTTTGTACACAATTTGATTAAACTATGATAAGTGGTATTGTTTTAGTGGTTATTTGTGCAGATTACTATTGCTGTGTGAAGAATTGGATGAGAATGATAAAAAGAAGTGCTTGGTTTTAATGAAGACAACTCAATCATAAAAAGGAAGTTTCGAGCGATCGAAGATGTCTCGAGCGATCGAGGGTTCGATCGATCTAATGCAGTTCAAGCGCTCGATCCCAGAAGTTCAATCGATCGAGAGATGTTCGATCGATCGAACATGGCTTTTATCAGATTTTATGCGCACGCAGTAGAAACAAATTTTTAACCCTAGCATTAGATTTATGTATATATAGTCGTATTGTATACGTCCAAAAGGACGCCCACTTTTACTTTTTATCAGTTTTATATAGAGAGAAGAGAGTTTCTTCTTGTTTTTTGTAGGTTTTATCAAAGATTGCTAGTGTTTGGCTTGATTTCTCATAGTTTAATACAAGTTCATCTTTCCAGGTTACTTCGTATTACTTTACTTATATTCTGCTCGTAGTTTATTATAGTTCAATCTGTTAAACTAGTAGTTTTGCATGTTAGATAAGTTTACACCATTAATTTTCATAGTTTTCATGATTAAAACAAAACCAAACAAGACTTTAATGGATCTTTATATTAAAAACGACTCTGTGATACTCCAGACTATGTCTGAGTAGTCCCCAGGTTGGGAGATCATGATGAAACTGTGATCTCAAGCCTCTGCCATGCAGCATAATAATTCCTGTGTTCGATCGATCGAAGTTCGTTCGATCGATCGGACCAGAGACATTGTCCATCGATCGAAGACATTTCGATCGATCGAGAGATGAAGATGTTCGATCGATCGAAAGCGCGTCGATCGATCGAACTCTCTGATTCTTGAGAACACTCTATGCAGTATTCCTAGACTTTCTGCTTTACAGATTTGTTATCAAACTGTCCCCAAACGATCAGTTTGTCAAAGCAGTCTTTAAACTTAAAGCCATAAGGCATTTTTCTTCAATACATTTTGCAAAACACCCTCAATGATAACACCATTATAGGTGCGAGTCTTAACTATTAATCCAAACCGCTTTTATGTGTTTCAAACTTAATTGTGATGACATAGTCTCGGTCATGAAAGGTCTATGGATTCTTTATCCTAAGAGAAATACGGAATACTGTAGAGGATGTACTCCATTGAGCTTCAACGTAATTGCATGGTAGATGGCTAGGTCGTGGTGGATTTGTGTGATCCCAACATTTCCTTTTATTAAGAAAAAACACATTTTAAAATATCGCTTTAATTAGTTAGTTAGTCATTAGTTTAATTTAGTTTAATTGCTTTATCTTTAGTAGCTGATAAACCGTGGAACTTGGTGTTCTACATCCTTTTAAAATATTGATTTTTATTTCCTTTTTAGAGATTAACCTAGGTATTTAGTTTAACACCTTCCCTGTGGGATCGACCTGGACTTAACCAGATTACTACTTACACGATTACCTACACTTGGGTATAGCACACATGCACACACAGAAAAATATTTGTGTCAAGTTTTTGGCGCCGTTGCCGGGGAAGGTAACGAGTTAATACCTAGATTACCTCAATCTTTTCTTGCCTATTTCTGTTTTCCTTTTTCTTTTAGTTCTTTAGAATTAAAACTTCTTAGGATCTTTCCCTTCATGTCTGACAATTCCTTTGAAGGAACTTACAGAAACCCACTCTACTCATCTGATTCATCTAGTTCTATTAATCCTTTAGTAACACCAACAGATTCAATGGCTGATAATCAAAGTGAAAATGGTGAAAACATGGTCGTTCCAATTGACGATTCGCTGCGTCCGTTGTGTGATCCCATGCAACCTGACCACGCACCCACGCCATCTTGTATTCTCATTCCACCTCATGCTGGCAAATTCCAATTTTGTAATGGAATGATTCAACTCCTTCCAACCTTCCATGGAATGGAGAGCGAGAAGGCGTATCTACATGTCAAGGACTTTGAAGATGTTTGCAAAATATTTTCACAAAATTATCCTGTGGATGTGACACGTCTAATGCTATTTTCCTTCACCCTGAAGGATAAAGCAAAAGCGTGGCTGCTCACTTTAAATCCGAACTCAATCTATACATGGCATGCGATGAACACCGCATTTCTAAAGAAATTCTTTCCACCTCGCATGACCACCGAGCTTAAACGACAAATAAACTCTTACAAACAAAAGAGCAATGAAACCTTCACTCAAACTTGGGAGCGTTTCAAGGATTTTCTTCTCTCATGCCCACATCACGGGTACGAGAAATGGCGAACCATAAGCTACTTTTACGAAGGGATAAATGGTGAAACTAAAAAGTTGGTCAAAATTATGAGTTCAGGGCCATTCCTTCGCAAAAACACTGAAGAAGCTGAAGCTCACTTCGAGTGGTTAGCTGAACATGCCCATGAATGGTCCAATTCAGATGATGTCTCACGCTCACAGATATCCTGTGTGGAAGAAAAAAGTCTATATCAATTAAAAAGTGAGGATCATCTAATGAATAAATATGAAGAACTAGTTAAGAAAGTGGAAGAGTTGGGAATGAAAGGAGAGAGTTCTAGGCAGGATTTGCCTGAAGAACCATGCGGCACATGCAACATGCTGGGACACACCAATCAATACTGTCCCAATGTGCCGTACTTTCAAGAACAACCCCCCATGGAAATGAATGCCATGCAAGGGTATAGGGGGGCGGGGAATTCCTACAACAATCATAATTCGCAAAATGTAACAATCGATGGAATTACCCCAGTTTTGATTGGAAAAATGATGCTGGGACACAAAACCAATATCAACAACAGCCCTACAATAACAACAATCAATATCAAGGGCAATACAACAGGCAGTCCCAGCCATTCAATCAAAATAGATCAAATAACTACAACAATGCTCAACCCTCTAATAATCAACAGCCAAATGTTTACGTGCCACCTCACAAAAAGGTGCAAGAGGAAGATCCACTCTCTAACGTGAATTTAACGTAATAGTTAATTCAAATGATGAGTAAAATGTCCGCAACATTAGAGAAAATGGATGCACGACAAGAGGGTTCGAGTGGCACGTTTCCTGCTCAACCACTTCCATACCCTAAAGGATTCAACAATGGTCCTAATAACCATGAGCATGCCAAAGCCGTGACAACTCAGAGAAGTGGCAAGGTCATAGGGAAAAATATGCCTCATTCTACTCCCGAGGAGTATGAAGAGGATGAAGTGGTGGATAAAAGCAAACCATCTACTCAAGAAGAGGAGTCGTCCACTAATGGCAAATCATTAGAATCAAATGAGGACGCTCCTAAAGAAGTAGAAGAAGTTGAGAGAAGGCTTGGAAAGGAGCCTGCCATTAACGAATTACCTAAATGCCCTTTCCCTGCGCCTTACCCTCAAAGGCTTAAGAAACCCCAAAATGAGGCAAAGAATCAGGAGTTCTTGGAATTATTTAAACAAGTCAAAATCAATCTCCCACTCCTTGATGCAATCTAACAAGTGCCAGCCTATGCTAAGTATTTAAAAGACTTATGTACAGTCAAAAGGAGGCAAAGTGTAAAGAAACATGCCTATGTCGCTTGCCAAGAAAGCGTAATCATTCAAAATGAATTGCCTCCGAAGCTCAAAGACCCTGGCACCCCAATTGTCTCGTGTTGAATTGGGAATCAAAGGATAGACAATGCACTCCTTGATGTAGGAGCGAGTGTAAACCTGTTGCCATACTCAGTCTATAAACAACTAGGGTTGGATGAACTCAAACCTACCCGAGTTGCGTTACAACTGGCAGATAGGTCAGTCAAATACCCTAGAGGAATACTAGAGGACGTTCTGGTGCATATAGATAAATTTATCTTCCTGGTCGATTTTGTGATTTTGGACACTGAACCGGTGTCTAACCCATACTCACAAATCCCGGTAATATTTGGACGTCCATTCCTCAACACCATAGATGCCACAATCAAAATAAGAAGTGGTACCATGACCATCGTATTCGGGAACATGACCTTAAATGTCAAGATATTTTCAAATCCCCGACCTGACGAATACGAGGACGAAGAGGAAGTCAACCACATTGAGACGGTCATCGAAGATGAGGCCCATTTCGTTGACTACAAAGATCCTTTGGAAGTAGTAGTGGCACAATGTGATGCAGTCTACAAACCTAATGATTCAACTCCATTGGACGCTGCCCTGAATCATGCCTGCCTCATGATGGAAACAAAAGAGGAAGATAGAGCTAAATTCATGTGGGTCACACCATATGAACCCTTGCCTCCAAAAATGAAGTTAGCCATGCCTTCGAACTTTCAGTTTCCCGATTTAGAAATAAAGGAGCTTCCAAAAGAGCTCAAATACACTTTTCTGGGGACTGAAAAGACTTATCCTGTTATAATCTCAACTACGTTGAATTCTGAACAAGAGGATAAGTTAATTCAAATGCTCAAACAGCATAAGGGAGCATTGAGATGGACTATTACCGACCTAAAAGGCATAAGCCCATCTATTTGCACCCATAAGATATATCTGGAGGAAGACGCTAAACCTTCGCGACAAATGCAAAGGCCTCTGAACCCCAATATACAAGAAGTCATCAAAAAGGAAGTCCTAAAACTTCTTGACATTGGGATTATATATCCTATTTTCGACAGCCCTTGGGTTAGTCCAACCCAGGTGGTGCCCAAAAAGGCTAGTATAACGGTGTAGACACCACATTTTGTCGGCTATCAGATTTAGGAGACCCATAGCTTGGTGGTTTACGATGATAAAAAAGACTCAGAACGGACACCTGAAAGTTAGTTCTATCTCTCAAAATGCTCAGAATGACCAACATGCCCCCGAAAGCCCAAAAACTCCCAGATTTGGACCGAAAAGTTCTGGAGACATGCTATGTCGTAAATAAAGTCATAAAATAAGTTTTTAAGCAAAACCAGATGAAATCGTCAGCTCCCAGAGACCCCTGGAAGTTCTAGAAGTTCTCGAAAAGTCCCCGTTGACCAGTTTGACCAAGGTTTGACCAAAATCATCCGAATTCGCCGAAAGTTCCATGATCATTCTAGATCATGTGAAAAGTATTAAAATGAGTTTTAAAAGAAAATTGGACGAAAACTTCAGCTCCTGGGATCTCCCAGAGATTCCCAGAACTTCCCAGGAATCCCAGGATTGACCGGTTTGACAAAAAGTTGACTTTAAAAATAGAGCGTCGCAACAATTTTCAAACATTTTTCATAAATACTAGAGATCAATAGATTTCCAACGGTATATCGCACATAATTTTTGGATCTAAAACGAATTTATTATGAATTTCCGAAGGCAAAAAAGGCGATCAAATCGGTTTTTTATCATGAATACCGCAAAATTTTTTGAAGTAACCTATCTCCAAACTATTTTTTATGTAAAGTAAACTCTATTACCTTTCCAACGGTATAACACAATCTCAATTTGGAGTTCGTATGCATTTCGGACGAAATAGGGCCTTTTCGCGAATACCGGAACCTCTGGGGGCCTAAAAGGAAATATCTGGATGAATGAGGAGCAGTGCCGCCGCGGCACTGGCCCACTGCTGCAGCGGCACTGGCCCACTGCCGCCGCGGCACAGGCCCAGTGCCGCCGCGGCACTCTCCTCCAGAACAGTACACTTTTGTAAATATTTTTGGGGGTCCATTTTGATTAATTAGAAATCAAAACGACATAGTTCTATGTTTTCAGATGTTTAGGACCAATGAGAGTACTTTCTAAATCCCAAATCCACCCCACATTGGCCTATATAAACCCCCTTTGACTACTCATTTTGGGGGTGCCAAATACAAGTTTTGAAGAGTTTTTAGAGAGAAAGTTGTAGAGATAAGGTTAGAATAGAGAAAAAGAAGCTTCCTTCTTTGATTTTCAACAAGAGAGTGAGTTCTAAACTTTGTTTTTACTTCATTACTTCCATTTACTTCATATTTAATACACCCAACTACCATTCTAGTGGGTATTTAACAGAGAGAAAGCTACTTCCATGTCCAATGTCACCACATATGAGTGAAACACCAAACTACAAGTCCAAGATCATCATAAATATCATCTTTTGATTGCTATTTACTTGCTGATTATATATATGTTCATCTCTTCTTACCTCATTTCTTTTTTTTTTTTTTTTGTTTTTCTTTATTTACTTACTAGTCTATCATCATCTAGACGATGACATGAAGTTTGAGGTGAGTGAATCCTTATGGATAGTAGCTCTTAACCTCAAAAACATGTTTGATAGATGATGATCATAACCTCAATACATTCCTATGTATTCTTGAGGTTATCTTTAAAATGGAAATAATGTTCTCCAATAATCTTGGAGGTTCTTAATGTGAGTTAAATGTTGACATCCTAAGTGGTTTTAATCTTCATCAAGTATTGAAAATATGCTTTCAAAAGCCCCATTTCAAATCCCCCCCCCCCCCCCCCCCTCTTGAACCCTCATTTTGATTTAAAGGAATAAAACCCTAGCTTTGTCTTAAAACTCCCAAAACAGTGAGTAATTTGACTTCAATGATTTCCCTAGAACTCAATACTTAATGTATGAATGCAAGACCACTTGGAAAGTCTTCCTAACTCATTATAGAACACCCATGATTTTTGGTTTGACTTGGAGATGCATGGAAATGTTCCATTTTGGTCCAAACATTCTCTTCAGGTATTCTGCCTCTGCTGTCACAGCAGCTTGGCTGACTTTCAATCTGTTTTACAGACAACTTTTCCAAAAGAGGTGCTCCCAACTCATTTTTCCCTTAAATTAAAGTGTCTTAGGAAACGTTCTGTGTAAAATGGGCCCCTAGATCATTTGTTTTCATTTTCTAAGATATTTTGACATTTCAGTCGACAGTACAACTCTGTTTCTAAGTAACCTCTATTGTTCATTTGATTTCTCTCAATCTGTAATAGTTATTAAATATTGGCTTTTTGGGTTGTGTTCTAGATACAATAAGGAAGATCTCCATAAAAAATCATGCATTGAAAACACACCTAACCCCTCTTTTCAATTTCCAAAAGATCATGCTACTGTTCTATCCACTATTCACAGCAAGCACACTTTTAATTCCATCCTTTGATTTGATGCTTATATGTACTTCAAATTAGCTCATGTCTTAGGAAGTAGTTCATACTACATTTGTGCACATCCCATGATGATTTCCTTCATTCATACATTTACATTCTAGACTTCTACGTCATTCTAGGGATCCATGAACACAAAACACACTACAACCTTGGCACATTTTAGATACATGCATTGCATCCATGCAAAGATTTGGGGCTTTTGCGACTCCTAGTCTAAGAAGATTATAAGGAATGAGCTTGATCATACGTTCATGTTTCCCCTCGATCTAATCATCCTTTCTCATCCGTCCCGGGGATTGAGAGGTCTTCTTTTCTCAAAGATTAACATGCATCATACTAGCTTGCTAAGCATATTTTAATTTCTTTGATAATTTGTTTCAATAACAATTCATGTCCCCTTTAGATTAGGGAAACTTTATTACTTGATATATGATTAGACAATTTTTTCTAGGTTTATTTGTGTGATCTTTCACTTTTGCATCGTGTGATATTTGGCTTAGATCTTATGAATGATATCTTATCTTTTGATCTTCCATTTCAAAATTCTTGTGTGATGTAATATATTATCATAGTATTAATTGTCGAACCATACATAGTATAAGATGATTAATTGGTTGCTAATTGAGGCCCGTCGAAAGACGGGGCGAGTTGAGGGTGTTTTAGTCGTGACAAAGGCTCCTTCCTCTCTCGTACCAAAACCCCGAGCCAAGTTCTTTGGTTATGAAAGGCCGGTGCCCTTTATCCGTTTGGGTGAGTCAAATTAGGTTTCTTGGTTCCTTAAAGACCAAGTGGCGACTCTGTATCTGTTTTCAACAGAACTTTTCTTTTTTCTTTCAAAATGATCTCAAAACGAGCGAAAGGAGTGGAATTCCGCGTGTCCACAATCTGGCGACTCCACTGGGGATATTTTATTTTAAAACAAAATAATACAGAGGTTTGACTAATAAGAAGCATCCTTAAAATCATCTTTTTTACTGTGTCTGGTTCACCACATTGGACGCTGCATTTCCCCCTCCGACTGTGTCTGAAACGCGGCGCTGACATTGTTCAGGTCTTGGTGTGCCAGGGCACAAGTCACCATTGATACTGTACCTCTCAAGGTATATCAAAAAGAGTAAAAACCTCCGTACTGTCTCCCTGACAGTATATTGGAACTCTCGTCAATGGACCCTCTTTGACTAAACCCAGCCTTTGCATATAGATTCTTGTAGAACCTTTCATAGGACTGCTCATTTATCTTTTCAGATCGGACAATATGATATAACTGCTGTATGCCCTGGTGGATCTACCTGCGCGATGTAGATGCTTATGTGGCATGGGAACAGAACCTCTTTCTTATGATTCCCAAGGCAATCACTCACATGTGATTACATTGAGTTGACCTGCCTAGGCACCATAATAAGGATGTCTGCTCTATATTCACAAAGATATACACCGCAAACCTTGTTTGTTGATCCTAAGACATAGGAGTATGAAAACTAGCTAGACAGTATGATCACCATCATGTTAAACCTTTTTTCCCCAAAAACTCTATCCATATATCCTAGATATAACCTTGTTTTCCCAAAAACTCTATCTATATATCCCAGATATAACCTGTTTCTCCTAGAAACTTTGTCCAAATATCCCAGATATAACCTATTTTCCCCAGAAACTCTATCCATATATCCCAGATATAACCTGTTTCTCCTAGAAACTCTGTCCAAATATCCCAGACATAACCTGTTTCTCCTAGAAACTCTGTCCAAATATCCCAGATATAACCTGTTTTCTCCCAGAAACTCTATCCATATATCCCAGATATAACCAATTTCTCCCGGAAACCCTATCCATATATCCCAGATATGACTCGCTTCTCCCGGAAACCCTGTCCAAAACTTTTCAGAATATCCTGGAAATCCTTGTTATTCATCGATGGTCATACTGGAAAGTAAAGTTAGCACACTCTGTATGGTTGGGATCTTACTTGCTTAACTGTTATCTGCTAGAAATAGGGGCATCATATAGACTAGGGCTTACATCCGCATGATTACCTCATTTGCATGCACTGTTCCTGTCAGTCCGCACACACTGTCTCAGTCAGTCTGTAAACAAGTCAGTCCACATATGTTAACATCACTATCATTGTCTGTTTAAAGTCATCACTATCAAAATCTGGTACAATCCTCTCAAATCTGTAATGTCACTATAGATTCTCAAGGTCAACAGCTGGGATCTTTGTCTTGGGTCAGAAATTCAGATAACCGTTTTGGTCAGAATCGTCCGACAGCTTATTTCAGCATGAACCAGGAAGAGTTAGAAAACAAGGTTACCGAATTGGGAGCGACCATAAGCCAGCAGTCCGGCAGCCTGGCCCAAGTTTTGAAGTTCACGAAAGAATTAAAGCAGCAGCGGCCACAGCATCCACCTGGGTTTCCACCACCGGGGTTTGAACTGCCTCCACATAAGAATAATGGGGAAGAAGACTGGTTTCAAGGGGTCCCACCGCTTACATATAAGAAAAAGCTCCAGGAGAAAATGGACAAGGTTGACAAGTGATCGGGAGAGAACAAATCCTAATTACACGCCTTAATTCACATTTGTTAGTCAGTTTTATCTTGTTTTTGTGTAGTTTTACTTTATTTTTTTATTTTCTATCAGGTATTAGAAGAAAACAAGTATATCCGGTTAAACAAGGTGAAAAAACAGGAAGAAAGAAGCAGAAAAAGACACATCGCGTGCGCGAAAACCCAGATATCGCTCGCGCGATCCGCGCGCGCGACCTTCCAAATGTCGCGCTCGCGCGGCCCGCTCGCGCAATCCGTACAAAAAGCAGAGTTTCGTATTTCAGTTTTCTGAAGAGTCCTGTGCAAACGAAACTGTTTGAAGACGTCCAGATTGCAAATAACACCTGTTTTAATCTGTTTCGGGAGAGAAAAGCTTGGATACTCTCTTGAAAACTCTATATATATCTAGTTTTTATGTTTTTTGAGGGGACACACACCTAGAGATTCATTCACATACAGTCATTGAAGGCAAGAGAAAAGGGAAGAGCAAGCTTGAAGGTTTCTAATGGCTTACATCAACTCCATCTTCATGCTTTTATCCAACATGAGCAACTAAAACTCCTAATCTAGGGTTTCAATGAAACCCTAGCTATGTAAAGGGGGATTCTACACTTCTTTATTCTAAGATTTTATGTTTATGGATAGTGATTGTATGTTGGTGGATTTTATATAATCAGTTTTTAATATTAATAATCAAGAGTACTTTGGATCTATTCTTGTCTTAGATTTTTCCTTATACTTATTGAACTCAATAGTCCTTGATTTTTGTGATTGATAGGAGTATTTACATACAATGGTGCTTATGTGATTGTGATGTTTACATCTTTTATAATTCATGCTTAGGAAAGATGAGTTATGCTACACCCTAGTTATAGGTAGATAACTCATGTGAACCATAGATGGATTATGCTTAGATCAAACTAACGATATCTTCTTGACGATACTATTGGGCTTGTAGCTACAATAGATCATAACTATCCAAACATAGAACATAGAATGAGAAGTATAGATACCTAATGCATAGTTAGTGGTGGATTTGTAATCCTAGATCCCATCTCCTTATATTTAAACCAATTTCCAATTTTGCATTTAAGTTTACTTAGATTTAATTTTAGATCTTATTCTCATAATTTCATAGTTTAATTCATAGTTTAAAGTAGTAGTGACAACCAAAACCTAAATCAAAGCAACTTCCGATTTTCTTATAACTAGATAGATTAGATTGTAGTAATTAACGGATTAAAAGGTAACAATCTCTGTGGGTTCGACCTTTACTTTCCACACTACAAATCTTTTGAAAGTGAAGCATAAATAAACATACTTTTATATCTTGATTCTGACGAGATCAATTTTTGGCGCCGTTGCCGGGGATTGAAATAATTTTTGCCGTTAATTATTAGAATCATAATTTACTTATTTAGTAAATATTAGTTTCCATTGTATTTTCTTTGTTTTTCGTTTTACTCTTGAGTCGCTAAATTTATCCTTGTCCTGCAGTTCACAAGTCATCAAGATCTAGTACGTTAGAGTGGAGCAGCTGTGCACGCCAACGGAGCTTACGCGAACCTGCAAAGAAAATTGCGATAAAAATAAAAAACAAGTAAATTCGCTAAGTTTTTAAATTTCGCATCAACCACTGTAAGCCAGGGCGCTGTGACGCATTACTTGCATTAGGGTAGGTGTGGAGTTAGCATTGCATTAGCTAGGAAACCCGGGGCGCTGGGCTTGACGCGGTCATTGCATTACAGGATAATTTCATGCATCATATTAGTCTTGTGTGCTTGCATGCTTGGTTATTAGCGTAGCTAGTATTGTTTTTTTTTTTGTTTTATTTAGTCGGTCCGTAGTTTATGTTTGGGACTCGTTCAACTAAACCTGAATTGAATCCGCTTAATCTCGAACTTGAACGCACACTTAGAGGCTTTAGGTCATCAACCCAAGCTTCGAGAGCTTGGTTGATGTTAGACGACGAGTCCACACCTGAACCGTCATCTTCATTTGAATTAGAAATCCGTAGTACGCGTAATCGCTTAAGAAAAACTAAAACAATAAAAATCGAACCTATTTCGATGGCCGATTTTGGACAAAACCGGAATAATGGTAATAATCGGAATGAGGGGGATAATCCTAACATACCCCCACCACCACCATTAAAGGACTATTTCACTCCTACGGCCTATACACCACCATCGTGTATTGCATTTCCGGAAGTGACGGCAGCTCATTTTGAAATTAAATCCTCAACTATTGCGCTCCTGCCGTCATTTCACGGGCGTGTTAAGGAAGACCCTTATAATCACCTAGGCGAATTTCAGGGTATTTATGCGACTTTAAAGATTCAGAACTTAACAGATGATGAATTGAAAATGCGCCTGTTTCCGTTTTCACTTAAAGATAAAGCGAAGTATTGGCTCCAATCGTTGGAGCCAAATTCAATTAGGACATGGGATGAGTTACAAACTACGTTCCTACAAAAATTCTTCCCTATAACTAGAACGAATCAGATTAGAAAGTCAATAACTAATTTTACAATGCAAGATGGGGAGACACTTTACGATACTTGGGAACAGTTTAAAGAACTCTTACGTTCTTGCCCTCATCACCAGATACCTAAATGGCAGCTGGTGCAAGTCTTTTATGAAGGATTAATTCCTGCTTTTCGAAATACCGTCGATGCTATTTGTGCGGGGATGTTCCTCCACAAAAGTGCCGATGAGGCATGGAAGATATTTGAAACATTAAGTGAAAACTCCATGCATCAAGCGGTATCCGTACGACCTGAAGGACACCTTCTACCTATTCCAAAGAGAGAGGCGAAAGTTGAGTCTAATCATTCATTTGAAATTCAAGAACTAAATAGAAAAATGGACCAACTTATGATGATGGGTCGCATGCAAGGCCCACCTCCTTCTGCTGAAGTATGCCAGTTATGCTCAGATTCGTCACATTCAACCTTAGCATGTCCGTCCGCATCTCAGTTCCCGGAATTTGTAGAACAACATATAAATGCGGTTCAACAATTCCAACGACCAAATTATAACCCCACGGGTTATAAACCAAACACGACATGGGGACCTCATCCGAACCTTTCATGGAACTCCAATAGTGAGAAACCGTATTCGAAACCCGATACGACCAATTTTCCTAATGCGTATAAACCACAATCTAATCAGTATCAGCCGCATCCGAATCAACAAAGTCAATACCAACAGCCTCCCTTCTGGGCTAATCCTCCTAGGGATGAAACCTTCGAAGAGAGCATGTTGGCATCATTAAAGACCTTAGAGGCCCAATCACAATCGCAGTCTCAACTTGTAAATTCCCATACGCAATCTATAGCAAAGTTAGAGTCCCAAATGGGACAATTAGCTAATACACTGAATCGACGTAATGAGGGAAAATTACCAAGTCAACCTGTTCAAAATTCTAAAGATCAGTATGAGGTGAGTTCGGCGAGTGATCAAGTTAACGCGGTCTCAACAAGGACCACTGAACGTCCTGAGGAGGTCGTACTACCTCTCGAGGCAAGAAAAGATAAAAGTAAAGAAAAGGAAAAGGGTGAAAAGGAAGAGAATTCTAATCCAGTTTCAAAAGACGCTAATCCTTTGACATTAAATAAAACATCTAAAGTAGTGAATCCTTCCGATTATGTGCCTAGGATGCCATTTCCACCAAGTGAGGAAGCCCCAGCTCACTTCACTAAAAAGAGCACGAAACCGGAAGATATACTTGAAATATTTAAAGAAGTCAAAATCAATATTCCCCTACTAGAGGCGATTAAACAGATACCCCCGTATGCTAAGTTCTTAAAGGATCTATGCACTCAGAAAAGGAAGTCCAGAAACCATCTATCTAAGAAAGTGTTCCTAACAGAAAAGGTTAGTTCCCTGTTTACCACTAACACTCTCAAATATAAAGACCCGGGTACTCCAACCATCGCTTGTCACATAGGTGATAAATACATTCACCGGGCTCTTCTTGATTTAGGTGCGAGTGTGAATTTGATACCCTATTCAGTTTACGAACATTTGGGTTTAGGAGAACTGAAACCGACTACGGCCACCCTACAATTAGCCGATAGGTCAATTAAGTTCCACGGGGGGTAGTAGAGGATGTATTGGTCAAAGTGGATAAATGCTATTATCCGGTCGATTTTATCGTACTAGACACCGAACCTGTCCTAGATGCTAGTAAACAAGTTCCAGTCATTCTAGGATGCCCTTTCCTAGCTACGGCTAATTCAATTATTAACTGTAGGACCGGTGTAATGGATATAACTTTTGGTAACATGACCGTGCGTTTAAACGTCTTCAATGCATCTAATCAACCATATAGAGATGATGAAGAGGCAGATTGCTATGCCATAGACTTAATAGACGAATTAGTCGAAGAGGCAGCGCCTTTTATGTTGACTAAGGAAGCGTTGGAAGCATGCTTGTCACATTTCAATTTTAATGATTTCAACATTGACACAAATATTGCAGATGTAAACACTCTATTGGAATCAGCAAACACAACCAATGAACTTCCATGGAAACCTAAAATAGAAGCTTTACCGCCTCTTGCACATGAACCGGCCTTACCATCCATTCAGTGTTCTCCAACACTCGAACTTAAGCCGTTGCCGGATTCTTTAAAATATGCATTCCTAGGGACTAATGCAACCCTTCCTGTTATAATTGTGTCAAATTTAACTGAAATTCAGGAAGTACAACTAATACAGGTTCTAGGTAATCATAAAAAGGCGATTGGATGGACGGTCGCTGATCTAAAAGGAATTGACCCGTCAGTTTGCATGCATAGAATAAATTTAGAAGAAAATGCTATACCATCTATGGAAATGCAACGATGTCTCAACCCTAATATGAAAGAAGTGGTTATGAAGGAAGTGATAAAACTCTTAGATGCCGGTATTATATACCCGATCTCCGATAGTAATTGGGTCAGCCCAACTCAGGTTGTCCCAAAGAAATCAGGTATTACGGTTGTACCCAACGAAAAAGGAGTCCTTATACCAACCCGTCAAACTACCGGTTGGCGGGTTTGCATTGACTATAGAAAACTCAACTCGATGACGCGTAGGGACCACTTCCCCCTTCCATTTATTGATCAAATCCTTGAACGTCTGTCCGGTCAGAGCTATTATTGTTTCTTAGATGGATACTCTGGTTACAACCAGGTGCCCGTTTACCCCGATGACCAAGAAAAGACAACATTCACCTGTCCTTTTGGAACCTTTGCTTACCGACGTATGCCGTTTGGCTTGTGCAATGCACCGGCAACCTTTCAGCGGTGTATGATGGCAATTTTCTCGGACATGGTTGAGAAATTTCTCGAGGTATTCATGGACGATTTCTCCGTGTTCGAACCTACATTCGATGAATGTCTCCAAAATCTGACAAAAGTCCTCGCCCGATGCGAGGAAGCAAATTTGGTATTAAGCTGGGAGAAGAGCCATTTTATGGTTCAAGAGGGAATAGTCTTGGGTCACGTTGTTTCCAAGAGAGGTATAGAGGTTGATAAAGCGAAAATTGAATTAATAGACAAACTTCCACCGCCATCATCCATTCGTCAGATCCGCTCCTTTCTAGGTCATGCCGGTTTTTATAGGCGATTTATCAAAGACTTTAGTAAAATTTCACGCCCCCTGTGCAACTTGCTTGCCAAGGATGTTCCCTTTGTTTTTGACAACGACTGCCTGAAGGCTTTTGAAACATTGCGCACCTTACTATCCACGGCTCCGGTAATCCAATCCCCTGATTGGTCATTACCGTTTGAATTGATGTGTGATGCTTCTGACTATGCCGTTGGAGCTGTTTTGGGACAAAAAGTGAATAAAATTCCTCACGTAATTTATTATGTGAGTAAAACACTAAACGACGCGCAATTGAACTACACAACAACTGAAAAAGAATTACTTGCGGTTGTGTTTGCCCTCGACAAATTCCGTTCGTATTTATTGGGTTCAAAAGTCATCGTTTACACTGATCATGCGGCATTGCGTCATTTGCTGAATAAGAAAGAAACGAAACCTAGGTTAATCAGATGGATTTTACTCCTTCAAGAGTTTAACTATGAAATACGGGATAAAAAGGGTTCTGAAAACGTTGTAGCTGACCACTTGTCACGAATTCTTATAGAATCAAACGATATTACCACTCTAAAGGATTCGTTTCCAGACGAGCAATTATTCGCGTTATCTACCGTAAATCGTCCGTGGTTCAGTGACATTGTTAATTTCTTAGCTATGGGACATATCCCGAACAAATGGTCTCGTTTAGATAAAGATCGATTCTTCTCTCAAGTTAAACATTACTATTGGGATGACCCACTGTTGTTTAAGCACTGTTCTGATCAAATTATACGACGTTGTGTTCCGGAAAGTGAATTCAAATCCATATTAAATTTTTGTCACTCTCTGGAATGCGGAGGTCACTTTGGTGGCCGTCGTACGGCCGCTAACGTCCTCCAAAGTGGGTTATATTGGCCAACACTGTTCAAAGACGCATATGAATTCTGTCAGAACTGCGTACGTTGTCAACAAACAGGGAGCATGTCACATCGTGATGCGATGCCCATGACCCCAATCCTCATCATAGAATTATTCGACGTTTGGGGCATCGACTTTATGGGACCATTCCCATCGTCTTGTGGTTTCGAATATATTCTAGTCGCGGTCGACTATGTTTCTAAGTGGGTGGAGGCAGTAGCGACGAGAACCAACGACCATAAAGTTGTGGTTTCTTTTATTAAAGATAATATATTTTGTCGATTCGGTACGCCACGAGCGATTATAAGCGACGGAGGTAAACACTTTTGTAATCGTTACTTCGAAGCCCTAGTCCGAAAATATTCTGTCACCCACAAAGTAGGAACCGCATACCATCCGCAAACCCAAGGCCAAGTTGAGGTGTCTAATAGAGAGGTCAAAAGTATATTAGAAAAAATGGTACGTCCAGACCGTAAAGATTGGTCACAACGATTGACCGATGCGCTTTGGGCATATCGTACAGCGTTTAAAACCCCTATTGGGATGTCTCCTTACCGACTAGTATTTGGAAAAGCGTGCCACCTACCGGTGGAACTCGAACATCGATCTTATTGGGCCGTAAAAACGTTTAACCAAGATATAAAAGCGGCAGGATGTCATCGTAAACTTCAATTGCAAGAACTTGAAGAATTAAGAAACGAGGCGTACGAGAATTCAAGAATCTATAAAGAATGATCTAAAGCTTTCCACGATAAAATGATTATAAGAAAGAATTTTGAGGTTGGACAACGCGTCTGGTTGTTCAATTCGAAATTAAGATTATTCCCGGGAAAGCTACGGTCCCGATGGGACGGTCCGTTTACTATAACGCAAGTGTTCCCGCATGGAGCGATCGAAATCCAAGATTTGAACGGTGGAACACCGTTTAAAGTAAATGGTCAACGGCTTAAGCCGTATCGAACCGAGGAGACAGATGAAAGAGAAATCGAGTCTATAGATCTGGTTGATCCGATCTATCTCGATTAAGCACATGCATCGGTCGAGCTAGCGACGTAAAACTTAGCGCTTCTTGGGAGGCAACCCAAGCATTAGTGAGAATTTTCTTTAATTTTGTACACTATTTAGCAGTTTTTGGCCAATGTCTGAGTGTGTAAACACCCAGAAGATGAAAATTTGCAATTTTAGAACATTTATATAAAAAAAAAAAGAGAAAGTAGCATCTCGCGCGCGCGGCCCGCTCGCGCGAACGCTCCCTCGCGCGAGATATCCCCTTAGTCAAAAATTTTTTGATAGTTTAAAAAGAATCCTCAGTTTCTTCTCGCGCCAAAAATCGCGCCCGCGAGACTTTCGCTGGAGCGGTCCGCTCGGGCGGAATTTTCACTTAGAACAATTTTAAAAGAAACCAAAACCAAACCTCCGCTTTTCCTCGCGGAGGGATCCGCGCCCGCGAGCCTCGCTCGCGCGATCCGCTCGCGTGAGGTACCCCTTCTTTTAAATACAGGGCTGTGCCCTAATTTTTTTTCTTCAGAATTACTTTTCTTTCTCTCTCGCTGCGTTTCTTTCTCTCTGCGACGCTCTCTCTCTCCCTTTCCCTCCTATCTCCACCACTCTTTCCATCATCACCCACCACCACGTCGACACTCATCATCACCGGACCACTACCACATCAAGCCGCAGCCGCCGCGGCACCGCCGCCGCTACTCGCGATCAAAACAGCAACCCCCTCCCTCTTTGCTTCTATCTCGATATACACAGGTATATATCTATATCTATTTGTATATACAAATAGACACATACACATATATATATTCTACATACACACATCTATACAAATCTATACATACGCACACACAAACCCTAGATCTGTACATACCCAATCACAGTTAGGGTTTGACATTTGGGGTTGCTCAAACCCTAAATCCAACCCATGAACCTTAAAGCTACACACAATACACACGAACTTCTTTAGACAGAACACATATCATACAACCGATTTGCATAAATCCAATCAGGGTTTGTGCATTAGGGTTATACAGAACTATGTGTGCCCGTTTCGAGTTAAATCTACACTAATTTTACACACAGATTTAATTTTATACACCCACGCACAAGTGGATTCTTGTATACACCCTCACATGCATACTCACGGTTGAAATTAGGGTTTGTGTTTGGGGGTTTGATACTCACAGTACCTGTATAGATTTCTACAATTCGAACCTCTCAATTTAGTTTATGTGCTTTAATCCCTAACTCACACTCACCCTGATTTCTATACCCTAAACTCAATAAAGTTCATATGTACGTTCATGCTTAGATGACAGTTAGGGATTTTTCTAATGACCACATTTATGTATACAGGGATGCATATACCTGAACACATTCTCTTTTAGGAACGTAGAGATTTAGGTGTATACAGTTTTTCGGAACTACGCTCGTTTATGCATTTGAATCTATCACTTTGACCTAAAAGTCTTAATTAGGGTCGATTAAATACAATTGACCTAAACACCTGAATACAGTTTTCAATTTTGAATAAAATGTTGGGATCAATAGTCTTAAGGATTTCAGTGTATAGGCATAGTTCTATATATTTATTGATACTCTGACAATTTAATTATGAAGTAATCGTCGAATTATCAAGTTATCAGGTTCATTGTTTCCTCATTGTGTTCACATTATAATGAGTACATAGATGTTAGTTTTAAATGTTCATACATGGAATTTCGAATCATATACTATAAATCCAGCTTTATTGACGTTGTTTCCATTCACATTTGATTTTTAATAGTACGCTTCGTACTTGAAAGATTCGAATAATGAGCGCAAACATGTAATGAAGGTAAATGGAAACAACTGGAATTCGATTTTGGAATTGTTTAGTTTAATGATTTTCGGAGTCACATTAACGTATTAACCCAACATATGACCATCTCACTCAACATTCAAATTATGGTGTGCAACATAAGCGTCGCTTATCTATACATTTATTTACATTATGCAATAAACACGCGGCAAGTACCCCGTGACTTGCCGCAAAGTGTGTGGCCTTGTCGGGACAGTGGGTGGGAAGGGATCGGCTCTTTTCACAGTTGCTGGGTGTTCCCCCGTGAACCCCAATTTCTTTTGAACTGTTGAATATTTGTTGATTGTGTCCCTTGCCGGGATTGTTTTCTTGCAGGTGACCCCTTCCCCTTATCCCTTTCTTTTTCTTTTCTGGGCATAGACCAATTTTAAAGCCCACATTTTCAAATATATATATATATATATATATTTTTTTAAATCGTACAAACCTGTTTCAAAATGACCAAAAGAACCGTACGATCCGCTTCTTCTTCCCAACCGCCTCAGAAAAAAGCCAAAGGCAAAGAAAAACAGACTGACCCACCTCCACCACCTCCTCCAGACGACCCTAACCCAAACGAATTAAGTCTTAAGTACGCTACCCGCGGCCTCAATTATGAGGCCGCCATAGATGCTGAGTACTTCGCGTCTGATAAAGACATGAAGTGGGGCCATAGTAACCTAGCTGCCCGAAAGCTGGCCCCACAGCTCTATTTTAGAAACCCCGACCTAATTAGTTATCCCCGCTTCGTTCGCCTCTTCTACCAAAACCTCCGCTACCATAAACAATCTTTAAGCCAGCACGCCTTCTTGTCCACCACCATAGATGGCCACGACATTACCCTCAACCCATACAACATCGCTGAAATCCTCCAACTCCCCTCCCACTCATACCAAGTTCCCAAATTAACCGTCCTCAACAAAGCCCACTCCTTCATTCATATCATTCAGGACATGTGTGGCGGCCGCTCTGGTTCGGGCCAATCTATTCGCCGATCGCATATGCCCCGCCAGATGTGGTTCGTCGACCATGTCTTTAAACGAAACCTGTACCCCCTTGGTCATGAGCAAGAACGGACCAAGGAAATCCACCATGCCCTCCACGCTGTTTACCGCAGCGATTGGTTTCACCCTGGCTTGATTATTATGGAGGGCATGCGTCTTGCGGCTCATGCCATTGACCACTCCCTTGATTCTAAACTTCTTCTGCCCTATCCTCGCACTATCACCGCTATTCTCCGGGCTAAGGCCTTTCCTATTCCTGTCGATGAGCCTATTGACGCACATATTCCAGAGTTCGCTTCCGCTTACTGGAAGCTGAGTTTGGATCGACTAGACCTGGAGGTTAGGAGAGCCCGAGAGCAGGCCCAGGCCCGTCGTGAGCAGGCAGCCCAGCGTCCACCCCCTCCTGAGGATTCCCCGTACGCTTGGATGTATGGGGATGTGTGTGCTTTCTGAGGTGAGACGCTGTGCTTGCAGTCCTACATGAGGTCCTTTTTCCAGCTTCATCATCCTGATCAGCTGGAGGACATTCTTGCTCAGGGAGAGGCAGCTTACCAGTCCGCGTTTCCGCGACAGGCACAGCAGGTGGCTGAGGAGGGAGTTGAGGAGCAGGGGGAGGTACAGGGTGAGGAGGAGGCTGGAGATGCTGGTGACGATGACGATGGGAGTGACGGTGATGGGGATGGTGATGATACTACGGGGCAGGGGAGTACTGGGTTGGAGTTGGTTTTGATTGAGGGTGGTGATGACTGAGTAGGTTTTGGTTGGGGGGTTTCGACATTTATTTTTCCTTTTTCTTGTATTTGATGGGAGATTTAGACATTTTCAGACATTCGGGCCTGTATATTATTTTATTTTGTTGCTTTTTCTGTTTATTTAGTCTTTTGGTTATTATTAGGATTTTACTGTATCCGGCTTCGACCGGCTTAGCTTATTTCCTCCTGTTTTTTTTTCCTTTGGGTCTGTAAATAATTTATTTTGCGCTTTTCTTTTGTTTTGTGGTTTGCTATATGTCTGGAACATAGTCATTTCACTGATCTTATTGTCATGTACTGCTTATGATGTTTTACTTCATTACTTATCACAACTTCACAAGCAGTCAGTCAGTAATGAGTAATTATCAAAGCCATTGCATGCTAACAGGAATTGATTAGACTCAGGTTTGGGGGAAATTATGCTGAAATGATCATTAACTATTCCGAATTATTAATTAAAAGTGAATATGATTTAATTTTGATCAATATGATTCCACATTAACCTATTCACTACGTTGACTCTCAGCGCATGTAACTGCTTAATAATTTAGGTTCATACATTCAAGTGTAGATCATTTTTGGTATATATTATTATAATCCTGAATGTCACCTATGTCTTTCATGACTATTACTTGCGCTAATTATACTTCAGTTGTGACGTTTTTTTTTTTATGTTTCAGGACATATCGCTACCACATATACATATAGTACCAAAAATCCTCTTTTCTCCTTATCATCTTTTCACTATGGATCATCCTATTTCCCCTCCCACTTCACCTGATAGGTCTTCTAGCCAGTCGAGTTACTATTCTGACTCTAGTTCGTCTTCTGATACTCTTATACTTAGTCCTAGGCTAGCCAAACCTGACGGCCCGGTCGGTCGTCCCGGCTGGTGTCGTCGTCGTCCTCGTAGGCCCATTCTTAGCTGTTCTGATTCTTCTGACGAGGATGACCTGTTTGGCGATGACCCTACTTTTCTCGATGGCCCTTATGGCGCTCCTCCTACATCTTCCGAGTCGTCTTCATCTGAATCGGCCGATTCCTCGACCGATGATGACGATGCAAGTGTTGTCTCAGGTTTCGTTGCGATTTCTTTATATGATCCTGTCGAGTCTACTAAGCCTACGGACGAGGTTACCTATCCATATAGGAACCTACCTGATTATGTGCCGGACGTTGTTCGACAGCGTCCGGGTTACCCAGATTGGTCTCCCGAGGATGTTGCCTCGATATTTGCGCCTTATTCCGGTCCTGAGGATGATAGGGTAGATTTGGGTCTGAGTGTCAGCGAGGGGATTGAGGAGGGTGGACGTCCGGATTTCCATGCTGATTTTGCGGAGGTGGACCCACAGTTCGACCCTGCGGAGCACCCGGAGTGGGAGCTTGTGGATTGGTACTATCGATCTGGCGTACAGCCGCCGTCAGACATTTTTAGTGGTGTGGACGTCATGGTGATATTCTACGAGGATTGCATCCATGTCATTGTCATGTTCCCCTCTGCATAGGGACATGCAGTGATTTGGTTTGGGGAGAGTATATGAATATTTCATTTTAGTGTTTTTGTTTCATTTTATTCGTATAGTTGTTTTTGTTTTCGTACTTCAGTTTATTTTTTGTTAGTTTTCTTTTATTCGTTATTTCATTCATTTGTTAGTTTTTAATTCATTGTAAAACATGTTAAAAAAAAAAAAAATTAGAAGTATAATAATAGTTGAGAAACAAACATTGTAGTAGTTCTATAAATAAATGAAATAAGTTTTTCAATACTGTTCAATATTGCGTTCCTTTTGATTATAATTACATTTCGTTGAAATTTTGAGAATTAAGAGAGTATATAATCAAATGTCTACTGAATCTATGAGAATACGTTCTGAGGATTATATATTATCGGAATCATTGTTTTATATCTTATACTTGCATATCTTGTTGCACTACACGTAGTTATATGGATACTTGCATATCCCCGGCAACGGCACCAAAAATTGATCTCGTCAGAATCAAGATATAAAAGTATGTTTATTTATGCTTCACTTTCAAAAGATTTGTAGTGTGGAAAGTAAAGGTCGAACCCACAGAGATTGTTACCTTTTAATCCGTTAATTACTACAATCTAATCTATCTAGTTATAAGAAAATCGGAAGTTGCTTTGATTTAGGTTTTGGTTGTCACTACTACTTTAAACTATGAATTAAACTATGAAATTATGAGAATAAGATCTAAAATTAAATCTAAGTAAGCTTAAATGCAAAATTGGAAATTGGTTTAAATATAAGGAGATGGGATCTAGGATTACAAATCCACCACTAACTATGCATTAGGTATCTATACTTCTCATTCTAAGTTCTATGTTTGGATAGTTATGATCTATTGTAGCTACAAGCCCAATAGTATCGTCAAGAAGATATCGTTAGTTTGATCTAAGCATAATCCATCTATGGTTCACATGAGTTATCTACCTATAACTAGGGTGTAGCATAACTCATCTTTCCTAAACATGAATTATAAAAGATGTAAACATCACAATCACATAAGCACCATTGTATGTAAATACTCCTATCAATCACAGAAATCAAGGACTATTGAGTTCAATAAGTATAAGGAAAAATCTAAGACAAGAATAGATCCAAAGTACTCTTGATTATTAACATTAAAAACTGATTATATAAAATCCACCAACATACAATCACTATCCATAAACATAAAATCTTAGAATAAAGAAGTGTAGAATCCCCCTTTACATAGCTAGGGTTTCAATGAAACCCTAGATTAGGAGTTTTAGTTGCTCATGTTGGATAAAAGCATGAAGATGGAGTTGATGTAAGCCATTAGAAACCTTCAAGCTTGCTCTTCCCTTTTCTCTTGCCTTCAATGACTGTATGTGAATGAATCTCTAGGTGTGTGTCCCCTCAAAAAACATAAAAACTAGATATATATAGAGTTTTCAAGAGAGTATCCAAGCTTTTCTCTCCCGAAATGGATTAAAACAGGTGTTATTTGCAATCTGGACGTCTTCAAACAGTTTCGTTTGCACAGGACTCTTCAGAAAACTGAAATACGCAACTCTATTTTTTTTATGGATCGCGCGAGCGGGCCGCGCGAGCGCGACATTTGGAAGGTCGCGCGCGCGGATCGCGCGAGCGATATCTGGGTTTTCGCGCCCGCGGACCGCGCACGCGATGTGTCTTTTTCTGCTTCTTTCTTCCTGTTTTTTCACCTTGTTTAACCGGATATACTTGTTTTCTTCTAATACCTGATAGAAAATAAAAAAATAAAGTAAAACTACACAAAAACAAGATAAAACTGACTAACAAATGTGAATTAAGACGTGTAATTAGGATTTGTTCTCTCCCAATCACACCCCCAAACCTACATTTTCGTAAAAAGAATAATCATAAAACTATTAATAATAAAATTCCTACTCCATTTTCGTATGGATAACGATTGCACTTAGCTTGTGCAACAAGCCTTTTAAACCTCTAGGTGTCCCTAGTCGGACGAGTGAAGTCTCGTGAGGGTTCTCGTCAACAAGTCACCCACAACCATATTTATTAACTTGTAAAGATTTAATTCAAAATTTTAAATATTTCAATATCACATCCTCTTTAGATACAATCACCCTCAAATGAAACTTTTAAATTATCAAGAGTGAAACAATCGTATGCCTTCCTACCTTATGAAAAATAATCTGAAAACATATATCACCAGAATCAATAAAATATATCGAAGACTCGCATGTGTGTGAAATAGTAGTCAAGTGGATACACGGCAACTATGAACTTAGAATATAAACCAGATAACTATCTAGTGATGCTTCAACTGCAAATCTCACGTTGTTAATTACACTCTAAAATAGATTCTCTTCGAAACAGGTGTAATCACTCATTTATATAAATATGCGAGAAGGAATTATTGTGCAAAGCAAATAAATTCGCATACTACTTTCAACAACGTACGACACGACAGAAATAAACTAGTCTCATAGATAGATTTCGATCGTCAAGCAAATATCATTACTACCATGCTTTTACTTCCTTTTCCTTATCGGTAACATTTTCAAATCATGTTTCCATAGAATCGACTAGGACTTTATACGGGTTGTAACATTGGTCAAGGGTTAAGGCTTAGAAAAGAAAGGTAAAAGGATTCAAAAAGTCCGTAAGTATCTAGGAATAGCCTTAATGTGTGACGCAAGGGCTTTACTACAACGACTATTTATATCACTCTCTTTTTTTTTCTTCTCTTTTTTTTTTTTTTTTTTGTTTTATCTTTTTCACGAGAATCATATCCTTCTTTTCTTTCAATAACTATATATATATATATATATATTTTTTTATTACTCCTCTTCTTTTACTACTCCATACATCATAATTTTTTCTAGTCGTTTACTAGCCCACTTTCTTTATGAAAACTATTCTCTACTACTTTTGGACATAGGGTAGGCAATATTTAATAGTGGCAAACTCCATATCGGAGTGGGTAGGATAATAGGTGAACAAAGAAATGGCTTATAAAAATGGCTCAAATGGGTTAACAAGGGATATAAAAATATTTATAATGGGTAGGCCAAAGGTCGAAAAGGTTTATTAAAACGGATGGCCTAGTGTCATTTTCTAAGGTTACATGTTTTTTCAATGTTCTAATATAAAAGGAAATATTTTTTTTTTAACATGGTAATTCTAATACTCACTCGACTTTCAATCAAAATGAAGAAATAATGAGACCAATCAACGAGATAGTGCGATGTGTCAAAGAGATTCGATAAATTTTAAACCCTCACAAAGAATAATAGGCTCTAAAGCTCACCGGGTTTAGTCTCCACACTTTTTACTATTTAGAAATCCAAGTTATATTACAGTTCAATATTAATATGTATCCATATAACTACGTGTAGTGCAACAAGATATGCAAGTATAAGATATAAAACAATGATTCCGATAATATATAATCCTCATAACGTATTCTCATAGATTCAGTAGACATTTGATTATATATTCTCTTAATTCTCAAAATTTCAACGAAATGTAATTATAATCAAAAGGAACGCAATATTGAACAGTATTGAAAAACTTATTTCATTTATTTATAGAACTACTACAATGTTTGTTTCTCAACTATTATTATACTTTTATTTTTTTCTTTTTTTCTTTCTTTTTTTTTTTTTTTTTCTAAAAACATCGTACAAACCTGTTTCAAAATGACCAAAAGAACCGTACGATCCGCTTCTTCTTCCCAACCGCCTCAGAAAAAAGCCAAAGGCAAAGAAAAACAGACTGACCCACCTCCACCACCTCCTCCAGACGACCCTAACCCAAACGAATTAGGTCCTAAGTACGCTACCCGCGGCCTCAATTACGAGGCCGCCATAGATGCTGAGTACTTCGCGTCTGATAAAGACACGAAGTGGGGCCATAGTAACCTAGCTGCCCGAAAGCTGGCCCCACAGCTCTATTTTAGAAACCCCGACCTAATTAGTTATCCCCGCTTCGTTCGCCTCTTCTACCAAAACCTCCGCTACCATAAACAATCTTTAAGCCAGCACGCCTTCTTGTCCACCACCATAGATGGCGCACGGATCGCGCGAGCGATCCGTACAAAAAGCAGAGTTGCGTATTTCAGTTTTCTGAAGAGTCCTGTGCAAACGAAACGGTTTGAAGACGTCCAGATTGCAAATAACACCTGTTTTAATCCGTTTCGGGAGAGAAAAGCTTGGATACTCTCTTGAAAACTCTATATATATATCTAGTTTTTATGTTTTTTGAGGGGACACACACCTAGAGATTCATTCACATACAGTCATTGAAGGCAAGAGAAAAGGGAAGAGCAAGCTTGAAGGTTTCTAATGGCTTACATCAACTCCATCTTCATGCTTTTATCCAACATGAGCAACTAAAACTCCTAATCTAGGGTTTCAATGAAACCCTAGCTATGTAAAGGGGGATTCTACACTTCTTTATTCTAAGATTTTATGTTTATGGATATTGATTGTATGTTGGTGGATTTTATATAATCAGTTTTTAATGTTAATAATCAAGAGTACTTTGGATCTATTCTTGTCTTAGATTTTTCCTTATACTTATTGAACTCAATAGTCCTTGATTTCTGTGATTGATAGGAGTATTTGCATACAATGGTGCTTATGTGATTGTGATATTTACATCTTTTATAATTCATGCTTAGGAAAGATGAGTTATGCTACACCCTAGTTATAGGTAGATAACTCATGTGAACCATAGATGGATTATGCTTAGATCAAACTAACGATATCTTCTTGACGATACTATTGGGCTTGTAGCTACAATAGATCATAACTATCCAAACATAGAACTTAAAATGAGAAGTATAGATACCTAATGCATAGTTAGTTGTGGATTTGTAATCCTAGATCCCATCTCCTTATATTTAAACCAATTTCCAATTTTGCATTTAAGTTTACTTAGATTTAATTTTAAATCTTATTCTCATAATTTCATAGTTTAATTCATAGTTTAAAGTAGTAGTGACAACCAAAACCTAAATCAAAGCAACTTCCGATTTTCTTATAACTAGATAGATTAGATTGTAGTAATTAACGGATTAAAAGGTAACAATCTCTGTGGGTTCGACCTTTACTTTCCACACTACAAATCTTTTGAAAGTGAAGCATAAATAAACATACTTTTATATCTTGATTCTGACGAGATCAATTTTTGGAAGCTGGAAAGTGTGATAAAGAAGAGCAAAGGGGTTGATGATTACATGCTAGACCTTGAAGGCCTGTTCGAACCCGTCAAAGTGAAACTGCCTGAGAACTTCAAAATGCCAGAAATTGACCGCTTCGATGGAACTGGGAATCCAAAAATTCACATCAAGTTATGCTTGAACATCTTCCAATCTATGGGATGCACTCATGAGCACATAGTTATGCTGTTCCCTCAAACCCTTAAGAATGCCGTACTATCCTGGTTCCTAACCCTTGAAGCCTCCAAGACCCGAGTCTGGGAAGATGTTGTTAGAACTTTTATTGATCACTACTCTTACAACCAAGAGTTTGATGTCACCATCCGGGACCTGGAGACCACCCGACAAAATTTCAATGAGTCCTTCACTGCGTTCTTGAGTAGATGGAGGAATAAAGTGGCCCAGATGACCCACCGACCAGTTAAAAAGGAACAAGTTCGGATGTTGATCAGGAATCTACAACCGCTATATCATGAGAAACTATTCTACCAGTCCATCTCAACATTTGAAGAGCTGTTCGAGATTGGGACTAGAATTGAGGATGCAATCAGGGAAGGAAAAATCAAGAATGAAGAATCACAAAGACAGTCCAAGAGGCCCGACTACTCTCGAAACCCTTCGGAAGTCAGTGCCCTTAGTAACCAACCCATGGCCTATTCTCCCTAACCATACCAGCTCAGAAACCAAACCAGCTCGCCTAGCCGCCCTTACCAAAATAGGGTACCCCGTGAATTTTCTAAGCTAGATATCTCCACCTCCGTAGCCTTAGGCCGCCTGCTGAAAAAGGGCCACCTCCAACTCCTTCAGCCTCTTGCCGATCCCCCACCTAACTGTGACCTGTCCAAGCAATGTGCCTACCACCAAGGCCCAGGCCACGACACTGACCGGTGCATACGTCTCCGCCATGATATCCAAGACCTCATTGACCAAAGAATCATCGAGCCACCACCCATCCAACCCTATGTCAACCAAAATGTCAGCTTCATTGAACCTAAGCCCCTGGCATATCCTTTCAAATGATCCCCTTCATTGAGACCAATGATTGTTGAAGCTACGCGGTGAAGTGATGGTGTTTGGAACTTCTGCTAAGAAAAAAGGGTATAATAAAAAGAATAAGCGAGTCACCGTGACACTCCATTTGAGACCAAGTCAACTCTCTTCTATGTTTTGAGTCTATTTCAAGTTTGGTCTTGTAGTTGAGTCTGTCTGTCATCAAGTTGTTGTGAGTCTGTAATGTCATCCTTCTCTTCTGATGGAATGAAATCTCATTTTGCCTAATCTGATGTGTTGAGCCATAAATGCATGAATCATTGAACTGAAATGTCACTTTTCAAATTACCATGGATATTACTCTGCTAATACATTTTTGCATCAAACAAAAATAAAAGAATCCTAAAAAGGTCAAAGTTAATTTCGCGCTGACACCAAAGAAGAGCCAAGAATTGAAAAGTCTTACTTTAAGAATTTTAAAGATGCTTTTGCTCAAATCTCGAAAAGGCATACCTGAGACTGATTTGGGGCTTGCCCAACACCCTTTTCCACCATTTCAAAGCCTTGAGCCCAATCCAATTAAGAGCCATACAAGTCTGTTCAATGCAGACTTTGTCCTTGTTGGTAGCCAAACATTTCAATGAGTTTCTTCTCCCTTCAAAAAAAAAAAAAAAAAAAAAAGAAAGGAAAGAAAAGAAAAGAAAAGCTCGCTAGGTTGAAAACCCGAAAGGGCGCCTAGGCAAAAGTTAGAGCTAAAAAGGTACTGATTTCCAAGACCTGACCCTAGCCAGTTAAAATGATAGAGAAAATAAAAGAAAGAAAATTTTGGTGATACAGAGAATTGTACACTTCAAGGTACATCACAAGAATGTGTCTAGATCATATTTCAAAAAGCTCCGAACGACCACAAACAAATTCTGAGAGCTAACATGCACATTATGAAATTTTGAGATCGTGATCAAAAGATCTCACATGAATCGACTATGTCAAAAGAAAAATTAACTGGCTAGGCGAAAGTGAAAAGGATCAATCCTCAAAAGAAAAAGAAAAAGAAAAAGAAAGGGAGATCGAAATTGAATCCTCTTATTCAGGGCTATCACAAGTGACCCAAAGTTGAACTTGTATGACGATTGTTTTGAAAAACTAATTTCCTTCAAGCCTTGCCTTGAACTACGCTCGACCTGATTCCTACTCGGGGATACGTAGGCAACCGCATCGGTTCGGTCGACACCATCATAATCAACCCCCTTTTCTTCAAGACTTTGGCCCGAACTACGTTGGACCTGATCCCCTCTCGAGGGTACGTAGGCAGACTTTAAAAAAAAAAAAAAGAAGAAGAAGAAGGATGGCTCACTAAGTCGAAAATCCGAAAGGACGCCAAGGCAAAAATTAGAGCTAAATCCAAAGTGAGCAATAACAAAAGAGAGAAAAGAGCTCGCTAGGTCACCTCACTGGTGCCTAGGCAAAAGTTATGAGCATTTGAGAGATTAAAGTCATGGTCCTTGCCTCAAGCCAGAAATCACCTTCCACACTAGGGGCAAACTTCGGCTACCCACCTCGTTTGCCTGACTTTTACTATCTACCCTTCATACAAGGGGCAAACTTCGGCCACCTACCTCGTTTGCCCAAAACCTCCAATAAACCATCATCCAAACTAGGGAAAAACTTCGATCACCCACCTCGTTTGCTTATGAATCCCACTTTGTACACCTCAAACTAGGGGCAAACTCCGTTTGCCTAACACAATCCCTTCACACCGAGGGCGAGTTTTCAAGTTACCAAATTGTTTTGAAAATTTTGAAATAGATCATATTTTCCTCTAAAATCTAAGGCACTAATTCAAAGCATCTTCTTGGGAGAAGTAGAGAATTGATTAGATCAATAGTGAGGAATTTTCAAAAATCAAATTTATCAGCAAAGTGCTGTCATATTAAGATGAGGAGTGAACATAAAATATGATCGGTACATCATTCATGACGAAGGCACATTGGATCATGGCAATTTGAGAATTTCATGTCTGAGTCAATCCTTCTTTGTTTGAGTCAGTAGTAATCTGATCAAAATTGTGTCAGAGATCGAGGATTCATATAAACTAACCCAACTTTCCTCGTCATTGTCATTCCTGTCAAGTCCGTCCGTCCTGATGGTCTCAGATGTGTGGGTTTAAGGTGATTCCTGATACAAGCAGAAGTACCAAACACCATCACTGCACCAGTCAAGGTCACAACATCAAAAGTGTCCCAAGTACGAGTACTAATCATCTTTATGGCATAAACTCGTAAGTGGTTGTAAACTACAAACTGCTAGTTGTTTCTCAAGGCGGCTGATCGAAAGAAATATCGCCAACACCAAGAAACTATTGCTGATGTGTTGATGAGGTGTGTCGATGAGACGTGTTGTTGAGGTGTTTTAGGGCCCAAAGTCTGGATGTGTTGATGAGGAGTGTTGATAAGATGTGTTTTAGGGCTCAGAGTCCAGATGTTTTGATAAGATGTGTTGTTGAGGTGTTTAGGGTTCAAAGTCCAAGTGTGTTGTTGAGGAGCATCAGATGTATCGAGGGGCATCGGATATGTTGAGGAACATCCCTGAAGTGCCGAGGAGCAACAGATATGTGGAGGAACATCGTTGAAGAGTTGAGGAGCATCAAATTTGTTCAGAAGCATCTTTGAAGAGTGAAGGAGCATCAGACGTGTTGAGGATCATTGTTGAGGAGGAGCATCAGATGTGTCGAGGAACATCAGAAAAGTTGAGAAGCATTGATGGAGCATTGAGGAACATCAAGAGAGTTGAGAATCATTGTCGGGGCATCGAGGAACATCAAGAGAGTTGAGAATCATTGTCGGAGCATCGAGGAACATCAGATGTGTTGAGGAGCATCGTTGAAGGAGCATCAAATGTGTTGAGAAGCATCAAAAGAGTTGAGAAGAATCATCGAAAAGTCGAGGATCATCACTGAAGATTTGAGGATCATCGTTAAGGTTTGAAGAACACCGTTGAGAATCAAGAAGCATTGAGAAGCACCGTCAAAGATTTGAGGAACAACATAAGCCCCATTGAGAATGGAGGGTCATCATTGAAATTTGAGAAGCACAGTTCAGAATCTGAAAGTCACCGAGTCCATAGTGTCACGATTAAGGGGAGCCGAGTCATGTCTAGAGGGTCACTTCACTCACCAAACACAACAAATTGGCATATAGCTCATCGGTTGTGACATACACAAATCACAAAGCCCACTAGGAGCGGCAAACACTCCATAAACATTTTTTTAAGCACCACCCGCAGTCAAATCACCCCGATTCCCAGGGCAAGCATTGTCTATTCACAATTTAAGGCTCCGTGTCCACTGATCATCATGAGCTTTCTCACCTGTCAGTCATCGTGGCCCTCCTCACTCCCTTGTCCAAATTCGTGAGCTTTCTCACCACTCAATTATTATGAGCTTCCTCACCTATCAGCTATCATGAGCTTCCTCACCTGTCGGTTATCTTGAGCTCCCTCGCATGTCACTTATCATGAGCTTTCTCACCTGTCGGTCATCGGGAGCTTTCTCACTTGTCGCTCGTGAGCTTCCTCATTCTGGTTATCTCACCTGTCAGTTATCGTGAGCTACCTCACTTATCGCGAGCCTCCTCACTTATCATAAACTCCCTCACTTGTCGGTCATCTTTAGTTATCATCCTCGAGGACCCTGCGTTTGATCCACTTCTCTTACAAAGCACACTTCCCAAATTCCAGAAGTTTACCCCTAGACCCAGAGTCTTCTAAACCTTGATGTCCTTATCCGAGTCATCCACCACATCACAATCGCAAACACTAGCACAACACCAGCCCACTCAGAGTGGCACAACTCACAACACCTGCTCATACTAAGATCAGAACACTAGGCATGATAGGACTCATGACACAATTCATATCACATCCATACATTGCATATCATTCTCATAGCATAGCATCCGCCTGATTATTGTGTTTTTGCATGTGTGCCCCGAACTACGTCCTGGTCTGATTCCCTTGGGATACGTAGGCAACTCACGTAGAGCACGACCAGTGCTGACCTCAACATCATGTTTTTTCATCCTTGCATCTTTTGCAACGCTTTTATCCTAAATCTATAGCCTCCAAAAGACCTGTCTCTTCAGAGCTTTGGCACTCGCTTGCGACATGCGTTGCTTCGCAAGTTCATGCCAAAGAGGGGCAAACTGTAGACACTCCATTTTGTCGGCTATCAGATTTAGGAGACCCATAGCTTGGTGGTTCACGATGATCGAAAAGACACAAAACGGACACCTGGAAGTTAGTTCTCTCTCTCAAAATGCTCAGAATGACCAAAATGCCCCCGAAAGCCCGAAAACTCCAAGATTTGGACCGAAAAGTTCTGGAGACATGCTATGTCGTAAATAAAGTCATAAAATAAGTTTTTAAGCAAAACCAGATGAAATCGTCAGCTCCCAGAGACCCCCAGAAGTTCCAGAAGTTCTCGAAAAGTCCCCGTTGACCAGTTTGACCAAGGTTTGACCAAGGTTTGACCAAAATCATTCGAATTCGCCGAAAGTTCCGTGATCATTCTAGATCGTGTGAAAAGTATTAAAATGAGTTTTAAAAGAAAATCGGACGAAAACGTCAGCTCCTGGGATCTCCCAGAGATTCCCAAAACTTCCCGGGAATCCCAGGATTGACCGGTTTGACCAAAAGTTAACTTTAAAAATGGAGCGCCGCAACAATTTTCAAACATTTTTCATAAATACTAGAGATCAATAGATTTCCAATGGTATATTGCACATAATTTCTTGATCTAAAACGAATTTATTATGAATTTCCGAAGGCGAAAAAGGCGATCAAATCGGCTTTTTATCATGAATATCGCAAAACTTTTTGAAGTAACCTATCTCCGAACTATTTTTTTTTTATGTAAAGTAGACTCCATTACCTTTCCAACGGTATATCACAATCTCAATTTGGAGTTCGTATGCATTTTCTGTGTATTTCGGACGAAATAGGGCCTTTTCGCGAATACCGGAACCTCTGGGGGCCTAAAAGGAAATATCTGGACGAATGAGGAGCAGTGCCGCCGCGGCACATGCCCAGTGCCACCACGGCACTTTCCTCCAGAATAGTACACTTTTGTAAATATTTTTGGGGGTCCATTTTGATTAATTTGAAATCAAAACGACATAGTTCTATGTTTTCAGATGTTTAGGACCAATGGGAGTACTTTCTAAATCCCAAATCCACCCCACATTGGCCTATATAAACCCCCTTTG
Source organism: Hydrangea macrophylla (assembly GCA_033977485.1). Classification (NCBI taxonomy): domain Eukaryota; kingdom Viridiplantae; phylum Streptophyta; class Magnoliopsida; order Cornales; family Hydrangeaceae; genus Hydrangea; species Hydrangea macrophylla. The sequence goes on along the minus strand of CM066998.1, from coordinate 51,685,944 downwards.
ACTACTCATTTTGGGGGTGTCAAATACAAGTATTGAAGAGTTTTTAGAGAGAAAGTTGTAGAGATAAGGTTAGAATAGAGAGAAAGAAGCTTCCTTCTTTGATTTTCAACAAGAGAGTGAGTTCTAAACTTTGTTTTTACTTCATTACTTCCATTTACTTAATATTTAATACACCCAACTACCATTCTAGTGGGTATTTAAGAGAGAGAAATCTACTTCCATGTCCAATGTCACCATATATGAGTGAAACACCAAACTACAAGTCCAAGATCATCATAAATATCATCTATTGATTGCTATTTACTTGCTGATTATATATATGTTCATCTCTTCTTACCTCATTTCTTTTTTTTTTTGTTTTTCTTTATTTACTTACTAGTCTATCATCATCTAGATGATGACATGAAGTTTGAGGTGAGTGAATCCTTATGGATAGTAGCTCTTAACTTCAAAAACATGTTTGATAGATGATGATCATAACCTCAATACTTTCCTATGTATTCTTGAGGTTATCTTTAAAATGGAAATAATGTTCTCCAATAATCTTGGAGGTTCTTAATGTGAGTTAAATGTTGATATTCTAAGTGGTTTTAATCTTCATCAAGTATTGAAAATATGCTTTCAAAAGCCCCATTTCAACCCCCCCCCCCCCCCCCCCCCCTCTTGAACCCTCATCTTGATTTAAAGGAATAAAACCCTAGCTTTGTCTTAAAACTCCCAAAAAAGTGAGTAATTTGACTTCAATGATTTCTCTAGAACTCAATACTTAATGTATGAATGCAAGACCACTTGGAAAGTCTTCCTAACTCATTACAGAACACCCATGATTTTTGTTTTGACTTGGAGATGCATGGAAATGTTCCATTTTGGTCCAAACATTCTCTTCAGGTATTCTGCCTCTGCTGTCACAGCAGCTTGGCTGACTTTCAATCTGTTTTATAGACAACTTTTCCAAAAGAGGTGCTCCCAACTAATTTTTCCCTTAAATTAAAGTGTCTTAGGAAACCTTCTGTATAAAATGGGCCCCTAGATCATTTGTTTTCATTTTCTAAGATTTTTCGACATTTCAGTCGACAGTACAAACTCTGTTTCTGAGTAACCTCTATTGTTCATTTGATTTCTCTCAATCTGTAATAGTTATTAAATATTGGCTTTTTGGGTTGTGTTCTAGATACAATAAGGAAGATCTCCATAAAAAATCATGCATTGAAAACACTCCTAACCCCTCTTTTCAATTTCCAAAAGATCATGCTACTGTTCTGTCCACTATTCACAGTAAGCACACTTTTAATTCCATCCTTTGATTTGATGCTTATATGTATTTCAAATTAGCTCATGTCTTAGGAAGTAGTTCATACTACATTTGTACACATCCCATAATGATTTCCTTCATTCATACATATACATTCTAGACTTCTAAGTCATTCTAGAAATCCATGAACACAAAACACACTACAACCTTGGCACATTTTAGATACATACATTGCATCCATGCAAAGATTTGGGGCTTTTGTGACTCCTAATCTAAGAAGATTATAAGGAATGAGCTTGATCATACGTTCATGTTTCCCCTCGATCTAATCATCCTTTCTCATCCGTCCTGGGAATTGAGAGGTTTTCTTTTCTCAAAGATTAACATGTATCATACTAGCTTGCTAAGCATATTTAGATTTCTTTGATTATTTGTTTCAATAACAATTCATGTCCCCTTTAGATTAGGGAAACTTAATTACTTGATATATGATTAGACGATTTTTCCTAGGTTTATTTGTGTGATCTTTCACTTTTGCATCGTGTGATATTTCGCTTAGATCTTATGAATGATATCTTATCTTTTGATCTTCCATTTCAAAATTCTTGTGTGATGTAATATATTATCATAGTATTAATTGTCGAACCATACATAGTATAAGATTATTATTTGGATGCTAATTGAGGCCCGTCGAAAGATGGGGCGAGTTGAGGGTGTTTTAGTCGTGACAAAAGCTCCTTCCTCTCTCGTACAAAAAGCCCGAGCCAAGTTCTTTGGTTTTGAAAGGCCGGTGCCCTTTATCCGTTTGGGTGAGTTAAATTAGGTTTCTTGGTTCCTTAAAGACCAAGTGGCGACTCTGTATCTGTTTTCAACAGACCTTTTCTTTTTTCCTTTCAAAACGATCTCAAAACGATCGAAAGGAGTGGAATTCCGCGTGTCCACAAACGGTTATCCCAAACAAAGGCGACGAGTTAGTACCAACACGCGTCCCCACCAGATGGCGTATGTGTATTGATTACCGAAAATTGAATACTGTGACTCAGAAAGACCACTTTCCACTGTCATTTATAGATCAGATGTTATAACGAGTGGCGGGTCACAAGTACTATTGCTTCTTGGACGGATATAGTGGGTACAACCAGATAGAAATTGCTCCTGAAGATCAGAAGAAAACGACATTCACGTGTCCATTCGGTACATTCGCCTATCGTCGTATGCCCTTCGGCTAATGTAACACACCTGCTACCTTTCAGCGGTGCATGATTCGTGGTGAAAAGTGCATATTTCTAGTGTATTACGTGGTATTTTATGCATCTTTTATCCCTAAAGTCCCTACATTTAGGTGCATTCTAATAATAATGATCTTTTTATTGTGTTAATGCTAAAACATATGTTTTTGCAATGTTTTATAGGTATTAGGATGTAAATCAATGAAGTGGAGCTAAAGAAAAGTGATTCTGGTGGATAGAACAACGGAAGCAGCTGAGAAAATGCCAATTTTGACAATGATGACTTCAGCTTTGGAAGATTTTCCCAGAGATATAAAATGTAGATCTTTGAGTTACGGTCGCGTGGCCGCAAACGGGAGGTCAATCCGAGGTCCGAGTAAAAAGTTATGGCCATTCTCCCATCGGTGTGCAGTGCTGTCAAAATCAGAGGAGTTCAAGCGATTGAAGAGAGTTCAATCGATCGAACCTTTGATCGATCGAACTGAGCTCGATCGATCGAACTCTTTATTCACCCAAAAGTTGCGTAAACTCTGTGGGAACCCTATATATACGTCGTTTTGACGCCAGACGAAGGGAGGACGCTCCAGAACGCAGAAAACAGCAGTTTAGGGTAGTTTTAGGGTTAGATTAGGAGTAGCTTAGGTTAGATTCATGTTCTTTCTCCTTGTTTTCATTGATTTACTGAAGATTATTGAAGATTAAAGTTGCTTTCATGTTTATTACAAGTTATTTTCAGATTATTTACAGGTTTTTCTTCTCCTTTCCCTCTATTTGATTGTTTATTAGTTTAGATGTTAATGATTACTCTAGTTTTCTATTCCTGTATTAGTTTTACTATGTTTCCGTAGTTTAGACGTTGGGAATATGTGATGAAACATTGATTCCCAGCCTCTGCTATGCAATTTGTAGAAACCTTAGGCTCGATCGATCGAAGGTATTTCGATCGATCGAACCAGGGCCACAGTCAAGCGATCGAAGGAACTTCGATCGATTGAAGGATGACTGTCCGATCGATCGAGAGCGCTTCGATCGATCGAACATGTTAAATCTTGAGATGATTCTTTTAAGTATTCCATGACTTTCTGTTTTAGAAATCTGTCATCAAATTGTCCCAATAAGCTCAGTTTGTCACAACAGTTTTTAGAACTTAAAGCCTTAAGGCCTTTTCTTCAATGACTTTTGAAAACCACTTTGATTGCTAACACCATTTAGAGTGCAAGTAATTATCATTGTTTTAAACCGTCTTCTATGTATTTTAAATCATTTGTGATGATGTAGTCCCGGTCATGAAAGGGCTACTGATTCTTTATCTTTAGAAAAATACGGAATACTGAAGAGGAATGAACTCCATAGAACATTAATGAGTATGCATGGTAGATGGTTAGGATCAATGTGGATTCACGTGTTTCCAACACCTTTAATTTAGTTGTTTAATTATTATGTTTCTTTATGTTTAGTCTATTATTTAGTTTACTTTAATTAATTAGGATTCGTTAGAACCTTCTCTCCTACATTCATCTTTTCTATTTCTTTAGGTTATAACTTAGTAGATTTTCTTCCTATTCCTTCCCTGTGGGATCGACCTGGACTTATCTAGTATTACTTGCACGATCACCTACACTTGGGTGTTGCACAAGAGCGCACAACTTTTTAGTCGTGTCAAGTTTTTGGCGCCGTTGCCGGGGAAGGCAACTAGGTTAGGATTTTACTAAGTTATTTCCATTTTTCTTCTTTTACTTAAAAAAAAAAAAAAAAAAAAAAAAAATCATTGGACTTTTTCTCTCACAAGAAAAAAAAAATTCCTTTTGTTTAAATATTTTGGGTAAACATGTCTTATCCATATTACCCTCCATACAACACAAATACCACGAATGGGTACACATTAGGTAATGAGAACTATACCCCGAGTTGGCAAGCACCCACATATGATGCACATTATCAACCTGAGTGCTACCAATCACCACAATGGGAAGACCATCGTGTTAGTCCCCCATGTTATCAAACGTATCAAGAACCTCCACCTGGAGAGTTCTATCAATCGCAATGGGGATATAACCAAAATGATAGTGTAGGATATAGTAGTAGTTCCCACGATTACCAAATGCACCAAGACTTTCCTTCTGGGGAGTCTTGCACACAAACACAATGGGAAGGGGACTATTACCAACAACAATGGGGTGAAACTTCATATAGTTATAATGAGGAGAATAACCAAGTTGAGGATAATGGTATGTTAGAATTGCTGCTTAGTGAAATGAAAAGGCTAGAGAGTGCAATTGATAAATTAGGAGCTAGATATCAACAAGCATTTGATAGCCAACCTTTAGAAGACTATACCAGTCCTTCAACGCTACAACCTGAATTTCAAGACACTAACAATGGAATGGAATTAGAGGACAATGATGGGTTCATACCGAGTGAGGTTAACAACTCATTTGAGAAAGTGATAACCCAACAAGAACTCCAAAACCAAACCATTGAGCATGAAGTTGTAGAACCATCTTCTCCTCAACATACAACCCCAGACATCAACTCCTTCACTGCCTGGATAAAACTGCACAATCTCTTTGTCCAGAGCACCTCAATAGATGACATATATAGTGAGGAGAGTTACAAGGATGAGAATGATTTAAAAGATGACGAGAGTTTAGGTGATTGCACGCAATTAGGAAAGGAAGAGTCCCCTGTTGACTCTACCCCTACCTTTGAAAGTGACCCTAGAGAGGACATAATTGAAAAATCTAAATCTGATTTAGATTATTGTGATATTCATGAACCCTCACCTCTTTCGACCGAAGAGGTGGTTTCACCAAGTTGCCCATCACCTATCCTTGCTATCAATCAAAGCTCTCGTCCTGAGCTTGAATGTTATGTGTACCCCATTCGTGAACAAACAGAATGTGTTGTGGAAGAGGATGATAAGGATTCTAGAAAATGTTCTCCACAAAATTTTAACTTTCAAAATTCTTTGAGAGAAGACTTGGAAAATATTGGGCCCACTTTAGATGATCTTAAAATTCAACAAGAAGCTAGCAATCTTCTAGACTGCTTGACCTTCTTGAGTGATTATGACATTGAGCCCCAAATACATAGCTTTATCCAAGTCCAGTCCAAAACCATGTGCATAGAACAGAAATTCAATTCCTATGATTATATCTCCATAGATTCTGTTCTAGGACAAGCGGAGGGTGGTGAAGCTTCATTAGAACATCACTTCGACCCTGCCCCTTTTATTGAACCATGGCCTCCCCCTGTTTTTAGTATTAAAATAGAGGTTGTTATAGGAAATACCAACACCAAAGATCGTTTCTTGCATATAATTCATGAAAAGTGTGGTATACCTCTTATAACTGTCCCCAAAAATTTTGGAAGCCATAGGTTTTGCATCATCTCCTCTGACCTTGAGCCTGACATTAGTTGGGGGGAGTTGCAATTTTATGAGGATCCCTACATTCTTCTCACTGTTAAATTATTTTATTGGGATGATCCTCAAAAATTTCGGTTATTACTGTATGATCAAATTTTTGATTAACCAAATTTAGTTACTGAGTTTGTTGTATTATATTCTCTTTATTTTTCTTCTTTCGTTGTTGCTACTAATGATTTTGCAGGTAATTTGAAAAAAATTTGGATATTAACGCTTCGAGGTAACATCCTTCCTTCTCTCGCTTTACTTTACATGTCCATGTGCTTAGTTTAGAACATTGGGGACAATGTTTAGTTTTAGTTGGGGGGAGTGAGTCATTGCATGCCTCATATCTTTTTGTTGTACTTTAGTGTCATATACCTGCTTAGCAACATGTGACTCAGTAAATTAAAACTGTCAAAAAAATTTTAAATTTTTATTTTTTTAAAAGATAATAAAATGGTTCTTGTATTTCTCTCATAGTTAATGTAGTTAGTTATGATGCATTAGTGTTATTTTCTGTATGTTATTAGTATGTGATACACTATGGTAGTTTGTTTACTATCTTAGTTATAGTATATTTTATGCTTTTTAATCTTCAAACAACTTTGAGCACATTGTGACAACCTTGTATTTAGCTAAAATGGATTAGTAAGCATAGTTTAAGTGTCTTGAAAGACTGTAGTGGAGACTAATAACCCAAGTGAGCTTTTGTGCCATTCTTTGTTTTTGAGGGTTTTATAAAATTACTCTTACTTTTTGAAAAGCGTATTAATTCGTTGAAAGTCTCATTTTTCTTCTTCATTTTGACTGATCACTAGAAGAGAACGTTCAGGATTTACCAAACTTTAGAGCTCTTGAATTTACTGAAATGAATAATCCTATGAACTTAGAAGATGATTTAGGCTATTTTTTTGACCATACATGGATAATACAGCCTTGGCCTACCTCTATGCTATTCCTTTACTTCACCTCTTGAGCTTATCATAATCGCCTTATCTTCATAATCCTAAAGTCTGTACCAAACTCCAAATTAGGAGTTCAAGCATCAGTTCTTTTATTTGGGTGTGATTGGTATGTGTTGACATGACAAGAAGTTTGGTTGTGTGAATAAGGGAATGTTGGCAAAGAAAAAAAATGATGAAAAAAAAAAAAAGAAAAAAAAGAAAGAAAAAAAAAAAGCATGAAAAGAAAAAAAAATGCCAATGGTTGTTACAAAAGAAAAAAAAGGGAATGAAAAGAAGAGTATGAAAAAAATAAATAAAAGAAAAGAAGAAGAGAGAGATTGGAGATGTGGGAAGTTTGAAAAGTTATAGTAGACATTCCAATCACATCCTTTGACCCAATTGAATATCACGAGCCTTTTTTCTTCTTAATCTAACACCTCTTTTTCAAAGTCCTGATGATTTTAAGTAAATTGGATTTGAAGTTAAGGTAATGAGAGAGTTATCCACGGTATCTCGCTCTTCTAGTGAAAAGTATCCATTCATGAGACTTTGTGCACTATAAAATGTCCGTTTTTCTATTTAGATATGAGAAGCATTAGATTCCATTTACAATTACTCTTTATAGCTTCCATATCATGAGTGATAATTATTACACCCAATTCGGAGTGATTTCATCTTGAGAGTGTAATCCTAGTGAGAGTTGAGTCAAAATGAACGTCTTGATAATATCTTAGGTTATGCAAGCTTTGAAATTATAGTTTAGTATTTTGGTTGTCCATTCACACACACACTTGAAGATTAATAGGTATGGAATATTCTAATGACTTTGATAGTAGATTAACTGTAATATGTGTGTTGCATTGCTAGAGCATACTAGAGAGTTTCATGAGATTGTTGAGCTTAACTATATTGCTAAATGAGAGGAAAAATTTCTTGAAAACATTTAAATGAGAACCATTTACCATAAACATGAATTTTGTGGGTAGATTCACTGCAAACCCTCACGAGACAACACTCGTCCACTAGGGGGAACCTAGAGGTTTAAAGGCTTGTTGCATATGCTAAATGCAATCGCGATTCCTGCGAAAGTGATTTAGGATTTTTACTTTCTTTTGTTTTTAATTTTTAGAGTTAAATAAACACTGTTTTAGTTCGCTTCATTGCTAGGGACTAGCAACGAGCTAGTTGGGGGGTGTGATTCGTGGTGAAAAGTGCATATTTCTAGTGTATTACGTGGTATTTTATGCATCTTTTATCCCCAAAGTCCCTACATTTAGGTGCATTCTAATAATAATGATCTTTTTATTGTGTTAATGCTAAAACATATGTTTTTGCAATGTTTTATAGGTATTAGGATGTAAATCAATGAAGTGGAGCTAAAGAAAAGTGATTCTGGTGGATAGAACAACGGAAGCAGCTGAGAAAATGCCAATTTTGACAATGATGACTTCAGATTTGGAAGATTTTCCCAGAGATATAAAATGTAGATCTTTGAGTTACGGTCGCGTGGCCGCAAACGGGAGGTCAATCCGAGGTCCGAGTAAAACGTTATGGCCATTCTCCCATCGGTGTGCAGTGCTGTCAAAATCAGAGGAGTTCAAGCGATTGAAGAGAGTTCAATCGATCGAACCTTCGATCGATCGAACTGAGCTCGATCGATCGAACTCTTTATTCACCCAAAAGTTGCGTAAACTCTGTGGGAACCCTATATATACGTCGTTTTGACGCCAGACGAAGGGAGGACGCTCCAGAACGCAGAAAACAGCAGTTTAGGGTAGTTTTAGGGTTAGATTAGGAGTAGTTTAGGTTAGATTCATGTTCTTTCTCCTTGTTTTCATTGATTTACTGAAGATTATTGAAGATTAAAGTTGCTTTCATGTTTATTACAAGTTATTTTCAGATTATTTACAGGTTTTTCTTCTCCTTTCCCTCTATTTGATTGTTTATTAGTTTAGATGTTAATGATTACTCTAGTTTTCTATTCCTGTATTAGTTTTACTATGTTTCCGTAGTTTAGACGTTGGGAATATGTGATGAAACATTGATTCCCAGCCTCTGCCATGCAATTTGTAGAAACCTTGGGCTCGATCGATCGAAGGTATTTCGATCGATCGAACCAGGGCCACAGTCAAGCGATCGAAGGAACTTCGATCGATTGAAGGATGACTGTCCGATCGATCGAGAGCGCTTCGATCGATCGAACATGTTAAATCTTGAGATGATTCTTTTAAGTATTCCATGACTTTCTGTTTTAGAAATCTGTCATCAAATTGTCCCAATAAGCTCAGTTTGTCACAACAGTTTTTAAAACTTAAAGCCTTAAGGCCTTTTCTTCAATGACTTTTGAAAACCACTTTGATTGCTAACACCATTTAGAGTGCAAGTAATTATCATTGTTTTAAACCGTCTTCTATGTATTTTAAATCATTTGTGATGATGTAGTCCCGGTCATGAAAGGGCTACTGATTCTTTATCTTTAGAAAAATACGGAATACTGAAGAGGAATGAACTCCATAGAACATTAATGAGTATGCATGGTAGATGGTTAGGATCAATGTGGATTCACGTGTTTCCAACACCTTTAATTTAGTTGTTTAATTATTATGTTTCTTTATGTTTAGTCTATTATTTAGTTTACTTTAATTAATTAGGATTCGTTAGAACCTTCTCTCCTACATTCATCTTTTCTATTTCTTTAGGTTATAACTTAGTAGATTTTCTTCCTATTCCTTCCCTGTGGGATCGACCTGGACTTATCTAGTATTACTTGCACGATCACCTACACTTGGGTGTTGCACAAGAGCGCACAACTTTTTAGTCGTGTCAGTGCATGTTGAGCATATTCAGTGATATGGTCAAACAAACACTCGAGGTCTTTATGGACGACTTCTCAGTGTTTGGCCATAGTTTCAATAACTGCCTGGAAAACCTTGAAAAAGTGTTATCAAGATGCGAGGACAAACACCTAGTACTAAATTGGGAAAAGTGTCACTTCATGGTGACCAATGGAATTGTCCTTAGCCACATTATTTCTGATAAAGGTATCCAAGTCGATAAAGCAAAAATCGATATTATCTTAGACCTATCGGTCCCCCGTACAGTTAAAGACATCCGATCTTTTCTGGGGCACGCAGGATTTTATCGTCGCTTTATCCAAAACTTTAGTGCAATCTCCCGACCATTGTGTCAACTCTTAGTCAAAGACGTACCATTCGAGTGGTCAGATAACTGTCAAACATCTTTTGACGCACTAAAGGAACACCTTACCTCTGCACCAATAATACAGGCACCTGACTGGAGTTTGCCTTTAGAACTAATGTGTGATGCTAGTGACTATGCCATTGGTGCAGTCCTAGGACAGAGGAAGGATAATAAGCCCTATGTAATATACTATGCTAGCCGAACACTCAACGAAGCTCAAATAAACTATACGACTACTGAGAAAGAGCTACTGGAAATAGTCTTCGCTCTAGACAAATTCAGGTCTTATCTGATAGGGTCTCCAATCATCTATTTTACAGACCACTCAGCCCTCAAGTACCTGCTATCTAAGAAGGACACGAAGCAAAGGCTTATCCGCTAGATACTCCTACTCTAAGAATTTGATATCACAATCAAGGATAAAAAAGGAGTAGAGAATGTGGTCGCTGACCATTTATCTCGGTTGACATTTACTGACAACACTGAACCCGTATCAATCAAAGATGAATTCCCAGATAAACAACTGATGGCTGTTTCCAGTTTGCCTTGGTACGTGGATATAATAAATTATCTTGTTACGGGAGAGACCCCGAGTCATTGGTCAAATCAGGATAAGAAACGGTTCCTTTCGTTCGCACGTCATTTCTTTTTTGATGACCCCTACTTATACAAGTATTGTGCTGATCAGGTCATCAGGCGTTGCGTCCCGAATGAGGACATAACTGTAATTTTGGCCTCTTGTCATTCTGAAGCCTGTGGTGGCCATTTTGCCTCCCAAAAGAAAGTCCTACACAATGGCTTCTATTGGCCCACCGTGTTTAAGGATGCTTACGCTTTTTGCGAAGCATGCCAACACTGTCAAAAGCTTGGTATAATTTCAAAAAGGAACTCCATGCCCTTAACTCCAATTATCACAATTGAATATTCGATTGTTGGGGATTTCCAAAATCAAATAACTGTGAATACATACTCCTAGCTGTGGAGTATATATCAAAATGGGTGGAAGCGATACCGACGAGACGCAATGACCACAAACAGTAATGTCCTTCCTTAAGGAAAATATCCTGTCGCGTTTCGGAATCCCAAAAGCATTAATAAGTGACCAAGGCAAGCACTTTTGCAATAGGCCTTTGGAATCACTACTCAAGAAATACGGGGTGAACCACAAGATTGCTCTAGCCTACCACCCACAAACTAACGGGCAGGCAGAGTTGGCTAATCGTGAAATCAAGCATATACTAGAAAAGATGGTTAGTTTCAACAAAAAGACTGGGCTTTTAAACTAACTGATGCTTTATAGGCGTACCGGACTGCCTTTAAGACAAATCTGGGGATGTCCCCATATAGGTTAGTGTACGGTAAGGCATGTCACCTTCCTGTCAAAATTGAGCACAAAACATATTGGGTGACACGCTCATTAAACTTCGACATTAAAGAGGGAGGTCATCTCCGGAAACTCCAGTTGGCTGAACTGGAAGAAATACGTCGAGATGCATACGACAATGCTAAACTCCACAAGGAAAGGCTGAAGGCTCGCCATGATAGAATGATTTTTCAAAAATCTTTCGAGTCGGGGCAGAATGTTTTATTATACGATTCTCGCCTTCATCTCTTCCCAGGAAAACTCCGATCTCGGTGGACAGGACCCTTCATAGTCAAATCTGTCTTCCCACATAGGGCCGTCGAGTTATTTAATCCTAAGAACGACGAAAGTTTCAAGGTCAATGGCCAAAGGTTAAAACCGTTCTTAGAGGATTTCCAACCAGAGGTCGAGCACATCCAACTGGATGAGCTCGACTATTCCTCGACCTAAAACACTCGAGTGCGTCTTCACAATGTTGTTGTACTCTTTCTTTTACTGCATTTCGTTTTGTTTTATTCTTTTCTGTCTTTTTGAATGTGACTTCGATTCTTAATTTGCTATTCCTTGCTGTCTCTCCCTTGCAGGATATTATAAATGAGGGACGACGATGTTCATTCCATAGGGTCATGGGCTGATTCGGAGTATCCTAACCCTCCTTGGACTGCCGACGAGATAGCATTATGCTTTTCTCCTTATCAAGGACCAGGGACAGATGATGTAGTGGACCTGACTCATGGGTACATCCCTTTTAACCCTGCTCTCCTTCATATCAATCCCTTTGAGCACATGGAATTTCCTGAAGAGGAAGGAGAACCTGAAGGGTACTTTATCGGGGAAGTGGATTATGCACTGTTGGCACAATGGAAAAATGACTCAATGTGGGAACCGTGGGAAGAAGAAGATTTACAGGATGTGGTGCCGGAACGCCATAATGCTGTATTCACGTATGTTGATGACTTCCTTGTCATCGAATCGGTTCCTTATATGTATGTGCACATGCATTATGTGTTGTTCCGGCTTCACTGCCCTCTACCTGCTAATGCACTCGGGTCTATCATGCCAATAGTGAGGTTAATCCTTGGTCATATTCCTTTCTCTTTTCGTTTTTCTTTGTTTAATTCTTCCTGTTAGTTCATTCTTTTGTGCTATTTAATTTATTTCTTCATTTTCTTTTTGTTCTCCTTTGTTAGGAATTTCACTATGAATCCAACGTTTCCACCGTTGTTCCTTCCACATCAACTCTTTCATGGATTTGGACCATACATATGGTCCCCGGGTACTCCGCCGCAAGAGGAAAGTCCGATGAGAAATTACACTCCGTTATCTTTGTCTCCATTCGGATCACCTATTGCTTGTGAAATCAATTCTTTAGAGGGTTTCGACTTGCTCGATGATGTCCTATCTGCTTTACGACTGTTCTGGGAAAGGGAATCATCAAGTTTAGACTCAACATTTGAAGTTTTGGCGGAGAAAGAAGTTGTGGAAGAAGAAATTTTCATGCTTGAAGAGTAGTGCTTCACTTCAATTGTATTCTGTCATTTCATCTTTCTTTCATCAATTGAAGTGTATTCCTAGACAAAGTTTTATTAGTTTCAGTTTCTTTTAATTTTTCTTTATCAATAAGGTTTTAAATACCATGTTAGGGCAATAATGTTGCAAAATGGATGCCATTACAATGTTTTATCTATAAAAATTTGCAATTTTCTATTTTGATGATGACTTTTGGCTTACATGTCTTGTCCATGAACTGTTTTTACTACTATCCTGTATGTCCAGAACATTGTTGGTTAGTTGGGGGTGTATAATTTCTTAATTCAGTGATATTGTAGAATTTCCATGTTCGATCGATCGAATTCACTTTGATCGATCGAAATTGTCACATCCTCAAGCGCTTCATCAGGTCTCAATCGATCGAATGTTCGATCGATCGAGAGTTGTATTTAAACGAGGCGTCCAGCGTTCATTCCCTCAGTCTCTCTTTATCTCCCTCACGCTCGAGCGATCGGAGACAGAGGAGGCTCGCGCGATTGTGGACCCCCCCCCCCATATACAACCACATCAGTTGAAGAGTGCCTGGTCCCATTGATCATCATTTACTTCGCCATCATCCTCTACTCAGCGCGTATCTCGAGGTTAGGCCCCAAGAAACTCCCTCAATTTTTTTCTTTTCATTTTGAATTCTTATGGGGGTGTCCCCCATTGGTTATTACACCCTTTGTTTTAGTTTTTTTCTTGTTATTTCGTGTTTGCGGGCTATTCCCGTTCTCGTTCGATGTTGCTGCGATTTTGCTGTGTTCGATCCATCGAACTAGGCTCGAGCGATCGAACCTGCTATATTCTCAATCGATCAAACTGGGCTCGAGCGATCGAACCCGTACATTCTCAATCGATCGAACTTTCTTCGATCGATCTAAGTGCAACAGTATCAGCTTCTTTTCTGTTTTCCCTATTTTAATGTATTTTCTATTTTTTCTTCCATTTCAGGGCTTTACAATGAACCCTATCACAAGGTACCACAAGTCCAAGCCGTTTGACCTCACTACACCCGACCCCATACCAGATCACGGGTTCAGAAATGAGGAGAAGCGTGTATGGTTTACTCGATACTTCTAGTCCAAGAAGATTATGCTCGAGCGAACACTCAAGACAGCATGGCTTTCCACACCTTGGTATCTCGTCCGGATACGAGCTATGCCACATTGGTAAACGTTACTCTCCCAGTCAAAGCACGTAAATCTGTCCTGGATTCGGGAGGCATGTGCGACGATGGTTAGGGATCCAGTTGCTCCATTCACACTACGCTCATTTTTTCGCAGCCGGAAGATCATTTTTAGTCCAGCCACTGTCTCCGCTGCTTTAGGGGTACCTGAGGTGCCTAACTGTGTTTGTCCACACCGTGCTGACACACCATTGCTCTCACCTACCGTTATCATCAGGGAGATCACTGGGGGTGCTCTTCCAGGTTGGGATGGTGAGTCCATCATTGCCGACTTCTACCTTATAGATAATTATCATATGCTGCACCTCGCCCTTAGCAATTGCCTCTTAGTGACCTCCTACCGGGAGAAGATTGCAGCGTGGTATGCACGTGTTTTATAAACGATAGGGACAGGGCAGCCGGTCTGTTTACCTCGCCTATATATTGACTTCATGAGGCACCCTACACGATATATTCAAGCCAAGATGCACCTGAAGGGTGCTTGGGCCATTCATCGGGTAATTGAGCAGGTCGGTCTCCTTCTTTTGGCTGGTGATGCGACTGCTCAGTCTCGCAGTCATTTTGGTGAGACAACTTCCTGCCGTTCTGATGCTCAAAAGAGAAAGAGGAGAGGTAAAGGAAAGGCTAAGGTTGGAGAGAAGAGGAGGAGGCACTGATACGGAGGGTGCTGCTTCTGGGACACCGACGGAGGCTGAGGAGCATGATTCCAAGGAGGAGGTGGGCCCTATTGAGGAGGTTGCGAGGTTTGAGCTGAGACAGCGATCTCAGGCTCATGCCTAGGGAGAGTCTTCTTCGTCTGCGCCTCTCCCGACTGTTCACGAGTTACTGTTGGAGGAGAGAGAGGCTCGGATTAGACTCGAGGGCAAGGTGGATCACATGACTACGATGCTTACGACCCTTCTGGTTCAGCTAGGGTTCGATCAGTTCATGCCCCCGTCTTACCATCCACCTGCACCTCCACCTCCATCACCCACCACTGGCCTGTCTTCTTCTGGTCCTACCGTTCCCTCTGCATCTTCCGCTCCACCTGCACCGGTTGATCCTCCAGCTTCATCCACATCGACGACACTGCCTGCTATTGAGACACCACTTCCACCACCTCTAGTCGCGGCTGACACATCATTATCTACACCAGCTGCTACGATTGCGAGTGACCCGGCGACAGCTACTACTGTTGCTGAGGGTGGAGATGGGGATGCTCCAGATGTGCTGATTGAGATATTATCTGACGTCGCCGATGATGTATAGCTTCTGCTAGATCAGTGTTTGTGGATGTTTGGTTTTTTTGGTTGGTTGTGACAGTATTCTATTCTCTTTCATGTTTTTCTTATGGTTTGTTTGGATAATGTAGTTTTTGGATATTTTGGATGGTTTGGTTTGTTTGGATATGTTGGACTTTAGTTTTTATGGATTATATTATCACTGTTCTGTTATTTCACTCTCTTATCTTTCCGGTGATTAGTTCTGTTTTATGTATGGATCCCATGCTCTATCTTTCATATCTTATTTGATCTTTGCTGCTTGGAGTTTGTATGCTTTCTGTACAGATTGTTACACTTGTGGTTATTACGATGATATATCAGGTGATATCTCTCTATCTATTTTGAAAATCAACTTTTGAGGACATTTTAATTTTCAGTTGGGGGTGGGATGTAGATAGATAATCACCTGTGCATATTTATACTTCGCAATCTGGATCACTTTATTGCACATGTCATACAATCTCGATTAGAAGTTTGAAAACAAATAAATTACAGAAACAGAAAAATTTTAAAAATGTTAAAATTAAAAATTTCAAACGACTAAGCAAGTTTTAAAATTAAATTGGTAGAATAACTCTGAATATTCACTCCTATTTAGTTGTTATCAAGCAATGACACAACCATTTTATTCTCATCCTTTTATGAATTAAGTTCACACGTTTTTCTAGTTTCTTTAGGATGAATGCATATGTTGACCATTCTTGTATCCAAATCATTTGCACATGTTAATAACTATGCAGAAAACTTGAAATAAGAGTTAATACGACTTTTGTACTTTAAGGAATAAAGTAGTGGAAACTAGTTACCCTTAGTGAGCTTTTGAATCCAATCTTCAATTTTGAGGGAATTATCACATTATTCGAATTGTTTTTCTTGAATAAGTGAATTAAATCGTTGAATAGTCTCTAATTCTTCATTTTGGCTTCGTATTAGAGGAGAACATTCAGGATTTACCAACTAAACTCAATGAACATTGAAGTGTTAAAACTAAGATGTTGAGAAAATGATTTAAGCCATCGTTATTTGCTCCTTACCTTTCCATATACCTGTATCAACATTTCAGAATATGTATTGTTCTCAACCCCACACCTAGTAAATACTGCCAAATCTATTATGAAATTCTAAAACCCTAATATTATACTTTGACCTCAATACACCCCATTGTACATCCAATGTGATTAAATTGTTGAAGTATGTTATGAGGAGGGAGTAGTTGTGGGAGGAACCACATAAAAGAGAAGAGGGAAGGAAAAGTCTAGGTTAAAAAAAAAAAAAAATTATTGATGTGCGAGAATAGAGGATGGTTGGAATAAAGTGAAGAAGAAATTACTAAACTCAATCATATGCTTAAGATGTGCAATTTCTTACCCCTCTAATTTCTGTCCTACTATATAAAATTAAACCGAAAAGTCAAAGCCTTAATGATTTTTAACAACTTAGTTTAAACACGATCGTGTAATTTGAGTTATCCACGGTATTTCGCACCTCTAGTAAGTAGTATCCCTTTTATGAGACTATACACTCGAAATGTTCGTCCTTTATTGAGTCAGGTGTGAAAGCATTAGTTAACTAAAATTTCATTTTTATCAGAGTTTTCACACCATGTGCGATCATTATTAACCAAGTTTCTGTGTGATGTTCATTCTTGAGTGTAAGCCCGTGTGAGAATTGAGTTGAAACTATAAATTCTGAGAGTATGATAGTCTAAACAACTCTAAATAAAGTTTCATGTATAGCTGTTAACCCCACACACACACGGATACATGGATGTGATGCATATGTTATTTTTATCTTGGTGACATGAGGAGCATGTGTATTTCTTTCATGGTTGGAATGAGAGTGATATGTGTTGTAGAGCTGAGTTTACAGTTATTTGGGAGCAAGGGGTTACAAGTTATTCTATATCTTTTTGATGCTTTAAAGTTGGAGAATTTTGTGGGTACATTCACTACAAGCCCTCACGAGACAACACTCGTCCACTAGGGGGAACCTAGGGGTTTAACGGCTTGTTGCATTTGCTAAATGCAACCGCGATTCCTACGAAAGTGAGTTAGATAGTTTCTTTCTTGTTATTTTAGTTTAGTTAACCTGAGTTTAATTTATTTTAGTCGTTGTAGTAATAGTTAGCTTGTTTTATTTTCGCTTTATTGCTAGGGACTAGCAAATCGCTAGTTGGGGGTTGTGACAAGCGGGGGTATTTGTAAAATACGACCGCGCTAAAAGAAGAAAATACACTAAATTAGTTGACAATTCCTTTGTTTATCTGCAATTTGAATTGCAATGCCAGTTTGTACACAATTTGATTAAACTATGATAAGTGGTATTGTGTTAGTGGTTATTTGTGCAGATTACTATTGCTGTGTGAAGAATTGGATGAGAATGATAAAAGGAAGTGCTTGGTTTTAATGAAGACAACTCAATCATAAAAAGGAAGTTTTGAGCGATCGAAGACGTCTCGAGCAATCGAGGGTTCGATCGATCTAATGTAGTTCAAGCGCTCGAAGGTCCCAGAAGTTCAATCGATCGAGAGATGTTCGATCGATCGAACATGGCTTTTATCAGATTTTATGCGCACGTAGCAGAAACAGATTTTTAACCCTAGCATTAGATTTATGTATATATAGTCGTATTGTATACGTCCAAAAGGACGCCCACTTTTACTTTTTATCAGTTTTATATAGAGAGAAGAGAGTTTCTTCTTGTTTTTTGTAGGTTTTATCAAAGATTGATAGTGTTTGGCTTGATTTCTCATAGTTTAACAAGTTCATCTTTCCAGGTTACTTCGTATTACTTTACTTATATTTTGCTCGTAGTTTATTATAGTTCAATCTGTTAAACTAGTAGTTTTGCATGTTAGATAAGTTTACACCAATAGTTTTCATGATTAAAACAAAACCAAACAAGACTTTAATGGATCTTTATATTAAAAACGACTCTGTGATACTCCAGACTATGTCTGAGTAGTCCCCAGGTTGGGAGATCATGATGAAACCGTGATCTCAAGCCTCTGCCATGCAGCAGAATAATTCCTGTGTTCTTCGATCGATCGAAGTTAGTTCGATCGATCGGACCAGAGACATTGTCAATCGATCGAAGACATTTCGATCGATCGAGAGATGAAGATGTTCAATCGATCGAAAGCGCGTCGATCGATTGAACTCTCTAATTCTTGAGAACACTCTATGCAGTATTCCTAGACTTTCTGCTTTACAGATTTGTTATCAAACTGTCCCCAAACGCTCAGTTTGTCAAAGCGGTCTTTAAACTTAAAGCCATAAGGCATTTTTCTTCAATACATTTTGTAAAACACCCTCAATGCTAACACCATTGTAGGCGCGAGTCTTAACTATTGATCCAAACCACTTTTATGTGTTTCAAACTTAATTGTGATGACATAGTCCCGGTCATGAAAGGGCTATGGATTCTTTATCCTAAGAGAAATACGGAATACTGTAGAGGATGTACTCCATTGAACTTCAACGTAATTGCATGGTAGATGGCTAGGTCACGGTGGATTTTTGTGATCCCAACATTTCCTTTTATTAAGAAAAACACGTTTTAAAATATCGCTTTAATTAGTTAGTTAGTCATTAGTTTAATTTAGTTTAATTGCTTTATCTTTAGTAGCTGATAAACCGTGGAACTTGGTGTTCTACATCCTTTTAAAATATTGATTTTTATTTCCTTTTTAGAGATTAACCTAGGTATTTAGTTTAACACCTTCCCTGTGGGATCGACCTGGACTTAACCAGATTACTACTTACACGATTACCTACACTTGGGTATAGCACACAAGCGCACACAAAAAAATATTCGTGTCAAAGGGTCTAGACTACTTTGATACGTATTCTCCTATTATGTGAATAACATCCATTCGAATGATTATTGCGATTGCATCTCTGTGAGATCTTGAAATACATCAAATGGATGTTAAGACTGCTTTTGTTAATGGAGATTTGAATGAAGAAATCTACATGTAATAACCTGAAGGGTTCTCTGCTCCAGGGCAAGAAAAGAAAATGTGCAAGCTTGTCAAATCATTGTAAAGAATAACCCGACACTTAAAACAATGGGTGGCAATTCCACAAAAGGAGTGCCCCTCTCCATGGCCAATAAACTAGCCAGAGTTCCAAGAGAGTATAACCTACTCCGTGAAAGCAATGAGGGTATCGGTAAATCTAACTGATCGCCCTCGAATCTACAACTGTCTCCCTCAGGAGTGAAAAGAGTAACCTGACACTTAAAACAATCTATGAAAGTCCGGTACTTGACCAACCAATCCATCCCAAGGATGACATCAAATCCTAGATTCGACATAACAATTAAATCAGCACTCAACTGCCAGCCCGCTATCAAAAGCATATAACCACGACAAACATGATTCAAATGAACAATACCTCTAACTGGAGTATCAACGGATAAGACATACTCTAAGCATTCTATCTCTAACCCCAATACTGATGTGAATGCTGGTGAGATGAATGAGTGTGATGCACCAGTGTCAAACAATATAGATGCCAAGAGTTCAATAGCGGGACGATAACTCGGATCACAAAAGGTCTAGCATTCCCAAAAACATGATAAGCAGATGACATTGGCAGAGCAAAATTCCTTCCTTTAGGTTCTTGGTGTTGTTGTGGTTGAATACCACCATGGTTATCTGTCCTCTGATAATTACCCTGATTCCCTCTATTTTGTAGGGATTCACACTTTGAGCGAATATTGCCTGAGACGGTGGATAATACGGTGTCGAACCAATCGACTGAGTTTTCTTGGGTGGTGGTTGAGGACAAAACTTGATGAAATGGCTCGGATCACCACATCAGAGACAAACTTTCTCCCCAGTGGCATTCACACTTTGCTGTAACCCTGATTAGTGAGAATTTTGATATAAAGGTCTCGGTTGTGAATAGGATTGTTGCTGTTGCTGTTGAGGAGGTTGGGACTGAAATTGAGACCTAGTCTCTATCTTGGCTTTCTTAGACTGACCGGTGCTCTTGGCTGGAGTAATCATCTACCTAGCCCTCTTCATATCCAAATCCACACTGTCAATACCCAACGCTCTTGTCAAAGTATCAGCATAAGTGGTGATAGGTGTGCTAGCCAGACTTTTTCGAATATAGGGTCGAAGATCAAAGGAAAAGCATGTTGCCTTGAAATGATCACTGACCAACTGCACTTGCACAAAATGAGCCAAGGTGGAAAACATAGTAGCATATTATGTCACTGACATATCCCCTTGCTGAAGGGTAAAGAATTAAGCCCTTTTTGCGTCCCTCTATACTTCTGGGAAGTAGTTATCGAGGAAAAGGCTCTTAAATGATTTCTAGGTCATGGGAACAAGTGGATGAACACTCACAGTGCAAGTCCACCAATGGGTAGCTTCTCTAGAAAATAAGTACGTAGCCAACTTGATGCGAAGAGCATCCTCATGAAGATCAATGAATTCGAATATCTTTGTGATATGCTGAAGCCAATCCTCTACAGCCATTGGGTCAGACCTACCAGAGAATTGTGGCGACTTCTAGCATCAAAATCTTTGGTAATTAGCCACTTTCGAGCTCTAGCGGGATTTGTCTCACCTCTCAGAGCACAAGGGGAGGGGGGAGGGGGGAGGAGGCAGCATAGCATCTCTGACTGCCCTTGTAATTACATCAGCAACATTCTATAACCCTTGCGGTCCATCACAAATATCAATCGGTCCTGTGGAGGCTTCAGACTCAAGTGTAACATCAGGCGCAAGACCTCAACCACGACCACGACCACGACCTCGGCCACAGCCTTAACCTTGACCACGGCCTCTACCTGACTACGTCCTCGAGCACGACCTCGACCTCCGACTCTAACTAGGACCGAAGCAGCCGATATCTACTCATCAGCCTCAAGTTCAATACTATGACACGGCGGCATAGCTATAACAAGAACAAATCGAGTAAATGAATCACACAACATGATCTAATCACGAAGTGTATTCAACAATACATGCATATGTCAAACATAACAAGTAAACAGTTAACACCTCAAGTTATCATATAACGTGTTAACACCTATCAAATCATATCTCATTTATCAACTAATATGTCTTAAATGTTAACAAAACTATACATGTGAGCACATCACCCAACGTCCAAAGTATTCAACCCGGTTATGCTCTGATACCATTCTGTGATGCCCCGTCCCGCCACGAGTCCTGGTGACTGGGTGTAGGCTGGCAGAAGTACAACGATAACAATAATAACAATAGGCTTTGACACCAATCGGTAACTCCCCGAGTCCTAGACTCTGAGGGTTACATGGAGGCCTAGCCTAATGTGCGAGACTTTGGGCCTTATGAATTACACAGAGGCCTAACCTTCACGTTACGGGGGTTTCTTGCAACACATCCCGTAATTCGAGTTTCTAGTGGTACCCATCTCACATGCCTACCCACAAATCTGAGATTTCTACATTTTTAAAACAAAATCCCTCCTAGAGGGTTTTATGCATGGAAGCCTCTAAGGTCTTCCATTTAAAAAAAAAATCAAAAGCCTGTAAGGTCTTTCATCCCAAAACCATTTTCGTGATTTTCGTGTTCATGCTCATGCTTATGAAATTCTATGACATATGTGAGCTCTAAGTATCCGGACATATTCAATATTTCATAAGACAAATCATCATGGCGCATGCTATCAATTTAAAGCAACACAATAGGCATGCTTAAATCACTCAGATAAACACATAAGGCATAGCAACTCACGTAACAACTTAAGGCATAGCAGCTCAAGTAAACATGTAAGTACACTATTAACATTTTATACAACTTTATTGAGGGTTATACGGAACTACCGTTCACCGAGGATAGGTTTTAATCACACAGAATAGAATCCCGAAAAGTCCAGTCTATTATAATCTATCATGTACAATGATATAAGCACATTAGTGAGGTACAATACCTCTAAGCAAAAGTACAACTAGAATTGAAGTAAAGTACAACTCTTAACGCTTAGGGTACAAGGTCCCTTAGCTCAGCTCTGATTCAAGTACAAGAAAATAGGATTTTTACCAAATTGCCTCAGGTCGCTCGAGCGGGTCGCTCGAGCGAATTCATACAGAAATGCCAAGTGAGCATTTAACTGAAACTTACAGATTAGATTACTGGGAAGAAAGCACTGAATTGCTCAGTGAATACATCAAGTATTACTATTACAATATGAATGAGTAATTACAGAAATCTTTTAAGAGAAGTAGATGAGAATTGTTCTCAAATGAGAGTCTCCAAAAGGTTCTTCCTGTAACTGGATGCTGGGGTGGTTACTTATACCCTTCAAAAGGGTCCTGTGCAACTCGTGAATGCATTGTGAGCTGTAAAGGTCTTCTAAAAAGCTGGGATGTCACATGGGGTTACTGTGGATGAATAGTGTCTTGTTTACTACTGTTCAATCACATGGAATCTGGAAAAGCCTATCGGTTACTATGGCCGAAAGGTTGATTTGACTTCTGTAATTTTTACTGTAGTTTTAACCAGTGTAAAAGGGAGTTTCATCGAGAAACTTTTACATTAACCATGGTTAATACTATTCTTTTTTCTTTTGTCATTGGATGCTTAATCATTCCTGACTTTCTTCATAGGGGTCCTGAGCATCTTGGAATGCTGCACTAAAATAGGGATCATAAGGCTATGCAACAGAGCATGATCCTTCTGATTTTTGATTATTGTTATCTTGGGCATTTTGACTGACTTGAGCTATTAACTGTTGGGCCATAGCCATTAATTGTGCATTGGATGGCTTGGAGCTTGACTTGGCTTTAGAACTTGACTTGTCTTTGGGACTTGTAATTGTTCATTTGGCCATGGGGCCTGTGATTGGAGCAGGGGGACTGTTTACTAGTTGGAATTCAAGGTTTACTTGTTTAATAATCCGCTGGTGACCAAATTTGTCCCACCATTTAATTGAATGCTGTCTTTGAACAGTGTCATTCTGAATTTGATATTGCCATTTCCAAACTCCATGGTACTTTATATTTACTTATGAACATGAGTAAGATGGGAAACTGGGTATGGTGGCCATTTATTTTGTACTTGGTGGAGAAGTATTTGACTGTTTCTTGGAGATCACTAGGGAAAAGGTCTGGCATGGGGCCATGACGGGACCACCAATGGATAAACCATGTGGGGAACTGACTTTTGAACTTTGTGTCAAAATTAACATACCATGAGTGGGAAAATGTATTAGTCTGGTGAAGGAAAACATAGAACTAGGCATCAATATAATCAAAATAATTATACTGAGTTTGGTTGGGAAGTGACTTGAGGATGCAATACTGAGAACCCCAATCTTTACTGGAAATAATTCTTTTAATATACAACTGGTGAAACAAAATTTTCTTCTCTGACTCAAGTGTTACTATATCTTTTTCCCTATCACTTTTAGTAATGGGTTTATTGAAAATTGACTCAGTACAGAACAAAATGTCTCTATAGTAACTAAGAGATTTTTCAGGACTTTTGGGAATAAACTTCCATCCAATGGGGAAGTGAGTTTGACTAAATCAACTCGGTTTTTATAGTGACCTTGGTGAGGTTCGATAAAGAACAAATGAGCTGGGTTGAGTTTGACTACATAATCTGTTTTGGGATTTTGGAATGGCCTGTTAACTATGGTTTGAATGGGCTTGGTAGCAAATGGGTCATTGACTAGGTATTGGCTGCTGGTTGGCCTAGCTAAGGCTGACTGGTAACTGGGCCTGGATATTGATCCAAGTACTTGATACCTGTTAACTAATCCAATTGGAAGGATAGCTGCTAATTTGGTATCCTTCTTCTTGACCTCCATTTTTACACTGTAAAAATTCACGAGTAAGAAAATCAGGGATTGAATTGTTATTGCCTTTGATATATTCTATATCAAAATCAAAGATAGATAAAATAGATTGCCATCTGGAAAATATTTGTTTTGATGCCAAAAATTTGACATCCTTTTCTAAAATAAATTTAGCACTTTTGGTATCAATCTTGACTAGAAATTTTGATTTAAAATATCATCTTGAAATTTAGTTATAGATAATACTAAAGAAAGAATTTCTTTCTTTATAGTACTATAATTGTTCTGTGCTTTGTTCCCAATTCCAGAGTGGAATCGCACAATTTGTTCATTGGATGAACCATAGACTTTTTGAAGGAGATTTCCTTCATAACCATGCTCAGAAGCATCTTTTTGAATAATTTTGAAATGAATCAACTGAAGGAATGCCAAGACATGACAAGGACTTGACACATTTTTTGACTTCTTGAACAATGGAAGTATGAACAGATGGCCAAGGAGGGGGATTGGATTTCAATCTATCAAAAAGGGGTTTACATTTGGAAAGAAGACTGGGATAAAAATTAGATATATAATTTAAAGATCCTAAAAACCTTTGTAACTGGATTTTGTCCAAAATTTCATCTGGGAATTTATCAGCAAATTGAATAGCTCTATCAATAGGAGTGATTTTCCCATATGAATATTGTGACCAAGAAATCTGACTTTGAACTGAAATAGAATGATTTTTGAAGCTGAGACTACAAGACCAGTGACTTTGATGGTATTGAAAAACGAATCTAAATGTTTCCAATGTTCATCAATTGAATTTGAGAAAATAAGAACATCAATGTAAACAAATGAAAAATGACTGAATGGGTTAAATAATTCATTCATAATATTTTGAAATTCACTAGGGGCATTCTTAAGTCCAAAGGGCATTACATTCCATTCATAATGTCCAAATGGGCTAGTAAAAGAGCTTTATTTCTTTGACTACTTAGAAATTCCTGATACAGTAAATGTCACTATTAAGAAAACTTGGATAAAAAAAGGATAGTGACCCATCTCACAGTGAATCCCACAAGTCATCTCATAGTGAAACTCACAAGTCTAAAAAGATAGAGGATTATTGTAGAAAACACAATCATCACAATAAGAAAAGTAAAGATAGTAGGTCTAAAGAAATACTCCCTATAGACATAGAAAAGCCTAGCAAAGATTCAAAACCTAAACAGTTAGATAGTAAATACTAACCCCTTCATGAATCTAATAGTAAACAATTAGATAAGATAATTAGTGTTTTAACTAAAAAACATGAACAAGAAAACTTATTATTAGATCTAATTAGCAAAATAGATGATGAAGATCTAAAAACAACATATTTAAATAAGTTAAGAATACTATTGGCCAAACAACAATAAGCTAGTAAAATTGTTAGTCCCACTATTAGTCTTGATAAAACCCTCGAAAGATTTAATAAACCTTAAAAAGAAGTTACAGTTCAAGATTTACAACTTGAAATCAAAGAAGTTAAAATTGATATAAAAAAGCTTACAAGACCAATTTGCTAAGTTTGACCAACCACAGTAGTGAAGACTCTAGTGGTGAAGACACTCCTCTTGGTCACCAGAATTCCAATAAAGAGACAGAATAACCCAGTTTTCTTCAAGTCATGAATAAAATACATTTACAAAAATGGCACTGCAAAGTTAAATCAGTAATAGATAAAGAATTAGAAATAGAGACTGTAGCACTTATTGATTCAGGTGCTGATCTTAATTGTATTCAAGAGGGATTAATCCCAACTACATATTATGTAAAAACTAGTGGCCGTCTTAGTTCTGCTAATGGAAGTCAAATGCCGATTGAATGTAAATTACCTAGTGCACATGTCTGTCAAGACAAAGTTTGTTTTAAAACACCATTTGTTTTAATTAAAAATATGACTGATAAAGTTATTTTAGGAATACCATTTTTATGTTTATTTTACCCATTTACTACTAGATTTGATGGATTAACCACTCATGCATGTGGACAAAAGGTTCAGTTTAAATTTCTCCATAAACCCTTCCTTTGAGATTTGAAACAGTTAAAAAGACCAATCAGTTTTTAATAATAAAAATATTCTTTATTGTAAAACTTTACATTTAAGGTCTTTACAAGAAGAATTTAGGTATGTAAAAATTGATAATCAATTAACTAATTAATCTCTTCAAATAAAAATAGAAGACTTTAAGTATAGAATCATCAGTAATTTGTGTTCAGACTTACCTAATGCCTTTTGGTATAGAAAAAAACACATAGTTACTCTTCCTTATGTCAAGGATTTTATTGAATCTAATATCCCTACTAAAGCTAGACCTATTCAAATGAGTCAAGTAGACATGGAATTATGTAAACAAGAAATTAGTGTATTGTTAAATAAAAATGTAATTCGTAAAAGTAAGTCACCCTGGTCTTGCCCTGCTTTCTATGTTAGGAAAAGTACAGAGTTAGAAAGTGGAACACCAAGGTTAGTTATCAATTACAAACCACTTAACAAGGTTTTAGAATGGATTAGGTATCCTATTCCCAATAAAAGAGATTTAGTCAATAGGTTAAACCAAGTCGTCGTTTTTATTAAATTTGATATGAAGAGTGGCTTTTGGCAAATCCAACTTCATGAGAGTGATAAATACAAGACTGCCTTTACTACCCCATTTGGACATTCTGAATGGAATGTAATGCCCTTTTGACTTAAGAATGCCCCTAGTGAATTTCAAAATATTACGAATGAAATATTTAACCCATTCAGTCATTTTTCAATTGTTTACATTGATGATGTTCTTATATTCTCAAAGTCAATTGATGAACATTGGAAGCATTTAAATTCGCTTTCCAATACCATCAAAGTCAATGGTCTTTTAGTCTCAGCTTCAAAAATCAGTCTATTTCAGTCCAAAGTCAGATTTCTTGGACACAATATTCATCATGGGAAAATCACTCCTATTGATAGAGCTATTCAATTCGCTAATAAATTCCCAGATGAAATTCTGGACAAAACCCAGTCACAAAGGTTTTTAGGATCTTTAAATTATACATCTGATTTTTATCCTAGTCTTCGTTCCAAATGTAAACCCCTTTTTGATAAATTAAAATCCAATCCCCCTCCTTGGTCATCTGTTCATACTTCCATTGTTTAAGAAGTCAAAAAATATGTCAAGTCTTTGCCATGTCTTGGCAATCCTTCAGTTGATTCATTAAAAATTATTCAGACAAATGATTCTGAGCATGGTTATGGAGGAATTCTCCTTCAAAAAGTCAATGGTTCATCCAATGAACAAATTGTGCGATTCCACTCTGGAATTTGGAACAAAGCACAGAACAATTATAGTACTATAAAGAAAGAAATTCTTTCTTTAGTATTATGTATAAGTAAATTTCAAGATGATATTTTAAATCAAAAATTTCTAGTCAGGATTGATTGCAAAAGTGCTAAATTTATTTTAGAAAAGGATGTCAAAAACTTGGCATCAAATCAAATATTTGCCCGATGGCAATCTATTTTATCTATCTTTTATTTTGATATAGAATATATCAAAGGCAATAACAATTCAATCCCTGATTTTATTACTCGTGAATTTTACAGTGTAAAAATGGAGGACAAGAAGAAGGATAACAAATCAGCAGTTATCCCTCCAATTGGATTAGTTAACAGGTATCAAGTACTTGGATCAATATCTAGGCCCATTTACCAGTCGGCAGTCAGCCTTAGCCAGGCCAACCAGCAGTCAATACCTAGTCAATGACCCATTGGCTACCAAGCCCATTCAAACCATAGTTAACAGGCCATTCCAAAATCCCAAAACAGATTATGTAGTCAAACCCAACCCAGCTCATTTATTCTTTATCGAACCTCACCAGAGTCACTATAAAAATCCAGTTGATTTAGTCAAACTCACCTTCCCCACTGGATGGCAGTTTACTCCCAAAAGTCCTGGAAAATCTCTTAGTTATTACAAAGACATTTTGTTCTCTACTGAGCCAATTTTCATTAAACCCATTACTGAAAGTGATAGGGAAAAAGATATAGTAACACCTGAGTCAGAGAAGAAAATTTTGTTTCACCAGTTGTATATTAAAAGAATTATTTCCAGTAAAGATTGGGGTTGTCATTATTGCATCCTCAAGTCACTTCACAACCAAACTCAGTATAATTATTTTGATTATGTTGATGCTTGGTTCTATGTTTTCCTTCACCAGTCTGATACATTTTCCCACTCATGGTATGTTTATATTGACACAAAGTTCAAAAATCAGTTCCCCACATGGTATATCCATTGGTGGTCCCGTCATGGCCCCATACCAGACCTTTTCCCTAGTGATCTCCAAGAAATAGTCAAATACTTCTCCACCAAGTACAAAATAAATGGCCACCATACCCAGTTTCCCATCTTACTCATGTTCATAATTAAATGTAAAGTACCATGGATTTTGAAATGGCAATATCAAATTCAGAATAACACTGTTCAAAGACAGCATTCAGTTAAATGGTGGGACAAATTTGGTCACCAGTGGATTATTAAACAAGTAAACCTTGAATTCCAACTAGTAAATAGTCCCCCTGCTCCAATCACAGGCCCCATGGCCAAATGAACGATTACAGGTCCCAAAGACAAGTCCACCTCTAAAGCCAAGTCAAGCTCCAAGCCATCCAATGCACAATTAATGGCTATGGCCCAACAGTTAATAGCTCAAGTCAGTCAAAATGCCCAAGATAACAACAATCAAAAATCAGAAGGATCATGCTCTGTTGCATAGCCTTATGATCCCTATTTTAGTGCAGCATTCCAAGATGCTCAGGACCCCTATGAAGAAAGTCAGGAATGATTAAGCATCCAATGACAAAAGAAAAAAGAATAGTATTAACCATGGTTAATGCAAAAGTTTCAGAGCCAACACCCAGTTGGCAGATTTAGGATTCCCTATTTTTGTTTCTATTTTTTTATATTTGTTTTCCTAAAACACTTAAACATTGATTAGTATAATTATTTTGCTCTACAACTTTTTTCATTTCAGGATCAGTAGATAACTTAAAGGGTGATGCAACTATATCAGTTCCTTTATGATTGATGACTATAGATTCTAAAGGTACATTAACAGCAGAGATTTTACTATTGTCTTCCCTTTTCGTCCATGTAGTTTTAGTAATTACATTAACAGTGTCTATAGATTTATCTTTATGGGGGTAATTCTAGACTCCTAGTCTTAGTCTTACTTTTTTTTGTGTGATGATTATGTTTTTTACTTTTATCATCTTTTGACTTACGAGATTTAGAATGGGATGAGCTACTATCCTCTTTTTTAATCCATGTTTTCTTGGTAGTGATATTTACTATATCATGAATTTCTAAGTAGTCAAAGAAATAAATCTCTTTTTTATTTATTTATTAAATTCATATATTCTTTCCAAGCTTCTAAAATAAACTTTTTCTCATCTAAATTATAAACAACTCTACAAATAGCTCTTTTACTATCATTAATGGGTGCATTAAATTCCTTTCTAACAGTTTCATTGTAATGTTTTGAAATTTTAATCAAGGGTATTGTAGTAATTTGGTGGTCAATGAGTGGACCCAATTTGGACTTGTACATTTTTAATGCCTAACTTTTGGTCTTTTGGTATCACTTTGGTATTTGGGATAACACTTGTGTGTGTATATATGTTATATAATTTGTGTGTGTGTGTGTGTGTGTGTGTGTATGTGTGTATGTGTATGTGTATGTGTGTGTGTGTGTGTGTGTTTGAGGGAGACAAGGGTGGGACCCCCAAGTTAACTCCTCAAACAACCCCCAAGCTTCCAAGAGAAGCTTCACACTCTCTCTCCTCCCCTCACTTCATTTGACCACTTTTCCCTCTCTCATTCATTTTTTTTTCTTTTTCTCTTTATCCTTACACTATCTCTCTCTCTCTCTCTCTCTATATATATATATATATATCTCTTTGCAAGAACTAAAACCCCCATTGTTACTACCATCCCAAGCTCTCATATGGACTCCAAGAATTCATTTTGTAGGCTATATGATTAGAGGCAAAAATCAACACCTCATCTAGGGATTCATTTGGGTACTTCTATTTTCCATCTTGTTGATCCCTAACTCAAGTTATGGCTTAGAGAAAGGAAGGGGATTTTTCTATTTCTTGTTCTTGGAAGCTTTACTAACTTGGGTTTTCTTCTCTCTCTATTAGAGCTATATTTTGGGTGTCTCTTTTTCAAGAACACCAAAGGTAGGATTTATTATCTTGCTATACTATGAAATCCATATCTAGATGTAAATTGTGTTTTTTTTTCCTCTTTTATAACTTTGGGATCTAGTGATTTAACTTCTAGAAATGTCTAGATGTTTATGTGCCTATATGAAATTAAATGCTTAGATGCTCATATGTTAAATCTTGGAGTGAAAGCATGTTTATATATATATATATATATATATACATGTTGATTTGAGAAATTACATGCTTAAGTACTTATGTGACTATTTGCTTAAATTGAAAAGCATTCCTAAATGATTATGAGATTTGACTTGGGATTAAATGCCTAAGTGTTTATTTGTTTAACCATTGGGTGAAAATATGTTAAAAAGTCATATGTGTTGATTTGAAGATTTGATATTCAAATGACTATGTATCTATTTTAGTTGAAATAAAATGGAAAATATGTTAAAGTGTTAACTTGAGTGTTCTTGAAATTCTAGAACTCATTTGGTGATGTTTTTGTAAAAGTTTAGAAACTATGTGAAATATTATGAATAAATAATTTCTTTATAGTTGATAAATGCCCATTGATATTAAGTCTTGATTTAGAAATGTTAATGACATTCATATGTGTGGGCATTTGGCATGTGGAATCAAGGGATTCAAAGCATTGTGGCCAAATAGGCAAAACTCATAGCACGGCATGACATGTGCATGAGAAATCCCACGAGGGGATAAATC
Organism: Hydrangea macrophylla; assembly: GCA_033977485.1. NCBI lineage: Eukaryota > Viridiplantae > Streptophyta > Magnoliopsida > Cornales > Hydrangeaceae > Hydrangea > Hydrangea macrophylla. Next base: position 51,654,806 of record CM066998.1, on the reverse strand, counting down.
CCAAAGAGGGGACAATTGTGATAAAAATCCGGATGTAGGTTGTGTGTGAGGACAGGGTGGACGTACCTAAGAACGTACCAAACTCCAACGTATATTCGACTAGCTATCAGAAAGTTGGTATGCTAAATTCCCAGTGGGGGGTGGCTTGCAGTCCGGTACCGAGGCGAGTGATCATACTCATATCATGCATGGCCTATGGGTTTTCTTCACTTGCATTTGCCGTGGTGGCATTCATAGCACCACATTTTATCTTTAGTTATGGATATTGTAGTATTTCTCTATAATACTTCCTACGAGCCGTCGTTCTCACAAAAACGACAAACCATTTTGCAGGTTTTATCAAATTGGGGAAAGGCCGAAGAGTTACTTGACACGTGACGTCGCACTTTGAAGATTTCTTTCAAGATGAATAATAGTTTGGAAAATGTTTCAAACTTCTAGTTTTGTTTAAAAAGACATTGTAATAAATTTGAATCTTGTAGTTTAATTCCTTAATACTTGATTCGGGCACATGTTTAACCCTTTACTTAGAAAATATTAGAATTTTTTACTTAATGTAATCGGACTTGTAATTGGGACTTTGAGTCACCTATGGGCTCATGTTAACATTAAATATTTATTTGTGTTGATTCAGACACTTGTTAGTCCTTTAACTAATTTTTTTTTTTAAAATCATGTTCATGTTGGTTCGGATGTTCTGTTGTTCCTTTGAGTCATTTTGGTAAGTTTATGGTAAGGCTACACAGGTTATACACTTAGAAGATTTCCAAAACTTAAAAATTTAGTAAGAATTCTGGACAGGGGACATTCGACCGATCAAAAGAGCCTCTGCCCGTGAATAGTGACTTTTTACTAGACTTTAAAATTTTTTAAATCTAATTTGGTTGATACTTAGCCTGTGGACAGTTTATTATGGGAAAAATAAAATTTTTGATTTCTTAAGGACCATTTGGTTGCAACCTCTCAAAAGCCTATAGTACGTGACTTTCAAAACAAACTTCTATCTATGTCTTTTCCTCTTTGGGACTTCTCATTACTATCTTTTAAGATTCTATTGAAAACCAAAACAATGTTGATTGACCATATTTGACCCGTTTGGTCCTCATGGTCAATCTTTGACTTTTTGACTTTTCGTTGGAATCCACGTAGGATTCATTTGTAGTTTCCGCACTGTTTGATTGGTCCTCGTAGGATCTCTTCCCCTCTTTAACCTCTTTCTTTGACTCTTTGACCCATCTACGTGTCGTGGATTATGGGCCAATACATTCATATTAATCTTAAAATCTTTACTCATAGTAAATAAATCTTTACTGGGACCTTCAAAATCTGTTTGAGTAAGGGAATTAGGAAAACTATCTTCACTGGGTATCTTGTAACAAAGATTACTAACTTGGACTGTAGTTTTAATGCCTTTTAACTTAGTATCAATTTCATTGAGAAGATCTTTATCTTTTCTAACTATTGTAGTCCTATCAGGAATACAAGATGTACTTGATCTAGAGGACTTAGAAACAAAATCCTTAATTTTTAAAGAAGATGATCTAACATGTTGTTCATCAAAACTAACTCTAACTTTACCATCGTTGAATTGTTGTACATGATCTAAATTGACTATATTACTAGTTTGAAAATTACTAGAATGATTTTTATTTTCTAAAATCTAACAGTTAGATCTGGATTTATCAAATCTTCAGTAGCAAAGACTGAAGAAGAGAGACAGAGATAAATAAAGAAGACAATAAATAACTGAAACTTACAGATTGGATTATTGGGAAGCAAGCACTGAATTGCTCAGTGAATACATAAAGTATTACTATTACAATATGAATGAGTAATTACAGAAATCTTTTAAGAGAAGTAGATGAGAAATGTTCTCAAATGAGAGTCTCCAAAAGGTTCTGCCTGTAACTGGATGCTGGGGAGGTTACTTATAGCCTTCAAAAGGGTCCTGTGCAACTCGTGAATGCATTGTGAGCTGTAAAGGTCTTCTGAAAAGCTGGGATGTCACATAGGATTACTGTGGATGAACAATGTCTAGTCTGTTACTGTTCAATCATGTGGAATCTGGAAAAGCCTGTCGGTTACTGTGGCCGAAAGGTTGATTTGACCTGTCCTTTTTACTGTAGTTTTAACAAAGTTAATGGGAGTTTCACCGGAAAACTTTTGCATTAACCATGGTTAATACTATTTTTTTTTCACTAAAAGAGCATCATGGATCAAAAGGCTGAGCTGGAGAACCTTCTGAACCATGACAATTGTGGATGATGACTTTTGCAAGAAAGCATCATTGGATGCCTTCAGCCTTCCATGGCATTGATGATGTTGTGTTCTGCGTCTTTGTCAAATGGGTAATCATTATCGGAGTCACTGTGGTAATGTGGACCAATCACCATTGTAACTTTGGAGCATATGAAATTCGTTGTAAATGATGAATCTTAGTTCTTCAAACTTTGGATACCAAAATTGACATTCTTCTGATTGGATGTTGATATCAGAAATTTCTTTAGCAATATCATCATATGAAAGGTGACCATTATCAATCTTTGAAATCCATGGATCTCTTCTAGGATTGCATGACTGGATTACTATTCTTTTGGTTCTACTCAAGGTAAACCAATTTCCATCTGATAGTTTTATTCGAATAGTATTGAGAGCCTTGGCTCTTCTTTTACAATGACTAAGGAATAAATTACTTGCTGGTATTGGTTAATTGAATTGGGTTTCAAGATCAGGTCTGTTAATAAAGGTACAATTCCAAGCATGGGCTCCAAATATCCTTACTAGATGGATTGATGGATAAAGATCATAAAAAGTTTGGATCCATTCAGGATTGGCTGAAATGAAACCAAGAATTGCTATGTAGCCAAATCTTCTATTATCAACTCGTTTGGCATAATCTTTGACTGTGTTGAATGATTTTTGGAAGTAATTGGAGTTGTTTAAAATAAGTGACTACAAAGATTTTTAGAAATCCTTTTTCAAAAATTTCAAAAATGACTTGAGGATCTTGGGATTCAAGGCGAACAGTTCTGTAGGTTTCTCCACAACTAAATTTATCAGTGCAGATAAATCCATTTGGGATATTAGGAATCTGGGAAGAAGTTGACTGGTGGAGTAATTCGTAAAAGTCTAACCATGACTTGTAATCAGTGGCTAAAGAGGGTTCAAATTGACTAATTAGATCATTATGCGAAAAGAACTGACTAAATTTGTGTCTCAAGAGAGTTTTGACTTTGCTAGAAAAATATGTGGCTTGAAGATTAAAAGGACAATCCTGCTGGATTATGCTTTTAGGCCATAAATTATATTGATTGGCAAAATGAATTTGTAATTTGGAAAATGTATGATTATTGGGAGGTGATGATTCCTCCCCCCCAAGGAAAGCAAACCATTCTTTGATAAACAAAAAATCATTTCTTTGGGTTTTACTGGGGTTGAGCTCCTTTTGGAGTTCAAGAGCCCTTAATTGGAATTCCACTACTACCATTGATTTGTTAAATAATCGTTCTTGATCTTTTTTAAAGGTAGAATATAAATTATCAAGGATGACTATGGATTTTTCAGTTAAATCACATGTCATATCTGGATATCTATTTATTGGGACTAGAACTGATTATAAAATAACTAAGGAAGTCTGACCATTAGACTGACCATGAATAGGAGTAAAGGTAAAGTCTTGCCTTGGATACTCATCTGTAGCAATAACTTTCTCTTTTCCCTTGGACAGAGACATTGCTGAAACATAAAAAATGATGTTAGTAAATTGAGGAAAAGGAATATGAATAAAACTTTTGACTGTACTATTAATATTAGTACGTGAAAGAAGCAAATTGGATGAATGTGTCTTGAGGACATAATCATTATGACTCTTTGAAAATTTGCAAAATGGATTGAAGATAATGACCAAATGGACAATTATGGACAATTACTTGGTAAAATCTAGCTTTAATAAGAATAGGTCTAATAATAGGTCTAACATTATAAAAATCCCTAATATAGGAGAGGGTAACTATGTGACAAATTTCTAATAGTAAATTTGCTAATGGATTACTTTTGTTTAACACACTAACTGTCTTACTTTTACAAAATTCATCCCGACATCTTATTATTATATTAGGAGAATCAGATTGTTCATTGTTAGACTCATAAGGAGATGTACTAAATTCATTATTTGACTGTTCAGAATCGGTATTTCTGAATTCTAGAATTTTGTAAATATTTTCTGTGACTTCATCAGATAATCCTAAAGATTTAATCTGGGGTTTAACTTTACAATCTTTAGCACGATGACCAAATTTACCACATTTGAAACATTTGTCATTACTTTTATTATTACTAGTTTTACCTTTATTCTTAAGATTACTGCCTTTATTAGTATTACTAGGCCTAGAGTAAAATGGGTCTTTTGAGTCTTTACGTTTTAAGTGTTTCCTATTGATCGGCGAAGAATAGTTGCCGTTTATAGTCCTAAAAATATGCTTTGTTAACCCATTTCATGTAGTTATTAGTTATTTTTTAATAAGTATTCTAAATTTTGTAGGTTTTGGAGCTTTAACTTGAAAATGCACAAAAATCCAATGATTAGTGGCTTTGGAAGTCATTCTGAGCTCAAACGGTGATTCCGGTGAAAGCTGAATGCAGTAGCAGTCTTGGAAAATCGCATTTTTGACAAATAATACTTTAGATTTGAGAAATTTCTCCAGAGATATAAAATGTAGATCTTCGAGTTACGGACGCGTGGCTTCAAACGGCGAGTTAATCCGAGTTCTGAGCAAAAAGTTATCGCAAAATTTCTACGAAAGTCGCGCAGTGCAGCGGAAAGGAGATCACGCGAGCGGGTCGCGCGAGCGACCTTTGAAAAAACCAAAAACACGTATTTTATTAAATTAAAGTGCCCAGCGAAGGTGGTTTGTGCATATGACGTCCAGATTACAAAATATAGCAGTTTTAGTGCGATTTGGCTTAGGAAAGCTTCCTAAATCCTTCCAAACTCTATATAAATCCTATTCTAACTCAAATTTAAGGTTACATATCATTACACAACATTATACACAGCCATATACACATATAATTTCAGCCATTGAAGAGAGAAAAGCAAGGAGAAGAAGAAGAAGACCAAGGATTCCCATGGCCTCCTCCATCAACCTCTTTCTGTTCATCAATTCTATGGCCAACTAAACCTAAATCTAGGGTTTCAATGAAACCCTAGCCAAGTAATAGGGTTTTATTTATGTTTTTATTTTAGATTTATTATGTATGGATGATGATTACATGTTTAGAAGATTTTTATAAATAAATCGTACTTTTATTGATTAAATCATTACTTTCAAAGTTTATTCTTGTCTTAGATCTATTTTGACTGTGATGTGCTCAATGATCTATGTTTGCTGTGCTTATATAGGTTATTTACATGTAATGGTGCTTTATTGAATTGTGCTATCAAGTATCCGAATAGTCCATGCCTGGATTAGACGGATTATACCACAACCCTAGTTTAGTGTGGGACAATTCGTGCTAACCGAAGATGGATTATGTTGGTGCTTGAACCATAGTTATTTTCTTGACGGAGGAATTGGGCTTGTAGCTACAATTCCCCATTATCATCCAACTTAATAATCTAATTGAATACATAAATATTCCTATTATGAAGCTAGTGGTGGATTTGCAATCCTAGGTTCCTTTAAACATATTCATAAAAACACTTTTAAATCGCTTTCTTAATTTAGATTTATTTTATTGTTCTTAGTTTAATTAAATTCAAATCAAAATCTCGTTTTTCATAATTAACTAAATTTAGGTTTTAAAATTAAAGCATTGTAGTATTTCAATCTCTGTGGGTTCGACCTTTACTTTCACTGCTACAAATCCTTAGAAAAGTAAAGTATATACTTTTTATATCTTGATTCTGACAACATCAATTTTTGGCGCCGTTGCCGGGGATTGCAAATTTACTACCTTAAGTTTTAGAATCTTAGTTTAGTTAATTTGTAAATATTAGATTAGTTTTCTTTTTCTTATTTTTCGTTTTATTTTGAGTCACTAACTTTTCTTTTTATTTTGTAGTTTCTCGAGTCATCAAATTCTAACGTTTCTGGGAGGAATAGCTTAGCACATCAAAGGAGCTTACGCGAAAAAAATATATAAAATAAAATAAATCGCTTCCTTTGAAATTTGCTTCCAACCACTGTAAGTCAGGACGCTGAGACGCACTATTTGCGTTAGTTAAGGAGTGATTGTTCACGTGCATTAGCTAGGAAACCCGGGGCGCTGGGCTTGACGCGGTCATTGCATTACAGGATAATTTGCATGCATCATAGTAGTTGTGTGCCTGTTGCCCTATTTGCGTGATTGCTATTTGTTTCTTTTGTTTAGTTAGTCGTTTTAGTTTCTTTTCCTTTGTTTTAGTTTATGTTAGGTACACGTTCAAATAAACCAGAATTACAACCTTTCGACTCTGAACTTGAACGCACCCTAAGAGTTAATAAGTCTTCAAACTTAACTTCTAGAGCTAGGTTTTTAATAGACGACGATTTGACACCAAAACCAACGTCTTTATTTGAATCCGAAATACGTAGTACCCTTACAAGATTAAAGAAACCACGCTTTCATAACCTAGAACCGATTAAAATGGCAGACATTGGAAATAACAATAACAACCAAAATAACAACGGAGATAATATGAATAATCTTAATATACCGCCACCTCCTCCACTTATAAATTATTTTATTCCTACTACTTACACGCCACAAGCCAGTATCGAATTACCGGAGGCGACGGCATCTCACTTTGAGATAAAGTCGTCTACGATCTCGCTACTACCTTCCTTCCATGGCTGTCTAAATGAAGATACATATCAACACTTAGCAGATTTTCAGGACATATGCTCTACTTTGAAAATCCAAAATTTAAATGATGATGAATTAAAATTGCGGCACTTTCCATTCTCTTTAAAAGATAAAGCAAAGTATTGGCTCCAATCTCTTGAGCCAAACACAATTAAAACTTGGGAAGCCTTATACAACGCATTTTTACAAAAGTTTTTCCCAATCACAAGAACTAATCAGATAAGAAAAGCTATAACAAATTTTGTGATGCAAGATGGGGAATCACTTTATGACACGTGGGAAAAATTTAAAGAATTGTTACGCTCGTGTCCACATCATCAGGTTCCTAAGTGGCAGTTAGTACAGGTCTTTTACGAGGGACTTATTCCCTCTGTCCGTAATACCGTCGATGCTGTTTGTGCGGGTACCTTCCTACACAAAAGCGCCGACGAGGCCTGGAAAATTTTTGAAACTTTGAGCGAGAATTCGATGCATCAAGGGTGTCGGTACGTTCTGAGGGGTACCTTCGGCCTAAGCGAGAGGTAAAGTTTGAGTCAAGTCAATCAATTGAAATACAAGAATTAAATAGAAAACTTGACCAACTTATGAGGATGGGAATTAGGTCCAATCCACCTTCTTCAGAAGTATGTGCATTATGTTCTGAACCGTCACATAATATCTTGGCATGTCCTTCTGCCTCTCAATATCCGGAATTTGTTGAGCAACACGTTAATTCTATGCAACAATTCCCACGAAATAACTATAATCCTATGTCGAACAATTTTCCTAATACTTATCTACCCCAATATCAACAAAGTCAATACCCACAAGCCAACTCTCTACCTCCTCCACCTCCACGCAATAATGCATTTGAGGAGAAGGTGTTGGCCTCCCTTGAAAATTTTGGGTCGGTGATTCAGTTAGTACACTCTCACACACAGTCCATCGCAAAGTTGGAGTCCCAAGTGGGACAAATAGCTAATACACTAAATCGTTTGACCGAGAGTAAAAGTTGCCAAGTCAGCCTATTCTACATCCTAAGGGACAATGTGGGAGGGGGGGTTCGAATGTACAAGTAAATGCTGTCTCGACTAGGATGACTATTCGAGATGAGGAGATTGTTGTAATTCCGGATGAGGGTGAGAAAAATAAAAATATAGATTTGAATAAAGAAAGGGGTGAGGACGTGAGTAGGAAGAGAAAAGAAAATGAACCGGTCCCAACGAATTATATTCCGAGAATGCCATATCCACCAAGCGTTGAGGGACCGTCAAATTTTTCTAAGAAAATTTCAAAAACGGAAGATATACTCGAGGTATTTAAACAAGTTAAAATTAATATTCCATTCCTCGATGCTATAAAACAAATTCCTGCTTACGCTAAATGTTTAAAAGACCTATGCACTCAAAAGCGCAAAATACGCAGTCATACTCCGAAAAAGGTCTTCCTCACGGAAAAAGTAAGCTCAATTTTTCAACACGCTACTCTGAAATATAAAGATCCAGGTATGCCTACGATTTCATGTGTCATAGGCGACACTATCATTCATAGGGCTCTCCTTGACTTAGGAGCTAGTGTTAACCTCTTACCTTATCACGTCTATAAACAACTAGGACTAGGTGAACTTAAGCCTACGGCCGCTACTATCCAATTAGCGGATCGTTCAATTAAAATTCCTAGAGGAATCGTCGAAGACGTCTTAGTAAAAGTTGACAAATGTTACTATCCCGTTGATTTCATGGTCCTTGACACTGAACCGGTACTAGATGCTAGGAAACACACGCCTGTCATTCTAGGTCGTCCGTTCTTAGCCACGGTTAATGCTCGTGTCAACTGTCGAACGGGGGTAATGAAAGTGTCGTTTGGGAACATGAATCTAAAATTAAATGTTTTTAACGCTATTGATCAACCTCCTAAAGACGACGATTACCTATGTGACGTGGAATGTGAGGTAAGACGGAATATTGAGCCTAACAAAGAATTGAATATGGGTGAGGAAAATAATATAGTTGGTAATGAGCGGATGAATTCGACTAACCCAGACCCTAATGAGGACTTTACTCGGAAGGTAAAAAATCGACTTGAACATAATCAAGATGAACCGTCAAATGAATTAATTCAAAGCGACATTCTTTTGGTTTACCACCGAGCTCTCCCTGATATCCTCAAGGGTACAAAATCTGAGTTACGGCCTCCCTAAATCTTGAGCTAGAACGGTCTAGCTGAAGACGTGAAAGGCAGCGCTTCTTGGGAGGCAACCCAAGCTTTATTCCGTCTATTACTCTTGTTTTTGGTCATTTTTGGGTCTTTTTGAGTCAGTTGTGGTCTTACTGAACATGTTTGGGGGTCAGAGTAATTTTATTTTTGCTTAATATACATAAAATAAGTGAGCCAAGAGAAAATACCATTCTCGCTCGCGCGGCCCGCTCGCGCGAGAATGTGCCTTAGTGCAATTTTAGTTTTCTTTTTTGTATGATGCCTCTGCTTCTTCTCGCGCCTGGTTTCGCGGGCGCGAGGTAGCTCGCGGGCGCGAGGGGGTTCCGCTGGCGCGATTAAAAAAAAAAAAAAAAAACTTGAGATTCGCGCGCGCGACGGCCGCTCGTGCGATTTCCCATTTTTCTGATATTTTTTTTGTTTTCTCTATCAGTCCTCCACACGTGTTCTAGTAGTTTTTACTTTTCTATTTTTATTTCTTAGGTCCTTTTAGATCGAGTCATTTGTTATTTTCATAAGTTCTGGTTATCTTTTCTTTTCTTTTATAGTTATTATCTTTTTATCTTCATAATTTTGTTCGGTCTTCTAGTTTATTTCGTTTCATTTCGTTTAGCTTAGTTATAAATCTTTTAGCTGCTTTTATTATTTTGTTTGTTTGTTTTCTTTTATCAAGAAGTAACAGGTAACATTGAATTTTATTGCCATATTCATTTGTGTTCACCTGTTCTATGCTTGCCAAGATCGAGGTACTATCGTTCCTTCCTTACGTACTCTCCTTTCTTTCATTTTATTGTTTCATTGTGGACAATGAAAGGTTTAGGTTTGGGGGTATGCACACACATGCACATTATTATGCACTAATTTTTCAAAATTTTTCGATAATTGTGCTTAAATAAACGATGTCACCTACGGTTTTGCAACCTCTAGTCGATACTTCTTGTTATGTAACTTGATTTCTTATAGAATAGTAAACATGAGAATATGTGATTAATCATTTACTGAAGTTATGATGCAACGTTTTAAGTCATATATCTTTTGAATCGTAGTTTTATATCATAGATTTGCACGTAAACCTATGCACTGCACGTAGTCGCTTGAATACATGTTTGATGTGAACTATAATATAATTCGGATTTCTAGATAACACAAGGTGGAGACTAAACCCGGTGAGCTTTTGAGCCTATCTTTTCTTTTTAGAGGGTTATAAATACATTTGTGTTTGTCGAATTTCATTGAAATAGCGCATTAACTTGTTGTTTAGTCTCATTATTCTTGTTTTGGTTGATAGTCAAGTTAAAATATTTGTTACCATGCTATATAATCTTCCATTGTAAACATTAAAGAACCATATGACCATAGGAAATGATGGTAGGCCTCTTTGTTTACTGCCGATCGATAAATGATAATTTTCCTTAGTTCGCCCTTTAAGCCATTAAAATACTATTTTTATTTAATTACCATTATCCTGTTTTTGCTCCAATTTGGCCAACTTGGAGTTCACCCCTGAAAGATTGATCAACTTTTAGAGGTGTTAAGGCGATGTGTGATTGAGAAGAAGAAGAAAATAAGATGATGTTTGGGGTGGTTGCCTTAGTATTCAATGAATAGTTGTTTCAAAAGCAACGAGGAGGAAAAGAATAAAGAAAAAGAAAAAGAAGAATAAGGTTGAAAAAAAAGAAAAAAAAAAGAAAGAGAAGGAGAAAAAATTAAAAAGAAATATGAAAAAGAAGAGAATGAAAAGATGAATGTGGTAGAAGAGACGAATGAAAGAAATCGAACATGCCTTACAATGCCATTCTAAAACTACCTAATGAATCATTTCTATCATTTTTCATTACCTGAGCTACATTACAACCTTTGAAAAGTCCTATTTGATCCTAGGAAACATGGTTTGGATATGAAAACGATGGGAGGGAGACTAAAACATGGTAATGATTAATTTTTCTTGATTATTTGCATCTTATCCATGAGACTACTGTTCTTTCGTGTCATGCGTCTTTTTCGAGTCATATGTGAGCATTTCTCGTTTTGAAAACATATTTCCTTTACTCACATATTTTAGAAAAATTACACCTGTTTCTGAGTGTTTCATTTGAGAGTGTAATTAACATTGTGAGATTCGTAGTCGAGACATAGTTAAATGGTTATCCGAGTTATATTTCAAGTTCATGACGTGCGCGTGTTCATTTGACTACAATCTCACACACGTGCAATTTTATGAGAAATTCTATTGATTTATACTATGCATGTGCTTGGGATTGCTTTTCGTGATGTAGGTAGACGTTTGATTCTGTTTCTTTATGTTCGTTATTCTATTTCGAATCATTGTTTTACAATAAGGAGTATTGAATTTTGTTTTTCGTTTTTAATAAAACTTTTTAAGTTTACAAGTTAATAAAGATGGTTGTGGGTGACTTGTTGACGAGAACCCTCACGAGACTTCACTCGTCCGACTAGGGACATCTAGGGGTTTAAAAGGCTTGTTGCATATGCTAAATGCAATCGTGATCCATGCGAAAATGGAGTAGTATTTGTAGTAGTAGTTTTATTTTTCTTTTCTTTTTGCTCGAGGACTAGCAAAGTGTAGGTTTGGGGGTGTGATCGGCAACGAATAGTTGCCGTTTATAGTCCTAAAAATATGCTTTGTTAGCCAATTTCATGTATTTATTAGTTATTTTTTTATAAGTATTCTAAATTTTGTAGGTTTTGGAGCTTTAACTTGAAAATGCACAAAAATCCAATGATTAGTGGCTTTGGAAGTCATTCTGGGCTCAAACGGTGATTCCGGTGAAAGCTGAATGCAGTAGCAGTCTTGGAAAATTGCATTTTTGACAAATAATACTTTGGATTTGAGAAATTTCTCCAGAGATATAAAATATAGATCTTCGAGTTATGGACGCGTGGCTTCAAACGGCGAGTTAATCCGAGTTCCGAGCAAAACGTTATCGCAATTCTACGAAAGTCGCGCAGTGCAGCGGAAAGGAGCTCGCGCGAGCGGGTCGCGCGAGCGACCTTTGAAAAAACCAAAAACACGTATTTTATTAAATTAAAGTGCCCAGCGAAGGTGGTTTGTGCATATGACGTCCAGATTACAAAATATAGCAGTTTTAGTGCGATTTGGCTTAGGAAAGCTTCCTAAATCCTTCCAAACTCTATATAAATCCTATTCTAACTCAAATTTAAGGTTACATATCATTACACAACATTATACACAGCCATATACACATATAATTTCAGCCATTGAAGAGAGAAAAGCAAGGAGAAGAAGAAGAAGACCAAGGATTCCCATGGCCTCCTCCATCAACCTCTTTCTGTTCATCAATTCTATGGCCAACTAAACCTAAATCTAGGGTTTCAATGAAACCTTAGCCAAGTAATAGGGTTTTATTTATGTTTTTATTTTAGATTTATTATGTATGGATGATGATTACATGTTTAGAGGATTTTTATAAATAAATCGTACTTTTATTGATTAAATCATTACTTTCAAAGTTTATTCTTGTCTTAGATCTATTTTGACTGTGATGTGCTCAATGATCTATGTTTGCTGTGCTTATATAGGTTATTTACATGTAATGGTGCTTTATTGAATTGTGCTATCAAGTATCCGAATAGTCCATGCCTAGATTAGACGGATTATACCACAACCCTAGTTTAGTGTGGGACAATTCGTGCTAACCGAAGATGGATTATGTTGGTGCTTGAACCATAGTTATTTTCTTGACGGAGGAATTGGGCTTGTAGCTACAATTCCCCATTATCATCCAACTTAATAATCTAATTGAATACATAAATATTCCTATTATGAAGCTAGTGGTGGATTTGCAATCCTAGGTTCCTTTAAACATATTCATAAAAACACTTTTAAATCGCTTTCTTAATTTAGATTTATTTTATTGTTCTTAGTTTAATTAAATTCAAATCAAAATCTCGTTTTTCATAATTAACTAAATTTAGGTTTTAAAATTAAAGCATTGTAGTATTTCAATCTCTGTGGGTTCGACCTTTACTTTCACTGCTACAAATCCTTAGAAAAGTAAAGTATATACTTTTTATATCTTGATTCTGACAACATCACCTATGGTTTATCCTATTTTGCCTAGAAGGGGCTATTGGTGGCATGTAACGCCCCAACTACCAAAGACACGAGGGCAAGGTTCAAGAGTCAAATGCAAGGCAAAGGTCTCACGTGGACCAGACCAACAAAGCGGAAGCAACAAGAAATCCTACGTGGATTCCGAATAAGACAAAGGTGATCAACACACCAAAAAGGTCAAGTCGCCAAAAAGGGCAGTGCTCGCTCGAGCACGACAATAAATTTTTTAAAAGAACACAAGTAGGATTATCAAAGTGTCCAAATCAAAACCAATTTATATCCATTTGCATTAAAATGTCTCTTTACAAAAAAAAGGCAACTCGAGGCCGCAATATAACAGTTTTTCAAAAAAAGACCCCAAGTCCATTACGTGAAATTTATAAAAGGGCTAAACAAATGCCCGAAAGACTAATTAGTCAAATAAAACATTTTATCGTTTCAATCTATCAAAAGAAAGAAATATAAATGATTACAATTGATCGAAAGAAAGAACAAAAGTAAATTCTAGCTTTCGAAGTAGACCACCTCATGATGACGTTCTATAGGCTCCAAAATCCAGTGAAGAAACCTGCAAAGACTGTGTGGGGGTGAGCTAATACATATATATAGATCTCTATATACATATATTCTACAAGTGCCCACTACTACCAATCTAGAATCCCGCTCAAGACATGCCAGTACACCTTTAACAGCGAAGTCTAATTGATAGCTATTAACCAAAGTGCGTAGCACCAAAACCATAACACAATTTATAGCTGTAAGCCAAAGTGTAGCATCACAAACCGTAATAAAATCACTGACTATCCACATAAAACCAGAAAATGTGGACATAAATACTAACCCAAAAGTCGGACCAAAGCCAACAACAACGCGTAATTAACCATTAAAAGAAAGCTTAATCAAAATCCCTTTCACACTCTTCAGTATATCGGTCATAAGTCTTGACTCATACATCCAAAAGATACACCGTTTTCGGATACAGAAAGAAGACCTAAAGGGCTATAGCTTTCTAGTTCGAACTATTTAAGGAGAACCAGTTATTCTAAGTCATAACTGTACCCCAAGTCTGAACATCAACACAGATCTATAACAGTTTCAGACAGATATTGTCTTAACAAAAATAGACCTTTCTCTACGCTCGGAACTTCAAACCATGCACCGTTTGCGGCTACAGTAAGATAACTCAAAGAGCTAAAATATTGAAGTTCGGACCATAATCTCAAACGGGTAGTATCTGGGTGAAAATGACCTGGAAGTCAGACCAAAGCCTAAATAACAAAGCATAGAATTATCCACTGATAATAATGGTTAATCAAAATCTTTGTTAATTAAATTCCCGGGACACCTAGCATCGTTGCACCATATAACCCCCTTTAGATTTCAAAACTCGCTCTAACGGTTCAATACCTACCCTAGGGGATTCACACGATTTACAACTAGTTTTCAATCCACAAAGGACTTTTGCCCAACCAAACTCTTAATTCGAATCCATAGCTCCAAAGCTATTCAACACTATGCAAGAAAAGATATATAGACACATTGTATATATATATACACACACATGAATCAAACGAGTAGCACAACTATACTCAAGGCACATATATCATCATCTAAGCAACCAACCAAGCAAAGATGCTAAACTACTAAGTAATGTAAATTTACATTCAAGTTACACCACCAAACAATCCTCTGTAGAAATACTACACGAAAGAAATCCCTAATCACAAACCAACCAATTTAAGATCCAAAAGACCTTAAATAGCCAAAACCTCCAAAAAAAATTGCACTTAAATCATATCACAAAATAACCACTCATGGTATGCCATAACTAGCCTCATAAGCACAATTATACTTATTTCTCATCTAGTTAACCACAAAGAAACCAACCACTTAAACAAGTATATCATTGCATTCTTGATTTTATAGCATTTCTATAAATCATAAAATTAGGCAATAATCCAAGCAAGGGTATTAGAAAGGAGGTTGTGGACACCGGGCTTCCGCCTCTTTGTTGGGTTTTGGAACTTGTTTGAAATTGATCAAAGAAAGAAAATGGTCTGTTGAAAACATATACAGAGTCGCCACTTGGTCTTTAAGGAACCAAGAAACCTAATTTGACTCACCCAAGCGGATAAGGGCACCGACCCTTCATAACCAAAGAACTTGGTTTGGGGTTTTGGTACGAGAGATGAAGGAGCCTTTGTCATGACTAAAACACCCTAATCTCGCCCCGTCTTTCGACAGGCCTCAATTAGCATCCAAATAATCATCTTCTACTATGTTTGGTTCAACAATTAATATTTATGATAAGTATATTACATTACATAAGAATCTTGAAATTGGAAGATCAAAAGATAAGATATCATTCATAAGATCTAAACCGAGTATCACACAATGCAAAGTGAAAGATCACACAAATAAACCTAGGAAAAATCATCTAATCATATATCAAATAATCAAGACTTCCTAATCTAAAAGGGGGACATGAATTGTTCTTAAAACAAATAATCAAAGAAATCTAAATATGCTTAGCAAGCTAGTATGATGCATGTTAATCTTTGAGAAAAGAAGATCCCTCAATCCCCGGGACGGATGAGAAAGGATGATTAGATCAAGGGGAAGCATGAACGTGTGAACTGATCATTCCTTATAATCTTCTTAGATTAAGAGTTCCAAAACCCCAAATCTTGCATGAATGCAATGTATGTATCTAAAATGTGCAAAGGTTGTAGTGTGTTTTGGGTACATGGATTTCTAGAATGACTTAGAAGTCTAAAATGTGTATGAATGAATGAATGAAATCAATCATGGGATATGTAAAAGTGTAGTATGAACTACTCCCTAAGATATGAACTAATTTGGAATGCATGTAGGTATCAAATCAAAGAATGAAAGTTGAAATGTGCTTGCTGTGAATAGTGGACAGAACAGTAGCATGACCGTGTAAAAATAGAAAAGAGGGGTTAGGAATGTTTTCAATGCATAAATTTTTATGGAGATCTTCCTTATTGTGTTTAGAACACTACCCAAAAGGCCAATCTTGAATAGCTATCATAGATTGAGAGAAATAATATAAACAATGAAGGTCACTCAGAAACAGAGTCCGTACCGTCGACTGAAATGTTGAAAAATCTTAGAAAATGAAAACTAATGATCTAGAGGCCCATTTTATACAGAAGGTTCCCTAAGACATTTAAGTGTAAGGGAAAAATAAGTTAGGACCACCCCTTTGGGAAAAGGTTTCTGTAAAACAAGTTGGAAGTGGACCTAGCTGCTGTGACAGCAAAGACAGAATGTCTGGAAGGAATGTTTGGGTCCAAATGGACCATTTCCAAATAGTAATAAAAGTGAGAGTTCCAGTATAAGAACCAGTACTAATGGTAGTGATTTAACTATAAGAGAAAGTTCTAATGAAAGAGAAAGTTCTAATGATCTCGATGTAACTCAAAAATACAGGCATTTGTGGGTTCAATGCGAAAATTGTTATGGATTAAATTATACGAAATTTTTTAAGTCAAAAATGAATATTTGTGAACAATGTGGATATCATTTGAAAATGAGTAGTTCAGATAGAATCGAACTTTTGATTGATCCAGGCACCTGGGATCCTATGGATGAAGACATGGTTTCTCTGGATCCCATTGAATTTCATTCGGAGGAGGAGCCTTATAAAGATCGTATCGATTCTTATCAAAGAAAAACAGGATTAACTGAGGCTGTTCAAACAGGCATAGGCCGACTAAACGGTATTCCCACAGCAATTGGAGTTATGGATTTTCAGTTTATGGGGGTATGGGATCCGCCGTTGGGGAGAAAATTACCTGTTTGATCGAGTATGCTACCAATAATTTTTTACCTCTTATTATAGTGTGTGCTTCTGGAGGGGCACGCATGCAAGAAGGAAGTTTGAGCTTGATGCAAATGGCTAAAATATCTTCTGCTTTATATGATCATCAATCAAATAAAAAGTTATTCTATGTATCAATCCTTACATCACCTACTACTGGTGGGGTGACGGCTAGTTTTGGTATGTTGGGGGATATCATTATTGCCGAACCCAATGCCTACATTGCATTTGCGGGTAAAAGAGTAATTGAACAAACATTGAATAAAACAGTACCCGAAGGTTCCCAAGAGGCCGAAGATAATCCATATCCCAATTCCATTCATTTAATATCCCTTTGGTGTCATTGACATAACAGATGTCGTTTCTAGTCTATCTCTTTCTATTTCTATATATGGAAAGTTCAAAAATCATCATATAATAATCCAGAAATTGCAATAGAAAAGAAAAATGGAGGTTTGTGATGATTTTAAAATCTTTTCTACTAGGTAATCTAGTATCCTTATGCATGAAGATAATCAATTCGGTCGTTGTGGTCGGACTCTATTATGGATTTCTGACCACATTTTCCATAGGGCCCTCTTATCTCTTCCTTCTCCGAGCTCAGGCTATGGAAGAAGGAGAAGAAGGAACCGAGAAGAAGGTATCAGCAACAACTGGTTTTATTACGGGACAGCTTCCAAGTCAAACCAAAAATCATGGGTGTTCTCCAATGAGTTAGGAAGACTTTCCAAGTGGCCTTGCATCCATATGTTGAGTATTGAGTTCTAGAGAAATCTTTGAACTCAGCTCACTCACTGTTTTGACTCATTGTTTTGAAGATTTTGGAGAAAACAAGGTTTTGTTTCTTGAAACCAAAATGAGAGGGATTGAGAGGGGTTTTGAAATAGATGTTTTGAAAGCATATTTTCAATACTCAATAAGGATTATAGCCACTTATAATGCCAACATCAAACTCATCATCAAGAACCTCCAAGATTGTTGGAGAGATCTATTTTGTTTTGAGCATAACTTCAAAAATACCTAGGAGGTATTGAAGTTATGATCATCATCTATCAAACATGTTTTTGAGGTCAAGAGCTACTATCCATAAGGATTCACTCACCTCAAACTTCATGTCATCATCTAGATGATGATGAACTAGTAAGTAAATAAAAAAAATCAAAAAGAAATGAGGTAAGAAGAGATAAGCAATGAATAAACAAGAAAATAGATAATGATCAATAGATGATATTCATGATGTATTGAACTTGTAGAATGGTGTTTCACTCATATATGATGACATTGGATATGGAAGAAGCTTCCTCTCTCTTAAATGCTCACTAAAATGGTGGTTGGGTGTATTGAATGTTGAAGTAAATAGGAGTAATGAAGTAAAAAAATAAAGTTTAGAACTCACTTTTGTTTTGGAAATCAAAGAAGAAAGCTTCTTTCTCTCTATTCTAACCTTATTTCTACAACTTTTTCTCCCAAACTCTTTCAAAGCTTACATTTGACTCTCCCAAAATGAAGAGCAATGGGGGGTTTAAATAGGCCAACTTGAGGTGGTTTTGGGGTTTTAGAAGTGTTCCCATTGGTCCCAAACATCTGAAAACATAAAACTATGTCGTTTTGGTTTTTAATTAATCAAAATGGACCCCCAAAAGAAATTACAAATATACACTATTCTGGAGGAGAGTGCCGCGGTGGCAGTGGGCCACTGCCGCGGCGGCACTGCTCTTCCTTCGTCCAGATAATGCTGTTTAGGCCCCCAGAGGTTCCGGTATTCGCGAAAAGGCCCTATTTCGTCCGAAATTCACAGAAAATGCATACGAACTCCAAATTGAGGTTGTGATATACCGTTGGAAAGGTAATTGAGTCTAATTTATATAAAAAATAGTTCGAGGATAGGTCACTTTGAAAATATTTGTGGTATTCGCGATAAAAGTCGATTTGATCGCCTTTTTCGCCTTTGGAAATTCATAATAAATTCGTTTTAAATCCAGAAATTATGTGCGATATACCATTGGAAAGCTATTGACCTCTAGTAACCATGAAAAATATTTGAAAATTGTTTCGGCGCCCCAGTTCTAAAGTCAAATTTTGGTCAAACTGGTCATACTTGGGATTCCCGGGAAGTTCTGGTAATCTCCGGGAGTTCCCAGGAGCTGACGTTTTCGCTCGATTTTCTTTTGAAACTTGTTTTAATACTTTTCTCATGATTTAGAATGATTCCGGTGAATTCGAACGATTTCGGTCAAACTTGGTCAAACCTGGTCAAACTCTGGTCAAACCTGGTCAAACCGGTCAACGGGGACTTTCCGGGAACTTCCGGGACTTTCGGGGGTCTCTAGGAGCTGAAGATTTCATCCGATTTCTCTTAAAAACTCATTTCATCACTTTTATTATGACGTAGCATGTTTCCAGAACTTTTGGTCCAAATCTGGGAGCTTTTGGGCTTTCAGGGGCATTTTGGTTATTCTGAGCATTCTGAGAGATAGAGCTGACTTCCAAGAGTCCTTTTGAGTCTTTTCGATCATTGTGAACCACCAAGATATGGGTCTCCTAAATCTGATAGCCGACAAAATGGGGTGTCTACAGTTTGCCCCTCTTTGGCATGAACTTGCGAGGCAACGCATGTCGCAAGCGAGTGCCAAAGCTTTGAAGAGAGGACTTTTTGGAGGCTATATATTTAGGATAAAAGTGTTGCAAAAGATGCAATAATGATGCCGAGGTCAGTGTTGGTCATGCTCTTTATGAGCTGCCTACGTATCCCAAGGGGAATCAGACCAGGGCGTAGTTCGGGGCATAAAGGAACAAATCGCACATGCACAACAAGACATGCGGATGCTATGCTATGAGGATGATATGCGATGCATGGATGAATCTCATCATGAGTCCTATTATGCCTATTGATATAACCCTAGTATGAGCAGGTGTCGTAGGGTGTGCCACTCCGAGTGGGCTAGTGTTGTGCTGGTAACCGTGATACGGATGAGGACACCAAGGTTTAGGAGGCTCGGGGTCTAGGGGCAAACTTCTGAAACTTGGAAAGTGTGTTTTGCGCTTCGTTTAGAGAACGACAGCCAAGGGTGACTTGAGGGATCTTTGTGATGAAAATGGATAGATGAGAAAGCTCGTGATAATCGGGAGATCTGGATGCAGGACATGTTCTGATTGTTCCTGACGGCCGATCTTCGGGAGTCGGTTCCTCTTTTGTTACTTTCTGCCGATGGTAGCGGGAGCTGATATCTTTTGGTTTCTGTCCTCGGGAGATGACGCAGGGTTCTCGGAGAATCTCTTTTCTTGATCGGGAACCAGGACCCACGGTTGATCAAATCTTTCGATGCTCAATCCAAGAGGGTCGGTCAGGGCCTCCGGGAGCTGGTATCTGTCTACTTCTGTCCTCGGGGGATGATGTAGGTGTTCTCGGAGAATCTCTTTTCTTGATCGGGAATCAAGACCCATCTCTGAATCTCTCACGGTTGATCAAATCTTTCGATGCTCAATCCAAGAGGGTCTGTCAGGGCCTCCGGGAGCTGGTATCTGTCTACTTCTGTCCTCGGGGGATGATGTAGGTGTTCTCGGAGAATCTCTTTTCTTGATCGGGAACCAGGACCCATCTCTGAATCTCTCGTGGTTGATCAAATCTTTCGGTCTCTGTCTTCGGGGGATGATGTAGGGTTCTCGAAGAACCTCTTTTCTTGATCGGGAACCAGGACCCATCTCTGGATCTCTCACGGTTGATCAAATCTCAATCCAAGAGGGCCGGTCGGGGCCACCGGGAGCTGGTATCTTTCGGTCTCTGTCCTCGGGGGATGATGCAGGGTTCTCGAAGAATCTCTTTTCTTTTGCTTCAGTGCATCAGCCAAAATATCAGAACTCTCGTGTTTGATCGAAATTTGCGATGGTCGTCCTGAAACAGCCGATTTGGGTCTCCGGGAGTCGATCTTTCCCAGTTTCTGCCTATTGGAGGTAGCCCTGATAACTTTTAGACTGTTCGAGGTAAAACCCCATAAATCTTGACCGAAATGGGACATCGGGGCTAGTCGAGGCCAAAAATGGGCTAAAAAAGGCCAAAACGGGTCAAAATGGGGCAAAACGGAGCAAAGCGGGGTCCGCGGGGAGTAGTGCCACGGCAGCAGTAGGCCACTGCCGCGGCAGCATTTAGCCAGTGCCGCAGCGGCACTGGGTGGCCGGACTTCATCTTTGTATATCTCAGGTTTTTGAGCTTTTCAAGCTCGTTCTTGGCCATTTTGAGGTGTTTTTGGAGCCAAAATTCGTCAAAACGCAGCTTGTGCGCGCTCAGGTTAGTAATCTTTCCCCATAGTTGGATTTTTGATTGGTGTTTTGGTTAGCCCAAATTTTCAAGAAAAAAGTTTAACTTTGACTTCTTGTAGATCCATGGCTTCGAGCTCAAGGAGACCGTCTAAGAAGGCCAAAGAACGAATGAAGGCTGAGATGCAAACCCCGGACTTGATTTTACGGGACCCCCAATGTCATCTTTCGGCCGCGGCTCTAGCGAGCTTGGTATGTGAAACTTTCGACAGTTTAGGACTGCTTTCATGTATTGTGCTAGTTTTGTGAGCCTTAGTGTGCACCTAGAGATCGTTAGAAGTCCGGTTTGTGCTCAAATGTTGATTTTGTGAATTTGGCTCTCGGGTCGTGAATAGTGATTTTGTGCATCCTTTTGTTGTTTTTGTTGTGTGTAGGTGCCGGAAGTGACGTTGAAGGGCCACGGTGGCCTCGTCCATGCTTTCTTATGGTATACTCAACTCTCGCCTACCGTCAAGAGGATGGTAGACGATGCCGAGTTCGGAGGCTTCGTCCGTTTGGTTTCGAAGAGCAGCAATGATTTGGCTCATTTCTATGCTCTGGCTAAGAGGTGGTGGGACACCACCAATACCTTCCACCTGCCGTTTGGTGAGATGACCATGACGCCCTTTGACTTCTCCATGATTACGGGCTCGAGGGTTGGCGGGAAGTGCCTAATTCTGTACTACTTCTACGAGATCGACCCGGAGGCTGTAGAGATGCTGATTGGGGTTGTTCCCCCGAACCTGGAGAGGCACTGGTTTCCTTGCGATTGGCTTTACCGGGCCTATGGCAGAGGGAATCATAACTTGAACAATTCCCAGCTTTTGAGGGTGTATCTTCTGTATGTCCTTGGTTGCTCAATCTTTGCAACGCAGAACGACCGGGTGAGCCTGAGATTCCTTTCTTGCCTGGCGACCATCGATGAGATCCCCTCCTACGACTGGGGCGGTGCTGCCTTGGACCATCTTTATAAGCACATGGACGAGGTCTCTCGGGGCGATGTTAAATCGACTGGGGGATTTTGGCGAGCTTGGGAGGTATGCACTGCATCTTCTTTCATTTATTGGCTTTTTGATTTCTGTACTTATTCTGATTTTCTCCTTTGTCTGTGCAGCTTTGGAGCTTTGAACACCTGAAGATGTTGGCTCCCTCCCCTGCGGATGAATTAGGCAAAGACGAGGATGGCATGGCTCCTGTGCCTCTGTTCCCACGAGGTTTGAGATGGCAGAGAGATGTTGTCGGGGTGAAGAGTGGGGCCCACCAGATTGTTTTGCTCAGAAACTTCTTAACCGAGCTGACGGCTGCTAGTGTTGATTGGACGCCTTGGGAGCGTGTTGCCTATGCTGCCCCAGAGGAGATTCAAGCAGTCAAACCCCTTTCCTCTTGCCAACTCCTGATGGAGAGTACTGAGTGTAGGCAGTGGTTCCTTGGTGAGCGGGTGTCCCGGCGGGTGGTTGGTGGTTCCTGACACGACTAAAAAGTTGTGCGCTCTTGTGCAACACCCAAGTGTAGGTGATCGTGCAAGTAATATAGTACTGGAAGTCCAGGTCGATCCCACAGGGAAGGAATAGGAAGAAAATCTACTAAGTTATAACCTAAAGAAAAAAGAAAAGATGAATGTAGGAGTGAAGGTTCTAAGAATCCTAATGAATTAAATTAAACTAAATAATAAACTAAACATAAAGAAACATAATAATTAAACAACTAAATTAAAGGTGTTGGAAACACGTGAATCCACATTGATCCTAACCATCTACCATGCATATTGATTAGCGTTCTATGGAGTACATCCCTTTTCAGTATTCCGTATTTTCCTAAAGATAAAGAATCAATAGCCCTTTCATGACCGGGACTAAATCATCACAGTTGATTTAAAATACTTGGAAGACGGTTTAAAACAATGGTAATTACTTGCACTCTAAATGGTGTTAGCATTCAAAGTGGTTTTCAAAAGTCATTGAAGAAAAGGCCTTAAGGCTTTAAGTTCTAAAAACTGTTGTGACAAACTGAGCTTATAGGGACAATTTGATGACAGATTTCTAAAACAGAAAGTCATGGAATACTTAAAAGAATCTTCTCAAGAATTAACATGTTCGATCGATCGAAGCGCTCTCGATCGATCGAACAGCATCATCCTTCAATCGATCGAAATGCCTTCGATCGCTTGACTATCTCGGGTTCGATCGATCGAAATACCTTCGATCGATCGAGCCCAAGGTTTCTAAAGATTGCATGGCAGAGGTTGGGTATCAATGTTTCATCACATATTCCCAACGTCTAAACTACGGAAACATGATTAAACTAATACAGGAATAACAAACTAGAGTAATCATAGCTATAAACTAATAAACAATCAAATAGAGGGAAAGGAGAAGAAAAACCTGTAAATAATCTGAAATAAACTTGTAAATAACTTGTAATACAGTTGAATCATCAATAATCTTCAATGAATCAATGGAAAAGATGAAAAATAACATGAATCTAACCTAAACTACTCCTAATCTAACCCTAAAACTACCCTAAACTGCTGTTTTTCGTGTTCTGGAGCGTCCTCCCTTCGTCTGGCGTCAAAACGACGTATATATAGGGTTCCCACAGAGTTTACGCAACTTTTGGGTGAAAATAAGGTTCGATCGATCGAGCTCAGTTCGATCGATCGAAGGTTCGATCGATTGAACTCTCTTCAATCGCTTGAACTCCTCTGATTTTGACAGCACTGCACACCGATGGGAGAATGGCCATAACTTTTTACTCGGACCTCGGATTGACCTCCCGTTTGCGGCCACGCGACCGTAACTCAAAGATCTACATTTTATATCTCTGGGAAAATCTTCCAAATCTGAAGTCATCATTGTCAAAATTGGCATTTTCTCAGCTGCTTCTGTTGTTCTCTTCACCAGAATCACTTTCTATGCAATGTTTGCTTTCCATGACCTGTAAAATAGTGTAAAAACACATGTTTGAGTCTCAACATCATAGAAAACACTTAATCATTGATATGCATCTAAATATAGGGACTTGGGGATAAAAGTATGCATAAAAGACCGTGTAATACACTATAAATATGCACTTTTCACCTCGAATCAGTTCCAGGTATCGCGTCCCTCATAATCCGCCTGCGATGGATGCTAGTGACCTCTCTGGTGATGCTTTGCTGGCGGCCTTAGCTGGCACTGACGTTTGGGATCATTTTCTCTCTAAGACCGGCTATGAGACTTACCGTGGCCGTTTTCTGATGCCCAACTTCCCGCTCCTGGAGGTAAGTTTCCTTTTACATTTTTGTCTCTATTTATTGCCTATGTTTTTTTATTCATTTTTTTCCTAACTTGTTTTGTGCCTACAGCTTCGCGAGATGTACAGGAGACAGGCTCCTCCGGCTTCTGATCCTATCCCTCCTTGAGATTGGACCGTCAATGTTCTAGACGCTGATGGCACTCCCCAAGCGATGGAGGTGCCGAGAGTCACATGTGGGTACCCTACTCAGCCAGCGGGCGTCTCTAATTTTGCACTTTCTTAAGGTTATGAGGTTCTAACCCTGGATTTTACCCTTGACAGATGGACGGTATGCGGCAATTTGCCGCCAATCAGATGGCATCCTTGGTAAGTCTCTAACTCGACTCTGTTTTTGTATTTTTCTGTGGTTTCCCTACTGATTGCCTTTATTTTATTTGTGTGTGCAGTACTGCGGAGGTGGAGCTGGCTCATCGAGGACTCGTCCAAGGTGCAGAGGTGGTAGGAGGAGGCCGTCATCGACATACACTCCGGGCGGTCCGACAGAGGACGAAGAGGAGGAGGACTGAGACCTCCCAAGCGGGAATTATTATTTTTCTTTTTATGTTTTCGATTGGGTTGTACTAGGAATATGACTATTTGGACAGTGTAGGACGATGTGTGGAACAGTTCGTGATCTTTGACAGAGTATTATGATGTTTCGCCTTTTAGGCCGGAGCTTCCGGTTTGGAGGCGCAGTTGTGTGCTTGTTTTAGTTGATAGTCGTTTGATGATATATGTGCACTGTGATTGTTGGCTATTACTGCGATGGGCAGTTTTGTGATAGTGAGTGTTTTTGCCTTGCAGGTGGGATAGTCCGTGAAACGGGGAGGTGCTGCCGAAATTTCAAATTTTCCTAGAGCCGCGACCGAAAATATGGCTTTGCATGATCCCGCTCAACTCACAGCTTGGCTAAACATCACGGATGGCGTGGAACGGATCAACCTCTTTAGCTACGGCTTGACTGAGCTGTTCTCTCTTTGCCAGATGAATATGAACACTGAGTTCTTGCGTGCTGCCATTGGCCACTGGGACCCGGTGAACCATGTCTTCAACTTCAATGGCCTGGAGATATGCCCCATGTTTGAGGAGTTCTGTGCTACTCTCGGCTATGATTCTGACTCTGACATGATTCTCCCTTCTGCTGATACTCTCAGTTCTACGCGAGGCTTGGCTGAATATCTGAATTGTTCCATCACTATTTCCCGCCGGCTGATTCAAGGTGAGGTCCTCAACATTGCTTCTATTATTGCCCGGTACGCCAGTCCTTGGAATCCCAGCATGTATGATGCTACCCGCGGGGCTGCTTTGATATTGTGCATGACTTCACACTTTCTATTCTCGAGCACTTCGGTTGACTTGGTGCATGTGTGCCTTGGGCTGAAGCTTAGCAGGAATCCCATGGCCATGGTTCTAGCTGAAACCTTGAATGGTTTGGATAATGCCTTCAACCAAGGGACTCCTCTTCATTCTGGGGCGCCTTTGGTGTTATAGGCCTGGTTATACGAGCGGCTCCAACTGTGGACGGGCCGCATACCACCGGTTTACTTCCGTCGAGCCGTGCTTCACTCTCACTATACTTTTGCCGATTGGGTGGGCATGATGGGTTTCTTATCTGAGGCTGACATTTGCTGGATCGTGAGACGTTGGGGCCTTTATGCTGTTACCACGAGCCTTAGGGGTCATCAGAGAGTGTGGTTGATGGGTCTGAGAGAGACTTCTTTTTATCATCCTCGCCGTTTGGCCAGACAATATGGACAGGTTCAAGAGGTTCCTCGGGGGTTTACTGAGAGTCTGTGCTTCCAGGATCAGGGCTGCCACTATTGCTGCTTTCATTGATGGTTGGACTGACCGAGTAAAATCCTACTTCTAAGGACCTTTGAAGAAATAAAAGACACAAAGATGAAACTAGCCCTGACTGATTCTGCTCATTCCTCTAAGTGTCTTTGAACATGTGTGATTGCTTTTTGAAAGACTTTTATTTCTTGGATCATTCCTGCTTATGTAATATTCAAAGTTTGTTTATCGGCGAACCTTGGTTACTTTGGGAATCTTATTTTATGCATTTTAGCTTTCTAAAAAACATTTTGTAACCGTGATTTCAATTAGTTGTTGCTTTTGGTACTTGCTTGGTCATGCTAGGGCTATTAGAGGCAAACGAGGAGGGTGGCCGAAGTTTGCCCCTAGTTTGGGATATGTATGGTTGTGAGGCAAACGAGGTAGATGACTGACGTTTGCCCCTACTTTAGAAGAGGTTTAGGCGAACGAGGCGAGTGGCCGAAGTTTGCCCCTAGTGTGGAGGGTGATTTCTGGGTTATGGTAAGGACCGCGACTTTATTTTTCTCACATGCTCATAATTTTGCCTAGGCAACAAGGAGGTGACCTAGCGAGCTATTTTTTCTCTTTTGTTATTGCTCACCTTGGATTTAACTCTAATTTTTGCCTAGGCGTCCTTTCGAATTTTCAACCTAGCGAGCCATCCTTCTTTTCTTTTTTTTGGAAGTCTGCCTACGTACCCCCGAGCGGGGATCAGGTCCAACATAGTTCGGGCCAAAGTTTTGAAAGAGAAGGTTATTTTTTGTGGGTGGAGCGACCGAACCGATGTGGTTGCCTAAGTATCCCCAAGTGGGAATCAGGTCGAGCGTAGTTCAAGTCAAGGCTTAAAGAAAATGGTTTATGGCGTGGTCAAGCATAGTACTTTTTGAGGCGGTCCATGTTGATTGGTTCTTTGAATTCGACACCATCGAGGTCCATGAGATAAGTTGCTCCTCCGGAAAGAACGGTCTTGACGATGTAAGCGCCTACCCATTTAGGTTTAAATTTCCCACGGGGATCAAAGATCGGAGCTCGCAATTCCTTAAGGACAAGGTCGCCCTTGACAATCTTCCTCGGACGAACCCTTTTGTTGAAAGCACGGGCTATCCTCTTTTGATAGATTCGGATATGGTCAATTGCCGCTAGGCGTTTTTCATCTATGAGAGCCAATTCTTCGTATCTTCCTCTCAACCAATCTGATTTCGAAACTTCACATTCTGCCATCACGCGTAGGGATGGTAGTTCTATCTCGACCAGAAGTACAGCTTCCATCCCATACACTAGTGAGTAAGGCGTTGCTCCTGTGGATGTCCTTATCGATGTTCTGTATCCCCAAAGTGCGAATGGTAGCTTTTCATGCCAATCTTTGTAGGTATCAGCTGATTTCTGCAGTATGGCCTTGACATTCGTATTCGCAGCTTCGACTGCCCCATTAGTCTGTGCTCTGTACGGTGATGACTTGTGGTAAGTGATTTGGTATTCCTCGAACAGATCCCTGACTTCTGCCTTGAAATGACTTTCGTTATCTGAAATAATCTCATGGGGAACTCCATAACGGCAGATGAGATTTTTCTTGATGAATTTGGCCACTTCCTTGGCCCCCAACTTGGTGTAAGATGCAGCTTCTACCCATTTCGTGAAGTAGTCTATGGCCACCAGGATGTACCGATTTCCATTTGAGGCTTTCGGAATGATTTCACCAATAATATCGATTCCCCAGGTGGAGAACGGCCAAGGCGAGGTCATGCTGTATAGAAGAGATGGTGGTACGTGCATCATGTTTGCATGGATCTGGCACTTGTGACACCTTCTTACGTATTCGCAACAATCTTTCTCCAAAGTTGTCCAGTAGTATCCTTGTCTTATGATTTTCTTAGCCAGCATGTGACCGTTCATGTGCGGGCCACATACCCCCTCGTGTATTTCCTCCATCATTCTTTTAGAGCTCTTTCCGAACAAGCAAGTTAGGTTGTGACCGTTGTATCCTTTCTTCAGCAGTTTTCCACCGCAAATGATGAATTGCGCTGCGAATCTTTGAATGGCCCTTTTGTCTTCCTCGGTAGATTCTTGGGGGTATGTCACCTTTTCTATGAAATCCCAGACATCCTGATACCACGGTGTTTCATTCTCTTCTTCTTCGATTGCGGCGATCATGTTGAACAAAGGCTCGTACCTCTGCTCTATTACCAAAGGCATCATCTTGACTCCCACAGGAATCTTGATCATGGAGGCTAAGGTAGCTAATGAAACTGCTAGCTGGTTCTCTTCCCTAGGCAAGTAGAGGAACATGACGTTCTTGAACTGCCTCTTGAGTTGGTCGAGATGATCATGATAGGGCTTCAACCTTTCTTCTTTTACTTTCCATTCTCCTCTAGCTTGCGATATAATGAGGTTTGAATCCCCGAAGACATCCAACTTATGAACTTTCAGCCCTATGGCTGCTTCCATTCCCAGAATGCGTGCTTCGTATTCAGCGGTGTTGTTGGTGGAGTTATAATTGAGCTTGACTGCCAACGGAGTATGATCCCCGCTTGGTGATACGAGAATCATTCCTACTCCGTATCCTTTCATGTTGGCTGCTCCATCGTACAACTTCCACTGTTCTTCCTTAATTTTCATGATACTTTCGTCTGGAAACGGAAAGTCTCCACTTTCTTCGGATTCAACGGCATGTTCTGCGAGATGCTCAGCTACGGTTCTCCCTTTTACCGATTTGCTTGTAACATACTTGATATCGAATTCGGATAGTAAGAGTAACCAACGGGATATACGACCGGTCAGGGTGGGTTTTTCGAGGAGGTATTTTAGAGGATCCATGCGAGATATGAGCACAACCGGGAAGGCCAGCATGTAGTGCCTTAGTCGGCGAGTGCACCAAACCAAGGCCCAACATGTTTTTTCGAGGGTAGAGTAGTTGAGCTCATACCCAGTCATCCTCTTGCTGAGGTAGTATATGGCTTTTTTGGAGCGGCTTTCTTTTCCTTCCTGGGCTAGCATGCAACCCATGGCATTTTCGGAGACAGACAGGTAAAGGAATAAGGGCTTATGAGGAGTGGGTGGTGAGAGGACACGCGGATTTTGAAGGTAGGCTTTTATTTTGTCGAAAGCGGCTTGGCATTGGTCATCCCATTGGAACTTCTCCCCTTTTCTCAGCAATCAGAACAAGGGATCGCATGTAGTTGTGAGCTTGGAAATGAAGCGACTGATAAATTGGATTCTTCCGAGGAACCCCCTTACTTCTTTTTTATTCCGCGGTGGTGTCATTTCTAGGATTGCCTTGATCTTAGAGGGATCCACCTCTATTCCCCTTTGTGTGATGAGAAAACCCAGGAGTTTACCGGAGGTCATGCCGAAAGTGCATTTCTTTGGATTCAACCTCATCTTGTATTTGCGCAACCTTTCGAAGAACTTTTCCAACACTACCAGGTGTCCTTCTCTGTCCTTGGATTTTACAATCATGTCATCTATGTATCATTCTACTTCCTTGTAAATCATGTCGTGCAGCAGAGTGGTGGCAGCTCTTTGGTAGGTTGCCCCAGCATTCTTGAGTCCAAAAGGCATTACTCTATAACAGTAAGTCTCCCAAGGGGTGGTGAATGTCGTCTTTTCCCGATCTTCTGGCGCCATTAGAATCTGACTGTACCCTGAGAAGCCATCCATGAATGAAAGTAGCTCATGTCCAGCGGTGTTGTCCACCAAGACATCAATGTGGGGAAGCGAAAAGTCATCCTTGGGACTGGCTTTGTTTAGATCACGGAAGTCGACGCACACACAAACTTTTCCATCCTTCTTCGGGACTGGCACGATATTGGCAACCCATTTCGAATATTCAGTGACAATAATGAACCCTGCCTTGAACTGCTTCTCCACTTCTTCCTTAACATTGAGTGCCCATTCTAGCCTCATGCGCCTCAGTTTCTGCTTGACAGGTTTAGAATTGGGGAGGAGGGGAATATGATGTTGGACAATGTTGGGATCGACCCCAGGCATGTCTTCGTAAGACCAAGCAAAAACATCTTTGAATTCTTTTAGCAAGAGGGTTAATTTTTCTTTTTCTTCCTTATTAAGAGTCGAGCCAATTTGCACAATTTGGGGATTATCTATTTCACCTAGATTAACTGATAAAGTATCCTCAATTATTTCATAAGCAGGTGGTTTTTCAATTAGTTGCTTAAGTTCAATTGGGAGATCCTCGGAGGGATCTGTGCATTCGCAAGTGTTAGACACAGAGGAGTAAGCAGAATCGTCTTTCATTTCATTCATGTCAGGTGAAGTGGTTACATTGGACAGTGGTGGGCTTACAGCAGCCGACTCTGGTACAGACTCGATAATCGGCAGTATAGACTCTGGGGGAACAGGGGATAGGGAGACACGGACAGATGACTCTATAGCCCGGTTGCTCAGACCCTCCTCAGTTGGCTTGATCTGATCATCTTGGCTCTCGGCCCTCTTTTCTTCCTTCTTCTCAGCGGATTCCTCCCACATTTTCTTGATGGCTTCAGTGTCCAGGTATTTCAACCAGTCTTCCTCCGGGGTCTTCTCAACTTCTTCGGGATAGAACGGGTCTTGATATGGGGGCCTTTCGCAGTCAGCGAAGATTTTAAGCCTGGGGTGCCTTTTCCCAGTGGTTTGATGGATCCAGGGTTCAGGGAATCCGAAGTAGGGGAAATCATCCCCTTCCTTGATGAATTATCCATTCAAGGTTTTGCGGTATGGTGGGAGACCCCTTACCCTTTTCTTCCATGGCCTCTGTAGCTCGACATCTTCTTCAGTGGGCTTGTACCCCAATCTGAAAGTGCCTTGTTGCCCTTTGATCTGAGGGAACTCACGAATCCCTTGCTGGCGTTGGCCCAATCCCATTCCGGGGAAGTAGTTCATTTTGCGAACAATGTTGACAACTGCGGAGTGGACATCGGGGAACCTATCTTCGTCGTTGATCATATGGACTTCTTCCATGAAAATTCCCCCGATTTCTCCTTCTTCTAGCTCAGGTATTTGGATTTCGAAAATGGGAGCGTAATTTGGGAAAGCTTCA
The DNA here is from genome assembly GCA_033977485.1 of Hydrangea macrophylla. Lineage (NCBI taxonomy): Eukaryota > Viridiplantae > Streptophyta > Magnoliopsida > Cornales > Hydrangeaceae > Hydrangea > Hydrangea macrophylla. Next base: position 51,623,411 of record CM066998.1, on the reverse strand, counting down.
TTACCCCAACTGTTGCCGAGTACGATTTTCACTTCCTTCTCATAAATGTACTTGATCATTTGATGCACAGTGGATGATACAGATTTGTTGGCATGCAGCCAGGGCCTCCCAATCAACAAGTTGAACAAGGCAGGTATGTCCATGACTTGAAAGACTTCGGTGCTTACCAAAGATCCTACCCGGAAGTGCAGAGAGACAGTTCCCATCACATTTCTCTTGGTGTTATCGTAGGCCCTCACGGATTACACAGATGGCGTGATGTCAAGGACATCGACCCCCAAAGCGGTGGCAGTCCTTAGGGCACAAACATTTAAGGCAGAACCTGTATCAACCAGACAAAACGGCACCTGCTGCCCCTAACACCCGACAGTGATGTACAATGCTTTGTTATGTGCAGATCCTTCTGGTGGCAGGTCTTCGTTAGAAAATGTAATGATCGAGTCGGGGGTAAGTGGGCCAAAGAAAGCTACCATGTCCTCTGGTGCGGCGTCGATGGGGACCTCTATTCCAGCCAAGGCATTCAACACGGCTTGCCTATGCTTGTAGGATGTTACCATGATATCCCACATCGAGAGATGTGCTTGGGTTTTCTTTATCTATTTTATCAACTCATTATCTTCTTCGATGATCTAATCCATCTTACCCTTCCCCTTGTCTTTGACAGACCTTTCTCGGTTGCATCGGTGGCAGGCTGCGAAGGCTGATAATGACGGCCTGACCTGGTTAGATGATCAATCTCGGCAGGAGTGGGCCCTTCTACAGTCCCATCTTTTTTGAACCAATCACAATCCGTTCCCACAAATGGTTTCTCTGGCTCGTCCCAGATAGAAGCATCACTTTCTTTGTTGGGATCATACCATTTGAGGTCTACCACCCCTAGATCATGCTCTTCCAGAAAGAATAAGTCTTGCTCATCGTCTAGCTGTTGCTGCCACTCGTCATTCTCCCCTTCAATCAGATGAATTCCCACAAAATCTGGGATGTCAACGAGGGGCAAGGGTTATCCTAGGGAGGTGATATAGGTAGCAGGGTTGAAGGATACAGGGCTGGACTCGATGAGGCTGACATTTTGGTGGTTTGGTAGGGGATTCTGAGTGATATGGGGCTGCTTCAGAGGCGGCTCAATGATATTCTGGTCAATGAGATCTTGGATATCATGGCGGAGGCGCATGCAATCATTAGTGTTGTGGCCAGGGGCTTGGTGGTAGATACATCGTTTAGACATATCGCAGTTAGGCGGGGGTGGGATGTTTCGAGGCTGGAGTAGTTGGAGATGGCCCTTTTTGAGGAGGCGGTCTAAGGCTGAGGAAAGAGAGATTTCTAACTTGGCGAAGTTGCGAGGGGGATTTTTCTGGAAAGGGCGATTGGAGGGGTTTGCCTGGCTGGAGGGTTGGGTACGGCCTAAGAGGGTACGCCATAGGTTGGCTGCTAAGGGCATTGACATCCGAGGGATTCCGGGAGTAGTTGGGCCTTCTGGACTGACTTGGAGGTTCTTCCTTTTTGATCTTTCCTTCTCTAATAGCATCTTCAATTCGGGTTCCGACTTCAAACAACTCCTCAAAGGTGGAGATGGACTGGTAGAATAATTTCTCATGGTAGAGCGGCTGCAGATTCCGGATGAGCATCCTTACCTGTTCTTTTTCAATCGGCCGGTGGGTGATTTGGGCTACATTGTTCCTCCATTTGCTCAGAAATGCAGCAAAGGATTCATTGTTGTTCTTCCAGGTCATTTCCAAATCCCTGATGGTGACATCCAGCTCCTGATTGTAGGAGTAATGATCGACAAATACTCGAACGATATCTTCCCAGGCTCGGGTTTTGGAGGCTTCCAAGGTTAGGAACCATGATAGTGCAGATTTTGCCAGAGTTTGTGGAAACAGCATCGCAATGTGCTCGTGGGTACAACCCATGGATTGGAAGATACTCATACACAACTTCACATGACTTTTTGGGTTCCCAGTTCCGTCAAAACGGTCGATGGCAGGCATTTTGAAGTTCTCTGGCAGTTTCAACTTGACAGGCTCAAAGAGGCCTTCCAAGTCTAGCATGTAATTATCGACCCCTTTGCTTTTTCTCAGTACGCTCTCCAGCTTGTCAACCTTGTCCATTTTCTCTTGGAGCTTCTTCTCATATGCAAGCGGTGGGACCCCTTGAAACCAGTCTTCCTCCCCATTATTCCCATGCGGGGGTGGTTCAAACCCTGGTGGTGAGAACCCAGGCGAAGGTTGCGACTGCTGCTGTTTTAGTTCTTCCATGAACTTCAGAACTTGGGCTAGGCTGTCAGACTGTTGGCTTATAGTTGCTCCCAACTCGGTAACCTTGTTTTCCAACTCTTCTCTATTCATGCTGAAGTAGGCTGTCGGACTGATTCTGACCAAACGATTATCTGAACTCTTGGCCCACGACCAGGATTCCGGCTGCTGACCTTGGGAATCTATACTGACCTGACAGATTTCGAGAGAAAGGGGTGTGTCAGATCCTGACAGTGATGACTTTTAGACCACAAAGACAGTGATGTGGACTGACTCGAGACAGTGCGTGCAGAGAGATGGAAATGGTGTATGCATGGGAGACAAGCATACGGATGTAAGCCCTAATCTATATGATGCCCCTATTTCTAACAGATAGCAGTTAAGCAAATAAGGTCCTAACCATATAGAGTGTGCCAATCTTACTTTCCAGTACGATCACCAGGGATAATAGGGGTTTCCAGGTTTTTGTGAAGGCTTCTAGGAGAGACTGGACATTTCCGGTTGATATGGATAGAGTTTTTGGGAGAAACTGGGATATCTGGACACAGTTTCTGGTATTTCTGAGAAATTTGAGCAGGGTTTCTGGGAGAAACGGGTTAGCACGGTTATATCTGGGATATCTAGGCAGAGTTTCTGGGAGAAACTGGTTAGTACAGTTATATCCGGGATATCTGGGCAGAGTTTCTGGGAAAAATGGGTTAGTACGGTTATATCTGGGATATCTGGGCAGAGTTTCTGGGAGAAACGGGTTAGTACGGTTATACCCAGGATATCTGGGCAGAGTTTCTGGGAGAAATGGGTTAGTACGGTTTTATCTGGGATATCTGGGCAGAGTTTCTGGGAGAAATGGGTTAGTACGGTTATATCTGGGATATCTTGGCAGAGTTTCTGGGAGAAATGGGTTAGTACGGTTATATCTGGGATATCTGGGCAGAGTTTCTGGGAGAAACTGGTTAGTACGGTTATATCTGGGATATCTGGGTAGAGTTTCTGGGAGAAATGGGTTAGTACGGTTATATCTGGGATATCTGGGCAGAGTTTCTAGGAGAAATGGGTTAGTACGGTTATAGTGATCGTACTTTCTAGCAGGTTTTCATACTCCTATGTCTTAGGACCGACAAACAAGGTCCGCGGTGTATATCTTTGTGAGCATGGAGCATACATCCTTGTCATGGTGCCTAGGCAGGTCAACTCAATGTGATCACATGTGAGTGATTGCCTTGGGAATCATAAGAAAGAGGTTTTGTTCTATGCCACGTAAGCGTCTACACCGCTCAGGTAATCCCACCAGGGCATACAGCAGTTATATCATTTCGTCCTATCTGAGAAGATAAATGAACAGCCCTATGAAAGGTTCTACAGGAATGTATATGCAAAGGCTGGGTTTAGTCAAAGAGGGTCCGTTGACGAGAGTTCCAATACACCATCAGAGAGACAGTACGGAGGTTTTTACTCTTTTAGATATACCTTGGAAGGTACAGTATCAACGGTGACTTGTGCCCTGGCACAGCAAGACCTGAACAATGTCAGCACCGCGTTTCAGACACAGTCGAAGGGGAAATGCAAAAGTGCAATGCGGTAAACCAAACGCAGTAAAAAGATGATTTTAAGGATGCTTCTTAGGAGTCAAACCTCTGTATTGTTTTGTTTTAAAATAAATGTCCCCAGCATAGTCGCCAGATTGTGGACACCGGGCTTCCGCCTCTTTGTTTTGTTTTTGAAACTGTTTGATTTTGATCAAAGAAAGAAAATGGTCTGTTGAAAACAGATACAGAGTCGCCACTTGGTCTTTAAGGAACCAAGAAACCTAATTTGACTCACCCAAGCGGATAAGGGCACCGGCCCTTCATAACCAAAGAACTTAGTTCGGGGTTTTGGTACGAGAGAGGAAGGAGCCTTTGTCGTGACTAAAACACCCTCAACTCGCCCCGTCTTTCGACGGGCCTCAATTAGCATCCAAATAATCATCTTCTACTATGTTTGGTTCGACAATTAATATTTATGATAAGTATATTACATTACATAAGAATCTTGAAATTGGAAGATCAAAAGATAAGATATCATTCATAAGATCTAAGCCGAGTATCACACAATGCAAAGTGAAAGATCACACAAATAAACCTAGGAAAAATCGTCTAATCATATATCAAATAATCAAGACGTCCTAATCTAAAAGGGGGACATGAATTATTATTGAAACAATTAATCAAAGAAATCTAAATATGCTTAGCAAGCTAGTATGATGCATGTTAATCTTTGAGAAAAAAGAAGATCTATCAATCCCCGGGATGGATAAGATAGGATGATTAGATCAAGGGGAAGCATGAACGTGTGATTAAGTTCATTCCTTATAATCTTCTTAGATTAAGAGTTACAAAACCCCAAATCTTGCATGAATGCAATGTATGTATCTAAAATGTGCAAAGGTTGTAGTGTGTTTTGGGTACATGGATTTCTAGAATGACTTAGAAGTCTAAAATGTGTATGAATGAATGAATGAAATCAATCATGGGATATGTACAAGTGTATTATGAACTACTCCCTAAGATATGAACTAATTTGGAATGCATGTAGGTATCAAATCAAAGAATGAAAGTTGAAATGTGCTTGCTGTGAATAGTGGACAGAACAGTAGCATGACCGTGTATGAATAATGTTTTATGGAGAGCTTCCTTATTGTGTCTAAAACACTACCCAAAAGGCCAATCTTGAATAGCTATCACAGATTGAGAGAAATCATATAAACAATGAAGGTCACTCAGAAACAAAGTCCGTACTGGCGACTGAAATGTTGAAAAATCTTAGAAAATGAAAAGTAATGATCTAGAGGACCTTTTTATACAGAGCGTTCCCTAAGACATTGAAGTTTAAGGGAAAAATAAGTTAGGACCACCCCGTTTGGAAAAGGTTTCTGTAAAACAAGTTGGAAGTGGACCTAGCTTCTGTGACTGCAAAGACAGAATGTCTGGAAGGAATGTTTGGGTCCAAATAGACCATTTCCAAGTACTTCCAAGTCAAACCAAAAATCATGGGTGTTCTCCAATGAGTTAGGAAGACTTTCCAAGTGGCCTTGCATCCATATGTTGAGTATTGAGTTCTAGAGAAATCTTTGAACTCAGCTCGCTCACTGTTTTGACTCATTATTTTGAAGATTTTAGAGAAAATAAGGTTTTGTTTCTTGAAACCAAAATGAGAGGGATTGCGAGGGGTTTTGAAATAGATGTTTTGAAAGCATATTTTCAATACTCAATAAGGATTATAGCCACTTAAAATTCCAACATCAAACTCATCATCAAGAACCTCCAAGATTGTTGGAGAGATTTATTTTGATTTTGAACATAACTTCAGGAATACCTTGGGGGTATTGAAGTTATGATCATCATCTATCAAACATGTTTTTGAGGTCAAGAGCTACTATCTATAAGGATTCACTCACCCCAAACTTCATGTCATCACTTAGATGATGATGGACTAGTAAGTAAACAAAGAAATAAAAAAGAAATGAGATTAAGAAGAGATGAACATAATATGAACAAGCAAGTAAATAATGATCAATAGATAATATTCATGATGTATTGAAGTTGTAGAATGGTGTTTCACTCATATATGATGACATTGGATATGGAAGAAGCTTCCTCTCTCTTAAATGCTCACAAAAATGGTGGTTGGGTGTATTGAATGTTGAAGTAAATAGGAGTAATGAAGTAAAAAACAAAGTTAGAACTCACTTTTGTTTACTCACTTTTGTTTTGAAAATCAAAGAAGAAAGCTTCTTTTTTTCTCTATTCTAACCTTATCTCTACAACTTCCTCTCCCAAACTTTTTCAAAGCTTACATTTGACTCCCACAAAATGAAGAGCAATGAGGGGTTTAAATAGGCCAACTTGGGGTAGTTTTGGTGTTTTAGAAGTGTTCCCATTGGTCCCAAACATCTGAAATCATAAAACTACGTCGTTTTGGTTTTCAATTAATCAAAATGAACCCCCAAGAAAAATTACAAAAATACACTGTTCTGGAGGGGAGTGTCGCGGCGGCACTGGGCTAGTGCCGCGGCGGCAGTGGGCCAGTGCCATGGCGGCACTGCTCCTCCTTCATCCTGATAATGCTGTTTAGGCCCCCTGAGGTTCCGGTATTCGCGAAAAGGCCCTATTTTGTCCGAAATTCACCGAAAATGCGTATGAACTCCAAACTGAGGTTGTGATATACCGTTGGAAAGGTAATGGAGTCTACTTTACATAAAAAATTGTTCGGGGATATGTTACTTTGAAAAGTTTTGCGGTATTTGTGATAAAGGCCGATTTGATCTCCTTTTTCGCCTTTAAAAATTTATAATAAATTCGTTTTAAATCCAGAAATTATGTGCGATATACCGTTGGAGAGCTATTGACCTCTAGTATCCATGAAAAATGTTTGAAAATTGTTTCGGTGCCCCGGTTTCAAAGTCAAGTTTTGGTCAAACTGGTCAAACCTGGGATTCCCGGGAAGTTCTGGAAACCTCCGGGAGTTCCCGGGAGCTGATGTTTTCGCTCGATTTTGTTTTGGAACTCGTTTTAATACTTTTCTCATGATTTAGAATGATTCTGGTGAATTTGGATGACTTCGGTCAAACTTGGTCAAACCTTGGTCAAACCTTGGTCAAACCGGTCAACGGGGACTTTCTGGGAACTTTCGGGACTTCCGGGGGTCTCTGGGAGCTGACGATTTCATCCAATTTTCTTAAAAACTCATTTTATCACTTTTTGTACGACGTACCATGTTTTCAGAACTTTGGGACCAAATCTGGGAGTTTTCGGGCTTTCAGGGGCATTTTGGTCATTCTGAGCATTCTGAGAGATAGAGCTGACTTCCGAGAGTCCTTTTGAGTCTTTTGCGATCATTGTGAACCACCAAGCTATGGGTCTCCTAAATCTAATAGCCGACAAAATGGGGTGTCTACACCTCCTAAACAGGATCAACTTCTTCCTCTGAATCATGCTCCTCAGCCTCGATCGGCGTCCCAGAAGCGATATCCTCTGTATCCGCTTCCCAGTCCCCACAGAATACAATACCCTGTCTGGGTCACGATGCTATGAATGCCCCAAGCACCTTTCAGGTGCTTCTTAGCCGAAATGTAGCATGTGGGCTGCACCAAAAACTCGATATATAACTACGGGAGGCAAACCCGCTTCTCAGTCCCCACAGAATACAATACCCTAACGTACCATGCTGCCAGCTTCTCATGATAAGAGGTCGAAAATATACAATTGCATAGTGCCAGATGAAGCATGTGATACTTGTCAGTCAAGAACTAATCCTTTATATAAGACGAGCCATTCCAAAATTGGATGGCACTGCCAGTAATTTCTCTCACAATCGTGGCATGAGGGATCTCGGGAGTGCCCACGTGGTGAGGACAATCACACTCCGGCTCCTCGGGGACTCCTAGAGCTGTAGATAAAGTGGCAGGGCTGACTATGATCTCCCGGCCGCAGAAAAAGGAATTATAAGTGAATGGTGCAACCAGGTCCTTAATCATTGTAGCGCAGACCTCCCACACCCAAGAAACATTGACCCTTTTTGGTTGGGTCAACATCTCATACCATCATGGCATATCCTTGAGTCTGGCTAAGAACCATGGAGCTAAAAGCCAGGTCATCTCAAGAGGTCTCTCCAACTTGACCTTGCGGTGACTGAAATACCGCGTGTACCAAGACTGATCGAAAATATTCTGAAACCCATGTCGGGTACCGGATCTGGTATAGTCAAATCAAAAGGCTTCTCCCGAGGATAGCCTGTCACTGGATTCATGATGGGAGACCTGAAATTGAGAAAGAAAAGAAAAGACAAATGAATATAGGAACGCAAAGCAAAAAGCAAAAACTGTCACTGCACTGGTTCGATCGATCGAAGAATTATCGATCGATTGAAAAGGGACTAGGCTCGATCGATTGAGCCTAGTTCGATAGATCGAACATAGTAAAAATGCAGGAACAAGAAACAAGCACAGAAATGAAAAGAGAAGACAAAATACAAGATTAACATAGTAACAAATAGGTCTTAGGGTCAATGGGGGGCACCCCCTCTCGTGTTCAACAAAAAATGGAAAAGGAGAGGGCTGGGGATCTTACCTCGGGTTGAGTGCAGCAGAGAGGGAGAGGTGATGATGATGATATGAGGTGATGATCAAGACCGCCCCCAAGTGATGGAAATGGAAGGGGGAAGAAAAATCGCCGAGCTCTCTCTCTCTCTCTCTCTCTCTCTCCCTGTCTTGAATCGCTCGAGAGTGAGGGGGAGAGAAAACTGGTGAAGCGTTTGAGAGACGCCTCGTTTAAATACAAGTCTCGATCGATTGAGAGAGTTTGATCGATCGAACTCTCAATCGATTGAGACCTGTTAAAGCGCTTGAGGATTTGACACCTTAGATCGATCGATGGAAGTTCGATCGATCGAACCTGGAAATTCTAAAATCTCTCTGAATGGAAAAAGTACGCACCCCCAACTAACCAACATTGTTCTGGACATACAGGAAAATGATAAAAAAAATAGTGCATTTACAGGACATGTAAGCCAAAAGTCATCCTCATAAAAGAAAATTACAAATTCTTATAAATATAACTTTGTAATAGCATCCATGTTGCAGGCCAAACTAAAATTAATAGCAAACTAAAATTTAAAACAAAACTGGCAATTCTCTGTCCAACATTACACTTCAATTGATAAAAGATGAATCAAACGACACGACACAGCTGAAGTGAGTCACTAAACTTCAAGCATGAAAATTTCATCTTTCACAAATGCTTTGTGCTCTGCCAAATCTTCATAGTTGGAGGCCAAATGCGATAATTCACGATCCCAGAAAGATCTGAAAGCATCCAGTATATCATCGACAGTGTCTGAATCCTCCAAACAATTGATTGCGCAGGCAAGAGGTGATCCGGATAGAGACATTGATAGAGGAGAATAATTTCTCAGCGGACGCTCCTCTTGCGACAGAGTACCAGGAGACCCTATATAAGGTCCAGGTCCATGAAACAGTTGGTATGGAAGGAACACCGGCAGACCGTTGTAAAACATAGTGATAATCCTGGACAAAGAAAACAGAAGGAACAACAAAAGGACAAAGATAAAAATAAAATAAAACAAATGAACGGATTAAAAATGAAAAGCAGACTAAGAAAAACGAAAGTAAAGTGAGTTATCACAAGGAGTTAACCTCACTATTGGCGTGATAGAACCATGTGAACTAGTAGGCAGAGGGCATTGAAGCCTAAACAGCAAGTAGCTCAAGTGCACAAAAATGTAAGGAACCGATTCAATGACAAGGAAGTCATCTACATATGCGAAGATAGCATTATGGCGTTCGAGCACCACATCTTGCAAATCTTCTTCAACCCATGGTTCCCACATGGAGTCATTTTTCCACTGCTCCAAGAGTGCGTCATCGACCTCACCGATAAAATACCCCTCCGGTTTCCCTTCTTCATCGGGAAACTCTATATTTTTGAATGGGTGAATGTTGAGGAGGGCAGGATTGTAAGGGATATAACCTTGAGTCGAGTCGATAACAACATCTGCATCTGGCCCTTGGTAAGGCAAAAGACAGAATGAAATCTCGTCAGCGGTCCATGCGGGGTTTTGATCCTCTGAGTCAGCCCATGAGCCAATTAAAAACAAAGATTGGGTACCATCGTGATTTCTCATTTTAAATAGCCTGCGGGGAAGAAATATTATAGAATAGCGGATTAAATGCAAAGTCACACTCCAAAAGAAGAATTAAAGCAGACAATGATGAAAAGAAACAAAAACAAAGAGTAGTAAAAGTAAAGAATACAACAATAGTATGCAGACACACTTTGGTGTTCTAAGTGGAAGAATAGTTGGGCTCATCCAGCTGGATGTGCTCAACTTCTAGTTGGAAATTTTCCAAAAACGGTTTTAATCATTGGCCATTGACCTTGAAACTTTCATCATTCTTAGGTTGAATAACTCAACTGCCCCATGTGGATAGATTTGACTATGAATGGTCTTGTCCACCGAGAACGGAGTTTTCCTGGGAAAATGTGAAGGCGAGAGTTGTATAGTAAGACTTTTTGCCCTGGCTCAAATGATTTACAAAAGATCGTTCTGTCGTGGCGAGCCTTCAACCTTTCCTTATGTAATTTAGCATTATCATACCCATCTCAACGTATTTCTTCCAGTTCTGCCAACTGGAGTTTCCGGAAATGACCTCCCTCTTTAATGTCGAAGTTTAATGAGCGTGTCGCCCAATATGCTTTGTGCTCGATTTAGACTGGGAGGTGACACGCGTTGCCGTACACTAACCTGTATGGGGACATTCCCAGGTTTGTCTTGTAAGCAGTACGGTACGCCCACAGAGCATCGGTCAGCTTATATGCGCAGTCTTTTCTGTTGTAACTAACCGGTTTTTCAAGAATATGTTTTATTTCTCGGTTAGCCCTGTCCGTTAGTTTGTGGGTGGTAGGCTAAGGTGATTTTATGGTTAAACCCATACTTTTTGAGAAGTGACTCCAAGGGTCTATTGCAGAAGTGCTTTCCTTGGTCACTAATTAATACCTTTGGGGATCCAAAATGCGAAAGAATATTTTCTTTTAAGAAAGAAATAACTGTTCGATGTTCATTTCGAATTATTGGGATTGCCTTTACCCATTTCGAGACATACTCTACAGCAAGGAGTATGTACTCGCAGTTGTTTGACTTTGGGAATGGACCCATGAAATCTATGCCCCAACAATAAAAAATTTTAGAGTGATTATGGGAGTTAAAGGCATAGAATTCTGTTTCGAGATTGCACCTAGCTTTTGATAGCATTGACACGATTTACAAAATTCATAAGCATCCTTGAATATAGTTGGCCAATAGAAATCGCTATGTAGGATTTTCTATGCAGTTTTCTGTGAAGCAAAGTGGCCACCATAGGCTTCAGAATGGCATCAGGCCAGAATGACGGTTATGTCCTCATTGGGAAGGCAACGTCGAATGACCTGATCGGCACAATACTTGAATAAGTACGGGTCATCGAAAAAGAAGTGACGTGCAAAAGTGAGGAACCGTTTCTTATCTTGAGTTGACTAATGACTCGGGGTCTCTCCCGTAACTAGATAGTTCACGGTATCCACATACCAGGGCAAACCCAAAATAGTCATCAGTTGCTCATCTGGGAATTCATCATTTATGGGTATTGGTTCGCTGTTGTCAACAAAAGTTAACCGAGATAAATGGTTAGCGACCACATTCGCTACTCCCTTTTTGTCTTTGATTGTAATATCAAAATCTTGGAGTAGGAGTATCCAACGAATCAGCCTTTGATTTGCATCTTTTTTGGACAACAGGTATTTGAGGGCCGAGTGGTCTGTGGAACAGACAATAGGGGACCCTATCAAATAAGACTAGAATTTATCCAAGGCGAAGACTACTGCCAGCAGTTCTTTTTGAGTAGTTGTATAATTCATTTGAGCTTCGTTCAGCATTCGATTGGCGTAGTAGATAACGTAAGGTTTATTGTCCTTCCTTTGTCCTAGAACTGCGCCAATAGCGTAGTCACTAGCATCGCACATTAGTTCAAAAGGCAAACTCCAGTCGGGTGCCTGTATAATCGGTGCAGAGGTAAGGCGCTCTTTTAGTGCATGAAAGGATACTTGACAGCTGTCTGACCACTCGAATGGTGCGTCTTTAACGAGCAGTTGATGGAGTGGTCGGGATATTGCACAAAAATTTTGGATGAATCGACGATAAAATCCCGCATGTCCTAGAAAAGAGCAGATGTCTTTAACTGTACGGGGGACAGGTAGACTTGAGATTATGTCAATTTTTGCTTTATCCACTTAGATACCTTCTTCAGAGATAATGTGGCCGAGGACTATTCCCTTGGTCACCATGAAGTGACATTTTTCCCAGTTTAACACTAGGTGTTTATCCTCGCATTGTGCTAGTACACGTTCAAGATTTTCAAAGCAATTGTTGAAACTATGGCCGAACACAGAAAAATCGTCCATAAAAACTTTGAGTATTTGCTCGACCATATCACTAAAGATACTTAACATGCACCGTTGAAAAGTAGCAGGTGCATTGCATAAGCCGAAGGGCATATGACGGTAAGTGAAAGTACCAAATGGACACGTGAAAGTTGTTTTCTCCTGATCTTCAGGAGCGATTTTGATTTGGTTGTATCCACTGTATTCGTCCAATAAATAATAGTACTTATGACCCGCCACTCGTTCTAGCATTTGATCCATGAACGAGGCAAAGGAAAGTGGTCTTTCCGGGTCATAGTATTTAGTTTTCAGTAATCGATTCACATCCGCCATCCAATGGGGATGCGTGTCGGTACTAATTTGCCGTCTTTATTAGGAATAACCGCTATGCCTGCTTTTTTTTATACCACCTGAGTCGGGCTAACCTAGGGGCTGTCAGAAATAGGATATATGATCCCAACATCAAGTAGTTTCAAGACTTCCTTTTTCACTACTTCTTGCATGTTGGGATTCAGACGCCTTTGCATTTGTTGGGACAGTTTAGCGTCTTCTTCCAGATAGATTTTATGGGTGCAAATGGACGGGCTTATGCCTTTGAGGTCAGCAATAGTCCATCCCAATGCACCTTTATGTTATTTTAGCATTTGCAACAGTTTGCCCTCTTCTTAAGGATTCAATGTAGATGAGACAATAACAGGGTAAGTTTTTCTAGCTCCTAGGAAAGCATATTTGAGCTCCTTAGGAAGCTCCTTTAATTCCAAATCAGGGAACTGGAATTTTGAGGGCATAGCTAACTTCGTCTTCGGAGGTAATGGTTCATATGGTGCTACCCACATGCACTCAGCTCGGTGCTCCTCTATTGTGTCCATCATGATGCAAAATTGATTCAAGACAGCATCCAATGGAGTATAGAGTTTGGGTTGATAGATAACATCAAATTGTGACACTACTACCTCCAAAGGATCTTTGTAATCAATTAAACCAACCTCATCTTCAACGACTGTCTCAATATAGTGCACCTCCTCCTCACCTTCGTATTCTTCAGGTCGAGGATTTGAAAAGAATTTTATGTTTGCAGTCATGTTCCCGAATACGATGGTCATTGTACCACTTCTAATTTTTATAGTGGCATCAATTGTGTTGAGGAACGGACGTCCAAAAATCACTGGGATCTGTGCACATGGATTAGCCACAGGTTCAGTGTCTAAGATTACAAAATCAATCGGGAAGATAAACGAGTCTATTTGCACTAGGACATCTTCTAGCACCCCTCTAGGGTATTTGACTAACCTGTCTGCCAATTGTAATGCAACTCGGGTAGGTTTATATTCTCCCAACCCTAGTTGTTTATAGACAGAGTAAGGCAGAAGGTTTACACTTGCTCCTAGATCGAGGAGTACGTTGTCTATTCTTTGGTCTCCAATTTGGCACGAGACAGTGGGAGTACCTGGATCCTTGAGTTTTGGAGGCAGATTATTTTGGATGATTGCGTTTGCTTGGTAAGCGACATAAGTGTGTTTCTTTACACTTTGCCTCCTCTTGACCGTGCATAAGTCTTTGAGATACTTAGCGTAAGCCGGCACTTGTTTGATTGCATCAAGGAGTGGAAGGTTTATTTTAACTTGTTTAAATAGTTCCAAGAGCTCCTGATTCTTTATCTCATTTTTGGGTTTCTTAAGCCTTTGAGGATAAGGCATGGGGAAAGGGCATTTAGGTAATTTGTCATTAACGGGCTCCTTTCTGGGCCTTCTCTCAACCTCTTCCACTTCTTTACGAGCTTCAGTGCCTGTTTCTAATGGTTCATTATTAGTAGATGGCTCCCCTTCTTGAGTAGAAGGTTCATTTTATTTACCACTTCGTCCTCCTTGTACTCTTCAGGAGTAGAGAGAGGCATATTGTGCCCTATAATCTTGCCGCTTCTCAGAGTAGTCACGGCTTTTGCCTGTTCGTGATTAGTGGGACCATTGTTGTATCCCTTAGGGTTTTGAAGTGGTTAGGCAGGAAATGTTCCACCCGATCCCTCTTATCGTGCATCCATTCTCTCTAACGGTGCAGACATTTTACTCATCATTTGAATTAATTGATGTGTTAAGTTGGCATTAGAGAGTGGATCTTCCTCTTGCACCTTTTTGTGCGGTGGCATGTAGACATTGGACTGTTGATTATTAGAGGGTTAAGCTTGGTTGTAGTTATTATTAGATCTGTTTTGGTTGAATGGCTGGGACTGCCTATTGTATTGCCCTTGATGTTGATTATTGTTATTGTAGAGCTGTTGTTGATATTGATTTTGGGTTCTAGCATCATTTTTCCAATCAAACCCGAGGTGATTCCATCTATTATTATTATTCTAAAAGTTGTTATTGTTATTGAAGGAATTCCCCGACCCTCTGTATCCTTGCATGACATTCATCTCCATGGGGGCTTGTTCTTGAAAATACGGCACATTGGGACAGTATTGAGTGGTGTGTCCCAACATATTGCATGTGCCGCATGGTTCTTCAGGCAAAGTCTGCCTTGAACTTTGGCCTTTCATACCTAACTCCTCTACTTTCTTTGCCAGTTCTTCATATTTGTTCATTAGGTGATCTTTACTTTTTAGTTGGTATATGCTTTTTTCTTCTACACCTGATATTTGTGTGTGTAGGACATCCTCAGAGTTAGACCATTCATGAGCATATTCGGCCAACCACTCGAAATGGGCTTCAGCCTCTTCGGTGTTTTTTCGAAGAAATGGACATGCGCTCATGGTTTCAACTAGTTTTTTTGTTTCACCATTTAGTCCTTGATAAAAGAAGCTGATGGTTCGCCATTTCTTGTACCCATGGTGTGGGTACGAGAGAAGTAAATCTTTGAAATGCTCCCCAGTTTGAGTGAAGGTTTTGATCGGGAGAGAACAAATCCTATTTATACGCCTTAACGAGCATTTGTTAGTACCTTTTTATCCTGTTTTTGTATATTTTTACTTCGTTTTCTATTTTCTGACAGGTTTTGGAAGAAATCAAGTATATCAAGCTAAACAGGGTGAAAAAGCAGAAGAAAAGAAGCTGAAAAAGACAAGTCGCGCGCGCGAGCCGCGGGCGCGAGAAACCGAGAATCGCTCGCGCAATCCGCTCGCGCGAGAACCCATAATTCGCTCGCGCGATCCGCGCGCGCGAGGAGCCAAATGTCGCGCTCGCGCGACCCGCTCGCGCGATATGTCCAAAAAGCAAAGTTGCGTATTTCAGTATTCTGAAGACTCCTGTGCAAACGAGACTGCCTAATTGCGTCCAGATTGTAAAATATATCAGTTTCAGTTCGTCTCGGGTTAGGAAAGCTTCCAAAACTTGTTGTAAATCTATATATACCCTATTTTAATTCAATTTGGGGGTTGGCAATTATTATACACACATTCTACAACCATACTTCCAGCCATTGAAGGGAGGGAAGCAAGGAGAAGAAGAAGAAGACCAAGGGTTTCCATGGCCTCCTCCATCAACTACTTGCCATCTACCACTTCTATGGCAGCCTAGACATAGATCTAGGGTTTCAATGAAACCCTAGACGAGTAATAGGGTTTTATTTATGTTTTTATTTTAGTTTTATTCTGTATGGATGACAGTCACATGTTTAGAGGATTTTTATAAATAAATCGTACTTCTAGTGATTAAATCATTACTTTCAGAATTTATTCTTGTCTTAGATCTATTTTGACTGTGATGTGCTCAACGATCTATGCTTGCTGTGCTTGTATAGATTGTTTACATGTGATGGTGCTTTATTGATTTGTGCTATCAAGTATCCGAATAGTCCATGCCTAGGTTAGACGGATTAGATCACAACCCTAGTTTAGTGTGGGATAATCCGTGCTACCTGAAGATGGATTATGTTGGTGCTTGAACCATGATTATCTTCTTGACGGAGGAATTGGGCTTGTAGTTACAATTCCCCATTATCATCCAACGTAATAAGCTAAAGTAATTCATAAATATTCCTATTATGAAGCTAGTGGTGGATTTGCAATCCTAGGTTCCCTTAAACATTATTTAAAACAACTTAAATTGCTTTCATAGTTTAGATTTATTTTTATTGTTATTAGTTTAATTCAAACCAAATCAAAACCGTTTTCTTAATTAACTAAAATTAGGTTTTAAAATTAAGTCGCTGTAGTTAACCAATCCCTGTGGGTTCGACCTTTGCTTTCACACTATAAATCTTTTGAAAAGTAAATAGCACTTTTTATATCTTGATATTGACAACATCAATTTTTGACGCCGTTGCCGGGGATTGCATTACTACCTTTAGTTTTATAATCTTAGTTTAATTAATTCGTAAATATTAGATTAGTTTTATTTTATTTTATTTTTTTTATTTTTGTTTCGAATTACTAACTTTTTATTTTATTTTGCAGTTTCTCGAGTCGTCAAAATTCTAGCGTTGCCGGGTGGATTAACTAATCACATCAAAGGAGCTTACGCAAGTAAAAAAAAATAATAATACAATAAAATAAATTGCTTCCTGTGATACTCGCTTTAACCCATTGTAAGTCAGGGCGCTGTAACGCACTATTTGCATTAGTTTAGGGTTAATTGCACTGTATTAGCTAGGAAACCCGGGGCGCTGGGCTTGACGCGGTCATTGCATTACAGGATAATTTGCATGCATCATAGTAGTTGTGTGCCTGTTGCCCTATTTGCGTGATTGCTATTTGTTTCTTTTGTTTAGTTAGTCGTTTTAGTTTCTTTTCCTTTGTTTTAGTTTATGTTAGGTACACGTTCAAATAAACCAGAGTTAAAATCTTTCAATCTTGAGCTTGAACGTACCTTAAGAACTAGTAAGTCCACAACCCAAGCTTCTAGAGCTAGGTTGCAAGACGACGAATCAAATCCGATTCCGTCGTCGTTGTTTGAGGCCGAAATTCAAAGTACCCGTGAACGGTTAAGGAGAACTCGAACTTTTAAAATCGAACCGATTAAGATGGCTGACGAAAACAACAGAGATAATATGAATAATCTTAATATACCGCCACCTCCTCCACTTATAAACTATTTTATTCCTACGACTTACACGCCACAAGCCGGTATCGAATTACCGGAGGCGACGACATCTCACTTTGAGATAAAGTCGTCTACGATCTCGCTACTACCTTCTTTCCATGGCCGTCTAAATGAAGACCCTTACCAACACTTAGGGGATTTTCAGGGTATATGCTCTACTTTGAAAATACAAAACCTAAAAAATGATGAATTAAAATTGCGGCTCTTCCCATTCTCCTTAAGAGACAAAGCGAAGTATTGGCTTCAATCACTTGAGCCAAACACAATAAAAACATGGGAAGCCTTACACACCGCCTTTTTACAAAAGTTTTTCCCTATTATGCGTACCAATAAGATAAGAAAAGATATAACTAATTTTGTGATGCAAGATGGGGAATCACTTTACGACACGTGGGAAAAATTTAAAGAATTATTACGTTCGTGTCCACATCATCAGGTTCCCAAGTGGCAATTGGTTCAAGTCTTCTACGTGGGGCTTATTTCCTCTGTTTGGAATACCGTCGATGCCGTTTGTGCGGGAACTTTCCTACACAAAAGCGCCGACGAGGCATGGAAAATTTTCGAAACTTTGAGCGAGAATTCGATGCACCAAGCGGTGTCTGTCCGTAATGAGGGATATCATTCACAACCTAAGAGAGAGGTAAAGTTTGAGTCGAGTCAGTCAATTGAAATTAAAGAACTATCTCAAAAACTTGACCGACTTTTAACAATGAATCAAACGACAGCCCCGCCCTCTCATGAAATTTGTGCATTATGTTCTGATCCTTCACATTCTATACTCTCATGTCCATCGGCAAGTCAGTTTCCGGAATTCGTGGAGCAACACATTAATTCTATTCAACAATACCCACGAAATAATTATAATTCGACTAATAATAATCCGGATGCGCCATGGAGAAACCATCCTAACTTCTCGTGGAAAAATAATAATAATAATCCTAATGAGGCGACTAATTTTCCAAATGCATATCGACCTCAGTTTCAATACCAACAACCGCTTCCTAATCCGAACCCTTCAAGGACTAACGCTTTTGAGGAAACGGTGTTGGCTTCCCTTAAGAAAATTGAAACACAAGTACAGGCACAAGCACAAATAGTGCACTCTCACACACAATCCATTGCGAAGCTTGAATCCCAAATGGGACAACTAGCTACTGTAGTGAGTCGTAGAAACGAGGGGACGTTGCCTAGTCAAACAATTCAAAACCCTAAGGGACAATATGAGGTTAAGGGGTCGAATGAACAAGTAAACGCCGTCTCAACTAGGATGACTACACGAGAGGAGGTGATAGAAGCCCCTAATAAGAAAGAGAATGTGATAGATATAAACATCAACTCTAATAAAGAGAGGGGTGAGGACGTGAATCAAAGTAGAAAAGAAAATGAACCGGTCCCAACAAATTATATTCCGAGAATGCCATATCCACCTAATGTTGAGGGACCGTCAAATTTTCCAAAGAAAGGGTCAAAGGTTGAGGATATACTCGAGGTATTCAAACAAGTAAAAATCAATATGCCATTCCTCGATGCTATAAAACAAATTCCCGCGTATGCAAAATGTTTAAAAGACCTTTGTACACAAAAGCGCAAAATACGCAGTCATACTCCTAAAAAGGTCTTCCTCACAGAAAATATAAGCTCAATTTTCCAACATGCTCCTCCGAAGTATAAGGATCCCGGTACGCCTACGATTTCATGTGTCATAGGTGACACTGTCATCCATAGGGCTCTCCTTGACTTAGGTGCGAGTGTTAATCTCTTACCTTACCACGTCTACAACCAACTAGGACTAGGTGAACTTAAACCTACAGCCGCTACTATACAATTAGCGGATCGTTCTATTAAAGTACCTAGAGGAATCGTCGAAGACGTCTTAGTAAAAGTTGACAAGTGTTACTATCCCGTCGATTTCATGGTTCTTGATACTGAACCTGTTCTAGATGCTAGGAAACACACTCCTGTCATCTTAGGCCGTCCGTTCTTAGCCACGGCTAACGCACGTGTCAATTGTAGAACGGGGGTAATGAAAGTGTCGTTCGGGAACATGAATTTAAAACTGAATGTTTTTAACGCTATTGATCAACCGCCTAAAGACGACGATAACCTATGTGAGGCGGAATGTGATGTGGGATAGAATATTGAGCTTAGTAACAAAATAAATATCAATGAGGGGAAAGATATCGTGGATGATGATTGGATGAATCCTAATACCTCGGCCTCTAATGAAGCATTTACTCGAAAGGTAAAGAATCGGTGTAGTAACGATTTAGGTGAGCCGTCAAATAAATTAACACATAGTGATCTTGTTTCGATGTCTCACCAGAATCTCCCTAATGCCCTAAGGGGTACAAAATCCGAATTACGACCTCCATAAGTATTGAGCTAGAACGGTCTAGCTAAAGACGTAAAAGTTAGCGCTTCTTGGGAGGCAACCCAAGCTTTATTTCGTCTGTTTCTCTTGTTTTTGGTCATTTTTGGGTCTTGTAGATTCAGTTTTGGTCTTTCTGGATAGGTTTGGGGGTTGGAGAAATTTTATTTTTAAGTTATTTACATAAAATGAGCAAACCGAGAGAAAATACCATTCTCGCGCGCGTGGCCCGCTCGCGCGATACCTCGCTCGCGCGGCCCGCTCGCGCGAGAATGTGCCATAGTGAATTTTCTTTCTTTTTCTTATATGCGCTCTCAGGTTTTCCTCGCGGCTGATTTCGCGGGCGCGAGGCAGCTCGCTCGCGCGAGAAGAAAAAAAAGATTAAAAAAAAAAAAAAAAAATTTCAGGATTCGCGCGCGCGGACCGCTCGCGCGAGTTTTCATTTTCCTATTTTTTCCCTTTTGTTTTCTTTATCCTTCCCCCTACCTATTTTATTCGTGTTTCTTTTCTGTTTTTGTTTATTTGGTTCAGTTTAGTTCGTGTTCGTTGTTTTCCTTGTTACATTTATATTTTTTCGTTTTATTTATTTTCCATTTACTCGTTTAGTTTCGTTTAGCGTAGTTTTTAGATTTATATTCCTTATTTAGGTTTCATTTACTTTTAATATTCTTTTGTTGAGTCTCTTTTGTTCAGTAGTAACAGGTAACATTGAGCTTTATTGCCATATTCCTTGTGTTAACCTGTTCTATGATTGCCGAGATTGAGGTACTATCGTTCCTTCCTTACCTACTTTCCTTTATTTCGTTTTATTGTTTCGTTGGGGGCAATGAAAGGTTTAGGTTTGGGGGTAGGCACACATGCACATCATTTTATGCAAAATTTTGAATTTTTTTTCAATATGTGTGTTTAAAAAAAAAAACAATGTTACCGACGTTTTTGCAATCTTAATTTGATTCTTCTTGCTATGTAACTATGATTGTTATGGAATGGTAAACAAGAGAATATGTGATTAAACATTTGTTGAAGTTATGATGTAACGTTTTAAGTTATGTATTGTTCGAGTCGTAGTTTTATATCATAGATTTGCACACAAACCTATGCACTGCACGTAGTCGCTTGAATACATGTTGGTTGTGAACTATAATATGATTCGGATTTCTAGATAACACAAGGTGGAGACTAGACCCGGTGAGCTTTTGAGCCTATCTTTTCTGTTTTGAGGGTTATAAATACACATTGTGTTTGTCGAATTTCATTTGAAATAGCGCATTAACTTGTTGTTTAGTCTCATTATTCTTGTTTTGGTTAATAGTCAAGTTAAAATATTTGTTACCATGCTAAATAATCTTCCATTGTAAACATTGAAGAACTGTATTACCCTAGGAAATGATTTTAGGCCTTCTTTGTTTACTGCCGACCGATAAAACTCTTTTTCTTTGTTCACCATTATCCTCTTTAAAAGCTCCAACTTGATCAACTTGGAGTATACCACTGGAAGAGTGATCAACTTTTAGTAGTATTAAGGCGATGTGTTGATTGAGAAGAAGAAAATAAGATGCTATCGGGGTAGTTGCTTGGTATTCGATGAATAATCATTTGAGAAGCAAGAAAGGAAAAAGGAAAAGAAACAAAATAAAGAAGAGAAAGGTTGAGAAAAAAATTGATAGAAAAGAAGAAAAATGAATGAAAAGAAATGAAGAGAAAGAAAAGATGAAAGTTTGTAGAAGAAGAATGAAAGAGATCGAACATGCTTTACAATGCCATTCGTAAACCTACCCAATTAATCCTTTCTATCCTTTTTCATTACCTGAGCTACATTACAACCTTTGAAAAGTCCTATTTGATCCTAGGAAACATGGTTTGGATATGAAAACGATGGGAGGGAGACTAAAACATGGTAATGATTATTTTTTTTCTTGATTGTTGGCATCTTATCCATGAGACTACAGTTCTTTTGTGTCATGCGTCTTTTTCGAGTCATATGTGAGCATTTATCGTTTTGAAAACATATTTTCTTTACTCACATATATTAGAAAAATTACACCTGTTTCTGAGTGTGTCATTTGAGAGTGTAATTAACATTGTGAGATTCGTAGTCGAAGCATAGTTTGATGGTTTTCCGAGTTATATTCTAAGTTCATGACATGCGCGTGTTCATTTGACTACCATATCACACACGTGCAATTTTATGAGAAACTCTATTGATTTATACGATGCATGCGCTTGGGATTGCTTTTCATGATGTAGATAGACGTTTGATTACGTTTCTTCTTGTTCATTATTCTATTACAAATCATTATGTTATATGATAAGGAGTATTGATTGTTTTGTTTTTCATTTGAATAAAACTTTTTAAATTTACAAGTTAATAAAGATGGTTGTGGGTAACTTGTTGACGAGAACCCTCACGAGACTTCACTCGTCCGACTAGGGACACCTAGAGGTTTAAAAGGCTTGTTGCATACGCTAAATGCAATCGTGATCCATGCGAAAATGGAGTAGTATTTTATTAGTAGTTAGTTTTTATTTTAGTTTTGCTCGAGGACTAGCAAAATGTAGGTTTGGGGGTGTGATCGGGAGAGAACAAATCCTATTTATACGCCTTAACGAGCATTTGTTAGTACCTTTTTATCCTGTTTTTGTATATTTTTACTTCGTTTTCTATTTTCTGACAGGTTTTGGAAGAAATCAAGTATATCAAGCTAAACAGGGTGAAAAAGCAGAAGAAAAGAAGCTGAAAAAGCCAAGTCGCGCGCGCGAGCCGCGGGCGCGAGAAACCGAGAATCGCTCGCGCGATCCGCTCGCGCGAGAACCCATAATTCGCTCGCGCGATCCGCGCGCGCGAGGAGCCAAATGTCGCGCTCGCGCGACCCGCTCGCGCGATATGTCCAAAAAGCAAAGTTGCGTATTTCAGTATTCTGAAGACTCCTGTGCAAACGAGACTGCCTAATTGCGTCCAGATTGTAAAATATATCAGTTTCAGTTCGTCTCGGGTTAGGAAAGCTTCCAAAACTTGTTGTAAATCTATATATATCCTATTTTAATTCAATTTGGGGGTTGGCAATTATTATACACACATTCTACAACCATACTTCCAGCCATTGAAGGGAGGGAAGCAAGGAGAAGAAGAAGAAGACCAAGGGTTTCCATGGCCTCCTCCATCAACTACTTGCCATCTACCACTTCTATGGCAGCCTAGACATAGATCTAGGGTTTCAATGAAACCCTAGACGAGTAATAGGGTTTTATTTATGTTTTGATTTTAGTTTTATTCTGTATGGATGACAGTCACATGTTTAGAGGATTTTTATAAATAAATCGTACTTCTAGTGATTAAATCATTACTTTCAGAATTTATTCTTGTCTTAGATCTATTTTGACTGTGATGTGCTCAACGATCTATGCTTGCTGTGCTTGTTTAGATTGTTTACATGTGATGGTGCTTTATTGATTTGTGCTATCAAGTATCCGAATAGTCCATGCCTAGGTTAGACGGATTAGATCACAACCCTAGTTTAGTGTGGGATAATCCGTGCTACCCGAAGATGGATTATGTTGGTGCTTGAACCATGATTATCTTCTTGACGGAGGAATTGGGCTTGTAGTTACAATTCCCCATTATCATCCAACGTAATAAGCTAAAGTAATTCATAAATATTCCTATTATGAAGCTAGTGGTGGATTTGCAATCCTAGGTTCCCTTAAACATTATTTAAAACAACTTAAATTGCTTTCATAGTTTAGATTTATTTTTATTGTTATTAGTTTAATTCAAACCAAATCAAAACCGTTTTCTTAATTAACTAAAATTAGGTTTTAAAATTAAGTCGCTGTAGTTAACCAATCCCTGTGGGTTCGACCTTTGCTTTCACACTACAAATCTTTTGAAAAGTAAAGAACACTTTTTATATCTTGATATTGACAACATCAGGTTTCATTGCTCTTTTGTTTGTAAGAATTTATTTGGTGTTGAAGTTCAGTGGTCATGCTTCTTTAAAAATGCGGTGTTCATCGCCTGCCAGGTAAAGATTGAATTGGGTTTGAGGGTGAGTAGTCATGCTTTTGCTTTATCCTTCAAGGTGAAAGGAAATAGCATGAGACGCGTCACATCTACAGGACAATTTTGTGAGAATATTTTACAAACATCCTCAAAATCCTTCACGTGTAGATATGCCTTCTCGCTCTCCATTCCATCAAAGGTGGAAAGAAGTTGGTTCATCCCATTGTGAAATTGGAATTCGCCAGCATGTGGTGGAATGAGGATACAAGAAGGTGTAGGTGTGTGTTCAGGTTGCATGAGATCGCACAAGGGACGTAGCGAATCATCAACTGGTACAACCATATTATCACCATTTTCACTTTGATTATCGCCCATTGATTCAGTTGGTGTAGCTACGGGATTAATAGAACTATCAGAGTCAGCTAAATAGAAAGGATTTCCAAAAATTCCTTCGATGGAATTGATGGACATGAATGAGGAAGGTTCCTAAGGAGATTATTCACCTAAAGAACTAAAATAAAATATAAACGAGAAATAGATGAAGAGAGAGAGAGGTAATCTAAGAAGTAGCTCGTCGCCTTCCTCGGCAAGGGCGCCAAAAACTTCACACGATGAAAAATGTGTGCGTTTGAATGCTATACCCAAGTGTAGGTAGACGTGCAAGTAGTAATCTGGTTAAGACCAGGTTGATCCCACAGAGAAGGTTGAGAACTAAATACCCAACTTAAACTCTAAAAGAAAAAGAAAATTCAATGTTTAAGGAAAGTGTAGAATACAGAGTTCCACAATTATCAGCTATTAAATAAAAAGCAACTAAATTAAACTAAACTAATGATTAACTAATTAACTAAAGCAATACTTGAAAATAGATTTCTTAATAAAAGGGGAATGTTGTGATCACACGAATCCACGGTGACCTAGCCGTCTACCATGCAACTGCATTAAAGCTCGATGGAGTACATCTTTTACAGTCTTCTGTATTTCTTTAAAAATAAAGAATCCATAGCCCTTTCATGACCGGGACTATATCATCACAATTAATTTTGAAATACATAAAAGTGGTTTAAAACAATAGTTAAGACTCACACTTACAATGGTGTTAGCATTGAAGGTGGTTTGCAAAAGATATTGAAGAAAAATGCCTTATGGCCTTAAGTTCAGAGACTGTTTTGATAAACTGAGCATTTGGGGACAGTTTGATACCGAATCTCTAATAGGATATTCTCAAGAATCTGAAGGTTCGATCGATCGACGCGCTTTCGATTGATCGAACATCATCATCTCTCAATCGATCGAAATATCTTCGATCGATTGACTGTATCTCTGTGTCGATCGATCGAACAAACGTCGATCGATCGAACACAGGAATTATTCTGGTGAATGGCAGAGGCCAGAGATCACTATTTCATTGTGATCTCCAACCTGGGGACTACTCAAACATGGTCTGGAGTGTCTCAGATTCGTTTTAACGGTAAAAGTTCATTAAAGTCTTGTTTGGTTGTGATTTAAACATGGAAAAACTATGAAACTATGGTTTTATCACTATGTGCAAGCAAAACTATGAGTCTAATAGATTATAGCTGATGAAACTACTGAAAGAGCATAAATAACACAATATAACAGAACCTGGAACGTTATTTTAAGATCAAACTTGCAGGAAATCTGAGAAATAAGCAATATCGAACTTGAGACCTACAAAACCAATGTAAAACTCTCTAACTCTCTCTATAAACTGATAAAAAGTAAAGTGGGCGTTCCTATGGACGTATACAATACAAATATTTATACTAAAACCTAGTGCTAGGGTTAAAACTCTATCTCTGTTGTGTGCGCGTAAGTCTGATAAAAACCATGTTCGATCGATCGAACATAACTCGATCGATTGAACTTCTGGATCTTCGAGCGCTTGAACGTACTTAGATCGATTGAAACCTCGATCGCTTGAATGCTCTTCGATCGCTCGAGCTTCACTTTTCATGTTTGAATTCTCTTCCTTAAAATCCAGCATCCCTTTTATCTTGCTATTCATTTCTTCACACAGTAGAACAGTAATTTGCACAAATAAAAACTAAAATAATACAACTTATCATAGATTAATCATATTGTGTATAAACTAGCATTGTAACACAAAGTACAGATATAACAAGGAGTTGTGAACTAAATCAACGTATTTTCTTCTTTTAGCGCAGTTATATTTTACAAATATCTCCGCTTGTCAGGTACCGAAAGGACACGTAAAATTTATTTTCTCCTAATCTTTAGGAGCGATTTCGATCTGATTGTAACCACTGTATCCGTCTAAAAATTAGTAGTACTTGTGACCTGCCACTCGTTCTAGCATTTGGTCCATGAACGGTAAAGAAAAGTGGTCTTTTTGAGTCACAGTGTTCAATTTTTGGTAATCTATGCACACCCGTAAACCAGTGGGGACGCGTGTCGGTACTAACTCGCTGTCGCTAATTGGAATAACAATTATGCCCACCTTCTTTGGTACCACCTGGGTTGGACTAACCCAAGGACTGTCAGAGATTGGATATATGATCCCAACATTAGGTAATTTTAAAACTTCCTTTTTAACCACTTCTTGCATGTTGGGATTCAGACGCCTTTGCATTTGTCGTAACAGTTTAGCGTCTTCCTCCAAATAAATTTTGTGGGTGCAAATGGGCGGACTTATGCCTTTGAGGTCAGCAATAGTCCATCATAATGCTCCCTTATGTTGTTTCAGCATTTGGATTAGTTTACCCTATTGCTTAGAACTTAGAGTAGATGATATGATAACAGGCTACGTCTTTTCAGCCCCTAGGAAAGCATATTTGAGCTCCTTAGGAAGCTCCTTTAATTCCAAGTCCGGAAACTAGAAATTCGAGGGTAACTAATTTTGTTTTTGGAGGCAATAGTTCATATGGTGTATCCCATATGCATTCAGCTCTTTCCTTATCTATCGTTTCCATCATAAGACATGTTTGATTTAAGTCGGCATCCAGTGGAGTAGAATTTTTAGGTTGATAGATCGCATCAAATTGTGACACAACTACTTCTAAAGGATCGTTATAGTCGACAAAATCAGCCTCATCTTCTATAACTGTCTCGATGAGGTTTACTTCTTCCTCATCCTCGTATTCTTCAGGTCGGGGATTTGAAAAGATTTCATGTTCAAAGTCATATTCCCGAATACGATTGTCATTATAACACTTCTTTTTTTATTGTGGCATCGATTGTGTTGAGGAATGGACGTCCAAAAATCATTGGGATTTGTGCACATGGATTGGACACAGGTTCAGTGTCTAAGATTACACAATCAACCAGAAAGACAAACGAGTCTATTTGCATGAGGACTTCCTCCAATACCCCTCTAGGGTATTTCATCGACCTATCTGCCAGTTATAGTGCAACTTGGGTGGGTTTATGTTCACCCAACCCTAGTTGTTTATAGACAGAGTATGGCAGCAAGTTTACACTTGCCCCTAAGTCAAGGAGTGCATTGTCTATTCATTGATTCCCAATTTGACAGGAGACAATAGGAGTGCCGGGGTCTTTGAGTTTCGGGGGCAGTTCATTTTGGACAATTGTGCTCGCTTGGCAAGCTACATAGGCGTGTTTTTTTACACTCTGTCGCCTCTTGACCGTGCATAAATCTTTTAGATATTTAACATATGCCGGCACTTGTTTAATTGCATCAAGGAGTGGAAGGTTGATTTTAACTTGTTTAAACAGTTCTAAGAACTCCTGATTTTTTTCCTCATTTTTGGGTTTCTTCAGCCTTTGAGGGTAAGGCACGGGGAAAGGGCATTTTGGTAATTCATCATTAACGGGATCCTTTCTAGGCCTTCTCTCAACTTCTTCTACTTCTATGGGAGCTTCATCATTTAATTCTAATGTTTCATTATTGGTAATTGGCTCCTCATCCTTAGCAGATGGTTGCTCTCTATTCACCATTTCATCCTCTTCATACTCTTCAGGTGTAGAAAGAGGCATATTTTTCCCTATAATGTTGCCGCTTCTTAGAGTAGTCACGGCTTTAGCATGTTCTTGATTATTGGGATCGTTATTGTATCCCTTAGGGTTTAGAAGTGGTTAGGCAGGAAATGTTCCTCCTGATCCCTCTTGTCTATAATCTATCCTCTCTAATGTCACAAACATCTTGCTTATCATTTGAATTAATTGTTGCGTTAAGTTCACGTTAGAGAGTGGATCCTCCTCTTGTACCTTTTTATGCGGTGGTACATATACATTAGATTGTTGGTTGTTAGAGGGCTGAGCTTGATTGTAGTTGTTAGATCTATTTTGACCGAATTGTTGGGACGGCCTATTGTGTTGCCCTTGATATTGATTGCTGTTGTAGGGCTGTTGTTGATATTTATTTTGTGTCCTAGCGTCATTTATCCAATCAAAACCGGGGTAATTCCATCTGTTATTATTATTTTGAAAGTTATCATTGTTGTAGGAATACCCCGCCCCTTTGTACCCTTGTATGGCATTCATCTCCACGGGGGCTTGTTCTTGAAAATACGGCACATTGGGACAATATTGAGTCGTGTGTCCCAACATATTGCATGTGCTGCATGGTTCTTCAGGCGAAGCCTGCCTAGACTCTCTCCTTTCATCCCTAACTCCTCTACCTTCCTCGCTAGTTCTTCGTATTTTGTAATTAGATTATCTTTAGTTTTTAAATGATATATGCTTTTCTCCTCTCCACCTAATGGCTATTTGCGTGAAACGTCGTCAGGGTTAGAACATTTGTGAGCATGTTCAGCCAACCACTCGAAGTGGGCTTCAGCCTCTTCGGTGTTCTTACTAAGAAATGCACCTGAGCTCTTGGTTTCAACCAATTTTTTTGTTTCACCATTGAGTCCTTCATAAAAGAAGCTAATTGTTTGCCACTTCTCATACCTGTGATATGGGCATGAGAGAAGCAAATCTTTGAAATGCTCCCATGTTTGAGTGAAGGTTTCATTGTTCTTTTGTTTGTTGGAGTTTATTTGACGTTTAAGTTCAGTGGTCATGCAAGGTGGGAAAACTTCTTTAAGAATGCAGTGTTCATTGCATGCCAGGTGAAGATAGAATTTGGCTTGAGAGAGAATAGCCATTGTTTAGCTTTGTCATTCAAGGTGAAGGGGAAAAGCATCAAGCATGTAACATCCACAGGACAGTTTTGAGGGAATGTTTTGCAAACGTCCTTGAAGTCCTTGACATGTAGATATGCCTTCTCGCTCTCCATTCCGTGAAAGGTTAGATGGAGTTGAATCATTCCGTTGCGAAATTGGAATTCGCCTGCATGCGGTGGAATGAGTATGCATGAAGGTGTAGGTGCATGTTCGGGTTGCATGAGATCGCGCAAGGGACGCAACGAATCGTCGATGGGCACAGCCCTATTCTCACCATTTTCACTTTTATTGTCACCAATAGATTCTATAGGTGTGGCTACGGGATTGATAGAACTAGAGGAATCTGATGAGTAGAGTGGATTTTCGAAAATGCTTTCGATGGAATTATCGGACATTAAAGGGTAGATCTAAGAAGATTTTTATCTAAAGAACTAAAAGATATAGAAAAACAGAAATAGATGAAGAAAGAGTGAGGTAATCTAAGCAATAGCTGGTCACCCTCCGCGGCAAAGGCGCCAAAAACACACGAAAATAATTTGTACGCTTCTTGTGCAACACCCAAGTGTAGGTGGACGTGCAAGTAGTATTCTGGTAAGACCAGGCCAATCCCACAGAGAAGGTTTAAAGTTACTTACTTAGACTAAACTCAAAAAGGAAATTAAAAATTCAATGTTTAAATAAAGTGTAGAACACAAAGTTCCACAATTAACAACTACTAAAGGAAAGCAACTAAATTAAACTAGTAATTAACTAACTAACTAAAGCAATATTTAAAACGGTTTTACTTTTATAAAAGGGAAACGTAAGGATCATACGAATCCGCACTGACCTAACCATCTACCATGCAGCGTCATTAACGCTCTATGGAGTACATCTCTCTACAGTATTCCATATTTTCTAAAAATAAATCAATAGTCCTTTCATGACCGGGACTATATCATTATAGTTGATTCTAAATACGTGAAGGCGGTTTAAAACAATAGTTAAGACTCGCACTATGAATGGTGTAAGCATTCAAAGTGGTTTGCAAAAGTTATTGAAGAAAAATGCCTTAAGGCTTAAAGTTAAGAAACTATTTTGACAAACTGAGCATATGGGGACAATTTGATAACAAATCTCGAAAACAGAAAGTCAAGAATACTGAAAAGGATCATCTCAAGAATTAGAAGGCTCGATCGATTGACGCACTCTCGATCGATCGAACTCCATCATCTCTCAATCGATCAAAATATCTTCGATCGCTTGACTTATCTCTGGTTCGATCGATCGAACTAACTTCGATCGATCGAACACATATTTTATTTTAGTGCATGGAAGAGGCTAGAGATCACTATTTCATTGTGATCTTCCAACTCTGAGACTACTTAGACATAGTCTGGAGTGCAGCAGATTGACTTTTAACGTGAGAAAACATTAAGGTCTTGTTTGGTTGTGTTTTTAACATAAAACAATGAAAACTATTGATTTTATCATGACTAGCATGCAAACCTATGATGGTGATAGATTATACTACGAAGATTCACTAACAGAATGTAAAGAAACCAATATAAAAGAACCTGAAATGTTGAACTTTGATTAAACTTACTGAAAATCCAAGAAGAACAATTTCAAACCTTAAAACCTACAAAACCAAACCAAAAACTCTCTTCCTCTCTCTAGAAAAAATTGAAAAAAAAAATGTGGGCTTCCTCTGGGACGAGTTTACAACTGATATATATAGAGACCTAAGCTAGGGTTAATTACAAAGTTACGTTTGTTGCGTGCCTGCGTTATTCTAATAAAGGCATGTTCGATCGATCGAATTTTATTTTATCGCTTGAACTGTGAAATCCTCGAGCGCTTGAACATCCTTCGATTGATCGAATGGTCGATCGCTCGAACATCACATTTCAGCTTTGACATGTCTTGCTTGTAATTAAGCTGTACCGTTTTCCTGTTATTCATCCCTACACACCGCATCACAGCAATCTACACAAAATAGTAGCTAAAATAACCCAACTCATCATAGATTTGTGTGGATACCGGGATTTCACCGCTTCAGTTGTTGTTTGTTTTGAAACTTGTTATGATTTTGAATCAAAGAAAGAAAATGGTTCGTTGAAAACAGATACAGAGTCGCCACTTGGTCTTTAAGGAACCAAGAAACCTAATTTTGACTCACCCAAACGGATAAGGGCACCGGCCCTTCATAACCAAAGAACTTGGTTCGGGGTTTTGGTACGAGAGAGGAAGGAGCCTTTGTCACGACTAAAACACCCTCAACTCGCCCTGTCTTTCGACGGGCCTCAATTAGCATCCAAATAATCATCTTATACTATGTTTGGTTCGACAATTAATACTACGATAGTATATTACATCACATAAGAAACTTGAAAATGGAAGATCTAAAGATAAAATATCATTCATAAGATCTAAGTCAAATATCATACAATGTAAAGTGAAAGATCACACAAATAAACCTAGGAAAAATCGTCTATTCATATATCAAATAATCAAGACTTCCTAATCTAAAGGGGGACATGAATTGTTCTTGAAACAAATAAACAAAGAAATCAAAATATACTTAACAAGCTAGAATGATGCATGTTAATCTTTGAGAAAAGAAGATCTCTCAATCCCCGGAATGGATGAGAAAGGATGATTAGATCGATGGGAAGCATGAACGTGTGATCAAATTCATTTCCTTATAATCTTCTTAGATTAGGAGTTACAAAAACCCCAAATCTTGCATGAATGCAATGTATGTATCTAGAATGTGCCAAGGTTGTAGTGTGCCTTGTGTTCATGGATTCCTAGAATGACTTAGAAGTCTAGATTGTGTATGAATGAATGAATGAAATTAACATGGGACATACACAAATGTAGTATGAACTACTTCCTAAGATATGAACTAATTTGGAATGCATATGAGCATCAAATCAAAGAATGAAAGTTAAGGTATACTTGCTGTGAATAGTGGACAGAACAGTAGCATCATCTTTGGAAATTTGAAAAGAGGGGTTAGGAATGTTTTCAATGCATGATTTTTTATGGAGGTGTTCCTTATTGTGTCTAGAATGCAACCCAAAAAGTCAATCTTGAATAACTATCACAGATTGAGAGAAATCATATAAACAACACAGGTCACTCAGAAACAGAGTCCGTACCGTCGACTGAAATGTTAGAAAATCTTAGAAAATGAAAAAGAATGATCTGGAGACCCATTTTATACAGAGAGTTTCCTAAGACATGGAATTTTAAGGGAAAAATAAGTTAGGACTACTCCGTTTGGAAAAGTTGTCTGGAAAAGAGGTTGGAAGTGGACCTAGCTGCTGTGACAGCAAAAACAGAATGTTTGGAAGGAATGTTGGGATCCAAATGGACCATTTCCAAGTACTTCCAAGTCAAACCAAAAATCATGGGTGTTCTCCAATGAGTTAGGAAGACTTTCCAAGTGGCCTTGCATTCATATGTTGAGTATTGAGTCCTAGAGAAATCCTTGAACTCAACTCACTCACTGTTTTGACTCATTATTTTGAAGATTTTGAGAAAACAAGGTTTTGTTTCTTGAAACCAAAAGGAAAGGGATTGAAAGGGGTTTTGAAATAGATGTTTTGAAAACATATTTTCAATACTCAATAAGGATTATAGCCACTTAGAATGCCAACATCAAACTTATCATCAAGAACCTCCAAGATTGTTGGAGAGATTTATTTTACTTTGAACATAACTTCAACACATTCCAAGGATACCTTGGAAGTATTGAGGTTATGATCATCATCTATCAAACATGTTTTTGAGGTCAAGAGCTACTATCCATAAGGATTCACTCACCCCAAACTTCATGTCATCACTTAGATGATGATGAACTAGTAAGTAAATAAAGAAAATAAAAAAAAGAAATGGGATAAGAAGAGATCAACAATAAATAAATAAGCAAGTAGATGATGATCAATAGATGATATTCATGAAGCATGAGACTTGTAGATTGGTGTTTCACTCATATGTAATGATATTAGACATGGAAGAAGCTTCCACTCTCTTGAATGCTCACTAAAATGGTGGTTGGGTGTATTGAATGTTGAAGTGAATGGAAGTAATGAAGTAAAAAACAAAGTTAGAACTCACTTTTGTTTTGAAAATCAAAGAAGAAAGCTTCTTTTCTCTCTACTCTAACCTTATCTCTACAACTTTCTCTCCCAAACTTTTCCAAAACTCACATTTGACTCCCCTAAAATGAGGAGTAATGGGGTGTTTATATAGGCCATCTTGGGGTGGTTTTGGGATTTAGAAAGTGTTCCCATTGGCCCCAAACATCTGAAATCATGAAACTACGTCGTTTTGGATTTTAATTAATCAAAATGGGACCACAAAATAAATTACAAAAATACACTGTTCTGGAGGGGAGTGCCGCGGCGGCACTGGGCCAGTGCCGCGGCGGCACTGCTCCTCCCTTTGTCTGGATAATGCTGTTTAGGCCCCCTGATGTTCCGGTATTCACGAAAAGGCCCTATTTCGTCCGAAATTCACAGAAAATGCATACGAACTCCAAATTGAGGTTGTAATATACCGTTGGAAAGGTAATGGAGTCTAGTTTATATAAAAAATAGTTCGGAGATAGGTCACTTTGAAAATTTTTGCGGTATTCGCGATAAAAGCTGATTTGATCGTCTTTTTCGCCTTTGGAAATTCATAATAAATTCATTTTAAATCCGAAAATTGCGTGTGATATACCGTTGGAAAGCTATTGACCTCTAGTATCCATGAAAAATATTTGAAAATTGTTTCGGCACCCTGGTTCCAAAGTCAAATTCTGGTCAAACTGGTCAAACTTGGGATTCTCGGGAAGTTCTGGAAACCTCCGGGAGTTCCCGAGAGCTGATGTTTTCGCTCGATTTTCTTTTGGGACTTGTTTTAATACATTCTTCATGATTTAAAATGATTCCGGTGAATTCGGACGATTTTGGTCAATCTTGGTCAAACTTGGTCAAACCTCGGTCAAACCTGGTCAAACCTCGGTCAAACCGGTCAACGGGGACCTTTCGGGAACTTCCGGGACTTCTGGGGGTCTCTGGGAGCTGGCGATTTCTTCTGATTTTACTTAAAAACTCATTTTATTGTTTTTCTTACGGCATAGCATGTTTTCAGAACTTCGGGACCAAATTTGGGAGTTTTCGGGTTTTCAGGGGCATTTTGGTCATTCTGAGCATTCTGAGAGATAGAGCTGACTTCCGAGAGTCCTTTTGAGTCTTTTTACGATCATTGTGAACCACCAAACTATGGGTCTCCTGAATCTGATAGCCGACAAAATGGGGTGTCTACAGTTTGCCCCTCTTTGGCATGAACTTGCGAGGCAACGCATGTCGCAAGCGAGTGCCAAAGCTTTGAAGAGACAGGACTTTTTGGAGGCTATAGATTTAGGATAAAAGCGTTGCAAAAGATGCAAGGATGCTGAGGTTAGTGCTGGTCGTGCTCTTCATAAGCTGCCTACGTATCCCAAGGGGAATCAGACCAAGACGTAGTTCAGGGCACAAAGAGACTAAACACACATGCACATACACAACAATCAGGCGGATGATATGCATGGACGCGATATGATTGTGCATATGAGTCCCATCATGCCTAGTGTTCTGATCCTAATATGAGCAGGTGTTGTGGGGTGTGCCACTCCGAGTGGGCTGGTGTTGTGCTAGTGTTTGCGATTGTGACGTGGTGGATGACTCGGATAAAGACCTCAAGGTTTAGAAGACTTTGGGCTTAGGGGCAAATTTCTGGAATTTGGAAAGTGCGCTTTGCGAGCGAGTGTAATCGAATGTGGGGTCTTTGATGGTGACAACCATAGATGAGGGAGTTTATAATAGCCGAAGTGAGGAGGCTCATAATAAGTAGGGTAGCTCACGATAACTGACAAGTGAGATAACCGGAGTGAAGAAGCTCACGATAAGTAAGGAAACTCATAATGACTGACAGGTGAGAAAGCTCATGATGATCAGTGGATACGGATCCTTGAATTATGAACAGATAGTGCTTGTCCTGGGAATCGGGGTGATCTGAGTGCGGGTGATATTTTCGATCCTTATGATGACGAGCCAGAGAATCAGTTCCGGACTTCTGTTATCTTCTGCCGGCGATGGTAGGGGACTCTCTGAGAAATTCTTGACTTAGAACCAGGATCCATCTCTGAATCTCTCACGGTTGATCGAATCTTTCGGTACTCAATCCAAGAGAGCCTGTCAGGGCTTCCGGGAGCCGGTATCTGTCTGCTTTTGTCCTCGGGGGATGATGCAGGGTTCTCGGGGAATCTCTTTTCTTGATCGGGAACCAGGATCCATCTCTGAATCCCTCACGGTTGATCAAAACTGTCGGTGCTCAATCCAAGAGAGCTTGTCAGGGCCTCCGGGAGCTGGTAACTGTCTCCTTTTGTCCCCGGGGGATAATGCAGGGTTCTCGGGGAATCTCTTTTCTTGATCGGGAACCAGGATCCATCTCTGAATCTCTCATGGTTGATCAAAACTGTCGGTGCTCAATCCAAGAGAGCCTGTCAGGGCCTCCTGGAGCTGGTAACTGTCTGCTTTTGTCCTCGGGGGATGATGCAGGGTTCTCGGGGAATCTCTTTTCTTCCTTCTTTGGTGCATCAGTTAAAATCCAGGATCAGAATTCTCGTGTTTGAACGAAATTCGCGATGGTTGTCCTGAAACAGCCGATTCGGGTCTTCGGGAGCCGATTTTTTTCAGTTTCTGTCTGCTGGGGATGGTCCTGACAACTTTTAGCCTGCTTGGGGTAAAACCTCATAAATCTTGACCGGAATGGGCCACCGGGGCTGTTCGGGACCAAAAAAGGGCTGAAAAAGGCCAAAACGGGTCAAAACGGGGCAAAACGGAGCAAAACAGAGTGAAGCGGGGCCCGCGGGGAGCAGTACTGCGGCGGCACTGGGTAGCCGGACTCCATCTTTGTATATTTCGGGTTTTTGAGCTTTTCAAGCTCATTCTTGGCCATTTTGGGGTGTTTTTGGAGCCAAAATTCATCAAAACGTAGCTTGTGCGCGCTCAGGTGAGTAATCTTTCCCCGTAGTCAGATTTTTGATTGGTGTTTTGGTTAGCCCAAATTTTCAAGAAGAAAGTTTAACTGTGACTTCCATTTTCCTTGTAGATCCATGGCTTCGAGCTCAAGGAGACCGTCTAAGAAGGCTAAGGGACAGATGAAGGCTGAAATGCAAACCCCGGACTTGATTTTACGGGACCCCCAACACCATCTTTCGGCCGCGACTCTAGCAAGCTTGGTATGTGAAACTTTCGACATTTTAGGACCACTTTCATGTATTGTGCTAGTTTTGTGAGCCGTAGTGTGCACCTAGAAATCGTTAGAAGTCCGGTTTGTGCTCAAATGTTGATTTTGTGAAATTTCGCTCTCGGGTTGTGAATAGTGATTTTGTGCATTTTTTGTTGTTTTTGCTGTGTGCAGGTGCCGGAAGTGGCGTTGAAGGGCCATGGTAGCCTTGCCCACGCCTTCTTGTGGTACACTCAGCTTTCGCCCACCGTTTAGAGGATGGTCAATGACGCCGGGTTCGGAGGCTTCGTCCGTCTGGTTTTGAAAAGCAGCAATGATTTGGCCCATTTTTATGCCTTGGCTGAGAGATGGTGGGACACCACCAATACTTTTCATCTGCCATTCGGTGAGATGACTATGACACCTTTCGACTTCTCTATGATCACTGGCTTGAGGGTAGGCGGGAAACGCCTGATTCTGGATTACTTTTATGAGATCGACCCGGAGGCGGTGGAGATGCTGATTGGGGCTGTTCCCCCTAACCTGGAGAGGCACTGGTTTCCTTGCGGCTGGCTTTACCGGGCCTATGGCAATGGGAATCATAATCTGAACAATTCCCAGCTCCTGAGAGTATATCTTCTGTATGTCCTGGGTTGCTCGATCTTTGCGACGCGGAATGACCGGGTGAGCTTGAGGCTCCTTTCTTGCCTGGTAACCATTGATGAGATCCCTTCTTACAACTGGGGCGGTGCCGCCTTGGCCCATCTTTACAAGCATATGGGCGAGGTCTCTCGAGGCGACGTTAAATCGACTGGGGGATTTTGGTGAGCCTGGGAGGTATGTACTGCATCTTCCTTCATTTGTTATCTTTTGATTTCTATACTTGTTCTGACTTTCTCCTTGGTTTGTGCAGCTTTGGAGCTTTGAATACCTGAAGATGTTGGCTCCCTCCCCAGCAAACGAGTCAGGCGAGGATGAGGATGGTATGGCTCCTGTGCCTTTATTCCCACGAGGTTTGAGATGGCGGAGGGACGTTGTCGGGGTGAAAAGCGGGGCCCATCGGATTGTTTTGCTCAGAAACTTTTTAACTGAGCTGACGGCCTCTAGTGTTGATTGGACGCCTTAGGAGGGCATCGCTTATGCCGCCCCAGAGGAGATACAAGCGGTTAGGTCTCTTTCCTCTTATCGCCTTCTGTTGGAGAGTACTGATCGGGAGAGAACAAATCCCAATTATACGCTTTAACTCACATGTGTTAGTCGTTTTTATCTTGTTTTTATGTAATTTTACTTTATTTTCTATTTTCTAGCAGGTTTTAGAAGAAAACAGGTATATGAGGTTAAACAAGGTGAAAAAGCAGGAAGAAAGAAGCTGAAAAAGACACTTCGCGCGCGCGACCCGCGGGCGCGAAAATCCAAGAATCGCTCGCGCGATCCGCTCGCGCGAGAACCCAGAATTCGCTCGCGCGATCCGCGCGCGCGAGGTACCCAATGTCGCGCTCGCGCGACCCGCTCATGCGATATGTGTAAAAACCAAAGTTGCGTATTTCAGTATTCTAAAGAGTCCTGTGCAGACGAAATTACCTGAAGACGTCCAGATTGGAATAAACTGCTGTTTCAGTGCAATACGAATTGAAAGAGGCTTCTAAAAACCTTGGAAAACTATATATATCTAGTTTTTATGATTTTTTAAGGGTTACACACCTTGAGAGCAATTCATCCATACATACATTCAGCACTTTTTGAAGGCAAGAGGAAGGTTTCTAATGGCTTCCATCAACTACATCTTCATGCTTTCACCTACTATGAGCAACTAAACTCCTCATCTAGGGTTTCAATGAAACCCTAGCTATGTAAAGGGGGATTCTACTCTTCTTTATTTTAAGATTCTATGTTTATGGATAGTGATTGTATGTTGGTGGATTTTATATAATCAGATTTTAATGTTAATAATCAAGAGTACTTTGGATCTATTCTTGTCTTAGATTTTTCCTTATACTTATTGAACTCAATAGTCCTTGATTTCTGTGATTGATAGGAGTATTTACATACAATGGTGCTTATGTGATTGTGATGTTTACTTCTTTTATAATCCATGCTTAGGAAAGATGAGTTATGCTACACCCTAGTTATAGGTAGATGATTCATGTGAACCGTAGATGGATTATGTTTAGATTAAACTAACGATATCTTCTTGACGATACTATTGGGCTTGTAGCTACAATAGATCATAACTATCCAAAACATAGAACTTAGAATAAGAGGTTTAGACCCTCAATGCATAGTTAGTGGTGGATTTGTAATCCTAGGTTCCATCTCCATATATTTACATCAATTTCCAATTTTGCATTTAAGTTTACTTAGATTCAATTTTAGATCGTATTTACATAAATTCATAGTTTAATTCATAGTTTAAAGTAGTAGTGATAATCAAAACCTCAATCAATTAAACTTCCAATTCTCTTATAACTATATAGATTAGATTTTAGTAATTAAACGATTAAAAGTTAACAATCTCTGTGGGTTCGACCTTTACTTTCCACACTACAAATCTTTTGAAAGTAAAGCATAAATAAGCACACTTTTATATCTTGATTTTGACGAGATCAATTTTTGGCGCCGTTGCCGGGGATTGAAATAACTTTTGCCGTTAATTATTAGAATCATAATTTACTTAGTTAGTAAATATTAGTTTCCACTTTATTTTCTTTGTTTTTCGTTTTACTTTTGAGTCGCTAAATTTATCCTTGTCCTGCAGTTCACCAGTCATCAAGATCTAGTACGTTCGAGTGGAGCAGCTGTGCACGCCAACGGAGCTTACGCGAACCTGAAAAGAAAATTGCAATAAAAATCAAAAACAAGTAAATTCGCTAAGTTTTTAAATTTCGCATCAACCACTGTAAGTCAGGGCGCTGTGACGCATTACTTGCATTAGGGTAGGTGTGGAGTGAGCACTGCATTAGCTAGGAAACCCGGGGCGCTGGGCTTGACGCGGTCATTGCATTACAGGATAAATTCATGCATCATATTAGTCTTGTGTACTTGCATGCTTGGTTATTCGCGTAGCTATTTTTGTTTTCTTTTATTGAGTCAACCCTTAGTGTATGTTTGGTGCTCGTTCAACTAATCCTAAATTAAATCCGCTTAATCTCGAACTTGAACGTACACTTAGAGGCCTTAAGTCATCAACCCAAGCTGCGAGAGCTCGGTTGATGTTAGACGACGAGTCCACTCCGGAACCGTCATCTTCATTTGAATTAGAAATCCGTAGTACGCGTAATCGCTTAAGAAAAACTAAAACAATAAAAATCGAACCTATTCCGATGGCCGATTTTGGACAAAACCGGAATAATGGGAATAATCAGAATGAGGGGGATAATCTTAACATACCCCCACCACCACCATTAAAGGACTATTTCACTCCTACGGCCTATACACCACCATCGTGTATTGCATTGCCGGAAGTGACGGCAGCTCATTTTGAAATTAAATCCTCAACTATTGCGCTCCTGCCGTCATTTCACGGGCGTGTTAAGGAGGACCCTTATAATCATCTAGGCGAATTTCAGGGTATTTGTGCGACTTTAAAGATTCAGAACTTAACAGATGATGAATTGAAAATGCGCCTGTTTCCGTTTTCACTTAAAGATAAAGCAAAGTATTGGCTCCAATCGTTGGAGCCAAATTCAATAAGAACATGGGATGAATTGCAAACTGCGTTCCTACAAAAGTTTTTCCCCATAACTAGAACGAATCAGATTAGAAAATCAATAACTAATTTTACAATGCAAGATGGGGAGACACTTTACGATACTTGGGAACAATTTAAAGAACTCTTACGTTCTTGCCCTCATCACCAGATACCTAAATGGCAGCTGGTGCAAGTTTTTTATGAAGGATTAATTCCTGCCGTTCGAAATACCGTCGATGCTATTTGTGCGGGGACGTTCCTCCACAAAAGTGCCGATGAGGCATGGAAGATATTTGAAACATTAAGTGAAAACTCGTTGCATCAAGCGGTATCCGTACGCCCTGAAGGACACATTCTACCTAATCCAAAGAGAGAGGCGAAAGTTGAGTCTAATCAGTCATATGAAATTCAAGAACTAAATAGAAAAATGGACCAACTTATGATGATGGGCCGTATGCAAGGCCCACCTACTTCTACTGAAGTATGCCAGTTATGCTCAGATTCGTCACATTCAACCTTGGCATGTCCATCCGCATCTCAGTTCCCGGAATTTGTAGAACAGCATATAAATGCGGTTCAACAGTTCCAACGACCTAATTATAACCCAACGGGTTATAAACCAAATACGACCTGGGGACCTCATCCGAACCTTTCTTGGAACTCCAATAGTGAGAAACCGTACTCGAAACCCGATACGACTAATTTCCCTAATGCGTATAAACCACAGTCTAATCAGTATCAGCCGCCTCCGAATCAACAAAGTCAATACCAACAGCCTCCCTTCCGTGCTAATCATCCTAGGGATAAAACCTTCGAAGAGAGCGTGTTGGCATCACTAAAAACTTTAGAGGCCCAATCACAATCGCAGTCTCAACTTGTAAATTCCCATACGCAATCTATAGCGAAATTAGAGTCCCAAATGGGACAATTAGCTAATACATTGAATCGACGTAATGAGGGAAAATTACCAAGTCAACCTGTTCAAAATCCTAAAGGTCAGTATGAGGTGAGTTCGGCGAGTGATCAAGTTAACGCTGTCTCAACAAGGACCACTGAACGTCCTGAGGAGGTCGTACCTCCTCCCGAGGTGAGAAAAGATAAAGGTAAAGAAAAGGAAAAGGATGAAAAGGAAGAGAATTCTAATCCAATTTCAAAAGACGCTAATCCTTTGATACCAAATAAACCATCTAAAGCAGTAAACCCTTCCGATTATGTGCCTAGGATGCCATTTCCACCAAGTGGGGAAGCCCTGGCTCACTTCACTAAAAAGAGCACGAAACCGGAAGATATACTTGAAATATTTAAAGAAGTCAAAATCAATATTCCCCTACTAGAGGCGATTAAATAGATACCCCCGTATGCTAAATTCTTAAAGGATCTATGCACTCAGAAAAGGAAATCCAGAAACCATCTATCTAAGAAAGTGTTCCTAACAGAAAAGGTTAGTTCCCTATTTACCACTAACACTCTTAAATATAAAGACCCGGGTACTCCCACCATAGCTTGTCACATAGGTGATAAATACATCCACCGGGCTCTTCTTGATTTAGGTGCAAGCGTGAATTTGATACCCTATTCAGTTTACGAACATTTGGGTTTAGGAGAACTGAAACCGACTGCGGCCACCTTACAATTAGCCGATAGGTCAATTAAGGTTCCACGGGGGGTAGTAGAGGATGTATTGGTAAAAGTTGATAAATGCTATTATCCGGTCGATTTTATCGTACTAGACACCGAACCCGTCCTAGATGCGAGTAAACAAGTTCCAGTCATTCTAGGACGCCCTTTCCTAGCTACGGCTAATTCAATTATTAATTGTAGGACTGGTGTGATGGATATAACTTTTGGTAACATGACCGTGCGTCTTAATGTCTTCAATGCATCTAATCAACCATATAGAGATGATGAAGAGGCTGATTGCTATGCCATAGACTTAATAGACGAATTAGTCGAAGAGGCAGCGCCTTTTATGTTGACTAGGGAAGCGTTGGAAGCATGCTTGTCACATTTCAATTTTAATGATTTCAACATTGACACAAATATTGAAGATGTAAACACTCTATTGGAATCAGCAAACACAACCAATGCACTTCCATGGAAACCTAAAATAGAAGCTTTACCGCCTCTTGCACATGAACCGGCCTTACCGTCCATTCAGTGTTCTCCAACACTCGAACTTAAGCCGTTGCCGGATTCTTTAAAATATGCATTCTTAGGGAATAACGCAACCCTTCCTGTTATAATAGCGTCAAACTTAACTGAACTTCAGGAAATACAACTAATGAAGGTTCTAGGAGATCATAAAAGGGCGATTGGATGGACGGTCGCTGATCTAAAAGGAATTGACCCGTCAGTTTGCATGCATAAAATAAATTTAGAAGAAAATGCTAAACCATCTAGGGAAATGCAACGACGTCTCAACCCTAATATGAAAGAAGTGGTTATGAAGGAGGTCATTAAACTCTTAGACGCCGGTATTATATACCCGATCTCCGATAGTAATTGGGTCAGCCCAACTCAGGTTGTCCCAAAGAAATCAGGTATTACGGTTGTACCCAACGAAAAAGGAATCCTTATACCAACCCGTCAAACTACCGGTTGGCGGGTTTGCATTGACTATAGAAAACTTAACACGATGACTCGTAAGGATCACTTCCCCCTTCCATTTATTGATCAAATCCTTGAACGTCTGTCCGGTCAGAGCTATTATTGTTTCTTAGATGGATACTCTGGTTACAACCAGGTGCCCGTTTACCCCGATGACCAAGAAAAGACAACGTTCACCTGTCCTTTTGGAACCTTTGCTTACAGACGTATGCCGTTTGGCTTGTGCAATGCACCGGCAACTTTTCAACGGTGTATGATGGCAATTTTCTCGGACATGGTAGAAAAATTTCTCGAGGTATTAATGGACGATTTCTCAGTTTTCGGACCTACATTCGATGAATGCCTCCAAAATCTGACAAAAGTCCTCGCCCGGTGCGAGGAAGCAAATTTGGTATTAAGTTGGGAGAAGAGCCATTTCATGGTTCAAGAAGGAATAGTCTTGGGTCACGTTGTTTCCAAAAGAGGTATAGAGGTTGATAAAGCGAAGGTCGAGTTAATAGACAAACTTCCACCGCCATCATCCATTCGTCAGATCCGTTCCTTTCTAGGTCACGCTGGTTTTTATAGACGATTTATCAAAGACTTTAGTAAAATTTCACGCCCCTTATGCAACTTGCTTGCCAAGGATGTTCCTTTTGTCTTTGATAATGACTGCCTGAAGGCTTTTGAAACATTGCGCACCTTACTATCCACGGCTCCGGTAATCCAATCCCCTGATTGGTCATTACCGTTTGAATTGATGTGTGATGCTTCTGACTATGCCGTTGGAGCTGTTTTGGGACAAAAAGTGAATAAAATTCCGCATGTGATCTATTATGCAAGTAAAACACTAAATGATGCGCAATTGAACTACACAACAACTGAAAAAGAATTACTTGCAGTTGTGTTTGCCCTCGACAAATTCCGTTCTTATTTATTGGGGTCAAAAGTCATTGTTTATACTGATCATGCAGCATTGCGTCATTTGCTAAATAAGAAAGAAACGAAACCTAGGTTAATCCGATGGATTTTACTCCTTCAAGAGTTTAACTATGAAATACG
Source organism: Hydrangea macrophylla (assembly GCA_033977485.1). Taxonomy (NCBI): domain Eukaryota; kingdom Viridiplantae; phylum Streptophyta; class Magnoliopsida; order Cornales; family Hydrangeaceae; genus Hydrangea; species Hydrangea macrophylla. The sequence goes on along the minus strand of CM066998.1, from coordinate 51,580,098 downwards.
GGATAAAAAGGGTTCTGAAAACGTTGTAGCTGACCACTTGTCACGAATTCTTATAGAATCAAACGATATTACCGCTCTAAAGGATTCATTTCCAGACGAGCAATTATTCGCGTTATCTACCGTAAATCGTCCGTGGTTCAGTGACATTGTTAATTTCTTAGCTACGGGACATATCCCGAGCAAATGGTCTCGTTTAGATAAAGATCGATTCTTCTCTCAAGTTAAACATTACTATTGGGACGACCCCCTGTTGTTTAAACACTGTTCTGATCAAATTATACGACGCTGTGTTCCGGAAAGTGAATTCAAATCCATATTAAATTTTTGCCATTCTCTAGAATGCGGAGGACACTTCGGTGGCCGTAGTACGGCCGCTAAAGTCCTCCAAAGTGGGTTATATTGGCCAACACTGTTCAAGGACGCACATGAATTCTGTCAGAACTGCGTACGTTGCCAACAAACAGGGAACATGTCACATCGTGATGCGATGCCCATGACCCCAATCCTTATTATAGAACTATTTGACGATTGGGGCATCGATTTCATGGGTCCGTTTCCCTCGTCTTGTGGTTTCGAATACATTTTAGTCGCGGTCGACTATGTTTCTAAGTGGGTGGAGGCAGTAGCAACGAGAACAAACGACCATAAAGTCGTGGTTCAATTTATTAAAGATAATATCTTTTGTCGATTCGGTACGCCACAAGCGATTATAAGTGACGGGGGTAAACACTTCTGTAACCGTTACTTCGAAGCCCTAGTCCGAAAATATTCTGTCACCCACAAAGTAGGAACCGCATACCATCCACAAACCCAAGGCCAAGTTGAAGTGTCTAATAGGGAGGTCAAAAGTATATTAGAAAAAACGGTACGTCCAGACCGTAAAGATTGGTCACAACGACTGACCGATGCGCTGTGGGCTTATCGTACAGCGTTTAAAACCCCTATTGGGATGTCTCATTACCGATTAGTGTTTGGAAAAGCGTGCCACTTACCAGTAGAACTCGAACATCGATCATATTGGGCCGTGAAAACTTTTAACCAAGATATAAAAGCAGCAGGATGTCATCGTAAACTTCAATTGCAAGAGCTTGAAGAATTAAGAAACGAGGTGTACGAGAATTCAAGAATCTATAAAGAACGATCTAAAGCTTTTCACGATAAAATGATTTTAAGAAAGAATTTTGAGGTCGGGCAACGCGTCTGGTTGTTCAATTCGAAATTACGATTATTCCCGGGAAAGCTACGATCCCGATGGGATGGTCCGTTTACTATAACGCAAGTGTTCCCGCATGGAGCGATCGAAATTCAAGATATGAACGGTGGAACACCGTTCAAAGTAAATGGTCAACTGCTTAAGCTGTATCGAACAGAGGAGACAGATGGAAGAGAAATTGAGTCTATAGACCTGGTAGATCCGGTCTATCTTGATTGAGCACATGCATCGGTCGAGCTAGCGACGTAAAATTTAGCGCTTCTTGGGAGGCAACCCAAGCATTAGTTAGAATTTTCTTCATTTTTGTACACTATTTAGCAGTTTTTGGCCAATGTCTGAGTTTGTAAACACCCAAAAGATGAAATTTTGAATTATAGAACATTGTCACAAGAAAACAGAACAGAAAAATGAAAAATTGGCATCTCGCGCGAGAGCTCGCTCGCGCGGTCCGCTCGCGCGAGATACCCCCTTAGTTAAATTTTTTTTGTAGTCTAAAAAGGGACCCTCAGTGTTTTCTCGCGCCAGGAATCGCGCCCGCGAGACCCTCGCTAGAGCGGTCCGCTCGCGCGAGAATGTCCCTTAGCAAAAATTGGATTTAGCTTCTTAAAAGAAGCCTCAGCTTCTGATCGCGCTTGAAATCGCGCGAGCGAGACCCTCGCTGGAGCGGCCCGCTCGAGCGAATCTGAGACTTAGAAAAATAATTCTTAACTATGAAAAGAAACCGCAGTTGTTCCTCGCGGAGGGATTCACGCCCGCGAGCCTCGCTCGCGCGATCCGCTCGCGCGAGGTTCCCCTCCCTTTAAATACAGGGCCGTGCCCTAATTTCTCTGAACTGTTCTCTCTCTCTCTCTCTCTCCCCTGCGAACCTCTCTCTCCCCACCATACACCACCACACGAACCACCACATCCGGCCATCATCATCCACCTCTCCATCCGGCCATCATCATCATCAACCACCACTCATCATCAAGCCGCCGCCGCACACCACACCGCCGTGCAATAAACAGATCACACCCCCAAAATCACCTCGTGTATAATCTGAGACCAAAACCCCTCATCCTCAGTCTTTCTTCACAGGTACACCTTCCTCGTGTGTAATCTATATATACATATATAGCGATATCTACATATATCTATATGTATAGATTCATAGATGTACACGCCCGCATAATCTGACCTAAAAATTTCGTACTCCCCCACTCCCTAAATTCAATATATGTATATACAGACAGATTCTTGTTGACACAGTGATATATGATCTACACACGAATCTATGGAATCCTTATATTTGAACTCTTTTTGGGTAAATCAACATAGGGTTGTGAATTTAGGGTTTGGGGAATTTGTACTCCAAATTTGATGAAGGCTTGGGTAATTCAGATGGATTGACACATTCCTTGGTTCAATTATACATAATACTTACTGATTTGAGTTATACTTTTGAAACCCTAATCACTAATTTCAAACATATAGTTCGGGTTCTTGTTTTTTTTTGGGTTTGATGGATCCCTAGATCTATGTTCTTGTATTGACACAACCTATTTACAGTTAGTGTGTATAATTTGGGATTCCTTGAAAATCTTAACATAATTCATGAACCCTACCCTCTGATTTATATGTAATGATAGAAAGATACACAAATTTCAAAATTTTCGAAACCCATATACTTTGGATTCGTGAATAAATCCTATTAGGGTTTGTGAACTCACATATACTTACAACACACATACACCCTGTCCCAAACCCTAAATTTGATATTTATACATATACGCAGTGAGATTCTTGTTTACACCTTTCATGCACACACTCGAATTTTAGATGTATAGATTACAGACATTAAGAGATCTAGGTGATTAGATCGCAGTTGGGTTGGGAATTCAGGGTTTGTGGGTCAATCTGTATGGAGTAGTAATATTACACATTGATTTAAAGAGTATATGCTGTAAACTTGATTCTATGAAGTAAGGGGAATAGTTCGGCAATGCGATTCTGAATTATAGTTTAAGTACTTCACATAAATGCTCTGCGACTACAACACTGATAGTTATGTGGTTCCCTTTCACATTCATACTGCATTGGCGTACGTTAAATAAATTCCCCACGTAGTCTTAAAGTATTAGTTCCCAACGTTAAATAAAGTACCAATAGTTTAATAATCTTTGCCATTACAACAATGTTCAAATAAAGAATAATTCCCGTACGTTAAAACACATCTATAACTAACCAGAGACGTAGTGAGTGTAGTCTTATAAGTTCTGGAACTCATCTTGGATATATAGTCCACTCTAAGAGGTTGTTACGCGACCTCAGTTCCATATGAACTAATTCTATGATTAAATCCATGATCAAAACAATTTTGTTTTTGAAATTCTTACATGACTTTGATTAAATGAATATAACCTTGGAGCGTCGACCCCCGGGTGACTGCAAGTTAATCTTAACTAGTCTTATGCCAACATAGAGTTGAATTTCATGCAGCTTAACTATATCTTGGACTCTATTATGCCAACATAAGCCAATGTAACAGAAACTCGAAAACTACCTTAGATGTAGATATACCACATTTATGTTTCTGTGAATGCATTTATTTATCTACATTGCTATTTAACACGCGGCAAGTACCCTGTGACTTGCCGCAAAGTGTGTGCCCTTGTCGGGACAGTGGGTGGGAAGGGGCTGACTCTTCTCACAGTTGCTGGGTGTTCCCCCGTGAACCCCAATTTCTTTGGAAATGTTGAATATATGATTGATTGTGTCCCTTGACGGGATTGTTTTTCTTGCAGGTGTCCTTTCCCCCTATCCCTGTCTTTTTCTTTTTCTGGGCATAGACCTATTTTAAAGCCGACATTTTCAATTTTTTTCTAAAAATCCGTACCTTCTCTTTAAAATATGACCAAAAGAATCGTACGATCCGCTTCTTCGTCCCAACCGCCACAGAAAAAAACCAAGGGCAAGGAAAAACAGACTGACCCACCACCACCGCCCCCAGACGACCCTAACCCAAACGAACTAGGCCCTAAGTACGCCACCGCGGCCTCAATTACGAGGCCGCTATAGATGCTGAGTACTTCGCGTCTGATAAAGACACGAAGTGGGGCCATAGTAACCTCGTAGCCCGAAAGCTGGCCCCACAGCTATACTTTAGAAACCCAGACCTAATCAGTTACCCTCGCATCGTCCGCCTATTCTACCAAAACTTACGTTACCATAAACAATCCCTCAGCCAACACGCCTTTATCTCCACTACTATAGACGGCCACGACATCACCCTAAACCCAGACAACATCGCCAAAATCCTCCAACTCCCCTCCCATTCTTACCAAGTCCCAAAATTGAACGTCCTCAATAAAGCCCACTCCTTCATTCATATCATTCAGGACATGTGTGGCGGCCGCTCTGGTTCGGGCCAATCTATTCGCCGATCTCATATGCCCCGCCAGATGTGGTTCGTCGACCATGTCCTTAAACGAAACCTGTACCCCCTTGGTCACGAGCAAGAACGGACCAAGGCAATCCACCACGCCCTCCATGCCATTTACCGTAGTGATTGGTTCCATCCTGGCCTCGTTATTATGGATGGCATGCGCCATACTTCTCAGGCCATTGATAACGCCATCGACCCTAAGACCCTTTTGCCCTATCCTCGCACCATCACGGCCATTCTCCGGGCTAAGGCCTTTCATATCCCTGCCGATGAGCCCATTGACGCACATATCCCGGAGTTCGCTTCCGCCGATTGGAAGTTGAGCCTGGATCGTTTAGATTTGGAGGTTAGGAGGGCACGTGAGGCAGCCCAGGCCCGTCGCGAGCAGGCGGCACAGCGTCCCCCTCCCCCGGAGGATACTCCTTATGCTTGGACATATGGGGACGTCTGTGCTTTCCGTGGAGAGACCTTGCGGCTTCAGTCCTATATGCGTTCATATTTTCAGCTGGCTCATCCGGACCAGCTGGATGACATTCTAGCACAGGGCGAGGCTGCATATCAGTCGGCTTTCCCGCGACCAGCACAGCAGGGTGAGGTGTAGGGCGAGGAGGAGCAGGGTGAGGTGCAGGGCGAGGAGGAGGAGACTGGGGATGCTGGTGAGGATGACGATGGGAGCGACAGTGATGGGGATGGTGATGATACTACAGGGCAGGGGAGTACAGGGCTGGAGCTGGCTTTGATTGAGGGGGGTGAGGATTAGTCTAGGTTGGGTTGGGTGATTGGGTGTTCAGACATTCATTTTTCTCTTTTTCATGTATTTGGATGGGGAGTTTTAGATATTTTCAGACATTCTGGCCTGTATATTATTTCATTTTGTTACTTTTCCTGTTTATTTAGTCTTTTGTTTATTATTAGGATTTTGCTGTACCCGGCTTCGACCGGTTTAGATTATTTCCTCTTATTTTATTTTCTTTGGGTCTGTAAATAATTTATTTTGCACTTTTCTTTTGTTTTCTGGTTTGCTATATGTCTGGAACATCATAGTTACTTCACTGAGTTGATTATCACGTACTGCTTCAAATGCTTTAATTCATTACTTATCATAACTTCACAAGCAGTCAGTTAGTAATTCGTAATTATCAAACCCATTGCACGTTAAACAGGAATCGCTTAGACTCAGGTTTGGGGGAAATTATGCTGAAATTTCCATTAACTTTTCTGAATTATTAATTACAAGTGAATATGATTTAATCTTGATCCATATGATTAAACATTAATTTATTCACTACATTAAATCTCAGCGCATGTAACTGCTTAATAATTTAGGTTTATACATTCAAGGGTAGATCATTTTTGGTATATATTATTATAATCCTGAATATCACCTATGTTTTTCATGACTAATACCTTACGCTAATTATGCTTCAGTTGTGACGTTTTGTATGTTTCAGGACATATCGCTACTACATAGACATACAGTACCCAAATCCTCGTTTCTCCTTCTCCTCTTTTCACTATGGATCATCCTATTTCCCCTCCCACTTCACCTGATAGGTTGTCTAGCCAGTCGAGTTACTATTCTGACTCCAGCTCGTCTTCTGATCCTCTTATACTTAGTCATAGGCTAGCCAAACCTGACGGCCCGGTCGGTCGTCCCGGCTGGTGTCGTCGTCGTCCTCGTAGGCCCATTCGTAGCTTTTCTGATTCATCTGACGAGGATGACATGTTTGGCGATGACCCTACTTCTTTTGATGGCCCTTATGGCGCTTCCCCTACATCCTCCGAGTCGTCTTTGTTTGAATCGGCCGAGTCCTCGACCGATGATGACGATGAGGATGTTGTCTCAGGCGTCGCTGCTATTTCTATTTCTGACCCTATTGAGTCTAGTGTGCTTTCACCTGAGGTTACCTATCCATATAGGAACCTTCCTGATTATGTGCCGGACGTTGTTCGACAACGTCCGGGTCACCCTGACTGGTCTCCTGAGGACGTTGCTTCGATATTCGCGCCGTATTCCGGTCCTGAGGATGATAGGGTGGATTTGGGTCCGAGTGTCATTGAGGGGATTGAGGAGGGTCAGAGTCTGGATTTTCATGAGGATTTTGATGTGGTAGGACCGTCGTTAGACCCTGCGGAGCATCCAGAGTGGGAGCTTGTGGATTGGTACTATCGATCTGCCGTACAGCCTCCGTCAGATATTTTCCGTGGAGTGGACGTCCTGGTGACCTTTTATGCTGACTGCATCCATGTCATTGTCATGTTCCCCTCTGCATAGGGACATGCAGTGATTTGGTTTGGGGGGAGTACACGGATATTTCATTTTAGTGTTTTTGTTTCGTTTTAGTCGTATAGTTTTTGTTTTCATACTTCAGTGTACTTTTGTTAGTTTCTTTTGTTAGTTTTATTTTTATTCGTTATTTCATTCATTTGTTAGTTTTTTTAATTCATTGTAAAATAATAAAAAAATATATATATATATATTAATAAAAATAAAAATAAAAATAGAAGTATAGTATAGTTGAGAAATAAACATTGTAGTAGTTCTATAAATAAATAAATTCAGTTTCTTAATATTGTTCAAATTTTGCGTTCCTTTTGATTATAATTACATTTCGTTGAAATTTTGAGAATTAAGAGAGTATATAATCGAATGCCTATCGAAGTTATGAGAATACGTTTTGAGAATTGTATATCCTTAGAATCATTGTTTTATATCTTATACTTGCATATCTTGTTGCACTGCACGTAGTTATATGGGTACATATTAACCTTGAACTGTAATATGACTTGGATTTCTAAATAGTAAAAGTGTGGAGACTAAACCCGGTGAGCTTTAGAGCCTATTATTCTTTGTGAGGGTTTAAATTCATCAAATCTCTTTGACACATCGCGCTATCTCGTTGATTGGTCTCATTATTTCTTCATTTTGATTGAAAGTCGAGTAAGTATTAGAGTTACCATGTTTTAAAAAATATATATATATTTTCCTTTATATTATAACATTGAAAAATCATGTAACCTTAGAAGATGACATTAGGCCATCTGTTCTAATAACCCTTTTTGACCTTTGGCCTATCCTTTATAAGTTTTTTTTTTATATCCCTCGTTAACCCATTTGAGCCGTTTGTAAATAAGTCATTTCTTTGTTCACCTATTATCCTACCCACTCCGATATGGAGTTCGCCATTATTAAATATTACCGACCCTATGTCCAAGAGTAGCTAGAGAATAGTTTGCATAAAGAAATTGGGCTATTAAACGACTAGTAAAAAAAAAAGTAATAAAAAAAAAAAAAAATTAAAAAAATAAATGAGTACAATGTATGGAGTCGTAAAAAAATAAATAAATAAAAATAGAAAAAAAAAGAGAAAGAAAAAAAAGGGATATGATTCTCTTGAAAGAAAAAAAAAAAAAAGAGTAATAAAAATAGTCGTGATAGGAAAGCCCTTGCGTTACACATTAAGACTATTCCTAGATACTCACGGACATTTTTGAATCCCTTTTACCTTTCTTTTCTAAGCCTTAACCCTTGACCAACATTACAACCTGTATAAAGTCCTAGTCGATTCTATGGAAATATGATTTGGATATGTGACCGATAAGGAAAGGGAAGTAAAAGCATGGTAGTAATGATATTTGCTTGACGATCGATATCTATTCATGAGACTATGTTATTTTTGTCGTGTCGTTCGTTGTTGAGAGTCGTATGCGAATTTATTAGTTTTGTTTAATAATTCTTTCTCGCATATATCTAAATGAGTGATTACACCTGTTTCAAAGTGATTTTATTTCAGAGTGTAATTAACAACGTGAGATTTGTAGTCGAAGCATCACTAGATAGTTATCTAGTTTATATTCCATGTTCAGAGTTGCCGTGTATCCACTTGACTACTACTTCACACACATGCGAGTCTTCGATATATTCTATTGATTCTGGTGATATATGTTTTCGGCTTATTTCTTATAATGTAGGAAGGCATATGATTGTTTTACTTTTGATAATTTTAAAACTTTCATTTGAGGTTGATTTTATCTAAAAAGGAATGTGATACTTAAAATTTTGAATAAAATCTTTACAAGTTAATAAATATGGTTGTGGGTGACTTGTTGACGAGAACCCTCACGAGACTTCACTCGTCCAACTAGGGACACCTAGAGGTTTAAAAGGCTTGTTGCACAAGCTAAGTGCAATCGTTATCCAGACGAAAATGGAGTAGAAATTTTAGTATTTGTAGTTTTATTTTCTTTTTGCTCGAGGACTAGCAAAATGTAGGTTTGGGGGTGTGATCGGGAGAGAACAAATCCCAATTATACGCTTTAACTCACATGTGTTAGTCGTTTTTATCTTGTTTTTATGTAATTTTACTTTATTTTCTATTTTCTAGCAGGTTTAGAAGAAAACAGGTATATGAGGTTAAACAAGGTGAAAAAGCAGGAAGAAAGAAGCTGAAAAAGACACTTCGCGCGCGCGACCCGCGGGCGCGAAAATCCAAGAATCGCTCGCGCGATCCGCTCGCGCGAGAACCCAGAATTCGCTCGCGCGATCCGCGCGCGCGAGGTACCCAATGTCGCGCTCGCGCGACCCGCTCGCGCGATATGTGTAAAAACCAAAGTTGCGTATTTCAGTATTCTAAAGAGTCCTGTGCAGACGAAATTACCTGAAGACGTCCAGATTGGAATAAACTGCTGTTTCAGTGCAATACGAATTGAAAGAGGCTTCTAAAAACCTTGGAAAACTATATATATCTAGTTTTTATGATTTTTTAAGGGTTACACACCTTGAGAGCAATTCATCCATACATACATTCAGCACTTTTTGAAGGCAAGAGGAAGGTTTCTAATGGCTTCCATCAACTACATCTTCATGCTTTCACCTACTATGAGCAACTAAACTCCTCATCTAGGGTTTCAATGAAACCCTAGCTATGTAAAGGGGGATTCTACTCTTCTTTAAATTAAGATTCTATGTTTATGGATAGTGATTGTATGTTGGTGGATTTTATATAATCAGATTTTAATGTTAATAATCAAGAGTACTTTGGATCTATTCTTGTCTTAGATTTTTCCTTATACTTATTGAACTCAATAGTCCTTGATTTCTGTGATTGATAGGAGTATTTACATACAATGGTGCTTATGTGATTGTGATGTTTACTTCTTTTATAATCCATGCTTAGGAAAGATGAGTTATGCTACACCCTAGTTATAGGTAGATGATTCATGTGAACCGTAGATGGATTATGTTTAGATTAAACTAACGATATCTTCTTGACGATACTATTGGGCTTGTAGCTACAATAGATCATAACTATCCAAAACATAGAACTTAGAATAAGAGGTTTAGACCCTCAATGCATAGTTAGTGGTGGATTTGTAATCCTAGGTTCCATCTCCATATATTTACATCAATTTCCAATTTTGCATTTAAGTTTACTTAGATTCAATTTTAGATCGTATTTACATAAATTCATAGTTTAATTCATAGTTTAAAGTAGTAGTGATAATCAAAACCTCAATCAATTAAACTTCCAATTCTCTTATAACTATATAGATTAGATTTTAGTAATTAAAGGATTAAAAGTTAACAATCTCTGTGGGTTCGACCTTTACTTTCCACACTACAAATCTTTTGAAAGTAAAGCATAAATAAACACACTTTTATATCTTGATTTTGACGAGATCAAGTACCGAGTGTAGGCAGTGGTTCCTTGGGGAGCGGGTATCTCGGCAGGTGGTTGGTGGTCCCAGGTATCGCGTTCCCCATAATCCTCCTGAGATGGATGCTAGTGACCTCTCCGGTGATGCTCTGTCGGCGGCCTTAGCCGGCACCGACGTCTGGGATCATTTCCTCTCTGAGACCGGGTATGAGGCTTACCGTGGCAGCTTCTTGATGCCTAACTTTCCACTCCTGCAGGTGAGTTCCCTTTTTCATTTGTTGCCTTTTTTATGTTTTTGGCTTGTCTTTTCCTAACTTGTTTTGTGCCTACAGCTTCAGGAGATGTACAGGAGACAGGCTCCTCAGGCTCCCGACCCTATCCCCCCTTGGGATTGGACCGTCAACGTTCTAGGTGCTGATGGCACTCCCCAAGTAATGGAGGTGCCACGGGTTATATGCGGGTACCCTACTCAGCCAGCGGGCGTCCTCAATGTTCCTTGGAGTTACGCTGAGGAGGGTCACGCCTTGGCGGCTAGCTTACGGTCCTTGGTCCTCACACGAGACCACCGGGTATGTCTCTAATTTTGCACTTTCTTAAGGTTATGAGGTTCTAACCCTAGATTTTACCCTTGACAGATGGATGGTATGCGGCAATTTGCCGCCAACCAGATGGCATCCTTGGTAAGTCTCTGACTCGACTCTATTTTTGTAATTTTGTTGTTCCCTTACTAATTGCTTTCGTTTTATTTGTGTGTGCAGTACCGTGGAGGCGGGGCTGGCTCATCGAGGACTGGTCCAAGATGCAGAGGTGGTAGGAGGAGGCCGTTGCTGACATACACTCCGGGTGGTCCGACAGAGGACGAGGAAGAGGAGGACTGAGGCTTCCCAAGCGGGAATTATTATTTTATTTTTCTTTTTCTGTTTTCGATTGGGTTGTACTGGTAATATGATTATTTGGACAGTGTAGGACGATATGTGGAACAACTTGTAGCTTTTGACAGAGTATTATGATGTTTTGTCTCCTAGGCCGGATAGCTTCCGGTTTGGAGGCGCAGTTGTGTGCTTGTTTTAGTTGATATATGTACACTGTGATTGTTGGATGCTACTGCGATGGGCAGTTTTGTGATAGTGAGTGCTTTTGCCTTGCAGGTGGGGTAGTCTGTGAAACGGGGAGGTGCTGCCGAAATTTCGAATTTTGCTAGAGCCGCGACTGAAAACATGGCTTTGTATGATCCCGCTCAACTCACAGCCTGGTTGAACATCACAGACGGCGTGGAGCGGATTAACCTCCACTACAACAAAAAACCCTTATTATGACTTTAAAAAAGAGTCATAAATGTATATTTATGACTTTTTTTTAAGCTTTTAAAATAAGTCATAACATTGCAGTCATAAATAAGTTCGAGTTTGTTAAAAAAGTCATAAATAATTATTACTTTTACAACAGTTCTAAAACAATAGTCATAAAAAATGAGTGCTTTCAAATTATTTATGACAATTTTTTAATTGATACAGTCATAAATAATCTTCAAAAAAGTCATAAATAGCCTTTTAAAAAAGTCATAAATAATCTTCAAAAAGTCATAAATAGCCTTTTAAAAAAGTCATAAATAATCTTCAAAAAAGTCATAAATAGCCTTTTAAAAAAGTCATAAATAATCTTCAAAAAAGTCATAAATAACCTTTTAAACTGTCATAAATAATCTTCAAATTAGTCATAAATAACCATTCAAAAAGTCATAAATAATCTTCAAAAAAAAGTCATAAATGACTTTTAAATAGTCATAAATAATATTTAAAATAGTCATAAATAACCTTCAAAAAGTCATAAGTAATCTTTAAATAATCATAAATAATCTTCAAAACAGTCATAAATAACATTTTAAAAAGTCATAAATAATGACACTATTTATGACTTTAGTAGAACTATTGCTAATTTATGATTGGTTTTTATGAAACAGTCATATATAATATAAAACACATTTAAAGAAAAAAATTATTTTGTTGATAATCCAATAATTAAGATTACACAATTCAGATACATCAAAACATGTTACACAATTCAGAATATATATACATATACAAATCAACTCAAGAACCATATTCAAATATTATCTTCCTTCCAACCAAAATTTTTCATTAATCAATCTAATAATTAGTTATGTACAAGAAAAAAGTAACAGTAACCACTAAGTATGTATTAAACCAACAAACCAATAATGTATATGAAACATTATTAAAAAATAAATAAATAAATAAATAAAAACAAGATTAGTGTCTATTTAAACTCTTCAATCACCGCTAGTACATCAACTTATTTGCAATATTTGTTCCATGTAGTCTAACTGTGTAACACTGAAACAAAAATGAAAATCAATGTATTAGATTCTATATATCGAGTATATAATTTTCTTAAATTGTAAAAATAAAGATTACCTGAAAAAATGAAAAAATGTTGAAATTTTCAATACTTAAATGTATTATTGAATGAACTCAAGCTGAAGTACATTTAGCTCGTGGCTTTCAAATTTCACTTTTTGAGACAACTCTTTCATCTGAAAAAGTTCAGGAAAGAATGAGATGTTAAGGATATATTCCCTCCCCACAACAACACCACCACCTCCAACACATGAAAAAAAAAATTCCACAATTTATGAATCAAAGTAAAACAAGAAGAAGAGAAAAATTGACGACACATTTACAAAGAATACTATGATAATACCTTTATCTTGATAGATTTGGATGGATTCTCCATTACCACTTTCATGAAAAGTAACATATAGTATCCACATTCATAATTTTCTGGTTGTTTTGGTCCCTATGAATAAATATATAACAAATATTAGACAAACAATAAATTACTGCAATCACAAGTCGTGGTAAAACTAACTTATCTTGGAATGAATATTGACCTAGAATTTCTAAAAATTTCGACAGAGTCTCCTCTATAAATAGAACCTCCCAAAAATTTCAAACAATGAAAACATACCCAACAACAATTGAATAACCGCAACATACATTATATCATTACATTAACCATAACATACTAAGTATAATTTAAACAACTACCATTATATCAACCATGTTTTTATTCAGATTTAATTACCTTTACGAATTGCCAAATTGGTTTTGGCCTTCTTTTCTCTTTGAAATTTAAAGCCTTGAGTCCACTTCAAGACAATATTAAAAGTTAAAATTAGATAATAAAACGTCACTTATAAACATGCAATAATACTTTACTCACATGCCTATTGACAATTTTGCATCCCGATTAGATTCTCCATGTAACGAATCCATCCAATATACTATAGTTGAAGAAAAATCAATTGCGACCAAAACCCAATGGTGCCTACAAGTTGACAATATCAGTATATTAGTAACCTAAGAAACTTAAACCTACACAGATTTAACATGGATATACATACCCTGTGTTGAGTGGAATGACAAATATTTCATTCTCTTTAGCCTCTCCAATTTCAGCAATAATAAATTTATCCAAGCTAAATTCATTATATGCATCTCTAGCAGACATTGGGTTGACAAATTTGACAAATTCTCGACTGTTTTCAAATTTATTGTACAGGAATCTGAAAAAAAATGTAATATAAATTAGAGACAATAACTTTAAGATATTAAGCAAAAATAACTTCTCTCACCTCATGTATACAATAACTGCAGTGACATCTAACTCCTCCATGTTGCAAAATCTCACTAACTCGTCTTTTGGAACATATGCTGTATCATCACTCTCTCTAAATATTCCCAATGGTATCGCTACAGTATTTTCTGACATGATCTTGTCTAGACTATCCGCAAAGGTCATAACTGCACCAAATTTCTGACATGATTTTTTTTTTTTATATTTTTAAATTGTTATTGATATTTATAAATAAAAGAGTAATGTTACGCTTCCCAAATTTCTTTCCCAAAAGTGTTTCCCAACACATGTGCTAGTGGACTCAGTTGATTTTGATTGGTAATTGTGATGTTAAAGTGGTTGAACTGTGGTCCCACTTCAACATTATTTGGGATGAAAATTTGGGAAGCATAGTATTACTCTAAATAAATATTCTAATATCTTTCACCTACTACTTGGACAAAAAAGTTAAATGGCTTAAATTAAAAAACTAAATCTGTAAACTATTGTAAGTTAGGATAAAGATTATAAAACCTAAATTTGAAATTTTTATAATTTTTTTTCGAGCTGCAAATTATTATAAAGTTGGGGCTAAATACTATAAATCTAAATCTGTAAAATTTACTAATGTATATATAATTTTATCTAATGCGGGCGCACACACACAGTCACACAAATACACACACACATGTATATATATAAATATATATAATGAGATAAGGGGTAAATTGGTAATCTTACACTCAAAAAGTAGGTAGAGGGGAGGTGAGTGTTATTTTCCAACCTAGAGGGGAGGTCCATGTAATTGTCATATACCTCAAGGAAGGTCAGTGTAATTTGTCCTAAATTTTATGAATCTCTGCATAAGATTGAATAAGACGGAGTTGCATATGAAAGAGAGGACATGAAATGCAAGCTGGCTGGAAGGGTCCATGATGGTTTCTGTAATAATCTCCAACAAGTGATTGATATGTGTGTGCTCTAAAAGTTGAAATTAAGCATTTAATTTGACTGTATAAGTGACTCAAATTGTAAGTAAATAAACATAAACTTGGAAATTACAATATGTCAGTATAGAAATATCAAAGGCATGATAGCACCATATATCAAGGATTGAGGAATGTTGGTATATTTTGGGCAGTGAAAGGAACTATGGAAACATAAAGGGACCCCACATGCTGGGTATTAGGGCATTTCTCTAATTCTAGTGCACCACATATCCCTAGCATTGCTACTCCCACATTCCCACTTAACAAATGCATATGCATATATACACTAACTTGAAGCATATGGACCTACATATAAAATCTGTATCAGTTGGTATATACCATAACAATATAAGGTAATGTATTTATCGAGAATAAAAGGAAAAAATAAATTAAAAGAGTCAAATGAACATTGTACAAGTGTTCACTTATGTTATATAGATATACACTAGAATTAGCAAGAAAGAATGGCAACAGGGGGATCTGGTCATGAGTCCCTCTTTTCAACCTCCACTTGCTTAAATTTTTATTTACTCTTGACTCCACCACATCCATTTAATGAGTTAGATCAGCCTCTACCTAAGTTTAATATTATTAACTCCAACTCCACTCGGACTTGCATTTCCCCGCCTCATTTAAATGATTTTCACTTCATTTAGTTTAATAGCTTATCTTTCTTTTATCTTTCTTTCTTTATTTGTTCGAGTTAGGAATAGTCCTTATCTTTCTTTAATTGTTCCAGTTATGATGGGAATCCAGATTCATGCCATTGGATGTCTGCGGATGGAGTGTGGAGAAAGAAACTTCATTAATTGTGTCTTAGATGTCGTGTTCCTGATGAAATTATGCAGATTGCAGCACATAGTTGTGCTGCAGATTGCAATACATTAACATAGCTGCAGCATACTGCCCAGCTACACATGCAGCACAGACAAGGCAGCACACTGCCCAGCTGCACACGCAGCACACTACCTAGTACAGCACACCAGTAGCACACAGGCTGCACGCACACTGCTCCACGTCTCTCTCTCTCTCTCTCTCTCTCTCATCATGTCTCCCCAATCAGCACACAGGCTACACGCACACTGCCTAGCAGCACACAGATTGCAGCACATAGCTGCAGCAAGCCCAGCTCCACACGCAGCACACTGCCTAGTGCAGCACACAGGCTGCACGCACACTGCCCACGTCTCTTTCTCTCTCTCTCTCTCTCTCTCTCTCCCATGCCTCCCCAATCAGCACACAGGTTGCACGCTCACTGCCCAGCAGCACACAGATTGCAGTACATAGCTGCAGCAAGCCCAGCTGCACACGCAGCACACTGCCTAGTGCAGCACACCAGCAGCACACTGCCCACGTCTCTCTCTCTCTCTCTCTCTCTCTCTCTCTCTCTCTCTCATCATGCCTCCCCAATCAGCACACAGGCTACACGCACACTGCCCACGTCTCTCTCTCTCTCTCTTATCATGCCTCCCCAGTCAGCACACAGGTTGCACGCACACTGCTCCACTTCTCTCTCTCTCTCTCTCTCTCTCTCTTTCTCTCTCTATCTATCTCTCTCTCTCATCATGCCTCCCCAATCACGTCTTGAGTCTTGCCTCATTTCTCTCAAGTCACCTCTCTCTCTCTCTCTCTCTCTCTCTCTCTCTCTCTCTCTCTCTCTCTCTCTCTCCAGTAATACCTTTCAACTACAAGCAATGTCTAATGTGGTTCAATGTTTGTGAATAACAATTTAATTTAATGACTATAACTGAATTTGGGTAAACATACACTGTTTCTTTATTTCTTTGGTGAATACAATGAATGAAATGTATGTTGTAAATTTAAAAGTTTTTCTCTTTATTTAATATCTAGATTATTCTCGTTTTTCTCTTTATTTAATATCTAGATTATTCTCAAACGTTAAAAGAGCACAATCCACTTTATTGATATTAACTGTGTGAAAAGAGTTATTTTGAGACTTACATGGCTTGGCATGCTTCACTCAATTGTGTCTCAGATTGTAGCACATAGCTACAGCACACTGCCAAGCTGCACAAGCAAGGCAGCACACTGTCCAGCTGCACACGCAGCACAGGCAAGGCAGCACATTGATTATAAGTGATAACTCTCCACTTTCTGTCGCCAATTTTGGTAGTGGGTTGAGTTGACTATGAGACCAACCTTGTCACTAAACTTTAACAGGTTTACATTTTAAGTTTGGAAAGGTATTAAGGGACAACAAAAGAGTTATTTTCAATTAGCTTTGATATCTTGGCACAAAAATGGGTGTTTGGGATGGGACCATAGAAGATTAGTCTGGCCAATTTCATGCAACCACTGGTTCACGAAAAGACCGATAACTTGGTTTACGAAAGAATGAGTTACCAAAAACAATTGAACCAATTCACACATTAGTTTGAGACACAGTAGGTATAATATATAGAACATGTTTACATAAAGCTAGTTTACACATGGTCTAAACTAGTCCAGATGGTGAGCAGCCATTTATATGTAAATGATAGATTATGTTTTTTTCAAAAGAAAAAGTTGGCCTTTGCTACAATGAAACTGGTGCTGGTGCTCAGTTCACATCAGAACAGTTTCCTGAAGATATAGCTGAGGTACTTTACTTCTGCGTTGGTGTTTCTTATTGGGTAGAAATTAGAACAGGAAGAAACAACAACTGAACTGCTCAATAATATTGTGGTTTAATCTTCTTGAGTTATTAGAATGCTTGTAATAAATGGGAAGACAGAATAAACATGTAGAGAAGGAAAATTAATATAAACTTGTAAAGAAGGAAAATTATTTAAACTAAACCAAACTCGTGTATAGATTTTTCACATAGATCAATTGCTTCTCTTTCTTGAATTTTATTTCTTTTATTTTTCTTTTATTTATTTTATTTCTTGAATTTTAACTGGGTTTGTATATGTATATATACACACACACACACACATATATATGAATTCAATACAATACTCATCTACAATACAAATTCAATTCTAAATATGAATTGAAACCAAAAAAAGATAGCATACAGAATTCTAATTGCATAAGTTGCTTTCATAGGATATGAATTCAATCAATTCTAAATATGAATTCAATTCATACGATACAGAGAGATACAATAAATATGATTTGAAACCAGAAGATATACGATACAGAGATATATACAGAGAGAGAGAGAGATGAGATAAACAGAGAGGAGAGGATAGAGAAAGAGAAAGACATACCTTACTGCAGCCGAACTGAATAAGTAGCCGAACCGGCGGCGATAAGTGGCAGCGAGGGGTGGTGGCGTGGTAGAAGGGCAGGTGGCGACGAGGGGTGTGGTTGAAGCTGGAAGAAGAATAAGGTAGGGATTTGATTGAAGAAGCCGAACTGAAGGAGTTCTCTGTTAGGGTTTGAGAAAAGAAGAATTGATTGAAGAAGGGATTTGATTCAATAGGGTAGGGATTTGATTGAATTGAAGTTAGAGTCTGTGTATTTTATCTCTGTGTTATTTTAACGCGCGCAGTATTAAAATAGGTTTTTTTTAAATAATATATATGTCACTTTTTTGATAACCGACATAAAAAGTCTTATGATTTATAACTTTTTATGACACTTTTTCAAACCACTGACAAAAATATTATCATTTTCTGTATACACACAAGAAATTAGGCGAATTAAAGTCCGTAAAAGTAACTATCATGTGTTTGAAGTTTAATTTGATTCTTAATTTCTTAAAAAGTCTATCAAAGGCCGATTTAAATTTTATTTCATATACATGTACAGTTTCAGTGAATTTTTACTTAATATTCGCGTACGCCAAGTGAAGTTTCACTTATTATTTGTGTACTAAGGATCTTTTGTCTAATCAGGAATCTTAAATTGCCCTTAGTTTTAAAAAAGTCATAAAAAGGGTTTTTTTTTTTACATTCGATTCTAGAACTCTACGAAAAAGAGTCATAAAAATAAAGAATATTTATGACTACCCAAAAATGTAGTCATAAAAGTCTTGTTATTTATGACACTTTTTCAAATACTTATTATATATATAACACTTTTCAAAAATCTATCATAAAAAATATTTTTATGACAGATTTTTGAAAAACTGTCATAAAAAATCTAATACGATTCTTAGTAAACTCTAAATTCATCATGACACTAAAAGTAATTATCAACAAGTGTTAATATGTTTAAAACAAAAATCTTAAAAACTAGTCTTTGAAATGTCAATTTACATGAAATTTTACTTAATATTCATGTACAGATTCAGTGAAATTTCACATAATATTCGTGTATGCCAAGTGAAATTTCACTAAATATTTTTGTACAGAGGACCTTTCCCTAATCAAGAATCTTAATTAACTTTAAAAAATCATAGCATACTATCTTTTTCACTATTTTTCCCAGATACGGTACCGATTCTAGAACTCCAAGAAAAAAGAGTCATAAAAATAAAGAATATTTATGACTACCCAAAAATGTAGTCATAAAAGTCTTGTTATTTATGACATTATTCTAAATACTTATAAATATGACACTTTTAAAAAATATGTCATAAACAATCTTATTATTTATGACAAGTTTCAAAAAATTGTCATAACAAATCGTATTATTTATGACCCTTTTCAAAAAACTGTCGTAAAAAACATAATGTTCGTGTATGCCAAGTGAAATTTTACTAAATATTTTTATACAGTGGACCTTTTCCTAATCAAGAATCTTAATTAACTTTCAAAAATCTTAGCATACTATCTTTTTCACCATTTTTTCCCAAAAGCGGTACCGATTCTAGAACTCAAAGAAAAACAGTCATAAAAATAAAGAATATTTATGACAACCCAAAAATGTAGTCATAAAAGTCTTGTTATTTATGACATTATTCTAAATACTTATTATATATGACACTTTTCAAAAACCTGTCATAAAAACTCTTATTATTTATGACCATCTTATTATTTATGACCATTTTCAAAAAAACTGTCATAAAAAATCTTATTATTTATGACAATTTTAAAAAAACTGTCATAAACAATCTTATTATTTATGACTAATAAAAAAAATTGTCGTAAATAAAACACCACTTACCAATCTTATGACTATATTTGCAAAAAGAGTCATATATGTTAGAAAAAAGTATTTGTTATGACTCTTTTTTTAAAATAGTCATTAGCCTAGAATAAAAAAAAGTCATAAAAAGGGTTTTTTCTTGTAGTGCTCTTCAGCTATGGCTTGACCGAGCTGTTTCCTCTTTGCCAGGTGACTTTGAATACTGAGTTCTTGCGTGCTGCTATTGGTCACTGGGACCCGGTGAACCATGTCTTCAACTTTAATGGCCTGGAAATGTGCCCCATGTTTGAGGAGTTTTGCGCTATTCTTGGCTTTGATTCTGACTCTGACTTTATTCTCCCTTCTGCCGATACCCTCAGTCCTACGCGAGGCTTGGCTGAATATCTGAATTGTTCCATCACTATTTCCCGCCGGCTGATTCAAGGTGAGGTCCTCAACATTGCTTCTATTATTGCCCGGTACGCCAGTCCTGGGAATCCCAACGTATATGATGCTACTCGTGGGGCCGCTCTGATTCTGTGTATGACTTCGCACTTCTTGTTCTCGAGTACTTCTAGCGACTTAGTGCATGTATGTCTTGGACTGAAGACAGGTAAAAACCCCATGGCTATGGTCCTAGCTGAGACTTTGAATGGCTTGGATAAGGCCTTCAACCAAGGGACTCCTCTTCTTTCTGGGGCGCCTTTGGTGTTACAGGCTTGGCTATACGAGCGCCTTCAGCTGTGGACGGGCCGCATACCACCGGTTTACTTCCGTCGAGCCGTGCTTCACTCTCACTATACTTTTGCCGATTGGGTGGGCATGATGGGTGCCTTATCAGAGGCTGACATTTGCTGGATCGTGAGGCGTTGGGGCCTTTATGCTATCACCACGAGCCTCAGGGGTCACCAGAGAGTGTGGTTGATGGGTCTGAGAGAGACTTCTTTCTATCATCCTCGCCGTTTGGCCAGACAGTATGGACAGGTTCAGGAGGTCCCCCGGGGGTTTACTGAAAGGGTCTTTGCTTCCAGGATCAGGGCTACCACTATTGCTGCTTTTATTGATGGTTGGACTGACCGAGTAAAGGCCTACTTCTAAAGTCTATAAAAGACACTAAGACAAGACTAGACCTGACTGATTCTGCTCATTCCTCCAAGTGTCTTTGAATATGTGATTGCTTTTTGAAAGACTTTTATTTCTTTGATTATTCCTGCTTATGTAATATTCAAAGTTTGTTTATCGGTGAACCTTGGTTACTTTGGGAATCTTATTTTATGCATTTTAGCTTTCTGAAAAACATTTTGTGACCAAGATTTCAATTAGTTGTTGCTTTTGGTATTCGCTTAGGCATGCTAGGGTGATTAGAGGCAAACGAGGCGGGTGGCCGAAGTTTGCCCCTAGTTTGAGATATGTATGGTTGTGAGGCAAACGAGGTAGATGACCGACGTTTGCCCCTAGTTTAGAAAAGATTTAGGCAAACGAGGCGAGTGGCCGAAGTTTGCCCCTAGTGTGGAAGGTGATTTCCGGGTTATGGCAAGGACCGCGACTTTATTTCTCTCATACGCTCATAATTTTGCCTAGGCACCAGTTAGGTGACCTGGCGAGCTATTTTTCTCTCTTTTGTTATTGCTCACCTTGGATTTAGCTCTAATTTTTGCCTAGGCGTCCTTTCGGATTTTCGACCTAGCGAGCCATCCTTCTTTTCTTTTTAAAAAGTCTGCCTACGTACCCCCGAGCGGGGATCAGGTTCAACGTAGCTCGGGCCAAGATTTTGAAAGAAAAGGTTAGTTTTTTTTTTTTTTTAGGTAGGTGGAGTGACCGAACCGATGTGGCTGCCTACGTATCCCCGAGTGGGAATCAGGTCAAGCGTAGTTCAAGGTAAGGCTTAAAAAAAAATTGGTTGGGGAATGGTCAAGCATAGTACTTTTTGAGGCGGTCCATGTTGATTGGCTTTTTGAATTCGACACCATCGAGGTCCATGAGATAAGTTGCTCCTCCGGAAAGAACGGTCTTGACGATGTAAGGGCCTACCTATTTAGGTTTGAACTTCCCACGGGGATCAAAGATCGGAGCTCGCAATTCCTTAAGGACAAGGTCACCCTTGACAATCTTTCTTGGACGAACCCTTTTGTTGAAAGCACGGGCTATCCTCTTTTGATAGATTCGGGATGGTCAACTGCCACTAGGCGCTTTTCATCGATGAGAGCCAACACTTCGTATCTTTCCCTCAACCAATCTGACTCTGAAATTTCACATTCCGCCATCACGCGTAGGGATGGTAATTCTATCTCGACCGGAAGTACCGCTTCCATTCCATACACTAGTGAGTAAGGCGTTGCTCCTGTGGATGTCCTTATCGATGTTCTGTATCCCCAAAGTGCGAATGGCAGCTTTTCGTGCCAGTCCTTGTAGGTGTCAGCTGATTTCTGCAGTATGGCCTTGACATTCTTATTTGCAGCTTCGACTGCCCCATTGGTTTGCGGCCTATATGGTGATGACTTGTGATAAGTGATCTTGTATTCTTCAAGCAGATCCCTGACTTCTGCCTTGAAATGACTTCCGTTATCTGAAATAATCTCATGGGGAACTCCATAACGGCAGATGAGATTTCTCTTGATGAACTTGGCTACTTCCTTGGCCCCCAACTTGGTGTAAGATGCTGCTTCAACCCATTTTGTGAAGTAGTCGATGGCCACCAAAATATACCGATTCCCATTCGAGGCTTTCGGAATGATTTCACCGATAATATCGATTCCCCAGGTGGAAAATGGCCAGGGTGAGGTCATGCTATATAGAAGGGATGGTGGTACATGCATCATGTTTGCATGGATCTGGCACTTGTGACACCTTCTTACGTATTCGCAACAATCTTTCTCCAGAGTTGTCCAGTAGTACCCTTGTCTTATGGTTTTTTTAGCCAGCATGTGACCGTTCATGTGCGGACCACATACCCCTTCGTGTATTTCCTCCATCATTCTTTGGGAGCTCTTCCCGAACAAGCAAGTTAGGTTGTGACCATTGTATCCTTTCTTCAACAATTTCCCACCACAAATGATGAATTGCGCCGCGAATCTTCGAATGGCCCTCTTGTCTTTCTCGGTAGACTCTTGGGGGTATGTCCCCTTTTCTATGAAATCCCAAACATCTTGATACCACGGTGCTTCCTTCTCTTCTTCCTCGATTACGGCGATCATGTTGAACGAAGGCCCGTACCTCTGCTCAATTACCAAAGGCATCATCTTGACCCCTACAGGAATTTTGATCATGGAGGCTAGAGTGGCCAACGAATCTGCTAGTTGGTTTTCTTCCCTAGGCAAGTAAAGGAATGTGACGTTCTTGAACTGCCTCTTGAGTTGGTCGAGATGATCATGGTAGGGCTTCAACCTTTCTTCTTTTACTTTCCATTCTCCTCTAGCTTGTGATATAATGAGGTTCGAATCCCCGAAGACGTCCAACTTTTGAATTTTCAGTTCTATGGCTGCTTCCATTCCCAGAATGCATGCTTCGTATTCAGCAGTGTTATTGGTGGAGTTATAATTGAGCTTGACTGCTAACGGAGTATGGTCCCCACTTGGCGATACTAGGATCATTCCCACTCCGTATCCCTTCATGTTCGCTGCTCCATCAAAGTACAGCTTCCACTGTTCTTCCTTGATTTCCATGATGTTTTCGTCAGGAAATGGAAAGTCCCCACTTTCTTCAGAGTCAATGGCATGCTCTGCGAGATGCTCGGCCACGGTTCTCCCTTTTACTGATTTGCTTGTGACATACCTGATATCGAATTCGGATAGTAGAAGTAACCAATGGGATATACGACCGGTCAGGGCAGGTTTTTCAAGGAGGTATTTTAGAGGATCCATGTGGGATATGAGCACAACCGGAAAGGCTAGCATGTAGTGCATCAGTCGGCGAGTGCACCAAACTAAGGCCCAACATGTTTTTTCGAGGGTAGAGTAGTTGAGCTCATACCCAGTCATCCTCTTGCTAAGGTAATATATGGCTTTTTCGGAGTGACTTTCTTCTCCTTCTTGGGCTAGCATGCAGGCCATGGCATTTTCGGAGACGGATAGGTAAAGGAATAAAGGCTTATGAGGAGTGGGTGGCAAGAGGACAGGTGGATTTTGAAGGTAGGCTTTTATTTTGTCGAAAGCGGCTTGGCATTGGTCATCCCATTGGAACTTCTCCCCTTTTCTCAATAACCGGAACAGAGGATCGCACGTGGTTGTGAGCTTGGAAATGAAACGACTGATGAATTGGATTCTTCCAAGGAACCCCCTTACTTCTTTTTCATTCTGTGGTGGTGTCATTTCTAGGATTGCCTTGATCTTGGAGGGATCCACCTCTATCCCTCTTTGGGTGATGAGAAAACCCAGGAGTTTACTGGAGACCACACCGAAAGTGCACTTCTTGGGATTCAACCTCATCTTATATTTGCGCAATCTTTCGAAAAACTTTTCCAGTGCTACCAGGTGTCCTTCTCTGTCCCTGGACTTCACGATCATGTCATCTACATACACTTCTACCTCCTTGTGAATCATGTCATGCAGCAGAGTGGTGGCAGCTCTTTGGTAGGTTGCCCCCGCATTCTTGAGTCCAAAAGGCATTACTCTATAACAGTAGGTTCCCCAAGGGGTGGTGAATGTCGTCTTTTCCCGATCTTCTGGCGCCATTAGAATCTGATTGTACCCTGAGAAACCATCCATGAAAGATAGTAGCTCATGTCCCGCGGTGTTATCTACCAAGACGTCAATGTGGGGAAGCGGGAAGTCATCCTTGGGACTGGCTTTGTTTAGATCACGGAAGTCGACGCACACACGAACGTTTCCATCCTTCTTCGGGACTGGTACGATATTGGCAACCCAATCTGGGTATTCGGTGACAATGATGAACCCCGCCTTGAACTGTTTCTCCACTTCCTCTTTAACCTTGAGTGCCCATTCTGGCCTCATGCGCCTCAGTTTCTGCTTGACAGGTTTAGAATTGGGGAGGAGAGGGATATGATGTTGGACAATGTCGGGATCGACCCCAGGCATGTCTTCGTAAGACCAAGCAAAAACATCTTTGAATTCTTTTAGCAAGAAAGTTAATTTTTCTTTTTCTTCTTTATTAAGGGTTGAGCAAATTTGCACAATTTGTGGATTATCTGTTTCACCTAGGTTAACAGATAAAGTATCTTCAATTATTTCATAAGCAGGTGGTTTTTTGATTAATTGCTTAAATTCAATTGAGAGATCCTCGGAGGGATCTGCGCATTCACAAGTGTTAGACACAGAGGAGTAAGCAGAATCGTCTTTCATTTCATTCATGATAGGTGAAGTGACTACATTTGACAGCGGTGGGCTTACAGCAGCCGACTCTGGTACAGACTCGATAATTGGTAGTACAGACTCAGAGGGAACAGGGGATAGAGAGACACGGACAGATGACTCTACAGCCTGGTTGCTCAGACCCTCCTCAGTTGGCTTGATCTGATCATCTTGGCTCTTGGTCCTCTTTTCTTCCTTCTTCCCAGTGGATTCCTCCCACATCTTCTCGATGGCTTCAGTGTCTAGGTACTTCAACCAGTCCTCCTCCGGGGTTTTCTCAATTTCTTCAGGATAGAACGGATCTTGATATGGGGGCCTTTCGCAGTCAGCGAAGATTTCAAGCCCGGGGTGCCTTTTCCCAGTGGTTGGATGGATCCAGGGTTCGGGGAACCCGAAGTAAGGGAAATCATCCCCTTCCTTGATGAACTGCCCATTCAAAGTCTTACGATATGGTGGGAGACCCTTCACCCTTTTCTTCCATGGCCTCTGTAGCTCGACGTCTTCTTCAGTGGGCTTGTACCCCAACCTGAAAGTTCCTTGTTGCCCTTTGATCTGAGGAAACTCACGAATCCCTTGCTGGTGTCGGCCTAATCCCATTCCGGGAAAGTAGTTCATCTTGCGGACAATGTTGACAACCGCAGAGTGGACCTCAAGGAATCGGTCTTCATCTTCGATCATGTGGACTTCTTCCATGAAGAATCCTCCGATTTCTCCTTCTTCTAGCTCAGGTATTTGGACTTCAAAAATGGGAGCGTAATTCGGGAAAGCTTCATTACCCCAACTATTACCAAGGATGATTTTAACTTCCTTCTCATGAATGTGCTTGATCATTTGATGCACAGTGGACGATACGGCTTTGTTGGCATGCAGCCAGGGCCTCCCAATCAGCAAGTTGAACGAAGCAGGTATGTCCATGACTTGAAAAATCTCAGTACTTGCCAACGATCCTATCCGTATTTGCAGAGAGACAGTCCCCATCATATTTCTCCTGGTGTTATCGTATGCCCTTACGGATTGCACAGATGGCGTGATGTCAAGGATATTGACCCCCAAAGCAGTGGCAGTTCTTAGGGCACAAACATTCAAAGCAGAACCTGTATCAACCAGACAAAACGGTACCTGCTGCCCCTTATATTCGACAGTGATGTACAATGCTTTGTTATGTGCGGATCCTTCCGGTGGTAAGTCCTCATCAGAAAACGTAATGATCGGGTCGGGGGCAAGTGCGCCCAAGAAAGCCACCATGTCCTGCGGCGCGGCGTCGATAGGAACTTCAATCCCAGCCAAGGCATTCAACACGGCTTGCCTATGCTTGTAGGATGTCACCATGATGTCCCACATTGAGAGATGTGCTTGGGTTTTCTTCAGCTGCTTTATCAGCTCATTATCTTCTTCGATGATCTCATCCATTTTACCCTTCCCCTTGTCTTTGACCGGACCTTTCTCGGTTGCTTCGGTGGCAGGTTGTGGAGGCTGATAATGACGGCCTGACCTGGTTAGATGATCAATCTCGGCGGGAGTAGGTCCCTCTACAGTCCCATCCTTCTAGAACCAATCACAATCCGTTCCCACAAATGGTTTTTCCGGTTCGTCCCAAATGGAAGCATCACTTTCTTTGTCGGGATCATACCATTTGAGGTCTACCACCCCTAGGTCATGCTCTTCCAGAAAGAACAAGTCTTGCTCATCGTCTAGCTGTTGCTGCCACTCGTCATTCTCTCCTCCGATCAGATGAACTCCTTGGGAATTCGGGATGTCGATGAGGGGTAAGGGTTGTCCTAGGGGGGTGATATAGGCGGCAGGGTTGAAGGATATGGGGTTGGAATTGATGAGGCTAATGTTTTGGTGGTTAGGTAGGGGATTTTGGGTGATATGGGGCTGCTTTGGGGGTGGCTCGATGATATTCTGGTCAATGAGATCTTGAATATCATGGCGAAGGCGCATGCAATCATCAGTGTTATGGCCGGGGGCTTGGTGGTAGGTACATCGCTTGGACATATCACAGTTAGGCGGAGGAGGGGTATTTCGAGGCTGGAGTAGTTGGAGATGGCCCTTTTTGAGGAGGCAGTCTAAGGCTGCGGAGAGGGAGATTTCTAGCTTGGCAAAATTGCGAGGGGGCTTCTTCTGGAAAGGGCGATTGGAGGAATTTGCTTGGTTGGAGGGTTGATATGGCCTCGGAGGATATGCATGGGTTGGCTGCTAAGGGCGTTGAGATCTGGGGGATTCCGGGAGTAGTTAGGCCTTCTTGACTGACTCGGAGGATCTTCCTTCTTGATCTTTCCTTCCCTAATAGCATCTTCAATTCGGGTTCCGACTTCAAACAACTCCTCAAAGGTGGAGATGGACTGGTAGAATAACTTCTCATGATAGAGCGGCTGCAGATTCCGGATTAGCATCCTCACTTGTTCTTTCTCAATCGGCCGGTGGGTCATTTGGGCTACCTTGTTCCTCCACCTGCTCAGAAACGCAGCGAAGGATTCATTGTTGCTTTGTCGGGTCATTTCCAAATCCCTGATAGTGACATCCAGCTCCTGGTTATAGGAGTAATGATCGACAAAAACTCGAACGATATCTTCCCAGGCCCGGGTTTTGGAGGCTTCCAAGGTTAGGAACCATGATAGTGCAGATTTTGCCAGTGTTTGTGGGAACAGCATTGCGATGTGCTCGTGGGTACAACCCATGGATTGGAAGATACTCATGCACAGCTTCACGTGACTTTTTGGGTTCCCGGTTCCGTCAAAACGATCGATGGCAGGCATTTTAAAGTTCTCCGGTAGTTTCAACTTGACAGGCTCAAAAAGGCCTTCCAGGTCTAACATGTAATCGTCGACCCCCCTTGCTTTTTCTTAGTACGCTTTCCAGCTTGTCCACCTTGTCCATTTTCTCCTGGAGCTTCTTCTCATACACAAGCGGTGGGACCCCTTGAAACCAGTTTTCCTCTCCATTGTTCTCATGTAGAGGAGGTTCAAACCCTGGTGGTGGAAACCCGGGCGGAGGCTGTGGCTGCTGTTGCTTCAGTTCTTCCATGAATCTCAGGACTTGGGCTAGACTGTCGGATTGTTGGCTTATAGTTGCTCCCAACTCGGTAACCTTGTTTTCCAGTTCTTCTCTATTCATGCTGAAGTGGGCTGTCGGACTGATTCTGACCAAACGATTATCTGAACTCCTGGTCCACGACGAGGATTCCGGCTGCTGACCTTGGGAATCTATACTGACCTGACAGATTTTGAGAGAAATGGGTGTATCAGATCCTGACAGTGATGACTTTAGACAGACAAAGACAGCGATGTGGACTGACTCGAGACAGCGCGTGCAGGTAGATGGTGTATGCATGTGGGACAAGCAGGTGGATGTATGCCCTAATTTATATGATGCCCCTATTTCTAACAGATAGCAGTTAAACAAATAAGGTCCTAACCATATAGAGTGTGCCAATCTTACTTTCCAGTACGATCACCAGGGAGTAACAGGGGTTTTCAGACATTTTTGATTGATCGGAACAGAGTTTCTGGGAGAAACTGGGAAGTACGGTTATATCTGGGATATCTGGACAGAGTTTCTGGGAGAAACCGGGAAGTACGGTTATATCTGGGATATCTGGACAGAGTTTCTGGGAGAAATTTGGGAAGTACGGTTATAGTGATCATACTTTCTAGCAGGTTTTCAAAATCTTATGTCTTAGGACCGACAAACAAGGTTTGCGGTGTATATCTTTGTGAGCATGGAGCAGACATCCTTGTCATGGTGCCTAGGCAGGTCAACTCAATGTGATCACATGTGAGTGATTGCCTTGGGGATCATAAAAAGGAGGTTCTATTCTATGCCACATAAGCATCTACATCGCGCAGGTAATCCCCTCAGGGCATACAGCAGTTATATCATATTGTCCTATCTGAAAAGATAAAAAAACAGTCCTACGACAGGTTCTACAAGAATCTATATGCAAAGGCTGGGTTTAGTCTAAGAGGGTCCGTTGACGAGAGTTCCAATATACCGTCGGAGAGACAGTACGGAGGTTTTTACTCTTTTTGATATACCTTGGAAGGTACAGTATCAGCGGTGACTTGTGCCCTGGCACAGCAAGACCTGAACAATGTCAGCGCCGCGTTTCAGACACAGTCGGGAGGGTAAAATGCAGAGTGCAATGTGGTGAACCAGACACAGTAAACAGATGATTTTAAGGATGCTTCTTATGAGTCAAACCTCTGCATTATTTTGTTTTGAAAATAAAAATCCCCAGCAGAGTCGCCAGATTGTGGATACCGGGATTCCACCGCTTCAGTTGTTGTTTGTTTTGAAACTTGTTATGATTTTGATTCAAAGAAAGAAAATGGTCCGTTGAAAACAGATACAGAGTCGCCACTTGGTCTTTAAGGAACCAAGAAACCTAATTTTGACTCACCCAAACGGATAAGGGCACCGGCCCTTCATAACCAAAGAACTTGGTTCGGGGTTTTGGTACGAGAGAGGAAGGAGCCTTTGTCACGATTAAAACACCCTCAACTCGCCCTGTCTTTCGACGGGCCTCAATTAGCATCCAAATAATCATCTTATACTATGTTTGGTTCGACAATTAATACTACGATAGTATATTACATCACATAAGAAACTTGAAAATGGAAGATCTAAAGATAAAATATCATTCATAAGATCTAAGTCAAATATCATACAATGTAAAGTGAAAGATCACACAAATAAACCTAGGAAAAATCGTCTATTCATATATCAAATAATCAAGACTTCCTAATCTAAAGGGGGACATGAATTGTTCTTGAAACAAATAAACAAAGAAATCAAAATATACTTAACAAGCTAGAATGATGCATGTTAATCTTTGAGAAAAGAAGATCTCTCAATCCCCGGGATGGATGAGAAAGGATGATTAGATCAATTGGAAGCATGAACGTGTGATCAAATTCATTTCCTTATAATCTTCTTAGATTAGGAGTTACAAAAACCCCAAATCTTGCATGAATGCAATGTATGTATCTAGAATGTGCCAAGGTTGTAGTGTGCCTTGTGTTCATGGATTCCTAGAATGACTTAGAAGTCTAGATTGTGTATGAATGAATGAATGAAATTAACATGGGACATATACAAATGTAGTATGAACTACTTCCTAAGATATGAACTAATTTGGAATGCATATGAGCATCAAATCAAAGAATGAAAGTTAAGGTATACTTGCTGTGAATAGTGGACAGAACAGTAGCATCATCTTTGGAAATTTGAAAAGAGGGGTTAGGAATGTTTTCAATGCATGATTTTTGTTCCTTATTGTGTCTAGAATGCAACCCAAAAAGCCAATCTTGAATAACTATCACAGATTGAGAGAAATCATATAAACAACACAGGTCACTCAGAAACAGAGTCCGTACCCTCGACTGAAATGTTAGAAAATCTTAGAAAATGAAAAAGAATGATCTAGAGGCCCATTTTATACAGAAAGTTTCCTAAGACATGGAATTTTAAGAGAAAAATAAGTTAGGACCACTCCGTTTGGAAAAGTTGTCTGGAAAAGAGGTTGGAAGTGGACCTAGCTGCTGTGACAGCAAAAACAGAATGTTTGGAAGGAATGTTGGGATCCAAATGGACCATTTCCAAGTACTTCCAAGTCAAACCAAAAATCATGGGTGTTCTCCAATGAGTTAGAAAGACTTTCCAAGTGGCCTTGCATTCATATGTTGAGTATTGAGTCCTAGAGAAATCCTTGAACTCAACTCACTCACTGTTTTGACTCATTATTTTGAAGATTTTGAGAAAACAAGGTTTTGTTTCTTGAAACCAAAAGGAAAGGGATTGAAAGGGGTTTTGAAATAGATGTTTTGAAAACATATTTTCAATACTCAATAAGGATTATAGCCACTTAGAATGCCAACATCAAACTTATCATCAAGAACCTCCAAGATTGTTGGAGAGATTTATTTTACTTTGAACATAACTTCAACACATTCCAAGGATACCTTGGAAGTATTGAGGTTATGATCATCATCTATCAAACATGTTTTTGAGGTCAAGAGCTACTATCCATAAGGATTCACTCACCCCAAACTTCATGTCATCACTTAGATGATGATGAACTAGTAAGTAAATAAAGAAAATAAAAAAAGAAATGGGATAAGAAGAGATGAACAATAAATAAACAAGCAAGTAGATGATGATCAATAGATGATATTCATGAAGCATGAGACTTGTAGATTAGTGTTTCACTCATATGTAATGATATTAGACATGGAAGAAGCTTCCACTCTCTTGAATGCTCACTAAAATGGTGGTTGGGTGTATTGAATGTTGAAGTGAATGGAAGTAATGAAGTAAAAAACAAAGTTAGAACTCACTTTTGTTTTGAAAGTCAAAGAAGAAAGCTTCCTTTCTCTCTACTCTAACCTTATCTCTACAACTTTCTCTCCCAAACTTTTCCAAAACTCACATTTGACTCCCCTAAAATGAGGAGTAATGGGGTGTTTATATAGGCCAACTTGGGGTGGTTTTGGGATTTAGAAAGTGTTCCCATTGGCCCCAAACATCTGAAATCATGAAACTACGTCGTTTTGGATTTTAATTAATCAAAATGGGACCACAAAATAAATTACAAAAATACACTGTTCTGGAGGGGAGTGCCGCGGCGGCACTGGGCCAGTGCCGCGGCGGCAGTGGGCCAGTGCCGCGGCGGCACTGCTCCTCCCTTTGTCTGGATAATGCTATTTAGGCCCCCTGATGTTCCGGTATTCGCGAAAAGGCCCTATTTCGTCCGAAATTCACAGAAAATGCATACGAACTCCAAATTGAGGTTGTGATATACCGTTGGAAAGTTAATGGAGTCTAGTTTATATAACAAATAGTTCGGAGATAGGTCACTTTGAAAAGTTTTGCGGTATTCGAGATAAAAGCTGATTTGATCGTCTTTTTCGCCTTTGGAAATTCATAATAAATTCATTTTAAGTCCGAAAATTGCGTGTGATATACCGTTGGAAAGCTATTGACCTCTAGTATCCATGAAAAATTTTTGAAAATTGTTTCGGCACCCTGGTTCCAAAGTCAAATTCTGGTCAAACTGGTCAAACCTGGGATTCTCGGGAAGTTCTGGAAACCTCCGGGAGTTCCCGGGAGCTGATGTTTTCGCTCGATTTTCTTTTGGGACTTGTTTTAATACTTTCTTCATGATTTAAAATGATTCCGGTGAATTTGGACGATTTTGGTCAATCTTGGTCAAACTTGGTCAAACCTCGGTCAAACCTGGTCAAACCGGTCAACGGGGACCTTTCGGGAACTTCCGGGACTTCTGGGGGTCTCTGGGAGCTGACGATTTCTTCTGATTTTACTTAAAAACTCATTTTATTGTTTTTCTTATGGCATAGCATGTTTTCAGAACTTCGGGACCAAATTTGGGAGTTTTCGGGTTTTCAGGGGCATTTTGGTCATTCTGAGCATTCTGAGAGATAGAGCTGACTTCTAAGAGTCCTTTTGAGTCTTTTTACGATCATTGTGAACCACCAAACTATGGGTCTCCTGAATCTGATAGCCGACAAAATGGGGTGTCTACAATTTGTCACATTGTATATAAATTGGCATTGTAACACAAATTGCAGATATAACAGGGAGTTGTAAACTAAATCAGTATGTTTTCTTATTCTAGCAGAGTTGTATTTTACAAATAGCCCTGCTTGTCACTTGGACTCAAAGAATTGGTTTTAAAAACGGGGGGTCCTCGAACTCAAAGAATTGGTGTTTAAAAAATGGGGAGTCCTCGGACTCAAAGAATTGGTTTCACAAAAGTGGGGAGTCCTTGGACTCAAGGAATTGAACAGAGCTAATAAGGTTACGAAGGGAGTTGTACTACCCTAGCAAACTTTCAAAAGCATGATTTTCTACACTTGCAAACCATTTGGAAGAAACACAATGATCGTGTCCAAAGAGGGAAGTCACCTTTGCCCCTAGTCTTGGACCATTCTCATATTTCTACTTTTAGCATTGTGTTGTGATAGTGTTTAAAAACTCCTGCTTGCCTTGCTCGTGGGATTCTTATGGAAACTTTTCAAATCTTTATTCGTCATTTTAAACCCACACAACTGAGACCATTATTGACTCATCAAACTCAACGGAAGGACTGGCACTAGGTGATTGAACCGAACTCCGAATGGATGTGCTTTCGTTGCGAATAAATGTATCATTTCACCCTTCTTCTTCTTCTTCCTTTTCTTTTTTTTTTTTATCTTATCATGGTAGTGCTTTATTGATAAATCCAAACTTTGAGAAATTTTTCCTTTCTGAGTTAGCTGAGTGTTTCGAATTAGTGCTTTAGCTTAGAGAATAAAAGACATTCCATTTCAAAACCTTTCAAAACAAACTCGGTGACTTGAGGGCTTGCCCATGGCCTAGAGGGCTTTTGGCAAACAAAGTTTTAGGGTGCTCGCTTCTAGGGTGAAATGGGGCTTTTAGATAGGCTTATCCCAAGGGTTTTAAGAAAATGATGGTACAGGATGCCTGCAGTGCATTTACTCCCAACCTAGAGGTAATCATCATGAATGTGGTGGGCTGCAGCGGGATGTCCCAATGCTGATGGGCAAACAAAGTTTGCCCCTGGTTCAGCAATACATATGTGGTTCCAGGCAAACACAAGTTTGCCCCTAGTTTGAAAGAAAAAAACCATATGCGCAAAGGATTCTACTTATCCCCAAATAGGAATCAGGTCTAAGGTAGTATGGCCAAAGCCTGGAAGAGCATACCATGTTATGACAATGGTGGCGACCGAACCAGATAGGCTGCCTACGTATCCCTGAGTGGGAATCAGGTCGAGCGTAGTTCAAGTACTCTGGAGGTTTTGAAAGAATAAGCCTTCAAGAATTGGTGGGCTTTCGAGCCATGTTTTCATTTGGGTCCAATGAGTGCTCTTTTTGAAATGAGTCGCTTGTTGTAGCCTTTGAACATGATGATGAGAACACGAACTACTTCTCCCTTTTTTTTATTTTTTATTTTTCTATTTTCTATTTTTTTTTTCTTTTCTTCATTTGACGGTTGATTCTTTTAACCTTTTCACTAGCCAGTCAACTTTGCAATTCTCATAATGTATCGTGCTTTATCACACTCTCACATACTCACAAAGTGATATTAAAGATATCTTTTCATTATTTTGGGCTCTTTTAGCCATCGGGTCTCCCCCAAAATTTGAGACTGATAGATACTTTCGAACCTCCATTCTCTTTTCATTTCCAATATTTTTTCTTTGTGTAGAATAACTCAAAGCCTTGAGATAATTCATGTGCCAATGATGCAATTTGAAGTGGTCAAGAATTATCAATCTTATTTATTCTCTGCTTTTCTTTTCTCTTTCCTTTCTTTTCTCTACCTCATTATCTCTTATTCTCTTCATGATTTTGGCTGGCTAGGATTAGGGCTCTGAAATCAACGCGCATTTTATTTTTCCTCTAAACTTTTACCTGGGCGCCATTTCGGGTTTTCATCCTAGCGAGCTCCTTTTTCTTTTTCTCTTTCTTTTTTAATGGGAAGGGGATGTTCATTTATCTGACTACCATCAAGGACCAAGTTTATGGCTTTGGGCTCATCTTTTAGGCTTGATATTTGAGAAAAAGGGGATGGTTTGCAAGTTTCAAGAAGTTCAAAGTTCACCTTTACAAGATCAAGCAAGAGCATCTTTAAATTCTTAAAGTAAAGCTAATCAATTCTCTACTCCTCTTTGGATTTGGCACAGAATTTGCTTAGATCACTTGGGGATCCTTTTCGATACAAAGATTAATTAACAAAGTACTTTCCAAAATCGTTTGAAAAAAGTGACTTTTTCTTTTCTTTTTTCTTCTTTTGTGTCTTTGTTTTTTTGTTTTTTTTTTGGCTTAGTGATCCATTCATTCACGACTTAGCACACTGAATCAATCAAAATGAGATTTCATTCACTAGTAGAGAAAGATGATTACATCACTCGACTCAATAAACTTGACAACAGACTGACTAGAAGACTCGATCGGACTTGACATTTGACTCCTACTTAACATGACTTGATCATGGGCCATACTAGACTTGGTCTCAACTGGAGTGCCATACATGATTTTCTATTTATTAGATTTCCAAGAGCATCCACATTTGCCTCAGTAGTAGCAATTCCAAACACAATCACCTCACCTTACTAGCAGCTTGTGCGCATAAACATCTCTCTTTCTGTTATCTGTTCCTATCTGACTAACCTCGTGGTTGAATCTCTATACCAAATAGTGCTTGAATCGGGTGCTATCTCACTTATAACCACATTCATCTTTAAGCAATTTTGACTAATTTTCTCAAAAAAATCTTATATTTTTATTGATTTTATTAATTGTTTATGCTGAGTAAAATGCTCATGAATGGTTCATATGTCACACAGATGCAATGCACGTGTGTGTGTGCCTAATTTATATGCCAAAACAAAAGACAATTCTAGCCTTAGCACATAAAACACATAAGCACATAAAATCCTCATCCATGTCAAGTGTGCCAATTTCTCCTTTCATTGTGATCCTTGCTACCTTTTCCAAGGTTGAATATTTTTGGAAAATTTTGAAATTCACTTGAAAAGCATTTCTCTTGATGATGGGATCTTTTAAATTCTCAAGAATTTTGAATCTTTTCTTTGAAAATGAGGATGTGATAACACTTCTCAATAAAAGATGATTGGGTTTCAATTTTGCTTGGTTAAAAAGTGAACCTTGGACCTTTTCTTTGAAAGACTGATTTTTCAAAATATTTTTGGATAAAAGATGATAAATAATCAAAATCTGTCATTAATAGTGTACTTTGAATTCTTGGGTAGGAGTATCACATGATTGGATAATTATTGCACTTTTCATGAATTCGGATACATACAAGGTCAATGATGCTTAGCTAACAAGATATAAGAAGTGTAATCTTTCAATCAAGATTTGGTGTGTTCCCAAATGTAATGG
This sequence comes from Hydrangea macrophylla, assembly GCA_033977485.1. Classification (NCBI taxonomy): domain Eukaryota; kingdom Viridiplantae; phylum Streptophyta; class Magnoliopsida; order Cornales; family Hydrangeaceae; genus Hydrangea; species Hydrangea macrophylla. The sequence continues at coordinate 51,543,923 of CM066998.1, read as the reverse complement.
GACATGAAGAGAAATTGCTCAAAAAGTGATTAAGAGGTTATACATCTTTCATCCAGCAAGTATCGTCATCATCTCAAGTAATCCCTTCTGGGCATACAAAACTTCCTAGCACAAAATCCTTAATCAAGGTTTGATTTCCTAAAATTTGAAAGGTTCTATAGAAGCTACCATGCGAAGGCCGGGTTTTGGTCAAATACAGAACCCTTGACCCACATCCGATAGGATGCTTTATATACCAACACATGGTACGAGATCAAGGGTTATCGCACAGCTCCGTGATAGCTTAACCGACCGGGTTGCCCCGAGCCTCCAAGGTCATAGTTCCATGCAATCTACTGGCGAGACATGCAAGTGCATTGAAACGGGCACACAAAAATTAATCAATTTGATTAAAAGGATGCTTTCAAGTTTAATCCTAGAGTGAACCCAAAATAAAAAATTCTGGTCTGCGAAACTAGAGATTCTGGGTTCGATCCCTAGCAGAGTCGCCATATTGTGGATATCACTGGCTAACCACACTTTTTAAAACTCTTCAAATTCAAATACGAGTCGCCACTTAATTTTTAAAAGGAAAATTAATAAACCATTTTAAAAGCAAACTGATCTTTGGAAACAAGAAATTTTTTGATCCGGAGATTATGGAATGAGAGGGGAAGGAGCCTAGTAGACTAAAACACCCCCTCTCATCCTATCTCGCGATAGGCATCTACTCGACATCCTCTTAATTGAATTAATAATCTAAACATGCCCTCAACTAATACATAGGTATAAACATACATTACAAAATCATGTAAAAATGGTGTAAGATTGCTAATGATAAAATGGCATATAAAACCACATAGTCTGAGTAGCAAACAATATGATATGAAAAAGGAGCAAAGGAACTTACACGAGATCTAGCCGCGATTATAAACGTGCAATGCATGCGAATAAATAAAAGACCTACAAAGTGTCTCTAACACATAAATACACATAATGCAAGACCTAGTCTAAGGTGTCGCGCATGGAGTTGAAAATCAATAAAATCAAGAAACAAAATAAGAGAGAAGTTGAGAGATCATACCTCATAGCGCTACAAAACAAAGGGTTAGTCCACATTCTTTGAACATAATATAATGTCAAATTTTAAGTATTATACAAAACTTCTAACTTAAGTCTAACAAATATGGGGAAATTGGAAAAAATCTTAAATTCCTTCTAATTAATCATTACATCTCTATAGATATACAAGTCTCAACTAGGAGCCAATGTAATGTCCATATAGAGATGACACAATCCCAACATGATTAAAGGAATCAATGACCGAACCTAACCTCTTTTGACTTATCTCAATAAACCAATGTCCTAAATTATAAGAATCAATGCATATGTGATGATAATGAATGTATGAACATGAACAAGATAAGAGTCATTCATTGATATGGATCATTTAGCCTCTGGATTTAAGCTTTAATTAACCTTATTCAAAGCATAGTTTAAGTCTTAGATCATAGAGAAGTCATTTGGATCATCATTTGCAAAGCTTGACAAATCTATCATAGAATCTCAGGAATTACAGAAAGCAGACTAGACCTTCAAAAATAGGAAAATCATAGTTCCCATGGTTTGATCTTAATGATTTTTGGACATAAGGTGTCTCTATGAGTCTAGTTTCTAACCCAAATAGAAAACCAAAGATCAAACAATTCAATCTCTAGGAATTGGGCAAAAACCAGACATCACTCAGAATTTATGAACTCTCTATCCAGAGATTTTGTTTGATTTTCTAAAAATAGTAAATGAATCATGATCATTTCAATCTTTTTAGGGAATCTTATTAACACATTCAACTTCATCAAAAAAAATATTCGAAGCTCAAAATATGTGTTTAAGGCTCTGATCTAATCAGTTTAAAACCGACTTACTATTCTGAAATTTTGGACAGAGAGTGACTAGTTCACAAATCCTAAGGTCAAACCATGTTAACTACCAAGTCTAGCTAAAACAATAATCACAGTGGTAGATCGTTGTGCTATGAACATAATCCAATTGGTCTAATCCAATTCGTGTGGATCATGATTTAATTAAAAATCCTTGATCACAGTTGGTTAATTGATTCACTACACCATTGTTAAGTTCACCGCTTATTTGTTAAATCTGTCAATCAAGCCATAGAGATTGGCTTATGCTAAACCTAATTCTCATACCAATTGATGGTCATTGGAGATTGAAAGCACCGCCCTCATAGATTTCAAATGAGTATGGAGGAACTTCATGAAATCTCAAGCGAATGATCCTAAACCATGAAGATAGATTTAGGCTCACTAACCATACACAAGGATACTTAATATCAACCTTAATCCTCATATAAATCATAAATTTATAGATAATTAAGGGATCTAAGTCAAGGGACTCAAGTGAGATATTGAAGATCTCATGAATCCCAAATGAAAAGCATGAACAAAAAAAGAGATAAAGACTAAGCTCTTGACCGAATTGACTAAGAAAGCTCAGAAATTCGAATGGGCAGAGAAGCATGAACGCGCCTTTCTTGTATTAAAAGAGAGACTCACCACTGCACAAGTTAGATTCCTCTTAGGAGATCTATTTTGCATTAAATCCATGGTTGTTTAGATCCAAAACAATAAGCACAAAATAAAAGTTCAATCACAATTCAAGTGGCGTATGATGAAATGAGGTTAGAAGAGACTTTTGAAAAATGTGTAAAAGATCCTAAGGAGCTCTATGAATTGTGATTGACCTTGAACTAAGAACTAATTAAGGTTAGAAGTTACCTCCAATTATGTCACGACCCATCCCATTACAAGCAAAAATAGGACACGTGGTGTGCCACCAAGGCTCATCCAATTCCTTTAAAGTAAATAGCAGCAGACAACATAAATAAGAGTTCGTTAAAATCAGAGTTATAAAAAGTTATAAAATCAGTGGACAAAATAACTTTTGGATGTTTTAGACATTGTGTATGAAATTGTAATCTGGGCAAAACTCATGTGTTAATTTAGGCCCATTAAATTTAGCGAGTATGTATGAAAAGCATATTTATATGACTATGTGAGCATGCTAAATGTCTATATGGGTCAAAGGGGAGTTTGGTACAAGTTCATGTCGGGGTACGGCTCTCGATGTTTAAGAGTTATAGTAGCGATCACTACTTGCTTGGTTTGGCAACCGGCCTTACCAGAGCAGTTGGGTGGAATGGTTGATAGACTCTGAGCTTGTCGTTTGCATCGCGATTGATAGACTTTGGCCTTGCCGATATACCGGATGAATGCGTATCCTTCTCCCTAGAGACTAATTGATGTGGTTTAGATGTTTAAAACATGAATTGCCTCATATGCATATGTTTAGAATTGTGCACATAACATATAGCTGAGCAGTGCAGACTTCCTCCATTGTAGGTGATAAGAAGAAAGGCAAGAAGAAGCGTGAGGAGTGAGGCCATAGGAACGCCTGGGATCGCTTTTGTAAATGTTTTTGTAATTCCATTCCAAATGATGTAATAAGGTTTCGTTATATGTTTTAACTTATCAAACTCGAAATGGATCCGTAGGTCTGGTGATTTATAGTAAAACCCCTGTAATTATGTTTCGGATCGTTGCATTATAATGGTGATTATGTTGGAATTGGAGTGAAAGAGCTTAGCTTTAGATATCAGTTGAATGCGACGCAGTCGACTGGACTCCTATTTTAATGAAATATCTTTCAGTTTCTTAAGGCATCAGTCGACTCGAAGATGAAAAATGGTTGATTGGTTTCTTCACAAAAATCTCACATTTTGCTAGAGCTGGTTCAGTCAACCAGACAGGTACCAATCGACTGAGAATTTGAGACCCCAGTTGACTGAGTCCCCTACACAGTTGACTGGATTGGGCTATTGAACTGATATACTGTTTGTAATGATGTTGTAGTCGAGTGGGTCCTGCCACAGTTGACTGGATCTCTGTTTCAAAAGGGATTCCTTTGGATGAGTTTCAATTGAGCAAAATTTTTTATAACTCTGATTTTACCGAACTCTTATTTATGTTGTCCGCTGCTATTTACTTTAAAGGAATTGGATGAGCCTTGGTGGCATTTCACATGTCCTATTTTTGCCCGCCACAGGATGGGTCGTGACATTTATTGGCACCAAAGCGTAGATCTTACCTCGAGGAGTCCGAATATAAAATCAGGTGAAAAACTTACGGACGAACGGTCGTCGATCGGCGTCGTGAAGCTCAAAGCAACAAATCCCACCCCCCCCTCCCCTCTCTCTCTCTCTCTCTCTCTCTCTCTCTCTCTCTCTTTTTCTCTCCCCTAACTTTTGGTTTGAGATATTTGTGACAAATATCTGAAGTCCCCTATTTATAGGCATGACTTTCAAAATTTGCATTTACCTCCCCATGAGTTCTCCAAACTCCTAATTATCCTCTAAAACGTCGCACACATCTATTTTATTACTTCATGAGTGAAAACTACAAATTACAAACGTTTTCGTCTAAGCTCCGTTTGGGTCTGAAATTATGTTCTGAAAATTAATTTCCATGGAATCTCTAGATAACCTACCTTTTATGCAACGTATCACTCACGTTCTCACCATAATATTCAAAACGATCTAAAACAAGATCAACACTACCAGAATTATACACAATAGGCAAAATTACTATTCATCAAAATACCAGATAAAGTCAAATAACATTAATGCACATAAATGTCATTTTAATCATACAAATGCCTCATTGATTGTTGGATTGCCGTGTCCTCACTTGATACCTTCCTTTGACCTCCAGTCAACCTCAATCCCAATTATCAAATAACATTGATAATTCATAAAATTCAATTATGTCTTTAAAATAAAAGAAATTCCCGGGACGGGTGTGACAAATTATCCTCAACTTCTTTGTGGTTTGAAGGTCTTCAAATGGATCTCCAAGCTCTTCTTCCAACCCTTACAATGACTTCTTAATTCTTTATAAGATTCTCTCACTAATGATCTTAAAAGTTGTTCATGAATCTCTCTTAACTACCTTAAGAATGCTCCTGATTATCTCAAGAATGCTCCTAATTATCTCAAGAATGCTCCCCCTTGTCATGGGGATATTCATCCCTTCATGTAGACCAATTTTTGAAGGGTAATTTAGTAAATGCATGGTGAAAACCCTAATCTCGGAGGTACTTTTGATGGTACAAGGTGTACTCTTTCAAAAAGCAGACTGTTAAAAATGCGGCACTTAGTGGAGTTATTCGCAACACTCAGTGATTGCCGGAACGACACTCACCAATTGTCGGCACTCACGCTGCGGAGTGCCGCAGACAACTCCACTAAGTGGCGTCTTTTATGCCTTTCCCATTTTCAAGGCATTTGGCGGGTTTCTGCGACATTCAGTGATTGCTGGTGCGGCACTCACTGAATGCCGCGGCACTTAGATAGTGCCGCTACGACAGCACGTGTCTGTCGCAGGTCTTGCCGCATTCCGCTTTCCTTTCTTTCCCATGTTCATCCCTTCTTTTTCTATCTTTCTCTCTTAATTAGTTATATTTTTGAAATTAAAGAGTCTTTTGAAGAGCTTGGATCAAAACGATGCTATTTATGGATGGGGTTGTTTATTAGATAGAGTCATTGCTGGAGAACTGCTATGGTACGCCTTTAATAGGAATTGGTTCTTCTACTTACTTGAATGGGGAGATTCTATGGTCCCTATCTTTATTGAACAATTTCGTCCTCTAGAAATCATTACCAGATCAACTATTCTCGTGTACATAACAATGTATGATGAGGAACCCTGCACATATGACTCTACAACTTATTTGGTATTTCGAGTCTATCGTCATAGACCTAGTAATGACTACTTCTTATGGGGGATAATAACCCTATCCTGATTTCATCTAAGTTGTCAAAGGAAGGGGCATAACATCACATGTCTCTAGATATATATTTATACATATTAAGTAATTCTTGTTCAGATTTTTATTGTATTTTTCTTTTTGTTTTATATTAAAAAAAATATCACTGTGCTTTAGCATAAAAGATGAGGAAACTACCTGCACTCATTATTTCAAATAAAACTTTATGAGTTTTTAACTCTTTTATCAGGTTTGATAATCCCAAATATTACTATATAGTAAGTGTCTTAATTTATTTGTCTGAACTATCCTCTTACAATTCAAAATGGGAAGGCACAATAGAAGTACTGCTGGCTTAAAAATTCTGCTGCTAAAATTGCCAGAAGAATAGAAATTTTGAACACAAGATCGATCTAAATAAGATCGATCATGAGTAGGATCGATCCTTCAAAGATTTTAAACTACCCTTCAGAAGATCAATCCTTGATCATCAGAAACTGAATAAACATAACCTCATTTAGAGGCTATTTTTGACCTGTTTGGCTTTGAATTTTCATTTCCTTTTCTTTCCTAGCCGTTATATCTCTATTGTAATCGATTTTCTATTGATTTTTCTTAACAACGGGTTCAAACATGCTTTACAAACGTGATGATGCCTAAATTTGGTTAGAGGTAAATAGAGCAGATTAAGGAGAGAGATAATGTGAGACCGGGTTTGTATGTGGTTCGGCCCTGTTAACGAAGGAATCTATGCCCACCTAAGTCTGAGTACGTACACTATACTGTAATGAGTCGGTGACCTGTGGTGAACCAACAATAGTTTGGAGCTACCATAGGTCGGCCGAGCATGATGATGATTGCTATAAGGGTGCTATGCTGACTGAAAAGTTGATGCCTTTCTATGGGGGTGAGTGGTCTCCCTTATACATGCAAGAGACCTACTCGTACAAGGAAACTAATCAGATTAGGTAATACAATCCTGATTAGGATGTAATTGACACAAATCAAGTATGCTTCCTAATTGTGTTAGGAAACTTTCTACACATTCCATTAGTCTTCTAACTTGAGTAGGAATCTGGCTGGAACATTCTGGATCATGCCTCAGGGCCTGGGTGAGCTGTCCCAGTGATGACCCGTGCCTGCGCAGTCTTCCCGTCCTGTTGGTTGGGTCTCGTGCGGTTGGGTCTCGTGCATATACAACTCGGGTCGCTGAGTACAACCGCTCGATTATAGAATAGAGAAAATTTAAGGCGTATCAATTGCCCCTCATTTCCAAGGTTGGCTTAATGCTATATCGAGGCAAGCTTAGAAATCAGTTTGATGTCACTTGCCATTGTCTGAGTGCTAGGGAATTGGCTAAGAGTTGAGACTTAGCCTAATTCAAAGTCTTTAAGTGCTCGGGAATTGGCTAAGAGTTGAGACTTAGCCTAATTCAGAGTCTTTTGCTTAAGTTAGCTCCCAGGATGGTTGTCTGCTGCCCAGTTAGCCTTTGTCAAGACTATTGGGTAGAAGAACTTGACCATGTTGGAAAATCTGACCTAAAGCGTGTTGCTATAGGGTCCTTTTATGTTAACTCCCCAGGATGATTATCTCCCGCCCAGACAGCCTTCGTCAAGACTGTTGGAAGAAGAGTTTGACCATGTTGGTAGAGTTGACCTAAAGCGCGTTGCCTTAGGGTCTTTTTTGCTCTTTTATCGTGGGCCAACCTAAGAGGTTTTGTTTACCTCTATCATCGGTTTGGGCCTAAGTAGAGTTAGTACCTCTGAGTATTATATGCACCCGGGTTGTCTAAGGGTTTTACTTAGTTAACCCCAAGGCCTGTAAATACCCGGTGTGACTTCCTGTAGTCTTTATTCCCTCTTTCTCCCCAAGTTTTTGTTGAGGTAGGTGCGACGGGAACGATTACTGTAGGCAACCGACCTAGAACGTTAGTAGTTCTAGGGTCTTTTGATGCCTCGGGTGTGATCCGAGGTCTTCTGGTGCCTCAAGTGTGACCCCAAGGTCTTTTTGCCCCTCAGGTGTGATCTCGAGGACTTCTGGTGCCTCGGGCGTGATCCCTAGGTCTTTATGTGCCTCGGGTGGGATCCTGAGGTTTTTTTTAGGGAGCTCTCCGATATGGTCCATGGAGCCTCGTACTATGATCAGGCAAAAGTGCCACTATAGTTGGGCTCATCTGGACTGTTGGAGACACGAGGTCGTGTCAGGATCACCAGGTTCCTGGCATCTGTAAATTAGGTGCCAGGTCGAGATTACTAGACCCTGACTATTGTGAGCTGGAGGTCGGGTAAGGGCTACCAGACTTTGACCGTTGTGAACTAGAGGTCGGGTCGGGTCGGGGCTTGCAGACTCAGACCGCTATGAACGGGAGGTTGGGTCAGGGCTTCCGAACTCAGACCACAGTTGGACACTAAAGGAACTGCCAGAATCACTGGGCTTCTTTGTATTATCCTTTCCAGACTGATCTCGCTTCCGCTAACTTCTTGAAGGCTCGTAGCTTACGTGCCTGAAGTCTTCTATCTTTAGAAATTCTTCAGTGTCCACATATTTTCCAACCCTCTCTGCGAGTTCCACCAAGGTTCTAGGCGGTTTCTGTGAAATGGCGTGGCACACTTGGTGTGTTGAACTCTCGAGCAAAAGGCTGTAATGGCGACTATCTCGTCCAGGTTGCAGACTTGAAGCTTTTTTTGGTTGAACCGATCGGTGTAATCCTTCAAAGACTCTCCCCTCCGCTCCCTAATAGTGAGCAGTTGGGTGTCTAGTAGCGGCTGGTTGAGCATGCCTATGAACTGGCTAATGAATTGTTTGCTGAGCTCTTTGAAATCTTTGACCGATCAGGGTTTCAAGGAGTGGAACCATTGTGTGGCCGGACCTTTCAAAGTGCTGGGGAAGGCTAAGCAGTACAGTTCATCAGTGTTGGTGGCCAGGACCATCTGAGCTTTATAGGTCCATACATGGTCGACAGGGCTTCCCAAGCCATTGTAAGAATCTAGTTGAGGTTGTTTAAATTTGCGCGGGATGGCAAACCTTATGATCTGGATAGAGAGCGGTGACTCTGTCTCGGTATTAACACGGTCATGAGTAGCATTCTGGCCTAACTTCTTGGCTATTCCGTTGATCTGTCTTTCCAAGTCTTCCATGTGGTCTTCCACATCCTCCTAACTTGTATCGGTGAAGTAGGTAGGGTCAGTGGAAGATGCTTCATCCTCGCAGTGTGCTGTCTCCTAGGATTGGGCTTGGCTACGACTCCGGTTGATCGTGTGCCTAGGATCACTTTGGCTCTTGACCGAGCGATCCTAGACCGATTCCTGTATCATATGCTCCTACCTCTCCGCTCAGACAGCACGCCTTTCATTGTTGATTTCTCTTACACCTCCAACACAGTTCGGGCACTTTCGAGCATGCTATCTGGTCCAGATGGGCTCCCAACCAGGCACTGTGCTCTCAGGCTGTGACCTGACCGGTGGTGGATTGCTCCGTTGGGCCAGTAGGGCTTCAATCTGCTGCTGGATTTGGTGTTGGCCCTCCAGAAGCTGTATTGTAGTCGCGGTGATCTATTCAGGTGTTAGAAGGCTATACCCGGCAACGGGCCCAGTGGACACTCCTAGTTGGTTGGCTGAACATTCTTCTTACTCTTACGGGGAGGCATGGTGATCAGTCAAGAGTTTTGTTTCTGGAACACTATCGGTTCCCACAGACAGTGCCAAGCTGATGATGCCTAAATTTTGTTAGAGATAAATATAGAAATTAAGGAGAAAGATAATGTGAGAGCGGGTTTGTATATGATTCGGCCCTGTTAATGAAGGAACCTATGTCCACGTGTGTGTCTGAGCACGTTCACTATACTGTAAAGAGTCGGTGACCTATGTTGAACCAACAATAGTTTGGAGCTACCGTAGGTCGGCCGGGCGTGATGATGATTGCTATAAGGGTGCTATGCAGACTAAAATGTTGATCCCATTCTATGGGGGTGAGTGGTCTCTTTTATAGATGCAAGAGACCTACTCATAGAAGGAAACTAATCAGATTAGGTAATACAATCCTGATTAGGATATGATGCTAATCAAGCATGTTTCCTAATTGTATTAGGAAACTTTCTACACATTCCATTAGTATTCTAACTTGAGTAGGAATCTGGCTAGAACATTTTGGATCATGTCTCGGGGCCTGGGTGAGCGGTCCCCATGATGAACAATGCCTGCGCGGTCTTCCCGACCTATTGGCCGGGTCTCGTGCATATACCGTTCGGGTCGCTGAGTAGAACCGCTCGGTTATAGAATAGAGCCGATTTCGGGCGTATCAAAACTTATTTCTATATTGGAAAGTTTAGGAGTATAGGACATAGTGTATCAGAGTATTTTTGGTTCCATAGTCATGCTCTCACATCTTGGAAAGTTTTTTAATACTTTTGACATGTTATTTGGGATATGTACATTCTTGGTAAATTTATCTCAACACGGTGATTGTACTTTTATTTTATATTATATTATATATATGTATATGTTTTAATTTCTGTAATGTCTTTATCACTTTGATCATTAGTGTTCTAAACTATTTGAAAAAGTGTGGTCAATGTAAGTTTTGCAGTGCATAGAACTTGATTGTGTCTACCTGTCGGAATTTTGATGTTCCTCACCCAGCCGCTAGTGTCTAATTGCGGTTAGTTTATTTCTAGCCGCAGGAGTCAAATTGATGGCGTGAACTACATAACCTCTGGAATTAAGCACTTTTACTGCTCACTTGGTTTATACTATTCATGTTCACGCTGATAAAAATATCATTATTATTCTATCTTTTTTTTTGTTTGTTTCTCTTTATTACAGGTGTTATCTTTGATTTCTCCTTACTTTTTCTTATCTTATTCATTGAGCCCAATGTCAAACATAGTTGCGGGGTACGGTTTCACGATTAACACCTGTTGTTTTGTTTCCTTTCTTTTCTTTATTTTTTTTTCAGTTAAAAAAAAACTTTTAAAAGCAAAGCTACAGTAAAGGAGAGAAAAAATGGCTATATATAGGGCTTTAAACCCTAAAAACTTTCCCCATCGCTCTCTTCTTCCTTTCTTTTCTTTCTCTCTTTGCCACGATGACTCTCTCTCTCTCTCTCTCTCTCTCTCTCTCTCTCGATTTCCCCCATTTTCTTTGTTCTCCTTGATCCAAAATAAAGATCCACTCTATCAATCACCAAAGGTAAGATCTATAATCTAGAGAAAAGCTTGATTTTGTTTTATTTTCTATTATTTCGATCTTTTTCAGGTTCTTGGATTTCCGTCAGGTTCTTGGATTTCCGTCAGCTAGGTGATATTTTTTCCATTTCATTGTTAAACTACAAAATGGATGACGTGCTACATAACGGTCTTATGTATTGCAAACTATACCTTATTATTTTCTTAATTCTTATTATTGTGATGTTTCATTGCTCTTAAGAAAATTTTACTTAAAAAATATACATCTATATATACATATTTTCTAAAAAAATAAAAATAAAAATAAGAGAGTGGGTTTCAAATAAAATTCCCACCCACCCCTTCTAAGCTCTCTCTAATTAGATCTTGGTTGATAGTTGAAAGGAGTGGAATGTTGAGTCTAACCTCTCTTATTAGCTGAGAGTATAAAAAATGGATCCAACAGTCATGACCAGATGTTAATTGGTCGCTCACTTGAAAGAACCATTTGCTGGCACTAGCCTTTATGCCATAAAAAAGAATGCTAAAAGGCTAGGATGGTGTTTGAATTGCTATAGAGAAAAATGTCCTGGTTTAGTTTCTCACAATGACACTTCTTTTAAAGTTTATTATTGTTACAAAAGACAATTCAAATCTAAACAAAAGAAAATTTTGGTTGAGAAAGAGGACTGGATCCTTTGATACCCAAATAAACTTTAGAAATTTGGTATTAAAAATCCCACATTAGGAGAAGCATTTGGTTATAGTACAGGAGGAAAAAATTTGGGTTAATTACAGTTTACACCCCTGTGGTTAGGCCCATTTTCACTTTACCCCCCTATACTTCAAAAATGGACATTTACCCCCCTGTGGTTTCGGACTAAAGTGAAATTGTAAAGATTTCTCTCAAAATAGTGGGTAAACTGAAAATAGGCCCAACCACAGGGGGTTAAAATGTAGTTAACCCAAAAAAATTGTTATTGATAATTCTCTCAATGGTGTATTCTATTGGGAAATGTCCTTTGACTGATTGACCACTAATATTTGGGACATTAATACCCTTTTTATTTCTTTCTCTCTGTCATCAGGCTCTCTCGCTCTCTACAATGCCTGTCACCATTGTCAGTTGGCGTCATCATCTTCATCTTCATCTTCATCGTCGGCGCCGCCATAGCTATACCAGGACCGCCAACGACCACCTCCAACAGAGACCACCGCCATCGGCGAGGACAACCGACACCGAAGACCATTGTCGCCACCACTGCCAATGTCGAAGGCCACTGTCACCACCATTGCCATCGTCGAGAACCATCGACGACTTCCATCGTCATCGCTGAGAACTGCCAACCACTGCCATCATCATCACCGCCACTATCACCGCCATGGCTGCTGAGATATAGATCCAGATCCACATCTGAGATCTAGATCTAGATACAAAGAAGCCGTGTCGTAGAGATTGGGGCCGATGATGAGGCGAAAAAGACGCCATCGCAGACCATGTACTTTGACGATTATGAGATGTTAACAGAATTTGTAAGCTTGTTTGTTTTATATTTTTTATATCCGTTAAAAATCTAGCATATCCAAATTGATATTTTTTAAAACACATTTTTTTGTGAAATTTATAAATAAAAAAATGTAGTGAAATTTCTCAACCCTTTTTTTTTTCCAAATTTTGATATCAACATTGGTATACATGTTTGATAGATCTCGTTGATATATATATATATGAATGCTCAAATTTGTAAAAAAAAATTGCAATGTTTGTTAGAACACTGTAATTTCACCGAGTGCCACAAAATTTCTTGATAAATTTCCAAAGTTGATAAATTTCACAACTTTTTTTTTGTGAAATTTCACAACTTTTTAGTTTCAAAACTCTGTTTAGATCTATGATTTAATTTTCTCTCTCTCTCACTCTCTCTCTCTCTCTCTCTGTGGATCTCACGTCTTCATCCTCTCTCATTTGACCACACAACTTCGATACTCCAAACAATACATAATTAATACTCCAACAAACTTTCAAAAACTTTTTTAGTGAACTTTAAAACTTTATTTTCCTCCAAAATTTAATAAAACAATGCTACTTGTTTGGTAGATTTCGTCAAGTAGATGTAAGAAATATAATTTTCATTTAAAAACAATATGTAGATTGGAAGTTGTGAATTTTAAAGTGTGAAAAAAAATTGGAAAAACTGTTATGAGGCTCTGACGAGGTCGCCAGAGGTCAGGCAAGGTCCGGTGAGGTGGTCGAAGGTCCGGCAAGGTCGTCAGAGTACATGGTGGTGTCGCGCCTATTGTGTAGTAATTTTAGCAAAATGGTGAGGGTAGTTTAGTCAATTGAAGGGAGAGAGAACTTATAACTAAAACATTTTGCTTGTTGGTCCTAATACTAAAACATTACCCTAAAATGGATTTAATAAACTTTAGTTTCCCATCCCCCTTTTCATTTTTTAAAATTTATTTTGAGTACCTTTTGTAACCTTCAGTCAGGTTAGACTTTAAAATGATCCTACGTGTACATATGACTATCATTAGCTGGTTCGATAGGAGTAATTTCCATGATCCTAATATCACCAGAAATTGTCTAGTGCGGTGTTGACCCTAGAGGTAGCGACAAACTAGGTAAAGCCAGAGCTTTATCCTAGCCTCTTACTGACGTTCTGGCTTGCTAGTGGTTCTAGACTCATCACTTTTATTAGAGGTGAATGGGTTATTGTGTAACTTGGAAGCTCCGGATTACGTAGCCTCTTTTGTATAGGTGCAGAGGATACTTGGCGCACCATATATGTATCTAACCTAGTGGATGCACTCAGGATATTTTCAGAAGTTTTCCTTTTACTTGTATTTAGGATAAAATTTGACACAATAATGTTATTTTGGGTATGTTAATAGATTGCAACACATTGTCACATGTTTAACTACTTTCAAATACTAAAAACTCGTTAAACTTTAAATATTTTGAAATAGTGTGAGTATATTTACTGAATCAAGATGGATGAGTAAGCATAAGCTATGCAGTCTAAGACATGTAGTGGAAACAAATTAACCCATGTGAACTTTTGTGTCAATCTTCATTTCTGATGGTTATTGTTCCTTTCAGTCTCATTTTCTTCGTCATATCACTCGTTGAAAGTCTCATTCTTCTTTTCTTTGACTGATCACTAGAAGAGAATGTTCAGGATTTACCAAATTTAGAACTTCAAAATTGCTTGAATAAACAAAGCCAATCTATTTTGAAAATGATTTAGGCCATCTCACACCTCCCTTCACCTTTGAGCTTATATTGCTTTACTCTCATTTCCCTCCAAATCATACCTTGCTCCACATGGGAGTACAAACCTCACTTCTATATCTAGGTATGTGATTGAACTATAATGATATTGCAAGAGAAAAAAAATGAATGCGTGAAGAAAAGGAAGGAGTTGGCAAAGAAAAAAAAATACATATCATGTTGCCAAAGGAAAAGAATTTAAAAAAATGACAAAAGACAGTACAAATGATAAAAAGGAGGGAAAAAAAGAAGAAGATTGGAATGAATTGCGGAAACACTCGAATCACATACTTAGAACAAATATGCCCTAAATCTCCTAAACCTCCTGATTCCTATCTAATACCAGTCAAAGTTCTAATGATTTGAAAGAAATTGATTTTAAAATTTAAGTGACAAGGATGTTCTCCACGATAGATTGCTCTTCTAGTGCTAAGTATCCTTTCATGAGACTTATTGTACTCCAAATGCCTAAATGTTGAGTCAAAAAAAATGGAAGCAACCTCCTTGTCTTTGCTTCCCTACCATATGAGATATTCTCCATACCGGTTTCTGAGAGTTTTTCATTTGGAGAGTGAAATCCCAGTGAGATTTGAGTTAAAACTACAAATTTTATGATAACTGTTTGGTTATGTACACTTTGAAGTTAAGATCATCTGCTTGGCTTTTTAAGCACACATTGTAAGTTTAAAGAGTATTAAAAATGCTGTTATTTTAGTAATTTGACAGACTGTGAGTATGTGTGTTGCATTGCTATTACATACTTGAAAATTTCATTTTATTGCCAAATTTAATTATATATTGTAAAAGGAGAAAATATACTTTTATTTTTAATTTTTGGAAAATTAGAATTGAATTTTGTGGGAATATTCACTGCAAACCTTCATGAGACAACCCTCATCCACTAGGGGCCGGGGTAACCTAGGGGTTTAACGGCTTGTTGTATATGCTAAATGCAATCGCGATTCCTGCGATAGTGAGTTAGGTTTTTTTTTCCTTAGTCTACTTTTATTTTGAATAACTTTTAGAACAATGTCACTTTCACTTCATTGCTAGTCCCTAGCAATGAGCGAGTTGAGGGGTGTGACAAGCAATGAATATTGCATATTCATGTGCTAATATAATAGATATATTGCTCATTTAATCCCTAAATTCTTAGTTTTACATGCATTTTGAGAATAAGATGATTTTAGAATGATGTCACTTAAATGTGTGTATTCATGTGCTTTTACAGATTGTATATGCTTAGTTGAAAAATGGAGTGGAAATAATGCAAAGAAAGGAAGAAGAGGAGTAGAGAATAACAGCCACAGCTTAAAAAATGGCATTTTTGGCTTTGAAGATCTTGGATTTTTAAAGTTGGTCCACAAATAAAAAAATGTAGTTCGACGAGTTAGCGACGCGTGGTCACAAATTTCAGGTCAGTCCAAGGTCCGAACAGAGAGTTATTAATTTTCTCCCATCGCTACGTGAAGTTGTCAAAACCAGCGAAATTAGAGAAAATCCGAATACGATCATGTGGATATCGCAAATTTCCTCCTACCCACAGCTTTTCTTTTAAAATTTCTTTTCAAATTTTTAATTCAAAATAAGTGAGTCGCCACTTAATTTTTAAAAGGAAAATTAGGAAACCATTTTAAAGAAAACTGATCTTTTGCGAAACTGAAATTTAACTAGGTCCGGGGATTATGGAATGAAAGAGGAAGGAGTCCGTCGGGCTAAAACACCCTCTCTCATCCTATCATGTGATAGGCCTCTACTTTAACATCCTTTTAATTAAATTACTAATCTAAGCATGCCCTCAAATACTACATAGATATAAGTATACATTACAAAAGCATGTCCAAAAGGGGTAAGATTGCAAATAATAAAATATCATTCAAAACCAAGTAATTCAATTAGCAAACAACATGATATGCAATAGGGAACTAGAGAACTTACCCGGGGTCCAGCCGCGAATATTTAAACGTGCAATGCATACAAAAATTGAAATCCTAAAAGAGAGTCTCTAATACACATAAATAAACATAAGTCAAATTTTAATTCTAATGTGTCACGCATGGGGTTGAAAAATCAATAAAATCAAAGAATAGCTAAACTATATGAGAGTCGAGAAATCATACCTCATCCGCGCTACAAAACAAGGGTTAGTCCACATGATATATAATATGTGAAATTAGATGACAATCCTAAACTTCCAACTTAAATTTATCTTAGTGTGATTTGGACTAAGGCAAAAGGACCCTAATTATAAACATTAAGTCGTATGGGTAAGTATGTATACACGAACAAAGACGAGTTATGAAATGCTTATGGATTTAGGTCATCTAAACCTTAAATTCAAGCTTAACTAATCATTATTGAAGCATGGTTCAAAAGTTAGTTCATGAAAATATCATCAAAACCACTTATTTAAAAAGATTGACCAAAGTTGTCACAGAATTCTGAAAATTGCTGAGAGCAGATCAGAACTCAAAAGAAATAAAAAGCATAGTTCCCATGGTTTGATCTTGATGAATTTTGGACATAAGGTACCTCTGTGTGTCTAGTTTCTAACCCAAAAAGAAAATCAAAGTTTTAACGGTTAGATCTTCAGGAATTAGACAAAAACCAGACACTACTCAGAGACTTACAACCCTCTGTCCAGAGTTCTTGCACGATTTTCAAAAAATAGTAAAAAAATCAGAAATGCTTTATTCTTTTTAGGATAGCTTCCTCACACATTAAACGAACTAGAAAAAATTATTTTGGGTTAATAAAACTCGATTAATGCTATGATTTGCTTATTCTAAAAGAGAGTTACTGTTCTGAAACTCTTGGACAGATTGTAGTAGTTTCATAAAATCCTTGATCAAACCATCTTAAACATGAAATTAAAACAAAAAATACATTGGTAGAACTTTGAGTTATGGACACTTTCCCGTTGGTTTCATTCGATTCCAACGGTCCGATGTTCTACTAAAAATCTATGATCAAAAATAGTTTGTAAACTCACAACACATTTAGTGAGTTCATCTTGTTCTTATCAACTTAGACAAGCAAGCCATGAAGTTGGGCTTATCTAAAGCTAGTTCTCCTACCATTTGATGGTCATTGGAGACTAAAAATGTTGATGTCTTGCAAGTCTCAAAGGAGTATGGATGGACTCCATGAGACTAACACATAATAAACCTAAACCATGGAAGTAGGCTTAACCTTATTAATCAAGTGTACTAATACCAACCTCAATCCTCTCGTAAACCATGAACTTACAAGAGAATCAAAGGACTTTAAGTCTAAGAATTCAAGTAAGACATTGAGGGTCTTATGAATCTCGAAGATTAGGAAGAAAAGAAGAAAGAGACTCAAAGACTCTAAGTATTCTAGTGATTAGAATATAATCAAGACTAATTGATTTAGAGTTTTACCTCCAAAATTTCCTGAACTTGGTGATTTTTGAAGAACTTCCAAGACTAATCAAGCTCCTCAATCTCTAATTCACACAACTTCCTTCTTAAAAACTCCTCTAAACTCACTCTTAATTGTGTTTTGAAAAGATTTTTGAAATTTTTAAAACAAAGGGAATCACTAATATCACTTATATATTCCAAGAAAATCTAACCTCTTGAAAAAGGATATTCATCCTCTATTTATAGGAAATCTTAAAGGGGTATTTCAGTCATTTCAGAGCTGAAAACCCTAATTCAGCCGTCCTTTTTATAGTACAAAACGTGCTGTATACCAGCTGTCTGTTGCAAAAACGCGGCACTCACCGGAGATGGAAGCAGCACTCAGTAAATGCCGCAACGGCATTCAGTAAATGCCGCAACGGCATTCAGTGAATGCCGGTGCGGCATTCACTGACTGCCGGAATGGCATTCACTGAGTGCCGCAGACAACTCCAGGGACTGCCATTTTTTAGTAAAATTCATAATTTTTGCGGCACTTGATGAAATTTGCGGCAATCACCTAATGCCGTCCGGCAGTCAAGAGACTGCCGCAACGGCAACCCGTGACTGCCGCAGAAAGGCTTGAGTGTCGTTTTGCTTATTCTTTTCCTTTTCCTTCCTTTTTCTTTTTCTTTTGGGTTGGAGAGTCTTTCGAAGAGCTTGAATCATCTTTGGAAGTCCTAGATAAGTTCGGACATTGTCATCATCGGATATGGAGGTAATACTCTCCTTAATTCGACGTTTGGTCAAAATCGGGGTGTCCACTGATCATCAAATTGCCTTTGAAAAATGTGGACAACTACATTTAATGAATATAGCCCTATATGTGCCAAATGATACTTTTACTTTTCAAAAGCTTTTGTTTGCAATTGACAAATTCATTGGGTTGGTTCCAATTTTCTATGGCTTGAAAGTTATGTGGAAGAACTTTCAATTAATCAACATGAGTAAGTCAAAAAAAGTGAGGAATCCCAAAAGACTTTCATACACCTTTCTTACTCCATGAGATATTTCTCCTTTCTTCTATATACAGATGGAACATTGTGTTAGAAATAAACTGTGAAGAGTTTGACAAAAAATGGCCAAGCTTGTCTTCTTCAACTTTAACAATTATGGCCACTCCTGTAGAATGATGAACTCCATGACGATTTCTCTTTTTCTTCAATTGGCAAGACAAAGAATCCTTGCCTATAAATACCACCATTCAACAAGCAAGAAAGGGGGGAAGCCAAGAAGAAAACCCAAGAACAACTTCCATAGCCAAATCCCCATGTGAGCATAAACCATCAAAGAGTGTTCCTGAGGAGTAGAAATTTATATTTTTACTAGTATTCTTGTTCTAAAAGTTGTAAAAAGCCTCTTCATTGTAAGTTTTAATTTCAAATTCCATGTTTCCGTAATAAATTTTTATTTACTATATGACAAAATTAGTTTCTAAATCTTAGTTTTCTTGGTGTTTTTTTTGTTAAATACTAGTTGTAAAACATTTCTATTGAAGTTTTAATCTCAGATTTCAAGTTTCTGTAACAAAATTTCATTCACTGTAAGACACAAATTGATACTAGATTTTAGAATTTGTTGGTATGTAGTTGTTATAATCACTGAGCGAAGCTCTAGAGTACCAAAAATATCCATATTCTATCTCCAAATTAAGTTAGGATTTAGTTTGTTCTTGATGTTGTTCTTGGAGTTCATCCACTGTAATTCAGAAAAATTACAAGGTTGAAAGTTTAGTATCTCATTTTGATGTAATATTTCAGTTCATTATTGTTTTATTAGCTTAGTTGTACTAATACTTTGTTATTTTGCAAATTCTCAAATTCAATCCCAACTCAGGTTAGTGAAGGAAAAGTGTATTTATTTATTTATTACTACTTTCTTACTCTTATGATCCTAAATCTTAGTTAAACAGTGATTGTGTACATCTATCTTATTTTTCTTTAAAATTTATTTTGATGATAGTTTTAATTCCAAACATGTTAGGCTAGACCTTTAGTTGGGAATATGCACTAAAAACCTAGAAAACACAGCTTTTGTGCACTAATTGTTAACTGGGCAGATTTAAATAATTTGTTTGTTCTTCCATTTTTGGCTAAAACATAGCTATGGTTTATGAATTTTAATATATTTATGGACTATAGTTCTATTGGACCTCAAGAATTACGTATCTGAAGCAAGAACCTAATTACATGAATTATCAACTACGTTAGTTGTCCTAAAAAATACCTAACATACAAAATAATTTATTTAATGAAGCTTACATTTCAAGTATGTATATATACATATATATATTTCTATCCATTAATGGACAGGTAATCGTGTAATGACAGAGTGGTGGGGACTGAGTACCGAATAATCCACATCCCTAGGCTTAAATTCGAACTTGGCTACTGCCCGATTGCCTCATTGTTTTTCTTTAAACCAAATGACGTCGTTTTATATCAAACATGACAAACTGGATATGAATTCAACTGTTATAAGTTTATTTTCAAACAAAGGATAACTTCATTATTAAAAAATGCCAAACCCTTTCCAAAGCACAAAAGTTAAGTGATTTAGCGTTTGTTTGCATATTCCTAATCCCTTTAAATTGTTTCTCCCATGTTAATTAATATTTGCTATTTTTAGATAACTTAGCTTAAATGCTTAGATTATTTGCATCTTTCACTTTAGAATAAAATCTAAGAAGTTCTTCTTATGTACAAGTAAATTTAGCTTTTGTCTCTTTCACTACACCATATGGACCAATTTCTAATGGACACGTTTTAAGCTTTCTAACGGATATATCCGTTACTAATTTCTAACAGATATATCCGAAAGAAATGAGGATAATCCGTTAGTAAAGATCCTTCATATAGACTTATATTTTTTCTAACGATTTAAAAAACAATACTAACGGATACATCCGTTAGAAATATTTTGTACTTAAATTAAATATAAAAATACAACAAAAGAAGAAAAAAAATAAAAGTAGAAAGAGACTAATTTATTGGCGGGAAATTCTTTCACATGCGCGGGAGAAATAAATTAAGACACCTAACAAGTCACTAGCAAACAAAAAATCACAAAAGACCCTAAAACACCTCACTCATCTTTATTCTCTCAGCAACCATGAAGCCCTTGCCTCTTTCATCTCACATTGTCATCCATAGCTCGCCGCCCATTGATCTCCACTCGCTGCCCGTCGATCACCACTTACCGCGCCTGTTGATCACTACTCGCACTCTCAAGCTTTCCCTCTGTCTCAAGCTCTTTGTGAAATCTAAGGTTTCCTCCTTCCTCTTGGTTTGCCCCCAAAACAGAGAGGTTTGCCCCAAATCTTATTTTTTGTTCATTCTTTCCATTACACAGTAGTTTTAGTTGTTTTTTTGTTCATGATTTTCTACGACTGTGCGAATTTTTGTGTGTCTGTCTGATTGTGTGTTTAATTAAAAGTAGTGCTTGATTTTTTATATTCTACTAGCTACTATAGTGTAGTGCAATAATTAATGTTAAGATAATATTGCATTGTGCAATGTTCATTGATTCAGCTTTTCTGCATCTATTGTAGATTTGGGTTTTTCTGGGTTCTACCTTCTTCTTCTTCTTATTCTTTCACATTCTCCTAAATTTTCTAGGCTGCCAAATAAAGCTCATGTATGATGTTATTAATTTCTAATAGGCCAGTGGGATGCATTTTCTTTATGTACTTGAATTTAACCAAGGAATTAAGGTGCACTAAAAGCTATATTAAAACTATATATGAAGATCTCATAGCTAGACGACAATTGAGAATTTACCTACCCATTTGAGTGCAACTCATAACAACAACAATACACGCACACACAGGAACACACACACACACACACACACACACACACTTGTATGCATTCTCTCTTCGTCTCGGCGTTCGACCAACTAGGAATATCACAGGACAAACTCCGATCGGTTGCCACTCCTTTGGTCGGGTTCAATGGTTCGAGCACGCAACCGCTCAGAATGGTCGAGTTCCTTGTTCTCATGGGGACTCACTTCTAGCAAGTCTCCATGCTCACAAACTTTGTGGTCGTGGAGGCCCCCTCCGCATGCCACGTAATCCTTGGGAGGCCGATGCTCAACAAAGATAAAGCGGTTGTGTTTACCTACGGCCTGGTGGTAAAAACCCAACCCCGCGGGGCCCGGGAAACTTGCGTGGAGATCAGTCAACCGCTCGGAGCTGCTATGTTAGCTCCTTGCGCAGAGAGGCGATTGCAGAAACATTGAACGTTCAGAAAATGGACCCAAGGGACGTGAAGGATGGAGTAGGACAGGTGGAAGAGTCAGAACAGGTAACGCTAGACCCAGCGCTCCCCGACCGGTCTGTGAGCATTGGCACTCTCATGGACCCGAGTCTGAGGGAAGAGTTGATTCAGTTCCTTAGATAAAACCAGGATATCTTCGCCTGGTACCATAAAGACATGTTGGGAATCGACCCCCGGGTTATCTCTCACCATCTCAACATCGACCCAATCTCCCGACCGGTCTAGCAAAAGAGGAGGGGCATGGCCCTAGAGCAGCAGGTTGCAGTACCTGAAGAGGTTGAAAAACTCCTGAAGGCGGAGTCCGTCCGGGAAGTCCACTATCCCGATTGGTTGGCGAACGTGGTACTAGTAAAGAAGAGCAACGGGAAGTGGAGAATGTGTGTAGATTTCACCGACTTAAATAAGGCCTGTCCCAAAGACTACTATCTGCTGCCCAGGATAGACCTCCTTGTGGACGCCATGGTCGGTCACTCACTTCTTTCGTTCATGTACGCTTACTCGGGGTACAACCAGATCAGCATGTACCCCGGGGACGAGGAGAAGACTTCTTTTATCACCGACCAAGGCACATACTACTACAAGGTGATGCCCTCGGCCTTAAAAATGCCGGGGCGACTTATCAGCGCCTGGTCAACCTCATATTCAGGGATTTGATCGGGAATTCCATGAAGGTTTATGTCGAAGATCTGTTGGTGAAAAGCCGAAACAAAATCGACCCTCTCGAACACATGGCTAGGGCCTTCAGCATCTTATGAAAGTACTAGATGAGTTTGAACTCGACCAAGTGCACCTTCGGCATCTCGTCCGGGAAGTTCCTGTGGCACCTGGTCAGCAGGCGGGGGATCGAAGCTAATCCCAAGAAGATCCAGGCTATAATCAACATGCGATCACCCAGGTCAACCAAAGGAGTCCAGAGCTTGGCCGGGAAGGTGGTCGCACTCAACAGATTCGTTTCCCGGGCTACCGACCGGTGTCTCCCATTTTTTAAGATCCTCCGCAAGGCTTTTTAGTGGTCAGAAGAGTACGAGGAGGCATTTCAGGCACTTAAGAAGTACCTGATATCTCCCCCTCTACTCTCAACACCTGTTCCGAAGGAAGAATTGTTTTTGTATTTGGCGGTGTCTCCTTCTACAGTGAGCTCGGCACTTGTCCGAGAAGAGCACAGGATACAATTCCCGGTCTACTATACCAGTCGGGCACTCCAGGGCACCAAAAGTCAGTACTCCCACATTGAGAAACTGGCCTTTGACCTCACCAGCCTCTCCGTAAAATTCTGAGCAGGCCCGAGACATAGGGAAGGCTCGTCAAATAGGCCTTAGAATTGGAGGAATTTGAAGTGGTCTCCAAACCTCGGACGGCGATCAAGGGACAAGCGGTGGCTAAATTTTTAGTAGAAGTCACATACCCAGAAGATCCAGTGGAAGAGCTCACTCCCCCTGCGTTACCACCCGGGCTGCTTGGTGATATCCCGAATTGGGTTCTCCACATCGACAGTTCCTCCAACCAGTAAGGCAGTAGAGCAGGCATCATCCTGACCACGCCCGACGGGATCCAACTGGAATACGCTTTAAGGTTTGGTTTCCACGCCTCTAACAACGAGGCCGAGTATGAAGCCCTACTAGTCAGGATGCAACTGGCCACTTTGCTGGGATCACAGCAAGTCCAAGCGTACAATGACTCCCAACTCGTGGTCAATCAAGTGAACTAGGAGTATGAATCACGGGAGGACAACATGATAGCCTACCTAGCTCTCATTCGAACGGTATTGAATGGGCTTAAGGGTTTTTCCATCACACAAATACCGAGAGAGGAGAACACCCGGGCTGACCGGTTGGCTAGCCTTGCCTCTTCGTCTGAGTCAGATCTACCCAGGATACGAATTGATTACTCATCCGAGCCTAGCGTAACTCACTTTGAGGGCATGGAGGTTGACCTAGTCATGGCCTCGCCCAGCTGGATGGACCCGATCATGATGTACCTAATCGCAGGCTCGTTACCTGGTGATAAAGATGCACCCTGATGAGTCACGTACCGGGCGGCTAGATATCACATCGTTGATGGCATACTCTACAAAAGGGGGTTCTTTATCCCGTACCTAAGGTATGTCCACCCTTCACAAGGGCAAGGAATAATGGGTGAGATCTATGAAGGAATATGTGGAAACCACGTGGGCGGTCGGGCACTCTCCCGGAAGGCCCTGCTCCAAGGCTATTACTGGCCGACGATGGCCCGAGATGCACAAGATTATGCCAGGAGGTGTGATAAGTGTCAGAGATATTCGCCCATAATCAACCGCCTGGGAGAGCTCCAGACACCAATCCTTAGCCCCTGGCCATTCGCCCAGTGGGGTATTGATATCGTCGGTCCACTCCCCATAGGGAAAGGGCAAGTTAAGTTTACGGTTATTACGGTGGACTATTTTACTAAGTGGGCCAAGGCCGAGCCTTTGTCTACGATCACTGAAAAGAAGATGGAAACCTTCGTCGAGAAAAACATCCTTAGCAGGTCGTGATGAGGGCTGATATTTGTAGAATATTGGCCTGATAAAGTGTAAAATTTGTTAAATTCAGCACCATATCTCTAGTTTTACCTGCACTTGTGTCTTAACCTTTCTCTTTACACAATGATGTGGTTTTCGTGGTTTGTTCTTGTGTTTAGTTCCGTGGATGCAGGTTCTGAAGCTGGAGTGAATAACTTGGTGGAAAGAGATAGCACATGAAACAAAGAGAACAAGTCAAAATTGAGATCCAAGTACCAATCGATTGCCATTATAACCAGGTTCGGTATTCCTAGGGTCCTGATCAGTGACAATGACAGGCAGTTTGACACCCCAGTGTTTAGACAATTCTGTTCAGGCTACAAAATTTTAAACCACTATTCTTCTCCCGAGCATCCCTAAGCCAATGGCCAAGCCGAGGTGAACAACCGAATAATCTTGCAGTCCATCAAGATAAGGCTCGAAGCTCGAACTTATGGCTTCGAGGTGGTGGTACCCTCGGAGCTCGGACTACCGTCATATCGAGTGGTAACCTTTAACGGCAAGGCAACGAAGAAGCTCTTAGAGGAGAGTTGGATTTAGTAGAGGAAAAAGAAGACCGGGCATACTTTTAAGTGGCAGCCTACAAGCAGCGGGTCTCTCGGTACTTCAACAGCAAAGTTAAACATCACAGTTTTCAAGTGGGAGACCTCGTCCTCAAAGCAGTAAATCAGTCTACAAAAGTCCCGAGCCATGGAAAATTAGGGCCCAACTGGGAAGGACCGTACAAGGTTACCCAAGTCAACCGACCGGGAACATACTGGTTACAAACTCTGGACAGACATGACCTTTCTCACCCTTAGAACATACAGCATCTTCGTAAGTACTTTCAGTAAAACATGGACACAGTGTTGTCTAGGAACCCTGTAGATCTCCCTGAGCAGCTTTTATAATGAATAAAATCTACTTTTATTCCAAGAATTCTTCTCTGCGTTTGATTACCTAAAAGACCTTGGGTTCAAACCCTAGGCACCTAAAAGACCTCGGGGTCAAACCCCAGGCACCTAAATACCTCAAGGTCAAACCCTAGGCACCTAAAAGACCTCGAGTCCATAACCCGAGGCACAAGCTTTACCTAGGTCCTTAACCAACGAAGTGGGGTAAATCCCCCTAGGTAACTAATGATGGCAAGCCTTAAAAGACCCTGCAACCACGCATGCTCCAGGTCGGTTCCCTATGGTCGCTCCCTCTCGAAATGCCCACCTTAGCGAAAGCCTGGGGGGCAAGGGGATATTGGTATCTAACTCCGGACCAAAAATAGAAAATCACACCGAGCACTTAATAGGATTCGGAGCTAGGCATGCAATGCCGCCGTTAGACAGACCCGAGTGCCTACAGTGTCTAGGGAAACTGAACGGATAGTAACAGGGCTACCCCTGCACTATATCCGGTAGGACCTTCAAAATAGGTCCCCAGAAGACCAAGTGTTCTCCACTGGTTATAGTCCTAAAACTTTTGCTAAGACGGTTTCTACATGATTCACAACCGGTCGGCCACAGGCAGTTATAAACAGGCAAAGTGCAAACAAGGTACAACGGTAAACAGCTAACGGGAAAGAGTGGCCTCTAAGGACCTTTTCATTAACTAGCATTACATTTGTACAGAGCCTGGGGGGCAATTATAGTAGCCTCCCCCCCCCCCCAAAAAAAAATAAGAAGTTTAAAAATAAACACAGGAGAGGAGTCACAGGTTGTCTACAATGACCACGTTCTCAGTCTACTCGCCCTTCCCCTCGGCGGTAGCCTTCTGTCCTAGGGCCGAGTCCCCAACTGGTGTAGCTTCAGCATTGACCTCCCCAGTGATCTGATCATCTCTCTAGTAGCTGGACTCCGCCCACAAGTAGCCGGAAAGGTCCAGTCTGGATGGTCAGCAGCAGCCCACTCGGTCAGATCCACGTAGCCCTTGAGAAATCCTGCTTCAAATTCTTCCTCCGCGTCCTTGGCTTCTGCGTTCCAAGCAGCAGTAAGCTCAGAAAGGGTCGCCTCCACGGCTGCCGTGTCCTTCTCAGCAGTTATCCTCCCGGCTTCTGTGGTCGCAGCCTTAGCTTCCGCTGCCTTCTGGGCGGCTCGCTCGGTAGAGACCGTCTCATGAGCCTCCCCCAGCTCCAGGGCAAGAGCTCTAGACTTCTCCTCCTCCACAGAAAGGGTGAAGTCTACGGCCTCCTGTGCTACCTTCTCCTCGGACAAGGCAGCCTCAGCAGCGGCCAACCTCTCAACTAGCCTAGGCGAGGTAGCCTCGGCCCCCGCCGCTATACAGCCGACCTGTAAGAGGAAACAAGTATTAGCATCTCGAACGGAGAAACAAGTGGCACTCGCAAAGAGTGTGAAAAATGACCTACCTTATGGCTGACACTGTAAAGCCAGCCGATTATGGCCTCGGGACTCAGTAGAGCGCATTTGTTCACCTGGCTCTACAGCAATCCGGGCCGGACCCTCTTGCAGAAGTCGTCTTCTGTCTTAACTGCCAGTCTCGCAGACGGTCCTGCACGGTTTGGCTCGTCCATGCTGGGAAATGAGACCCCGACCAGTTCGGCAGTGGGGGCCAGCTTCGGTGGGGCAGCAATGGTGACCCCAGGCATTGAGGTTCCGACTCCTTCCCTATCGGCCCGGATAGCGATCCCTCGGGAGATCCTCTTCAACTTCTGGCCCTCAACATGGTCCTGTTTCTTCCGCTTCTGCCCCACCTGGGCCAATAGGGCCGCCTCCTTTTCCTTCAGAGCCGCTGCGTCAGTAGGGGTCATCTTTGTAAAACGAGCAAGGACGTGTCGATTATGTATAGGGTCAAACAAATAGCAAAGAAAGCCATGGATGAAATCGGATTACATACCGGGAATAATCGGAGAGAAGACGGGAGCCTTGAAGCTGTGCTTAGGTTTGTACGAGACCTTCGAACTTCTCGACCAGGTCAAGACCTTGTTGATGTCAGTAGGGTCGTCAATCAACGATAGGATCCTTGCCTGGCACTCGTCGGGAATACTGGGCGTGTATGTGGATCCCGCTACAAAACAAAAAGGTGTCAAGTTCAGCAGCAACAACGAAGTAAAGTGAATAAAGAAAGCAGATAAGGGCTTACTCCTCAATTTCCCCGCCTAGGAAGTCCTCAGTTGCTGGCCCGGTGCCTTCTCGCAAAAGCCGAGGGTGGACACTTGGAAGAATTTCTTCTTCCACCCCCTATTGTTGCTCGGGTAGTTGACTATTATTTTTCTCCCCTGCCTGGCCCCTAGCAAGAAGAAGCTGGCCTCCCCGTGCACCTGAAATGGCCAGTGGGTCCAGAAGAATTCCTGCAGGGTGAGCTCGTACCCAAGGGCTTGGGGCCACAGGGAGATGGCCCCCATCAGGAACATCCAACCATTCGAGGCGAGCTGCCCGGAGGAGATCCCGAGATATATAAGCGCGTCCCGGGCAATGGGGTGAAGAGGAAAATGGAGGCCCGCCATAAGGGCGTCCTCATATAGGGTGATGAAGCCCGACTCGTGTAAATGAGCCCCGCCATCATGCACGGCCATAAAAAAGTGACTGGGAACGTCGTACTCATCTCTAATTTGGCCCAAGTCAGAGGCACGCAAGATGCTCGCGACTCACTCGCAAGCAAACACAACGTCGGGGCTATTTGGCCTTGACTCCTCACCACTCGACCTCCTAGACACTGAGGCCACATGGGGGTCATGACCCTCCTCATCATCAGACACTCTAACAGGGATCCGGTCCTCGTTGTGATGGTCAGATGGGGTCAGGAAGGAGGGTCTAGGCTGGTGTACGGCATCCCGGAAAAAGAACCCTCATCTTCCGACCAGGAAGATGAGTTAAATCCCGAATGACACATCCCAAAGCCTCCTACGGTTAGGTCAGAAAGCAGTCGGCGACCTTGATACGGGTCAGGAACTCCTAGCCTGAGGTACAGCGGGGGCAAAGTGACGAACCTAAAGGGCAGAGAGTAAAGAGTCCTTAGGGTAAGGTGACACTCAGACAGGACTACCCGCTCGGTTTAGATGCCCTACTATACCTCCTAACCTAAAGAAAAAGCAAAACCTGAGGAAGAAGAAGTCCCACTCCCGTGCTAACCCCAGCAGGTTTGCCCTCTCCAGCGTCACTCGAAACCAAAATGAGGGAGGAGGGAAAAGAAGAAAATAGTGAATTGAACTGGAAAACGAAGACTTACAAAAAGGGACGCAGGCAAAAGCTCAAAAATCTTGACCGGGAACTTTTCTCTCTCAAAACAGCTTGGTAGTCTCTATCACTTGGCAGCAGGAGTGGAAGAAATGGCAAGGTACTCCTTATATACACAGCGCCAATGGTCCAGATCAAACAAAGATCCAACGGCCAGGAAAATCTCTCACTCAAACTACCTGCAGCTGTCATCTCGGGCACGTGAAGCGTTGCCTCAAAAGGCGCGCGCATTAAATGCCCGATGGGACAGGCCGGTTGCCACGCGACTGATCGGTTACATCCACACTGACTTCATTGGATCCCAACCAGGCCAGGCACTTCTTGACACGTAGCAGCTGTCAGCCTTGGGCCCATAGAGTCATCGCTCGGTACAGACCCCGGCTGACCAACACGACCTGTCAAGTCCCTGGTGGGGTCCCGACCTCCATCCCGGATGGTTTTTCAATGCAGTACCAAGTTCAATCCTCATCCAATGAAGCATCGCATTAGCCTTGAAAATAGGGGCAGCTGATATACACAAAAAATATCAGGTCAAAGTCAAACCTCACCACCTCAGCAAAGAGGAGTCAAGTCATCTTAAAACTGGGCTGACCACTCAACCCCCCCGAGCAGTTATGCAGAACCGCCCGGTGCGGTCAACAGCTTGGGCATTCGTTCTAGACTAGCCCCATTCGTTCCAGAAGGTGTGACTGCTTGCCCAGCCAACCTCCAGACAGTTTCCTATCCCAGCTGAAGGACTAATGGACAGAGCAAGTAGTTTCCTAAACCACTTAGGAAACTCTCCTAATTTCATGTAAATCAATTGTAATCAGATGGGGTTTCCTAATCTGATAATTTACTTGGTACGAGTGGCCTCTTGCACCTATAATAGAGGTCCCTCACCCCCTGTCAAGGGGGTCGCATTTTTAACCTAGAGAATAGCTGAATACAACACTACTACGTAGATACCCAGCAGCTTAACTGGTAGTGCCGCCCTCTTTTTTGGCTCACCAAACACCTCCGGTGATTTGTCATTGAAAGCGCTCCGACACACCCGTGGACGTAGGTCACCTAATTAACGGGGCCGAATCACATACAACCCCTTGTGTCATATTTTCTCTCCCTAAATTACTCACAAAACTCTCCTACCAATTTTCGACATCATCACCTAACAAGCCTAAAGAATTTGCTTTCCACGAACAGAATTTCAATAGATTATGCACAAGTTTATAATCTGTTGTTTCTTTGCAGATGTATTCGAGAAAAAGATTTAAGGGCAGATAGACAACCTGAGCCCACACAATTGGATATGGAATTAGCTTTCATTCTCTTGGACGATATGTTGGGGCTCAATGAAGATTTGATTAGACAGGTTAGTAATTTTTATATATGGTAAAAATTCTTGATGTAGGTATATCCATTTAATATCCTTCATGTAATGCACACACGTATACACAGCCCACGTGCAAAGCACACATCACATGTGCACAACAGCACAACACGCACATAGCACAAGCGTACAGTAGCCCACATGCCAAGCACACAATAGCCCACATGCACATCACAGTAGCCCACTTGAACATTACAACACGCGCACAATAACTTGTGTCTAACAAATGGGATGTTACCTACGCTAACTTGTATCTAATATCCGCACTTCCTATATTCTTTTTAGAACTCATTTTTCGAATGTGTGTTGGTTGTTAATTTATCTCACAATTACCAACTACTATTTGGTTGCCTTGAATTCGACTATTAAGACTTAAGAGGGTTTTGTGTAGTATGTATGTATATATTCATATGACTGTTAAGAGGCTTTTGTGTAGCATATATGTATATTCATATACATACAAATTTTATCATATCCAGTGTAGCATGGAGATTGATATTTAAGAGTAGTGACAAACAATGCTAATGATGGTTGTTATACTTTCAATTTTAATTTCTTTTAGAGGCCAAGCTGAGGAGTTTAAAGTTGAAGTTGAGGCTAGAGGTGAGATCTTGTTGGTTAGACATGGATGAACGCTTTATTTGCTATAATTACTTTAGATTATTTTTGTTGTGTTGGATATAGATTAATCTTGTTATTTTTTGTGTTTAGTACATATTAATATGCTTGTTAATTAATTAGGTGCAAAAAAAAAAAAATGGGAAGCATATAAAATTAATTATTTTTTTTAGATTTATGCATATTTCTAACGAATTAGGAAAACTATTAGTATTTAGTGTAAATCTTTTAAAATCATTAGTAAGTATCCGTTAGAAATCCTTTGTTATAATAACGGATTTACTAACGGATATATCTGTTAGAAAAATTAATTTTACTAACGGATTAGCTTTCTAACGGATATATCCATTAGAAATCCTTTGATATACTAGCGGATTTACTAACGGATATATCTGTTAGAAAAATTGATTTTACTAACGGATATATCCGTTAGTAAATTCACGGATATATCCGTTAGAAGGACTTTTTCCAACGGAAATATCCGTTAGTAATGAGGCCATATGGTGTAGTGTTTTTCTTCCTTTTTTTTACAAGCATCTTAATCATTTTATTCTTTATTTTTTATGTTTAAATCTTTATTGTAAACTACTCTGAAAATAGCTTTTTAGTTAGTTTTACTACAAAAACATAAAAATTAGTAGTTTAGGAAAAAATCCAAAAATCCTTCATCTTCTATTTTCTTTTTAGAGACAAAATAGTTACTTCCTATCTTAAAAATATTTTTGCCACTCTTTGTGGGTTTGACCTGGTCTTACCAGAACTTTATTACTTGAATGATTACCTACACTTGGATATTGATAAGAAAATGCGTTAGTACAGCGTCGTTAATATCATTATTCATTAAATAAAGGGTAAAAGGCATCTTGCCCCCTTAAACTATACACGTTTTTGCAATTCACACCCAGAACTTTAAAAGTTGCAATGTCCCCCCTAAACTATCTTTAGGATTGTAATGTCTCCCCTGAACTTCAAAAAGTTGAAATCTCTCCCCTAAACTATCGTCTGTGTTGCTATATCCATTAATCTATCTTTCGTGTTGCAATGTCAACCCTGCCATCACATTCCGTCAAGAAATGTGATGGAATTTACTCATGTGGGACACACATGCCAAATTTCAAGGGCATTTATGACATTTCACCTTTTGCTTCTAAATTAACAATCATAAATATCATAAAAACTCCAATTTTTTCTTGCTACACAATAAATTAACAGATAAAGAAAAGGGCAACCCAAAGAAATTAATCGAGTTCTTATGATTTATATGATTTTTGTGATTGTTAATTTAGAAGGGGATGGTGAAACGTCATAAATGCCTTTGAAATTTAGCGTGTGCGTCCCACACGAGCAAATTCCATCACAATTTTTGAGGGAATGTGATGGCAGGGTTGACATTGCAACACGGAAGATAGTACACAGAGAACATTGCAACACAAACGATAGTTCAGGGGGGACATTTCAACTTTTTGAAGTTCAAGGGGGACATGGCAATCCTAGAGATAGTTCAGGGGGACGTAGCAACTTTTTAAAGTTCGGAATGTGAATTGCAAAAGCTTGGATAGTTTAAGAGGGAAAAATCCTTTTTACCCTTAAATAAACCTCATCTTGAGACAAATTCCCCGGATCATGAATCATCGATTGGAAAAAATTAACACACTGATAACTCAAATTTGAAAAAAGATCCAACTGCTGGAATTTTTGAATCTTGAATTTCCAGGGTGAAAAATGAAAGCATAAAATGAGTTTTAGACTACATTTGTATTACCAGAACAAAATTTTCATTGAAAGAAAGCAGCAAAATGTAGCTCCACAGAAGAAATGTTGGTAATGGTGAACCAGCTCATTTAATTCATACCTTGTTTTGTTTTTTTATAGGTGTTAAGAATGACCCTGCTTTTCAACACCTGTAAAGTTTTTATATAGACACTAGAAAATCCCACAAGACTCAGTATGTAGCTCTATTTTTACTACACATTGCGCATCTTACATTCATGTTTGCGGACAATTAGAAAGACACATAAGTTTTCATACAGGAAATGGAGTAAAATTAAAAAAGTAAGATAGCGATTGATTTTGACCTTGTAAAAATACTAACAGGAACAAAAGCAGTTACACAAAACACCAAATTATTCACAACTGTTCTTGTGTTTGTTTAATAAAAAGACCAATTCTTAGGGTGTTTCAAAGTGGACTCCTAAGTAATCAAAAAGCAGTTATACAAACACCAAATTATTCATAACCAGTTCTTTTCTAAACAATTGAATCAGTTCTTGTATTAGCCAAACAGCCTGTAATAGTTGTTGATTTGACCCAATTGTCAGGTCATGTTTTGGAATGCTCTCTTGCAAAACAACAGGCTGATCCAAAATCTGTTGGAGGATCAAATTCACACAAGTTTGGTTTGATTTCAAGGTATAACCAACCTCAATAGGTTATGGTTTGGTAGGGAGTTCATATGGTGTACTAGGTGCTGGATATGGCACTGGAGGCTTTGTGTAGGCGATTAATGTCTGCTTGCATGTTATAGTCTATTTTTCAATTTTTGATTTTTTAAAGCAGTAACTGTTGGAGACAAGAGAACTTTGCTCTGATTTAATATTTTATTTATCACACCTTCAAGGTAAATTCTTTTTTTAACTCTCTCTATTGCTGATTACAAATACTGGCAATTTATAGCCATTACTCAAGACCTATTTTTAGACAAACTTAAATACAAAAAAACCTTCAACTTCCTCCACACCTAATACCAACTTATTTAAATGACAACTACTTATTCTAGGAAAAATAACATAGCTAACTTCCACACAATAATAAATGACACTGCAGACTTCCCACACTAATTATTACAAATTACATTTCAACACCCCCTCATAATTTGTAATCTTTAATGTACTCCTGAAATAATTAAACTTTTCCACAATTACTGCCTTTGTGAAAATATCTGCCCTTTGCTCCTCAGTCTTGCAAAACTCCAATTTGATCTCCTTAGCTTCGAACAGATTTCTGATGTAGTGATGTCGAAGCTCAATGTGCTTCGATCTTCCATGAAACACTGGATTCTTTGTCATTGCTATTGTAGACATGTTATCACAATAGATAACAGTAGGCTTCACCTGATCTTGTTGTAAATTTCCCAAAATCCTTCTCAACCACACTGCTTCACAAGCTGCCTTTGAAGCTGCAATATATTCTGCTTCAGCTGTCGAAAGAGCAACTGTGCTTTGCTTCTTCGAGCTCCATGAAATGACCTTTGAGCCCAAACTGAAAACATATCCAGAAGTACTTTTTCTATCATCAACTGATCCAGCCCAATCACTGTCTGTATATCCAACCAGACTATTATCATCTTCTTTCTCATATCTTATTCCAAAACTCTTTGTTCCTTTTACATATCGAAGAATTCTCTTCGCAGCTGTGAAATGAGCCTTGCTGGGATCACTCATGAACCTAGATACAACTCCAACTGCATGTACTATATCTGGTCTTGTATTTGTGAGATAAATCAATGAACCAACAAGGCTTCGAAAGACTTGACCATCAGCTTTCTGAGTTCCATCTTCTTTGAACAATTTCTCATTCAATGCCATTGGAGTTCCCATTGGCTTACAATCAACCATATTGAATTTCTTCAACAAATCCTCTGCATATTTTTCTTGTGAAATGAATATTCCTTCTTTTGATTGCTTCACTTGAATTCCCAGAAAATACCTCATTAATCCCAAATCTGACATTTCGAATTCTGCCATCATCCTTTTCTTAAAATCCTCCACCATTTCCTGCTTTGAACTGGCATAAATAAGATCATCAACATATAAACAGACTATAAGTAAATCACGACCTTCCTTTTTAACATACAATGAAGGTTCACTTGGACTTCGAAACAATCCAATTTTCTGGAAGTATTGATCTATTTTGCTATTCCATGCCCTTGGCGCTTGCTTCAGACCATACAAGGCCTTTCGAAGTCGATACACTTTTCCTTCTTTTCCTTTACTTACATACCCTTGAGGCTGTTCAACATAAACTTCTTCTTCAAGATTCCCATTTAAAAATGCAGCCTTCACATCTAATTGAAAAACCTTTATTTGTAATTGAGCCGCAATAGCCAATACAGTTCGAATGGTTTCCATTCGAGCTACCGGTGCAAATGTCTCACTAAAATCAATTCCAGGTTGCTGTGAGTAGCCTTTTGCAACCAATCTAGCCTTTTGCTTCTGAATTGTACCATCTTCATGAAATTTGGTCTTGAAAATCCATTTGAGACCAATGACATCTTTTCCTTTTGGCTTGTCCACAAGCTCCCAAGTTTTGTTCTTCCTGATAACCTCAATTTCTTCATCCATGGCTTTCCTCCACTTATCTTCTTTTACTGCTTCTTCATAGCCATTTGGTTCGAAGACAGCAAATGCAACATTCGATGCTTCAAAAATCTCATTCGAAGCTTCATATATGTCTTGAAGAGACCTCATCTTCCTTGGACTTGATGAACCTGATGAACTTGCATGATTTGATGGGCTTCGAAGTAACTGCTCAGGGCTTCGAAGTGACTGATCAGCATCAGTAATCAAAAGCTCTACTTCTTCTTCAATAATCATTGGCTGTTCCTCTTCACTACTGTCCCAATTCCATGTTTTAAACTCATCAAAGATCACATCTCTTGAGATAACCAAATCCTCAGTCTCTGGCTTTAAAAGACGATAAGCCTTCGACTCATCACTATAACCAATAAATATGAATTTTTCTCCTTTCACATCAAATTTTTCCCTATGCTGCGATGGAACATGAGCATATGCTATACATCCAAAAACTCTTAGTGATTTTACCTCTGGCTTCCTATCATGCCATGCTTCGAAAGGAGTTTTATTCAGCACTGCCTTTGTTGGAGATCTGTTGAGAATATACACTGCAGTGTTTACAGCTTCTGCCCAGAGTCTGTTTGGCAACTTCTTTGCTTTAAGCATGCTTCGAGCCATCTCCACAATTGTTCTGTTCTTTCTCTCTGCCACACCATTTTGTTGTGGTGTATATCTTACAGTCAACTCGCGTTTTATTCCTTTTTCTTTGCAATAATTCATAAACTCCTTCGAAGTGAACTCTCCACCTCGATCTGTCCTTAAAATCTTCAATTGATGTCCACTTTGCTTTTCTGCAAGAGCCTTGTATTTTTGAAAAACAGAGAATGCCTCTGACTTATGCTCCAAAATATAAATCCACATATACCTGCTAAAATCATCAACAAATAAAGAAAAAATCTTTTCTTCTTCAACGATGGAGTTCGAGTTGGTCCACATATATCTGCATGAACCAATTCGAGAGGGGCTTTGGCTCTCCATGAAGTTTTGGTAAAAGGGAGTCTATGAAATTTTCCATACATACAACTTTCACACACATTACTTTTACTTCGAAGGTCTGGCAGTCCAATAACCATGTTTTTCTTCTTCAACACTTCGAGGGATCTATTGTTCAAATGACCATATCTCATATGCCATAACTGTGTATCATCCACTTCTTCTGCTTTTAATGAAAATTCTAAGTTTGAAGGTAATTGTAGTGGAAAAACTTTATTTCGAACCATTTTTACCTTCGAAACAATCTCCTTCCTTTTCTTATCAACTATTTGACACTCATCTTCATCAAACACCAACTTATACCCTTTCTTCATCATCTGTCCCACACTTAACAAATTTTGAGTCAGACCAGGAACATAAAAAACATCCTCCATCAGCTTCGAACCAGACTTAGTTCGAACTGAGATTACCCCTTTGCCTTTAACTTCCTGCAACTTTCCATCTCCAAGCTTGACTTGAGATGTTATATTTTCATCCAAACGTACAAAACTGGTTCGATTCCCTGTCATATGGTTGCTACACCCACTATCCACATGCCAAATGTCCTTCGAATCAAGAGAAGAACTCTGGCCGGTAGATAATTGCTTCGAAGTACTCTGACTAGTAAAAAACAACTGTATCGAATCATCTTGCTTCGCATCATCTTTTTCACAGAAATTTGCTTCATTCTTCTTCTTGAACCAACAATCTTTGTCCATATGATTTGGATTTTTGCATCTGGTACACCTATACCTACACTCTTTTGCTTGATGCCCATAGACTTTGCAAATGAAGCACTGTGTATTTGATCTTTCTCTTGAATTGAAAAAACTTCTGCCTTTTCCTCTTCCATAACCACGGCCTCGACCATAGTTTTTGCCTCGAAATGAATTTGAACCTTGTTCGAAAGGAGATTTCTGTTGAAAATTTCCCCTCGAACCTTCTCTGCTACTTTCTTTGCCTTCTCTTATATTCACCTTGGCTTGAAATGCCTGTTCGAAGGAACCTTCAGAAGACCTTGAAATCCTCTTCTCATGGGCTTCGAGAGAACCTGCTAACTCATGTAAAGTCAAGTTAGCCAGATCCTTGGATTCCTCAATTGCTGCAACAACATCAAACTTTTGAGGCAAGCTTCTTAGTATCTTTTCAACAATTCTCTTATTTTCAATTGTATCCCCATAACTTCGAATTTGGTTTACAATTGCAGACACTCTAGAAAAGAACCCTTGAACTGATTCGCTCTCTTTCATTAGTAAAGTATCAAAATCTCTCCATAAAGATTGCAATTTTATAGAAATAACTTTCTATGATCCTTGAAATTCAACTTTCAAAATGTCCCATGCTTCCTTGGCATTTTTGGCACCCATTATCCTTGGAAAAATTGACTTGCTTATTCCTTGTTGTATATTGAGTAGGGCTTTAGCATCCTTCTTTTTATTCTCTTTAAATTCTTTCTGCTTGGCTTGATTCCATGTTGACAGTACTGTAGAAGACTCTGGTTGTTCAAAACCATCTTTAACCAATTCCCATAATTCTTGAGAAACAAATAATGTCTTCATTTGAAGACTCCAGATATCATAACTCTCACCATCAAAGAATGGAATTAAGCTAGGACCATATGTTAGTCCTTGAGAGTTCGAAGAAGATGCCATCGAACAATCTTTTAAATAACCTTGCTCTGATACCAAATTTGTTGGAGACAAGAGAACTTTGCTCTGATTTAATATTTTATTTATCACACCTTCAAGGTAAATTCTTTTTTTAACTCTCTCTATTGCTGATTACAAATACTGGCAATTTATAGCCATTACTCAAGACCTATTTTTAGACAAACTTAAATACAAAAAAACCTTCAACTTCCTCCACACCTAATACCAACTTATTTAAATGACAACTACTTATTCTAGGAAAAATAACACAGCTAACTTCCACACAATATAAATGACACTGCAGACTTCCCACAATAATTATTACAAATTACATTTCAACAGTAACTGTCTAGATGATATGTTTTCTTTTGTTTAACCATCATATCATGAATGTCTGCTTGCATGTGCTGATGACTGATGTCCATTTGTTTATCTTCGCAATTCTTTATTTATTAAATTTATTTTTTGCAGTAGTATATGGGTGATGTAATTGCTTGTATTTAACATCAAATCTTGAAATAAGGTTAAAATTTACTGGTAACCTGGGCAAATAGATGTTTTTGCACCAATACCCCATACTAAGTATTTGGTAAATTTCACACTTACAACATCCTCAGTTTGATAGTTTATGAATCGAGTTTTCAATGTTTTAAATTTAATTCTTTTAATATTGTCATTTTCAAGTATTTGAGGTGATACTCCAACTAAAACGTCAAAGTTTATTCAATCTTAATGGGCTTCTTTGCTTCTTTCTCTTTTTCGTTTTCTGTCCTTTGGCTGCAATATATTGCATATAGGAAGTAAAAGGGCGAGGGAGGAAGGGTGGTGGGTGCTTGGATAGTTGCTATTCAAGCTGTTCTTCCTCTCTCCTTGTATTCCATATCCTATTTACTGAAGTGTTTAGCACATCTATTATATGTCATTTTTTCAACACACAAGCCTTCAATGTCTTGAGGAGAATATACTACAAGACTTCAACCAAAAGCCATAGAATGCCACTATATCACGTTCTTCAATCTCACCTCTTCTTCAATCTCCTGCCGGATGGCCATGATGCCGATATTTCTGCATGATGGACATATTGGAAATGTCGTGCAAGTGCATCAGTAGTTCGGTCGGTCCGTCGGTTCGGTTTGCCCTTTTTTTTCACCCCCAATCTTTACATGTAAGCTTATTTGAGGTCAAATTTTGCATCACATCAAATCCGTCGTATGAATCCCTTGGTAACACAGTGCTAGAGTAGGTTTTTGTTACTTTATTTTTGCCCTTTCCCCTTTCTTGCTCCTTTTTCTATGTATTTTCCTCTTTGACAATTGATACCTGAATCGGTCTTTTCTTGTTTGCTTGCAAGAAATGCCTATTTCCCTCTCCAAAAAACTCCTAGGTTCTGTATGGTTCATGGATTTAGAGAAGGAAAAGAAGAAAGAAACCATTTCTCTTATATTTTCCCTATTATTTTGCCCCATGTTTAAATGGCATTAGAAAATATGATAGTAAACTAGGAAACGAGGGATGGAAGTGACTCAATCTATAATTTACATTTTACCCTATTTTCTTTTACTTCCTATTCTTCTGATGGTTTCCCTTGTTATCCAAACAAAGAAAAGAGCTTTCCTCTATGTTTTCTTTTGTTGTTCCTCATTAAATCTATGAACCAACAGAGCCTTAGTTGTAGTACATTATCAATGTGCTAATTTGTCACGACCCATCCCGCTAACGTGCGGAAACAGGACACGTGGCACACCACCAAGGCTTAACCACCCATTAAGTAACTATACGCAGCGGAAAAGAACTTTAAAACAACCTTGAGTATTTAAAACTTTGGAAAACATTACTCTCCGAGTTGTAAAATCCGTATAAAATTGAAAACGTAATTATATTTCAGATCGGATAAATATATGTTAAAAAGGGTCCCAAAGGTACCCTAAGGACTAACCAAAACATTTAAAATATTTTCGGAAGGTATAGAACAAGAATTCTGGCAGGGGGCATCTCGACCGGTCGAGCGACCCCATTCGACCGGTCAAATGACCCTTTAGCAGAATCCTGCACAAGCTGTAGAATTTTGCATAAGGAATCAAACAACCTTCCTCTTTTTCCTTCCACCAAACATGTTTACCTTTTTAAAACTTCCCCACTATACTAGACTTTCAAGAACATTATTAAGACATGATAATACAAGAAAAGAACAATAAAGGAATAACCTAAGGCTTGTTTGGATTAAAACACAAAAGGACTATTACAATATTCCAAAACTTCGAATTTGACAAGCTAAGTAATCAAAACATGAATCCATGAGTTCGAACTCGTTACAACATAACCAAAAGTAGTTTTATGACATATTACAGCCTTTTAAACCATTCCAAACCTTCTAGGTTGAAGTTAAGAGTTCTAACTTCTCAAAATTTACTTTTACGACATTGGAATTGAAAACAAAAACATATACAAGAGAAGGATCCCCGTCGCTCCCGCGGTCTCACTCCTCACGCTTCTTCTTTCCTTTCTTTCGTTTACCTGTAATGGAGTAAATCTCCACTGCTCAGCTATATGATGAGTGTACAATTCTAAACATATGCTTATATGACAATTCATGCCTTAACTTATCAACACATCAAGAATGGTCTCTAGGGAGAGTAGTACGCGTTCATCCGGTAATAAAACAATGGAATTGATGCCGCGGAGGGCCTTCTCCCTACCACTCATCCAGTGCCCTGGCTGGGCCTTCTCCCACACCATGCACAGTAGCCGTCGCTACTCTAATCCTCCAACATCGAGGAGCTTGCCCCCAGATGAATTTGTACCAAACCCCCCTTCAACCCACGTAGACACATTGCATGATCATATAATCACATATACGTGCTTTCATGGCATTTTCATATGCATAATTAACAGACCTACTTAACACCTGAATTTCGCCTGGATCCAAAATATCAAGTCTGATAATTAAAACATGGAATTTCGTATAATTCATAGGCTTAGAATTCATACCTCGTGCGATTTTCTTATAACTTTGAAGGATGAATTAGGAGACTAATTAAACGTCGGATCTCCGATTACAAGGGATTCCCTTAGACAAGTTTTCCCCAAAATTTCAACATTAGGACTTTTATAAAAACTATGCCAAACAAGGCCTAAGTGGTATCAAAATGAAGTGCTTACCTTAAGGAGCTCAAATATGGAATTTGGAGAAAAACTGACGATCGGAAGGTCATCGATTTGTGTCGGAAAGCTCGTAGCAATCAAATCCCCAAATCTCCCTTCTCTTGATTTCCAATTTAGGTTTGAACTAATGAAATTAATTCATGAGTTCCTATATATAGGCACGACTATCGGGAATTACGTATACCTTCCCACGAGTTCTCAAAATTCCTAATTATTCCCTGAAACGTCGCACACGTCCATTTTATAACTTTACGAGTGAAAATTATCAATTTCAACAGTTTTCGACTAAGTCTCGTTTGGTTCTAAAATTACGTCCGAAAACTAAATTTTGTGAAATCTCTACACAACCTACCTTTTATATAACGTGACACTCACGTTCTCACCACAGTTCTCAAAAAGATATACAACAATACCAAAATTATTACTATGATAATATTGCTAAATAGTTCAATTTTAAAGAAAAAACATTTACTGACTTCGATCTGGTTGTAAGTTTCTACATACAATTCTCTTTTCTTTTATGTTTCAATTTTAGTTAGGCTGCATTGTGAAGCCAGTTATTACTGGTCTGGTTTTGGAAACACGGATTTTCAGGTTTTCTATCATTCACCAGAG
Source organism: Hydrangea macrophylla (assembly GCA_033977485.1). Taxonomy (NCBI): domain Eukaryota; kingdom Viridiplantae; phylum Streptophyta; class Magnoliopsida; order Cornales; family Hydrangeaceae; genus Hydrangea; species Hydrangea macrophylla. The sequence continues at coordinate 51,502,524 of CM066998.1, read as the reverse complement.
TTGATAGATCGGTGTCACTTGAGCAACAAATTGTTTTTCGTTGGTTTAAAACATAAAATCTAAATCCAATCAAAATACTCGAACTTTTGCATTAGCATTTGGGTTCCTCAAATACAGCACCTTGAATTTTTATAAAGCTATTTTATATAGATTTCTCTGTTGTACTTGGGCCTGCACTTGCCCAAGTACAGCAGAGAAATAGAGATTGAAATTTTCCTCTCTTTTGGAGATTTTATGGTGCCACTTGTGTGTATATATTGAATCGTGTCTGTCTTTCTTCCTTACCCTTTTCAGGAAACAACCCAGAGCACTGCCACCATAAACGACTCCTTCACATCAGAGGGACAGCAGCAGGAGTGGCAGTTCAGGTAGAGGGTGGCACAAAAATGATGGTGGCCAGGGGGCGCAGGTATTGTGCCTATTGATTAATTTAGTTAATTAAGCCAGGTGCTTAAAATTGTAGAGACTGGTTCTTATAGTTGGAAACCTTAGGCTGCTTAGGATATGGCTTTGCATTAGGATTTTTTTTCTTCATCTATGTTTATCAATTAACAGATGATGCAGAGAAGAACAATCTTATGCTTCCTTATTTTAAATCCGAAATTTTCGGTACCTCATCCAGTACAACTAACAAAGTATTTTGGACCCAAATTTGGGAAGCATAGCATTTATGCCACAGAGGATGGCCACAGTTCTAAACCAGCATCCCATAAACCAGTTATAGTTTTCTCTGTCACAACAGCTTGGTTGAATTTCAACTTGTGTTTTAAAAAACTTTTACAAAGAGAGTGGTCCCAACTCATTTTTTCCTTGAACTTCAGTGTCTTAGGGAACTTTATGTATAATATGGACCTCCAAATGTTTTGTTTTCATTTTTGAAGATTTTTCTACATTTCAGTCAACAGTACGAACTCTGTTTCTGAGTAACCTCTCTTATTTATGTGATTTCTCTCAATCTGTAACTTCAATAGTGATTTGGCATTTTGATATGTGTTCTAGACACAATAAGGATGATCTCCATAAAAAATTATGAATTAAAAACATTCCTACCCTTACTTTTCCATTTTTACAAGATCAGCTCACAGTTCAGTCCACTATTCACAGGACTGTTGATTTATCTTTTCAGATAGGACAATATGATATAACTGCTGTATGCCCAGGTGGGATTACTTGTGCGATGTAGACCCTTATGTATCATAGAACATAACCTATTTCTTATGATTCCCAAGGCAATCACTCACATGTTGTCACATTGAGTTGACCTGCCTAGGCACCATGACAAGGATGTCTGCTCCGTGCTCACAAAGATATACACAGTAAACCTTATTTGTTGGTCCTAAGACATAGGAGTATGAAAACTTGCTAGACAGTATGATCACCTTCATCACATGTTCCTATCATATACACCTATTTCTCCTAGAAACTCTGTCCATCTGGAAATACCAATTTCTCCCAGAAACCCTTTCTAAATTTCCCAGAAATTCCCAAAACACCAGTTTCTCCCAGAAACTTTGTCCAACTCATCTGGAAATACCAGTTCTCCTAGAAATCCTATCTAAATTTCCCAGAAATTCCCGTCTAAATTTCACAGAAATTCCCAAAACACCTGTTTCTTCCAGAAACCCTGTCTAAATTTCCCAGAAATTCCTAAAAAATACCAGTTCCCAAAAACTCTATCCAAATCTCCCTAAAATGCCCAGATATACCTGTTTCTCCTAGAAACTCTGTCCAATTCACCCAGAAATCCCTGTTTCTCCCAAAAACTCTTTCCAAACTTTCCGAAATATCCCGAAATCCATGTTATCCCTTGGTGATCATACTAAAAAGTAAGGTTAGCACACTTTGTATGGCTAGGACCTTACTTGTTTAACTGCTATCTATTAGAATATAGGAGCATCATATAGATTAGGGCTTGCATCTGCATGCTTGTCTCATGTACATGCACTATTCTCATCAGTCTGCACACATTGTCTCAATCAGTCTATACACAAGTCGGTTCACGTTCGCTAACATCTCTGTCGTTGTCTGTCTAGTCGTCACTATCAGAATCTGATGCACTTCTCCTCTTGAATCTGTAGGTCAGCATAGATTCCTAAAGTCAGCCACTGGGGTCCTAGTCTTGGGTCAGAAGTTCTAATAGCCGAATAGTCAAGGTCAGTCTACCAAAAGCCAGCTTTATGGATCCAAAGAACTTGATGAAGTTGATCAACCAGCAGTCTGATCGGTTGAATCAGGTTTTGAATTTCATGGAAGAATTCCGATAGCAACAACCACAGTACCCACCAGGCTTTCCACCACAGCCATGGTTTGTACCACCACCAACTGCCGCAACTCCGAATCGAGATGGGATTGAGGATTGGTTTAATGGGATCCTGCCTCCCGCAATCGATAAGAGAATTCAAGAGAAGCTAGAACAAGTTGACAAGCTGGAGAATGTGCTAAGAAAGAGCAAGGGGGTTAACGATTACATGCTAGATCTGAAAGGCCTGTTCGAACCCGTCAAAGTAAAACTACCAGAGAACTTCAAAATGCCAGAAATTGATCACTTCGATGGGACCGGGAACCTAAAAAGTCACATCAAGTTGTGCATGAATGTCTTCCAATCTATGGGATGCACTCATGAGCACATAGTTATGCTGTTCCCTCAAACTCCCAAGAATGCCGTACTATCCTGGTTCCTAACTCTTGAAGCCCCCAAGACCCGAGTCTGGGAAGATGTTACTAGAACATTTATTGATCACTACTCTTACAACCAAGAGTTTGATGTCACCATCCGGGACCTATAGACGACTAGGCAGAACATCAATGAGTCCTTCACTGCGTTCTTGAGCAGATGGAGGAATAAAGTGGCCCAAATAATCCACAGATCTGTTAAGAAAGAGCAAGTACGTATGCCAGTCAAGAACATGCAATCAGTATACCACGACAAGCTATTCTACCAATCCATCTCCACATTCGAAGAACTATTTGAAATAGGCACCAGAGTAGAGGATGCCATCAGAGAAGGAAAGTTCAAGAAGGATGAACCCCAACACCAGTCCAAGAGACCTAACTACTCCCTAGACTCCACAGATATCAATGCACTTATCAACCAACCAATGGCCTGCGCCCTCCATCTATACCAGTCCATTTCGCCAAATCGCCCAAAAGGCCCTCGTGAATTCTGCAAACTTGATATTCCCTTTTCCACTGCTTTGGACCACCTACTCAAAAAGAGCTACCTACAGCTCCTCCCTCACAAACCACTACAGGATCCCATACCCTCCCACTATAACATGAGCCTACGATGTGCTTACCACCAAAATCTAGGCCATGCCACCAATCAGTGCAACCGCCTCTGCCATGACATCCAAAATCTTACAGAGGATGTACCCCATCCTAATCCTATCTACTATCTTGGTTTGGACCAACCGCTCAAATGATTCCTTTTCTGATGCCAATGAATGTTGAAGCTACGCAGTAAAGTGATGGTGTCTGGAACTTCTGCTAAAAAAAGAAAAAAAAAAGAATATGTGAGTCACTGTGATACTCCACTTAAGACCAAGTCAAGTCAAATCGAGTCTATTCTATGTTTTGAGTCTAGTTCAAGTTCAGTCTTGTGGTCAAGTCTGTCTCTTTTTAAGTTTGGTTGAGTCTATACCAAGAAATGTAATCCTTCTCTTTTGATGGAATGAAATCTCATTTTTCTTAATCTGATGTGTCTAATCATAAATGCATGAATCACTAAACTGAAATGTTACTTCTTCAAATTACTATGGATATTACTCTGCTAATAAATATTTGCATAAAAACGAATCCTGAAAGGTCAAAGTCAATTTCGCGCTGACACTGATGAGGTGCCGAGAATTGAATAGTCTTAATTTAAGAATTTAAAGATGCTTTTGCTCAAATTTCGAAAAGACATACTTGAAACTGACTTGGGGCTTGCCCAACACCCTTTTTCCACCATTTCAAAGTCTTGAGCCCAATCCAATTGGGAGCCATACAATCTGTCTGATTGAAAGCAGTGCAGACTTAGTCCTTGATGGTAGCCAAACACTTTCAATGAGTTTCTTCTCCCCTTTCAAAAAAAAAAAAATAAAAGAAAAGAAAAAAAAAAGAGAAGAAAAAAGAAAAAGAAAGAAAATAAACGCTCGCTGGGTTGAAAACCCGAAAAGGGCACCTAGGCAAAAGTTAGAGGAAAAAGGGTGTTGATTTCCAAAATCTGACCCTAGCCAGTCAAAATGTTGGAGAAAATTTTGATGAAACAAATGAAAGAATCTTACGCTTCAAGGTACATCATAAAAACGTGCCTAGATCACATTTCAAAAGGCACAGAACGACCACAAATAAATTCCAAGAGCTGACATGCACATTCTGGAATTCTGAGATTACGATTGAAAGATCTCACAAGAATCAATTACATGAAAAGAAAAATTGACTGGCTAGGCGAAAGTGAAAAGTATCAATCCTCAAAATAAAAAGAAAAGAAAAGAAAAGAAAGGGAGATCGAAACTGAATACTCTTATTCAAAGCTACCACAAGTGGCTCAAGTTTTAACTTATTTGACAAATCGTTTGAAAAACCCTTATACCTCAACCTTTCCAAGAACCTTAGCCTTGAACTACGCTCGACCTGATTCCCACTCGAGGATACGTAGGTAACCGCATCGGTTCGGTCGACACCATCATAATCAGCCCCTCTTCTTTCAAGGTACTGGCCCAAACTACGTTGGACCTGATCCCCACTCGGGGGTACGTAGGCAAATTTTTAAAAAGAAAAAAAGGGATGGCTCGCTAGCTTGAAAATCCGAAAGGACGCCTAGGCAAAAATTAGAGCTAAATCCAAAGTGAGCAATAACAAAAGAGAGAAAAGAGCTCTCTAGGTCACCTCACTGGTGCCTAGGCAAAAGTTATGAGCATCTGAGAGACTAAAGTCACGGTCCTTACCTCAAGCTAGAAACCACCTTCTACACTAGGGGCAAACTTCGGGTACCCGCCTTGTTTGCCTAAATTTTACTATCTACCCTTCATACAAGGGACAAACTTCGGTCAACTACCTCGTTTGCCCAAAACCTCCAATAAACCATCGTCCAAACTAGGGGCAAACTTCGGTCACCCACCTCGTTTGCCTGTGAATTCCACTTCTTACACCTCAAACTAAGGGCAAACTCCGTTTGCCTAACAGGCTAACACAATACCTTCACACCAAGGGCGAGTTTTCATGTGACCAAGTTGTTTTGAAAATTTTGAAATAGAGCATCTTTTATTCTAAAAGCTAAGGCACTAATTCAAAGCACTTCCAGGGAGGAGTAGAGAATTGATTAGATCGATAGGGAAGAATTTTCAAAAGCATAGATTTATCAGCAGAGTGCTACCACAAAAAGACAAGAAGTGCACATATAAGAAAAGCAGTACTTCGTTTATAACAAAGACACATTGAATTATGGCAATTTCGGCGCTTCGTGTCATTGCTTTTGACTAGTCAATCCTTATTTGGTTGAGTCAGTAATAAAAGTGTATCAGAGTTCAAGGTTTTATACAAACCAATCGAACTTTCCTTTCCATCATCATTCCTGTTACTTCCATTCATCCTAATGGTCTAAAATGTGTGGGTTTAAAGTGATTCCATATTTTAAAACCTGTGGATACAAGCAGAAGTTTTGAACACCGTTACTGCACTTGTCAATGCTGTAACATGATAAGAGTCCCAAGAATCTCGAGCATTGGTGACACCCTAATCATAGTCATCTGATACAAATTAGTCCGTAAGATCCACTGACTATCTTCCTCCAGTTCCTCAACAACTAAACCAAAATCATGTCACTAATTTCCTTCATCCCCAGCGGATATGCTCTATTCCTAGTGCAAGTATCCCCTCCCCGGCAGAATCTTCTCATCCCCAGCAAAGTCATTCCCAATAGAGCTAGTTCATCTCCAAAAAAAAAAGAGTTTTTTGAACAAATGTGGTGTATCTCAATCAAAACCACATCCTTTCCAAATCCTCAGAAGAAACCATTTTCATCCCAGAAAGGGTCGTTACCTTCCCCATATAATTAGTTCACTTTTAATAGGATTGTCCCCAAAAGAGATGTTTTTCACTCCAACAAGTTCAGTTCATCTTCAATACAATCACTTACTCCATTAGCCATCATAAGAGTCATTTCATCCCTAGCAAATTCAATTTTATCCCCAGCAGGCTTATCGATTAGTACATCATCAGTTCAATCCATGACAGTCATAGTAGTTCTCTATCGACTCATCATCTCGATTAGTACATCGTCAGTCCAATCCATGACAGTCACAGTAGTTCACTGTCGACTCGTCATCTTGATTCGTACATTGTCAGTTCTTCTGATCACGGTTAGTCCAACTGTTGATCCAATTCATGACAGCCACAGTAGTTCACTGTCGACTTGTCATCTCGATTAGTACATCGTCAGTCCAATCTATGATAGTCACAGTAGTTTAATGTTAACTCGTCATCTCGATTAGTACATCATCAGTCCAATCTATGATAGTCACAGTAGTTCACTGTCAACTCGTCATCTCGATTCGTACATCGTCAGTTCTTCTGATCACGGTTAGTCCAACTGCTGATCCAATCCATGATAGTCACAGTAGTTCACTGTCGACTTGTCATCTCAATTCGTGCATCGTTTGTTCTTCTGATCATGGTTAGTCCAATTGTTGATCCGATGCATGCCAGTCACAGTAGTTCACTATTGGTTCGTCACCTAAATTACTGCATCGTCAGTTTTTCTGATCATAGTTAGTCCAACCATTGGTCTAACCAATGACAGTCACAGTAGTTCACTAACTACTCGACATCTCGATTTGTGCATCGTTAGTTCATTAACCATCATTAGTTTATCATCACTCTCACTCAAAATATGTCGTGTTCATCGTTCTTATTCTAAATCTTGGGCTTCCATGTCCATTAATGGGGCTTTCGTGTCCGTCGCTTGACATCTCGAGCATTCATGTCCATCACTTGATGTCTTAGAGCTTCTGCATCCCTCTCTTAAATTCCAGGGCTTCCATGTCTGGCGGTTATCTGTCAAACTTCATCTCCGATTAATGTCCTCTAGGACCCCACATCTGATTACATTCGCTTGTGAAGCACACTTCTCAAAATTTAAAAAGTTTGCCCCGAGACCCAGAGTCTTCAACACCTTGGTATCCTTATCAGGATCAATCATTGCATTAGAATCAAATAAACACTAGCACGACATAAGTCCACTCAGAGTGGCACACACCCCACAGCACCAGCTCATACTCGAATCAGAACACTAGACTCCGGACATAATTCATATCACATCCATGCATTGCATATCATTCTCATAGCATTGCATCAACCTGATTGTTGTGCATTTGCATGTGTTTGTTTCTTTGTGCCCCGAACTACGTCCTGGTCTAATTCCCCTTGGGATACGTAGGCAGCTCACGCAGAGTACGACTAGCACTAGCCTTAACATCAATTTTTCTTGCATTTTTTTGCAGCGTACTTGTTTTTATCCTAAATCTTTACCCTCCAAAAGTCCTGTCTCTTTAAAGCTTTGGCACTCGCTTGTGACACGTGTTGCCTCACAAGTTCGTGCCAAAGAGGGGCAAACTGTAGGCACCCCATTTTGTTGGCTAATAGATTTAGGAGGCCGTAAGCATGTCAAACCTCGGTGATTAGAAAGATCAGATTTTCAGAGATTGCCTCTAACTCTCAATAAGTCAAAGAATTGGCAAAATGACCAAAATGCCACTAGAAGCCTAAAAACTCCCAGTTTGGACCAAAAGTTCTGGAAACATGATACGTCATAAGAAAATTAATAAAATGAGCTTTGAAACAAAAAATTAGATGAAATCGTCAGCTCTCAAAGACCCCCCGAAGTTCCCGGAAAGTCCCCGTTGATCGGTTTGACCCAGGTCTGACCAGGGTTTGACTGAAACCATCTAAATTTGCTTGAAAGTTCCGAGATCATTCTAGATCATGTAAAAAGTACTAAAACGAGTTTTAAAATAAAATCAGATGAAAATGTCAACTCCTGGGAGCTTCCGGAGGTTCCCAAAACATCCTAGAGGTCTTTGATTTGACCAGTTTGACCTAAAAGTTGACTCGGAGACTGGAGCACCGTATCATTTTTCAAACATTTTTCATGGATACTGGAGGTCAATAGCTTTCCAATGGTATATCGCACATACCTTTTGGATTTAAAACGGATTTATTATGAATTTCTGAAGGTAAAAAAGGAGATCAAATCGACTTGTATCGCGAATACCGCAAACCTTTTCAAAGTGAGCTATCTCTGAACTATTTTTTATGAAATGTAGACTCCATTACCTTTCCAACGGTATATCAAAACCTTATTTTGGAGTTTGTATGCATTTTCTGTGAATTTTGGACGAAATAGGGACTTTTTGCGAATACCGGAACCTCTGGGGACCTAAACACAATTATCTGGGCTTTTGAGGAGCAGTGCAGTCGCGGCACTGGCCCACTGCTGCCACGGCACTGGCCCACTGCCGTCGCGGCACTCTCCCCCAGAGAGTCCATTTTTGTAATTTTGTTTGGGGAGTTTTTCATAAATATTAGAAATCAAAACGACGTAGTTTTGGTTCCCAACTTATTTTGGACCAATGGGAGACCATTTTGAACTTTCTAAAATTTCAATTACACCCCCATCTTGGCCTATAAAAGAGACCCTTTGGCTTCCATTTTGAGGAGAAAATGGAAGAGAGTTGAAGTTGTTGGGAGAAAATTAGAGAGTTAGGGAGAAAATAGAGAGAAATAGTAATTTTCTTCTTCAAAATCCAATCAAAATGTGAGTTTCAACTAGTTTTATGAAAACTAAACTTGTTCTTTCAAGCTTTCAACCCATTTTCTTTACATCCTTTGAGTTTCTAATGAGTTAGAGAGTGATGTACTCACCCATATACACATATATGAGAGGTTAAATGCTTGTGGTTCCATCATTGAAAGATCATTGAATATATACTTGTTCTTCTCTCCTACGCCCATTTCTATTTTTATTTTTCTTTTATCATACTTGTATTTCCCTTCTCAATCCCATTTCTATTTTGATTTCTTTACATTCTAGCATAATCTCTTCTCAACCTCCATTTCTATTTTGATTTTGCATCATCTCCCCCTCAACCTCATTTCTATTTTGATTTCTTCTTCTTCTAAGTTCTTGAGGTTTCAAGTATTAAGAGGATATTCTAAGTGGTTACACGGTCATCTCAAGTGTTTAAGTTCATGATTTGAACATCTATTTCAAAACCCCCAATCAAGAACTCAAACTCTATTCTAAAACCCAAATCTATTTTCTTCAAGAATAATCCAAAACAGTGAGCTGTTCAGGTTCAAAGATTTTTTTTGAATTAAATGCTTGAGTTATGATGATAAAACTGCTTGGAAAATCTCCTTAATAAATCATAGTTTGTCCCCAATTTTTTCCCATTAATTATAGAGATGTGAAAGTGCCATTTTTAGATTTTTAAAGTTCATATAAATAATTTGTCTCTTCTCTCACAGATTGTAGTCTGACTTCTTGCATTTGTTTTAGATGTTGTCACCACATAACATGGCCTTTTCTATTTTTCTTTATTTGAACGTCAATGTGTTTTGAAACTCTCTATATCTTTTGACCATCATAAGACTTGATCTTCTATTTATAAAAAATCATACAAAATCAGTCAACAGTGCAGCTTTTGTTTTTGAGGCATGTGTACATTCTTATTTGTTTCTTTTAATCTGTGATATCTATTGAGATTTAGTCTTTTTCTGTGCATTCTAGACACACTAGGGAGGCTCTTTGATTTTTTCCACATTTTCTTAGGCATGTTTTACCTCCCGTTATGATTTTGTAAAGTGATGCACACAGTCTGGACACTATTCACAGCATGCAACTTTTTGACTTTCACACTTTGATGCAACACTCTCTTGTACCATATCATGAATCATCCATCCTCTCATGTTTCATACTCCCATAGATTCTTGCGTTTGGTTTCCAAATAAAACAATGTTTTGCAAATACTTGAGAAGTTCTTGAAATGATTTTGGAATGGATATTCCAAGTGGTTGTAATCTCCATTTAAGGTCTGAAAATACACTCTCGAAACCCCTTTTCTAAAACCCCTCTAAACCCATCACATTTTGATTTCAAGAAACAAAATATTTGTTTTCTCAAAACCTCCCAAACCAGTGAGTTCTTCTACTTGAAAATGGTATTCTAGATTCAATACTTAATGGACGATCATCCTACCACTTGAAAAGTCTTCCAAATTCATTAGAGAACACCCACAATTTTTGGTTAGATTTAAAAACACTTAGAAGGGTTCCATTTCATTCCATCCAGACATTCTATTTTCTCTGTCACAGCAGCTTGGTTGACTTTCAACTTGCTTTTCAGAAAACTTTTACAAATAGAGTGGTCCCAACTCATTTTTCCCTTGAACTTCAGTGTCTTGGGGAACTTTCTGTATAATATGGACCTCCAAATATTTTGTTTTCATTTTCGAAGAATTTTCTACATTTCAGTCAACAGTACAAATTATGTTTTTGAGTAACCTCTCTTGTTTATGTGATTTCTCTCAATCTTTAACATCAATAGTGATTTGGCTTTTTTATATGTGTTGTAGACACAATAAGGATGATCTACATAAAAATCATGAATTATAAACATTCCTAACCTTACTTTTCCATTTTTACAAGATCAGCTCATAGTTCTGTCCACTATTCATAGCAAGCATGTTTTAACTTCAATTCTTTGATTAAATGTTTACATGCATTCCAAATTAGTTCATATCTTACGAAGTAGTTCATACTACATTTGTACATATTCTAAAATGACAATCTTCATTCATTCATGCATATTTTAGACTTCTAAATCACTTTAGGAAATCCATGAACACAAACACACTACTCCTTTGCACATTCTAGGATCATACATTGCATCCATGCAAGATTTGGGGTTTTTGTGACTCTTAATCTAAGAAGATTATAAGGAATGAACTCGATCACATGTTCATGCTCCCCCCGAACTAATCTTCCTTTTTCATCCGTCCCGGGGATTGAGAGGTCATCTTTTCTCAAAGATTAACATGCATCACACTAGCTTGCTAAGCATATTTTTGATTTCTTTGATTATTTGTTTCAAGAACAATTCATGTCCCCCTTTAGATTAGGAAAACTTGATTACTTGATATGTGATTAGACAATTTTTCCTAGGATTTTTTTGTGTGATCTTTAACTTTGCATTGTGTGATATTTGGCTTAGATCTTATGAATGATATCTTATCTTTTGATCTTCGATTTTGATTCCTATGGAATGTAATATACCTATCATAAATATTAATTGTCGAACCAAACATAGTACAAGTTGATTATTTGGATGCTAATTGAGGCCCGTTGAGAGACGGGGCGAGTTGAGGGTGTTTTAGTCTTGACAAAGACTCCTTGCTCTGTCGTACCAAAACCCCGATCCAAGTTCTTTGGTTATGAAGGGCCGGTGCCCTTTATCCATTTGGGTGAGTCAAAGTTAGGTTTCTTGGTTCTTTAAAGACCAAGTGGCGACTCTGTATCTGTTTTCAACTGACCTTACTTTCTTCTTTTCTTTAAACAATTTCAAAAGGAAAATCAATTCCGAAACCCCAGGAAAGAACGCGGGGGGTGGGCTCCCAGAGGCCGCGTGTCCACACCAGTTAGTTGAGAATTTCATAGAAGAGCAAGTGGTCCAAAGTGTCACCATTGCTTGTATTATCAAGGATCGATTTCTGGTTAATAGTCTTTAGTCTCTATTTGCTTCGTGGATTTAGTGAGGAACAAAAGTGAACACACAAGGAAAACATTTTTCTTTGTTTGGTTACCAACGAAATAGAAACGAAAATAAAAATAAAGCTGGGAATAACTTATAAATATTGCATTTAGTGAGTCACTTTCTTCCATGTTCTCTTAGGCTTTTTTTGGTTCATGGATTTCCATGAGGGGAATGAGAGGGGAAAGAAAAACAAGATGGAAAACTAGTACTATCCGGAATCTTGTTTCCTTCACGAAATCTATAAACCAAACAATGACTTAGGTTATATGATATTTTAAAATTTTAACTTTTATAGTAAATTAAATATCAAGAAATACACAAAGGAAAAAAAATTGTTTTCCTTCATTTTCTCTCCCTCAATGAATATGTAAATCGAACAAAGCCTTAGTGTTGGGGAAATCCTATGAAAGATTCGGAATCCTTCAGCTACTATAGTTGGTTAATTTTGCACTCAAAAAGGTTCAATTCCTAATGAATTATAGAACCGGGTGAAAGGAAGTGAATAACTACACATCACTTGTTAGTCTGAACCATAAATAGCCAACTAGTAAACCAAAAGGGGTATTCATCTATTTTGTCAAGGTAAAGGATGGGTAAACAACAATAGGGAACTTCTATGAAACATCCTAGAGGTCGAGAATCTGTCATGCATCACAAGTTACAATATTTTAGCACCACTTTAGTCCCAAAACGTTGTAAGTTGGTGTCAAATTGATGTAACTTTGAAAGCACTTTATTTTTTAAAAACAGCCACTCTGCTTTTAAAGACCACAATTTCATACATGGCACAAACTTTTAACACCAAAACCACTAGAATTTGGAAAGTCTAAAATAGGACTAAGTTTAGTCCAAGTCTCACTTTCTATCAAATCCTCGTGAAAAACCAAGGTCATGTGAGTTTGACAAATAAACAGTTTTACGAGAGTTATTCGATTGGACACGGGCTCTTATCCAAGAAAATGATACTCACCAAACACTTGAATTTATAGAACATATTCACTTAAGAACCATAAAACTGATTCTTTGCTTTCTCAAACAGGCTTTAAACCACTAGGATGTATTGTCGAATTTTGCAAGAATAATAACAGTAGCTTCAAATTTGATGGATCCATCCAACACCCAACATGATAGTATAACTCTCAAAATCAGCAAACCAATTTCCAAAATGCAGGTTAGTTCTATGTTAAGCTACCAACTAAAAACACAATAATATAAGTGATACGAGGACAAAGAAGGGGACCTTTATGTCAAGGTGAATCATTGACGCGGTATATTTGGCTTTGTATTTGCAAAAAGAAATTGCTTTATGCAAGTTAGTGGATTAGGGGTGTTCAAAAAACCAGTCGGACCGAATCGATCGAGCGAAACAGACCGAACCGAACTGAACCGAACCAATTTTTCAGTAATTCGGTGTGTTGGTCGGTGGTCAGTTTAGATATAAGGAGAAACTGAGTATTTGGTTTGGCGTATGGTGTGTAATGTTATTACACCAAAACCGACTGAACCCAAAAATGATATAAATACTTCAAAAAAACCCTAACCCGAACCAATCACTTCACTTTTCCTAAATCTGATCTGAGATATCCCTCTACTCTCCCTCTCTCCCTTCTCACGAACACCATCGCCACCTCCACTCCTCCTCCACCCTACTCCTCTACCACCCTCTTCTTCCACCTTACTACTACCTGCACTAACGGCCAACACCACTACCACGACCATCTTGGCCACTACCACTGTCGATCTTCCACTGCCATTGTCGATCCGCCACCACCACTACTACTACCACCACCATCTCGGCTAGTCTCTTCATTACTCCTCCGTTCGTCTCTTCCAAAACCACCACCACTCGTCTCTTACGAAACCACCATCCCACAATGAGCGGCCACCATCACTACCACCACGATCAGCCGCTGCCACCACTACTCTCAAAAGTCAGATCCTCTCTTGCCATCTCAAAAGGCAAGTGAAATTTGGGTTTTTGTTGATTCATTTTTGATATTTTTTTCATTGATTCCACTCTTTTGGGATCTAGGTAATGAAGGTTGTGTCATTGATTCCTCTCTTTTGGGATCTGGGTAATGAAGGTAGTGCTTATTTGTGTTGATTGCTCTTACTCTCTTACTGCTTATTTGATTTTTTTCATACTATGCATATCAAAGAACATACGAAATATATAAGAAGCAGTAGGTTAACATTTTCCTCTTCTTTGGGTTACTTTTTTTTTTTGGTTGCTGGACTTGACATCATTACGTTGAAAATCTATATTTACTTTACTATTGACATCATTTGGTTACTTTACATTTTTTTGGCTGGATTTGCATCATTAGTTTACTTGTTTTGTTGTTTCAATACTCTCAAAATGCATGTGGCTTGGATAATTATTACTTCACTTGGACCCCCAAATTGCAGAAACATTTTAAAATAGTCATTTCCACATGGTGTAGAAGTCAAATTTGAGTTATACTACTCCTAATTCTTGTTCTAATCTTTTTCAGATGGATGCTTTTGAAATGCCAATCAAACTCCAATCGGGGTCATTTGTAGCAATGAATCTCAACAACATATTTTACTTCATTTGAATTATGTTAATTTAGATGCATTTTTTTCCTTTTAATTGTTGATGAATGTTTTAAATTTTTACTTGTTTTGTTCTTTGTTGTGACAGAAAGGGAAAAAAAGTTTGGAGAATGCATTATGTGGCCCTTTTGCTCTTTTTAACCGAGGGATGTTGAACTTAGTATTTGTTTTAAAAAAAGAAAAAGAAAAGGTTTGGAGAATGTATAAAATTAGTGGCCCAATGTATAAATTAAGTGGCCCAAAATAGTTTGGAGAATTTGGTGCATAAAGCCCAAAATTAGTGGCCCAAAACAGTTTGGAGAATGCTTAAAATCAATCCAATTAAAGCTCAATTAAGCCCAAAATAGTGGCCCATACAAGTGGCCCATCACAATAGCCCACCCTGAACCACCCCGACCAAATCGACCGAAACCGAGTAAATCGAAACCAAGCAAAACCAACCGATCGCCGGTCAATTCTGGTAAACTCAACCTTCACCCCGACCACTTCAGTTCGGTCCTACATTTCCCAAGAATCCCAAGAGTCCAGCCACATCGACCGAATTGATTATCTTCATGCCTAAGGATACTAGATTACCTAGTAGAAAAGATTTTAAAATCACCACAAACCTCCCTTTTTCTTGGGGTTCCTCGTCTCATTTTTCCATTCGTGATGGTTTGTGGAAATGTCATAACATGCATAGGCAGACTAGCCCAAGTGGCAAGTAAAAAGGGGGGGACACAAATTAACTACCCATACCCAAGTAAAGATGCATAACTAGAAGAATGGAAGAGAATAATCAATGGGATTGAGATCCACGATCTAGCTTTATATTAGTAGTGGGTTGGGGAACGAAGGAACTTACTGATTAAATGATTGCGGAGTTCAATCACTTGGCTCAATAGGAAGAATAGGAGTCAGATCTAGTTTTTCTATTTCTCATGTAGCGCTAAGAAGGAAGGGAGGGAAGGTCTATATCTCTAGATAGTGAATGTGCTGACTCTCCTAAAGTAAGTAAGAAAAACCTTAGAGAGTTTTTGCTCCTCTTTTCTACCCCGACATCGGAAATTCATATCTAGCAGACGAAGACACAACTTGTCTTCCATCGTCTTATCTATAGGGATAGAGCAAGCTCGAATGGCTAATATCAAATAAGGGTTTGGGGATAAAGGTCAGAACCATTTCTTGATTCCGTTGAACCTTCACTTTAGTGCCTTTGGCATTTAGTAATGGCTCTATCTCTGAGGGCAATGGCACTGGCACTGGCCAAACTAGCAAGTTATCTTAATAAATAAAATCTTCTTTCAGAGAATCGATTCTTCCTCATCTCTTAGTCCTTCATCTCGTCGGTTTAAATTCGTTACCCTACCCCAGTCAACAGGGTAGTTTCCTAGACCTCTGTCTATATGAACTACCCTGCTCGAAGGGTCGTAGCCCGAACTAACCTAGCTGCAGAGGAAAAGTTTAAATTTTGAGTACTGATCCTAGCTTGGACTAATCTTTGACATAAACCCCTAAGTGTGCTGCCATCGCTTAGACGGCCTTCTTAATCGACTGCTCTCGTACAACCCTTACTATTCTTCTTCTCAAAGCAAACTTTCATACAGGGAAAAGAGTAAGCTCATGAACCAAATTGGACAAGGCTAGAATCTTATGTACACGGGCTCGGCCTTAAATCGATTGACAATCATCTTGGTGATGACCTTATAGGTCACATTACACAAGCTAATTAGTATGAATTGACTAACGTCGGGATGTTTCCTATCCTGGATAAGGGCCCAGAACACTAAAAGGTATGGGAGGATTGACCTAGATACACAAAAGATTCTCGGTATCGAGAGAGATTTGAGATTCCATAAGTAACTCAGTGGATGCACTCTAAGAAGGGGAAGAGTTGACTTTAGTAGTTATCTCAAATCTATCTCAAACAAATCTGCAAATATAGACGGAATAAAACCTTTCATGGTTGACCTTGTTTGAAAAAGCTTACTCAATCTTTGAGAGCAAATGAAAAAGACTTAAAAAATGGAGGAGCTTGATCCAGGTGGGGGTTGGGTTACAGGTGGTGCTCCCTTTATAAAGACTAACAAGGACATAGACTTTTCATTGACAAAGCTCAATGTTATCTTTGAAAATCGGCTTCTTCCTCTACTACGATTTCAGCACTTATACATGTTGATGCACCTTTCAAACCAAGCTCTTGGTGCCTGCTTTAGCTTGTCGGAGGCCATAACGTAAATCGTTTTCTTGAGCTTGCACACCAAGTTAGGATTCCTAGGAGAAGAAAAGCCTGGAGTTGGAGGAGGCTGAATAGAAAAAAAGTACACTAGTATATACTAGTGCAATTTTTTAGTTTCTCCAACCTGATGGGGAATTTGACTCAAGGAAGGCTCAGTAGTGCCGATTGTATCTGTAGCAGATTGTATACTTGCATGGTGTGCCAGTCACTGTTGTATTTGACCGAGATTCTCGATTCACAGCTGATCGGGAGTGAACAATTCCTAATTACATGCCTTCATTCACATTTGGTAGCACTTTCTATCCTGTTTTCTTGTACTTTTATTCCATTTTCTATTTTTTGTCAGGTTTTAGAAGAAAGCAAGAGTTTCAGGCTAAAAAGAGTGTGAAAATAGAGTGAACAAAGTTGAAAAAGCCCCTTCGCACGAGCGGCCCGCTCGCGGGACTTTCCAGAATCGTCCTTGCGCGGCCTGCTCATGCGATATGTAGAAAAAATTGAATTTGCACATTTTTGAGTGCTGAAGACCCCTACACGAACGGAATTGCATTATTACGTCCAGAAATTGAAATGTAGCAGTTTTAGAGGGATTAGGTTTACAAAAGCCTTCCTAATCCCTCTACAACTATATATACATCATTTTAATTCAATTTGGGGTTACACACCATACAATATTTCTTTTGGAGGCAGCTTGGGAGAGGAAAGCAAAAGAACAAAAGATCTAGCTTGAAGGTCTCTAATGGTAACCATCATCTCCATCCTCATATTTTCATCAACTATAGGCAACTAAACACCTATTCTAGGGTTTCAATGAAACCCTAGCCATGTAAAGGGGATATCCTTGCTTTCTTTCTTTAGGATTTTATGTATTTGGATAGTAATTGTATGTTTGAGGATTGTAAATATATAATCGAATTTTGAATGTTAAATAATCAATAATATTTTGGGTTTATTCTTGTCTTAGATTCTCCCTTGTATCTATTGAACTCAATATTCCTTAATTTCTGTGATTGATAGGAATATTTGCATACAATAGTGCTTATTGAATTGCGATGTTTATATCTTTTATGATTCATGCTTAGGAAAGATGGGTTATGCTACACCCTAGTTATAGGTAGACAATTCATGCTAACCGAATATGAGTTATTCTTAGGTTAAACTAGTGATATCTTCTTGTCGATACTACCGGGCTTGTTGCTACGGTAGATCATAACTATCCAATTATAAATCTTAAAGTAGGAAGGATAGACCCCCGATGCATGGTTAGTGGTGGATTTGTAATCCCAGATCTCACTCATTCATATTAAAACAATCTTAAATCTCGCATTCATTTACTTAGTTTTAATCTTAGTATCTTATTTCATAATTTCATAGTTTAATTCATAGTGGTAGTTAAATCAACAATTCATCAAACTTCTGTTTCTATAACTAAATAGATTTAGGTTTCATTAATTAAAGGACAAAAGTAATCCATATCTGTTGTTTCGTCCTTCACTTCCACTACTGCAAATCTTTTAAAGTAGAGTATACTTTTTATCTTGATTATGACGAGATCAATTTTTGGTGCCATTGCCGGGGATTGCAATATTTTTGCCATTAATTTTTAGGATCTAATTTAGTTAGCTAGTAAATATTAGGTTAGATTTTATTTCCTTTATTTTCTAGTTGAATTTTTCAAGTCACTAAAATTATCCTTTGTTTGCAGCTCTCAAGTCATCAAGTCATAGCAAGTTCGAGTGGAGTAGTGGTGCACATCAGCGGAGCTTACGCAAATTCTAAATAAAAATTGCAATAAAATCAAAAATACCAAGTAAATTCGCTGTGTTTTAAATTTTGCATCAAGGCACTGTAAGTCAGGGAGCTGAAACGCATTACTTGCATTAGCTTAGGAGTGGAGTGAGCACGTGCATTATCTAGGAAACCCGTGGCGCTGGGCTATGACACGAATCACTGCATAACAGGATAATTGCATGCATCAAGTAGTGTTGTGTGCCTATTTGATTATTCGCGCAGTTTATTTTCTTATTTGGTTGAGTCAGTCTTTATCGTAGTGTCGTTTTCTTTAGTTTATGTTTGGTACGCATTCGAGTAAACCTGCTTCACACCCTTTGAATCTTGAACTCGAGCGATCCCTTAGAGTCCTTAGGTCGTCAACCCAAGCTTCTAGAGCTCGGTTGAAATCCAAAGCACTCTTAAATGGTTAAAGAAAACTAGAACTATTAAGATCGACCCTATTCCAATGGCCAATTTTGGAAATAATGGGAATAACCAAAATAATGGAGTCAACCCTAACATACCTCAACCTCCGCCTCTAAAAGATTATTTTACTCCTACTGCTTATACGCCACCATCATGCATAGAGTTACCGGAGTTGACTGTGTCTCACTTCAAAATCAAGTCATCAACCATTGCACTCCTTCCGTCTTTTCATGGTTGCGTTAAGGAAGATCCCTACCATTATTTAGAAGAATTTCAAGATATATGTGCTACATTGAAAATTCAAAATTTAACCGATGATGAAGTGAAATTGTGTCTTTTTCCATTTCCTCTTAAGGATAAAGCTAAGTATTGGCTCCAATCTCTGGAGCCAACCTCCATAAGAACATGGGATGGGCTGCATACTGACTTCCTATAAAAGTTTTTCCCCATCACTCGAACTAATCAAATTCGTAAATCTATAACGAACTTCACAATGCAAGATTGTGAAACACTATACGATATGTGGGAACAATTTAAAGAACTTCTACGCTTTTATCCTCATCATCAAATCCCTAAATGGCAATTAGCACAAGTTTTCTACGAGGGACTTGTTCCCTCTGTTTGCAACACAGTCAATATTGTTTGTGCAGGGATGTTCCTCCACAAAAGTGCCGACGAAGCTTGGAAAATATTTGAAACTTTAAACGAAAACTCAATGCATCAAGCTGTGTGTGTACGTCCCGAGGGATACCTTCCATCGCAACCTAAATGAGAGGCAAAGGTTGAGTCAGGTCATTCAATTGAAATTCAAGAACTATCTAGGAAACTTGACCAACTGATGATGATGGGCAAAATGCAGGGCCCACCTCCTGTCGAAATATGTCAATTATGTTCCGATCCATCTCATTCTACTTATATGTCCATTTGCTCCACAATTTCCAGAAATTGTGGAAAAATATATCAATGTTGTTCAACAATTCCAAAGACCGAATTATAACCCTGCTGGCTATAAACCGGACACGACATGAAAACCTCACCCAAACCTCTCATGGAGGTCTAATAGTGATAGACCATATGCATCCCAAAAACCAGAGACGGCGAACTTTCCTAATGTATATAGGCCTCAGCCTAATCAATACCAACAACCTCCCTTCCGTGCTAATCCTCCAAGGGATAAATCTTTTGAGGAGAGTGTGTTGGCATCTTTGAAAAACTTAGAGGCCCAATCTCAGTCGTAGTCTCAACTCGTGAACTCCCATACACAATCTATTGCTAAACTAGAATCCCAAATGGGGCAACTATCTAATACGTTAAATCGTTGTAACGAAGGAAAGTTACCGAGTCAACCGCTTCAGAACTCAAAAGGGCAATATAAAGTAGGTACAACAAGTGACCATGTGAATGCGGTATCCACAAGAACAACTGAGCGTCTTGAGGAGGTCAAAAGATATGAATAATAATAAAGTCATAAAGGACCCTAATCCATCAGTGCCTAGTGCAACTAACGTAACAAACCCATCGAATTACGTGCCTAGGATGCCGTTTACCCCAGGCGTAGATGTCCTGTGTCACTTCACAAGGAAAGGTACAAGATCGGAAGATATCTTGGAAACCTTTAAGGAAGTAAAAAATTAATATTCCGCTTTTGGATGAAATTAAACAGATACCTCCTTATGCTAAATTTCTAAAGGACTTGTGTACTCAAAAGAGGAAATCTCAAAATCACCTATCTAAAAAGGACTTTTTAATAGAGAAGTTCAGTTCTATATTTCAACAAAATACACTTAAATATAAGGATCCAAGTACATCGACAATCGCGTGTCATACAGGTGATAAATATATCTTCCGGGCCCTTCTCGATCTTGGAGCAAGCGTAAACCTACTCCCGTACACAGTATATGAACATCTTGGCCTAGGTAAACAAAAACCAACTGCTGCTACCTTACAGCTAGCAGACCGTTCCCCTAAAGTTCCACGAGGTGTGATATAAGACGTTTTGGTAAAGGTAGATAGGTACTACTACCCGATCGATTTCATTGTACTTAATACAAAACCAGTCCTTGATGATAATAAACACGTCCTGGTTATCCTAGTACGTCCTTTCTTAGCTACTGCCAATTACTTTATAAATTATAGGACTGGGTTATGGATATCACGTTTGGAAATATGACCGTTTGTCTTAATGTATTTAACGCACCAAATCAACCTCATAGGGATGACGACGAGGCGGATTGTTACTCATTAGATTTAATTGATGAATTAGTAGAAGAGGCATCTCCTTTTATATTAAATAAAGAAGCCTGGAGCATGTTTATCGCATTTTAACTTTAATGACTTTGACATTGATACAAACTTCAAAGAATTAAATAACCAATTAGAATTAGTGAACATGACAAGCGTATTTCCATGGATGCCCAAGATAGAGGCTCTTCCTCCTCTTGCACATGAACCTGCACTACCGTCCATCGAGTGACCGCCAGCGCTTAAACTAAAACCGTTACCAAACTCTCTTAAATATGTATTTCTAGGACCTAATACTACACTCCCGGTCATAATTGCATCAAATTTATCTATGGATCAAGAGGTACAACTATTAAAAGTCCTAGGTGATCATAAAAAAGCGATTGGTTGGACGGTAGCTGACATAAAAGGAATTAACCCGTTTGTTTGCATGCATCGAATAAACCTAGAAGAAAACGCTAAACCTTCTCGTGAAATGCAAAGACGTTTGAACCCTAATATGATAGAGGTAGTAATGAAAGAGATGATTAAGCTTTTAGATGCGGGCATTATTTATCCGATTTCTGATAGTAATTGGGGCTGCCCCACTGGTTGTCCCAAAGAAATCGGGCATCACGGTCATGCCAAATGAAAAAGGTGTGCTCATACGCACCTGTCAAACTACTGGTTGGTGGGTATGTATTGACTATCGTAAACTTAACACCATGTGTGGACACGTGGAATTCCACCTCTTTCTGTTTGAGATTGTTTTGGAAAAGGAAAAGAAAAGGTCTGTTGAAAACAGATACAGAGTCGCCACTTGGTCTTTAAGGAACCAAGAAACCTAATTTGACTTACCCAAGCGGATAAGGGGCACCGGCCCTTCATAACCCAAGAACTTGGTTCGGGGTTTTGGTACGAGAGAGGAAGGAGCCTTTGTCACGACTAAAACACCCTCAACTCGCCCCGC
Organism: Hydrangea macrophylla; assembly: GCA_033977485.1. NCBI lineage: Eukaryota > Viridiplantae > Streptophyta > Magnoliopsida > Cornales > Hydrangeaceae > Hydrangea > Hydrangea macrophylla. Next base: position 51,480,552 of record CM066998.1, on the reverse strand, counting down.
CTTTCGACGGGCTGCAATTAGCATCTAAATGATCATCTTATACTATGTATGGTTCGGCAAATAATACTATGATAGTATATTACATCACATAAGAAACTTGAAAATGGAAGATCTAAAGATAAAATATCATTCATAAGATCTAAGTCAAATATCATGCAATGTAAAGTAAAAGATCACACAAATAAACCTAGGAAAAATCGTCTAATCATGTATCAAGTAATTAATTTTCCTTAATCTAAAGGGGACATGAATTGTTCTTGAAACAAATAAACAAAGAAACCAAAGTATGCTTAGCAAGCTAGTATGATGCATGTTATTCTTTGAGAAAAGAAGACCTCTCAATCCCCGGGACGGATGAGAAAGGACGATTAGATCGAGGGGAAGCATGAACGTGTGATCATGATCATTCCTTATAATCTTCTTAGATTAAGAGTTACAAAAATCCCAAATCTTACATGAATGCAATGCATGTATCTAAAATGTGCCAAGGTTGTAGTGTGCTTTGTGTTCATGGATTCCTAGAATGACTTAGAAGTCTAAAATGTGTATGAATGGATGAATTAAATCAACATGGGACATGTACAAATGTAGTATGAACTACTTCCTAAGATATGAACTAATTTGGAATGCATATGAGCATCAAATCAAAGAATGAAAGTTGAAATGTGCTTGCTGTGAATAGTGGACAGAACAGTAGCATGATCTTTTGGAATTTGAAAAGAGGGGTTAGGAATGTTTTAAATGCATGATATTTTATGGAGATGTTCCTTATTGTGTCCAGAACACAACCCAAAAGGCCAATCTTGAATAGCTATCACAGATTGAGAGAAATCATATAAACAATGAAGGTCACTCAGAAACAGAGTCCGTACCGTCGACTGAAATGTTGAAAAATCTTAGAAAATGAAAACTAATGATCTAATGGCCCATTTTATACAGAACGTTTCCTAAGACATTGAAGTTAAAGGAAAAAATAAGTTAGGACCACCCCTTTTGGAAAAGGTTTCTGAAAAAGAAGTTGGAAGTGGACTTAGCTGCTGTGACAGAAAAAATAGGATGTCTGGAAGGAATGTTGGGATCCAAATGGACCATTTCCAAGTACTTCCAAGTCAAACTAGAAATCATGGGTGTTCTCCAATGAGTTGGGAAGACTTTCCAAGTGGCCTTATATCCATACGTTGAGTATTGAGTCCTAGAGAAATCTTTGAACTCAACTCACTCACTGTTTTGACTCATTATTTTGAAGATTTTGGGGAAAACAAGGTTTTGTTTTTTGAAACCAAAATGAGAAGGATTGAGAGGGGTTTTGAAAACATATTTTTTTATACTCAATAAGGATTATAGCCACTTAAAATGCCAACATCAAACTCATCATCAAGAACCTCCAAGATAGTTGGAGAGATTTATTTTTATTTTGAACATAACTTAAATACATTTCAAGAATACCTTGGAAGTATTGAGGTTATGATCATCATCTATCAAACATGTTTTTGAGGTCAAGAGCTACTATCCATAAGGATTTACTCTCCCCAAACTTCATGTCATCACTTAGATGATGATGAACTAGTAAGTAAATAAAGAAAAATAAAAAGAAATGAGGTAAGAAGGGATGAACACATATATAAACAAGCAAGTAAATAGCAATCAATAGATGATAATCAATGTGATTTTGGACTTGTAGCTTGGTGTTTCACTCATGTATTTTGACATTTGGACATGGAAGTAGCTTCCTATCTCATGAATTCTCAAGAATGAGGGTTGGAGTGGACTTTGAATGTGAAGTATATAGAAGGATGATGGAAGAAAACAAGAATAAAACTCACTTTCTTATGGAAAATCAATGGGAGAAGCTCCCTTTCTCTCTTCTAAACCTATCTCTATCTCTCTTCTTCTCTACAACTTTTCAAGCTTTGCACTTGGCCCCCCAAAAATGAAGAGCAATGGGGGGTTTATATAGGCTAATTTTGGGTGGTTTTGGAGTTTTTGAAGTACTCCCATTGGTCCCAAACAACTGTGAACACAAAACTATGTCGTTTTGACTTTCAATTAATCAAATTGGACCCCAAAAAAATTTACAAAAATGGACTCTGCGAGGGTTGAGTGCCGCGGCGGCACTGCTCCTCAGACGTCCAGAAATTTACGTTTAGGCCCCAGAGGTTCCGGTATTCGCGAAAAGGCCCTATTTTGTCTGAAATTCACAGAAAATGCGTATGAACTCCAAACTGAGGTTGTAATATACCGTTGGAAATGTAATGGAGTCTAATTTACATAAAAAATATTTTGGGGATAGGTCACTTTGAAAAGTTTTGCGGTATTCGCGATAAAAGCCGATTTGATCGACTTTTTTGCCTTTGGAAATTCATAATAAATTCGTTTTAGATCCAGAAATTATGTGCGATATACCGTTGGAAAGCTATTGACCTCTAGTATCTGTGAAAAATGTTTGAAAAATGTTACGGTGCCCCAGTTCTAAAGTCAAATTTTGGTCAAACTGGTCAAACCTGGGATTCCCGGGAAGTTCTGGGAACTTCCGGGAGCTCCTAGGAGCTGACGTTTTCGCTCGATTTTCTTTTAAAACTCATTTTAATACTTTTCTAATGATTCCGGTGAATTCAGATGATTTTGGTCAAACCTGGTCAAACTTTGGTCAAACCTGGTCAAACCTTGGTCAAACCGGTCAACGGGGAGTTTCCGGGAACTTCCGGGGGTCTCTGGGAGCTGACGATTTCATCCGATTTTCTTTTAAAACTCATTTGAATACTTTTCTTACGACATAGCATGTTTCCAGAACTTTGGGACCAAATCTGGGAGTTTTCTGGCTTTCAGGGGCATTTTGGTCATTCTGAGCATTTTGAGAAATAAAACCAACTTCCAGGAGTCCTTTTGAGTCCTTTTTCGATCATTGTGAACCACCAAGCTATGGGTCTCGTAAATCTGATAGCCGAGAAAATGGGGTGTCTACCGTTTGCCCCTCTTTGGCATGAACTTGCGAGGCAACGCATATCGCAAGCGAGTGCCAAAGCTTCGAAGAGACAGGACTTTTTGGAGGCTATAGATTTAGGATAAAAGCGTTGCAAAAGATGCAAGGATGATGCTGAAGCTAGCGTTGGTCGTGCTCTGCGTGAGCTGCCTATGTATCCCAAAGGGAATCAGACCAGGACGTAGTTCAGGGCACAAGGGGACCAATCACACATGCACATATACAACAATCAGGCGGATGCTATGCTAATGGAGTGATATGTAATGCATGGATGTGATATGATTGTGTACCTGAGTTCTATCATGCCTAGTGTTCTGATCCTAGTATGAGCAAGTGCTGTGGGGTATGCCACTCCGAGTGGGCTGCTATTGTGCTAGTGTTTGCGACTGTGATGTGGTGGATGACTCGGATAAAGACATCAAGGTTTAGAAGACTCTGGGTTTAGGGGCAACCTTTTGGAACTTGGGAAGTGTGCTTTGCAAACGAGTGAGATAGATCAGATGTGCTTTGTTTAGAAGACGACAGCCAAAGGTGACCGAGGGATCTTGTGATAAAGCTATGAAAATGGACAGATGAGAAAACTCTTGATAATCAGGAGATCTGGATGCGGGCGATGTTCTGATTGTTCCTGACGGCCGATTTTCGGGAGTCGGTTCCTCTTTTGTTACTTTCTGCTGAGGGTAGTAGGAGCTAGTATCTTTCCGTATCTATCCTCGGGGGGTGATGCGGGGTTCTCGGAGAATCTCTCTTTTCTTGATCGGGGAACCAGGACCCATCTCTGAATCTCTCATGGCTGATCAAATCTTTCGGTGCTCAATCCAAGAGGGCCGGTTGGGGCCTCTGGGAGCTGGTATCTTTCTATTTCTGTCCTCGTGGGATGATGTAGGGTTCTCGGAGAATCTCTCTTTTCATGATCGGGAACCAGGACCCATCTCTGAATCTCTCACGGCTGATCAAATCTTTCGGCGCTCAATCCAAGAGGGCCGGTCGGGGCCTCCGGGAGCTGGTATCTTTCTATTTCTGTCCTCGGGGAATAATGTAGGGTTCTCGGAGAATCTCTTTTTCCTTGATCGGGAAACCAGGACCCATCTCTGAATCTCTCACAGCTGATCAAATCTTTCGGCGCTCAATCCAAGAGGGCCGGTCGGGGCCTCCGGGAGCTAGGGTTCTTGGAGAATCTCTTTTTCCTTGATCGGAGAACCAGGATCCATCTCTGAATCTCTCAAGGCTGATCAAATCTTTCGGCACTCAATCCAAGAGGGCCGGTCGGGGCCTCCGGGAGCTGGTATCTGTCTGTTTCTGTCCTCGGAGGATGATGTAGGGTTCTTGGAGAATCTCTTTTTCCTTGATCGGGGAACCAGGATCCATCTCTGAATCTCTCACGGCTGATCAAATCTTTCGGCGCTCAATCCAAGAGGGCCGGTCGGGGCCTCCGGGAGCTGGTATCTGTCTGTTTCTGTCCTCGGAGGATGATGTACTCTGCTAGGAAGAAGGGAATACGTCCATTAAATGGGAGTAAAGGTATCATTCTATTTGTGATGAGGGATACAGAGATGGTCCGCGGCAGTTAAGGTTTTGAAAGAGGAGGGTGATCAACAATCACTCATGGACTTATGTTGCTAGGATGAAAGAAGATCATCAACAGCCACTCATGGACTTATGTTGCAATGAAGAAAGATGAAAGATCAACAGCCACTTATGGACTTATGTTGCTAGGATGAAAGAAGATCATCAACAACCACTCATGGACTTATGTTGCATGAACGAAAGATGAAAGATCAACAGCCACTCATGGACTTATGTTGCTAGGATGAAAGAAGATCATCAATAGCCACTCATGGACTTATGTTGCATGAAGAAAGATGAAAGATCAACAGCCACTCATGGACTTATGTTGCTAAGAGAAAAGAAGATCATCAATAGCCACTCATGGACTTATGTTGCTAGGAGAAAGGAAGATCATCAACAGCCACTCATGGACTTATGTTGCATGAAGAAAGATGAAAGATCAACAGCCACTCATGGACTTATGTTGCTAGGAGAAAGGAAGATCATCAACAGCCACTCATGGACTTATGTTGCATGAACAAAGATGAAAGATCAATAGCCACTCATGGACTTATGTTGCTAGGAGAAAGGAAGATCATCAACAGCCACTCATGGACTTATGTTGCATGAAGAAAGATGAGAGATCAATAGCCACTCATGGACTTATGTTGCTAGGATGAAAGAAGATCATCAACAGCCACTCAGGGACTTATGTTGCACGAACAAAGGGAGGTAATCAACAGCCACTCATGGACTTATGTTGCATGAAGGAAGATGAACAGCCACTCATGGACTTATGTTGCAAGGAGATGATAGTCAACTTTCGATGGTTTGGAAAGGGATAAAATTCGCATTCACCCTAAGTTTGGACGTTTCTCATGCTGATGCCTTAACTGGTGCAGTAATGGTGTTTGGTACTTCTGCTTGTATTGGCATTGGAATGCTCTTTATAACTTGATTTGAACAAATTCATTATTTGTCACTATTGGCTTACACATTTGAGACTACGACCGACTCTTTTCCTGAAAAAGACTGACAGACACCGACACGCGAGGGTGACACATTCGACACTGAAATGAAACAAGCTCGACTTGCCAAAACCTAATGTGCTCTTGTCATAAATGATGTACCATCTCTCTTTTGGTGTTCACCCCTCATCTTAACATGGTAGCACTTTGCTGATAAATCTGATTTTTTTTTTAAAATTCTTCCCTAGTGATCTAGTCAATTTTCTACTTCTCCCAGGAAGTGCTTTGAATTAGTGCCTTAGCTTTTAGAGTAAAAGATGCTCTATTTCATAATTTTCAAAACAACTTGGTAACTTGAAAACTCACCCTCGGTGTGAAGGGATTGTGGTAGGCAAACGGAGTTTGCCCCTAGTTTGAGGTGTACAAAGTGGGATTCATAAGCAAACGAGGTGGGTGACCGAAGTTTGCCCCTAGTTTGGATGATGGTTTATTGGAGGTTTTGGGCAAACGAGGTAGGTGACCGAAGTTTGCCCCTTGTGTGAAAGGTAGATAGTAAAAGTTAGGCAAACGAGGTGGGTAGCCGAAGTTTGCCCCTAGTGTGGAAGGTGTTTTTCTGGCTTGAAGCATGAACCGTGACTTTAATCTCTCAAATGCTCATAACTTTTGCCTAGGCACCAGTGAGGTGACCTAGCAAGCTCTTTTCTCTCTTTTGTTATTGCTCACCTTGGATTTAACTCTAATTTTTGCCTAGGCATTCTTTCGGATTTTCGACCTAACGAGCCATCCCTTTTTTTTTTTTTGAAAGTCTGCCTACGTACCCCTAAGTGGGGATCAGGTCCAACGTAGTTCGGGCCATGGTCGGAAAGAAGCGGGTTGATTTTTAGGTAGGTGGGGTGACCGAACCATTGTGGTTGCCTACGTATCCCTGAGCGGGAATCAGGTCGAGCGTAGTTCAAGGCAGGGCTTGAAGGAAATTGGTTTGATTATGATGGTGTCGACCGAACCGATGTGGTTGCCTACGTATCCCCGAGTGGGAATCAGGTCGAGCGTAGTTCAAGGCAAGGCTTGAAGGAAATTGGGTATGAGGGTTTTCCAAACCAATCGTCAAATAAGTTCAAACTTGGTAGCCTTGAAGAGGAGGATTCAGTTTCCATCTCCCTTTCTTTTCTTTTTCTTTTTCTTTTTGTTTTGAGGATTGATCCTTTTCACTTTCGCCTAGCTAGTCAATTTTGCTTTTTAATGTAGTCGATTCTTGTGAGATATTTCAATCGTAATCTTAGAATTCCAGAATGTGCATGTCAGCTCTCAGAATTTATTTGTGGTCATTCCGTGCCGTTTGAAATGTGATTTTGGCACGTTCTTAAGATGTATCTTGAAGCGTATGATTCTCTCATCAAAATTTTCTCCAACATTTTGACTGGCTAGGGTCAGATTTTGGAAATCAACACCTTTTTCAGCTCTAACTTTTGCCTCGGTGCCCTTTCGGATTTTCAACCTAGCGAGCTTTTTCTTTTCTTTTCTTTTTCTTTCTTTTTTTTTGTGTTTTTTTTTTTTGAAAGTGGAGATGAAACTCACTGAAATGTTTGGCTACCATCAAGGGCTAAGTTTGAATTGCTTTCAATCGGACAGATTGCGTGGCTCTTGATTGGACTGGGCTCAAGGCTTTAAAATGGTGGAAAAGGGTGTTGGGCAAGCCCCAAATCAGTTCCAAGTGTGTCTTTTCGAGATATTTGAGCAAAAGCATCTTTGAATTCTTAAAGTAAGACTATTCAATTCTCGGTTCTTCATCGGTGTCAGCGCAAAATTGATTTTGACCTTTTCAGGATTTTTTTGTTTGAGTAAAAAAAATTACCTTTTTTTTTAGCACAGTAATATCCATGGTAATTTGAAAAGTGACACTTCAGTTCAGCGATTCATGCATCTATGACTAGGCACATCAGATTAGGCAAAATGAGACTTCATTCCATCAGTAACTTAATGACAGACAGACTCGACCACAAGAATAAACATACAACAGACTCGACTAGACTCGACCTGGTCTCAAATGGAATGTCACAGTGACTCACTTATTCTTTTTATTTCTTTTTTTTTCTAAAGAGCATCTTCATTTGGTTTTCTAGCAAGAGTCCCAAACACCATCACTTCACCGGCACATGCTCAACATTTATGGTCCTCAGCGAAGGGGATCATTTAAACGGATAGGTCAAGGGTTGGTCGAGACCGAGGTAGTGGATTGGATTGGGGTGCGGTGCATCATCTAAGAGATCCTTAATTGAGTGATGGAGCCTCTTACAGTTGTCGGTCTCATTGTTGGGTTTGTGCCCTCAAACCATTACTTTATGTATGAGATATTGACATTTTAATATATGGATATCAGCTTTACATTTCATTGTGTATGTTCTTTTCATGAGATGATTGTTAATCCTTAAGTATTATAGTAAGTAATTTGTGTGTGTATGAGATGCACACAAGTGAGATACGAATTACTATTCTTTAATACTTAGAATGTGTCACAGTGGATGATGAGACTGGATACCTCATCAAGTCTACACTGTAGCATAATTAACTACCATTGGATGGAGTGATTAATCTCAATCACTAGAGTGTATCTCTTAGTTGATATGCTAGTGCTTATAGTGCATTGACGGACCTGAGTTTCCTATTGACGCTTAAGACTGTCAAACAGTCAATAGGAACTCATAACTTGTATAAGGTACGTGTTCTCAATCTTGAGACGATTATGAACACAGACTGTGGATATGACTGCTTTGACTTACCAATCAGTGAGGTCTATAAAAGATCAACACCTGGGTATCTTGGGTATGTCATGTTCATAGGCTTGTGAACATATATTGTCAAGATAGAATCTACCCTCTGTTTCAGAGTAAGCATTCCCTTGAGAATGTCACCAAGTCGATTACTGAGTACTGCAGTCTTGTTGATAAGAGTTATCAACATGTTTGGTAATCATGAGAGGTGAATGGGACTCAAGGAATACAAGAAGTAATCATGATTCAGGTTGACAGTAACAGTTATCCGACTACCTGAATATGATTACGAATGCTGACGGTAGAGGGACATTAGTACACCATACAAGTGTAGTTATCGCTTCGGATATGTTCTTTTGCGTTGGAGTTCAGTTATCGTTTTATAGTGGAATAAACTTTAACTGACCAGTTAGTTAGTTTGCTGATCAAAGAGTTTGGTCATGGTAATTAACAAACTGGTCTGAGCCAACAATAAAGAGCCTAGGAGGTCCCACTCTTAGCTCCGCCAGGATGCTTGGAAAGATGCTTGAGGATGATGTCCAGACAGGTTCGATCGATCGAAGATGTCTCGATCGATTGAAGTCTGCAGGTTCGATCGATCGAAGATGGTTCGATCGATCGAATGTTCGATCGATCGAAGGCACTTCGATCGCTCGAAGTCTAGGTCGGTTCTGGGAATCTATAAATAGGGCAGCTGCGTTCTGGAAAAAGTTGTTCGTCGTTTTGAACGTCAGAAGCTGCAGAAACTGTTTTGGAACCCCAAAACCTTCTCTATCCTCTCTATTAGGGTTCCCACCAACCCTAGTCTTTCTGGCAGGCATCCGCAGGAGTCATAAGGGTGAAGATCATCTAGTGGAGGCTGCTGGAAGTTAAAGATCAGAATTGGGTTCAAGACACTAAGGTATAACTCGTGTCCCCTCTTGTGCGCATCTGTAGAATTGATGAGTAGTAGATCCGGGCATGCCAATAAAGTTTCATAACTTGATTTTTCAGCTGCGCGTTTAAACTTTCCATTTAAACCTATTTTTCCTACACTCATGGCCTTGGTCTTGGTGATAATCACAATACTTGGATTCAATATACCCAGGAGGTGGGTGATTAGGAGGCTTACTGGGCTCCAAAGGTACAAGGTGGCCCTTTTGAACAAGGTGATTGAGAGCAGAGGATAAGCTCATGTCAAGTGGTGTGAAGACTCTTTGGTTTCCTTTCTTGTGCCTCTTACTATAGTCATTTTGGCTTGATGATGGGCTTAAGGTATTGACATCTAGGCTCTGTTGATCTTCACCAAAGGTGTGGGGTCTCTTCTCCTTTTTCAGTGACCCAGCTCCATTGATCTTGCCTTCACAGATAGCATCCTCGATTCTAGTCCCAACCTCAAACAACTCTTCAAATGTTGAGATGGACTGGTAGAATAGTTTTTCATGGTATACTGGTTGTAGGTTCTTGACCAGCATACGTACTTGCTCTTTCTCAATAGGCCTGTGGATCATTTGGGCTACTTTATTCCTCCATCTACTCAAGAATGCAGCGAAGGACTCATTAAAATTCTGCCTGGTAGTTTCCAGATCTCGGATGGTGACATCAAGCTCTTGGTTGTAGGAGTAGTGATCAATGAAAGTTCTAGCAACATCTTCCCAAACTCGGGTCTTGGGAGTTTCAAGGGTTAGGAACCAAAATAGTGCGGCTTTCTGGAGGGTTTGAGGGAACAGCATAGCTATGTGCTCATGGGTGCAGCCCATTGACTGGAAAATGCTCATACAAAACTTCACGTGGCTCTTCGAATTTCCAGTTCCGTCAAAACGGTCAATTTCAGGCATCTTGAAGTTCTCGGGTAGCCTCACCTTGTTGGGCTCAAATAATCCTTCCAGATCTAACATGTAATCGTCGACCCCCTTACTCTTCCTTAGTATGTTCTCAAACTTTTCGACCTTGTCCATTTTCTCTTGTAGCTTTTTCTCATATGCTGGCGGCGGGACCCCCTGAAACCATTCTTCTTCTCCATTATTTTCGGGAGGTGGTCCAAATCCAGGTGGTGGTGGTGGCATGAACCCAGGTGGGTACTGTGGCTGCTGCTGTCGGAACTCTTCCATAAATTTCAGAACTTGAGTCAGCCGATCTGACAGTTCAGTGACCTTGGCTTCCAAAGTTTCTTGATTCATGTTGAATTTTCTCGGCGGACTGATTCTAACCAAATGACTGCTCGAACTTCTGACCCAGGATATGGGGATCTCAGAGGCTGACTTTGGGAATCTATAATGACCTATAGATTCGAGAGGAGAGGTGTATCAGATTCTGATAGGGATGACTTAGAGAGACAATGACAGTGATGTTAAGGAAGATGGACCGGCTTATGTACAGACTGACTGAGATAGTGTGCGCAGACTGATGAGAATGGTGCATGCACATGAGACAAGCATGCGGATGTAAGCCCTAATCTATATGATGCTCCTATTTCTAACAGATAGCAGTTAAACAAATAAGGTCCTAGCCATACAGAGTGTGCTAACCTTACTTTCCAGTATGATCACCAAGGGATAACAGGGATTTCCGGGATACTTCGGGAATTTTGGACAGAGTTTCTGGGAGAAACAGGGATTCGGAAGATTCGGAGAAATTTCTAGAAGTCATTTGAGTTTCTAGGAGAAATAGGAATTTCTGGTTGATTTGGACTGAGCTTCTAGGAGAAACTGGTATTTTGGGCATTTCTGAGAAATGTGGATAGAGTTTCTAGGAGAAACAAGTATATCTGGGCATTTCTGGGTGACTTGGGCAGAGTTTTTAGGAGGAACAAGTACTATGGGTATTTCTGGGAAATTTGGATAGAGTTTCTAGGAGAAACAAGTATATCTGGGCATTTCTAGGTGATTTGGGCAGAGATGCTGGGATTTTTGGAGAATCCGGGAGGTTTGGGCAGAGCTTCTGGGAAAACAGGTACTTTGGGTATTTCTAGGAAATTAGGATAGAGTTTCTGGGAGAAACTTGTATATCTAAGAAGATAGGACAGAGTTTCTGGGAGGAACTGGCATATCTGGGAGATTTAGACAGAGTTTCTGGGAAGCACTGGTTAATATGGTTATATATGGGATATCTGAACAGAGTTTCTGGGAGAAACTGGTTAGTACAGTTATATCTGGGATATCTGAACAGAGTTTCTGGGAGAAACTGGTTAGCACGGTTATATCTGCGATATCTGGGCAGAGTTTCTGGGAAGAACTGGTTAATATGGTTATATTCGGGATATCTGGGAGAAACTGGTTAATATGGTTATATCTGGGATATCTGGATAGAGTTTTTGGAAGAAACTGGTTAATATGGTGATAGTGATCATACTGTCTAGCAGGTTTTCATACTCCTATGTCTTAGGAGCAACAAACAAGGTTTGCGGTGTATATCTTTGTAAGCATGGAGCAGACATCTTTGTCATGGTGCCTAGGCAGGTCAACTCAATGTGATCACATGTGAGTGATTGCCTTGGGGATCATAAGAAAGAGGTTCTGCCTCATGCCACATAAGCATCTACACCGCGCAGGTAATCCCACAAGGGCATACAGCAGTTATATCACATTGTCCTATCTGAAAAGATAAATCAACAGCCCTATGAAAGGTTCTACAGGAATCTATATGCAAAGGCTGGGTCTAGTCAAAGAGGGTCTATTGACGAGAGTTCCAATATACCGTCAGGGAGACAGTACGGAGGTTTTTACTCTTTTTGATATACCTTGGAAGGTACAGTATCAACGGTGACTTGTGCCCTAGCACAGCAAGACCTGAACAATGTCAGCGCCGCGTTTCAGACACCGTCAGGAGGGGAAATGCAGCGTGCAATGTGGTGAACCAGACACAGTAAAAAGATGATTTTAAGGATGCTTCTTATGAGTCAAACCTCTGTATTATTTTGTTTTAAAAATAAATATCCCCAGCAGAGTCGCCAGATTGTGGACACGCGGAATTCCACCTCTTTCTGTTTGAGATTTTTTTGGAAAAGGAAAAGAAAAGGTCTGTTGAAAACAGATACAGAGTCGCCACTTGGTCTTTAAGGAACCAAGAAACCTAATTTGACTCACCCAAGCGGATAAGGGGCACCGGCCCTTCATAACCAAAGAACTTGGTTCGGGGTTTTGGTACGAGAGAGGAAGGAACCTTTGTCACGACTAAAACACCCTCAACTCGCCCCGCCTTTCGACGGGCCTCAATTAGCATCCAAATAATCATCTTATACTATGTATGGTTCGGCAAATAATACTGTGATAGTATATTACATCACATAAGAAACTTGAAAATGGAAGATCTAAAGATAAAATATCATTCATAAGATCTAAGTCAAATATCATGCAATGTAAAGTAAAAGATCACAAAAATAAACCTAGGAAAAATCGTCTAATCATGTATCAAGTAATTAATTTTCCTTAATCTAAAGGGGACATGAATTGTTCTTGAAACAAATAAACAAAGAAACCAAAGTATGCTTAGCAAGCTAGTATGATGCATGTTATTCTTTGAGAAAAGAAGACCTCTCAATCCCCGGGACGGATGAGAAAGGACGATTAGATCGAGGGGAAGCATGAACGTGTGATCATGATCATTCCTTATAATCTTCTTAGATTAAGAGTTACAAAAATCCCAAATCTTACATGAATGCAATGCATGTATCTAAAATGTGCCAAGGTTGTAGTGTGCTTTGTGTTCATGGATTCCTAGAATGACTTAGAAGTCTAAAATGTGTATGAATGGATGAATTAAATCAACATGGGACATGTACAAATGTAGTATGAACTACTTCCTAAGATATGAACTAATTTGGAATGCATATGAGCATCAAATCAAAGAATGAAAGTTGAAATGTGCTTGCTGTGAATAGTGGACAGAACAGTAGCATGATCTTTTGGAATTTGAAAAGAGGGGTTAGGAATGTTTTAAATGCATGCTATTTTATGGAGATGTTCCTTATTGTGTCCAGAACACAACCCAAAAGGCCAATCTTGAATAGCTATCACAGATTGAGAGAAATCATATAAACAATGAAGGTCACTCAGAAACAGAGTCCGTACCGTCGACTGAAATGTTGAAAAATCTTAGAAAATGAAAACTAATGATCTAATGGCCCATTTTATACAGAACGTTTCCTAAGACATTGAAGTTAAAGGAAAAAATAAGTTAGGACCACCTCTTTTGGAAAAGGTTTCTGAAAAAGAAGTTGGAAGTGGACTTAGCTGCTGTGACAGAAAAAATAGGATGTCTGGAAGGAATGTTGGGATCCAAATGGACCATTTCCAAGTACTTCCAAGTCAAACTAGAAATCATGGGTGTTCTCCAATGAGTTGGGAAGACTTTCCAAGTGGCCTTATATCCATACGTTGAGTATTGAGTCCTAGAGAAATCTTTGAACTCAACTCACTCACTGTTTTGACTCATTATTTTGAAGATTTTGGGGAAAACAAGGTTTTGTTTTTTGAAACCAAAATGAGAAGGATTGAGAGGGGTTTTGAAATAGATGTTTTGAAAACATATTTTTTTATACTCAATAAGGATTATAGCCACTTAAAATGCCAACATCAAACTCATCATCAAGAACCTCTAAGATAGTTGGAGAGATTTATTTTTATTTTGAACATAACTTCAATACATTTCAAGAATACCTTGGAAGTATTGAGGTTATGATCATCATCTATCAAACATGTTTTTGAGGTCAAGAGCTACTATCCATAAGGATTCACTCACCCCAAACTTCATGTCATCACTTAGATGATGATGAACTAGTAAGTAAATAAAGAAAAATAAAAAGAAATGAGGTAAGAAGGGATGAACACATATATAAACAAGCAAGTAAATAGCAATCAATAGATGATAATCAATGTGATTTTGGACTTGTAGCTTGGTGTTTCACTCATAGATTTTGACATTTGGACATGGAAATAGCTTCCTATCTCATGAATGCTCAAGAATGAGGGTTGGAGTGGACTTTGAATGTGAAGTATATAGAAGGATGATGGAAGAAAACAAGAATAAAACTCACTTTCTTATGGAAAATCAATGGGAGAAGCTCCCTTTCTCTCTTCTAAACCTATCTCTATCTCTCTTCTTCTCTACAACTTTTCAAGCTTTGCACTTGGCCCCCCCAAAATGAAGAGCAATGGGGGGTTTATATAGGCCAATTTGGGGGTGGTTTTGGAGTTTTTGAAGTACTCCCATTGGTCCCAAACAACAGTGAACACAAAACTATGTCGTTTTGACTTTCAATTAATCAAATTGGACCCCCAAAAAATTACAAAAATGGACTCTGCGAGGGTTGAGTGCCGCGGCAGCACTGCTCCTCAGGCGTCCAGAAATTTACGTTTAGGCCCCCAGAGGTTCCGGTATTCGCGAAAAGGCCCTATTTTGTCTAAAATTCACAGAAAATGCGTATGAACTCCAAACTGAGGTTGTAATATACCGTTGGAAAGGTAATGGAGTCTACTTTACATAAAAAAATATTTTGGGGATAGGTCACTTTGAAAAGTTTTGCGGTATTCGCGATAAAAGCCGATTTGATCGACTTTTTCGCCTTTGGAAATTCATAATAAATTCGTTTTAGATCCAGAAATTATGTGCGATATACCGTTGGAAAGCTATTGACCTCTAGTATCTGTGAAAAATGTTTGAAAAATGTTACGGTGCCCCAGTTCTAAAGTCAAATTTTGGTCAAACTGGTCAAACCTGGGATTCCCGGGAAATTCTGGGAACTTTCGGGAGCTCCTAGGAGCTGACGTTTTCGCTCGATTTTCTTTTAAAACTCATTTTAATACTTTTCTAATGATTCTGGTGAATTCAGATGATTTTGGTCAAACCTGGTCAAACTTTGGTCAAACCTGGTCAAACCTTGGTCAAACCGGTCAACGGGGACTTTCCGGGAACTTCCGGGACTTCCGGGGGTCTCTGGGAGCTGACGATTTCATCCGATTTTCTTTTAAAACTCATTTGAATACTTTTCTTATGACATAGCATGTTTCCAAAACTTTGGGACCAAATCTGGGAGTTTTTTGGCTTTCAGGGGCATTTTGGTCATTCTGAGCATTTTGAGAAATAAAACCAACTTCCAGGAGTCCTTTTGAGTCCTTTTTCGATCATTGTGAACCACCAAGCTATGGGTCTCCTAAATCTGATAGCCGACAAAATGGGGTGTCTACACCATGACCCGTAAAGATCATTTCCCTCTTCTGTTCATTGATCAAATCTTGGAACGTCTGTCTGTTAAAAGTTTTTATTGTTTTGTAGATGGATACTCTGGTTATAACCAAGTACCTGTCTATCCTGACGGCCAAGAGAAAATAATGTTCACATGTCCATTCGTCACCTTTGCTTATCGTCGTATGTCGTTTGGCTTGTGCAATGCACCGGCCACTTTTCACGGAAATCTTTTCGGTTATGGTTGAAAAGTCATTGGAAGTATTTATGGACTACTTTTCAGTTTTTGGTCCTACGTTTGAAGAGTGTCTCCAAAACCTTACGAAAGTCCTTGCCCGTTATGAGGAAGCAGATTTCGTTTTAAGTTAAGAGAAGAGTCATTTTATATTTCAAGAGGGGATAGTCTTGGGCCATGTTGTATCGAAATGTGGTATAGAAGTCGATAAAGCAAAAATTGAACTAATAGAGGATGTGGTCACAAGAGGAGAACATGCCACGTGTTTATTTTTGTAGTTGACCAGGATATTGGGTTTGAACACACGATGATGGCGATAATTCACTAGAATAAGTCAGGATGATGGTAAATAGCAGCCAAGGGCCCATGTTTGCCATATGTGCATACAGAATCTACCACATGTGTTAAAACAGTAATAAATAAGTAGAAAAAAACTGCTATTTAGTGGAGAATAATGGTTACAAGGTAGTGGAGAATGGAAGTTATAAGGCAGTGTGTTATATTAACACATAGCCATTATTTAAATGGCTTAGTCGGAAATAACCACCCATGAATTGCCACATTATGGGGTAGTTATATAAGAGGTTATTATCTCTAAATAACCACATCATGTTCATCAGTCTGAAGAGGCGTCATCAGTCTGAAGTGGCGTCATCAGTCTAAAATGCAATGGCAATTATGCAGTGGCAGTTATGCAGTGATTAGTTTGGAATGCAGTGATCAGTCTGAAATGTAGTGGCAATTTTGCAGTTAATTAAATTCATCATGTTGCCTATAAATACAAGAGAGAATGAAGAAGAAGCCATCATCAACGATCAAACAAACTACATGCTCTAAGCATTTTATCTTTTATCTTTCATTTCCTTTTCCTATTTTAGGAGTAGATTTTAATGTAGTTCTTTCCATATCCGTAAGAAAAGGCGTGTTATCCCCTTCTTCTTCGTGTTGTAATTTGGAGATGAGCTTTGCCACTCCAAACTATAAGAAGGAGTGTGTTCCCCTTCTTGTTTCTATAATTGGAGGCGCGATTACCACTCTAATCCCTTGTAACCGTTCTTGTGCTTAATGAAAAATATTGTCTTTTGGGTATTTACTTATTTGGTGAGATTTCTATTACATGTTTAAGTCTTTGATTCTATGAAAGCACCAAGAATCCAAAGGAAAGTTTTGTTCTTCTACTTTCCCAATCGTCTGATCAATTTATTCATACTTAGAGGACGTTTGTTGGCAAACAATACATTTTCTTGGCACGCTCATGCATAGGGGTGGCAATTTATGACACGATAAGCCGTTTTACTGAGACAACCCGAACACGACACGACACGACACGATTAATTTAAATAATTTGTATTATAGATGAAAAGCACTCGAAACTAAAAATCAAACCCAAAGCACACAACCCGATTAATGACACGATTATGACACGAGAACCCGAATTGCCACCCCTACTCGCGCATAAGAACATTTTTTGCTATACAATTTTTGGCACGCCCGGTAGGACCGGAAGTCAGAAATCTCATTCACATTCAAAAGATAGGATGAAAAATCGAAGCCAATTGAAGGAAAAAGAAGTAATTGGCCTCAAGGCCGATGAAAATTTAAAGGAGATCGAGGGTTCAAATGAATGTGTTCGAAGTGAATTTCAAGAACATTGAAGGAAGCCACAATGTGGAAGATTTTCAACCAATAAGGATGGTTGGAAGTGATAATAATCCAGATCCGTACGTTCTTAAGGATTTTATGTCTGTGATAAATTATAATGTTGATTATGCTTTGCATAATTTCTTGCAAGCCAGTTCTCAACAAATAACAACCATCATGAGGCCTGTTACAGATTTGATGCAAAAGATTGATGATCAAGTCACGAGGAGTATTGATCGCCAAATGGATATTATGGTAGAGAAATTGGGTCCTTCATCCTCGCTGAAATACAATGCATAAGAAGAAATGGTCCAACCAAAAGAAACTTGAAAAATGAATTATGGCCAAGTAAAAATTTCTAGAAGGCCACAAGTTCATGAAAAGAGACCAATTTTCATGAATGTGCCCCAGTACACCAATTTTTGGCACTTACAATCCTGTTACCAATTCAAGTCATCAACTTGGTTTTGCTGGGGATCAGCTGACTTACGCTGGTGGTTAGTCTGGTTTCGTTGGAGATCTTCCTGGTTTCACTAGTGGTCAGTCTGGTTTTGTTGACTACCAACCTGGTTCTCAGGCTGGGGGGCAACACTATCAATCTGGTTCTCAGCCTGGGGGCCAATGTCATTAGCCTGGTTCTAAGCCTGGGGAAAAACCATATCAACCTGGTTCTCAGCCTTGGGGGCAGTGCTATCAACCAGGATTCATTGTTGGAAGTCAAGACAATCAACCTGGATTCATCACTAGAGGTCAAAGAAATCAATCTGGATTCTTTGGTGGGGGACAAGGTTATCAACCTGCTGGTAATGAGGCACGTTACTTGTTTTATCCTAATGTCCAGTCGAGTCCACAGTTAGGTCTAAATAAGACGTAGTTGAAGTAGTAACAGAACAATTGCAAAATCAAATAAGAGAACAACTACAATATCAATTAAGAGAACAATTTGGGGCAGCTTTTAAGGCTTCACCAAGACCACATTATAAAAAACCTTATCTTGATTATATTGATCAGATGTTTGACTTTCCTCAATGTTTTAAAATTCCAAATTTCACTTTATTTTCTGGAGTTGATAAACAAACAACACTTGAACATATAGCCAGGTTTACTGCTCAATGTGGTGATGTGTTAAATAATGACATGTTAAAATTAAGAATGTTATGTAGTTCTCTTACTAGACTGGCCTTTACTTGGTATGTAAACCTGCCAGATGGTTCTGTCCAAACTTGGCAAGATATGGAAAGGATATTTCATGCTCAATATTATCAAGCTAAACCAGAAATTACAATTGTTGATCTTGCTAAAGTAAAGCAAAAATTTGGTGAAAGTGTTGAAACATTTATTGCTAAATTTAAGTGAGTAAGGAACATGTGTAAGACAAGACTTCTAGAGGCCGAATATGTTAATTTGACTATTGAGAACCTCAGACCTATGTTACAAATACATTTTATAGGTCAACAATTTGTAGATTTATGTCATCTCGCAGAAGTTGTGTCTAGATATGAAAATGTGGTTGATAAGAAAATCAAAATAGCACTTCTACAAGAGGCACATATTTCATGAATCAAAATTGGGATGATCACAAATGAGACATAGAGGAAGAAGATCAAAGTGATCATGTTGAGAATGAAAGAATTCAGGTTGACATTGATGTTGGATTTGTTAACTAGAAGCCATTTGTGTGTGTGGCTTTGCACACTGCCAAGTGGAGAGCTAGAGTGTCTTTTGAAAATGGCGGTTTTAATGTTTATCTTGGGAGATTTGCTTTAAATCAAGCAATTTATGAATTTGATTAGCAACATTCCTTACCTTCAATCATTGGATTCTGAACGTAAGGGATGTTGGGGGGCATTGTTTGCACCATAAAATAAATTCCTTGGTATGGGCCCATAGAGGATGTGGTCATAAGAAGAGAACATGCCACGTGTTTATTTTTGTAGTTGACCAAGATGATGGGTTTGAACATAGGATGATGGCGGTTATTCACTATAATAAGTCAGGATGATGGTAAATAATAGCCAAGGGTCCATGTTTGCCACACGTGCATACAAAATCGACCACGTGTGTTTAAACAGTAATAAATAAGTATAAAAACTGCTACTTAGTGGAGAATGGCGGTTACAAGGTAGTGGAGAATGGAAGTTACAAGGTAGTGTGTTATATTAACACATGGCCATTATTTAAATAGCTTAGTGGGAAATAACTACCCATGAACTGCCACAGCATGGGGCAGTTATATAAGAGGTTTGTATATCTAAATAACCACATCATGTTCATCAGTCACGTTATCAGTCTAAAGTGGCATCATCAGTCTGAAATGCAGTGACAGCTATGCAATGATCACTCTGAAATGCAGTGGCGGTTATGCAGTTAATTAAATTCACCATGTTGCCCATAAATACAAGAGAGAATGAAGAAGAAGCCATCATCAACGATCAAACAAACTACATGCTCTAAGCATTTTATCTTTTATCTTTCATTTCCTTTTCCTGTTTTAGGAGTAGATTTTAATGTAGTTCTTTCCATATCCGTAAGAGAAGGCGTGTTATCCCCTTCTTCTTCGTGTTGTAATTTGGAGACGAGCTTTGCCACTCCAAACTGTAAGAAGGCGTGTGTTCCCCTTCTTGTTTCTTTAATTGGAGGCGCGATTACAACTCCAATCCCTTGTAACCGTTCTTGTGCTTAATGAAAATTATTGTCTTTTGGGTATTTACTTGTTTGGTGAGATTTCTGTTACATGTTTAAGTCTTTGATTTTGTCAAAGCACTGGGAATCCAAAGGAAAGTGTTGTTCCTCTACTTTCCAAATCACATGATCAATTTATTCATACTTAGAGGACGTTTGATGACAAATAATACGTTTTCTTGGCACGCTCGCGCATAAGAACATTTTCTGCCATATAATTTTTGTAATGAGAAGCATACGTGGTTTAGGAATATTGTAAATTATTTAGCTACCGCATATGTCCCTCCTACATGGTCTCGACAAGATAAAGATCGATTCTTCTCGCAAGTTAAACATTATTATTGGGACTACCCACTTCTATTCAAGCATTATTCCAATCAAATCATACGACGTTGTGTTCCTGAGAGTGAGTTTAACTCCATTTTAAACTTTTGTCACTCCTTAGAATGTGGAGGTCACTTTGGTGGCCGTCGTACAGCTGCTAAAGTACTCTAGAGTTGGTTGTATTGGCTGTCTCTTTTTAAAGACGCTCATGAATTTTGTCAAAAGTGTGTGTTGCCAACAAACGCGCAATAAATCGCGTCGTGGTGCAATGCCTCTTACACCTATTCTGATAATTGAAATATTTGACGTGTGGGGCATTGATTTTATGGGACCATTTCCGTCGTCTTTTGGTTTCGAGTATATTCTAGTCGCGGTCGACTACGTTCCAAGTGGGTGGAGGCAGTAGCGACGAAAATGAACAACCATAAAGTAGTAATACAATTCATATAAGATAATATTTTTTGTCATTTCGGTACACCGCGAGCTATTATAAGCGACAGAGTCACACATTTCTATAATCATCACTTCGAGTCCCTTGTACGCAAGGATTCCGTTACCCACAAGGTTGGAACTACATATCATCCTCAAACTCAAGGTCAGGTTGAAATCTCTAACAGAGAAGTAAAAAAGCATATTAGAAATAACGATACGTCCTAATAGCAAAGATTGGTCACAACGACTAAGCGATGCGCTTTGGGCTTATCGCACAGCGTATAAAACTCCTATCGGGATGTCCCCATATCGATTAGTGTTCGAAAAAGCATGTCAATTACCTGTTGAATTAGAGCACAACTCGTATTGGGCCATTAAAACCTTTAATCAAGATATAAAATCGACAGGATGTCACCAAAAGCTTCAACTACAAGAGCTTGAGGAACTAAGAAACAAAGCCTATGAGAATGCGAGAATGTATAAAGAACAATCAAAAGCATTTCACGATAAAATGATCAATCGTAAAAACTTCGACGTCGGACAACGTGTGTGGCTATTTAATTCGAAATTGCTGTTATTTCTGGGCAAATTATGTTCCCGATGGGTCGGTCCGTTCATAGTAATGCAGGTGTTTCTTCATGGAGCAATCGAAAAACAAGATACAAACGGCGGAACACCTTTTAAGGCAAATGGCCAATGGCTTAAGCCATACCGGATTGAGGAGACAGATGAAAGAGAGATTGAATCCATAGATTTGGTAGATCCGATCTATTTCGACTAAGCTCCTGTATTGGTCTAGTTGGCGACGTGAAACCTAGCGCTTCTTGGGAGGCAACCCAAGAATTTGATAGAGTTTTTCTTTAGTTTTGTACACTTTTAGGAGTTTTTCAGCCAATGTCTGAGTTTTTGAATACCAAACAGAAGAAAATTTGATCATTTAAACCGCCGTACAAGAAAGCAATTAAAAAAAGAGAAAAAAACCCAAATCGCACGAGTGGCCTGCTCGTGCGACAGGTCGCTTGCGTGGCCCGCTGGCATGATATTTTGCCTTTGAGAAATTTTTGCTTTTCAAAGAAACATGCCTTAGGATCTGGTCGCGCGCCAAATCGCGCACGCAATGGGATGTCGCCCACGCAGTCCGCTGGTGCGAGTTTGTGCCTTAGAAAAATTTTTAAAACTTTATTATAGTTGTCCTTAGCCCCTGCTCGAGCTTCGAATCGCGTGCGCGAGGCAGTTCGCCCGAGCGGCCCGCTCGTGCGATCATTTGCCTTAGAAAATATTTTCTAGCCTTGAAAAACAGACCTTAGATTTACCTCATGAAGAGACTCGCGCGCGCGAAGGTCGCTCGCGTGACTTTCTCATCCGCCTATAAATAGGGCTGTTCAAGCCTTAATTTTTCAGATCTCTATCTTCTCTCTTTCTCTCGCGATTTCTCTTTCCCTCACTCTCATTCCCTCTCACCTCCCACTCCCACCCTCCATCAACAACCACCACCATTCCACCACTGACCACCGTCAGCCAGCCACCACCACACGTCGCTAGCCAGCCACCACCACACGTCGCTGTCGATGCCTCCGCCAATCGCCACCGTCGTCACCATATAACGTCGCTCAGAACTATCTCCCCTCCTCTCTCTACATTTAAGTATATACATACATATATATATATACATATATAAACGGATATATAGTCAGATATATACATATCTCTCTACAAGAATTTTATACATACCCCCAATTCCTAAACCACTAACCCCTAGTATATGTATACCCAGATATAGATCTAGTTGTATATGACAGATATATATACATGTACATATATGTATATATTCATAGATAGATGCAAGAAAGATTTACATATCTATTTACAAACATACATATATTTAAACTTATACACATATATGCACACTGATTCAAGATATATACAAGCACACACTCAATTCAAAACCTAACCCTGACACACTGTTTAGGGTTTGAGATTTGGGGTTTTTGTTTATCTACATTTGTAGGTATACATATGCACATATACAGATATGGATTTATATACACAAACAGATACATACATATGTATGTGTATATATTCACTCACGCATGCACACACACATACCCAGTATTCAACAAACCCTAATCTCAACTCACCCAAAATTTCCCTGTACATGAACACATACATACCTGAACTTATTCCACATATATATTGCACAACCTTAACCCTAGTTAGGGTTCTATAACGTCAATTAGGGCTATAAAAATATCAAAATCCCAAAATTTGTTTCCATGTTCTCAATTAGTGTTGAACCAAGTTTATTATACAATTTAATTCTAAGACTTGAATCTAGATCTTAGTTGCAAAAGTGTTGGTGGAAGCAATTTTGTTGGCAAGATCATAGTTTACTCAACTCTCCAAAGCCCTGAATTTAAAAACACATGAACACATTGACATTTTAAACCAAATGTTTAAGTTTAATTCAATTACTAGTTGATATTGACTTTGGGTGCTAACCAGAAAGCAGCGTATTAGAGTCATCAAGCCTGATTCAAAAATTTGATTGCAATTTTCATATATTTAACACATTGTTTAATTAAACATAATCAAGCCACATAAAGACTTCCTCAAGGTAAACTCGTCGGACTTCTCATCGCATTACAAACATATGTCGGCAAGTGTGCTACTTTTGCATACATATTTACATTGTTCATTGAACACACGGCAAGTACCCCGTGACTTGCCGCAATGTGTGTGCACTTATTGGGACGATGAGTAGGAATGGGGCAGTCCCTTCTCACAGTTGCTCGGTGTTCTCCCTGCGGACCCCATTTTATTTACAATGTTGCTTATATATTGATTGTATCCCTTACAGGGATTTCTTTGTTTGCAGGTGCCCTTCCCCTCTCCCTTCCTTTTTCCCGTCCCCTCTTTCCTTTTTTTTCTGGTCTAATCGACCATTTTGAAGCGAACATTTTCAGTTTTATTTTACTTTTTTTTCCTTTTCTCCCCAACAACTTACAACCATGACCAAAAGAACGGTTAAATCTGCGTCGAGTTCTCAGCTGCCTTAGAAAAAAGCAAAAGGCAAAGAAAAACAAACCGACCCTAACCTAAATGACCTATCACCCAAATACGCCAACCGCGATCTCAATTATGAGACTGCCATCGATGCTAATTTCTTCGCATTTGATGTTGATGCTAGGTGGGGCCACAACACCTTGACTGCCCGAAAACTAGCCCCACCACTCTTCTTCCAAAACCCCGACTTTATCAGCTACCCTCGCCTCGTACGCCTATTCTACCAAAACCTCAGGTACCATAAAGAATCTTTAAGTCAACACGCTTACTTGAGCACCACCATCGACAGCCACATCGTCACAATTAACCCTGATAACATCGTTGATGCCCTCCAGCTCCCCTCTCAATCCTATGAGGTCCCAAAACTCAATGTCCTCTCCAGACTACATCATTTTACACATATCACCCAAGACATGTGCGACAGTCACACAAGTTCAGGGTAGACCATACATCGATCGCATATGTCCCACCAGATGTGGTTCATCGACCACGTCTTCAAATGAAACCTCTACCCTCTAGGCCACGAGCAGGAGAGAATGAAAGAGATACACCATGCCCTTCATGCCGTCTATCGCGAGGATTGGTTCCACCCTAGTTTGATTATCATGGAAGGCTTAAGTATAGTTGGCCACATTGTCGACCATGGCACTGATTCTAAACTCCTCCTGCCTTATCCTTGAACCATCACGGCGATCCTCTGATCTAAAGCCTTTCCTATACCTTCAGACGAGTGTTGATAGACGTATCCTGGAGTTTACTTTCGTTGATTGGAAGTTGAGCCTTAACCGATTAGACATGGAGGTTAGGAGGGCTAGGGATCAGGCCCAGGCACATCGAGAGAGAGAGGCACAACGTCCACCTCCATCAGAGGATATGCCATATGCTTGGACCTATGGCGACGTCTGTGTCTTCAGGGGTGAGACCCTTCGGCTGCAGTAGTACATGCATGCTTACTTCCAGCTAGCACATCCAGACCAGCTGGAGGATATTTTAGCACAGAGGGAGGCTGCCTACCAGTCAGCATTTCTATGACCTATGCAGCAGGCTGCTAAGGTGGTTGGTGAGGAGGAGGAGGAGCCTACTGATGAGGGAGGTGATGGCATGGGTGGGGGTGATAGTGACAGTGATGGTGATGGTGATGGTGATGGTGAGGGTGAGGGAGGGTTGGGGCTGGAGTTGGTATTGGTTGAGGGTGATGATGACTAGGGTTAGATGTGGTTGGATATGGGACATTGTTTTCTCTTTTTATGTATTTGATTGGGTGGAGGATCGGACATTTTCAGATACTTGGCATGTATATTCTTTTATTTTTGTTGCTTTTGCATTCGTGTTCTTTTTGTTTTTAGTCTTCTGATGTACCTGGCTTCGACCCGTTTAGTTTATTTTTCATTTTTCTTTTCGTTTTTCTCTTTGGGTATGTATTTATTATTTTAGCGCCTGTTCTTTTCTTTCATTTTCTTTGTGGTTTGGTTATTATCCTATTTTCTATGTTAGTCAATTACATGTTAGCTTTATTGGTCGAGGGTTTTAACATGAACAGTTACTTAAGCAACTTCCCTAGTCGATAATGGATGCAATTATTTTACTCAGTACCATGTTTAACAGATTCATTGTCGTAACTTTTTAAATTAATTCCAAGCACAACTCTTACCCCCATTACACTACACAGGAATTCTATAATGCTTAGGTTTGGGGGAGGTGGTGCCACAACTAAATAGTTATGCGCTCTTGTACAACACCCAAGTGTAGGTGATCGTGCAAGTAATACTGGATAAGTCCAGGTCAATCCCACAGGGAAGGAATAGGAAGAATATCTACTAAGTTATAACCTAAAGAAAAAAAGAAAAGAAAATAAGAATATAAAGTGGAGGTTCTACGAATCCTAATTAATTAACTTAAACTAAATAGCAAACTAAAGCATAAAGAAACATAACTAATTAAACAAATAAATTAAAGGTGTTGGAAACACGTGAATCCACATTGATCCTAACCATCTACTATGCATATTCATTAACGCTCAATGGAGTTCATTCCTCTTCAGCATTCCGTATTTTTTTAAAGATAAAGAATCAATAGCCCTTTCATGGCCGGGACTATATCATCACAAGTGATTTAAAATACTTGGAAGACGGTTTAAAACAATGGTTATTACTTGCACTCTAAATGGTGTTAGCATTCAAAGTGGTTTTCAAAAGTCATTGAAGAAAACAGCCTTAAGATTTTAAGTTCTAAGGACTGTTGTGACAAACTGAGCTTATTGGGACAATTTGATGACAGATTTCTAAAACAGAAAGTCATGGGATACTTAAAAGAATCATCTCAGGATTTAACATGTTCGATCGATCGAGAGCGCTTCGATCGATCGAAATGCCTTTGATCGCTTGACTATGGCCCTGGTTCGATCGATCGAAATACCTTAGATCGATCGAGCCCAAGGTTTCTATAGATTGTATGGAAGAGGTTGGAAATCAATGTTTCATCACATATTCCCAACGTCTAAACTACGGAAACATAATAAAACTAGTGCAGAAATAACAAAACATAGCAATCATTAACATCTAAAGCAATAAACAATCAAATAAAGAAAAAGGAGAAGAAAAACCTGAAGATAATATGAATATAACTTGTAATAAACTTGAATCTTCAAAAACCTTGAGAATAACAATGGAAAAGAGGAAGAAAAGCAAGAATCTAACCTAATCTACTCCTAATCTAACCCTAAAACTACCCTAAACTGTTGTTTTCTGCGTTCTGGAGCGTCCTCCCTTTGTCCGGCGTCAAAACGGCTTACATATAGGGTTCCCGCAGAGTTTACGCAACTTTTGGGTGAATATAAAGTTCGATCGATCGAGCTTAGTTCGATCGATCAAAGGTTCGATCGATTAAACTCTGCTCAATCGATTGAACTCTCTGATTTTGACAGCTCTGCGCACCGATGGGAGAATGGCCATAACTTTTTACTCGGACTTTGGATTGACCTCCCGTTTATGGCCACGCGACCGTAACTCAAAGATCTACATTTTATATCTCTGGGAAAATATTCCAAATCTGAAGTCTTCATTGTCAAAATTAGCGTTTTCTCAGCTGCTTCTGTTGTTCTATCCACCAGAATCACTTTTCTTTAGCTCCCCTTCATTGATTTACATCCTAATACCTATAAAACAATGCAAAAACATATATTTTAGCATTAACACAATAAAAAGAATTGTTATTAGAATGCACCTAAATATAGGGACTTTGGGGATAAAAGTATGCATAAAGGACCATATAATACACTATAATATGCACTTTTCACCTCGAATCAGGTGGAGTTGCCCATTTTAATTAATAACAACATGTTGCCATCTTTGCCCTTGCTCCACTTCATATAGCTTTTTATCTGCCATGCATGTCTTCATTACCAATAAATTTAACTGTTGTCTTCTGATTTACAAAACAATAACTAATAAAATTTTAGTTTTTGCTTTGATTTGTTTTCACTTTTTTAATTTCAAACATCCTTGAAGCTAACCTATCTCCTCTTTACATTAAATCAACATTAAAAATGGATCACCCTATTTCTCCACCATCTTCCCCAGATAGACACTCTAGTGAGTCGAGCAATCATTCCGCTTCTAGTACGTCTGCCAACGATACCTCACCTAGATCACGAGTACCTAAAGCCAAGTCTTACGGTCCGATCAGTCATCCCGGTTGTGACCCCTGTTCATGGTACCGTTGTCATCCACGTGTCCCCATTCCTATTTGTTTTGATTCTTCAGACGACGAGGACAGTCTATTCGATGATAACCCTACATATTTGGATGGTCCCTATGGTGCACCACCGACTTCCTAGGAGTCCTCCTCTTCTTCCGATTCAGCCGATTACTCGACCAATGATGATAAGGACGAGGATGATGAGGGCGTTATACAGAGTCTAGGTGATATCCCTTCCGTTGAGCTTATCGAGACCATTGTCGCTTCACCCGAGGTCACGTATCCTTATCAAGATTTACCCGATTATGCTCCAAAAATTGTCAGACAGCAGGCAGGACATCCTGATTGGTCCCTAGAGGATATAGCCCCTATTTCTGCACCATATGATGGTCTAGAGGAGGATGAGGTAGACTTAGCTCCAGAGATGATCGAGGAAGAGGACGAGATAGAGTTGCCCCCATTTGACCACACAGAGCATCCGGATTGGGCGCTTGCTGATACAGATAGACGTGAACACATACCACCTTCATCAGATGCTTTTAGGGGTGTGGACGTGCTGGTTGTTTTTTACTGTGGAGTATATACATGTCATTGTCATGTTCCCACCAGCAAAGGGACATGCGGTGACTAGGTTTGGGAAAACGTAACCTTGACATTGTTTTAACTACGGAGGATCACATATATGTCCTCACCACCCCATGCCCTGAAGAACCCACTACAATTGCTTCGGCTACTGCTAGATGCAAGTTCGATAAATGGAAGAAATTGAATGGAATGGCTCATTGCTACATTCTGGCCTCTATAGCTGGTGTGTTGCAACACCAATTCCAATCAAATGATTTTCTACTACCAGCGCCATTATCAAATCCTTGAAAGAAATATTTGGGGAGCATAGCAGGCCTGCCAGACAGGTTACCATGTAGAAGATAATGAATGCGAAGATGTCAGAAGAAATCAATGTTTCATCACATATTCCCAACGTCTAAACTACGGAAACATAATAAAACTAGTGCAGAAATAACAAAACATAGCAATCATTAACATCTAAAGCAATAAACAATCAAATAAAGAAAAAGGAGAAGAAAAACCTGAAGATAATATGAATATAACTTGTAATAAACTTGAATCTTCAATAATCTTGAGAATAACAATGGAAAAGAGGAAGAAAAGCAAGAATCTAACCTAATCTACTCCTAATCTAACCCTAAAACTACCCTAAACTGCTGTTTTCTACGTTCTGGAGCGTCCTCCCTTCGTCTGGCGTCAAAACGGCTTATATATAGGGTTCCTGCAAAGTTTACGCAACTTTTGGGTGAATATAAAGTTCGATCGATTGAACTCTACTTAATCGATTGAACTCTCTGATTTTGACAGCTCTGCGCACCGATGCGAGAATGGCCATAACTTTTCATTCAGACCTCGAATTGACCTCCAGTTTGCAGCCACGAGATCGTAACTCAAAGATCTACATTTTATATCTCTGGGAAAATATTCCATATCTGAAGTCTTCATTGTCAAAATTGGCGTTTTCTCAGCTGCTTCTGTTGTTCTATCCACCAGAATTAGTTTTCTTTAGCTCCCCTTCATTGATTTACATCCTAATACCTATAAAACAATGCAAAAACATATATTTTAGCATTAACACAATAAAAAGAACATTGTTATTAGAATGCACCTAAATGTAGGGACTTTGGGGATAAAAGTATGCATAAAGGACCATATAATACACTATAATATGCACTTTTCACCTCGAATCACACCCCCCAACTAGCTCGTTGCTAGTCCCTAGCAATGAAGCGAACTACAACAGTGTTTATTTAACTCTAAAAATTGAAAACAAAAGAAAGCAAAAATCCTAAATCACTTTCGCCGGAATCGCGATTGCATTTAGCGTATGCAACAAGCCTTTAAACCCCTAGGTTCCCCGTAGTGGACGAGTGTTGTCTCGTGAGGGTTTGCAGTGAATTTACCCACAAAATTCATGTTTATGGTAATGGTTCTCATTTAAATATTTTCAATAAATTCTTCCTCTCATTTCGCAATATAGTTTAGCTCAACAATCTCATGAAACTCTCTAGTATGCCATAGCAATGCAACACACACATTACAGTTAATCTACTATCAAAGTCATTAGAGTGTTCCATACCTATTAATCTTCAAGTGTGTGTGTGAATGGATAACCCAAAATACAAAACTTTAATTTCAAAGCTCGCATAACCTTAAGACACTATCAAGACGTTCATTTTGACTCAACTCTCACCGAGATTACACTCTCAAGATGAAATCACTCCGAATTGGGTGTAATAATTATCACTCATGATATGGAAGCTATAAAGAGTAATTGTAAATAGATTTTAATGCTTCTCATATCTAAATAGAAAAAAGGATATTTTAGTGCATACAAGTCTCATGAAATGATACTTTTCACTAGAAGAGCGAGATACCGTGGAGAACTCTCTCATTACCTTAACTTCAAACCCAATTTACTTAAAATCATCAGGACTTTGAAAAAGAGGTGTTAGGTGAAAGAAGAAAGAGGCTCGTGATATTCAATTAGGTCCAAGGATGTGATTGGAATGACTATTACAACTTTTCAAACTTTCCCACATCTCCAATCTCTCTCTTTTCTTTTCTTTTCTTTTATTCTTTTTTTTTTTCACACTCTTCTTTCTATTATTATTATTTTTTTCTTTTGTCACAACCATTGGCATTTTATTTTTCTTTTCATGGTTTTTTTTTCTTTTTTTTTCTTTTTTTTTCTCATAATTTTTTCATGAATTTTTTTTCTTTGCCAATTTTTCCTTATTCACACTACCAACACTACAAGGAAAAAGGCTTTTTATGTCACTTAAAAAGTGACATAAATAGGTATTTATGTCACTTTTTTTTCAGTAAAAAGTGACATAAATGGAGGCGACATAAATGTTTTAAAAGTGACATAAATGTTTTCGAAAAAGTGACATAAATGTTTCATAAAACCAACACATTTGTTAATAAAAAGTGACATAAATACTTAAAAGTGACATAAATACCATTTTATTTGTCACTTTTAGCCTAAAGTGACATAAAAGTAGAAAAGTGACATAAATATCAAACAAAAAAATTACATCAAAGGCTTAAAAGTGACATAAATACTTAAAAGTGACATAAATACCATTTTAGTTATGTCACTTTTAACCTAAAGTGACATAAAAGTAAAAAAAGTGACATAAATACCAAACAAACTTATTACATCAAAGTCTTAAAAGTGACATAAATACCATTTTATTTATGTCACTTTTAACCTAAAGTGACATAAAAGTAAAAAAAGTGACATAAATACCAAACACTCAAAGTCTTAAAAGTGACATAAATACTTAAAAAAAAGTGACATAAATACCACCCTGTTAAAACAATATATACCACCCTGTACATATATATATATACAATACCACCCTGTACAAAATTAAATCCAACTCAATTAATGATCTATTGCAACTACTAAATTTCATCGATTAATCTAAATACCAACCAATTAATATATTGGAATGAACAAAAAACATATACAATCGATCCGAGTCAAAAGTGCTAAAATAATAACATATACATATTACATAATACATTCATCAAAAAGTACTAAGAAAACTATGAAACCAACAACAAAAAATTAGCCCAGCAAAAAAAGTGGTTCACTACTTGTTAGCTTTCCATCAAATTGTGAAATTTTAATTTGTACCTACAAAAAAGAAAAAGTTTTCATTAATTAGTTGTATATATAAAATAATAAAAGAGCAAAACTATGTTTGGGGCTTTTGAGAGACCAAATTAAAATGTGTTCGGGGACTCGGAATGACGTAATACTCATTTTTTCGCATTATTTGTCAACCGTACGTGAATATATCCGTTATCCATTCCATTAGTTCCCGCAAGTTTATTTAGGCATGTTTGAGGTGCGTGCAAGGTTTCGTGACGTTTGGTTAAGCGGTTTCGGGGACTCGGAATGACGTAATACTCATTTTTTCAAATTATTTGTCAACCGTACGTGAATATATCCGTTATCTATTCCATTAGTTCCCGTAAGTTTATTTAGGCATGTTTGAGGTGCGTGCAAGGTTTCGTGACGTTTGGTTAAGCGGTTTAACGATTCACTACTCAAAACTCACAAACTAGGCGTTTTCAAGCCTAATTGATGAAATAGTCGCTTTTTTCGCATTTTTTGTGAACCGTTAATCCGTCATCTATTCCGTTAGTTCCCACAAGTATATTTAGGCATGTTTGAGGTGCGTGCAAGGTATCGTGATGTTTGGTTAAGCGGTTTAACGATTCGCTACTCAAAACCTCACAAACTAGGAATTTCAAGCCTAAGTAATGAAATAGTCACTTTT
This sequence comes from Hydrangea macrophylla, assembly GCA_033977485.1. Lineage (NCBI taxonomy): Eukaryota > Viridiplantae > Streptophyta > Magnoliopsida > Cornales > Hydrangeaceae > Hydrangea > Hydrangea macrophylla. The sequence continues at coordinate 51,448,690 of CM066998.1, read as the reverse complement.
TTTGCATTTTTTGTGAACCGTTAATTCCTGCAAGTTTATTTAGGCATGTTCGAGGTGCGTGCAAGGTTTCGTGACGCTTGGTTAAACGGTTGAACGATTCGCTACTCAAAACCTCACAAACTAGACGTTTTCAAGCCTAAGTAATGAAATAGTGGTTTTTTTCGCATTTTTTGGGAACCGTTAATCTGTTATCAATTCCGTTAGTTCCCGCAAGTATATTTAGGCATGTTTGAGGTGCGTGCAAGGTTTCGTGACGTTTGGTTAAGCGGTTGAATGATTCGCTACTCAAAACCTCACAAACTAGGATTTTCAAGCCTAAGTAATGAAATAGTCGCTTTTTTCGCATTTTTTGTGAACCGTTAATTCCCACAAGTTTATTTAGGCATGTTTGAGGTGTGTGCAAGGTTTCGTGACGTTTGGTTAAGCGGTTGAACGATTCGCTACTCAAAACCTCACAAACTAGGATTTTTAAGCCTAAGTAATGAAATAGTTGCTTTTTTCGCATTTTTTGTGAACTGTTAATCCGTTATAAATTCTGTTAGTTCCCGCAAGTATATTTAGGCATGTTTGAGGTGCGTGCAAGGTTTCGTGACGTTTGGTTAAGCGGTTGAACGATTCGCTACTCAAAACCTCACAAACTAGGATTTTCAAGGCTAAGTAATGAAATAGTCGCTTTTTTCGCATTTTTTTGAACCGTTAATCCGTTATAAATTCCGTTAGTTCCCGCAAGTATATATAGGCATGTTTGAGGTGCGTGCAAGTTTTCGTAACGTTTGGTTAAGCAGTTGAACGATTCGCTACTCAAAACCTCACAAACTAGGATTTTCAAGCCTAAGTAATGAAATAGTCGCTTTTTTCGCATTTTTTGTGAACCGTTAATCCGTTATCAATTCCGTTAGATCCCGCAAGTATATATAGGTATGTTTGAGGTGCGTGCAAGTTTTCGTGATGTTTGGTTAAGCGGTTGAACGATTCGCTACTCAAAACCTCACAAACTAGTATTTTCAAGCCTATGTAATGAAATAGTTGCTTTTTTTCGCATTTTTTGTGAACTGTTAATCCGTTATAAATTTCGTTAGTTCCCGCAAGTATATTTAGGCATGTTTGAGGTACGTGCTAGGTTTCGTGACGTTTGGTTAAGCGGTTGAACGATTCGCTACTCAAAACCTCACAAACTAGGATTTTCAAGCCTAAGTAATGAAATAGTCGCTTTTTTCGCATTTTTTTGAACCGTTAATCCGTTATCAATTCCGTTAGTTCCCGCAAGTATATATAGGCATGTTTGAGGTGCGTGCAAGTTTTCGTGACGTTTGGTTAAGCGGTTGAACGATTCGCTACTCAAAACCTCACAAACTAGGATTTTCAAGCCTAAGTAATGAAATAGTCGCTTTTTTCGCATTTTTTGTGAACCGTTAATCCGTTATCAATTCCGTTAGTTCCCGCAAGTATATTTAGGCATGTTTGAGGTGCGTGCAAGGTTTCGTGACGTTTGGTTAAGCGGTTGAACGATTCGCTACTCAAAACCTCACAAACTAGGATTTTCAAGCCTAAGTAATGAAATAGTCGCTTTTTTCGCATTTTTTTTTAACCGTTAATCCGTTATCAATTCCGTTAGTTCCTGAAAGTATATATAGGCATGTTTGAGGTGCGTGCAAGTTTTTGTGACGTTTGGTTAAGCGGTTGAACGATTCGCTACTCAAAACCTCACAAACTAGGATTTTCAAGCCTAAGTAATGAAATAGTCGCTTTTTTCGCATTTTTTGTGAACCGTTAATCCGTTATCAATTCCGTTAGTTCCCGCAAGTATATTTAGGCATGTTTGAGGTGCGTGCAAGGTTTCGTGACGTTTGCTTAAGCGGTTGAACGATTCGTTACTCATAACCTCACAAACTAGGATTTTCAAGCCTAAGTAATGAAATAGTCGCTTTTTTCGCATTTTTTGTGAACAGTTAGTCTGTAATCAATTCCGTTAGTTCCCGCAAGTATATATAGTCATGGTTGAGGTGCGTGCAAGGTTTCGTGACGTTTGGTTAAGCGGTTGAACGATTCGCTACTCAAAACCTCACAAACTAGGATTTTCAAGCTTAAGTAATGAAATAGTTGCTTTTTTTGCATTTTTTGTGAACCGTTAATTCCCGCAAGTTTATTTAGGCATTTTTGAGGTGTGTGCATGGTTTCGTGATGTTTGGTTAAGCGATTGAACGATTCGCTACTCAAAACCTCACAAACTAGGATTTTCAAGCCTAAGTAATGAAATAGTCGCTTTTTTTGCATTTTTTGTGAACTGTTAATCCGTTATCAATTCCGTTAGTTCCCGCAAGTATATTTAGGCATGTTTGAGGTGTGTGCAAGGTTTCGTGACGTTTGGTTAAGCGGTTGAACGATTCGCTACTCAAAACCTCACAAACTAGGATTTTCAAGCCTAAGTAATGAAATATTCGCTTTTTTCGCATTTTTTGTGAACCGTTAATCCGTTATCAATTCCGTTAGTTCCCGCAAGTATATATAGGCATGTTTGAGGTGCGTGCAAGTTTTCGTGATGTTTGGTTAAGCGGTTGAACGATTCGCTACTCAAATCCTCCCAAACTAGGATTTTCAAGCCTAAGTAATGAAATAGTCGCTTTTTCGCATTTTTTGTGAACCGTTAATCCGTCATCTATTCCGTTAGTTCCCGCAAGTATATATAGGCATGTTTGAGGTGCGTGCAAGGTTTCGTGACGTTTGGTTAAGCGGTTGAACGATTCGTTACTCAAAACCTCACAAACTAGGATTTTCAAGCCTAAGTAATGAAATAGTCGCTTTTTTCGCATTTTTTTTTGAACCGTTAATCCATTATCAATTCCGTTAGTTCCCGAAAGTATATATAGGCATGTTTGAGGTGCGTGCAAGTTTTTGTGACGTTTGGTTAAGCGGTTGAACGATTCGCTACTCAAAACCTCACAAACTAGGATTTTCAAGCCTAAGTAATGAAATAGTCGCTTTTTTCGCATTTTTTGTGAACCGTTAATCCGTTATCAATTCCGTTAGTTCCCGCAAGTATATTTAGGCATGTTTGAGGTGCGTGCAAGGTTTCATGACGTTTGGTTAAGCGGTTGAACGATTCGCTACTCATAACCTCACAAACTAGGATTTTCAAGCCTAAGTAATGAAATAGTCGCTTTTTTCGCATTTTTTGTGAACAGTTAATCTGTTATCAATTCCGTTAGTTCCCGCAAGTATATTTAGTCATGGTTGAGGTGCGTGCAAGGTTTCGTGACGTTTGGTTAAGCGGTTGAACGATTCGCTACTCAAAACCTCACAAACTAGGATTTTCAAGCCTAAGTAATGAAATAGTTGCTTTTTTCGCATTTTTTGTGAACCGTTAATTCCCGCAAGTTTATTTAGGCATTTTTGAGGTGTGTGCATGGTTTCGTGACGTTTGGTTAAGCGGTTGAACGATTCGCTACTCAAAACCTCACAAACTAGGATTTTCAAGCCTAAGTAATGAAATAGTCGCTTTTTTTGCATTTTTTGTGAACTGTTAATCCGTTATCAATTCCGTTAGTTCCCGCAAGTATATTTAGGCATGTTTGAGGTGTGTGCAAGGTTTTGTGACGTTTGGTTAAGCGGTTGAACGATTCGCTACTCAAAACCTCACAAACTAGGATTTTCAAGCCTAAGTAATGAAATATTCGCTTTTTTCGCATTTTTTGTGAACCGTTAATCCGTTATCAATTCCGTTAGTTCCCGCAAGTGTATATAGGCATGTTTGAGGTGCGTGCAAGGTTTCGTGACGTTTGGTTAAGCGGTTGAACGATTCGCTACTCAAAACCTCACAAACTAGGATTTTCAAGCCTAAGTAATGAAATAGTCGCTTTTTTTGCATTTTTTTTGAACCGTTAATCCGTTATCAATTCCGTTAGTTCCCGAAAGTAAATATAGGCATGTTTGAGATGCGTGCAAGTTTTTGTGACGTTTGGTTAAGCGGTTGAACGATTCGCTACTCAAATCCTCCCAAACTAGGATTTTCAAGCCTAAGTAATGAAATAGTCGCTTTTTTCGCATTTTTTGTGAACCGTTAATCCGTTATCAATTCCGTTAGTTCCCGCAAGTATATATAGGCATGTTTGAGGTGCGTGCAAGTTTTCGTGATGTTTGGTTAAGCGGTTGAACGATTCGCTACTCAAATCCTCCCAAACTAGGATTTTCAAGCCTAAGTAATGAAATAGTCGCTTTTTTCGCATTTTTTGTGAACCGTTAATCCGTCATCTATTCCGTTAGTTCCCGCAAGTATATATAGGCATGTTTGAGGTGCGTGCAAGGTTTCGTGACGTTTGGTTAAGCGGTTGAACGATTCGTTACTCAAAACCTCACAAACTAGGATTTTCAAGCCTAAGTAATGAAATAGTCGCTTTTTTCGCATTTTTTTTTTGAACCGTTAATCCATTATCAATTCCGTTAGTTCCCGAAAGTATATATAGGCATGTTTGAGGTGCGTGCAAGTTTTTGTGACGTTTGGTTAAGCGGTTGAACGATTCGCTACTCAAAACCTCACAAACTAGGATTTTCAAGCCTAAGTAATGAAATAGTCGCTTTTTTCGCATTTTTTGTGAACCGTTAATCCGTTATCAATTCCGTTAGTTCCCGCAAGTATATTTAGGCATGTTTGAGGTGCGTGCAAGGTTTCATGACGTTTGGTTAAGCGGTTGAACGATTCGCTACTCATAACCTCACAAACTAGGATTTTCAAGCCTAAGTAATGAAATAGTCGCTTTTTTCGCATTTTTTGTGAACAGTTAATCTGTTATCAATTCCGTTAGTTCCCGCAAGTATATTTAGTCATGGTTGAGGTGCGTGCAAGGTTTCGTGACGTTTGGTTAAGCGGTTGAACGATTCGCTACTCAAAACCTCACAAACTAGGATTTTCAAGCCTAAGTAATGAAATAGTTGCTTTTTTCGCATTTTTTGTGAACCGTTAATTCCCGCAAGTTTATTTAGGCATTTTTGAGGTGTGTGCATGGTTTCATGACGTTTGGTTAAGCGGTTGAACGATTCGCTACTCAAAACCTCACAAACTAGGATTTTCAAGCCTAAGTAATGAAATAGTCGCTTTTTTTTGCATTTTTTGTGAACTGTTAATCCGTTATCAATTCCGTTAGTTCCCGCAAGTATATTTAGGCATGTTTGAGGTGTGTGCAAGGTTTTGTGACGTTTGGTTAAGCGGTTGAACGATTCGCTACTCAAAACCTCACAAACTAGGATTTTCAAGCCTAAGTAATGAAATATTCGCTTTTTTCGCATTTTTTGTGAACCGTTAATCCGTTATCAATTCCGTTAGTTCCCGCAAGTGTATATAGGCATGTTTGAGGTGCGTGCAAGGTTTCGTGACGTTTGGTTAAGCGGTTGAACGATTCGCTACTCAAAACCTCACAAACTAGGATTTTCAAGCCTAAGTAATGAAATAGTCGCTTTTTTTGCATTTTTTTTGAACCGTTAATCCGTTATCAATTCCGTTAGTTCCCGAAAGTATATATAGGCATGTTTGAGATGCGTGCAAGTTTTTGTGACGTTTGGTTAAGCGGTTGAACGATTCGCTACTCAAATCCTCCCAAACTAGGATTTTCAAGCCTAAGTAATGAAATAGTCGCTTTTTTCGCATTTTTTGTGAACCGTTAATCCGTCATCTATTCCGTTAGTTCCCGCAAGTATATATAGGCATGTTTGAGGTGCGTGCAAGGTTTCGTGACGTTTGGTTAAGCGGTTGAACGATTCGTTACTCAAAACCTCACAAACTAGGATTTTCAAGCCTAAGTAATGAAATAGTCGCTTTTTTCTCATTTTTTTGAACCGTTAATCCGTTATCAATTCCGTTAGTTCCCGCAAGCATATATAGGCATGTTTGAGGTGCGTGCAAGTTTTCGTGACGTTTGGTTAAGCGGTTGAACGATTCGCTACTCAAAACCTCACAAACTAGGATTTTCAAACCTAAGTAATGAAATAGTCGCTTTTTTCGCATTTTTTGTGAACCGTTAATCCGTTATCAATTCCGTTAGTTCCCGCAAGTATATTTAGGCATGTTTGAGGTGCGTGCAAGGTTTCGTGACGTTTGGTTAAGCGGTTGAACGATTCGCTACTCAAAACCTCACAAACTAAGATTTTCAAGCCTAAGTAATGAAATAGTCGCTTTTTTCGCATTTTTTTTGAACCGTTAATCCGTTATCAATTCCGTTAGTTCCCGAAAGTATATATAGGCATGTTTGAGATGCGTGCAAGTTTTTGTGACGTTTGGTTAAGCGGTTGAACGATTCGCTACTCAAAACCTCACAAACTAGGATTTTCAAGCCTAAGTAATGAAATAGTCGCTTTTTTCGCATTTTTTGTGAACCGTTAATCCGTTATCAATTCCGTTAGTTCCCGCAAGTATATTTAGGCATGTTTGAGGTGCGTGCAAGGTTTCGTGACGTTTGGTTAAGCGGTTGAACGATTCGCTACTCATAACCTCACAAACTAGGATTTTCATGCCTAAGTAATGAAATAGTCGCTTTTTTCGCATTTTTTGTGAACAGTTAATCTGTTATCAATTCCGTTAGTTCCCGCAAGTATATTTAGTCATGGTTGAGGTGCATGCAAGGTTTCGTGACGTTTGGTTAAGCGGTTGAACGATTCGCTACTCAAAACCTCACAAACTAGGATTTTCAAGCCTAAGTAATGAAATAGTTGCTTTTTTCGCATTTTTTGTGAACCGTTAATTCCCGCAAGTTTATTTAGGCATTTTTGAGGTGTGTGCATGGTTTCGTGACGTTTGGTTAAGCGGTTTAACGATTCGCTACTCAAAACCTCACAAACTAGGATTTTCAAGCCTAAGTAATGAAATAGTCGCTTTTTTTGCATTTTTTGTGAACTGTTAATCCGTTATCAATTCCGTTAGTTCCCGCAAGTATATTTAGGCATGTTTGAGGTGTGTGCAAGGTTTCGTGACGTTTGGTTAAGCGGTTGAACGATTCGCTACTCAAAACCTCACAAACTAGGATTTTCAAGCCTAAGTAATGAAATATTCGCTTTTTTCGCATTTTTTGTGAACCGTTAATCCGTTATCAATTCCGTTAGTTCCCGCAAGTATATATAGGCATGTTTGAGGTGCGTGCAAGTTTTCGTGATGTTTGGTGAAGCGGTTGAACGATTCGCTACTCAAATCCTCCCAAACTAGGATTTTCAAGCCTAAGTAATGAAATAGTCGCTTTTTTCGCATTTTTTGTGAACCGTTAATCCGTCATCTATTCCGTTAGTTCCCGCAAGTATATATAGGCATGTTTGAGGTGCGTGCAAGGTTTCGTGATGTTTGGTTAAGCGGTTGAACGATTCGTTACTCAAAACCTCACAAACTAGGATTTTCAAGCCTAAGTAATGAAATAGTCGCTTTTTTCGCATTTTTTTTTGAACCGTTAATCCATTATCAATTCCGTTAGTTCCCGAAAGTATATATATAGGCATGTTTGAGGTGCGTGCAAGTTTTTGTGACGTTTGGTTAAGCGGTTGAACGATTCGCTACTCAAAACCTCACAAACTAGGATTTTCAAGCCTAAGTAATGAAATAGTCGCTTTTTTCGCATTTTTTGTGAACCGTTAATCCGTTATCAATTCCGTTAGTTCCCGCAAGTATATTTAGGCATGTTTGAGGTGCGTGCAAGGTTTCATGACGTTTGGTTAAGCGGTTGAACGATTCGCTACTCATAACCTCACAAACTAGGATTTTCAAGCCTAAGTAATGAAATAGTCGCTTTTTTCGCATTTTTTGTGAACAGTTAATCAGTTATCAATTCCGTTAGTTCCCGCAAGTATATTTAGTCATGGTTGAGGTGCGTGCAAGGTTTCGTGACGTTTGGTTAAGCGGTTGAACGATTCGCTACTCAAAACCTCACAAACTAGGATTTTCAAGCCTAAGTAATGAAATAGTTGCTTTTTTCGCATTTTTTGTGAACCGTTAATTCCCGCAAGTTTATTTAGGCATTTTTGAGGTGTGTGCATGGTTTCGTGACGTTTGGTTAAGCGGTTGAACGATTCGCTACTCAAAACCTCACAAACTAGGATTTTCAAGCCTAAGTAATGAAATAGTCGCTTTTTTTGCATTTTTTGTGAACTGTTAATCCGTTATCAATTCCGTTAGTTCCCGCAAGTATATTTAGGCATGTTTGAGGTGTGTGCAAGGTTTTGTGACGTTTGGTAAAGCGGTTGAACGATTCGCTACTCAAAACCTCACAAACTAGGATTTTCAAGCCTAAGTAATGAAATATTCGCTTTTTTCGCATTTTTTGTGAACCGTTAATCCGTTATCAATTCCGTTAGTTCCCGCAAGTGTATATAGGCATGTTTGAGGTGCGTGCAAGGTTTCGTGACGTTTGGTTAAGCGGTTGAACGATTCGCTACTCAAAACCTCACAAACTAGGATTTTCAAGCCTAAGTAATGAAATAGTCGCTTTTTTTGCATTTTTTTTGAACCGTTAATCCGTTATCAATTCCGTTAGTTCCCGAAAGTATATATAGGCATGTTTGAGATGCGTGCAAGTTTTTGTGACGTTTGGTTAAGCGGTTGAACGATTCGCTACTCAAATCCTCCCAAACTAGGATTTTCAAGCCTAAGTAATGAAATAGTCGCTTTTTTCGCATTTTTTGTGAACCGTTAATCCGTCATCTATTCCGTTAGTTCCCGCAAGTATATATAGGCATGTTTGAGGTGCGTGCAAGGTTTCGTGACGTTTGGTTAAGCGGTTGAACGATTCGTTACTCAAAACCTCACAAACTAGGATTTTCAAGCCTAAGTAATGAAATAGTCGCTTTTTTCTCATTTTTTTGAACCGTTAATCCGTTATCAATTCCGTTAGTTCCCGCAAGCATATATAGGCATGTTTGAGGTGCGTGCAAGTTTTCGTGACGTTTGGTTAAGCGGTTGAACGATTCGCTACTCAAAACCTCACAAACTAGGATTTTCAAGCCTAAGTAATGAAATAGTCGCTTTTTTCGCATTTTTTGTGAACCGTTATTCCGTTATCAATTCCGTTAGTTCCCGCTAGTATATTTAGGCATGTTTGAGGTGCGTGCAAGGTTTCGTGACGTTTGGTTAAGCGGTTGAACGATTCGCTACTCAAAACCTCACAAACTAAGATTTTCAAGCCTAAGTAATGAAATAGTCGCTTTTTTCGCATTTTTTTTGAACCGTTAATCCGTTATCAATTCCGTTAGTTCCCGAAAGTATATATAGGCATGTTTGAGATGCGTGCAAGTTTTTGTGACGTTTGGTTAAGCGGTTGAACGATTCGCTACTCAAAACCTCACAAACTAGGATTTTCAAGCCTAAGTAATGAAATAGTCGCTTTTTTCGCATTTTTTGTGAACCGTTAATCCGTTATCAATTCCGTTAGTTCCCGCAAGTATATTTAGGCATGTTTGAGGTGCGTGCAAGGTTTCGTGACGTTTGGTTAAGCGGTTGAACGATTCGCTACTCATAACCTCACAAACTAGGATTTTCAAGCCTAAGTAATGAAATAGTCGCTTTTTTCGCATTTTTTGTGAATAGTTAATCTGTTATCAATTCCGTTAGTTCCCGCAAGTATATTTAGTCATGGTTGAGGTGCATGTAAGGTTTCGTGACGTTTGGTTAAGCGGTTGAACGATTCGCTACTCAAAACCTCACAAACTAGGATTTTCAAGCCTAAGTAATGAAATAGTTGCTTTTTTCGCATTTTTTGTGAACCGTTAATTCCCGCAAGTTTATTTAGGCATTTTTGAGGTGTGTGCATGGTTTCGTGACGTTTGGTTAAGCGGTTTAACGATTCGCTACTCAAAACCTCACAAACTAGGATTTTCAAGCCTAAGTAATGAAATAGTCGCTTTTTTTGCATTTTTTGTGAACTGTTAATCCGTTATCAATTCCGTTAGTTCCCGCAAGTATATTTAGGCATGTTTGAGGTGTGTGCAAGGTTTCGTGACGTTTGGTTAAGCGGTTGAACGATTCGCTACTCAAAACCTCACAAACTAGGATTTTCAAGCCTAAGTAATGAAATATTCGCTTTTTTCGCATTTTTTGTGAACCGTTAATCCGTTATCAATTCCGTTAGTTCCCGCAAGTATATATAGGCATGTTTGAGGTGCGTGCAAGTTTTCGTGATGTTTGGTGAAGCGGTTGAACGATTCGCTACTCAAATCCTCCCAAACTAGGATTTTCAAGCCTAAGTAATGAAATAGTCGCTTTTTTCGCATTTTTTGTGAACCGTTAATCCGTCATCTATTCCGTTAGTTCCCGCAAGTATATATAGGCATGTTTGAGGTGCGTGCAAGGTTTCGTGATGTTTGGTTAAGCGGTTGAACGATTCGTTACTCAAAACCTCACAAACTAGGATTTTCAAGCCTAAGTAATGAAATAGTCGCTTTTTTCGCATTTTTTTTTGAACCGTTAATCCATTATCAATTCCGTTAGTTCCCGAAAGTATATATATAGGCATGTTTGAGGTGCGTGCAAGTTTTTGTGACGTTTGGTTAAGCGGTTGAACGATTCGCTACTCAAAACCTCACAAACTAGGATTTTCAAGCCTAAGTAATGAAATAGTCACTTTTTTCGCATTTTTTGTGAACCGTTAATCCGTTATCAATTCCGTTAGTTCCCGCAAGTATATTTAGGCATGTTTGAGGTGCGTGCAAGGTTTCATGACGTTTGGTTAAGCGGTTGAACGATTCGCTACTCAAAACCTCACAAACTAGGATTTTCAAGCCTAAGTAATGAAATAGTCGTTTTTTTTGCATTTTTTGTGAACTGTTAATCCGTTATCAATTCCGTTAGTTCCCGCAAGTATATTTAGGCATGTTTGAGGTGTGTGCAAGGTTTCGTGACGTTTGGTTAAGCGGTTGAACGATTCGCTACTCAAAACCTCACAAACTAGGATTTTCAAGCCTAAGTAATGAAATTTTCGCTTTTTTCGTATTTTTTGTGAACCGTTAATCCGTTATCAATTCCGTTAGTCCCGCAAGTATATATAGGCATGTTTGAGGTGCGTGCAAGTTTTCGTGATGTTTGGTTAAGCGGTTGAACGATTCGCTACTCAAATCCTCCCAAACTAGGATTTTCAAGCCTAAGTAATGAAATAGTCGCTTTTTTCGCATTTTTTGTGAACCGTTAATCCGTCATCTATTCCGTTAGTTCCCGCAAGTATATATAGGCATGTTTGAGGTGCGTGCAAGGTTTCGTGACGTTTGGTTAAGCGGTTGAACGATTCGTTACTCAAAACCTCACAAACTAGGATTTTCAAGCCTAAGTAATGAAATAGTCGCTTTTTTCGCATTTTTTTTTGAACCGTTAATCCATTATCAATTCCGTTAGTTCCCGAAAGTATATATAGGCATGTTTGAGGTGCGTGCAAGGTTTCATGACGTTTGGTTAAGCGGTTGAACGATTCGCTACTCATAACCTCACAAACTAGGATTTTCAAGCCTAAGTAATGAAATAGTCGCTTTTTTCGCATTTTCTGTGAAAAGTTAATCTGTTATCAATTCCGTTAGTTCCCGCAAGTATATTTAGTCAAGGTTGAGGTGCGTGCAAGGTTTCGTGATGTTTGGTTAAGCGGTTGAACGATTCGCTACTCAAAACCTCACAAACTAGGATTTTCAAGCCTAAGTAATGAAATAGTCGCTTTTTTTGCATTTTTTGTGAACAGTTAATCTGTTATCAATTCCGTTAGTTCCCGCAAGTATATTTAGTCATAGTTGAGGTGCGTGCAAGGTTTTGTGACGTTTGGTTAAGCGGTTGAACGATTCGCTACTCAAAACCTCACAAACTAGGATTTTCAAGCCTAAGTAATGAAATAGTTGCTTTTTTCGTATTTTTTGTGAACCGTTAATTCCCGCAAGTTTATTTAGGCATTTTTGAGGTGTGTGCATGGTTTCGTGACGTTTGGTTAAGCGGTTGAACGATTCGCTACTCAAAACCTCACAAACTAGGATTTTCAAGCCTAAGTAATGAAATAGTCGTTTTTTTTGCATTTTTTGTGAACTGTTAATCCGTTATCAATTCCGTTAGTTCCCGCAAGTATATTTAGGCATGTTTGAGGTGTGTGCAAGGTTTCGTGACGTTTGGTTAAGCGGTTGAACGATTCGCTACTCAAAACCTCACAAACTAGGATTTTCAAGCCTAAGTAATGAAATATTCGCTTTTTTCGTATTTTTTGTGAACCGTTAATCCGTTATCAATTCCGTTAGTTCCCGCAAGTATATATAGGCATGTTTGAGGTGCGTACAAGTTTTCGTGATGTTTGGTTAAGCGGTTGAACGATTCGCTACTCAAATCCTCCCAAACTAGGATTTTCAAGCCTAAGTAATGAAATAGTCGCTTTTTTCGCATTTTTTGTGAACTGTTAATCCGTCATCTATTCCGTTAGTTCCCGCAAGTATATATAGGCATGTTTGAGGTGCGTGCAAGGTTTCGTGACGTTTGGTTAAGCGGTTGAACGATTCGTTACTCAAAACCTCACAAACTAGGATTTTCAAGCCTAAGTAATGAAATAGTCGCTTTTTTCGCATTTTTTTTTGAACCGTTAATCCATTATCAATTCCGTTAGTTCCCGAAAGTATATATAGGCATGTTTGAGGTGCGTGCAAGTTTTTGTGACGTTTGGTTAAGCGGTTGAACGATTCGCTACTCAAAACCTCACAAACTAGGATTTTCAAGCCTAAGTAATGAAATAGTCACTTTTTTCGCATTTTTTGTGAACCGTTAATCCGTTATCAATTCCGTTAGTTCCCGCAAGTATATTTAGGCATGTTTGAGGTGCGTGCAAGGTTTCATGACGTTTGGTTAAGCGGTTGAACGATTCGCTACTCATAACCTCACAAACTAGGATTTTCAAGCCTAAGTAATGAAATAGTCGCTTTTTTCGCATTTTCTGTGAAAAGTTAATCTGTTATCAATTCCGTTAGTTCCCGCAAGTATATTTAGTCATGGTTGAGGTGCGTGCAAGGTTTCGTGATGTTTGGTTAAGCGGTTGAACGATTCGCTACTCAAAACCTCACAAACTAGGATTTTCAAGCCTAAGTAATGAAATAGTTGCTTTTTTCGCATTTTTTGTGAACCGTTAATTCCCGCAAGTTTATTTAGGCATTTTTGGGGTGTGTGCATGGTTTCGTGACGTTTGGTTAAGCGGTTGAACAATTCGCTACTCAAAACCTCACAAACTAGGAATTTCAAGCCTAAGTAATGAAATAGTCGCTTTTTTTGCATTTTTTGTGAACTGTTAATCCGTTATCAATTCTGTTAGTTCCCGCAAGTATATTTAGGCATGTTTGAGGTGTGTGCAAGGTTTCGTGACGTTTGGTTAAGCGGTTGAACGATTCGCTACTCAAAACCTCACAAACTAGGATTTTCAAGCCTAAGTAATGAAATAGTCGCTTTTTTCGCATTTTTTGTGAACCGTTAATCCGTTATCAATTCCGTTAGTTCCCGCAAGTATATATAGGCATGTTTGAGGTGCGTGCAAGTTTTCGTGATGTTTGGTTAAGCGGTTGAACGATTCGCTACTCAAATCCTCACAAACTAGGATTTTCAAGCCTAAGTAATGAAATAGTCGCTTTTTTCGCATTTTTTGTGAACCGTTAATCCGTCATCTATTCCGTTAGTTCCCGCAAGTATATATAGTCATGTTTGAGGTGCGTGCAAGTTTTCGTGACGTTTGGTTAAGCGGTTGAACGATTCGCTACTCAAAACCTCACAAACTAGGAATTTCAAGCCTAAGTAATGAAATAGTCGCTTTTTTCGCATTTTTTGTGAACCGTTAATCCGTTATCAATTCCTTTAGTTCCCGCAAGTATATTTAGGCATGTTTGAGGTGCGTGCAAGGTTTCGTGAGGTTTGGTTAAGCGGTTGAACGATTCGCTACTCAAAACCTCACAAACTAGGATTTTCAAGCAGTTCTGGGTTGAGTAAGTTGTTGAAGAGTAATCTATTGGAGAGTTTCACTATGGACAACTCAACATATTCCCTTTCACAAATAAGAGCTACTTTTTACCCCAAATTCGAGACCAACAAATCTGACCAAGAGGTTATTAATATTGCTTAACCCTTCTACTTCTTTCAACTGAAACTTTCAGCTGCAAGGTCCATATGATGTATTGTCATTACTATTTTATGCATGGTTGTTAGAATCAATCTATTCGAGCTTCAGGCAACATTGACATGAAAAACAATAACAATACTTGGGGTCCAATGGATTTTGGACATTATAAGGATATATTTTTCTTTCAACTCTTAAAATAGCTATTCTACACTCATATGATAGCAATATCTACCTTCGGATATACAACACTTTGTTCATTTTTGTGTTACTCCACATTATATAGACAAGCAACAAATTTAAGCGTACCCGCACATCGCGCGGGACTGACACTAGTATATATATATGTATATCATCTTAGCACCTTGCTCAGGTCTTGCATAATTGAACACACACACATACATACACACACATATACACACATATATGGACTCCATTTTTCTTCTTGATGAAGGGGAGCGTGCCTATTTTCTGCACCAAATAGTGTTGTCTTTTGGCTGCATTTACATTTGCCTATGGTCTTACTTGCCCCAACCATCTAAGTAGGCACACACACACACACACACACACACTCTCTCTCTCTCTCTCTCTCTCTCTCTCTCTCTCTAACAATGAGAGTAAAAAAAAAGGGGGGAACCATGGATGCATTTATTTTGAAAGGTAAGTCAAAAGGAAACACAAACACCGGTACTCAAAAGACTTTAAACGAGATGCTTAAAGATAGGCAACCCGTTGTTAGAGACATTTGTAGATTTTTATACGGGAATGCTTTAGCATTTAATTTGGTTGAAAGTCCGTTGTTTTTTAAAATGATAAAATCGGTTTGTGACTACGGTAAAGGGTTAAAACCTCCAAGTTATTGTGAAGCTAGAGTCACATACTTAATTTTGGAAGTTTACAGTATCACATCTATCGGCATACTTGGGTCTTGAATTTGTTTCAAAAGCATTCTAAGAACAGGGAATTGATAAGACCTGCGGTGACTAGATTTGCCACAAGTTTTCTTACTTTGAAGAGTATCATGGAAGCAAGACTACCTCTTCAGTCAATGTTTGCATCGAAAGAGTGGGCTAAGAGTTCTTATGCTAAAAAGAATGAAGCCGTGAATCTATCACACTATGTTTTAGGGGACCAAAGATTTTCAAAAGCAATTAAATATTGTTTGAAATGTGTGCTTCCGCTAGTGAAAGTTCTAAGACTAGTAGATGGTGACGCAACCCCGGCATTGGGATATATTTATGAGGCTATGGATAGGGCAAAAGAACAAATTAAGAAGAATTTGAACAATGTGAAGTCGAGATATAAGCACATTTGGGGCATCAATGACGAACGTTGGAATTTACAACTCTATTGACCACTGCATGCGGCGGCATACTATCTTAATCCAAAGTAAGTTGCTCTAATGTAGGATACTTATATAGTATATGAATCTATATATTATTTATAAATTTCTAATTGTTTGATAACTTACACTTTACTTGAATTTAAGGTTTCATTATGATCAAAATTTTTAAGCGGAATTAGAAGTAAAGATGGGGTTGTTTAGAACCATTGAGAGAATGTATCCCGATGTGGAAACAAGAGTACGTCCTAATTGATTCACAACTTGAGAGGATGAAATAAAGAGTCAAGTCATCACACAATACATGTATAATCTTCAAACTTAGAGAGAAAGCAAGAACACATAAAACGCCACCCCGCAGGCGTACTCGTTAAGGTTTATAACCCTAAATAGCAAGTAAAATACATAAAATGCCACCTCGCAGGCGTACTCGTACTAACCCGGAGTAAGAAGGACCACTTGTATCTAGAAATGCCACCCCTTCAGCCTGAACTTTTGTTCTCACATTTTGCTTCAATTCCTATTGTCTTCAGAGATCACGGTTTCACCAATGCCAATTGTTGAACAAAAAGGAAAATAATTAGAAAACCCTAACTTTAAGCATGATTATTAAAAAAAATCGGACAGAAACTGATTAGTGATATCATAAAACCTCCTTTTTCATTGTAACAATTAGGGAAAGAAAATATACTTAGAAACTCAATCTACACAGAAATCAAGCTTACAAACAACAGTGACAGATTACAACAACTCATTAATCATTCACATCCATATATAGAGCAGAACTGGGAGAGGAGGCTGAGCAAATGTGAGCAATTTTGGTGTGAGCAAAAAAGCATTCAAATAAGAAATACAAAGACAAAAAAAAAATTAAGAAAGTTGCTTGAGAAAACTAAGGTAGAAAAAAAATATTGGGTTATCAAACACACACTTTGTTAATTAGTACCAATTGAGACCAATAAAGGAAACAACCAAAAAAAAAAGTTGGTTTTATCATAGAATTTTTCCTACTTCCCAATTAAACCAAACTAAACTCTGTTAGACTTGGACCCACATCAAATTCCAATAAGGCATATACATTTTGAACCTTCCACAACATGACTCTTTGAGGGAAATCATGGACCATGCCAATTCCTCTGTAAAGTATCAGAGCAACATATGACAAGCATTAATAATTCAACCAAAAGTAAACATCAAATAATAACCTTTTGAATCCGTTTAGTTACCAAATAACGTTGGTCATTTAGGACTTTGTCACTAATTTAATAATTTGTTGTAGTGAACAACACCATCAGTACATGTTAATGCTTAATCAAATTTAATTGGTACAACAATTAAAGGTCCCCACGATCGCCTTAGGCTATATTACCTAAATGATACTGAAATTCTTTACATTAGTTTAGACCAAAGTGGAGTATTAATTGGCCAAAATTTTCAGCCTTCTCAACAAGTGTATCCGGGTATTGTCTTGTCTAATCAACAACTATTTATCTTATGACAACTAAAAAGTATTTGTCTAAGAGCATTTGATTAAAAGATGAAAAGTACTTTTGGATAAATCACCAATCACTATCTATAAAAGAGGTGGCTTCCATGTAAGGACCGCACGAGTGATTTATACAAATGCTCCCTTTCAAACCTACAGAAATCACTTTTGTCTTTCATTTTGGATGAGTTTCTAACAGACTATAACCAAAGTCCACAGATATTTGGTATTGTGTTGTGAAAGAAAAGGTTTCAAGAAATGTAGATCCTAAAAGCCAAGTAATTAAAGATAACTTAGGTGTGTTTTTAGAAGCAAACTTGAGGGCACAACGAATTTTAACAGCTCTCATCAACCTCTAAATTAATTATGAAATGTCTAAGGTCAGAGTAACTTCATGATAATGCTAAGATTTCAATCTATAACACAAACATCTTACAGTGGCCAAAAGACAACGTTTCTATGTTTATGACAAAGCAACCTCTTCATTACCCATTTTCTGTCTTTTTCTTTCTTGCTTGCTAATCACCCATCTCAGCATTCTCACTTTTACACACTTATTGACATTTGAAGTCACTATTCCTTAACATGACCTCTAAATCACATCTCTCAAGACTAATTATTAATCAAAAGAAAAATTATTGTAGCTATTAATCTACCCCAAATTGATACACACGTGTGGGCAACATATTTCATAATTAGATTAGAATCGTAGGTAAAGGTACATAATTTCTATATAGGAAATGCTATGTTGCAGTACCTAAGGGGCTCCAATTAGATTAGAAAACCTATAAATAAAACCATAGAGATGAAGAGGAGCAAAAATATTGAAAATCATTAAGAAAAATAATAATTAGGAATCTTGAATAATCCATAATGACCGGAATTTAGTACCCTATCTAATTGACCAGCCTGTGGTTTCGAAATACAAAACCAAGGGAAGCATATCCATGTTATAGAGAAATCAGTTATGAGAAACCTTCACATATATCTGTGATCCAAACACAGACGATTTGAGGCCCCTGCATTCCTTTAGAGACATGTGTTGGAGGGCCATATACCCATTAACTGAAGGCAATCATGTCTCTTACATGCCAACTACTTAATCAGCTTTTCTATTTGATTTCCTATTTTCTCTGTTAAGTTGTGGAGACTGATCACCTTTTTTGACCTTGAAGCCCCTACGCCTGGCCCGTTTGGCAGATTTAGCTGATTGATGATAATGGCAGTAGCAGCAACCAACAATAATACAATAGCCACGTAGTACATGAAATAAATACATATCCGAACGATGGTCATTACAACAATATTGTAGTTTATTTCATTCATCTAACAACAAAATAGCTTTCATCCTTGATAACCTCTAGCTTTGGATGGATTAGAGCATAGAGGACAATCTAAACATATTCTATGAACCAATACTTCTAGACTTCTATAAGTACATCAGAGGCAAAACTTGAAGCATTTTAGCAGGTCCATACACCAAAATTTAACAAGGCTGTTTTTAAGCATTTTATCATTGTCCCCACATATTTTTCACTAGGGTGGGACTGTTTGAGATTGATGACAAATTAGGGTTTATAAATTGGGAATTTAATGATGAGTTATCTCTAATTGGGGCTTCAAGTGAGTGAGAGAGAAAGAGAGAGAGGGGGAGAGAAAGAGAGAAACCTGGCCGGAGAGAGGGAGAGAGTGACGGCAGTAGTGTGTGAGAGGGGCACGGAGGATGTGGTCGCGGCGGCGGCGGCTGCGGCTGCGACGGCGGCGGCGGCGGTGATGCTGGTGGTGATGATCGTCTGCGAGGGAGAGATCAAGAGAGAGATGATTAGTTAATGTATATCTATATCTATCATACATGTATATATATATATACAGAGAGGGAAATAGAATATCTCTTTGCCGGCGGGAGACTGAGACGAGGTGGGAGGAAGATGTACCAGCGGCGGGGAGTTAGATGACTGATGAGAGGAGATGAGCGGGAGATGAGAGATCGAGGGAGTAGAGAAATTATTCATGCGCGCACTTTATTCCTGCTTTCCCGCGCCCTTCTATTCTTTTATGTCACTTTTCAAATATGTTTGTGGATTTTAAAGAAAAGTGACATAAAAAATAAGAATCTTTATATGTAATA
Organism: Hydrangea macrophylla; assembly: GCA_033977485.1. Taxonomy (NCBI): domain Eukaryota; kingdom Viridiplantae; phylum Streptophyta; class Magnoliopsida; order Cornales; family Hydrangeaceae; genus Hydrangea; species Hydrangea macrophylla. The sequence goes on along the minus strand of CM066998.1, from coordinate 51,429,665 downwards.
TAATTATTTATGTCACTTTTTACAAAAAATGACATAAAAATAAAATGTGTTATTTACAAAATTGCCACCGCGTCATTATTTATGTCGGTTTTTAAAAAGCGACATAAAAACATTATTATTTATGTCACTTTTTTTAAAAAGTGACATAAAAAAATTATTATTTATGTCACTTTTATAAAAAATGACATAAATAATAGAGTTTTTATGTCACTTTTTTATAAAAGTGACATAATTACTTAAAAAGTGACATAAAAAGTACATGTGAGAAATAATTATGTCACTCTAAAAAAAAGTGACATAAAAAAAAAAATAAAAAGTGACATAAAAGGCCTTTTTTCTTGTAGTGCAAACTTCTTGTCCAGATAACACATTCCAATCACACCTAAATAAAGAAATGAGGCTTGAACTTCTAATTTGGAGTTAGGTATAGACTTTAGGATTGTGAAGACAAGGCGATTATGATAAGCTCAAGAGGTGAAGTAAAGGAATAGCATAGAGGTAGGCTAAGGTTGTATTATACGTATATGGTCAAAAGATGGCCTAAATCATCTTCTAAGTTAACAGGATTATTCATTTTAGTAAATTCAAGAGCTCTAAATTTGGTAAATCCTGAACGTTCTCTTCTAGTGATCTGTCAAAATGAAGAAGGAAAATGAGACTTTCAACGAATGAATATGCTTTTCAAAAAGTAAGGGTAATTTTATAAAACCCTCAAAAACAAAAGAATGGCTCAAAAGCTCACTTGGGTTATTAGTCTCCATTACAGTCTCTCAAGACACCTAAGCTATGCTTACTAATCCATTTTAGCTAAGTTCAAGGTTGTCACAATGTGCTCCAAGTTGTTTGAAGATTAAAAAGTATAAAACATACTATAACTAAGATAGTAAACAAACTACCATAGTCTATCACATACTAATAATATACAGAAAATAACACTAATGCATCATAATTAACTACATTAACTAAGAGAGAAATACAAGAACCATTTTATTATATTTAAATAAAATTTTAAAAATTTTAAAATTTTGACATTTTTAACTTATTGAGTCATGTTGTTAAGCAGGTGTATTGGCATTAAAGCATAAAAAGAAAGAAACGAGGTGTGCAATGACTCACTCCCCCCCCCCCAACTAAAACTAAACATTGTCCCCAATGTTCTAAACTAAGCACATGGATATGTAAAGTAAAGCGAGAGAAGGAAGGATGTTACCCCGAGGCGTTAATATCCATTTTTTTCTTAAGTTACCTGCAAAATCATTAGTAGCAACAAGGAAAAATAGAGAATATACTACAACTACTCAGTAAATAAATTCGGTGAATCAAGATTTTATTATAAAGTAACAACCGAAATTTTTGAGGATCTTCCCAATAAAATAATTTAATAGTGAGAAGAACGTTGGGGTTCTCATAAAAATGCAACTCCCCCCAACTAATGTCAGGCTCAAGGTCAGAGGAGATGCAAAGCCTATAGCTGCCAAATTTGTTGGGGACAGTTATAAGAGATATACCACACTTTTTAGGAATTATACTCAAGGAAAGATCTTTGGTGTTGGTATTTTCTATAACAGTCTATTTTTATATTATGAAAAATAGGCAGAGGCCATGGTTCAATAATAGGGGCAGGGTCTAAGTGATGTTCTAATGAAGGTTTACTACCCTCCTCTTGTTGTAGAACAGAATCTATGGAGATGTGATCATAGGAATTGGATTTCTGTTTTATGTACATTGATTTGGACTGAGCTTGGATAAAACTATTTATTTGGGCCTCAATATCATTTTTACTCAAAAAGGTCAAGCAGTCTAGCAGATTGCTAGCTTCTTGTTGAAGTTTAAGATCATCTAACGTGGGCCTAATATTTTCCAAGTCCTCTCTCACAAAATTTTGAAATTTAAAATTTGGTGAAGTACATGTGCTAGAATCATTATCATCCTCTTCTACAACACATTCTTTTTGTTCAAGAGTGGGGTACACATGATTTTCAAACTCGGGATGAGAGCATTGAGTGATAGAGAGGATAGGTGATGGGAAACTTGGTGACACCACCTCTTCGGCCGAAAGAGGTGAGGGTTCATGAATATCAGATGAATCTAAATCGAATTTAGAAATTTCAATAACGTCCTCCCTAGGGTCACTATCAAAGGTAGGGGTAGAGTCAACAGGGGACTCATCCTTTCCTAATTGCGTGTAATCACCTAAACTCGCATTATCTTTTAAATCCTCATTCTCATCCTTATAACTCTCCTCACTATATATATCATCGATTGAGGTGCTTTGGACAAAGAGATTGTGCAATTTTATCAAGGTAGTGAAGGAGTTGTTGTCTGGGGGTGTATATTGAATAGAAAATGGTTCTACAACTTCATGCTCAATGGTTTGGTTTTGGAGTTTGTGTTGGGTTATCACTTTCTCGAGTGAGTTGTTAACCTCATTCGGTATAAACCCGTCATTGACCTCTAATTCCATTCCATTATTAGTGTCTTGAAATTTGGGTTGTAGTGTTGAAGGATTGGTATAGTCTTTTAAAGGTTGGCTAGCATATGCTTGTTGATATCTAGTTTCTAATTTATCTAGTGCACTATCTAGCCTTGTCATTTCACTAAGCAGCAATGTTAACATACCATTATCCTCAACTTGGTTATTCTCCTCATTATTACCATATGAAGTTTCGCCCCATTGTTGTTGGTAGTAATTCCCATCCCAATGTGTTTGTGGACAAGACTCGCCAAAGGGTAAGTCTTGGTGCGTTTGGTAATCGTGGGAACTACTACTATATCCTACATTATTATTTTGGTTATTGCCCCATTGCGGTTCATCATAGAACTCTTCATGTGGAGGTTCTTGATACATTTGATAATATGGGGGACTACCACTATCATTTCCCCATTGTGGTGGTTGGTAGCACTCGGGTTGATAATGCGCGTCATAATTGGGTGCTTGCCAACTTGGGGAATAACTATTTTGATTTTCAAGTGTGTACCACTTATTGGTGCTTGTGTTGCATGGAGGATAATATGGATAAGACATGTTTATCAAAAATTTTTAAACAATAAAATTTTTAATTATTTACTTGTGAGAGAAAAAGTCCAAAGATATTATTAATTTTTTTTTTGCAAAGTAAAAAAAAAACTTGGAAACAACTTAGTAAAATACAAACCTAGTTGCCTTCCCCGGCAACGGCGCCAAAAACTTGACACGACTAAATAGTTATGCGCTTTTGTGCAACACCCAAGTGTAGGTGATCGTGCAAGTAGTACTGGATAAGTCCAGGTCGATCCCCCAGGGAAGGAATAGGAAGAATATCTACTAAGTTATAACCTAAAGAAAAAAAGAAAAGAAAATAAGAATATAGAAGTGGAGGTTCTACGAATCCTAATTAATTAACTTAAACTAAATAGCAAACTAAAGCATAAAGAAACATAACTAATTAAACAAATAAATTAAAGGTGTTGGAAACACGTGAATCCACATTGATCCTAACCATCTACTATGCATATTCATTAACGCTCTATGGAGTTCATTCCTCTTCAGCATTCCGTATTTTTCTAAAGATAAAGAATCAATAGCCCTTTCATGGCTGGGACTATATCATCACAAGTGATTTAAAATACTTGGAAGACGGTTTAAAATAATGGTTATTACTTGCACTCTAAATGGTGTTAGCATTCAAAGTGGTTTTCAAAAGTCATTGAAGAAAACAACCTTAAGATTTTAAGTTCTAAAAACTGTTGTGACAAACTGAGCTTATTGGGACAATTTGATGACAGATTTCTAAAACAGAAAGTCATGGGATACTTAAAAGAATCATCTCAGGATTTAACATGTTCGATCGATCGAGAGCGCTTCGATCGATCGAAATGCCTTTGATCGCTTGACTATGGCCCTGGTTCGTTCGATCGAAATACCTTAGATCGATCGAGCCCAAGGTTTCTATAGATTGTATGGAAGAGGTTGGAAATCAATGTTTCATCACATATTCCCAACGTCTAAACTACGGAAACATAATAAAACTAGTGCAGAAATAACAAAACATAGCAATCATTAACATCTAAAGCAATAAACAATCAAATAAAGAAAAAAGAGAAGAAAAACCTCAAGATAATATGAATATAACTTGCAATAAACTTTACTCTTCAATAATATTGAGAATAACAATGGAAAAGAGGAAGAAAAGCAAGAATCTAACCTAATCTACTCCTAATCTAACCCTAAAACTACCCTAAACTGCTGTTTTCTACGTTCTGGAGCGTCCTCCCTTCGTCTGGCGTCAAAACGGCTTATATATAGGGTTCCCGCAGAGTTTACGCAACTTTTGGGTGAATATAAAGTTCGATCGATCGAGCTTAGTTCGATCGATCGAAGGTTCGATCGATTGAACTCTGCTCAATCGATTGAACTCTCTGATTTTGACAGCTCTGCGCACCGATAGGAGAATGGCCATAACTTTTCACTCGGACCTCGGATTAACCTCCCGTTTGCGGCCACACGATCGTAAGTCAAAGATCTATATTTTTTATCTCTGAGAAAGTATTCCAAATCTGAAGTCTTCATTGTCAAAACTAGCGTTTTCTCAACTGCTTCTGTTGTTCTATCCACCAGAATCACTTTTCTTTTGCTCTCCTTCATTGATTTACATCCTAATACCTATAAAACAATGCAAAAACATATATTTTAGCATTAACACAATAAAAAGAACATTGTTATTAGAATGCACCTAAATATAGGGACTTTGGAAATAAAAGTATGCATAAAGGACCATATCATACACTATAATATGCACTTTTCACCTCGAATCAGGTGGTGTTGCCCATTTTAATTAATAACAACATGATGCCATCTTTGCCCTTGCTCCACTTCATATAGCTTTTTATCTGCCATGCATGTCTTCATTACCAATAAATTTAACTGTTGTCTTCTGATTTACAAAACAATAACTAATAAAATTTTAGTTTTTGCTTTGATTTGTTTTCACTTTTTTAATTTCAAACATCCTTGAAGCCAACCTCTCTCCTCTTTACATTAAATCAACATTAAAAATGGATCACCCTATTTCTCTACCATCTTCCCCAGATAGACACTCTAGTGAGTCGAGCAGTCATTCCGCTTCTAGTACGTCTGCCAACGATACCTCACCTAGATCACGAGTACCTAAAGCCAAGTCTTATGGTCCGATCAGTCATCCCGGTTGTGACCCCTGTTCATGGTATCGTTGTCATCCTCGTGTCCCCATTCCTATTTGTTTTGATTCTTTAGATGGCGAGGACAGTCTATTCGATGATGACCCCACATATTTGGATGGTCCCTATGGTGCACCACCGACTTCCTTGGAGTCCTCCTCTTCTTCCGATTTGGCCGATTACTCGACCAATGACGATAAGGACGAGGATGATGAGGGCGTTATACAGAGTCTAGGTGATATCCCTTCTGTTGAGCTTATCGAGACCATTGTTGCTTCACCCGAGGTCACGTATCCTTATCAAGATTTACCCGATTATGCTCCAAAAATTGTCAGACAGCAGGCAGGACATCCTGATTGGTCCCTGGAGGATATAACCCCTATTTCTGCACCATATGATGGTCTAGAGGAGGATGAGGTAGACTTAGCTCCAGAGATGATCGAGGAAGAGGACGAGATAGAGTTGCCCCCATTTGACCACACAGATCATTCGGATTGGGCGCTTGCTGATACAGATAGACGTGAACACATACCACCTTCATCAGATGCTTTTAGGGGTGTTGACGTGCTGGTTGTTTTTACTGTGGAGTATATACATGTCATTGTCATGTTCCCACCAGCAAAGGGACATGCGGTGACTAGGTTTGGGGAAACGTAACCTTGACATTGTTTTAACTACGGAGGATCACATATATGTCCTCACCACCCCATGCCCTGAAGAACCCGCTACAACTGCTTCGGCTACTGCTAGATGCAAGTTCGATAAATGGAAGAAATTGAATGGAATGGCTCATTGCTACATTCTGGCCTCTATAGCTGGTGTGTTGTAACACCAATTCCAATCAAATGATTTCTACTACCAGCGCCATTATCAAATCCTTGAAAGAAATATTTTGGGAGCATAGCAGGCCTGCCAGACAGGTTACCATGTAGAAGATAATGAATGCGAAGATGTCAGAAGAAACTCCAATCAAAGAACAAGTTTTAAAAATGATTAGTTATTTGAACGAACTGGAGACCCTAGGTGCCAACATCGATGCACAGACCCAAGTTGATATGATCCTCAATTTGCTGTCGCCATCATTCACTCAATTTAAACTTAACTATAATATGAATCAAATGAATTTTTCAATGAGCGAATTAATAAGTACTTTACTGGCAGCCAAAGGGGTGATCAAACCTGGGGGCAACATTTTGAATGTTGAAATCATCTCTTCTTCTTCTGATCTGCACCGAAAGGCAAGAAAGGAAAGAAAGCTGGCACTGGTGGTCCAAGTGTTGGACCGATCCCTAAGATTGGAAAATCTAAGGGAAAAGGTAAGGGCAAGGGAAAGGTGGTTGGCCAAGGTAAAGCAAAGTGTTTCTAATGCAGTGATAAGGGCCACTGGAAGAGGAACTGTCCGAAATTCTTAGCTACAAGAGTTCAAGGTATGATTGAATCATATGTGATTGAAGTAAGTTTTATAACGAATACTTCAAACACTTGGTGCATTGATTCTGGTGTGACTAACCATATCTGTAATTCATTATAGGGGTTCAGATTAACCAGGAAATGCAGTGATGGGGAGATCGTGCTTACTCTAGTTTCTAGCGCAACCGTTTCTGCGGTTGATATAGGAGTAGTAGCTTTAGAATTTTCAGACAATAAAGTTTTTGATTTTATCAGATGTACTTTATGTCCCTTTAATGAGACGTAATTTAATTTCAGTTTTAAACTTATCGAATAATGGTTGTTCTTTTCATTTTGGAACTGAGGTTGTGATAAAAAGAAATAGTTCTTTTGTGTGTTCTAGTATTATATCAAATGGTTTGTAGGTTATAACTCTAATTATTTCTAAAGATTCTAACATGGAACTTAATAACTCAGTGGTAACTGTACCATCTTAAAGAAAGAAACCTTCCACTAATCCAACAAGGCTTTGGCATATGAGGCTTGGCCATATCAATCTAAATAGGATTGGCAGGCTAGTCAAATAAGGGGTCTTAGGTTATTTGGTTCTCAAACCAATGGAAGTCTGTGAGTCTTGTTTAGAGAGTAAGATGACCAAATTGCCCTTTCCTGGAAAGGGCAATAGGACCAATGCATTGTTGGAATTAGTTCATACTTATGTGTGTAGACCAATAAATATTAGAGAAAGGGGTGATTATGAGTACTTCATAACATTTACTGATGACCACTCTAGGTATGGGTATGTGTACCTTATGCAGTATAAGTCTGAAGCCTTTGAAAAGTTCAAAGAGTTTAGGGCTGAAGTGGAGAAGCAATTGGGAACACATATTAAGGCCATTCAATATAATCGAGGTAGTGAGTACCTATCTAATGAGTTTATTGATCACCTCGTACAGAATGGGATTCTGTCATAGTTGACTACACCTGGTATGCCTCAGCAAAATGGTGTAGCGGAGAGAAGGAACCGGACTCTTTTAGACATGACTAGGTCGATGATGAATTATTCAGAGTTGCCATTATTCCTTTGGTGTTATGCTTTAGAAACTGCTGCGTACATACTAAATCTAGTACCAAGCAAATCTGTTCCCAGGATACCATGGGAGATGTGGATTGGGCACAAGCCTTCTTTGCAAAATCTCTGGATATGGGGGTGTCCAACACATGTGCTAAAAGGAAAGATGAGCAAGTTGGAATATAGATCGGAAGTATGTTACTTTGTAGGGTATCCAAAGGGTACTTACGGATGGTATTTTTATGATCCAAGAGAACAGAAAGTGTTTGTGGATGATTATATCATGAACCATAAACCTAAAGGAAGGATAGATTTTAGAGAGATAGAAAGAGAGCACTCAGTCTTACCCATAGTTGATAACGATGTAAGATAAGAAAACACCACTTCTTTGCCCATTTCCACACCGGTACCTCGTCGTAGTGGGAGGATGGTCGGCCAGCCTGACAGATACATGTTCTTAGGAGAAGTTTTTGAAGCTGTCTCCATAGAATTTGAATATGATCATGCCACGTACGAAGAGGCAATGGCTGATATTGATTCAACTCATTGGGTTAAAGCTATGAAGGTTGAATTGGAATCTATGGATTCTAATCAGGTATGGGATCTTGTAGAACTTCCTGCCCATATTAAACCTATTGGCTATAAGTAGGTCTACAAGATATAAAGAGGTTCTGATAGAAAGGTTGAGACATTTAAGGCAAGGCTTGTAGCAAAAGGTTATACTCAAAGGGAGGGCATTGACTACGAGGAAACCTTCTCGCCGATAGCCATGCTCAAGTCTATCTGAATACTCTTATCAGATTATGAGATCTGGCAGATGGACATCAAGACTATATTCTCGAATGGCAATCTTGAGGAGGAAATCTATATACAGCAACTAGAAGGGTTCATAGCTGGTGGGAAAGGGAACTCGCTATGTAAGTTGCAAAAGTCCATTTATGGGCTTAAGCAAGCATCTAGGAGTTAGAACATTCATTTTGACCAGCAGTCAAATCGTTCGGTTTCATATAAAATCTAGATGAACCTTGTGTATACAAGAAGTGTGAAGGCAAAGTGGTGGCTTTTCTTGTACTTTATGTTGACGACATTCTACTCATCGGGAATGATTTAGCGGTACTATCAACGGTTAAGGTTTGGCTAGCTAGTACTTTCGATATGAAGGATCTTGGGGAGGCGAGCTATATCCTTGGGATAAAGCTCTTTCGAGATCACAAGCGAAAGATAATGGGATTATCTCAAGCTGCTTATATCGATAAGGTGCTAACTAGGTTTTCCATGGATAATTAGAAGAAAGGTTTGTTACCTTTCAGGCATGGTTTAGCGTTCTCCGAGGGCCAGTGTCCAAAGACATAAGAGGAGAGGAATCACATAGCAGGAGTTCCCTATGCCTCGATAGTGGGAAATGTCATGTATGAGATGTTATACACTAAACCAGATATCTGTTTTGAAGTTGGCATGGTTAGTAGATATCAATCAAATCCAAGTCCAGAACATTAGACATCCATTAAGCACATTCTTAAGTACTTGAGAAGAACTAAAGATTACATGCTTATTTATGGCGGTAGTGAGCTAATTCCAGTAGGATACACTAATTCGAATTTCATGTCAGGTAATGATTCGAGGAATTCGACATCCGGACATCTCTTTACCTTGGGAGGTGGTGCTGTTAGTTGGAGGAGCATTAAGTAGAAATGCATTGTAGACTCAACTATAGAAGCTGAGTATATGGCTGCTTGTGAAGCCACAAAGGAAGCTGCTTGGCTTAATAAGTTCCTTATGGAACTCGAGGTGGTGCCAGCTTCATTGTCACCTATTATGCTATACTGCGATAATAGTGGGGCATTGGCTCAGTCCAAGGACCTGGACTAAAGGAATATTACCATCGTCCAATAGAGACTAAAGGAATATTACCATAGTCCATGACCAGGACAGAAAGTCCGATAGAGACTAAGGGATATATCACTTTAGCCCAGGACTGAGACTAATATGAATATATTGTGAAAGAGATATGTGTCTGTGTTATGTGTTGGAAAGTTGTGACTGCGTGTCAAATTTGATAAGACTGGAGGTATTGGGCTAAGAGCTAGAATAGTAAGAGTTGGTCAAGAAATGAGTTGAGTAATATGAGATGTAAATTACGTGCGAGATGTAGACCCAAGAGTCCATGGTATGCTTTAGATTGGTTGGAACGATGTTGTTATATTGTGTTGGTGCATTCATGAGTACGAATAACGAGATTATTGTTGCAGTTATGTTGTTATATATATATACTGCATATCTATCGATACTTTGTTAGTATTTGCATTCACTCAGCTTTCATAGCTAAAGGCGTTTTATGTCACTGGATATCCTATGTCCAGCTGGCTAGGGTTTTGAGTGCATAGAGTTCACAGGAGAGTAGTACCCGATGAGAGGCTATGAAGAGGAAGCCTACGATGATGGAGGCTATGCTAGTGCTGACGACTATGCGAGCTGAAGACCTGGAGCTTAGCCGTAGCTAGTCTATGTTTATATTTAAGCGACTGCTGTAATAGTTAAGTTTGTAATTGAGATATGTTGTCGTAACACTTTATTTATGTTTCCATAGATACTAAGGTTTGTAATAGTTTAGTATTAAACTCTGGTTTTATATATCGAACGGTGTGGTTTGAATCATTACTCTGATGTGTAGGTTTAATTCGTGAACAATATGGTGACTTTCAACTGTCATGGCCTACAAGTCAAAAAAGGAGTTTATTTTCTCTATTTTCGCTACTGCGGGGCATGACAGGATTTTTGGTATCAAAGCCTAGGTTTGTAGTCACGTTCACTAATTGTCCAACATTCCTTGTGCATGAACCTTAAGATTCCTTAAGATAAGGGTTGACTCTAAGCAATGTTTTGAAATTATTCGTATAAGAGTTTCCCTTGCTATTAATATGATAATAGCTGTAACTATTACATTTAATTTCTGAACTAAACATTGATGGCTAACCGATAGATGTCTATCTAGGGACCCAACCACATTGCAATGATGTCAGGAAGATACACTTGGAACCGTCCTGAACCAATTGAGGATGTACCCCCAACACCCCATGCTGCTGATCCAACTGGATTGTTTAAGGCTTTTGTGCGTAGGATGGAATGAATCAATAATCCCAACGTGAACTACGGTAATAACCACGGTAATAACCACGGTTCACCCCCGAGGCCAGTTGAGGATTGAATAGTAGAACGTTGCTATCACTTTCGTCTGGAGAATTTTGACGAGAATACTGAGCCATGGGAAGCGGAACAGTGGCTCCGGGGGATGGAAGCAATCTTTGACACACTAGGGTGCAACGAGATTGAGAAGCGTTGACTGGCTACATTTTGACTTGTGCTACAGCCAATTGGTGGGAATTAGAGAAGGCAACCATAGCAGAGGACGCGATTGAAAAGATGCCATGGACCGTGTTTAAAGGGCTATTTTTGGAAAATTACTTCCCTCAGATGCAGAGGAGCAAGAAGGAGAGAGAATTCATTGAGCTGAGACAGGGAACCAGACCATAAGGGAGTATATAGTGCAGTTCGAACGGTTATCCCGTTTTGCCCTCCACATGATTGATACTCCAAAGAAGAAGAATAGGTAGTATCCCCAAGGTCTTTTGCTACCACTACAACGGATGACTCTAAATCACCAGGGTCAAACTTTTAAGGCAACGAAGGGAACGATAATCAGCCATGAGGCTATCAACGGCAAGGAGCAAGGACGCTTTGGGAATCAACCACCACCCATGAATAACCAAGGATCCAAACCTCTGATGCAATTCCAAGGGAACAAGCGCAACTGGACTAGTGAAAGGAAGCCACAACCTGTGTTTCCCTAGAAACGCTATACTGTAACCCAGGCACCTCCCCTACAAATACTACCTACTGCCACTGGAGGCAACGCCGACGACTGCTTCAGCTACAAAAAATTTGGTCATTTAGATAAGGACCGATACATCCAAAAAAATTCTGCTCAAGCCAAATTGCCACGTCAGCAGCGAAGGACCTGGACTATCCGGAATGGGCATTGGCGACCTTTACCCCCGGGGTCATCGATCGTTACCGTTGGGGACGTTCACACAGCCTGGGCATGAGGTGCAGCAGCTCTCCACGAGGCACGGCCCAGGCCGAGCCTCTCAGTAGTTTCCTTATCTGGTCAGAACTCTATTAAGAAAGTGTCAGCAGTTTCCTAAACCACTTAGGGAACTCTCCTAAATTTGTGTAGATTAATTGCAATCAGATTAGGCTTCCAAATCTGCATACTTACCATTTATAGGTGGGCTCTTGCATCTATAAGAGAGACCACCTACCCTCTTTACAGGGGATCACATTCTTTACCTAGAGAATAGCAGTTTATACTTATTCATATGCATACTCCCAGTCGGTTTTACTGGTAGTGCCGCCCATGCTGTTGGCTCACCAGGCCCGCCGGTCATCTGCTAGTAAAGTGCTCTGATGCACCCGTGGACGTAGGTCACCTCATTAACGGGGCCGAACCACATACAATTGATTGTGTCTCAATATCTCTCTCCGAATCTCTCTTACCAATTTTTGGCATCATCAGTTTGGCATCGTCTGTGGGAAATGACAAGTCTTCTCAAAAATAAATATCTGAGTAATCAACATGCCGCTGAAGAAGGGCAAGAAAACTGCCACTCAAACCGATCAGGAGGATCGAGCCGGTCAGGAGGACTTCCAGCCCGGCCGGCCGACTGCTCTATGATTTTCGAGCAAGTCACCGCGGCAATCTCACAACTTCTAGAGGGCTAGCGATGAACCCAACAGCAGATTGAAGCGCTGCTGGCCAAGCAGGGTGAGCTTCCTCGAATCGAGGAGCAGTTTGGGAAAGGTGGTCCCAACCAAAAGCCCCCACAGGTCAGACAACATACCCGTACTGCGCCAGCGTCCCCGCCAGGTTGGAGACAGCGCGGGGATGACGAACGCAGCCAAGCCCCTAGGCGAACAGAAGAAAAACCCAGGCTAATCTGCGCTGGACGGGAGATGCCAGGGACATCATCAACAGTAAGCGTGCTGTCAGAAGGGAGGGGCCAGGACATATGGCCCGGGAATCGGCCGAGGCCCCCCCGGCCAGAAGCCGAGGAGATCTCTGGCACACGATTACCCGGAGCCAGAGCCGGGTCCTATCTCCTGTGGACACTGGCATTTGGGAGGGGCCCGCCTTTTAGGTTTGAAATTGTTGTTTTGAAAAGAAAAAGAAAAGGAGGTATGTTGAAAACAGATACAGAGTTGCCACTTGGTTTTTAAAGAACCAAGAAACCTAATTTGACTCACCCAAACGGATAAAGGGCACTGGCCTTTCATAACCAAAGAACTTGGCTCGGGATTTTGGTACGAGAGAGGAACGAGTCTTTATCACGACTAAAACACCCTCAACTCGCCCCGTCTTTCGATGGGCCTCAATTAGCTTCCAAATAATCATCTTCTACTATGTATGGTTCGACAATTAATACTATGATAATATATTACATCACATAAGAATTTTGAATTGGAAGATCAAAAGATAAGATATCATTCATAAGATCTAAGCCAAATATCACACAATGCAAAAGTGAAAGATCACACAAATAAACTTAGGAAAAATCGTCTAATCATATATCAAGTAATTAAGTTTCCCTAATCTAAAGGGGACATGAATTGTTATTGAAACAAATATTCAAAGAGATTAAAATATGCTTAGCAAGCTAGTATGATGCATGTTTATCTTTGAGAAAAGAAGACCTCTCAATCCCCGGGACGGATAAGAAAGGATGATTAGATCAAGGGGAGACATGAACGTATTCCTTATAATCTTCTTAAACTAGGAGTCGCAAAAGGCCCAAATCTTTGCATGGATGCAATGCATGTATCTAAAATATTGTGCCAAGGTTGTAGTGTGTTTTGTGTTCATGGATCCCTAGAATGACTTAGAAGTCTAGAATGTAAATGTATGAATGAAGGAAATCATCATGGGATGTGCACAAATGTAGTATGAACTACTTCCTAAGACATGAGCTAATTTGAAGTACATATAAGCATCAAATCAAAGGATGGAATTAAAAGTGTGCTTGCTGTGAATAGTGGATAGAACCGTAGCATGATCTTTTGGAAATTGAAAAGAGGGGTTAGGAGTGTTTTCAATGCATGATTTTTTATGGAGATCTTCCTTATTGTATCTAGAACACAACCTAAAAATCCAATATTTAATAACTATTATAGATTGAGAGAAATCAAATGAACAATAGAGGTTACTCAGAAATAGAGTTCGCATTGTCAACTGAAATATCAAAACATCTTAGAAAATGAAAACAAATGATCTAGGGGCCCATTTTATACAGATGGTTTTCTAAGACACTGAATTCTAAGGAAAAAATAAGTTAGGACAACCTCATTTGGAAAGGTTTTCTGTAAAATAGATTGAAAGTCAGCCAAGCTGCTGTGACAGCACAGGCAGAATACCCGGAGAGAATGTTTGGACCAAAATGGAACATTTCCATGCATCTCCAAGTCAAACCAAAAATCATGGGTGTTCTCTAATGAGTTAGGAAGACTTTCCAAGTGGTCTTGAATTCATACATCAAGTTTTGAGTTCTAGAGAAATCATGGAAGTCAAATTACTCACTGTTTAAGACAAAGCTAAGGTTTTATTCCTTTAAATCAAAATGAGGGTTCAAGTGGGGGGTTTTGAAATGGGGGTTTTTGAAAGCATATTTTCAATAATTGATGAAGTTTAAAACCACTTAGAATGTCAACATTTAACTCACATTAAGAACCTCCAAGATTATTGGAAAACATTATTTCCATTTTGAAGATAACCTCAAGAATACATATGAATGTATTGAGGTTATGATCATCTATCAAACATGTTTTTGAGGTTAAGAGCTACTATCCATAACGATTCACTCACCTCAAACTTCATGTCATCATCTAGATGATGATGGACTAGTACGTAAATAAAGAAAAGAAAAAGAAATGAGATAAGAAGAGATGAACATATATATATGATCTTGGACTTGTAGTTTGGTGTTTCACTCATATGTGGTGACATTGGACATGGAAGTAACTTTCTCTCTCTAAAATACCCACTAGAATGGTAGTTGGGTGTATTGAATATAAAGTAAATGGAAGTAATGAAGTAAAAATAAAGTTTAGAACTCACCCTTTTGTTGAAAATCAAAGAAGGAAGCTTCTTTTCCTCTATTCTAACCTTATCTCTACAACTTTCTCCCTAAAAACTCTTCAAAGCTTGTATTTGGCACCCCCGAAATGAGTAGTCAAAGGGGGTTTATATAGGCCAATGTGTGGTGGATTTGGGATTTAGAAAGTACTCTCATTGGTCCTAAACATCTGAAAACATAGAACTACGTCGTTTTGATTTTTAATTAATCAAAATGGAACGAACCCCAAAAATATTTGCAAAAACTTACTGTTCTGGAGGAGAGTGCCGCGGCGACACTCTCCTCCAGAACAATATGTTTTTGCAAATATTTTTGGGGTGTGCCGCGGCGGCAGTGGGCCAGTGCCGCGGCAGTACTGCTCCTCAATCGTCTGGATAATCCCATTTAGGCCCCCAGAGGTTCCGGTATTTGCGAAAAGGCCCTATTTCGTCCGAAATTCATAGAAAATGGATACGAACTCCAAATTGAGGTTGTGATATACCGTTGAAAAGGTAATGGAGTCTACTTTATATAAAAAATAGTTCGGAGATAGGTTACTTCGAAAAGTTTTGCGGTATTCGTGATAAAAGCCGATTTGATCGCCTTTTTTGCCTTCAGAAATTCATAATAAATTCGTTTTAGATTCAGAAATTATGTGCGATATACCATTGGAAAGCTATTGACCTCTAGTATTTATGAAAAATGTTTGAAAATTGTGGCAGCGCTCCATTTTTAAAGTCAATCCTAGGATTCCCGGGAAGTTATGAGAATCTCTCGGAGATCCTAGGAGCTGACGTTTTCGTCCGATTTTCTTTTAAAACTCATTTTAATACTTTTCACAAGATCTAGAATGATCACGAAACTTTTCGGCGAATTCGGATGATTTTGGTCAAACCTTGGTCAAACATGGTCAAACCTTGGTCAAACTGATCAATAGGGACTTTCCGAGAACTTCCGGGGGTCTCTGGGAGCTGACGATGTCATCTGGTTTTGCTTCAAAACTTATTTTATGACTTTATTTTTGACATAGCATGTCTCTAGAACTTTTCGGTCCAAATCTGGGAGTTTTCAGGCTTTTGGGGGCATTTTGGTCATTCTAAGTATTTTGAGAGATAGAACTAACTTCCAGGAGTCCTTTTGAGTCTTTTTCGATCATTGTGAACCACCAAGCTATGGGTCTCCTAAATCTGATAGCCGACAAAATGGGGTGTCTACATCCTCGAGGACAACACACTTTGAGGAAGAGGCCTCGCAGTCTGATCCAACTTATCGCTCGAACATTGAAAGGGAGCCCAAGCGGAAAGACGTGAACGCTCAAATCTAGGGCTTGCAGAAACAGATCGAGTAACTGAGCCGCAAGCAACGTCACGACCATACCGACACTGAGACCGAATTGCCCTGCACCGTTCGGGTCACCGGACTCCCTATCCCACGAAAGTTTAAGCCACCGCATCTCAGCTCTTATGATGGTACAGGGAGCCCGGTGGATCACGTTCGCACGTACAGGGCCCAGATGGCATTGGTCACCACTGTCGACAAATTACTATGCCTGGCTTTCCCCAGCACTCTTAAGGGGCCAGCCGTGCAGTGGTTCCATGCCCTCATGCCCCGAACGGTCGATGACTTCAAGACGCTGAGCAAGCTTTTTATTAGCCAGTTTGTAGGGATGCTTGACCGGTCACAACCGGATATTCAGCTATTGACTGTCAAGTAGTGCAAGGGCGAATCCCTAAGGGAGTACGTGTACCGTTTCAATCAGCAGAGGCTCCAAATCCATAATTTGAACGAAACGGCAGCCATCATGGCCTTCTGCTCAGGAGTTCAACATACCAAAGTTGCTACGTTCCACCGAGACCGACCTGCAACCCTGGTGGAACTCTCGGAGAGGGTCGAAAGTATATAGACACGGAAGAATTTCTAAAGTACAAATGCACCAGCTTTGCGGGAGATGAGTCCCCGAAAGCCAAGCAAAGGCGTGAGGGCTCTGAGAAGGGCCCGGTAAAAAAGCCCAGGCAAGACGAGTAGAGAGGAGGTCGGGATCAGCCCCTGACCACTTTCACGCCTCTCTCCCGACCAATTCACGAAGTCACGGCCGCCGCCGAGGCACAGAGGTTGCTTCAACAACTAGAAAAACTCAAAGCCCCGCCCGGGAAAAGGAATCGGGATAAGTTTTGCCGCTTCCATAGAGACCACGGTCACGACACAGAGGACTATTTCAATTTGAAGATAGCCATAGAGAAGCTGATCGAGCAGGGTCATCTTGGAGAGTATGTCACGATAAATGGACAACCTCCACAGGGATACCGAGCTCCTGGTCAACCGCAACCTCTTGGTCAGATCAATGTGATCTCTGGAGGAACGTCGGGAGGCGAGGACTCGCAGTCGGCAAGGAATAGGCATGCTCGGGCATCCTGGGCGGATGTCTGGCAAGTCCAATCCACCAGCTCCCCACCAACTGACGTATTAACGTTCACTTCCGACGATGTGCAAGGTATCCACTGCCCACACGACGACCCGTTAGTTATGACACTCTCTATAGCTAATTACGTGGTAAAAAGGGTGTTGGTGGACACATGTAGCTCGACCGATATCATATTCGTGTCAGCGTTCGATCAGCTCGAGATATCTAGGGATCGGCTCCGTCTTGTCGCCACTCCCCTGGTGGGTTTTAATGGATCCAACACACAGTCGCTCGGTACTGTGGAGCTCCCTGTTCTTATGGGAACGTACCCTCAGTAGACCTCCCTGCTGACAAATTTTGTTATTGTAGAGGCCCCATCTGCCTATAATGTCATCCTCAGGAGGCCTACACTCAACAAAGCCAGGGCCGTTGTCTCCACTCACAGCCTGACAGTTAAGTTCCTGACCCCTCAGGGACCCGAGAGCCTGCGTTGAGATCAGACAACCGCCCAGAGTTGCTATGTCAGTTCTCTTCGCCGGGAAGTCATCACAGAAACACTGAACATCCAGGAGATGGACCCGAGGAATCAGAATGATAGAGTGGGTCTGATCGAAGAACTGGAACAAGTGGTGCTGGACCCACAACTCCCTGACCGAATGGTCAGTATCGGCACCCTGCTTGAGCTCGACCTCAAGGAGAAGCTGATTCGATTCCTACAACAGAGTCAGGATGTGTTTGCCTGGTGCCATGAAGATATGCCCGGGATTGACCCCCGGGCAATGTCTCACCGGCTTAACGTCAACCCAGACTCCCGGCCGGTGAAGTAGAAGAGACGGGGCATGGCCCCAGAGAGGCAAAAGGCAGTGTGCGAGGAGGTCGAGAAGCTCCTCAAAGCCAAGTCTATCCGAGAGGTCCACTATCCTGACTAGCTAGCAAAGTTAGTACTGGTCAAGAAAAGCAACAGGAAGTCGAGGATGTGCATGGACTTCACCGATCTAAACAAAGCCTGCCCCAAGGACTGCTATCCACTACCCAGGATAGATCTCCTGGTGGTTTCCACGACCGGCCATTCGTTCCTCTCGTTCATGGACGCCTACTTTGGGTACAATCAGATCAGCATGTACCCCGGGGACGAAGAAAAGACCTTATTCATCACGGATCAGGAGACTTACTGCTACAAAGTTATGCCCTTCGGCCTCAAAAATGTCGGAGCAACCTATCAACGCCTGGTCAATCACATGTTCAGAGACTTGATCAGGAAATCTATGGAGGTATACGTTGACGATCTGCTGGTCAAAAGCTGGGGCAAGTCTGACCATCTTGAGCATTTGGTCGGGGCCTTCAGCATTTTGAGGAAGTTCAGGATGAGGTTGAACCCGGCCAAGTACACATTTAGCGTCTCGTCCGGGAAGTTTTTGGGGTACCTAGTCAGCAGAAGGGGGATTGAAGCAAATCCTGAGAAGATCCAAGCCGTCATCAACATGTGGTCGCCCAAGTCAACCAAAGAAGTACAAAGTCTAACTGGATGGGTTATCGCGTTAAATCGGTTCGTGTCCCGAGCAACCGATCGATGCTTACCATTCTCCAAGATCCTCCGCAAAGGCTTTTCAGTGGTCAGACGAGTGCGAGGAGGCATTTCCGGAACTCAAGAAGTATTTGGCGTCACCCTCTCTAATCTCAATGCCCGTGCCAAGCGAGGAACTGTTCTTGTATTTAGCAGTATCGCCCTCAGTGGTCAACTCGGCACTCATTCGAGAAGAGCGCGGGATATAGCTCCCGATCTACTATACAAGTCAAGCACTTCAGGGTGCAGAAAGTAGATACTCCTGCATTGAAAAGCTCGCCTTCGCCCTCATCACTTCAGCTCGGAGACTTCGCCCGTATTTCCAGGCCCACGTTATCGTGGTCCTTACGGATCAACCCCTCTGTAAGATCTTAAGCAGGCCCGAAACGTCCGGAAGGCTCGTCAAGTGGGCCTTAGAGTTAGAAGAATTCGAAGTGGTCTACAGACCTCGCATTGCAATCAAGGGACAAGCAACAGTGGACTTCCTTGTTGAATTCACATACCAAGAAGACTCGGTTGAGGAGCTCGACCCACCGGTCCTACCGCCTGGTTTGCAGTCAGATATCCCAACCGGGGTACTCTATGTAGACGGATCATCCAACAAACAGGGCAGTAGAGCAGGGATCATCCTAACCACGCTCGATGGGATCTAACTCGAGTATGCGCTTAGGTTTGGATTCAAACCCTCCAATAACGAGGCCGAGTACGAAGCCCTGCTGGTCGGATTGCAAATGGAGACCTCAATGGGTACGCTGCAGATTCAAGGGTACAGTAACTCTCAGCTCGTGGTAAATCAAGTCAACCAAGAGTACGAGGCTCGGGAAGATAACATGATAGCTTATCTAGCCCTTATCCGAGCAGCTTTAAAGAAACTTTAGGGGTTCTCCGTCACGCAGATACCTAGGGAGGAGAACACTAGGGCCGATCAGTTAGCCCGCCTCGCTTCATCATCTGAGTCAGACTTGCCCGGGATAAGGATAGAGTACCTACCCGAGCCAAGTGTGATCAACTCAGAATGCATGAACGTAGAATCGGTCGCCCCAGAGCTTAGCTGGATGGACCCAATCATGGCATTTCTAGCAACAGGCGCGTTACCAGACGGTAAGGAGGAAGCCTGCCGGGTTAAATACTGAGCGGCAAGGTACCACATTACTAATGGCATCCTCTAAAAAAGAGGATTCTCTATACCGTACCTCTGTTGTGTCCACCCCGACCAGGTATAATCAATACTGTATGAAATCCATGAAGGGGTGTGCGGGAACCACATTAGAGGTCGGGCACTCTCGCGCAAAGCCCTGCTATAAGGTTAGTACTGGCCGACCATGGCCAGAAACTCTCAAGAGTACGTCAAGAGGTGTGATACGTGCCAAAGAATTTTACCCATGATCAACCGTCCGGGAGAACTTCAGATGCCAATTCTCAGCCCCTGGCCGTTTACTCAGAGGTGAATTGACACAGTCGATCCACTCCTGATGGGAAAAGGACAGGTCAAGTTCACTGTCATAACCGTGGATTACTTTACCAAGTGGCGGAGGCCGAGCCCTTGGCAACAATCACCGAGAAGAAAATGGAAAGCTTCGTAGAATGGAACATCCTCAGCAGGTTCGGCGTCCCCCGGGTACTAGTTAGCGATAACGGTAGACAATTTGACACCCCGGTATTCAGATAGTTCTACTCGGACTATGGCACGTCCAACCACTACTCATCCCCCGAGCACTCCCAAGCCAATGGCCAAGCCGAGGTGACAAACCGGACTATTCTTCAGTCAATCAAAATGAGGCTCGAAGACGCCAAAGGGTTATGGGCAGAAGAGCTACCGACGCTCCTGTGGGCCTACCGCACTACACCACGTTGGGCAACAGGCAAGACGCTGTTCTCCCTAACCTACGGCTTTGAGGCGGTGGTCCCCATAGAGCTTGGGTTACCTATCTACTAGGTGGCAAATTATAGCGAGCTAGACAATGAAAATGTCCTCAGGATGGAGCTCGACCTGGTAGAGGAGAAAAGGGACCAGGTGTCTCTAAAAGTGGCAGCCTACAAGAAGAGAGTATCCCGATACTATAACAGCAAGGTGAGGCATCGCAAAAGTCCTGAGCCATGGAAAATTGAAGCCAAACTGGGAAGGCCCATATTTGGTTACTCGGATAAACCGCCCGGGAACCTATTGGATACAAACTCTGGACAGGCGTGATCTATCTCATCCTTGGAATGTGCAACACCTCCGCAAGTACCATCAATAACAGTAAGTCATGGGCGGGTTGACACTAGTTAGAATACTTGTAGCTCAAATTCGAGCAGTCATTATGATTTTGGTTTTTAAAAAGCAATAAAACGGTTGTCCTTGTCATTATTTTGTACACAAAGACCTCGGGCCTAACCCCAAGGCACAAGACCTTGGCTAAAACCAAGGCACAAAGACCTCAGGCCAACACCCGAGGCAAAAGACCTTGGCACAAAGACCTTGGGCCAACACCCGAGGCAAAAGACCTTGGCTCAAAACCATGGCACAAAGAATTTGGGCCAACACCTGAGGCAAAAGACCTTGGCTCAGAACCAAGGCACAAAGACCCCGGGCCTAACCCCGAGGCGCTTGCTTCGCCTAGGTCCAACCAACGATGGGGGCAAACCCCCTAGGTGGCTGATGATGGTAAGTCTCAAAGGACCCTGCAACCACCCACGTTCCAGGTCGGTTTCCTACGGTCCCTCCTTGCTAGACACCCGCCTTAGCAAAATGCTTGGGGGGCAGGGGGATACTAGACCAAAATAGGAAATCACACCGGTCACTAACAGGGCTGGGAATCCTAACACCCTAAGTACCTACCGTGACTAGAGGAAAACTGTCCGGACAGTAAAACAGGATAAATTCCTATATTACACCAGACGGGACCTTCAAATAGGTCAAGAAGACCAGTTGTTCTACCGGTTATGATCCAAAACCATTTTCTAAGGCAAGGAGTTAGAGAATGGTCAACTAAAAATAAAAACTGGTCGGGAATTGGCAAACTCAGGCACACAAAGTACAAAAGTAGTAAACAATTGATGGAAAAATTGGCCTCCAAGGGCCTTTTCATTAATCACAAAAACTGTACAGTGCTGGGGGGGGGGGGGGGGGGGGGGCAGTTGTAGTAGCCTCCCCCACCCCCCAAAAAAAAAAAACAAAACTACAACAAAAAAAAGGGAAACAAGAATCAAAGAGTAGGGAGGCTAGGATTCGTCTACATCGACAACGTCCACGCTCTCCTCAGCCTCCCCTCCAGCCTGCCCCTCCGGGACAGCATCTCACTCCTGGCCAGCTGGGGCGGTGGCACCCCCAGTCGCGGCAGTGACCCCCTAGGCATTGGCAGCAGCGTCTTCGGCGACCTCGGGCACTATGTCCCAGTAGTCAGAGGCCACCCCCTGGTAAGGAGTGGTGTCAAACTCCGGGTAGTCCCTGGCCAGCCTCCTCTTCAAATCCTTGTACCCGAGAAAGAAACCGTCATAAAAAGTCTCCCCCGGGGGGCCAGTGGCTGCTGCCGCCTCCAAAAGTGCCCTCTCCCGGGCCTCTGCTTGCATGCGGCCAGCTCGCTCGGTTTCCAGCTCTGCCAGAGCCACCGCCAACTCTTCCTTGGCTGCCCCGAGGTTCAAAACTAGGCCCTTGACCCTATTTTTCTCTATGGTCAAGGCCCTCTCTTTGGTCTCCAGGGCAACTTCTTTCTCATCCAGGGCAGTCTCGGCAGCGGTGGGCCTCCCGGCCAGGGCCGGCATGAAAGACTTAGCTCCGACAGCCATACAGCCGACCTACAAGAAATCCAAAGAAAACTGGTCGGTCACTATTGCCAGCAGAACAAGGAAAATGCACAAAAATTAGAAGACACGGTGGAGTAACTTACCAGGTGGGAGATGCTGTAGAACCACCCCTGGAAAACCTAGGGAGACATGCCGGCACACCTCTCCACTTAACTTGAGAGCTGGTATGGCCTGACCCTGTCCCGGGTCTCCCTTGATTCCTCCAGGGACGTCCTGGCGGGAACATCAGCTTGGGGAACAGACGTCTCTCCCACTACCACAACCACCACCCTGGGGGTTGATGTCTCCCCAAGAGTCTGGACGGCAGTTGGGCCGCGCCTGAGCCGCCTGAGAGGGCACTCACTGTCAGAGGCCTCAACGGTCGGTCTCTTCCCCGCCACCACCATCCGCTCGGTAGTGGCAGCTTGCAGAGCCCTCAATCGCTCAGGGTCTCTCCTGGGGGCCATCTCTATAGAAAGAAAGCAATCACAGGGTCAGTAGCTGACACAGCTAAAAATCTATGTGCGCTTGTGTGCTATACCCAGGTGTAGGTAATCGTGCAAGTAGAATCTAATTAAGACCAGGTCGATCCCACAGGGAAGGTGTTAAACTAAATACCTTGATTAATCTCCAAAAAGAAAATAAAAATCAATATTTGAAAGGTTGTAGAACACAAAGTTCCACGAAGTAACTACTAAAATTAAAGCAACTAAATTAAATTAAACTAGTGATTAACTAATTAACTAAAGTTATATTCTAAAAAATGGTTTTCTTTATAAAAAGGGAATGTTGGGATCACACGAATCCGCAGCGATCATGCCATCTACCATGCAGTTACATTAAAGCTCTAAGGAGTGTGTCTATCTACAGTATTCCGTATTTTCTAAAGGTAGAGAATCAATAGTCTGTTCATAGCCAGGACTACATCGTCACAATTATTTCCAAAACACATGAAGGTACTTTAAAATAATAGTTAAGTCTTGCATTCTGAATGGTATTAGCATTCAAAATGGTTTGCAAAAGTTATTGAAGAAAAATGCCTTAAGGCTTAAAGTGATGAAACTGTTTTGACAAACTGAGCATTTGGGACAGTTTGATAACAAATTTCAAAAGCAAAAAGTCTAGGAATACTGCGAAAAGAGTTCTCAAGAATCTGACAGTTCGATCAATCGACGCGCTTTCGATCGATCAAACATCTTAATCTCTCGAGTGATCGAAAGGTCTTCGATCGCTTGACTATGCGTCTGCTTCGATCGATCGAAATACTTCAATCGATCCAGTGCAGGTTTTATACTGCTACATGGCAGAGGCTGGAGATCACGGTTTCATCGTGATCTCCCAACCTGGGGACTACTCAGACATGGTCTGGAGTGTCTTAGATTCATTTTTAATGTAAAATTCCATTAAAGTTATGTTTGGTTGAGATTGTATCATAAAAACTATGAAAACTAATGGTTTAACATGATCTAACATGCAAGTTTATGTTCTTAACAGATTATACTACGAGAATAACAAAGCAAAATATAAATAGACGAATGTAACAGAACCTGGAACAGTGAACATTAATTTAAATTAATAGAATCCAAGCCAAGCTAACAATAATCCTTGAGACACCTACAAAACAATGAAGAACAAAGCTCTCTACTCTCTATAAACTGATAAAAAACAAAGTGGGCGTCCTCTAGGACGTAAACAAAACGAATATATACAAAAATCTAAAGCTAGGGTTAAAAAGTCTGTTTCTGTTGCGTGCGCGTAAGTTCTAATAAAAGCCATGTTCGATCGATCGAACATCACTCGATTGATCGAACTTCTGGAATCTTCGAGCGCTTGAACGTACTTCAATCGATCGAACTTTCGATCGACTGAAGGATCTTCAATCGCTCGAAACTCACTTTTCATGTTTGAATTGTCTTCCTTGAAATCCAGCAACCCTTGTGTCTTGCTTATTCATTTCTTCACACAGCAAGCAGTGATCTGCACAAATTATAGCTAAAATAATACAACTTATCATAGATTAATCATATTATGTAAAAACTGGCATTGTAATCCAAATTGTAGATATATAAAGGAATTGTAGACTAAATTCGTGTATTTTCTTCTTTTAGCGCAGTTGTATTTTACAAATACCCCCGCTTGTCACAACCCCCAACTAGCGAATTGCTAGTCCCTTGCAATAAAGCAAAACTAAAAGCAAGCTAGGCTATTACTATAATGACTAAACTAAAACAAAATAAACTAAAGCAACTAATTTGAATAGAAAAAGAAACTACCTAACTCACTTTCACAGGAATCACGATTGCATTTAGCGAATGCAACAAGTCGTTAAACCCCTAGGTTCCCCCTAGTGGACGAGTGTTGTCTCGTGAGGGTTTACAGTGAATATACCCACAAAATTCTCAATTTTAAATTTAAAAAGATATAGAAAAACTTTTAAAATACTCTCTTCTATTCAACTGTTAACTTAGCTCTACACGGATATATTAACCTCGAACAAAACATGAAAGAAACCCACATACTCCTCATGTCACCAAGATAGATAAAACAAATGCATCACAAACATGTATCCGTGTGAGTGAAGTTAACAGCTATGGATCCAACCGTATTTAGAGTTGTTTTGGACTATTGTACCTCTAGAACCAGTAGTTTCAACTCAATTCTCACATAGGTTTACACTCAAGAATAAATGTCTCACAGAAACTGGCTTTAATAATGATCGCACATGGTGTAAAAGCTTTGATAAGAGTGAATTTCTGGATACTAATGCTTTCATACTCGACTCTATAAAAGACGAACATTTAGAGTGCATAGTCTCATGAATGGGATGCTACTTACTAGAGGAGCGATCTACCGTGGATAACTCAACTTACACGTTTGTGTTCAAACTAAGGCATTTAAGCATTAAGACTTTAGAATTTTTAGGTTTTATGTAGACGAAACAAATGATGGATGGAAAGATTGCGCATCTTTAGCATATGATATTGATCATCATCTCCTTTTATTCTTATATCCTTCTTTTCACATCTCCAACCAATTTCTATCGTTTCATTCATTTTTTTTTGTAATCTCCCACAACTAATCTCCTCCAATCACATACTTTGACAGATATTTATTATTAGACGAGCAATGAGGTCATTTAGAGTCAAGGTGAAGGATTAGGGGTTTATATTTTCACCATAGAATAGGTAATATTAAGTCAGTGTGGGTGAAGGGATATAGATGGTGGTAGGAAATGGGTAACGATGGCTTAAATCTTTTTCTTAATTCTTTAGTTTTAACACTTCAATGTTTATTGAGTTTGGTTGGTAGATCATGAACGTTCTCCTCTAATAAGCAGCCAAAATTGACAATTAACTGAGACTAGTGCAATGAATGTAATATGTGTAATCAAGAAAGACAATTCAAAATTTTATGTGAAAATTCCCTCAGAAATAAAGATTGGCTCAGAAACTCACTAAGGGTTAAATAGTTTCTACTACTTGTTCTTTTAGCACAATAGTTGTATTAACTCATTTTTAGGTTTTCAACATAGCTACCAACTAGTGCAGTTGGATACTGGATACATGAAAGGTCAACAAATGCAATCATCCTAGTAGAACTAGAAAAATGCGTGAACTTAATCCATAAAAGGTTGAGATTAATATGAATGTATCATTGCTTGACAACAGCTAAAGAGAATTGAATATTCAAAGTTGTTCTACTAATTAAGTTCAAAAATTCCTTGATTTTTATTTTTTATTTTATTGTAGAACAATACTAACCGAGATTATATGATATGTGCAATAAAGTTATCCAGATTGCTAAGTATAAACATGTGCAGGTGATTATCTATCTACATTTCACCCCCAACTAAAAATTGCTATGTCCTCAAAAGTAGATTTTCAAAATAAATAGAGAGATATCACCTGATAACGCAAAGCAAACAGCACAAGCATAGCAATCTGTAAAGACATATAAACTCCACGCAGCCAAGATCAACGGAAATAAAAGATACTGATAAAGCAGTGTCCATAAATAATACAAACACCCAATCACCGGAATGATATAACAATATAAGTACAGAACATTGATAAAAATGTCCAAAAATGTCTAAAAGCTCTAACAGTCCCATCATAGCCAAACAACCCAAAAGAAACTAAGAGAGAAACAGTAATAAGCAAAAATGCAACAACTCCCACTCGGAATGGATATCATCTAATCATCCCCAATATCAGAAAGAATCACGATCGGTGCAGCAGGAGCATCCTCATCTCCACTCTCAGCAACAATAGTAGCCGTCGCCAGGTCACTCACAGTCGGGGCAGCTGATGTAGACAATAATGGGACAGCCATGACTGGAGGTGGTGCAGATGATGATGATGATGGTGCAGAGAGATCAGTAGGCAGTGGAGGTGGAGTAACAGAAGTAGTAAGCGAAGCAGTGGATGTAGATGGATCAGCCTGAGCAGAAGTAGATGGATCAGTCTGAGCAGAAGTAGATGGATCAGTGGTGGGTGGTGCAGAAGGGGCAGAAGGTGGGTGAGAAGCTGAGTGAACAGACTGATCCACCCCTATCTTTATCAGGATCACCTCGAGTAGGGTCGTCATCTGATCCATCTTGCCCTTGAGTCATATCCGTGCCTCCCTCTCCTCCATAATCAATGAGTAGAGAGTCTGGAGGGACACGGAAGACGACTCTCCCTGGACCTGAGCCTGAGACCGCTGTCTCAACTCGAACTACTGCATGGCAGCAACGGGGTCCTCATCATCCGAATCAAGCTCCTCAGACTCGGTAGGCGTCCCAGAAGCTGCACCCTCTGTGTCGGTGCCTCCCCCTCTTTTCCTCTTCGCCCCCACCTTGGCCTTTCCCTTCAGCTTCCTCTTTTTCTATGCATTCGAACGGCGCGCTAATGTCTCCCAAAACTGACTCAAGGCTTGTAAAATCATATCAGAGGCCAATGGGATCAAGCCAGCCTGCTCAATCACCTGATGGATGGGCTAAGCACCCTTCAGATGATGCTTGGCGGCAATATACCGCGTGGGTTGGACAAGGAAGTCGATATAGAGTCGGGGCAGGCAGACACGCAACCCCGTCCCAATGGTATACAAAACCTGAGCATACCATGGTGCCACCTTTTTGTGGTAAGAAGTCATCAATATGCAATTAGCGAGCACCAGGTAGAGGAGATGATACTGTTCAGTCAAAAAATAGTCTGTAATAAGGGAGATGCTGTTCCAGATCTGAACCGCACTGCCGGTAATCTCCTAGATGATGATAGAGGGCATAGTCTCTAGTGTACCAGGTATGTGTGGGTTATCGGGAGTCTTCGGTATACCCAAAGCAGCGGCCACAGTAGCCGGGCTGAGAATGATCTCGCAACCCCGGAAGAAAGATCTGTATGTTAACGGTGCCACAGGGTACTTGATCATGGTCGCACACTCCTCCCGCACCCAAGTGATGTTGATTTTCTTGGACGACGTTAACATCTTAAACCAACGCGGCATGGCACGAATGCATGCAAGGAACCATGGGGCAGAAAGCCATACAGCCTCGAGTGGCCGCTCTAACATCACCTTCCTCATTTGGAAGTATCGTGTGAACCAAACCCGATCTTTGTCATTCCGAAACCCGTGATCTGGTATCGGATCTGGTATGGTGAGATTGAGGGGTTTGGATTTGTGATACTCTGTGATAGGATTCATTTGGAATGCCCTAAAAATGAAAATGAAAAGAAAAGATTAACGAAAGCAAGAGTAAAGGGACCAAATAAAGAAACTGCCACTGTAGCAGTTCGATCGATCGACAGTTTTCGATCGATCGAACAACTGCAAACTTCGATTGTTTGAAACTATCTCGATCGATCGAATAGGTCTAGCCTTCGATCGCTCAAAACCATCTTGATCGATTGAATAAGTCTAGCCTTCGATCGTTCGAAACCAGCTCGATCGATCGAGCACAGCGAGACTCAGAAAAAAAAAATGACAGAACTCAAATAAAAGAAAAACAAACAAGAACCTAAGATTACTATGATTATAAATAGGTCTTAGGACCAATGGGGAGCATCTCCATGAGGTTTTAACCAAAATTGGACAAAAGGGTCTTGGGACCGTACCTCGATGTGAGCACGGTGGAGAGGAGGTGATGATGATGATGAGAGTTGGTGAGGAGCAAGGACGACCCTCAAATGATGGAATTGGGAGGAAATTGCCTGATTTTCTCGCTCTCTGTGTTCAAGCGCTCGAGAATGAGGGAGAGGGAGAGAAACTGAAAAGGTGTATGCTGGATGCCTCGTTTAAATACAAGCCTCGAGCGATCGAACATTCTCGATTGATCGAAAGTTCGATCGATTGAGAATTTTTCAAGCGCGTGAGGATTGGACAGTTTCGATCGATCGAGGCGATCGATCGAACATGAAAAACATCAGAAATCATTACACAGAACAACTGTGCACCCCCAACTGACAAAAATTGATCTGGACATATAGAATAGCGTAAAAGCAGTTGAAGTACAGGACATGCAAGCCAGAGAAAGATCATCATCAACAAGGAAATATAAAATTGTAAATTTATAAATTTAACATTGTAATAGTATCCTTTTGCAAAATTGTTGCCCACCACCATGGTACTTAAAACCATATTAATAGAGCAAAACTAAAAATAAAAAAAAACAAAATTGACAATCCTTTGTCCCGCAGTACACTTCAAATGAGAAAAGAAAGACCAAATGACAAAACGCAGTTGAAGTGGAGGACTAATTTTCAAACATGAATATTCCATCTTCCGCAGTTGCTTCTTCTTCCACCATATCTCCTAGTGTGGGTTCCAAACTTGATGATTCTCTTTCCCAGAACAATTAGAAAACAGCAAGGATATCATCGAGTGAGTCTGAAATCTCAGAGGAAAAGATTGCACAAGCAAGAGGTGATCCGGATGGAGACAAAGATAACGGCGTGTAATTCTTCAACGGACTTTCTTCTTGTGGCAGAGTACCCAGGGGCCCTATGTATGGTCCAAATCCATGGAACAGCTGATGCGGAAGGAACAACGGTGGTAACATTGGATTCATAGTGAAACTCCTGACAAAGGAAAACAAAAGAACACCGAAAAAGAAGAAATTAAGTAAAATAAAAGAAAGAACTAATAGAAAGGAATAAACACAGAAGGATGAAAAGAAAAAGAAATGTGACAAGGAATTAACCTCACTATTGGCGTGATATAACCATGTGCACTAGCAGGTAGAGGGCATTGTAGCCGGAACAACAAATAACTCATGTGCACATAAATGTATGGAACCAATTCGATGATAAGGAAGTCATCAACATAAGTGAAGTCAGCATTATGGCATTCATACACCACATCCTGTAAATTGTCTTCTTCCCATGGTTCTCACATTGAATCATTCTCCCATTGTACCAAAAGGGCATCATTGACTTTTCCAACAAAATACCCCTCTGGTTCACCTTTCTCTTCCGGGAAGTCCATATGCACGAAGGGATTAATTTGTAGGAGTGCAGGATCGTAAGGGATGTACCCTTGGGTCAAATCAATGACATCGTCCGCTCCGAGCCCTTGATAAGGAGAGAGACAAAATGCAATCTCCTTGGTAGTCTATGGAGGGTTAGGATATTCGGAGTCAGCCCATGACCTGATTGAATGGACATCGTCATCCCTCATATTTTTAATAGCCTACAGGGGAGAGATAACACGATAGCAGATTAGAATCGAGGTCACACTCAGAAAGAGACAGAAACAAAAGAAATAAAACGAAGTGCAGTAAAGGAAAGAAATACAACAACATTATGTGAACACGCTATAGTGTTTTAAGTGGAGGGATAGCTGGGCTCATGTAGCTAGATGTGCTCAGCTTCTGGTAAGAATTTTTCCAAGAACGGTTTTAACCTTTGGCTGTTAACCTTGAAACAATCATCATTCTTGGGATTTATGAGCTCAACGGCCCCATGTGGAAAAACTGATTTAATAGTGAATGGACCTGTCCACCAGGATCGAAGCTTTCCTGGAAAAAGGTAGAGGCGAGAGTCGTACAGCAAGACTTTCTGCCCCCGGCTCGAATGATTTTCAAAAGATTATTCTATCGTGGAGAGCCTTCAACCTTTCCTTGTGTAATTTAGCATTGTCGTATGCATCTCGATGTATTTCTTCTAATTCAGCCAACTGGAGTTTTCAGAGATGACCTCCCTCTTTAATGTCAAAGTTCAATGAGCAGGTCGCCCAATATTTTTTGTGCTCAATTTCGACAGGTAGGTGACATGCTTTTCCATACACTAGCCTGTATGGGGACATCCCTAGGTTTGTCTTATAAGCAGTACGGTACGCCCATGAGCATTGGTCAGTTTATATGCCCAGTCCTTTCTGTTGAAACTAACCGTCTTTTCTAGTATATGTTTGATTTCATGGTTAGCCAACTCTGCCTTCCCGTTAGTTTGTGGGTGGTAGGCGAGAGCGATCTTATGATTAACCCCATATTTCTTGAGAAGTGACTCCAAAGGCCTGTTGCAAAAATGCTTGCCTTGGTCTCTTATTAGTGCCTTCGGGGTTATGAAACGCGACAGAATGTGTTCCTTAAGAAAGGACATAACTATTTTGTGGTCATTGCATCTTGTCAGTATCGCTTCTACCCATTTCGATAGATACTCCACAGCTAGGAGTATGTATTCGCAGTTGTTTGATTTTGGAAACGGGCCCATGAAGTCTATGCCCCAATAATCGAATATTTCAATTATGATAATGGGAGTTGAGGGCATAGAGTTCCTTTTTGAAATTGTACCTAGCTTTTGACAGCGTTGGCATGATTTACAAAAAGAATGGGCATCCTTGAACACGGTGGGCCAATAGAAACTGCTGTGTAGAACTTTTTATGCTGTCTTTTGCGAAGCGAAATGACCACCACAGGCTTCAGAATGACATGAGGCTAAAATTACAGTTATGTCCTCATTCGGGACGCAACGTCTGATGACCTGATCAGCACAATACTTGAATATGTACGGGTCATCGAAAAAGAAGTGACGTGCGAACGAGAGGAACCATTTCCTATCTTTATTTGACCAATGACTAGGGGTCTCTCCTGTAACAAGATAATTTACTATATCCGCATACCAAGGCAAACTGGAAACAGCCATCAGTTGCTCATCTGGGAATTCGTCCTTGATTGGTACGGGTTCAGTGTTGTCAGTAAATGTTAACCAAGATAAATGGTCGGCGACCACATTCTGTACTCCCTTTTTATCCTTGATTGTGATGTCGAATTCTTGGAGTAGGATTATCCAACGGATAAGCCTTTGCTTCGCGTCCTTTTTAGATAACAGGTACTTGAGGGCCGAGTGGTCTGTAAAATAGACGATTGGGGACCCTATCAGATATGACTTGAACTTATCTAGAGCAAAGACTATTGCCAGTAGCTCTTTTTGAGTTGTCGTATAGTTCATCTGAGCTTCGTTAAGTGTTCGACTGGCATAGTAGATTACATAAGGCTTATTATCCTTTGTCCTAGGACTGCACCAATGGCATAGTTACTGGCGTCGCACATTAGTTCGAAAGGCAAACTCCAGTCGGGTGCCTGTATTATCGGTGGGGAGGTAAGGTGTTCCTTTAGTGCTTCAAATGATGTTTGACAGTTATCCGACCACTCGAAAGGTGTCTTTGACTAAGAGTTGACAAAGTGATCGGGAAATTGCACTAAAATTTTGGATAAAGTGACGATAAAATCCCGCATGTCCCAAGAAAGAGCAGATGTCTTTAACTGTATGGGGGACAGGTAGGTTCAAGATAATATCAATTTTTGCTTTATCAACTTGGATACCCTTATCAGAAACAATGTGACTGAGGACAATTCCATTAGTCACCGTGAAGTGACACTTTTCCCAGTTTAGTACTAGGTGTTTGTCCTCGCATCTTGCTAGCACACGTTCCAGATTATCTAAGCAATTTTCAAAACTATGGCCGAACACCGAAAAATTGTCCATAAAGACCTTGAGTATTTGTTCGACCATATCACTAAATATGCTCAACATGCACCGCTGAAAAGTAGCAGGTGCGTTGCATAAGCCGAAAGGCATACAATGGTAGGTAAATGTACCAAACGGACATGTGAAAGTCGTTTTCTCCTGATCTTCAGGAGCAATTTCAATTTGGTTATAGCCACTATATTCATCTAGAAATCAATAAAATTTATGACCCACCACTCGTTCTAGCATTTGATCCATGAATGGCAATGGAAAGTGGTCTTTCCGAGTCACAGTTTTCAATTTTCGGTAATCAATACACATCTGTCATCTGGTGGGGACGCGTGTTGGTACCAATTCGCCGTCTTTGTTTGGGATTACAGTTATACCCACCTTTTTGGGCACCACTTGGTTTGGACTAACCCAAGGGCTATCAGATATAGGATATATGATCCCAACATCGAGAAGTTTAAGGACATCCTTTTTGACTACTTCTTGCATATTGGGATTCAGACGCCTTTGCATTTGTCGCGAAGGTTTAGCGTCTTCCTCTAGATATATTTTATGGGTGCACACGGACGGGCTTATGCCTTTGAGGTTAGCAATAGTCCATCCCAGTGCTCCTTTATGTTGTTCCAGCATTTGGATTAATTTTCCCTCTTGTTCCAGACTGAGAGTGGATGAAATTATAACAGGGTAAGTCTTCTCAGTCCCTAGGAAAGCATATTTGAGCTCTTTTGGAAGCTCCTTTAATTCTAAGTCGGGAAACTGGAAATTTGAGGGCATGACTAACTTTGTTTTTGGAGGTAGGGGTTCATATGGTGTTACCCACATGCATTCAGCTCTACCCTCCTCTTTGGTTTCCATCACGAGAGAAGTTTGGTTCAAAGCGGCATCTAAAGGAGTAGAATCGTTAGGTGTGTAGATAGTGTCAAATTGTAACACTACTACCTCCAAAGGGTCTTTATAATCAACGAAAATCAGCCTCATCTTCAATGACCGTTTTGATGTAATTGATTTCTTCCTCATCCTCGTATTCTTCAGGTCGGGGATTTGAAAAAATCTTGACATTTAGAGTCATGTTCCCGAATACAATGGTCATAATACCACTTCTTATTTTGATTGTGGCATCTATGGTGTTGAGGAATGGGGGTTCAAATATTACCGGGATTGTGCACATGGATTAGACACAGGTTCAGTGTCCAAGATCACAAAATCGACCGGGAAGACAAATGAATCTATCGGCAGTAGAACGTCCTCCAGTATTCCTCTAGGGTATTTGACTGACCTATCTGCCAGTTGTAACGCAACTCGGGTAGGTTTGAGTTTACCCAACCCTAGTTGTTTATAAACTGAGTATGACAGCAGATTTACGCTCGCTCCTGGATCAAGGAGTGCGTTGTCTATCCTTTGATTTCCAATTTGGCACGAGACAGTTGGGGTACCAGGGTCTTTGAGTTTCGGAGGCAATTCATTTTGGATGATTGCGCTTACTTGACAAGCGACATAGGCGTGTTTCTTTACGCTTTGCCTCCTCTTGATTGTGCATAAGTCTTTAAGGTACTTAGCGTAGGCCGGCACTTGTTTGATTGAATCAAGGAGTGGAAGATTTATTTTAACTTGTTTAAACAATTCCAAGAACTCCTGATTCTTTGCCTCATTTTTGGGTTTCTTAAGCCTTTGAGGGTAAGGCGTAGGGAAAGGGCATTTAGGTAATTCATCTTTTACAGGTTCCTTTCCGGGCCTTATCTAAACTTCTTCTACTTCTCTAGGAGCCTCATCTTTTGCATCTAATGGTTCGTTATTATTGAATTGCTGCTCTTCTTGAGTAGACGGTTTGTTTTTAGTTACCACTTCGTCTTCTTCATACTCCTCGGGAGTATAAAGAGGTATGTTTTTCCCTATAACCTTGCCAGTTCTCAGAGTAGCCACGGCTTTTGCCTGTTCATGATTAGTGGGACCATTGTTGTATCCCTTAGGGTTTTGAAGTGGTTGGGCAGGAAACGTTCCACTCGATCCCTCTTGTCGTGCGTCCATTCTCTCTAATGTTGCAGACATCTTATTCATCATCTGAATTAGCTGTTGTGTTAAATTCGCATTAGATAGCGGATCTTCCTCTTGCACCTTTTTATGAGGTGGCACGTAAACATTTGACTGGTGATTGTTAGAAGGTTGAGCTTGGTTGTAGTTGTGTGATCTATTTTGATTGAATGGCTGGGGCTGCCTATTGTATTACCCTTGATATTGATTATTGTTATTGTAGGGCTGTTGTTGTCGGTATTAATTTTGGGTCCCAGCATCATTTTTCCAATCAAAACCGGGGTGATTCCATCGGTTGTTATTATTTTGTGAATTATGACTGTTATAAGAATTCCCTGCCCCCTATACCCTTGCATGGCATTCATTTCCATGGGGGGTTGTTCTTGAAAATACGGCACATTGGGACAATATTGATTGGTGTGTCCCAACATGTTGCATGTGCCGCATGGTTCTTCAGGTAAAACCTGCCTAGAACTCTCTCCTTTCATTCCCAACTCTTCTACCTTCTTAACTAGTTCTTCATATTTGTACATTAGATGATCCTCACTTTTTAATTGGTATAAACTTTTCTCTTCCACACAGGATATCTGTGAGCGTGGGACATCTTCAGAATTTGACCATTCATGGGCATGTTCAGCTAACCACTCGAAGTGAGCTTTAGCTTCTTCGGTGTTTTTGCGAAGAAATGGCCCTGAACTCATGGTTTCGACCAACTTTTTAGTTTCACCATTTAATCCTTCATAAAAGTAGCTTATGGTTCACCATTTCTCATATCCGTGATGTGGGCATGAGAGAAGCAAATCCTTGAAACGCTCCCAAGTTTAAGTGAAGGTTTCATTGCTTTTTTGTTTATAAGAGTTGATTTTTCATTTAAGCTCAGTGGTCATGCGAGGTGGAAAGAATTTCTTTAGGAACGCAGTGTTCATCGCATGCCAGGTGTAAATTGAATTCGGCTTCAAGGTGAGTAGCCATGCTTTTGCTTTATCCTTCAAGGTGAAAGGGAATAGCATTAGATGTGTCACATCTACAGGGCAATTTTGTGAGAATGTTTTACAAACATCCTCAAAATCTTTGACATGTAGGTATGCCTTCTCGCTCTCCATTCCATGGAAGGTAGGAAGGAGTTGAATCATTCCGTTGCGAAATTGAAATTCGCCAGCATGAGGTGGAATGAGAATACAAGAAGGTGTAGGTGCGTGTTCAGGTGTCATGAGATCGCACAAAGGACGAAGCGAATCGTCAATTGGTACAATCACATTTTTACCATTTTCACTTTGATTGTCGGCCATTGAATCGGTGGGTGTGGCCAAGAGATTAATAGAACTAGAAGAGTCAGATGAATAGAGTGGATTTCTGTAAATTCCTTCGATGGAATTATCGGACATAAAGGGAAAGATCCTAAGTAGTTTTAATCAAAAGAATTAAAGACAAAAGAAAAATAGCAAGAGATAAAGATAGATTGAGGTACTCTAAGCGTTAGCTTGTTGCCTTCCCCGGCAACGGCGCCAAAAACTTGACACGGCTAAAAATCTGTGTGCGCTTGTGTGCTATACCCAAGTGTAGGTGATCGTGCAAGTAGTAATCTGGTTAAGACAAGGTTGATCCCACAGGGAAGTATTAAACTAAATACCTAGATTAATCTCCAAAACGAAAATAAAAATCAATATTTGAAAGGTTGTAGAACACAAAGTTGCACGAAGTAACTACTAAAATTAAAGCAACTAAATTAAATTAAACTAGTGATTAACTAATTAACTAAAGCGACATTCTAAAAAACGGTTTTCTTTATAAAAGGGAATGTTGGGATCACACGAATTCGCAGCGATCATGCCATCTACCATGCAGTTACATTAAAGCTCTAAGGAGTGTGTCTATCTACAGTATTCCGTATTTTCTAAAGGTAGAGAATCAATATTCCGTTCATGGCCAGGACTACATCATCACATTAATTTCTAAAAAAACATGAAGGTAGTTTAAAACAATAGTTAAGTCTTGCATTCTGAATGGTATTAGCATTCAAAATGGTTTGCAAAAGTTATTGAAGAAAAATGCCTCAAGGCTTAAAGTAATGAAACTGTTTTGACAAACTGAGCATTTGGGGACAGTTTGATAACAAATTTCAAAAGCAGAAAGTCTTGGAATACTGCAAAAAGACTTCTCAAGAATCTGACAGTTCGATCGATCGACGCGCTTTCGATCGATCGAACATCTTCATCTCTCGAGTGATCGAAAGGTCTTCGATCGCTTGACTGTGCATCTGCTTCGATCGATCGAAATACTTCGATCGATCGAGTGCAGGTTTTATACTGTTGCATGGCAAAGGCTGGAGATCGCAATTTTGTCGTGATCTCCCAACCTGGGGACCACTCAAACATGGTCTAGAGTGTCTTAGATTCGTTTTTAATGTGAAAGTCCATTAAAGTTATGTTTGGTTGAGATTTTATCATAAAAACTATGAAAACTAATGGTTTAACATGATCTAACATGCAAGTCTATGTTCTTAATAGATTATACTACGAGAATAACAAATCATAATGTAAATAGATGAATGTAACAGAACTTGGAACAAGGAACTTTAATTTAAATTAATAGAATCCAAGCCAAGCTAACAATAATCCTTGAGAAACCTACAAAACAATGAAGAACAAAGCTCTCTACTCTCTATAATCTGATAAAAAACAAAGTGGGCGTCCTCTGGGACGTAAACAAAACGATTATATATACAAAAATCTGAAGCTAGGGTTAAAAAGTCTGTTTCTGTTGCGTGCGCGTAAGTTCTAATAAAAGCCATTTTCGATTGATCGAACTTCTGGAATATTCGAGCGCTTGAACGTACTTCAATCGATCGAACTTTTGATCGATTGAAGGATCTTCGATCACTCGAAACTCGCTTTTCATATTTGAATTGTCTTCCTTGAAATCGAACAACCCTTGTGTCTTACTATTCATTTCTTCACACAGCAAGCAGTGATCTGCACAAATTATAGCTAAAATAATACAATTTATCATAGATTAATAATATTATGTAAAAGCTGGCATTGTAATCCAAATTTCAGATATATAAAGGAATTATAGGCTAAATCCGTGTATTTTCTTCTTTTAGCGTGGTTATATTTTACAAATACCCCCGCTTGTCAGCAGCCGGAACAATAAGGCGACGAAGGATAGCCAAAATTAAAACAGATGATGAAGCTCTTACCCGGAATGATGGTGGGGAAGATGGGTGCTTCGGTAGGATGGTCGGGTCAGCGATCACCTCTTCGGTCTCCCGACCGGGTCAGCATGTCCCAAACATTAATGGGCCGTTCGACCAAGCCTCTGATCCTCTCTTCGCACTCCTCCGGAACGCTCGGGAGATCGAGGGACCCCGCTGCAAAACAAACCAACGTAATCAGTGCATGAACATAAGAAGAAAACTTGGAAAGACGCTAGTGAAGGCACAGGATGGGCTTACCCATCGTTGACTCCCTAGGGCTCGCTCACAAAGGCCGGGGGCGCACACTTGGAAGAACTTGTTCTTCCACCCCTTGTTGTTGCTCGGGCAGTTGGTAATAATCTTCTTCCCCCGCCTAGCTCCCAGGGAAAAGAACCCGACCTCCATGACAAGAGGGGGTATTTGTAAAATACAACCGCGCTAAAAGAAGAAAATACATTGATTTAGTCTACAATTCCCTTGTATATCTGTAATTTGAATTACAATGCCAGTTTTTACACAATATGATTAATCTATGATAAGTGGTATTGTTTTAGTGGTTATTTGTGCAGATTACTGTTGTTGTGTGAGGAACTGAATGAGCAAGATAAAAGGAAGCGCTTGGCTTTAATGAAGATAATTCAAACATGAAAAGGAAGTTTCGAGCGATCGAAGAGGTCTTGAGAGATCGAGGTTTCGATCGATCGAATTATGTTCAAGCGCTCGAAGATCGCAGAAGTTCAATCGATCGAGGGATGTTTGATCGATCGAACATGGATTTTATCAGAAATTACGCGCATGTAGAAGAAACGGAGTGTTAAAACCCTAGCTTTAGGATTTAGTATATATATGTGTTATGTTGACATCCCAGGGGACGCCCACTTTACTTTTTATCAGTTTATAGAGAGTAGAGAGCTTTCTCTTGGTTTTTGTAAGTATTTTTCAAGGATTATCATCGGTTTTGGCTTGGATTTTCATAGTTTAATATAGATTCTTCATTCTAGGTTACATCTTATCGTTTTATTTACATTCTACTTGCTATTTATTGTAGTTCAATATGCTAGAATCGTAGCTTTGCATGTTAGGTAGGTTTACACCATTAGTTTCCATAGATTTCAGGATAAAAACACAACCAAACAACACTTTAATGGAATTTTATGTTAAAAAGGAATCTGTGACACTCCAGACTATGTCTGAGTAGTCCCCAGGTTGGGAGAGCACGATTAAATCGTGATCTCAAGCCTCTGCCATGTAGCAGAATAATTCTTGTGTTCGATAGATCGAAGTTAGTTCGATCGATCGGACCAGAGACACTGTCAATCGATCGAAGACATTTCGATCGATCGAGAGATGAAGATATTCGATCGATCAAAAGCGCTTCGATCGATCGAACCCTCTGATTCTTGATAACATTCTATGCAGTATTCCTAGACTTTTTGCTTCAGTGACTCGTTATCAAACTGTCCCTAAATGCTCAGCTTGTCAAAACAGTCTCTGAACTTAAGGCCTTAAGACATTTTTCTTCAATATCTTTTGCAAACCGCCTTCAATGCTAACACCATTGTAGGTGCGAGTCTTAACTATTGTTTTAAACCACTTTCATGTGTTTCAAATTAACTGTGATGAAATAGTCCCGGTCATGAAAGGACTATGGATTCTTTATTCTGGGAGAAATACGGAATACTGTAGAGAATGTGCTCCATTGAGCTTCAATGTAATTGCATGGTAGATGGCTAGGTCACGGTGGATTCATGTAATCCCAACATTCCCTTTTATTAAGAAAAACACGTTTTGAAATATCGCCTTAATTAATTAGTTAATCATTAGTTTAATTGCTTTCTCTTTAGTAGTTGATAAATCGTGGAACTTTGTGTTCTACACTTTCTTTAAAATATAGCATTTTTTTTCCTTTTTGAGATTAATCTAGGTAGTTAATTTACACCCTTCCTTGTGGGATCGACCTGGTCTTAACCAGATTACTACTTGCACGATTACCTACACTTGGGTATAGCACACAAATAATTTTTGTGTCAAGTTTTTGGCGCCATTGCCGGTGAAGGCGACAAGCTAACACTTAGATTACCTCAATCTATTCTTATCTCTTTCTGTTTTCTTTTGTCTTTTATTCTTTAGATTAAAAACTACTTACGATCTTTCCCTTCATGTCTGATAACTCCACCGAAGGAATTTATGGAAATCCACTTTATTCATCCAACTCTTCTAGTTCAATAAATCCTGTAGCCACACCTATTGATTCAATGGCTGATAATCAAAGTGAAAACGGTGAGAATGTCATCGTACCAATTGACGATTCGCTTCGTCCTTTATGCGATCTCATGACGCCCGAACACATGCCTACACCTTCTTGTATTCTCATTCCACCCCATGCAGGCGAATTTCAATTTTGCAATGGAATGATTCAACTCCTTCCTACCTTCCATGGAATGGAGAGTGAGAAAGCATACCTACATGTGAAAGACTTTGAGGATGTTTGTAAAACACTCTCACAGAATTGTCCTGTAGACGTGACACGTCTAATGCTATTTTCCTTCACCTTGAAGGATAAAGAAAAAGCATGACTACTCACTTTAAAACCAAATTCAATCTACACCTGGCATGCGATGAACACTGCGTTCCTAAAGAAATTCTTTTCACCTCGCATGATCACCAAGCTTAAACGACAAATAAACTCTTACAAACAAAAGAGCAATGAAACCTTCACTCAAACTTGGGAGTGTTTCAAGGATTTCCTTCTCTCATGCCCACATCACGGGTATGAGAAATGGCAAACCATAAGCTACTTTTACGAAGGGTTAAATGGTGAAACTAAAAGGTTGGTCAAAACCATGAGTTCAGGGCCATTTCTTCGCAAAAACACTGAAGAAGCTGAAGCTCACTTCGAGTGGCTAGCTGAATATTCCCATGAATGGTCCAATTCTGAAGATGTCCCACACTCACAGATATCGTGTGTGGAAGAGAAAAGTTTATACCAATTAAAAAGTGAGGATCATCTAATGAACAAATATGAAGAACTTGTTAAGAAGGTAGAAGAGTTGGGAATGAAAGGAGAGAGTTCTAGGTAGGTTTTACCTGAAGAGCCATGCAGCACATGCAACATGTTGGGACACACTAATCAGTACTGTCCCAATGTGCCGTACTTTCAAGAACAACCCCCATGGAAATGCATGCCATGCAAGGGTATAGGGGGGCGGGGAATTCCTATAATAATCATAACTCGCAAAATAATAACAACAATTTTCAGAGTAATAATAATAGATGGAATCACCCCGGGTTTTGATTAGAAAAATGATGCTGGGACCCAAAATCAATACCAACAACAACAGCCCTACAATCACAATAACCAATATCAAGGGCAATACAATAGGCAGTCCCAGCCATTCAACCAAAATAGATCAAATAACTATAACCATGCCCAACCCTCTAATAATCAGCAATCAAATGTCTACGTGCCACTGCACAAAAAGGTGCAAGAGGAAGATCCGATCTCTAATACGAATTTAACACAATAGTTAATTCAAAAGATGAGTAAAATGACCGCAACATTAGAGAGAACGGATGCACGACAAGAGGGGTCGAGTGGAACGTTCCCTGCTCAACCACTTCAAAACCCTAAGGGATACATTGATGGTCCACTAATCACGAACAAGCAAAAGCCGTAACTACTCTAAGAAGCGGCCAGATTATAGGGTGCAATTTACCCCTCTCTACCCCTGAAGAGTATGAAGAGGATGAAGTGGTAAATAAAATCAAATCATCCACTCAAGAAGAGGAGTCATCCACTGATGACAAACCATTAGAATCAAATGATGACGTTCCTAAAGAAGTTGAAGAAGTTGAGAGACGGCCCGGAAAGGAGCCTGTCATTGACGAATTACCTAAATGCCCTTTCCCTGCACCTTACCCTCAAAGGCTTAAGAAACCCAAAATGAGGCAAAGAATCAGGAGTTCTTGGAATTGTTTAAACAAGTCAAAATAAATCTTCCACTCCTTGATGCAATCAAACAAGTACCGGCCTACGCTAAGTATCTAAAAGACTTATGCATGGTCAAGAGGAGGCAGAGTGTAAGGAAACACGCTTATGTTGCTTGCCAAGCAAGCGCAATCATTCAAAATGAATTACCTCCGAAACTCAAAGATCCCGGTACCCCAACTATCTTGTACCGAATTGGGAATCAAAGAATAGACAACGCACTCCTTGATCTAGGAGCAAGTGTAAACCTATTGCCATACTCAGTTTATCAACAACTAGATTTAGGTGAACTCAAACCCACCCGAGTTGTGTTACAACTGGCAGACAGGTCAGTCAGGAATACTAGAGGATGTTCTGGTGCAGATAGATTCATTTGTCTTCCCGGTCGATTTTGTGATTTTGGACACTGAACCTGTGTCTAATCCATGCTCACAAATCCCGGTGATATTTGGATGTCTATTCCTCAACACCATAGATGCCACAATCAAAATAAGAAGTGGTATTATGAGCATCGTATTCGGGAACATGACTCTAAATGTCAAGATTTTTTCAAATCCCCGACCTGAAGAATACAAGGATGAGGAAGAAATTAATTATATTGAAACGGTCATCAAAGACGAGGCTAATTGTGTAGATTACAAAGATCCCTTGGAGGTAGTTGTGTCACAATTTGATGCTATCTATCAACTGAATGATTCTACCCCATTGGATGCTACTTTAAATCACACTTGCCTCATGATGGAGACGAAAGAGGAGGACAGAGCTGAATGCATGTGGGTAACACCATATGAACCACTACCTCTAAAAATGAAATTAGTCATGCCATCTAATTTTCAGTTTCCCGATTTGGAGTTAAAGGAGCTTCCAATAGAGCTCAAATACGCCTTCCTGGGAACTGAAAAGACTTACCCTGTCATAATTTCATCTACATTAAATCATGAACAAGAGGGTAAGTTAATCCAACTGTTAAAACAACATAAAGGAGCATTAGGATGGACTATTGCCTACCTCAAAGGCATAAGCACGTCCGTGTGCACTCATAAAATATACTTGGAGGAAGACGCTAAGCCTTCACGAAAAATGCAAAGGCATCTGAATCCCAACATGCAAGAGGTAGTTAAAAAGGAATTGTTAAAACTACTTGATGTTGGGATCATATATCCCATTTCTGATAGCCCTTGGGTTAGTCCAACCCAAGTGGTGCCCAAAAAGGTAGGCATAACAGTAATCCTGAATAAAGATGGCGAATTGGTACCAACACGCGTCCCCACCGAATGGCGGATGTGTATTGATTACCGAAAATTGAATACAGTGACCCGGAAAGACCACTTTCCATTACCATTCATGGATCAAATGCTAGAGCGAGTGGCGGGTCATAAATATTATTGCTTCTTGGACGGATATAGTGGCTACAACCAAATTGAAATCGCTCTTGAGGATTAGGAGAAAATGACTTTCACTTGTCCGTTTGGTACATTAGCCTATCGTTGTATGCCCTTCGGCTTATGCAACGCACCGGCTACCTTTCAGTAGTGCACGTTGAGCATATTCAGCCACATGGTCGAACAAATACTCGAGGTGTTCATGGACGACTTTTCAGTGTTTGGCCATAGCTTTGATAACTGCCTGGAAAACCTCAAAAAAGTGTTAGCAAGATGCGAGGACAAACACCTAGTATTAAACTGGAAAAAGTGTCACTTCATGGTGACCAAGGGAATTGTCCTCAGCCACATTATTTCTGATAAAGGTATCCAAGTTGATAAAGCGAAAATCGATATAATCTCGAACCTACTTGTCCCCCGTATAGTTAAAGATATCCGCTCTTTTCTAGGACACGCGGGATTTTATCGTCGCTTTATCCAAAACTTTAGTGCGATCTCCCGACCACTGTGCCAACTATTAGTCAAAGACGCACCATTCGAGTGGTCGGACAACTGTCAAACATCTTTTGACGTGCTAAAGGAACACCTTACCTCCGCACCGATAATACAGGCACCCGACTGGAGTTTTCCAATTGAACTAATGTACGATGCTAGTGACTACGCCATTAGTGCAGTCCTAGGACAGAGGAAGGATAATAAGCCCTATGTTATTTTCTATGTTAGTCGAACACTCAACGAAGCTCAAATGAACTATACGACTACCAAAAAAGAGCTACTTGCAATAGTCTTCACTCTAGATAAATTCAGGTCATATCTGATAGGGTCCCCAATCGTCTGCTTTACAGACCATTTGGCCCTCAAGTACCTACTATCTAAGAAAGGTGCAAAGCAAAGGCTTATCCGTTGGATACTCCTACTCCAAGAATTCGATATCACAATCAAGGATAAAAATAAGGAGTAGAGAATGTGGTCGCCGACCATTTGTCTCGGTTGACATTTAATGACAACACTGAACCCATACCAATTAAAGATGAATTCCCAGATGAGCAACTGATGGCTATTTCCAGTTTACCTTGGTATGCGGATATAATAAATTATCTTATTACGGGAGAGACCCCAAGTCATTGGTCGAATCAAGACAAGAAACGGTTCCTTTCGTTCGCACGCCATTTCTTTTTCAATGACCCTTACTTATTTAAGTATTGTGCTGACCAGGTCATCAGACGTTGCGTCCCGAATGAGGACATAACTGTAATATTAGCCTCTTGTCATTCTGAAGCCTGCGGTGGCCATTTCTCTTCGCAAAAGACCGCACAAAAAGTATTACACAGCGAATTCTATTCGCCCACCATGTTTAAGGATGCCTACTCTTTTTGCAAATCGTGCTAATGCTATCAAAACCTAGGTACAATTTCAAAAAGGAATTCTATGCCCTTAACTCCCATCATTATAATTGAAATATTCGATTGTTGGGGCATAGACTTCATGGGCCCGTTTCCAAAATCAAATGACTGTGAATACATACTCCTAGCTGTGGAGTATGTGTCAAAATGGGTGGAAACAATACTGACGAGACGCATTGACCACAAAACAGTAATGTCCTTCCTTAAGGAAAATATTCTGTCGCGTTTCAGAACCCCGAAAGCATTAATAAGTGACCAAGGCAAGCATTTTTGGAACAGGCCCTTGGA
This sequence comes from Hydrangea macrophylla, assembly GCA_033977485.1. Classification (NCBI taxonomy): domain Eukaryota; kingdom Viridiplantae; phylum Streptophyta; class Magnoliopsida; order Cornales; family Hydrangeaceae; genus Hydrangea; species Hydrangea macrophylla. The sequence continues at coordinate 51,384,901 of CM066998.1, read as the reverse complement.
GTCACTTCTCAAGAAATATGGGGTAAGCCACAAGATCGCTCTGGCCTACCACCCACAAACTAACGGGCAGGCAGAGTTGGCTAACCGTGAAATCAAACATATACTAGAAAAGATGGTTAGTTTCAACAGAAAATACTGGGCATATAAACTAACAGATGCTCTATAGGCGTACTGCACCGCTTATAAGACAAACTTGGGGATGTTCCCGTACAGGTTAGTGTATGGCAAGGCATGTCACCTTCCTGTCGAAATCGAGCATAAAGCATATTGGGCGACACGCTCATTGAACTTCGACATTAAAGAGGGAGGTCACCTTCGAAAACTTCAGTTGGCTAAACTGGAAGAAATACGTCGAGATGCATACGACAATGCTAAACTACATAAGGAAAGGTTAAAGGCTCATCACGATAGAACAATTTTTCAAAAATTATTCGAGCAGGGGCAGAAAGTCTTGCTGTACAACTCTCACCTCCACCTTTTTCCAGGAAAGCTCCGATCCCGGTGGACAGGACCTTTCACTATTAAATATGTTTTTCCACATAGGGCCGCTGAGCTCATAAATCTCCAGAACGATGATTGTTTCAAGGTTAACGGCCAAAGGTTAAAACCGTTCTTGGAGAACTTCCTACCAGAAGCTGAGCACATCAAGTTAGATGAGCCCAGCTATCCCTCCACCTAAAACACCAAGCGTGTTTACATTTTGTTGTTGTATTCTTTCCTTTACTGCACGTTGTTTTATTTCTTTTGTTTCTGTCTCTTTTTGAGTGTGACCTCAATTCTAATCTGCTATCATGTTGGCTTTCTCCTGCAGGCTATGAAAATATGAGGGATGACGATGTCCACTCAATCGGGTCATGAGCAGACTCCGAATATCCTAATCCTCCATGGACTACCGAGGAGATTGCATTCTGTCTCTCTCCTTATCAAGGGCCTAGAGCGGATGATGTCATTGACTTAACCCAAGGGTACATCCCTTACGATCCTGCACTTCTTCAAATTAATCCCTTCGAGCATATGGACTTCCCTGAAGAGGAAGGCGAACCAGAGGGGTATTTTGTTGGGGAAGTCGATGATGCCCTCTTGGCACAATGGGAGAATGATTCAATGTGGGAACCATGGGAAGAAGAAGAGTTACAGGATGTGGTGCCTGAATGCCATAATGTTGTCTTCAGTTATGTTGATGACTTCCTTGTCATCGAATTAGTTCCATACATTTATGTGCACCTGAGCTATTTGTTATTCCGGCTTTAATGCCCCCTACCTGCTAGTGCACATGGTTATATCATGCCTATAGTGAGGTTAACTCTTTGTCACATTTCTTTTTCTTTTCATCTTTCTGCGATTATTCCTTTCTGTTGGTTCTTTCTTTTGTTTTACTTATTTTTCTTCCTTTTTGGTGTTCTTTTGTTTTCCTTTGTTAGGTCCTTCACTATGAATCCAATGTTACCACCGTTGTTCCTTCCGCATCAGCTGTTCTATGGATTTGGACCATACATAGTACCCATGGGTACTCTGCCACAAGAGGAAAGTCCGTTGAAAATTTGCACTCCGTTATCTTTGTCTGTATCTGGATCACCTCTTGCGTGTGTAATCAATTCCTCAGAGATTTCAAACTCGCTCGATGATGTCCTGGCTACTTTCCAACTATTCTGGGAAAGGGAATCATCAAGTTTAGACTCCACATTCGAAGAATTGGCGGAGAAAGAAGAAATGGTGGAAGAAGAAATTTTCATGCTTGAAGAGTAGTGCCTCACTTCAATTGTTTTCTGTCATTTGATTTTTCTTTTATCAATTGGAGTGTAATCCTAGACAAAGTTTTATTATTTTCAGTTTATTTGCTTAGTTTCTCTTTATTAATAAGGTCTTAGGTACCATTGTGGGAGCAACAATTTTCCAATATGGAGGCTATTATAAAGTTTTATTTATGTATATATATGTAATTTTCTATTTATCATGATGACTTTTGGCTTACATGTCTTGTCAATGAACTATTTTATCATTTTCCTGTATGTCCAGGCCAATGTTGGTTAGTTGGGGGTGTATAATTAATCCATTCAGTGATATTGTAGAATTTCCAGGTTCGATCGATCGAACTCACTTCGATTGATCGAAGACGACTGTAGACACCCCATTTTTTCGGCTATCAGATTTAGGAGACCCATAGCTTGGTGGTTCAAAATGATTGAAAACACTCAAAAGGACTCCTGGAAGTTAGTTCTATCTCTCGAAATGCTCAGAATGACCAAAGTACCCCTGAAAACCCGAACGCTCCCGAATTCGGACCAAATGTTCTGGAAATGTGTTACGTCGTAAGAAAAACAATAAAATGAGTTCCAAAGCAAGACCGGATGAAATCGTCGGCTCCCTGAGACCCCCAGAAGTCCTGGAAGTTTCCAGAAAGTCCCCGTTGACCGGTTTGACTAAGGTTTGACCAAGTTTGACCAAGGTTTGACCAAAGTCATTCGAATTTGCCAAAAAGTTCCAGGATCATTCTACATCATGTGGAAAGTATTAAAATGAGTTTTAAAAGAAAATCGAACGAAAACGTCAGCTCCTGGGAGCTCCTAGAGGTTTCCAGAACTTCCCGGGAATCCCAAGTTTGACCAGTTTGACCAAGAATTGACTTTGAAACCGGAGCACCGTATCATTTTTCAAACATTTTTCATGGATGGTAGAAGTCAATAGCTTTCCGACGGTATATCGCACATAATTTCTGGATTTAAAATGAATTTACTGTGAATTTCCGAAGGTGAAAAAGACGATCAAATCGACTTTTATCGCGTATACTGAAAAACTTTTCAAAGTAACCTATACCCGAACTATTTTGTACAGAAAATAGACTCCATTACCTTTCCAACGGTATATCACAAGCTTAGTTTGGAGTTCGTATGCATTTTCTGTGAATTTCGGATGAAATAGGGCCTTTTCGCGAATACCGGAACCTCTGGGGGCCTAAAAAGAATTATCTTGACGAATGAGGAGCAGTACTGCCATGGCACTGGCCCACTGCCGCCACGGCACAGGCCCAGTGTCGTCGCGGCACTCTCCTCTAGAACAGTATACTTTTGCAATTATTTTTGGGGGTCTATTTTGATTAATTAGAAATCAAAACGACGTAGTTCTATGTTTTCAGATGTTTGGAGCCAATGGGAACACTTCTGAAACCCCAAAACCACCCCAAATTGGCCTATATAAACTCCCCTTGACTTCTCATTTGAGGGTGCCAAATACAAGCTTTGAGAAGTTTTAGAGAGAAAGTTGTAGAGATAAGGTTAGAATAGAGAGAAATGAAGCTCCCTTCATTGATTTTCAAGCAAGAAAGTGAGTTTTAAAGCTTTGTTTTTACTTCATTACTTCTATTTACTTCACATTCAATACATCCAACTACCATTCTAGTGGGTATTTAAGAGAGAGAAAGCTACTTCCATGTCCAAAGTCACCATATATGAGTGAAACATCAAGCTACAAGTCTAATACATCATTGAATATCATCAATTGATTCTTTATATACTTGCTTGCTTACTTTGATGTTCATCTCTTCTTATCTCATTTCTTTTTCTTTTCTTTATTTGCTTACTAGTCTATCATCATCTAGATGATGACATGAAGTTTGAGGTGAGTGAATCCTGATGGATAGTAGCTCTTGACCTCAAAAACATGTTTGATAGATGATGATTTCAACTTCAATACATTCCTATGTATTCATGAAATTGTCTTCAAAATGAAAATGATGTTCTCCAATAATCTTGGAGGTTCTTGATGTGAGTTAAATGTTGACATTCTAAGTGGTTATAATCTTCATTAAGTGTTGAAAATATGCTTTGAAAACCCCCATTTCAAAAACCCCTCTTGAACCCCTCATTTTGATTTCAAGAAATAAAACCCTAGCTTTTTCTCAAAACTTTAAAAACAGTGAGTAATTTGACTTTAGTGATTTCTCTTGTAGACACCCAATTTTGACCACACTGATAGGATTTAGGGTGGACAACGTCTTGGAGGATTCGATGATGAAAAGTACCCCGTGGAAGGTACTGGATTCCACACAATCAGAAGATCGGACTTCGGAAAGTGACTTCAAGCTCAGAAAAGCCCTTTTCCATGGATAAATCCCGGTTTTGTCAAAATCATCTCTCAGAATTCATATTCTCTCAGGGTTATATGAACATTAAGTGTTCTAAACGCAGTATTCTAGGTATCCAGAGATTCAATTTTAAAGAAAAGTTCGAAATCGACGCACATTTGAAAGCAATTTTGGAAAAGACGTCATTTGATTTCAAAAAGACGACGAAAGTTCCGGAGGACTTCCGGACTTCAATTGGACTTCAATTCTCATTATAAAACCTCTGGAAATATTTTTATACTGAAATTCAACCTGACAGCTTTCCAACGGTACGTAAACGGACGATTTCGGACACCAAAAAGCATTTTTACAAAAATCTGGAAAAGCAGTGCACGTGATTTTTGAAACAGGGTTTGTGGGTGACCAGAGGAGCAAGAATAGTAAGTGGCGGTTTTGGGTATGGGGGTGGCGGGTCCCACCATAACCGCCACTTCCATTTGTGTCCTCCACGGAGCTTTTTGAGTTCCAGACCCTTCTAGAAGCTTCCCACTGCGAGGAAATTGCCTGGAAATTGCGTTTAGGCTCCGAAATGGCCATTTTAACCCTCTTTTAAGCTCTAAAAATCCTGTTTTAACCCTGAAACTTAAGAGCTAAGTCTTCAAAACTCTATATAAGATCTCATACATCTCATATGAGATCACATCTTAACACACTAGACACTTGGAAGAGATACACTTGAATATACTTGGAGATACAAACACACATAGAAGCACATACAAGAGAGAAAAGTATACTTTGAATATACTTTCAATTTAGGTGAATTCTAGAGAGAGAAAATTATGAATTGAATTTAGATTAACTTAGGCTAATTAGACCACAATTTGAACATCAATTGCCTCCCTCAACTTCCATGGATGAGTGCTTGAAGAACACTTGAATAACACTTGAAGAAGAAGATCTTCAAATCAATTTTGGTCTTATAATTGAGAATCCTCCAAGAGGTAAACACTATAGTTCATCTCTAATTCCTACTTTGTATATATAGATCTATAAGATTTGGATCTAACTTAGTTCTATTTCTACTTATTAGAACACTCATCTTCTTCCTCTCATGTTCTTCACACACTCACATAGTTAGATCCAAATCTCTTTGATTTTTATTGAGAATTTACAATTAGAGATTGTTTTTCACTTTGATTTTCAATTTTGGTTTCATTCTTCAATTTTAGTTTAGATTCATGCATACATGATTATATATATATACATATATCTATTTTGAATTCCATGATGGTTTGGAAATATGATCTATGAGAAGGATGATTTCTATGTTCATACCTATCTCTTGATTATTCCTATTACCTAGAATTCCTATTGAATTTCATCTCCAACATGATATTTATAAGTCCCTTTGATCCTTGATCTAAAAGTTCTTCATAGAACTTGAGGGCTAAATTGATTGGGAATCATGATAATTAAGTTGATCTATGAGTTTAATCTCTCTAATAAGCTTCAACTATCACTAAAATGTTTTCCTCACACTTTAAAATGAACTAGATAAAAATTCAGCAAAGCAGATTGGTTTTGTCCATTAGATTTGGTCCATCAAAACCCATAGTTTGATGGATTTCAAATTTTCTGGGTAAACTTTGATGAATTAGCTTTCATCCGGTCCGTTTTGAGAGCTTTTAGGATTCATATACTATTTTTAGAAATTGTTGAGAAATCGGTTGACAGATTTGAACATCGTCTCTTTGTGCTTGAATTTCAGAAAATCTATAATAGTTATCGACGTTCCGCTTTTTGGGGATGATTCCTAACTCATATATCTATATGCCGATGTAAAATCGTGAGCATACGATCGAGTTAGGATCGTTTTCTAAGCGTTTAAAGTTGATACAACTATTCTGGAATTTTCTAAGTTTAATTACAAATATGATTATGTATACAAAATGGTCATACCTTGATCACTCAACAACAATTGATGAATAAAACTTGGTTTAGAAATCACCTAGGATAAATGGATGAGAGATCAAAAGCTTAAATCAACTTGGTTAACATGATTCATGAACTTCTATTATACTTCTATTATGTTTTGCATTCATTTGTCAAATGATACCAAATTTCCAGAATAACAGAGTCTGTTTAAAACACTTTTTCAGAAACCTTGTGATTACAGAATGTCCATGGGTTTATTTTTATCATATACTACAATGAAATAGCTTTCTTTTGACACCAAATAGAGCTTCATATGATTTTTGTAGATTTAATTATGATTTTTACAAGAACAGTGGACAGTCCTGATCCACTGTTCCCAAAACATTTATTTCTCAAACAATAAAATTGATATTGAGGTCCCACTTTTTGGAGAAGTTCCCTAAGACATGTATCTAACTTTCTGTAAAAGGGTTTTTATCCAGCTCATGTTTAAGACCACTTTTGATAGGATTCATTAGAGGTTGCTGAATCTGGAAATTTGATTGATGACATGTTTTCTTTGTTTATCATGCATATCATTTGTTTGCTTGTATTTTTGCAATGCTTTGGGTATTCTTTGGTGTCTTAGTGCAGAGAATTAAGTGCCTCGGACCCGGACTTCGATTTGTGGTTTGCCTCGTCTACATGTGGCTTAGTGCCCATGTATCGTGTACTATCTCTATCCTTTCTCTTAGAATTTTTCTAGGTTTACAACTTTGATTTCAACGACACAATTCCTTTAGGATAGTCTCCGTTTATATGATTATTTGTTAGAGACATCTTATCTAGGATTGTTGCATGATTGCATTGCACGTTTCCATTCTTTTTGCTTTCGCAACTCCGCTTGAGTCAACCAATGTAAGTCTTCTCGTTCCCTTTGCATATCATGACATGTTTACTTTATTTGCATCGGTCCCGGGCGGGACTAGCCACTGTGAGTATACTTCTCCCTTGTATTATATGAGCATCCGCTTTCTACTTGATTTAGTCTCTTGAAATGATTTTCATTAGATGTTTCTTTTTGCCATGTATATACCTATCTAGTATGTTTGAGGAAACAACATCTATTATGAATTAATAACAAGGATATTTGAATCAAGGCCTACCATTCGGTAGGGCGAGGAGGGGGTGCTTTAGTCCTGCTTGGGCTCCTTCCCCTCTCGTACCAAGACCCCCGAACTTTGTTTCTGGTAATGAAGGGCGAGTAACCTTATTCAATTTTGGGCGAGTCAAACTTGGGTTTCCTAATTCCCGATAAAAATTAGGTGGCGACTCTTTGTCTCTAGGATCGCGTGAGGAAGTCCTAGTTTTCCCTGAAGTGTGCTCCTTGGGATCCGTCCCGGGACACTATCGAGGGAGAGCGTCAGGACCTCCTCATTCGCAGTGGTCCACAATCTGGCGACTCCACTGGGGATTTGAACATGAAACCGATGGTTTCTTGTTCTTCGAGGGTTTGACTTGAACCAATGAATATCCTTGTTATTAATTCAATAATCATGTTGTTTCTGCCTGCATTTGCACTTGCATTGTTCTTTCACCGCGACTGCTTGAGATCATTGCCTTGAAGATAGAGGGCCCTCTTTCCTCTATTTGTCAAGAGTTTTGGTAGCATGTAGTCACCGTTAGCCTTGTACCGCGTACGGTATATAGAGCCTATGTGTGAACGGCACGCCCTCGGGGAGGCGGTCAACCACACCGTTGAGCTTGCTAATGGACCCTTTATGAGACTAAAACCCGGCCTTTGCATATAGTTTCTATAGAACCCTTCAATTAGGATCTTGATTATCATCTTTGATTAGGACAATGTGATGAATTATTTGCGCTTGCCCGTAAGGGATTATGTGGATGATGAGGACGTGTATGCGAAGGCATCATCAAACCTTGTATGGTGGATTCCTCTAGGGTAGTATGGTCTTTATCCGAACATCCAATCACTATTTGAGGACAATTTTGAAAATTTTTGAAATTATAAGCACTTCTTTGAAAAACCCCAAGTCTTTTGAAAATTCCAAGAATATCCCTTTTGAAAATTTGCTTTGAGATTCACTTTCACAAAATCTTTCCAAAATTCTCCTTAGATTTTAGAGAATTTCAAAATTCCTATTTCCAGAAATCATGATCACACTTTGATGATTCAATTTCAAATTCTCCTAGATTTTAGAGAATTTCAAAAAAAAAAATTTTTTTTTGGTCTTCAAGAAATCATGATGATTCAATTTCAAAATCTTCCTCTCAGATCTTAGAATTTCAAAATTCCCACCTCAATTTTTAAGAATCATGATTTTTCACCACAAGCATTGATGGTTCAAAAATTCTTTTGAAAATTACAAATCTCCCCATCTCTTTCAAAGATTTTCATGAAAAATTTCAATTTTGAAAACATGAACCATCAAGAATTTCAAAACTCAAAATCCTTGGATAATGATTGGATTAGTAGGGTGATTAGCATACTCAAGGAATCTTATGTGCTTATGTGCTGATGTGCTAGGTCTAAGCTAGATTAAGGTGCATTGCATTTAGATTAGATTGCATTTCATCTGCATTGCATGCACTACACGAGCATTGCATATACGACTCACGAGTGCGACGCCTCTAATATACTTTCAAAAGAAAAGATTTGTTTTCCTCAGAATTTTGAAACTTGAAAAGGTTTCTTCAAGAAAAATGTTTTTGAAAAATGAAAAAGATTTTCCATCTTTGATTTTCTATTTTTGATTTTCATCCACTTTTTTATAAGATACCTGATTATTTGAAAAGCCTTAATAAATCAGAGTAGAAGGATTGAACTCCCTGAATTTGAGCAGAAAGAAGTAACATTGCGAACAAGATGGCTCCTCTTGATCCTCAGGCTTTGTTTTCATGGATGGATGAGGTCACCGGTATTGATCATCTACATTTCAGATATTTTGGCCTTAGTACTCTCTTTCAGCTGAGGAATGTGAAATTTGAAGAAGATATTATGCGTGCCGCCATTCGATGTTGGGATCCAGAATTCCATGTATTTCGATTTGGACATCAAGAGATCTCACCACTATTTGAAGAATTCAGTGCCATTCTCGATTTCAGCCCTTACTCCGATCTGATCCTTCCCACTATTCAGGCTGGATATGTAAAGAACCTATCATCACTTCTTGGTTGTTCTCCTTCTGTTGCTCGGTCCATGATTTCTGATCAGGAGGTTGATTTTCCCCGATTATTTGCTCGCTATTGTACTACCATGGGAGGACATTTTGATCATTCTGTATCTGGATGGGGTGCCTTGACATTGGCTATGATTTCGTACTTCCTGTTTTCTTCCTCATCTCATGCCCTCATACCAGTTGCTTGTGGACTCCGTTCCCGACAAAACCCTATGATTTTGGTCTTAGCAGAAACTCTAATGGGTTTAGATCAGGCACATACTGATGGGACAGTACTGCTTTCTGGTGCCCCTTTAGTGCTACAAACTTGGCTTCTTGAGCGACTCAGTTTATTAGTGTATCCTCGCGGTCTTTGCAGGATCCCTTCTTTAGATCAGAGGAAGGTACGAAGATTTTTCAGCAACTCTGAGGTTTGGTTTGTTTGGCTAAGCGGTCTCACCACTGAGGACATCCGTTGGGTCTGCGCCCGTTGGGATTATTGTTCAGTTACTGTTAGATTTCCAGGAAGGAGCGGGATATGGCTTCTTGGTTTACATGCTACCACTTTTTCCATCCCATACAGAGTAGCCAGGCAGTATGGCTGTAGACAGGACACTTCTGAGGATGCCATCGGGGTTATAAGAGATTCAATTCTGCGGTCTTCATTGATTACTGCTTTCACTACTGCATGGCATGAGCGGATTGCGGCACCTTTTCCACGAATTCCCGCCTCCATCCAATTATCAATTGAGTATTTCCTAGAGATCCAGAGGGTGATTGAAAGGCAGAGCCAGATTCAGCAAAGACATTAGAAAAGGCACTTTAGAAGGTTTGAGGATTGGGTGATGATGTTTGGAATAGCTGTTTGTTGAAACCAAATGGATGTTTAAAAAAGGAAAAAGCAAGTCACTGTGACGCTCCACTTGAGATCGAGTTGAGTTCAGTCGAGTCTATTGTTTTGAGTCTTGTTGTCGAGTCTGTCCATCGTCAAGTTGTGTTTGAGTTTATGTCGAGTACTGTAATCCTTCTATTTCTAGTAATGAAATGAAAACTTGATTTGCTTGATTTAATGCGCCTAGTCATGAATGAATGAATCACTAAGCTGAAAGTGTAATTTCTCTGACTATTGTGGAAAAATACTCTGTTGATCTATTTTTGCATTGAAAAGAATCCTGAAAGGATCAAAGTTGATTTTGCGCTAATGCCAAAGAAAGCTAAGAATTGATTAGTTTTACTTTAAGAATCTTGAGATGCTTTTGCTCAAATCTTGAAAAGATATGCTTGATAGTAACTCGGGACTAGCTTAACTCCCTTTTCTCCCCACTTCAAAAATCTTGAGCCCAGAAAAATGGGTCATTCAAACCTGTCTAAACTGCAAGCCATGTACTCTTTGTCCTTGATGGTAGCCAAACATTTCAAATAAACTACTTCTCTCAAAAAGAAAAAAAGAAGCTCGCTAGGATGAAAACCCGAAAGGGCGCCTAGGCAAAAGTTAGAGCATAGAAGAAAAGAAAATTTTGCGCGTTGTTTTCAAGAACTTGATCCTAGCCAATCAAGACTTTAGAGAGAAAAGAAAAGAAAGAAGAGAAGAAGAAAAAAAAAAGAAGAATGAAGAAGATTAAGAAATCGGGAACATAAATTGTCCCAAAACTTTGATTTGTAAATTCTTTGAGTAAGCCTAAAAGATTTGAAGGGCTAATCCTGCTGTATGATGAGTGATGTAAAATTGACTGGCTAGTGAAAAGGTGAAAAGAATCAACCGTCAAAGAAAAAGAAAGAAGAAAAAAAAAAAAAAAAAAAAAAAAAAGGGAGAGGTAGTTTAGTTTCTTTCAACGCTACCAAAAGTGACCTACTTCAAAAAAATCTGTCTGATGACATGGCTTGAAAAGCCCCCAATTCTTGAAATCCTTGCTCTTTTAAAACCTCCAGCCTTCGAGGAACTACGCTTGACCTGATTCCCACTTGGGGATACGTAGGCAACCTACTCGGTTCGGTCACTGCTCCTGAAACACTCAGCCACATCTCAAATACCTTCTTTCAAGACTTAGCCGAACTACTTTGGACCTGATTCCCACTTGGGGATAAGTAGGCGAGCTTCCCTGGTTCTCGGTCCCTGAACCTTGCAAACTAGGGGCAAACTTTCAAAGTTTGCCCAGAACCTCAAGATATCACTACCACACTAGGGGCAAACTGCGTTTGCCCAAGCTTTCATTTATCCCTGTCAACTAGGGGCAAACATCGTTTGCCAATACCCTTTCTACATTATAAGCGAATCCCAAGCCGTCAAGTATATCTTTGAAAACATTTGAAATGAATTGTCTCTTATTCTATAAGCTAAAGGCACTGATTCGAAGCACCTTTTTGGTAAAAGCAAAGGATTGATTGAGATCCATATGGAATATTTTCAAAGCATTATTTTATCAACTGAGTATTATCACAATAAAATGAGAAGAGCACATGAAAGCAAAGAGATACGTCAAACATGACAAATGCGCATTATGTAAATGGCAAAGTTGAGTTGTCTCCTCCAAACTTCTATTTCAGTGTCAAGTGTGTCATCTTCCTGTGTCAATGTTTGTCGTGGTCAAGTCTGTCGTCGTCTAGTCTGTGATCTCGAGTGTGTGGGTCCGAAGTGATCTATAATTGTAAAATTTTCAAAGCATCCGAAGGTGGATACAAGTAGAAGTTCCAAACATTGTTATTGCATCAATTAAACCTAGTCGAGATGAAGTGTCGATCAGAAGACCGGCCTTGGATGTTGAGTTGAGCTGTTATTGAGACAAGATCTGTATGCATTACATGAATATCTGCTAAAATTGATTTATGAAGCACGTCAAAGTCATCAGGTCTTTTGAGTACCTATCAGTCACGGATCAGAATTGAGATATCAGGAGACTTGAACAGCCTAAGAGTTAGGATTTGAGTTTTGCTTTAAGATTGGGATCTAGATGTATGAATTGCCAAGAAGGCCTGCCTCGTCAAGAAAGTTGGATTTAGATCAAACACTAATCATGCTCTGCATTTGACATGCACTTCAGCAGCATTTTCCGCATATTATTTGTGCCTTTGTTAAACCAGCTCTACTCTCTGCAAATTGACCCCACAATTTATTTTGACCACAGATTGGTCCAATCTTGATGCATAAAGAGTGCTCGAAACTTGTTGGAATTGGTCTAAAGGACCCATGGGAATTTGAATTTTGGTAAAAGCCATTCAAGAATTGAAAAAAGTCCCCCAGATGAGAAGAATCAAAGGCACCGCAGCCTGAAAGTGGCCGAGAAACGGCAAACTCCCGTCGTTTTGGGATTGATTATGAGTTGTCTTAGAAAATGGACATTTGAGTCTACTGTCGCTTGAGAATTACATCCAGAAAGGACTTTCAGAAGATGGGTCAGAATGCGAGATGTTCAGAAAGGGTTAGAGTAAGCCTGACGTGTTGCAAGAATGATTGCGTTGGTCGAAGCACCAATATGAGTCTCAGAAAGAATCAGCAGGGCCTCCAGAATATGTGCTCGCGTCCCAGAAACCTCAGATATCTCCTCAAGCAGAGAATTTCCAGATATTGTCAAGGTATACAGAATTCGTGCATCTCTCAGAATCATAGGATCTCCCCAGTAGAGAACTTTCAGAATTAAGTTTCTCGCAAGCATCATGTATCCACGAGTTGCCTCCAGATAAAGGGTATCTCTCAGAATTTGAGCATCAAAATCGCCTCCAGAATACAAGGTTTATGCCAAGCATCATGTATCCAGGGTTGCCTCCAGAATGTAGGGTTTCTCTCAGAATCGTGGGTTGCCTCCAGAATGTAGGATTTCTCTCAGAATCAGAATCGTGGGTCGCCTCCAGAATACAAGGTTTATGCCAAGAATCGTGTATCCGTGGGTTGCTCTCAGAATGTAGGGTTTCTCTCAGAATCGTGGGTTGCCTCCAGAATGTAGGGTTTCTCTCAGAATCAGAATCGTGTATCCAGGGTTGCCTCCAGAATGTAGGGTTTCTCTCAGAATCATGTATTTCTCAGCATCGCATATCAGGGTTGCCTCCAGAATGTAGGGTTTCTCTCAAAATCAGAATCGTGTATCCGTGGGTTGCTCTCAGAAGAAGGGTCATCTCTCAGAATTTGTGTATCTCTCAGAATCCGTGCATCAGAACAGAAGATTTGTCCTCAGAAGAAGGGCCTGTTCCAGAAGAACAGAGGATTTGTCTCCGGCAGAGAGACCTGTTTCAGAAGATTTGTTTCTAGACCTGCCACAGAAGATTTGTCCTCGGAAAAAGGGCCTGTTTCAGAAGAACAGAAGATTTGTCTCCGGCAGAGAGACCTGTTTCAGAAGACTTGTTTCCAGACCTGTTACAGAAGATTTGTCTAGAAGAAGGACCTGTTTCAGAAGAGCAGAAGATTTGTCTCCGGCAGAGAGACCTGTTTCAGAAGATTTGTCCCCAGCAAAAGGACTCTACATCAGCAATCGTCCCCAGCAAAAGGACTCTACATCAGCAATCGTCCCCAGCAAAAGGACTCTACATCAGCAAATCGTCCCCAGCAGAAGGACTCTACATCAGCAATCGTCCACAGAAGAAGGACCTGTTTCAGCAATCGTCCCCAGCAGAAGGACTCTACATCAGCAATCGTCCCCAGCAGAAGGACTCTACACCAGCAATCGTCCCCAGCAAAAGGACTCTACATCAGCAAATCGTCCCCAGCAGAAGGACTCTACATCAGCAATCGTCCACAGAAGAAGGACCTATTTCAGCAATCGTCCCCAGCAGAAGGACTCTACATCAACAATCGTCCCCAGCAGAAGGACTCTACATCAGTAATCGTCCCCAGCAGAAGGACTCTACACCAGCAATCGTCCAGTTGTTTGACATGACTCAGAATTCATCCAAGATACTTCGCTATTTCAAGAGTCGTCCAGGATACAGATGACGCCTACGAGCCTTAAGATCAGAAGAATAACTTTGACAAAAACCTCGAGAATCATCCAAGATACCTTTAGCATATTCGACTGTGAGAGAGAGTCGTTGCATCCTTTGCATTAGATTTTGCATCTAGGGAACCCTTGAGGATGATTCCTCCAGCACTTTCACATTTCATGTTTTCATATTGCACCAGCATCCTAGGATAGGAGCATTTCATCCGCATTGTTGTTGTTTGTTTGTTTTCCGTCTTCTCGCGCGCTTGAACTACGCCCTGGTCTGATTCCTGGAAAGGATACGTAGGCAGCTCCAGCGGAGCACAACCAGCATCAGCTTCAACTTAGCCGCCTCTACCCAGCATTGCATTGCATTCTTGCATTTGTAATTTCTTGATTTTTTTTCAGATTTTGAATTTCTTGATTTTGCGAATTTTTTTGTTTTTCCTAAAACCTCTCAGTATGGTTATTTGGGTGCCTTCAAGGCTTTGGCACTCACTTGCAGTTCACGTTGTTCACAACAAGCTCTGCCAAAGAGGGGCAAACTGTAGACACCCAATTTTGACCACACTGATAGGATTTAGGGTGGACAACGTCTTGGAGGATTCGATGATGAAAAGTACCCCGTGGAAGGTACTGGATTCCACACAATCAGAAGATCGGACTTCGGAAAGTGACTTCAAGCTCAGAAAAGCCCTTTTCCATGGATAAATCCCGGTTTTGTCAAAATCATCTCTCAGAATTCATATTCTCTCAGGGTTATATGAACATTAAGTGTTCTAAACGCAGTATTCTAGGTATCCAGAGATTCAATTTTAAAGAAAAGTTCGAAATCGACGCACATTTGAAAGCAATTTTGGAAAAGACGTCATTTGATTTCAAAAAGACGATGAAAGTTCCGGAGGACTTCCGGACTTCAATTGGACTTCAATTCTCATTATAAAACCTCTGGAAATATTTTTATACTGAAATTCAACCTGACAGCTTTCCAACGGTACGTAAACGGACGATTTCGGACACCAAAAAGCATTTTTACAAAAATCTGGAAAAGCAGTGCACGTGATTTTTGAAACAGGGTTTGTGGGTGACCAGAGGAGCAAGAATAGTAAGTGGCGGTTTTGGGTATGGGGGTGGCGGGTCCCACCATAACCGCCACTTCCATTTGTGTCCTCCACGGAGCTTTTTGAGTTCCAGACCCTTCTAGAAGCTTCCCACTGCGAGGAAATTGCCTGGAAATTGCGTTTAGGCTCCGAAATGGCCATTTTAACCCTCTTTTAAGCTCTAAAAATCCTGTTTTAACCCTGAAACTTAAGAGCTAAGTCTTCAAAACTCTATATAAGATCTCATACATCTCATATGAGATCACATCTTAACACACTAGACACTTGGAAGAGATACACTTGAATATACTTGGAGATACAAACACACATAGAAGCACATACAAGAGAGAAAAGTATACTTTGAATATACTTTCAATTTAGGTGAATTCTAGAGAGAGAAAATTATGAATTGAATTTAGATTAACTTAGGCTAATTAGACCACAATTTGAACATCAATTGCCTCCCTCAACTTCCATGGATGAGTGCTTGAAGAACACTTGAATAACACTTGAAGAAGAAGATCTTCAAATCAATTTTGGTCTTATAATTGAGAATCCTCCAAGAGGTAAACACTATAGTTCATCTCTAATTCCTACTTTGTATATATAGATCTATAAGATTTGGATCTAACTTAGTTCTATTTCTACTTATTAGAACACTCATCTTCTTCCTCTCATGTTCTTCACACACTCACATAGTTAGATCCAAATCTCTTTGATTTTTATTGAGAATTTACAATTAGAGATTGTTTTTCACTTTGATTTTCAATTTTGGTTTCATTCTTCAATTTTAGTTTAGATTCATGCATACATGATTATATATATATACATATATCTATTTTGAATTCCATGATGGTTTGGAAATATGATCTATGAGAAGGATGATTTCTATGTTCATACCTATCTCTTGATTATTCCTATTACCTAGAATTCCTATTGAATTTCATCTCCAACATGATATTTATAAGTCCCTTTGATCCTTGATCTAAAAGTTCTTCATAGAACTTGAGGGCTAAATTGATTGGGAATCATGATAATTAAGTTGATCTATGAGTTTAATCTCTCTAATAAGCTTCAACTATCACTAAAATGTTTTCCTCACACTTTAAAATGAACTAGATAAAAATTCAGCAAAGCAGATTGGTTTTGTCCATTAGATTTGGTCCATCAAAACCCATAGTTTGATGGATTTCAAATTTTCTGGGTAAACTTTGATGAATTAGCTTTCATCCGGTCCGTTTTGAGAGCTTTTAGGATTCATATACTATTTTTAGAAATTGTTGAGAAATCGGTTGACAGATTTGAACATCGTCTCTTTGTGCTTGAATTTCAGAAAATCTATAATAGTTATCGACGTTCCGCTTTTTGGGGATGATTCCTAACTCATATATCTATATGCCGATGTAAAATCGTGAGCATACGATCGAGTTAGGATCGTTTTCTAAGCGTTTAAAGTTGATACAACTATTCTGGAATTTTCTAAGTTTAATTACAAATATGATTATGTATACAAAATGGTCATACCTTGATCACTCAACAACAATTGATGAATAAAACTTGGTTTAGAAATCACCTAGGATAAATGGATGAGAGATCAAAAGCTTAAATCAACTTGGTTAACATGATTCATGAACTTCTATTATACTTCTATTATGTTTTGCATTCATTTGTCAAATGATACCAAATTTCCAGAATAACAGAGTCTGTTTAAAACACTTTTTCAGAAACCTTGTGATTACAGAATGTCCATGGGTTTATTTTTATCATATACTACAATGAAATAGCTTTCTTTTGACACCAAATAGAGCTTCATATGATTTTTGTAGATTTAATTATGATTTTTACAAGAACAGTGGACAGTCCTGATCCACTGTTCCCAAAACATTTATTTCTCAAACAATAAAATTGATATTGAGGTCCCACTTTTTGGAGAAGTTCCCTAAGACATGTATCTAACTTTCTGTAAAAGGGTTTTTATCCAGCTCATGTTTAAGACCACTTTTGATAGGATTCATTAGAGGTTGCTGAATCTGGAAATTTGATTGATGACATGTTTTCTTTGTTTATCATGCATATCATTTGTTTGCTTGTATTTTTGCAATGCTTTGGGTATTCTTTGGTGTCTTAGTGCAGAGAATTAAGTGCCTCGGACCCGGACTTCGATTTGTGGTTTGCCTCGTCTACATGTGGCTTAGTGCCCATGTATCGTGTACTATCTCTATCCTTTCTCTTAGAATTTTTCTAGGTTTACAACTTTGATTTCAACGACACAATTCCTTTAGGATAGTCTCCGTTTATATGATTATTTGTTAGAGACATCTTATCTAGGATTGTTGCATGATTGCATTGCACGTTTCCATTCTTTTTGCTTTCGCAACTCCGCTTGAGTCAACCAATGTAAGTCTTCTCGTTCCCTTTGCATATCATGACATGTTTACTTTATTTGCATCGGTCCCGGGCGGGACTAGCCACTGTGAGTATACTTCTCCCTTGTATTATATGAGCATCCGCTTTCTACTTGATTTAGTCTCTTGAAATGATTTTCATTAGATGTTTCTTTTTGCCATGTATATACCTATCTAGTATGTTTGAGGAAACAACATCTATTATGAATTAATAACAAGGATATTTGAATCAAGGCCTACCATTCGGTAGGGCGAGGAGGGGGTGCTTTAGTCCTGCTTGGGCTCCTTCCCCTCTCGTACCAAGACCCCCGAACTTTGTTTCTGGTAATGAAGGGCGAGTAACCTTATTCAATTTTGGGCGAGTCAAACTTGGGTTTCCTAATTCCCGATAAAAATTAGGTGGCGACTCTTTGTCTCTAGGATCGCGTGAGGAAGTCCTAGTTTTCCCTGAAGTGTGCTCCTTGGGATCCGTCCCGGGACACTATCGAGGGAGAGCGTCAGGACCTCCTCATTCGCAGTGGTCCACATCTCTAGAACTCAATACTTAATGTACGAATACAAGACCACTTGGAAAGTCTTCCTAACTCATTAGAGAACACCCACGATTTTCGGTTTGACTTGGAGATGCATGGAAATGTTCCATTGTGGTCCAAACATTCTCCCCAGATATTTTGCCTCTGCTGTCACAGCAACTTGGTTGACTTTCAATGTGTTTCACAGAAAACCTTTCCAAACGAGGTGGTCCAAACTCATTTTTCCCTTACAATTCAATGTCTTAGAAAACGTTCTGGATAAAATGGGCCCCTAGATCATTTGTTTTCATTTTCTAAGAGTTTTTGACATTTCAGTCGACAGTACGAACTCTGTTTCTGAGTAACCTCTATTGTTCATATGATATCTCTCAATCTGTAATAGTTATTTTAGATTGGCTTTTTGGGTTGTGTTCTAGACACAATAATGAAGATCTCCATGAAAAATCATGCATTGAAAACATTCCTAACCCCTCTTTTCAAATTCCAAAAGATCATGTCACTGTTCTGTCCACTATTCACAGCAAGCACACTTTTACTTCCATCCTTTGATTTGATGCTTACATGCACTCCAAATTAGCTCATGTCTTAGGAAGTAGTTCATACTACATTTGCACATATTCCACGATGATTCCCTTCATTCATTCATACACATTCTAGACTTCTAAGTCATTTTAGGAATCCATGAATACGAAACACACTACAACCTTGGCACATTATAGATACATACATTGCATCCATGCAAATATTTGGAGCTTTTGTGACTCCTAATCTAAGAAGATTTTAAGGAATGAATTTGATCATACGTTCATGCTCCCCCTCGATCTAATCATCCTTTCTCATCCGTCCCGGGGATTGAGAGGTCTTCTTTTCTCAAAGATTGACATACATCATTCTAGCTTGCTAAGCATATCTTAATCTCTTCGATTACTCGTTTCAATAACAAATTCATGTCCCCCTTTAGATTAGGAAGTCTTGATTATTTGATATATGATTAGACGATTTTTCCTAGGTTTGTTTGTGTGATCTTTCACTTTTGCATTGTGTGATATTTGGCTTAAATCTTATGAATGATATCTTATCTTTTGATCTTCCTTTTCAAGATTCTTGTGTGATGTAATATATTATCATAGTAATAATTATTGAACCAAACATAGTATAAGATGATTATTTGGATGCTGATTGAGGCCCGTTGAAAGGCGGGACGAGTTGAGGGTGTTTTAGTCGCCACAAAGGCTCCTTCCTCTCTCATACCAAAACCCCAAGCCAAGTTCTTTGGTTATGAAAGGCCGATGCCCTTTATCCGTTTGGGTGAGTCAAGTTTAGGTTTCTTGGTTCCTTAAAGACCGAGTGGCGACTCTGTATCTGTTTTCAAATGACCTTTTCTTTTTCCTTTCAAAACAACCACAAAAATTAAAGCATAGGAAGTGGAATTCTGCGTGTCCACAATCTGGCGACTCTGCTGGGGAGATTTATTTTCAAAACAAAATAATACAGAGGTTTGACTCATAAGAAGCATCCTTCAAATCATCTTTTTACTGTATCTGGTTCACCGCATTGCACTTCTGCATCTCCCCTCCGACTGTGTCTGAAATGCGGCACTAACATTGTTCAGGTCTTGCTGTGCCAGGGCACAAGTCACCGTTGATACTGTACCTCCCAAGGTATATCAAAAAGAGTAAAAACTTCCGTACTGTCTCTCTGACAGTATACTGGAACTCTCGTCAATAGACCCTCTTTGACTAAACCCAGCCTTTGCATATAGATTCCTGTAGAACCTTTCATAGGACTGCTCATTTATCTTTTCAGATAGGACAATGTGATATAACTGTTGTATGCCCTGATGGGATTACCCGCGCGGTGTAGACGCTTATGTGATATAGAGTAGAACCTCATCATTATGATTCCCAAGGCAATCACTCACATGTAATTACATTGAGTTGACCTGCCTAGGCACCATGATAAGGATGTCTGCTCCATGTTTACAAAGATATACACCGCAAACCTTGTTTGTTGGTCCAAAGTCATAGGAGCATGAAAACTTGCTAGACAGTATGATCACCATCATCATACGTTCCCACTATATTAACCTGTTTCTCCCAGATATAAACATATCAACCCGTTTCTCCCAGAAACTCTGTCCAGATATCCCAGATATAAACATATCAACCCATTTCTCCCAGATACTCTGTCCAGATATCCCAGATAAAAACATATCAACCCGTTTCTCCCAGAAACTCTGTCCAGATATCCCAGATATTACATGTTTCTCCTAGAAACTCCGTCCATATATCCCAGATATAACCTGTTTCTCCTAGAAACTCCATCCGTATATCCCAGATAGAACCTGTTTCTCCCAGAAACTCCATTCGTATATCCCAGATATAACATGTTTCTCCCAGATACTCCATCCGTATATCCCAGATAGAACCTGTTTCTCCCAGAAACTCCATCCGTATATCCCAGATATAACCTGTTTCTCCCAGAAATCCTGTGCAAACTTTTCAGAATATCCCAGAAATCCCTGTTGCTCATCAGTGGTCATGTTGGGAAGTAAAGTTAGCACACTTCGTATGGTTGGGATCTTACTTGCTTAGCTGTTATATGCTAGAAATAGGGGCATCATATAGACTAGGGCTTACATCCGCATGATTGCCTCATTTGCATACACCATTCTCATCGATCTGCACACACTGTTCCAACCAAAGTCTGTACACAAGTCAGTCCACGTCTGTTAACTTACTGTCTTTATTTGTCTAAAGTCATCACTGTCAAAATCTGATCTAGTCTTCTCAAAATCTGTAAGGTCAGTATAGATTCCCGAGGTCAGCAGCTGGGATCCTCGTCTTGGGTCAGAAGTTCAGATAATCATTTGGTCAGAATCAGTCCGATAGCTTACTTCAGCATGAATCAAGAAGAGTTAGAAAACAAGGTTACCGAGTCGGGAGCAACCATAAGTCAGCAGTCCGACAACCTAGCACAAGTTTTGAAGTTCATGGAAGAATTGAAGCAGCAGCAGCCACAACCTCCACCTGGGTTTCCACCACCGGGTGTTGAACTGCCTCCACATGAGAATAATGGGGAGGAAGACTGGTTTCAAGGGGTCCCACCATTTGCATATGACAAAAAGCTCCAAGAGAAAATGGATAAGGTTGACAAACTGGAAAGTGTACTGAGGAAAAGCAAAGGAGGGTTGATGATTACATGCTAGACTTGGAAGGCCTTTTTGAGCCTGTTAAACTGAAACTGCCAGAGAACATCATGATGCCTGCCATCGACCGTTTTGACGGAACTGGGAATCTAAAAAGTCATGTGAAGCTATGTATGAGCATCTTCCAATCCATGGGTTGTACCCACGAGCACATTGCAATGCTGTTCCCACAAACTCTTGCAAAGTCTGCACTATCATGGTTCCTAACCTTGGAAGCCTCCAAAACTCGAGCATGGGAAGACATCGTCCGAGTCTTCGTCGACCACTATTCTTACAATCAAGAGTTGGATGTTATAGTCAAGGATCTGGAAACTACTTGGCAGAACAATAATGAATCATTTGTTGCTTTCTTGAGCAGGTGGGGGAACAAAGTGGCCCAGATGACCCACCGATCGATTGAGAAGGAACAGGTAAGGATGCTAATCTGGAATCTGCAACCGCTCTACCATGAGAAACTATTTTACCAGTCCATCTCCACCTTTGAGGAATTGTTTGAAGTTGGGACCCGAATCGAAGACACCATAAGGGAAGGAAAGATCAAAAGAGAAGAGCCTCTGAGTCAGTCGAAAAGGCCCAACTATTCCCACAACCCTCCATATGTCAATGCCCTTAGCAATCAACCTATGGCTTACCCTCCTAGGCCGTACCAACATCCCAACCATACAAACTCCCCTAGTCGCCCTTTCCCGAGGAAGCCTCCTCGCAACTTCGCCAAATTAGAAATCCCCCTCTCCTCAGTCTTAGACCGCCTCCTTAAAAAAGGCCACCTCCAACTACTCCATCCTCGAAATACCCCGCTACCACCAGGTTGTGACATGTCCAAACATTGTACCTACCACCAAAGCCCCTGGCCACAATACCAATGATTGCATGCGCCTCCGCCATGATATCCAGGACCTCATTGACCAAAACATCATCGAGCCACCACCAAAGCAACCCCATATCACTCAAAATCCCCTGCCAAACCACCAAAAATATCAGCCTCATTGAGTCCAATCATGTACCCTTCAACCCCGCTACCTATATCACCCCTTTAGGTCAACCTCTACCCCTCATTGACATCCCAGAATCTATAGAAATTCACCTGATTGAAGGAGAAAATGATGAGTGGCAGCAACAGCTGGCTGATGAACAAGATCTATTCTTCTTGGAAGAACACGATCTAGGGGTAATGGACCTCAAATGGTATGATCCCGACAATGAAATAGATGCTTCTATCTGGAACGAGCCGGAAAAACTGTTTGTGGGAACAGATTGTGACTGGTTCAAAGAAGATGGGACTATGGAAGGGCCCATTCCTGCCAAAATTGATCATCTAACTAGGTCAGGCCGTCATTACCAGCCTCCGCAGCCTACCACTGAGGCGATCGAAAAAAGTCCTATCAAAGACAAGGGAAAAGGAAAAATGGATGAGATCATCAAAGAAGACAATGAGTTGATAAAACAATTGAAGAAAACCCAAGCGCATCTCTCAATGTGGGACATCATGGTAACATCTTACATGCATAGGCAAGCTGTGTTGAACGCCTTGTCTGGAATTGAGGTCCCCATCAATGCTGCACCGGAAGACATGGTGACTTTCTTGGGCGTACTCACCCCTGATCCAAACATTACATTTTCTGATGAAGACCTGCCACCGGAAGGGTCTGCACACAACAAAGCTTTGTACATCACTGTTGGATGTAAGGGACAGCAGGTGCCATTTTGTCTGGTCGATATAGGCTCTGCCCTAAATGTTTGTGCTCTAAGGACTGCCACCGCCTTGGGGGTCAATGTCCTTGATATCACACCATCTGTGCAATCCATGAGGGCTTACGACAACACCAACAGAAATGTGATGGGGACTATTTCTCTCCAAATCCGGGTGGGATCTTTGGTTAGCACTAAAATCTTTCAAGTTATGGACATACCTGCCTTGTTCAATTTATTGATCGGGAGGCCCTGGCTGCATGTCAACAAAGCTGTATCATCCACTGTGCATCAAATGATCAATTATATTCATGAGAAGGAGGTAAAAATCATCCTTGGCAACAGTTAGGGTAATGAATCTTTTCCAAACTACGCTCCCATCTTTGAAATCCAAACACCTGAGCTAGAAGAATGAGAAATTAGGGGATTCTTCATGGAAGAAGTCCACGTGATCAATGAGGAAGGTAGGTTCCCCGAGATCCACTCTACAGTTGTCAACATCGTCCGAAAAATGAATTACTTCCCTGGAATGGGATTGGGCCAACGCCAGCAAGGGATTCGTGAGTACCAGCAGATCAAAGGGCAACAAGGCACTTTTGGGTTGGGGTACAAGCCCACTGAAGAAGACGTCAAGCTACAGAGGCCATGGAAGAGAAGAGTGAGGAGTCTCCCACCATACCGCAAAACCTTGAATGGGCAATTCATCAAAGAAGGGGATGATTTCCCCTATTTTGGATTCCCAGAACCTTAGATCCATCAGGCCACTGGAAAAAGACACCCCGGGTTGGAAATCCTCGCTGACTGCGAAAGGCCTCCCTATCCAGATCCATTCTATCCCAAAGAAATTGAGAAAACCCTGGAGGACGACTAGTTGGGGTATGTGGACACTGAAGCCATCGAGAAAATGTAGGAAGAGTTCACCGAAAAAAAGATGGCCAAGAGCCAAGATGATCAGTTCAAGCCAACTGGGGAGGGTCTAAGCAACCAGGCTGTAGAGTCATCTGTCTCCCTATCCCCTGTTCCCCCAGAGTCTGTACTTCCATTTATCGAGTCTGTACCAAAGTCGGCTGCTGTAAGTCCACCACTGTCTAATGTAATCACTCCACCTGTCATGAATGAAATGAAAGATGATTCTGCTTACTCCTCTGTGTCAAATACTTGTGAATGCACTGATCCCTCAGAGGATCTCCCAATTGAACTTAAGCAACTAATTGAAAAACCATCTGTTTATGAAATAATTGAAGATACTTTATCAGTTAATCTAGGTGAAATAGATAATCCACAAATTGTGCAAATTGGCTCAACCCTTAATGAAAAAGAAAACAAAAAATTGACTCTCTTGCTAAAAGAATTCGAAGTTGTTTTTGCTTGGTCTTACGAGGACATGCCTGGGGTCGATCCCGACATCGTCCAACATCACATTCCTCTCCTCCCCAATTCTAAATCTGTCAAGCAGAAACTGAGGCGTATGAGACTGGAATGGGCACTCAAGGTCAAAGAAGAAGTGGAGAAACAAGTCAAGGCAGGGTTCATCATTGTTACCGAGTATCCGGAATGGGTTGCCAACATCGTGCCAGTCCCCAAGAAGGATGGAAAAGTTCGCGTGTGCGTCGACTTCTGTGATCTAAACAAAGCTAGTCCAAAGGATGACTTTCCGCTCCCCCATATTGATGTTTTGGTAGATAACACCGCCGGACACGAGCTGTTGTCATTCATGGATGGTTTCTCAAGGTACAATCAGATCCTAATGACATCGGAAGATCGGGAAAAGACGACATTCACCACACTGTGGGGAACCTACTGCTACAGAGTAATGCCTTTTAGACTCAAGAATGCTGAAGCAACCTACCAAAGGGCTGCCACCACCCTATTACATGATATGATCCACAAAGAAGTCGAAGTGTACGTGGATGACATGATCGTAAAATCCAAGGATAGAGAAGCACACCTGGTGGCACTGGAAAAGTTTTTTGAAAGGGTTGCGCAAATACAAGATGAGGCTGAATCCAAAGAAATGCACTTTCGGTGTGACCTCTGGCAAGCTCCTGGGTTTTCTCATCACACGAAGGGGGATGGAGGTGGATCCCTTTAAAATCAAAGCAATCCTAGAAATGGCACCACCGCAGAATGAGAAAGAAGTATGAGGGTTCCCCGGGAGGATCCAATTTATCAGTCGCTTTATCTCCAAACTCACAACTACATGTGATCCTTTGTTCTGATTCCTAAGAAAAGGAGAGAAGTTCCAGTGGGATGACCAATGCCAAGTCGCGTTCGACAAAATAAAAGCCTACCTTCAAAATCTGCCCGTCCTTTTGCCACCCACTCGTCACAAGCCCTTATGCCTTTACCTATCTGTCTCTGAAAATGCCATGGGCTGCATGCTAGCCTAAGAAAGAGAAGAAAGCCACTCCAAAAAAGCCATATATTACCTCAGCAAAAGGATGACTGGGTATGAACTCAATTACTCCACCCTCGAAAAAAAAATTTGGGCCTTAGTCTGGTGCACCCGCCGATTGAGGCACTACATGCTAGCCTTTCTGATTGTGCTCATATCCCGTATGGATCCTTTAAAATACCTCCTCGAAAAACCCGCCCTGACCGATCGTATATCCCGTTGGCTACTTCTACTATCTAAATTCGATATCAAGTATGTAACAAGCAAATCAGTAAAAGGGAGAGCTGTAGCTGAGCATCTTGCGGAGCACGCTGTTGACTCCGAAGAAAATGGAGACTTCCCATTCCTGGACAAAAATATCATGGCAATTAAAGAAGAACAGTGGAGGTTATACTTTGATGCAGCAGCCAACATGAAAGGCTATGGGGTAGGAATGATTCTGGTATCACCAATTAGGGACCACACCCCACTGGCAGTCAAGCTCAATTATAATTCCACCAACAATACTGCTGAATACGAAGCATGCATTTTGGGAATGGAAGCGGCCATAGAATTGAAAGTTCAGAAATTGGATGTCTTTGGATATTCCAACCTCATTGTGTCACAAGCTAGAGGAGAGTGGAAAGTGAAAGAAGAAAGGTTGAAGCCCTATCATGACCATCTCGATGGGCTCAAGAAGTAGTTCAAAAGTGTGACATTCTTTTACCTACCCAGGGAAGAGAACCAGTTAGCAAATTCATTGGCTACCTTAGCCTCCATGATTCAAATCCCTAGGGGAGTCAAAATGATGCCACTGATAATTGAGCAAAGGTACGAGCCTTCATTCAGCACAATCACCACAATCGAAGAGGAAAGTGAAAAACCGTGGTATCAGGATGTCTGGGACTTTATAGAAAAGGGAACGTACCCCCAAGAGTCTACTGAGAAAGACAAAAGGGCAATTCAAAGATTCACAGCACAATTCATCATTTGCGGAAGAAAATTGTTGAAGAAAGGGTACAATGGTCACAACCTGACTTGCTTGTTTGGAAAAAGCTCTAGAAGAATGATGGAAGAAATACACGAGGGGGGATGCGGCCAACACATGAACGGTCACATGCTGGCCAAGAAGATTGTACGACAAGGGTACTACTGGACAACATTGGAGAAAGATTGTTGGGAATACGTGAGAAGGTGTCACAAGTGCCAGATCCATGCAAACATGATGCATGTACCGCCATCTCTTCTTTATAGCATGACCTCTCCATGGCCATTCTCAACTTAGTGAATCGATATCATCGATGAAATCATTCCAAAAGCCTCGAATGGAAATCGGTACATTTTGGTGGCCATCGACTACTTCACAAAATGGGTAGAAGCCGCATCTTACACCAAGTTGGGGGCCAAGGAAGTGGCCAAATTCATCAAGAGAAATCTCATCTGCCGGTATGGAGTCCCCCATGAGATTATTTCAGACAATGGAAGTTATTTCAAAGCAGAAGTTAGGGATTTGTTCGAGGAATATAAAATCACTTATCATAAGTCGTCGCCATACAGGCCACAAACCAATGGAGCAGTCGAAGCCGCAAACAAGAATGTCAAAACTATACTTCAGAGGTCGGCCGATACTTACAAAGATTGGCACGAGAAGCTGCCATTTGCACTTTGGGGATACAGAACCTCGATAAGGACGTCTACGGTAGTGACTCCTTATTCATTGGTATATGGAATAGAAGCAGTACTTCCAGTCAAAATAGAACTACCATCCCTGTGCGTGATGGCAGAATGTGAAATTTCGGAATCAGAATGGTTAAGGGAAAGGTACGAAGAATTGGCCCTCATAGATGAAAAGCGCCTAGCAGCAGTCGACCATGTCCGAATCTATCAAAAGAGGATAGCCCATGCTTTCAACAAAAGGGTTCGTCCGAGGAAAATTGTCAAGGGTGACCTTGTCCTTAAGGAATTATGAGCCCCGATCTTCGATCCACGCGGAAAGTTCAAACCTAAATGGGTTGGCTCGTATATCGTCAAAACTATCCTTTCTGGAGGAGCAACCTACCTCATGGACCTCGATGGTGTCGAATTCAAAGAGCCAATCAACATGGACCGCCTCAAAAAGTACTATGCTTGACTCTAACCAATTTTCTTCAAACCTTGTCTTGAACTACGCTCGACCTGATTCCCGCTCGGGGATGCGTAGGCAACCGCATCGGTTCGGTTGTCCCACCTACCTAAAAATTAACCCACCTCCTTCCTACCTGTGGCCCGAACTACGTTGGACCTAATTCCCGCTCAGAGATACGTAGGCAGACTTTCAAAAGAAAAAAAGAAGGATGGCTCGTTAGGTCGAAAATCCGGAAGGACGCCTAGGCAAAAATTAGAGCAAAGTCCAAAGTGAGCAATAACAAAAGAGAGAAAAGAGCTCGCTAGGTCACCTGACTGTTGCTTAGGCAAAACTTATGAGCGCGTGAGAGAAATAAAGTCACGGTCCTTAGCATAACCCAAAAACCACCCTTATCACTAGGGGCAAACTTCGGCCACCCGCCTTGTTTGCCCAAAATCCCTTTCTAACTAGGGGCAAACTTCGGTCACCTACCTTGTTTGCCTCACAACTACCCGAATCCCAAACTAGGGACAAACTTCGGCTACCCTCCTCGTTTGCCTCTAATCGCCCCAGCAGGCCCAAGCAAGTATCAAAAGCAACATCTCATCAAAAATCTTACTCCAAAATATTTTCAGAAAAAAAAAACCAAATGCATAATAATGAGATTCTCAAAAGTAGCCATGTTTCACCGATGAACAAGGTTTGAATATTACATAAGCAGGAATAAAGGAAAGCATAAAAAATGTTCTTTTTCAAGAAGCAATCATAAATATCAAAGACACTTGGAGGAAGAAGCAGAGTCAGTCAAGTCTGGTTTTATTTTGTCTTTTATTTCTTCAAAGGTCTCTAGAAGTAGGTTCTTACTCGACCGGCCCAGCCCCTGATGAAAGCGGCAATAGTGGCGGCTCTGACCCTAGAAGTGAAGACCCTCTCAGTAAACCCCCGGGGAACCTCTTGAACTCGCCCGTACTGCCTGGCCAATCGGTGAAGATGGTAGAAAGAAGTCTCTCTCAGACCCATCAGCCACACTCTCTGGTAATCCTCGAGGCTAGTGGTCACAGTGTGAAGGCCCCAACGCCCCACAATCCAGCGAATATCGGCCTCTGATAAAACACCCATCATGTTAACCCAATCGGGAGAAGTGTAATGAGAATGGAGCACAGTCCTGCAGAAGTAAACTGGTGGCATGTTACCTGTCCATAACTGGAGGCGCTCGTAGAGCCAAGCCTGTAACACCAAAGGCATCCCAAAAAGAAGAAGAGTTCCTTGATTAATAGCACGATCCAAACCATTCAGTGTTTCAGCCAGAACCATGGCCATGGGGTTCCTGCTAGATTTCAGCCCAAGCCACACGTGCACCAAGTCAATAGAAGTACTCGAGAACAGAAAGTGCGAAGTCATGCACAATATCAGAGCAGCCCCGCGGGAGCATCATATACGCTAGGATTCCCAGGACTAGCATACCGGGCAATGATGGAAGCAATGCCAAGAACCTCACCATGAATTAATCGATGGGAAATAGCAGTGGAATAGTTCAGGTATTCAGCCAAGCCTCGTGTAGGACTGGGGGTATCAGCAGAAGGAAGAATCAGGTCTGAGTCAGGATCAAAGCCGAGGATAGCACATAACTCCTCAAAAAGGGGGCATATCTCCAGGCCATTGAAATTGAAGACATGATTCACCGGGTCCCAATGGACAATAGCAGCACGCATGAACACAGCGTTCAAAGCCATCTGGCGAAGAGAAAATAGCTCGATCAAGCCGTAGCTAAAGAGGTTGATCCGTTCCACACCATCTGTGATGTTCAGCCAAGCCGTGAGTTGAGCAGGATCATACAAAGCTATGTTTTCTGTTGTGGCTCTAGCAAAAATCAAAATTTCGACAGACTTCCCCGTTTCACAGACTATCCCACCGACAAGGCAAACACACTCACTATCACAAAGGCTGCTCATCGCAGTAACATCAACAGTCACAGAATCACAGTGCACGAATATGTATGTCATTACACGATCACCAAATAAAAACAAAGCACACAACTGTGCCTTCAAACCAGAAGCTATCCGGCCTAAAAGGCAAAACATCATCACACTCTGCCAAAAGGTCACAAATCATCCTACACATTATCCTACATATTGTCCTACACATTACCCATCAGTCACAAAATTCACTAGTATTACCCAATTGAAAATAAGAAATGGAGATAAAACAAGATCCCTGCTGGGGAAGCCTCAGTCTTCCTCTTCTTCGTCCTCTGTCGGGCCACCCGGAGTGTACGTCGGCGATGGCCTCCTCCTGCCGCCTCTGCACCTCGGCCCGGTTCTCGATGAGTAGGCACTACCCCCACGATGCTGAACACATAAAACGAAAGCAATCAGTAGAAAAACAATAGAAATTATAAAAACAAAGTCGAGTCAGAGATTTACTAAGGACGTCATCTGACTAGTGGCGAACTGCCTCATACCGTCCATCTGTCCAAGGGCAAAATCAGGGTTAAAATCTCATAACCTTGAAGAAGCGCAAAAATAGAGACATACCCGATGATCTCGCGTGAGAACCAAAGACCGTAAGCTAGCAGCCAAGGCGTGGCCCTCCTCAGCGTAACTCCAAGGGACATTGAGGATGCCTGCTGGCTGGGTGGGATACCCACATGTGACCCGTGGTACCTCCATGACCTGGGGAGAACCATCGACACCCAGAACATTAACTG
Organism: Hydrangea macrophylla; assembly: GCA_033977485.1. Lineage (NCBI taxonomy): Eukaryota > Viridiplantae > Streptophyta > Magnoliopsida > Cornales > Hydrangeaceae > Hydrangea > Hydrangea macrophylla. Next base: position 51,354,721 of record CM066998.1, on the reverse strand, counting down.
TCCAGTCCCAAGGAGGGATAGGATCAGAAACTGGGGAAACCTGTCTCCTGTACATCTCGCGAAGCTGTAGGCACGAAACAAGTTAGGAAAAAGATAAGTTAAAAACATAGGCAACGGTTAGAGACAAAAACGTAACAGAAACTCACCTCCAGGAGTGGGAAGTTGGGCATTAGGAAGCGGCCACGGTAAGCCTCATAGCCGGTCTCAGAGAGAAAGTGATCCCAAACATCGGTACCAGCTAAGGCTGCCAGCAAAGAATCACCAGAAAGGTCATCAGCATCCATCACAGGAGGATCATGAGGGACGCGATATCTCGGACCACCAACCACATGCCTAGACACTCGCTCGCCCAGGAACCATTGCCTGCTTTTGTTACTTTCCATCAGAAGGCGGCAAGAGGAACGGGGCTTGACCGCCTGTATCTCCTCTGGGGCGGCATAGGTAACGTGCTCCCAAGGCATCCAATCAACGCTAGCAGCTGTCAGCTCAGATAAGAAGTTTCTGAGGAGAACAATCCGATGAGCCCTGCTCTTTACCCCGACAACATCCCTCCGCCATCTCAAGCCCCGGGGGAACAAAGGCACAGGAGCCATGCCATCCTCATCTTCACCTGATTCATCAGCGGGGGAAGGAGCCAACATCTTTAGGTACTCAAAGCTCCAAACCTGCACAGACAAAATAAAAATCAGAAAGAAAACAAGAAGTATAGTAATAAAAGAACCAAAGGAAAAGAAGTTACAGTATATACCTCCCAAGCTCGCCAGAATCCCCCGTTGATTTAACATCACCCCGGGAAACTTCACCCATATGCTTGTAAAGGTGGGCCAAGGCAGCACCGCCCCAGTTATAAGAGGGGATCTCATCGATGGTCGCCAGGCAAGAAAGGAGCCTCAAGCTCACCCGGTCATTCCGTGTCACGAAAATCGAGCAACCAAGGACATACAGAAGAAATACCCTCAAAAGCTGAGAATTATTCAGGGTATGATTCCCTCTACAAAAGGGAACCAATGCCTCTCCAGATTAGGAGGAACAGCCCCAATCAACATCTCGACAGCCTCGAGATCAATCTCATAGAAGTAGTCCAGAATCAGGCGCTTCTCGCCAACTCTCAAACTGGTGATCATGGAGAAATCAAAAGGCATCATTATCATCTCACCAAACACCAGGTGGAAAGTATTGGTGGTGTCCCACCATCTCTCAGCAAGAGCGTAAAAATGCTCCAGATCGTTGCTACTCTTTGAAACTAGGCGGACAAAGCTGCCAAATCCGGCATCGTTTACCATTCTCTTGATGGTAGGCGAGAGTTGGGTGTACCACAGAAAGGCGTGGGTAAGGCTACCATGGCCCTTCAATGTCACTTTCGGCACCTGTACACATCAAAAATGACAAAAATGAGCACAAAATCACCATTCATGACCCAAGGTCCAACTTCATAAAATCAACATACGAGCACAAAACAAGCGTCCAACAAACTCTAGGTGCACACTACAGTTCATATAACTAGCACGATGCACAAAATAGTCCTAAATTGTCGAAAGTTTCACATACCAGGCTCGCTAGAGCCGCGGCCAAAAGATGGTGTAGGGGGTCCTGTAAGATCAAGTCCGGGGCTTGGCTCTCGGCCTTCATTCGTACCTTGGCCTTCTTAGAAGGTCTCCTTGAGCTCGAAGCCATGGATCTGTAAAGAAAATGGAAGCTAAAATCAAACATTCTTCTTGAAAAATGGAACAAACCAAAACACCAATTAAAATTCCAATCATGGGGAATGATTACTCACCTGAGCGTGCACAAGCTTTGTTTTGACGGATTTTGGCTCAAAAAGCACCCCAAAATGGCCGAGAATGAGCTTGAAAAGCTCAAAAACCCGAGATATACACACATAGAGTCCGGCCACCTAGTGCCGCCGCGACACTGGCCAACTGCCACTGCGGTAGTGGCCCAGTACCACCGCGGTGCTGCTCCCCGCGGGCCCCGCTTTGCTCTGTTTTGCTCTATTTTGGCCTGTTTTGGCCCGTTTTGGCCCATCTCTGGCCCCGATCAGCCCCTATGGCCCATTTCGGTCAAGATTTATGAGGTTTTGCCCTCAACAGTTCAAAAGTCGTCAGGACAACCTCTAGTAGGTAGAAACTGAGAAATATTGGCACCCGAAGGTCCGAATCAACTATTTTAGGTCGACCGTCGCAAATTTTGATCAAACACGAGAGTTTCAGTAACAAATCCTAGTTCTTGGCTAGTATACAAAAGAAAATAGATAAGAGAGGTTCCCAGAGAATCCGGCAGATAAAATTGGCTCCCGAAGGCTCCAGCCGGCCCTTTTGGATTGAGCACCGCAAGTTTTGATCAACCGTGAGAGATTCAGAGATGTGTCCTGGTTCTTGATCAACAAGATTGGATCAACCGTGAAAGATTCAGAGATGGATCTCCGTTCTCAATTGATAGTTAAGAGAGATTCTCCTAGAATCCTACGTCATCCGCCGAGGACAGAACCAGAAAGATACTAGCTCCCGGAGGCCTCGACCGGCCCTCTTAGATTGAGCGCCGGAAGATTTGATCAACCGTGAGAGATTCAGAGATGGGTCCTGGTTCTCGATCAAGAAACAATTAAGAAAGATTCTCCAAGAATCCTACATCATCCCCCGAGGACAGAAACAGAAAGATACTAGTTCGCACTATCCCCAGTAGAAAGCAATAAAAGCAGAGCCGACTCCCGAAGATCGGTCATCAGGAACAACCAAAACGTCGCCCGAAGACGAGCACCGTCGTTCCATGACTCCGGGTCTCCTGATATATCATGAGCTTCCTCATTTTCACATTATCATAGCTTTCGCACCTATCAGTCATCACGAGATCCCTTGGTTGCCTTTAGTTGTCATCTTCTAAAACCTTGCATCTGATCCATTTCACTTACAAAGCGCGTTTCTCAGAATTTAAGAAGTTTGCTCCAAGACCCAGTGTCTTTCAAACCATTGTGTCTTTATCCGAGCCATCCACCACATCACAATCGCGAACACTAGCACAACACCAGCCCACTCAGAGTGGCACAACTCACAACACCTGGTCATACTAAGGTCAGAACACTAGGCGTGATAGGACTCATGACACAATTCATATCACATCCATACATTGCATATCATCCTCGTAGCATACCATCTGCATGTCTTGTTGTGCATGTGTGGTTGTTTCTTTGTGCCCCGAACTACGTCCTGGTCTGATTCTCCTTGGGATACGTAGGCAACTCGCGCAGAGCACGACCAGCACTAACCTCAGCATCATGTTTTTATCCCTGCATCTTTCGCGATGCTTTTTTTTAATCCTAAATCTATAGCCTCCAAAAGACCTGTCTCTTCAAAGCTTTGGCACTCGCTTGCGACATGCGTTGCCTCGTAAGTTTATGCCAAAGAGGGGCAAACTATAGACACCCCATTTTGTCGGCTATCAGATTTAGGAGACCCATAGCTTGATGGTTTATAATGATTGACAAGACTCAAAAAGGACTCCTGGAAGTTAGTTCTATCTCTCGAAATGCTCAGAATGACCAAAATACCCCTAAAAACCCAAACGCTCCCGAATTCGAACCAAATGTTCTGGAAACGTGCTACGTCATAAGAAAAACAATAAAATGAGTTCTAAATCAAGACCGGATGAAATCGTCGGCTCCCAGAGACCCCCAGAAGTCCTGGAAGTTCTCAGAAAGTCCCCGTTGACCGGTTTGACCAAGGTTTGACCAAGTTTGACCAAAGTCATCCGAATTCGTCGAAAAGTTCCCGGATCATTGTAGATCACATGGAAAGTATGAAAATGAGTTTTAAAAGAAAATCAAACAAAAACGTCAGCTCCTGGGAGCTCCTAGAGGTTTCCAGAACTTCCCGAGAATCCCAAGTTTGACCAGTTTGACCAAGAATTGACTTTGAAACCGGAGCACCGTATCATTTTTCAAACATTTTTCATGGATACTAGAAGTCAATAGCTTTCCGACAGTATATCGCACATAATTTCTGGATTTAAAACGAATTTACTGTGAATTTCCGAAGGTGAAAAAGACGATCAAATCGGCTTTTATTGCGTATACCGTAAAACTTTTCAAAGTAACCTATACCCGAACTTTTTTTTTTTTTTTATGGAAAATAGACTCCATTACCTTTCCAACGGTATATCACAAGCTCAGTTTGGAGTTCGTATGCATTTTCTGTGAATTTCGAATGAAATAGGGCCTTTTCGTAAATACTGGAACCTCTAGGGGCCTAAAAAGAATTAACTAGACGAATGAAGAGCAGTGCCGCCGCGGCATAGCGGCACTCTCCTCCAGAACAGTATACTTTTCCAATTATTTTTGGGGGTCCATTTTGATTAATTAGAAATCAAAACGACGTAGTTCTATGTTTTCAGATGTTTGGAGCCAATGGGAACACTTCTGAAACCCCAAAACCACCCCAAATTGGCCTATATAAACTCCCCTTGACTTCTCATTTGAGGGTGCCAAATACAAGCTTTGAGAAGTTTTAGAGAGAAAGTTGTAGAGATAAGGTTAGAATAGAGAGAAAGGAAGTTCCTTTCTTTGATTTTCAAGCAAGAAAGTGAGTTTTAAAGCTTTGTTTTTACTTCATTACTTCTATTTACTTCACATTCAATACATTCAACTACCATTCTAGTGAGTATTTAAGAGAGAGAAAGCTACTTCCATATCCAAAGTCACCATATATGAGTGAAACATCAAGCTACAAGTCCAATACATCATTGAATATCATCTATTGATTGTTTATATACTTGCTTGCTTACTTTGATGTTCATCTCTTCTTATCTCATTTCTTTTTCTTTTCTTTATTTCCTTACTATTCTATCATCATCTAGATGATGATATGAAGTTTGAGGTGAGTGAATCCTTATGGATAGTGGCTCTTGATCTCAAAAACATGTTTGATAGATGATGGTTTCAACTTCAATACATTCCTATGTATTCATGAAGTTGTCTTCAAAATGAAAATGATGTTCTCCAATAATCTTGGAGGTTCTTGATGTGAATTAAATGTTGACATTCTAAGTGGTTATAATCTTCATTAAGTGTTGAAAATATGCTTTCAAAACCCCCATTTCAAAACCCCCTCTTGAATCCCTCATTTTGATTTCAAGAAATAAAACCCTAGCTTTGTCTCAAAACTTTCAAAACAGTGAGTAATTTGACTTTAGTGATATCTCTAGAACTCAATACTTAATGTATGAATGCAAGACCACTTGGAAAGTCTTCCTAACTCATTAGAGAACACCCATTATTTTTGGTTTGACTTGGAGATGCATGAAAATGTTCCATTATGGTCCAAACATTCTCCCCAGGTATTCTGCCTCTGCTGTCACTGCAGCTTGGTTGACTTTCAATGCGTTTTACAGAACACTTTTCCAAAATCGGTGCTCCCAACTCATTTTTCCCTTAACATTCAGTGTCTTAGATAACATTCTGGAAAAAATGGGCCCCTAGATCATTTGTTTTCATTTTCTAAGATATTTGGACATTTCAGTCGACAGTACGAACTCTGTTTCTGAGTAACCTCTATTGTTCATATGATTTCTCTCAATCTATAATAGTTATTTAAGATTGGCTTTTTGGATTGTGTTCTAGACACAATAAGAAAGATGTCCATAAAAAATCATGCATTGAAAACATTCCTAACCCCTCTTTTCAAATTCCAAAAGATCATGTCACTGTTCTGTCTACTATTCACAGCAAGCACACTTTTACTTCCATCCTTTGATTTGATGCTTACATGCACTCCAAATTAGCTCATGTCTTAGGAAGTAGTTCATACTACATTTGTACATATCCAAATTAGCTCGGGGATTGAGAGGTCTTCTTTTCTCAAAGATTAACATGCATCATTCTAGCTTGCTAAGCATATCTTAATCTCTTCGATTACTCGCTTCAATAACAAATTCATGTCCCCCTTTAGATTAGGAAGTCTTGATTATTTGATATATGATTAGACGATTTTTCCTAGGTTTGTTTGTGTGATTTTTCACTTTTGCATTGTGTGATATTTGGCTTAAATCTTATGAATGATATCTTATCTTTTGATCTTCCTTTTAAAGATTCTTGTGTGATGTAATATACAATCATAGTATTAATTGACAAACCAAACATAGTATAAGATGGTTATTTGGATGCTGATTGAGGCCCGTTAAAAGATGGGGCGCGTTGAGGGTGTTTTAGTCGCGACAAAGGCTCCTTCCTCTCTCGTACCAAAACCCCAAGCCAAGTTCTTTGGTTATGAAAGGCCAGTTCCCTTTATCCATTTGGTGAGTCAAGTTTAGGTTTCTTTGTTCCTTAAAGACCAAGTGGCGACTCTGTATCTATTTTCAAAAGACCTTTTCTTTTTCCTTTCAAAACAATCACAAAAATTAAAGCAAAAGGAAGTGAAATTCCGCGTGTCCACAACGACGCATCCTCAAGCGCTTCAACAGATCTCAATCGATCGAGACTTGTATTTAAACGAGGCATCTTTCATACACCTTCTCAGTTTCTCTCTTACCCTCATATCCTCGAGCGCTTGGAGACAGAGCAGAAACTTGGGTGATTTTTGCCCTCCCTTCATCTATTAAGTCATTTAAGGAACTCCGGATCCCTCTGGTCATCATCATCATCACCCTCATCCCCTCTCTGCACGCATACCCGAGGTACGGCCCGAGATCCCCTCTTTTTTATTTTCTTCAAATTCTTGTGGGGGTGCCCCCCATTGTTCCTAAGATCAATTAGTATTAGTTTTAGTTATCTATTTCTTATTTTCTTTCCATTTCCATTCTCGTTTCTCGTCACTGCCATTTTTCTGTGCTCAATCAATCGAGCTGGGCTCAAGCGATCGAAGCTGAACCCAAGTTCGATCGATCGAAACTTATCCCAGTTCAATCGATCGAACTAGAGCAGTGGCAGTTTCTTTTCTTTTCCTCCCTGTTTTGATCTATTTCTATTTTTCTTCCATTTCAGGGCTTTCACGGTGAACCCTATCACAGGCTATCACAAGTCTAAGCCACTTGATCTCACTATTCTAGATCCGATACCCGATCATGGGTTCCGGAGTGTCGAGGAACGCGTGTGGTTCAACCGCTACTTTGACACGTGGAACGTGATGTTGGAGCGACCACTAGAGTCCGCATGGCTATCAGCTCCATGGTTCTTGGTGAGGATCAGAGGCATGCCTCTCTGGTATGACATGTTGATCCAGACTAAGAAGATCAACATCAACTAGGTTCGTGAAGCCTGTTCTTCGATGATCAAGGATCCCGCAGCCCCATTCACATACCGATCCTTCTTTCGCGGGCGTTAGATCATCTTCAGCCCTGACACAGTTTCTGATGCTCTAGGGGTACCCGAGGTGCCAGATTGTTTTTATCCTCCGCTACCAAGGGCCCCGGAGATTCCTCCAGCCACTATTATTTTAGAGCTTACGGGTGGCGCCGTCCAGTTTTGGAACGGCGAGTCTCTTATTGAGGGTCATATTCTTACTGATAAGTACCATCTCCTCCATTTGGCGCTGGTGAACTGCATTTTGATGACTTCTTATCACGACAAGTTCGCAGCGTGGTATGCCCGAGCTCTTTATTCTATTGGGACGGGATAGCGAGTCTGCCTTCCTCGCCTCTATATCGACTTCTTCATCCAGTCCACGCGGTACATTGCCGCCAAGCGCCATCTGAAGGGCGCTTGGCCTATACATCAGGTTGTTGTGCGGGCTGGGCTACTTCCTTTGGCCACCGATACGATTCTTCAGGCCTCCAGTCGATTCGACAAGACAGCGGCCCACCGTTCTGATGCGCAGAAGAAAAGAAAAGCAAAAGGAAAAGCGAAGGTCAGGGCAAAGAGGAGGAGAGAAGGAGGCACCGATACAGAGGGTGCAGCTTCTGGGACACCCAAAGAGGTGGAGGAGCTAGATTCTGATGACGAGGTTGATCCTCGTATTGAGGTTGCACAGTCTGAGCTTAGACAACGGTCTCAGGATCCCGCCCAAGGAGAGTCTTCTTCATCCGCGCCTATCCCGACTGTTCACGAGTTACTTATGGAGGAGAGAGAGGCCCGGATCAGACTCGAGGGCAAGATGGACAGCATGACGACTCTACTTGAGGCTATATTGATTCAGATAGGGGTCGACCAGTCTCTACATACACCCCCACTGATCCATCTACTTCCGTTGCCCCGCTTACCACTTCTGTTACCCCACCTCCACCACCCACTACCGGGCCTTCATCCTCAGCTCCACCCCTACAGGTTGATCTTTCTGCTCCATCTACATCGGCGGCACCACCTTCTACTGAGACACCATTTCCACCACCTCCAGTCATGGATAACCCATTACTATCTACACCAGCTACCACGATTGCTAGTGACCCGGCGACGGCTACTACTGTTGCTGAGGGTGGAGATGTGGATGCTCCAGATGTGCTGATCGAGATCTTATCCGATGTCGCCGATGATGCTTAGCTTATGCTAGTTCAGTGTTTCTAGATGTTTGGGTTGTTTTCGGTTGGTTGTTTTTGTTTTCTCTCCTCTCTAGTAGTTGTTCTTGTGGTTGTTATTGGATATTTTGGACTTTGGTTTTTATGGACTGTATTATCACTGTTCTGTTGTGTTCATAGTTTTATCATTCCAGTGATTAGTTCTGTTTTATGCATGGATGTCATGCTCTATCTATTCATTTTTTCTTTGATCCTTGCTACTTGGAGTTTGTATGCCTTCGTTACAGATTGTTACGTTTGCGGTTATTGCGATACTTTATCAGGTGATATCTCTCTATCTATATTTGAAAATAAACTTTCGAGGACATTGCAATTTTCAGTTGGGGGTAGGATGTAGATAGATAATTACCTGCACATGTTTATATTTAGCAATCTGGTTCACTTTATTGCACATTTCATACAATCTCGATTAGAATTGGAGTACATCCACAGTTTGAAAACAAATAAATTATAGAAGCAAATAAATTACAGAAAAATTTAAATATTTAAAAATTAAAAATTTCAAACTATTAAGGAATTGTTGAATTGAATTGGTAGAATAACTTTGAATATTTACTTCTATTTAGCTGTTATCAAGCAATGACAACCATTTTATTCTCAGCATTTTATGAATTAAGTTCACGTGTTCTTCTAGTTTCACTAGGATAAATGCATATGTTGACCATTCGTGTATCCAAAATCCATGTACACATGTTAATAGCTATGCAGAAAACCTAAAATAAGAGTTAATACGACTTTTGTGCTGTAAGGAATAAGTAGTGGAAACGAGTCACCCTTAGTGAGCTTTTGAATCCAATCTTCAATTCTGGGGGAATTATCACATTAAATTCGAATTGTTTTTCTTGAATAAGCGTATTAAATTCGTTGAATAGTCTCTAATTCTTCATTTTGGCTGCGTATTAGAGGAGAACGTTCAGGATTTACCAACTAAACTCAATGAACATTGAAGTGTTAAAACTAAGAAGTTGAGAAAATGATTTAAGCCATCATTATTCGCTCCTTACCTTTCCATAACCTGTATCAACATTCCAGAATATGCATTGTTCTCAGCCCCACACCTAGTAAATACTCTGCCAACTCTATTATGAAAATCTACATCACTAATCTTTTACTTTGACCTCAACGAACCCCATTGCACATCTAATGTGATTAAATTATTGAAGTATGTGATGAGGAGGGAGTAGTTGTGGGAGGGACCGCATAAAAGAGAAAAGGAAAGAAGGAGGATTCCAGGTTAAAAAATAATAATAAAATAAAATAAAATAAAATAAAACATATATGAGAATAGAGTATGGTTGGAATAGAGTGAAGTAAAATTACTAAACTCAATCACATGCTAAAGATGTGCAATTTCTTACCCCTCTCATTTCTGTCCTAATATACAAAAACCGAAAAGTCAAAGCCTTAATGATTTTTAACAACTTAGTTTGAATATGAATGTGTAATTTGAGTTATCCAAGGTATTTTGCTCCTCTAGTAAGTAGTATTCCTGTCTTGAGACTTTGCACTCTAAATGTTCGTCTTTTATAGAGTCGAGTATGAAAACATTAGTATCCGGAAAATCACTCCTATCAAAGCTTTCATGCCATGTGCAATCATTATTAAACTAGTTTCTGAGAGATGTTTATTTCTGAGTGTAAACCCATGTGAGAATTGAGTTGAAACTACAAGTTCTGAGAGTATGATAGTCTAAACAACTCTAAATAAGGTTCTATGCATAGCTGTTAACTTTCCACACACACGGATACATGGATGTGATGTATATGTTATTTTTATCTTGGTGACATGAGGAACATGTGTATTTCTTTCATGGTTTGAATGAGGATGAGATGTTTTGTAGAGTTAAGTTTACAGTTGTATGGGAGGGAGTGTTTACGAGTTATTCTATTTTTTTTTTTAAACTTGAAAATTGAAAAATTTTGTGGGTACATTTACTGCAAACCCTTACGAGACAACACTAGTCCATTAGGGGGACCTAGGGGTTTAACGGCTTGTTGCATTTGCTAAATGCAACCGCGATTCCTGCAAAAGTGAGTTAGGTCGTTTCTTTCTTTTTATTTTAGTTTAGTTTACCTGAGTTTAATTTATTTTATTTCAGTCGTTGTAGTATTAGTTTAGCTTGTTTATTTTCGCTTTATTGCTAGGGACTAGCAAATCGCTAGTTGGGGTTGTGACAAGCGGGGGTATTTGTAAAATACAACCGCGCTAAAAGAAAAAAATACACTGATTTAGTCTACAATTCCCTTGTATATCTGCAATTTGAATTACAATGCTAGTTTTTACACAATATGATTAATATATGATAAGTGGTATTATTTTAGTGGTTATTTGTCCAGATTACTGTTGCTGTGTGAGGAACTGAATGAGCAAGATAAAAGGAAGTGCTTGGCTTTAATGAAGACAATTCAAACATGAAAAGGAAGTTTCGAGCGATCGAAGAGGTCTCGAGCGATCGAGGTTTTGATTGATCGAATTATTTTCAAGCGCTCGAAGATCCCAGAAGTTCAATCGATCGAGGGATGTGCGATCGATCGAACATGGATTTTATCAGAAATTACGCGCACGCAGCAGAAACGGAGTTTTAAAACCCCAGCTTTAGGATTTAGTATATATATGCGTTATGTTGACGTCCCAGGGGACGCCCACTTTACTTTTTATCAGTTTATAGAGAGTAGAGAGCTTTCTCTTGGTTTTTATAGGTATTTTTCAAGGATTGTCATCGGTTTTGGCTTGGATTTTCATAGTTTAATATAGATTCTTCATTACAGGTTACATCTTTTCATTTTATTTACATTCTACTTGCTATTTATTGTAGTTCAATATGCTAGAATCGTAGCTTTGCATGTTAGGTAGGTTTACACCATTAGTTTCCATAGATTTCATGATAAAAACATAACCAAACAACACTTTAATGGAATTTTATGTTAAAAATGAATCTGTGACACTCCAGACTATGTCTGAGTAGTTCCCAGGTTGGGAGAGCACGATGAAATCGTGATCTCAAGCCTCTGCCATGCAGTAGAATAATTCATGTGTTCGATCGATCAAAGTTAGTTCGATCAATCGGACCAGAGACACTGTCAATCGATCGAAGACATTTTGATCGATCGAGAGATGAAGATATTGGATCGATCGAAAGCTCTTCGATCGATTGAACCCTCTGATTCTTGAGAACATTCTATGTAGTATTCCTAGACTTTTTGCTTAAGAGATTTGTTATCAAACTGTCCCCAAATGCTCAGTTTGTCAAAACAGTCTCTGAACTTAAGGCCTTAAGGCATTTTTCTTCAATATCTTTTGCAAACCACCTTCAATGCTAACACCATTGTAGGTGCGAGTCTTAACTATTGTTTTAAACTGCTTTCATGTGTTTCAAATTAACTGTGATGATATAGTCCCGGTCATGAAAGGACTATGGATTCTTTATTCTATGAGAAATACGGAATACTATAGAGAATGTGCTCCATTGAGCTTCAATGTAATTGCATGGTAGATGGCTAGGTCGCGGTGGATTCGTGTAATCCCAAAATTCCCTTTTATTAAGAAAAACACATTTTGAAATATCACCTTAATTAATTAGTTAATCATTAGTTTAATTGCTTTCTCTTTAGTAGTTGATAAATCGTGGAACTTTGTGTTCTACACTTTCTTTAAAATATAGCATTTTTTTTTTCCTTTTTGAGATTAATCTAGGTAGTTAATTTACACCCTTCCCTGTGGGATCGACCTGGTCTAAACCAGATTACTACTTGCATGATTACCTACACTTAGGTATAGCACACAAATAAATTTCATGTCACTCCCCATGCACTGGGAACGGCTGGTGGATCCAGAAGAACTCTTGGAGGGTGAGCTCATACCCAAAGACTTGGGGCCACAAGGAGATGGACCCCATCAGGTACCTCCACCCGTTCGGGGCTAACTGCTTGGGAGCTATCCCGAGATAGACCAAAACGTCCCGGGCAGTCGGATGGAGGGGGACACGAAGGCCAGCCATGAAGGCATCCTCATACAAAGTAACGAAACCCCGATGGCAAATGTGAGCCCACCGGGGTGAACGAACAAGGAGTTGTTCTCACGAATAGCATACCTATCCCTAATCCGGCTAAGATCCCCGGCGCGCAAGGTTGAGGGGATGAACTCGCAGGCGAATGCTACCTCAGGATCAGACTCCCTAGGTGCCTCGTCGCCTGAGCCCTGTGAAACGAAGGCAACAGGGGCCTCCTGGTCGGACGCGTCACTGGACACATGGGGCAGGGATCCTGCCCTCACTATGGTGGTCTGATGGGGAAGCGGAAGGTTGATCTAGGCTGGTATCAGGCGTTCCCAACCAGGACATCTAACTCTCTGATCGGGAAGCCGAATTGAAGTCGAAATGCTCCATCTCTGGTATTCCTGTGGTAGGGTGAGGAAGAAGGTTATGGCCTAAGTATGGGTCGGAGTCTCCAAACCTGAGGTATAGAGGAGGCAAACTCAAAAGCCTGAAGGGTAGAGCGTACAATGTCCTAACGGTCAAGTAGCACTCAGTCAAAACTACCCCAGAATAACCCGTGTGGCTAAGTCGCCTAACCGTGCCGCCTGACCTAAGGAAAGAGCAGAATCTAAAAAAGAAGAAGTCCCACTCCCGGGTAAGCCCTAGCAGGTTTGTCCTCTCCAGACTCGCTAAGAAAAGGGAAGTGAAGACTTACGTAAATTAAAGCAGGGAAAGAGCTCGGGAAGTTTGATCGGGAACGCTTTGCTCTCAAAACCGCTTGGTAGATTCAATCTCCAGTCAGCAGGAATGAAAGAAATGAACAAGTACCCTTTATATAGGAACCATGGACGGTTCAGATTAAAATAGATCTAACGGCTCCTACACTTTCTCGCCTAAAGTTGCTAACAGTTGTTACCTCGGGCACGTGAACCGTCGCCTCAAAAGGCGCGTGCATTAAATGCATGATGAGATGGTTCGGTTACCAAGTAAACGGCTCGATTACTTCCACGCTCGCATCGTTGGATCCTGACCAGGCTAATGACCAGCTGACATATGGCAGAGGTAGGACTTGAACCCACAAGGCCACCGCTCGGTCCGTACCCCGGCTGACTAACACGACCAGTCCCACCCCGGGTAGAGTCCTGACCTCCTACCGGACGGTCTCTCTGGAGCAATCTTAATTTTCAAGCCTCATCTGATGGGACATCACATGAACTTCAAAAATGGGGGGCAGCTGATACATCAAAAAATATTCTGCTCAAGCCAAATCGCCATGTCAGCAGCGAAGGACCTAGACTATCCAGAATGGGCGTTGGCGACCTTTACCCCTATGGTCATCGATCATTACCGCTGGGGACATTCACATATCCTAGGCATGAGGCGCAGCAGCTCTCCACGAGGCACGGCCCAGGCCGAGCCGCTCAGCAGTTTCCTTATCTAGTCAGAACTCTATTAAGGAAGAGTCAGCAGTTTCCTAAACCACTTAGGGAACTCTCCTAAATTTGTGTACATTAATTGCAATCAGATTAGGCGTCCAAATCTGCATACTTACAATGTACAGGTGGGCTCTTGCATCTATAAAAGAGACCACCTACCCTCTTTATGGGGGATCACATTCTTAACCTAGAGAATAGCAGTTTATACTTATTCATACGCATACACCCGGCCAGTTTTACTGGTAGTGCCGCCCAAGCTGTTGGCTCACCAAGCCCGCCGGTGATCTGCTAGTAAAGTGCTCCGACGCACCCGTGGATGTAGGTCACCTCATTAACGGGGCCGAACCACATACAATTGATTGTGTCTCAATATCTCTCTCCGAATCTCTCTTACCAATTTTTGGCATCATCAAGGACTGTAGAGCTGTAAGGAACTATAATCATCCAAAAGTTGTCTGCTTTAACTATGGTAAGCACCCGTAGCTACATGTAAGAACTGTAGAGCACCCTACAGAGGATACAGCAAACCAGCTGCTTAGGGCCAAGTTAGACAGGCTTGCTTGAATGTTATCATTCCAGAGAATGCGAGATTTGATGGACCTGAGCAACATAACATGGAAGGTACTCTTACATTGTTCAGTATTCGAGTTAAAGTTCTATTTGATATTGGGGCTTCGAATTCGTTTATTGCTATCAGAGTTGTTAAACTTTTGGATTTAGTACCCCAGACGCTTGATATATCCCTAAATGCGGTATCACCTTTGGGAGTAACCGTACGATTAGGGAATGTGTGCAAGGATTGTACCTTAACCCTTGAGGATAGAATTCTTCCTACAGATCTAATCGTCCTATCAATGAAGGAATTTGACATCATCTTAGGATTTATTTAGCTCACAAAGTATCGTGCTAAGTTGGATTGTGCCAATAAGATGATTACATTTCTAGTACCTGGAAGTAAGCCTTTTGATTTTCAGTATAACCCCTCTAGTATGCTTTTCTTAACAACCATCTAGCAATTATCGAGAGCTCAAGTTTGAAACTCACTATCGCATAGATTCATGTAGTCTAAGACTTTGAGGATGTGTTTCAAAATATTTTAGGATTGCCACCTAAGTGAGAGATTGACTTCTGCATTGAATTAGTGCCCAATACCTTACCACAATCGAAGGCTTCTTATCGGATGTCACCAAAAGAGATGCAAGAGCTAAAGAAGTAAGTTCAGGAATTAGAGGATCTCAAGTTTGTTCGACCAAGCACGTCGCCTTGGGGAGCGCCAGTGCTACTCGTCAAGAAGAAGGATGGAATGCAACTAATTTTTATTAACTATGGGAAACAAGGTCACAATTAAGAATAAGTATCCACTCCCTAGAATCGACGATCTGTTTGATCAGCAATAAGAAGCGATGGCTTTCTCGAAGATTGATCTACGTTCAGGATATCATCAACTGCTGGTTCAACTCGAGGATATTTTAAAGACTACTTTCAGGACAAGATATGGGCATCACGAATTCTTGGTCATGTCTGTTGGATTAACCAATGCCCTAGCAGTATTTATGGACCTAATGAACAGAGTATTTAGACCCTACCTGGACCAGTTCATTATTATGTTAATAGATGATATTCTGATCTACTGAAAGACTGAGGAGGAATATGAAGAACATGTAAGGATCGCACTACAGAGCCTCTGAGATAACCAATTGTATGCAAAGTTTAGTAAGTGTGAATTTTGGCTGAAGAAAGTTAAATTTCTAGGACATGTTGTCTCACAAGATGGGATAGTTGTAGACTCGTCAAAGATAGATGCAATTCTGGATTAGAATAGACAAATCACTATAATAGAAATCAGAAGTTTTCTTGGGTGGGCTGGATACTATCGGAGATTCGTGGAAGGATTTTCTAAGATTGCAGCTCCTCGTACCAGACTAACAAATAAGGACTTAAAGTTTGAATGGAGTGATAGGCATGAACGTGCATTCCAGGAATTGAAGGAGAGACTAACCTCAGCGTTAGTGCTTGTGATACCTAAGAACGGTGAGCAGTTCACCATTTATAGTGACGCATCACACCAAGGACTGGGATGTGTTCTGATGTAAGGCGGGAAGGTAATTGCATATAGATTACGATAGTTGAAACCTCATGAGTTGAATTACCCGACGCATGACCTGGAGCTAGCCGCGGTTGTCTTTGCACTCAAGATTTGGCGGTATTACCTCTACGATGAGAAGTTGATCTATTTTCTAATCACAAAGTTTGAGATACTTGTTCTCTCAAAGGGAGTTGAACAAGAGGCAATGACATTGGATGGAATTGTAAAAGGAATACGATTTCACGTTGCAGTATGACCCTACAAAGGCGAATGTGGTTGGCGATGCTTTTAGTCAGAAACCCCAGAAGATAGTAATAGCTTCTCTTATGGTCAAAGAGTGGCAAACATTAGAAACTTTGGCTGAATTCGGTATTCGTCAGACCCAAGTGGAGGACGACACTTTGGATGTCTCATGGTGCAACTAACCCTCATCAGTTGTAAAATGGAAGTACAGAAGAAGAATGAAGGACTTCAGCAATGGTTCACTAGCAACGCGGTGAAAGAACCAGAGAATTGGAGTATTGGTTCAAATGGAGCACTCAGATGTAGAGGCAGGCTTTATGTATCGGATGAAGATAATCTTAGAAAGGATGTATTGGATGAAGCGTACAAGTCACGTATGACTATTCACCTAGGAGGTACCAAGATGTATAAGGATTTGAAGAGAAACTTCTGGTTGGAAGGAATGAAACGAGAAGTTACTGAACACGTGTTTTAATGTCTTACGTGCAACCAGATGAAAGCAGAACATCAGAAGCCTCTAAGACTTCTACAACCGTGACCAATTCCCAGATGGAAGTAGGAACATATAACCATGGACTTC
This sequence comes from Hydrangea macrophylla, assembly GCA_033977485.1. Taxonomy (NCBI): domain Eukaryota; kingdom Viridiplantae; phylum Streptophyta; class Magnoliopsida; order Cornales; family Hydrangeaceae; genus Hydrangea; species Hydrangea macrophylla. Next base: position 51,337,907 of record CM066998.1, on the reverse strand, counting down.
GTGGTAAGTTTGCTGATGTCTCAGCAAAACCACGATGCTATTTGGGTAGTTATGGATCAACTCACCAAATCGGCACATTTCATAGCTTATAGCATGTCGTACCCGTTCGAGCATTTGAGCCGTATGTACTTACAGCAAGTCGTGTGACTGCACGGTGTACCTGTGTTGATTGTATCCGATCATGATTATGCTGGGATTATGCCCTCAAACCCGGACTTTATGTATTTGACATTTGACATTTAATATATGGATATCAATTTACATTTCATTATGTATGTATCATGAGATGATTGTTTTAATCCTTAAGTATCATAGTAAGTAACTCGTGTATGTATGAGATACACATGCGGGAGATGCGAATTACTATTCTTTGATACTTAGAACTTGTCATAGTGGATGATGAGATTGGATATTTTGTCAGGTATACACTGTAGCATGATTAACTACCATTGGATGGAGTGATGAATCTCAATCACTAGAGTATGAGACTCTTAGTGAATGTGTTAGTGCCTATAGTGCATTGATGGACCATGAGCTTTCCTATCGACACTTAAAACTATCATTAGTTGATAGGAACTCATTACTTGTACAAGGTATGTGTTCTTAATCTTGAGACGATTACAGACACAGACTGTGGGTATGATTGCTTTGACTTACCAATCAGTGAGGTCATAAAGATCAACACTTGGGTATCTTGGATATGTCATGTTCTGTAATACCCGTACACGGTGGAATGGGATAATATTTATGTTTGCTTGCATTAGCTAGTAAAAATTAATAGCATGTGATATTTGGGTAAGTTCCAATTACCCCGACGTGATAGGAGCTTGATAAAAGGGCACAGTTGGACAGATCTAAAGTGGGATGGGAGGTCCGGATTAAATAATTTGCATTTACTTACATTTATTTGATTAAATGAATATTTGTTTAAGTGTTTTAATATTTTATTATTAGTTGTGATCTTTATGGTGCCAGTTCGGGTACCCGTGTGAGAGTGAATTGGAACCAGATTCACAACTGGTAGGTTAACTAGCAACTTCACAAAATATATGGGACCACGATTGGGACCTATGCGTGACATAGACAAATACCCACTTAGATATTGGGTAGTTAATATAATTGTTTAGGGGATTTCATAATAAAGCTTACAAAAATGTTGGGGGTGTAAATGTAAATAAACAAAATTTGGCTTAGGAAGCCTAAGAGGTTGACACCTCTAGCAATGACTCATCCCCTACAATACAAGATACAGGAAGGAGAATTTTGGCCATTAGAGAAAAGCTCTGCCGTCACGACGCCGTTTCCTCGTCGTTTCTTCACCGTCGGTACATCGTTTTGCGAACCAAAGCCGTATTCGGCATCGTGGAGGTGAGAGGATCGTTTATATACCTTTTTTTTTTTTTTTTTTTTTCAGTTTCATTGACATTTTTTCCGCGATCCTTTTTGAGGTGATGATACATATACGTGATATTTACATGTAGGATTATCACCGGAGATAACTAAGGCTAATATTTACAAGGAATTTGGGGTTTCTAGGCTTTAATTGGAACAATTTGTGAGGTGAGTGCTCTAATCCTAAATTGGGTGTTAAATGATGATTTTGTGATATTGAATGTGATAGAATGCTTCGTTCTTGAATTAGTAGATAAAGCATGTGTTAAGTAGAGCTTAACTTGTCAAAATTGCTGAAATTGCTATGTGATATGTTGACATGTTTATGTGTATATGGGTCAATGGATGTCAAGTAATGATCACCATAATTTTGCCCATATTGACGGGATGATGTTTTCCTCAAGAAAAAGGGGATAGTGGTGACGACCACAACGATTTGACTACAGTCACGTGAGAGTGTGTGTTTTCGCTATATGCGATGGTAAAGTGAGAAAAGGCCCGGAATCTTGGGTCTGATGCGATGGTGATTAGTTACTTAACTTACCGGTGACTAGATTATCGTTGAGTTGCTAAATATTGCATATGCACATTTCATACTCCAATGGCACGGTTATAGTATTCACTAAGCGTAAGCTTAAAACAAAACTGTTTTCTGCGTGGTTATTGAATAACCACCGCAGGTACGGATCGTGATGAGGAAAGGAAATGACCGGGAATCTAAGTGGAGTATGATTTTGTTTATATGTTCATAGGTTTGTAGTTATGTTAGCCTTAGTGTAGTTGTGTAATACCTGTAATTTTCTTCTACTTATAATAATATCAATTTTCTGAATTTTCGTATTTGACAGATTATTATATTATTTCAATTGTGTGACGGTATCAACGTGTTGTAGGATTACTAATTAGACTGTAGTCACCACACCGACTCGACTGTAATAAGACTTAACCTGATCCCGTACTCGGACCCAGACATTAATAACTGTTTATACGTATATCAAGGAACTTATGCATTTAAATCAAGGAAGTGGCACAAAACCCGAGGTGGGCCCCACATGGCTGGCCACTTGGTGGCACATGCAACCCCATTGACACATGTCTCCCCTACCCGACACTTGTTCACAAGTTGAACATGTGTCCTAGCATGCAAGCATGTAATGGACACCTATCACATGCATATACTCCTACATATGAATTTCTTGGGCATTATAATCTGCACTTCTAGAGAGAAGATTAGGAGAGTTGGAAGTTCATTAAGAAATAGAAGAGAAATTAGGAAGAAATCTAGAGTTCATCTTCCTCCCTTGTATACCTTCCATATATATACCCATACACTTAACCACACTACCATGGGAACTTAGGAACTATAATAATAGGTCCTGGAAGTTCAAGAGAATCCCAGAAGACAAGAAGGAGGAGAAGAAGAAGGTTTCACCATCAAAGCTTGAGTTCAAGCTTCATTAAGCTCAAATCAACATCTAAGCTTAATTCCAAGCATTGGTGAGTCTACTAACTCACTTTAGAACCTATATAGTATGTAGTCATGTTTAGTATGTGTTTAAGGAGGTTATTATGAGGTTTCCATGTCATGTAAGTTGATTTTGGAGGTTAAATATGTCGTGTAGCAGTGCTGTCAAAGAAACTGCTAAAAGGCATGAGAAACCGGTTCTTGGGGAGAAACTGGTTTCTGGGAATGGTTCAAGGAACCGGTTTGTGGGGAAAAACTGGTTTCTGGGAGCAGTTTGCTATTTTGTTGATTGCTATGCTTTGTTTGGTTGTACCTCATTCTTGTCAACATGAAAATTTGTAATATGTTTATTAGAAACTGCATGTGGGTAACTTGGTCATATTAATAACTCATGCACGTGTTTATATATTAAGCTTATGAAATGATGCTTGAAACATATGAAAAGAGCCTTGATAGTTATACCTTGACTCCAATATGAATCCAGATGGCTTGTACTTTACTTGTATCTACATGAGACCTTGTTATATGAATCTCAGAGATTGCAGGATAAAGTCATAAACGTATTAACGGACTCATGCATGTATTTTATGTATCAAATATACAAATGATGCTTCGAACTCATTATACGAGCTTTAATAGTTGTACATAGACTCATGAATGGATATATATATGGAATATTAGAACTACTATGAACATGTCATACTACTCGTAGGAGCATATATGTTTAGTACCCCGAGATTAAATGGTTGTACATTGCATAAATAGAAGGAATCTAAAAACGGGCATCAGAACTGATTTGTGGGTAGAAACTGGTTTCTGGAGCCTAACCCAAAAACTGATTTGTAGGAGTAACCGATTTCTGGGAGCTTTTTCCCAAAAAAGATTCCTTAAGGAATATTCGAGGCCATGAACTGAACGTAAATGCTTATTCGGATTTTGTAAGTATTTTATGACGTAAAACAGAATGACGCACGTATTAACATAACTTCAAAAGTATAATCGGAAGTCATTAATGAACCAAACTCTGAAATGAGTGGTGCGTGCATGGTCGGGGATACGTAAGTGTCAGTTGTGCTATGACAGAAGCAGCTTATGCTGAGTATAAGCATCGGATAGGTAAACCAGGCAGCGGAGGTTAGGATAGTGAGAAAAAAGGTATAGTTGTTGATAGTTGTAAAGTTGAATGTCCTTTCGATTCTTCATGATGAAACGGTTATGGTGAATGCTTCGATTCTTCGTGATGAAACGGATATAAAGTTGAGCATCCTTTTGATTCTTCGTGATGAAACGGATACGGTGAACACCTCGATTCTTCATGACGAAGTGACTGTTGCGACATTGAGTATCCTTTCGATTCTTCGTGACGAAACGGATATGGTGAACACTACGATTCTTCGTGATGAAGTGACGATTGTAAAGTTGAGCATCCTTTCAATTCTTCGTGATGAAACCGATATGATGAACACTTCAATTCTTCGTGACGAAGTGATGGTTCGTAGAGTTAAGACTCCTTTCGGTTCTTCGTGATGAAATTGATGTTCTTGAGCTCCTCAACACTTCAATTCTTCATGACGAGGTGATTAGTGAGATGTATCTTGGTTAATGAATGATGTCGGATGATAGTGATGGATAGTAGGGGCATTGAGGATGTCGAGACGAATCAAATTGGTTGTTTGTATTCTTTTCAAATACTTTATCTGGCACGTTAGTGGTCATAGTTCAATGGTGAGAACGCGAAGATTCTAAAAGACGTATTAAAAAGTGGTAAACATATACTTGCTGTGTGGCTATATACATTCCATTTGATTTAGTCTTCTCACTCAGCTTTCATCTGATGGCGTTCATGTCGCTGTACTTTCCTATGTCCAGCTTATCCAAGTGATGAGTACACAGGTTATGATGCTACGCAGGAGGAGGACGTGGAGGAAGAGTACACCAAAGATGACTATGGTTATGCTAGTTAGAGAGAGGAATAGTAGTTATCTCTTGTAAATGTTTTTGTTTGTAACCACAAAACTTATCACATCTCTTGTAATAGTTTTTGTAAGGCCTGAGAGCCATAAGACTCTGATGTATCTACAATGATGTAATAGCTTGCTAGTACTGTGGCTTCTTCTTATAATATATTCATGTAAGCAGATGCTGGTTTCATCCTTTTTGTTATGCTGTTTATTAATAGTATTTGGTCTTGGACAATTCGGTACTGCAACTAGTCACGTGCCTCAGGATCCAAGATGGAAATTTTAAATTTTTTCCTATTCTGGCTACGCCAAGGCGTGACAGAGATTTTTGGTATCAAAGCCAGGTTAAGACGTGTACACCAATTGTCCTACGCGCTTTAAGTTATAAACCATTAGATCTTTTCCACCTATGAAGATACTAACCTTATGATAGTTTTATACTAGACAGGTTAGCATGGAACCTTTTTATGTTCGGCATGGATTTGGAGGACATTGGATATACCCAGATAACGTAGAGCCCGCAGACCCAGTGTTGTATCACCAGAGGATTCCACAGAGTGCCCTACAGCATATGGCGGATAATATGTGGCATGACATACATGTATTGGGGATTCAGGATCCAGCGATCTTACGAATGGAGGCACATTACCGTGAGAGCACACTTAGGCTCGTTCATCAGGAGGCAGTCAGTATGACTCAGGATCGTCATACCTTTAGAGTCATTACTTTTCGAGTTGAGTTGCACCACCACCATTGCCTATAGGACCACCTCCCTTTATACCACCCCCACCACTGGAGGAGCCCATAGTTGATGCACCTATAATTACAGAGCCAGTCATGGGGTCCGATAATGATGACAAGTCAGACAACGACGAGCCAGAGATGGTCATGGAGGAGGTTAATGATGGAGAGGATCCAGCAGAGGACATTGATCCAATAGTGGATATTGATCTAGCTACTGATGTTGACCTAGCTGACGATATGGGTGAGGAGCCACCCGAGGGAGACATAGCAGAGGAGGAGGAGGAGCTTGTAGAGGTTGGTGATGATGAGGATCCGACAGAGGACGCCGATGAGGACGGAGCGATGGTTGTCATGGATGATGGAGGGCCAGAGGTTGAGGTTGACCCTGAAGGACGACGAGGACAATGAGATGATCGACATGTTTGACCCATACTTGGACTGGGTTCCACCTAAGGAGATTCCAATTCAGGATGATGCTCCACCTTATGAGTCAGATATGGAGGACTTTTGGGATAGGATCCCCAGGATCTAGAGCTCTACTTGTAATAGGGCTAATAGCTCATTTTTTTGTGTATATAGTTGTACTTAGGCATGTAACACGTATTAATAGTAACGTGTACGCCTTTTCTGTGCATATGTTTTTGGTACTGTTTTCCCTACTATGTATATTCAGTGTGCGCACTTTTCTATGTAAATGTTTTTGTAACTATGCTGTACTATGTAAATATTTGAAGCTATCCTTGAAGACTTGTTTCCTTTATATGATGCTCCATATGATGGTGTGAATACTTGATGTGTTATGTATTTACATTAGAATTGCTATCTTTACATACAGTTGTTCATATAGATCTTGTAACCATGGTTAGGATTGGCGAGTAACCAATAGATATTCACTAGGTACATAAGCACACAAGCAAAATGGCGGGCAAACCAAGAAAATATCGCAATGGAGGACCACCAGATCCCATTCTCGAAGGAATAGATCCTACTGGAATCTTTGACGCATTTCTACTGCTTCTGGATCATATAAGAAACAACCATGGCAATGGAAACGGCAACAACAATGACAACTGCCTGAGACTGCCACCTCAGACACAAGTTGTTGAAGGCTTTTAAACTTAACTTGGCAAAGAAATTTCCACCTCTTTACTACTTGTGTGAAATTTGAGATTTTATCTCTAATTCTTCATTTGATTGAGGTTTGGGTTATGTTTAAAATATTTGTGGAAGCTTAAATATGTTGTTAATATGTTTATGAGTGTTTGGATGGTGTTCCCAAGAGTTTTGGAAGGTTTGGAATCAAAAATGGAACTTGGATATGTTTTGGAGTAGTAAAAACAGAGTTTTTAGCAGCAGATTTTAGTTCTGCAGAACTCGGATTGATCCGAGTTAAAGGTCGAATTGATCCGGAGTTCTGGGAGGACATTTTGCATGAATGTGTCAAATCGGATCGATCAGGGTACAAAGGGCGGATCGATCCACCTATGTTTTCACAGTACGTCGGCTTTTAGGGAAACGTGCATAACTCTTTCTAGAAAACTCGGATTCGCGAGCCATTTTTTGCGTTGGAACCGGGAATGAAAGATATTTCTTTTGGTATAAAATTTAACTATCTTTTCTAAATAACCATTTTGCCCTTGGGTCTGTTTTGTCACAGCAAAGCCTTTTAATGACACTTAATTATTATTTTCTTGCAATTTTTGGTATAGTTTGGGGCGAGTATAGTCTTGTTACACGTATCCTGATCCACCAGGGCGGGTTGGGGTATGACACTTTTGGTATTAGAGCAATAGGTTAGAACATTTGGGGATGAGAGACGGCGACCACGACGTGTAAATTGAATAAAATGACATGTAGTTACAGAATCATGCGTACATGTTTACTTAGCATGCTTTAATATGTTGTTTAGCGTGCACCATGAGTTATTTAAAAGTAACGTGTATCAATATATCTTGTGGTAGGTGCCAGGAAAGGATGTCTGGAGGTGAAACCGCGTCTTTGGCTCGTATGGATAGAATAGAGGTAGTTATGGAAAAGTTGGTAAGAGTGGCTAAAACTCAAGTTGTTGAGGAGGGACCGAGCTCGTCAAATCCAAGATAGAGGGTGGAACCGATAACCATTGTCACATTCTACAAGCAAAAGCCAGGGCAAGTCAAAGGAGAATTTGATTCGATGAAGGCCGACCATTGGTTGATCGACATGAAGAGAATTTTTCGTGCGTTGCCATGCTCAGAGGAACAGAAAGTCTTTTTTGCCTCCGATACCTTGAAGGAGGAAGCACAGAACTGGTGGACGTCGATATTAAGGCAATGAATGTCGACTACTTGGAATGGATTTATGGAAAAATTCTCAAACAATACATTCCTCGGTCTTTCAGTGAATTCAAGTCCCAAGAATTTTCTCATCTCAGTCAAGTATGCCGCGAAATTCACAAGTTTGGACATATTTGCAATGGATTTGGTGATGGAAAAACAGGTTTAAATTCAAATTTTAAGCGTGCAGCGGAAATAATCAAGTTATAAAACTTATTTGGTAGCCCAGGATCTACAACTCGTCAATTCCATAGATGCGTACTAACTAGAAGGGACAAGAATTATACCTCAGGTCTTGAACCCAATTCTGATATTCTTCTTTCTTGGTGATGCAGTAGCCTCCACTAGGTTGTCTTCACCCTTATGTCTCCTGCGGATGCCTGCCGAAAAGACTAGAGATGGTGGGATCTCTAATAGAGAGGAAAGAGAAGGTTTTAGGGCTCTAAAACAGTTTCTGCAGCTTCTGACGTTCAAAATCGACGAACTCTTTTTCCAGAACGCAGTTGCCCTATTTATAGATTCCCAGAACTGACTTAACCTTCAATTGATCGAAGGATTTCGATCGATCAAACATTCGATCGATCGAACCATTCTCGATCGATCGAACATGCCATGACTTCAATCGATTGAACAACCTTCAATCGATCGAACCTGTCTTGATAGCTTCCTCAAGTGTCTTTCCAAGTATCCTGGCAGAGCTAAGAGTGGGACCTCCTAGGTTCTTTATTGTTGGCTCAGATCAGTTGATTAATTCCCATGACCAAACTCTTTGATTAGCAAATTTATCGACTGATCAGTTAACGTTTACTCCACTATAAAACGATAACTGAACTCCAACGCAAAAGAACATATCCGAAGCGATAACTAGACTTGTATGTTGTACTAATGTCCCTCTACCGTCAGCATTCGTAATCATATTCAGGTAGTCGGATAAACGGTCACTGTCAACCTGAATCATGATTACTTCTTGAATTCCTTGAGTCCCATTCACCTATCATGATTACCAAACAAATTGATAACTCTTATCAACAAGACTGCAGTACTCAGTAATCAACTTGGTGACATACTCAAGGGAATGCTTACTCTGAATCAGAGGGTAGATTCTATCTTGACAATATATGTTCACTACCCCATGGACATGACATACCCAAGATACCCAGGTGTTGATCTTTTTTAGACCTCACTGATTGGTAAGTTAAAGCAGCCATATCCACAGTCTGCGTTCATAATTGTCTCAAGATTAAGAACATGTACCTTATACAAGTTATGAGTTCCTATTGACTGTTAGACAGTCTTGAGTGTCAATAGGAAAGCTCAGGTCCGTCAATGCACTATAAGCACTAGCATATCAACTATGAGTTATACTCTAGTGATTGAGATTCATCACTTCATCCAATGGTAGTCAATCATGCTATAGTGTATACCTGATGAGATATCCACTCTCATCATTCACTGTGACAAATTCTAAGTATCAATGGATAGTAGTTCGTATCTCACTTGTATGCATCTCATACACACACAAATTATTTACTATGATACTTAAGGATTAACAATCATCTCATGAAATGAACATACACCATGAAATGTAAAGCATGTATCCATATATTAAAATGTCAATGTCTCATACATAAAGTAATCGTTTGAGGGCACAAACCCAACAAACTCCCACTTGCACTCACAACCATACAGGATTACATCTGAGACCTAGACTATCTAGATGACGATCAAAGACCTTCTATGGCAAGGCCTTTGTAAACGGATCAGCAAGATTGTCAACGGTGGCAATCTTGGTGACAGTCACATCTCCACGTTGAACAATATCTCGAATAAGATGATATTTCCACTCTACGTGCTTTCCCTTTCCATGGTTCCTTGGCTCCTTGGACTGAGCCACTGCCCCACTATTATCACAATAAAGCGTAATAGGTGACAGCGACGCTGGTACCACCTCAAGCTCCATAAGGAACTTCTTGAGCCAAACAGCTTCCTTTGCGGCTTCACAAGCAGCCACATACTCAGCTTCTGTAGTTGAGTCTGCAATGCATTTCTGCTTAATGCTCCTCCAACTAACAGCACCACCTCCCAAGGTAAAGAGATGACCGGATGTCGACTTCCTCGAATCTTTATCTGACATAAAATTCAAGTCAGTGTATCCCACTGGAATTAACTCATTACCACCGTACATAAGCATGTAATCTTTAGTTCTTCTCAAGTACTTAAGAATGTGCTTGACGGCTGTCCAGTGCCCTGGACCTGGATTCGACTGATATCTACTAACCATGCCAATGGCAAAGCAGATATCTGGTCTAGTGCATAACATCGCATACATGAGACTTCCCACTGCCGAGGCATAAGGAATTCCTGTCATGCGATTCCTCTCCTCCTGTGTCTTTGGACACTGGTCCTTGGAGAACGCTAAAGCATACCTAAAAGGTAACAAACCTTTCTTCGAATTATCCATTGAAAACCTAATTAGCACTTTATCGATATAACCAGCTTGAGATAATTCCATTATCTTTCGCTTACGATCCCGAAAGAGCTTTATCCCTAGAATATAGCTCGCCTCTCCTAGATCCTTCATATCGAATGTACTAGCTAGCCAAACCTTGACTGTTGATAATGCCGCTACATCATTCCCAATGAGTAGAATGTCGTCAACGTAAAGCACAAGAAAAGCCACCAATTTTCCTTCACACTTCCTGTATACACAAGGTTCATCTGTATGAAACCAAATGACTTGACCGCTTGGTCAAAACGAATGTTCTAACTTCTGGATGCTTGCTTAAGCCCATAAATGGACTTTTGCAACTTGCATTCCAAGTTACCTTTCCGACCAGCTATGAACCCTTCTGGTTGCTGCATATAGATGTCCTCCTCAAGATTGCCATTCAAGAATGCAGTCTTGACGTCCATCTGCCAGATCTCATAATCTAGGCATGCCGCAATGGATAAGAGTATTCTGATGGACTTGAGCATGGCTACAGGCGAGAAGGTTTCCTCATAGTCAATGCCCTCCCTCTGAGTATAACCTTTCACTACAAGCCTAGCCTTATAGGTCTCAACCTTTCCATCAGATCCTTTTTTCCTCTTGTAGACCCACTTACAACCAATGGGTTTAATGTTGGCTGAAAGTTCTATAAGATCCCAAACCTGATTGGAATCCATAGATTCTAATTCAGCATTCATAGCTTTAACCCAATGAGCTGAGTCAACATCAGCCATTGCCTCTTCATATGTGGCAGGATCAGATTCAGATTCTATGGAGACAACTTCAAAAACTTCTCCTAAGAACATGTATCTATCAGGATGGCTGATAATCCTCCCACTAGGACGAGGTTTTGGTGCGAAAAAGGGTAAAGAAGTGGTGTTTTCTTGATTTACATCGTTATCAGCTGCGGGTTGGACTGAGGGCTCTCCTTCTATTTCTCTCAGATCTATCCTTCCCTTAAGTTTATGGTTCATGATATAATCATACTCCAAGAAAATAGTATTTGTACTAAAAAATACTTTCTGTTCTCTTGGATCATAAAAATACCATCCATAAGTACCCTTTGGATACCCCATAAAGTAACATACTTCCGATCTAGAATCCAACTTGCTCATCTTTCCTTTCAGCACATGTGCCGGTGTGGACACCGGGCTTCCGCCTCTTTTTGTTTGGGTTTGTTTTGAAACTGTTTGAAATTAATCAAAGGAAGAAAATGGTTGGTCTGTTGAAAACAAATACAGAGTCGCCACTTGGTTTTTAAGGAACCAAGAAACCTAGTTTGACTCACCCAATCGGATAAGGGCACCGGCCCTTCATAACCAAATAACTTGGTTCGGGGTTTTGGTACGAGAGAGGAAGGAGCCTTTGTCGCGACTAAAACACCCACAACTCGCCCCGTCTTTCGACGGGCCTCGATTAGCATCCAAATAATCATCTTATACTATGTATGGTTCGACAATTAATACTATGATAGTATATTACATTACATAAGAAACTTGAAAATGGAAGATCTAAAGATAAAATATCATTCATAAGATCTAAATCAAATATCATGCAATGTAAAGTGAAAGATCACACGAATAAACCTAGGAAAAATTGTCTAATCATATATCAAATAATCAAGACTTCCTAATCTAAAGGGGACATGAATTTGTTCTTGAAACAAATAAACAAAGAAATCAAAATATGCTTAGCAAGCTAGTATGATGCATGTTATTCTTTGAGAAAAGAAGACCTCTCAATCCCCGGGACGGATGAGAAAGGATGATTAGATCAAGGGGAAGCATGAACGTGTGATCGAGTTCATTCCTTATAATCTTCTTAGATTAAGAGTTACAAGAACCCCAAATCTTGCATGAATGCAATGTATGTATCTAAAATGTGCAAAGGTTGTAGTGTGCTTTGTGTTCATGGATTCCTAGAATGACTTAGAAGTCTAAATGTGTATAAATGGATGAATGAAATCAACATGGGATATGTACAAATGTAGTATGAACTACTTCCTAAGATATGAACTAATTTGGAATGTATATGAGCATCAAATTAAAGAATGAAAGTTGAAATGTGCTTGCTGTGAATAGTGGATAGAACAGTAGCATGATCTTTTGGAATTTGAAAAGAGGGGTTAGGAATGTTTTCAATGCATGATATTTTATGGAGATGTTCCTTATTGTGTCTAGAACACAACCCAAAATTCCAATCTTGAATAGCTATCACAGATTGAGAGAAATCATATAAACAATGAAGGTCACTCAGAAATAGAGTCCGTACCGTCGACTGAAATGTTAAAAAATCTTAGAAAATGAAAAGTAATGATCTAGAGGCTCATTTTATACAGAAAGTTTCCTAAGACATTGAAGATTAAGGGAAAAATAAGTTAGGACCACCCCGTTTGGAAAGGTTTTCTGAAAAAGAGGTTGGAAGTGGACCTAGCTGCTGTGACAGAAAAGACAGAATGTATGGAAGGAATGTTTGGGTCCAAATGGACCATTTCCATGTACTTCCAAGTCAAACCAAAAATCATGGGTGTTCTCCAATGAGTTAGAAATACTTTCCAAGTGGCTTTGCATCCATATGTTGAGTATTGAGTCCTAGAGAAATCTTTGAACTCAGCTCACTCACTGTTTTGACTCATTATTTTGAAGACTTTGGAGAAAACAAGGTTTTGTTTCTTGAAACCAAAATGAAAGGGATTGAGAGGGGTTTTGAAATAGATGTTTTGAAAGCACATTTTCAATACTCAATAAGGATTATAGCCACTTAGAACACCAATATCAAACTCATCATTAAGAACCTCCAAGATTGTTGGAGAGATTTATTTTATTTTTGAACATAACATCAATACATTCCAAGAATACCTTGGAAGTATTGAGGTTATGATCATCATCTATCAAACATGTTTTTGAGGTCAAGAGCTACTATCCATAAGGGTTCACTCACCCCAAACTTCATGTCATCATCTAGATGATGATAGACTAGTAAGTAAATAAAGAAAAGAAAAAGAAATGAGATAAGGAGAGATGAACATATATATAATCAAAGCAAGTAAATAGCAATCAATAGATGATAATCAATGTGATTTTGGACTTGTAGCTTGGTGTTTCACTCATAGATTTTGACATTTGGACATGGAAGTAGCTTCCTAACTCAAGAATGCTTAAGAATGGTGATTGGGGGTGTTTGGAATGTGAAGTATAAGAGAGGTAATGGAAGAAAACAAGGTTAAAATTCACATTCTATAGCAAATAAGTAGGAGGAAGCTCCTTTTCTCTCTTCTAAACCTATCTCTATCTCTCTTCTTCTCTACAACCTTCTCTCCTAAACTTTTCCTAAACTTTCATTTCACTCCCCCAAAATGAAGAGTAATGGGGTGTTTATATAGGCCAACTTGGGGTGGTTTTGGGATTTAGAAAGTATTCCCATTGGCTCCAAACATCTGAAATTATAAAACTATGTCGTTTTGGCTTTTAATTAATCAAAATGGGACCACAAAATTAATTGTAAAAATACACTGCTCTGGAGGGGAGTGCCGCGGCGGCACTGGGCCAGTGCCGTGGCGTCAGTGGACCACTGCGCGGCGGCACTGCTCCTCCTTCGTCCAGATAATGCTGTTTAGGACCCCTGAAGTTTCGGTATTCGCGAAAAGGCCCTATTTCGTCCGAAATTCATAGAAAATGCATACGAACTCCAAATTGTGGTTGTGATATACCGTTGGAAAGGTAATGGAGTCTACTTTACATAAACAATAGTTCCGAGATAGGTCACTTTGAAAAGTTTTGCGGTATTCACGATAAAAGCCGATTTGATCGCCTTTTTCGCTTTTGGAAATTCATAATAAATTCGTTTTAAATCCAGAAATTATGTGCGATATACCGTTGGAAAGCTATTGACCTCTAGTATTCATGAAAAATGTTTGAAAATTGTTTTGGTGCCCTGGTTCCAAAGTCAAATTCTGGTCAAACCTGGGATTCCCGGGAAGTTCTGGAAACCTCCGGGAGTTCCCTGGAGCTGATGTTTTCGCTCGATTTTCTTTTGGAACTTGTTTTAATACTTCTCTCATGATTTAAAATGATTCTGGTGAATTTGGATGATTTTGGTCAAACTTGGTAAAACTTGGTCAAACTTGGTCAAACCTTGGTCAAACCTAGTCAAACCTTGGTCAAACCGGTCAACGGGGACTTTTCGGGAACTTCCGGGACTTCCGGGGGTCTCTGGGAGCTGACGATTTCATCTGATTTCTCTTAAAAACTCATTTTATCGCTTTTCTTACGACGTAGCATGTTTCCAGAACTTTGGGACCAAATCTGGGAGTTTTCGGGCTTTCAGGGGCTTTTTGGTCATCTTGAGCATTCTGAGAGATGGAGCTGACTTCCAAGAGTCCTTTTGAGTCTTTTGCGATCATTGTAAACCACCAAGCTATGGGTCCCCTAAATCTGATAGCCGACAAAATGGGGTGTCTACAGTCGGACACCCCCATATCCGGAGATGTTGCAAAGAAGGCCTGCGCCCAATCCACATCTCTCATGGCGTCCTGGGAACAGATTTTCTTGGTACTAGATTTAGTATGTAAGCAGCGGTTTCCAAAGCATAACCCCAAAGGAATAATGGCAACTCCGAATAACTCATCATTGACCTAGTCATGTCTAAAAGAGTCTGCTGAGGCGTACCAGGTGCAGTCAACTGTGACAGAATCCCATTCTGTACGAGGTGATCAATAAACTCATTAGAGAGGTACTCGCCACCTCGATCAAATCGAATGGCCTTGATATGTGCTTCCAATTGCTTCTCCACTTCAGCCCAAAACTCTTTGAACTTTTCAACTGCTTCAAACTTGTGCTGCATTAGGTACACATATCCATACCTAGAGTGGTCATCGGTAAATGTTATAAAATACTCATAACCACCCCGTAATCTAATATTTATTGGTCCACACACATCAGTATGAACTAATTCCAACAAAGCATTGGTCCTATTGCCCTTTATAGGAAAGGGCATTTTGGTCATCTTACCCTCTAAACAAGACTCGTAGACTACTATTGGTTCGAGACCCAAATCGCCTAAGACCCCTTCTTTGACTAGTCTGCCAATCCTATTTAGATTGATATGGCCAAGCCTCATATGCCAAAGGCTTGTTGGATTAGTGGAAGGTTCCTTTCTTTTAGATGGTACAGTTACCATTGAGTTATTAAGTTCCATACAAGAGTCTTTAAGAGAATTGGGAGTAATCACATACAAACCATTTGATTTAACACCAGAACAAATAAAAGAGCTATTTCTTTTAATCACAACTTCAGTTCTAAAATGAAAGGAATAACCATTATTCAATAAATTAGAAACTGAAATTAAATTACGTCTCATTGAAGGGACGTAAAGTACATCTGATAAAATCAAAACTTTATTGTCTAGAAATTCTAAAACTATGACTCCTATAGCAACCGCAGAAATGGTTGTGCTAGAACCTAGAGTAAGTACGATTTCCCCATCATTGCACCTCCTGGTTGATCTGAACCCCTGTAATGAATTACAGATAAGGTTAGTCGCACCAGAATCAATGCACCAAGTGTATGAAGTATCCATTATAAAACTTACTTCAATCACATGTGATTCAATCATACCTTGAACTCTTGTCGCTGCATTGGAAACACTTTCCTTTGCCTTGGCCACCCACCTTCCCTTTGCCCTTAGATTTTGCAATCTTAGGGACTGGTCCAACACTTGAACCACCAGTGCCAGCCTTCTTCTTCCCTTTCTTTCCTTTCGGTGTAGATCGGGAAGAGGAAGCGCTTTTCTCAACGTTCAAAACGTTGACCCTAGGTTTGATCACCCCTTCCGCTGCCAAAAGAGAACTCATCCATTCGCTCATAGAAAAATTCATTTGATTCATATTATAGTTAAGTTTAAATTGAGCGAATGAAGGTGACAATGAATTGAGGATCATATCAACTTGGGTCTGTGCATCGATGTTGGCACCTAGGGTCTCCAGCTCGTTTAAATAACCAATCATTTTAAAAACATGTTCCTTGACTGGAGTCCCTTCTGACATCTTTGCACTCATTATCTTCTGCATGGCTACCTGTCTGGTAGGCCTGCCATGCTCCCCAAACATATTTTTCACGGATGTGATAATGTCACTGGCAGAATCATTCGATTACACCAGCCATTGAGGCCAGAATATAGCAACGAGTCATTCTATTCGACTTCTTCCATTTGTCGAACTCGCATTTGGCAGCTACAGAAGCATTTACCGTGGGTTCTTCAGGGCTTGGGGTGGTGAGGACATATATGTGATCCTCCGCATTTAACACAATATCAAGGTTACGTTTCCATTCAGTGTAGTTATTTCCAGTTAACTTGTTTTGAGTGAGTATGGTGGCAAGTGGACTAAATGCAGATCCATACATTATGATTTACTGAAAAAATCAAAAGACAAAATAAATAAGGATATCAGAATTTGATAGTTTAAAATAAAAGAATCCTTAAAAAACTCTTATTAAAAATAAAGTCGCCGGAATATCAAAACGAAAGAATAAAGCCTCCGTGTGGTGGTCAATGCTCGATCTTTTGATTTATCATGACTTGTCCGCTATGCAACTCTTGCAAAACAAGTTATAACTCTCGAACCTATTTGATCTCTAAGTTTCTGAATAATGCACCGTCTGGGATCCCTTATCCATAGTTTAGTTAGTGTATACCATTAACTAGGATCCAATCACAATCGCCTCAAGTAGCGCCTCCGTATGGTGGTCACCCTCTAACACGTCTGATTGATCCTATCCATAGGAAGTTCACGTCTAGTAACCAATGAGTAGAGTACCCTCCATATGGAATGATCACCCTCGGCGAGGTGACACAGAATACACTACTCATCTTACAATGAACCGTTAATGGAAGATCGTGGGTGTTATTAATAAGACCCTCTCCCACTAGATTTAGTAATTAAGGATTTTACTTTTGGAAAAATTGTTTCCATACATTACCCATAAACATCCAATGTTTACTAATGCGTGGAAACGGTTTTTGAAATTTATTTTAGAAAACTTGAATTATGTGCATGCGAGTAGTAACAATATAATTAAATGCCAATCAAAAACCAAGCACATAAGACAAAAAACTAAAATTGAAAATAAAGGCATTCATATGCCTCTATCTCCCATGGCTCTATCTCCATAGAACCTGCTCTTGGTTTGGCCGCCTCCACCT
This sequence comes from Hydrangea macrophylla, assembly GCA_033977485.1. Classification (NCBI taxonomy): domain Eukaryota; kingdom Viridiplantae; phylum Streptophyta; class Magnoliopsida; order Cornales; family Hydrangeaceae; genus Hydrangea; species Hydrangea macrophylla. The sequence continues at coordinate 51,320,345 of CM066998.1, read as the reverse complement.
CCATCTTCATGGATAAAGGCTCCTTGCTCCATCTTCATGGAATTTCTAATTCTATTACATTGGTCCTATGCTTCTTTCGAAGCTTACAATTTACTAGAAATAGAAATAGCAACAAGAAAATAAAAGAGGCTAGGAAAACTGGTGCGACTTTCCTTTTCATAGGATTGAAGTCGCAGCGCCCTTTACATATGCCTTAAAACCAAACCAATAATAAAAACATAATATACACCAATTTCAAACAATTAAATACAAAATTTAAAGTCTTGGTGCCATGGGAGATAGTGACTAACTTACTGCAAAAGGGTTAGTCGTACGCATATCCACGCATATATATTTATTGGAACCCCTAATTGATTCACATAGTGCGTAAACTCTTTATGCATTGAATTAGAACAGGAAACAGCATCTAACTTTTCTGTCACACTTCGTTCGATCGAAGACCGTTCGATCGCTCGATCGATCGAATACCGTTTGATCGCTCGAACTTTCTGTTTCACAGAATGATTTGAAAAAATTTCAAAATAATTTTAAAATTATAGTATGCAATTTAAAATACCCTTAAAATTGTGAACAGAACACCTGGACAGAAAGTCTGTCTCGATCGATCGAACCCTATTCAATCGATCGAATAAACCAAAGTTCGATCGATCGAAACTTGTTCGATCGCTTGAGAATAAAAGATGTTCGATCGATCGAGACTACTTCGATCGATCGAATCCATCTTGCATCCAATGCAGCCACAGATTTGTATTCTGCTGCGAAAACACTGCAGAAACAGATCTGTGATGATGCAGTTCCTAAAACAGTTCTAAAAATAACATGCAAATCAAAACTAGTGTTCCAAAACGCATCTAAAGATCCAAACGAGCGTGGCTCTGATACCAATTGGTGGAAAAATAGGTTTAAATTCAAATTTTAAATGCGCAGCGGAAATAATAAAGTTATAAAACTTATTTGGTAGCCCAGGATCTACTACTCGTCAATTCCATAGATGCGTACTAACTAGAGGGGACAAGAATTATACCTCAAGTCTTGAACCCAATTATGATATTCTTCTTTCTTGGTGATGCAGCAGACTCTACTAGGTTGTCTTCACCCTTATGTCTCCTGCGGATGCCTGCCGAAAAGACTAGAGATGGTGGGATCTCTAATAGAGAGGAGAGAGAAGGTTTTAGGGCTCTGAAATAGTTTCTACAGCTTCTGACATTCAAAATCGACGAACTCTTTTTCCAGAACGCAGCTGCCCTATTTATATATTCCCAAAACTGACCTAACCTTCAATCGATCGAAGGATTTCGATCGATCGAACATTCGATCGATCGAACCATTCTCGATCGATCAAACCTTCCATGACTTCAATCGATCGAACAACCTTCAATCGATCGAACCTGTCTTGATAGCTTCCTCAAGTGTCTTTCCAAGTATCCTGGCAGAGCTAAGAGTGGGACCTCCTAGGTTCTTTATTGTTGGCTCTGATCAGTTGATTAATTCCCATGACCAAACTCTTTGATCAACAAATTTATCGACTAATCAGTTAACGTTTACTCCAATATAAAATGATAACTGAACTCCGATGTAAAAGAACACATCCGAAGCGATAACTAGACTTGTATGTTGTACTAATGTCCCTCTACCGTCAGCATTCGCAATCATATTCAGGTAGTCGGATAAGCGGTCACTGTCAACCTGAATCATGATTACTTCTTGAATTCCTTGAGTCCCATTCACCTATCATGATTACCAAACATGTTGATAACTCTTATCAACAAGACTACAGTACTCAGTAATCAACTTGGTGACATACTCATGAGAATGCTTACTCTGAATCAGAGGGTAGATTCTATCTTGACAATATATGTTCACAACCCCATGGACATGACATACCCAAGATACCCAAGTGTTGATCTTTTATAGACCTCACTGATTGGTAAGTCAAAGCAGCCATATCCACAGTCCGCGTTCATAATTGTCTCAAGATTAAGAACACGTACCTTATACAAGTTATGAGTTCCTATTGACTGTTTGACAGTCTTGAGTGTCAATAGGAAAGCTCAGGTCTGTCAATGCACTATAAGCACTAGCATATCAACTATGAGTCATACTCTAGTGATTGAGATTCATCACTCCATCCAATGGTAGTCAATCATGCTATAGTGTATACCTGATGAGATATCCACTCTCATCATTCACTGTGACAAATTCTAAGTATTAATGGATAGTAGTTCGTAGCTCACTTGTATGCATCTCATACACACACAAATTACTTACTATGATACTTAAGGATTAACAATCATCTCATGAAATGAACATACATAATGAAATGTAAAGCTGATATCCATATATTAAAATGTCAATGTCTTATACATAAAGTAATGGTTTAAGGGCACAAACCCAACATTTGCTTCCAAATGAGTTCACTTGGGCAAGAAGATTTGAGGAAGGGCTCCGTGATGAAATCAGGGGAAAAGTGGATACACATGAGCTATCGACATATTCAGAAGTGCTAGGCATAGCCTTGATTGTTGAACTATGTGTGTTACCATTGGGGCAAGGTTAAACATTCAAGAGGCCGGGAAGTAGTCAATTTTAGGGGCAGGGTAATTCTAAAAGACAGAGTTCTGGTAGTTCATCGGGAAGTGGGGGTAACAAACCCAGGTGTCAGACTTGTGGTAAATATCACTAGGGAGTATGTAATATGTCTCATATCATTTGCAACATTTGTTGACGACCGGGGCACATGGAAAGGGATTTTCCTAATCCTCCAAGACAAAGTGTTACTCCAAGACAAAGTACACATGACAGTGGAATAAGGTGTTATTCGTGTGGTGACCTGGGACATCTAGAACGTAATTATCCCAAGAGAAGACAAGGAAGTTCCAGCTCATTCGTGGGTAGTACACCAGGTTAGAGGCTCTCTCAGCAGTGATCCCAAGGGAGGGAGCAACGACAAGGAAGGTATTTTTAGCTCAAGCTCAGGGAGACCACAGTGGCTGATACGATGGTTTTAGGTATAGTCTCTATTTGCATGCGACCTGGCAATGTGTTGATAGATTCAGGGTCAACTCATTCTTTCATATCACATCAATTTGCTAGGAATTTAGACAGACCCTTAGATTTACTAGATTTTGATTTATCTGTCGCACTTCCATCGGGAGAGCCACTAGTGAGTTCAAGTGTCTTTAAAGCTTGTGGGATTGACGTGAATGGTAGAAGGTTGTTCGTTGATCTAGTACCGTTGGTCATTCAACACTTTGACGTTATTTTAGGAATGGACTGGCTATCTACAAATCATGCTATTATTGATTGTGAGAACAAGACAGTAACATTTTGATTGCCAAATCAAGACGAATTTTGTTTTCAAGGGATAGGTGTAGTATCACTGCCTTATTTGGTGTCAGCTGTCAAAGCTTGTCGTTTATTGAAAAAGGGTTGTCAAGGCTTTTTGTGTAGCATACTCGATGTTAGAATTACTGAATTAAAATTAGAAGATATACCTGTGGTCAAGGAATTTCCAAATGTTTTCCCAGAAGATTTGCCAAACGTGTTGATTGAGAGGGAAATTGGATTTGGGATAGATGTGATGCCGTGAACTCAACCGATTTCACAGGCACCGTATAGAATGGCTCCGGTAGAGTTGAAGGAGTTGAAAACTCAGTTGCAAAAGTTACTTGATAAAGGGTTTATTCGGCCAAGTGTATCAACGTGGGGTGTACCAATTTTATTTGTGAAGAAGGACAATGCGGATGTTCATCGATTATCAGGAGATCAACACGGTATCCATAAAGAACAAGTATCCATTGCCACATATTGATGATTTGTTTGATCAGTTGCAAGGGGCAAGAGTCTTTTCTAAGGTTGACTTGAGATCCGGGTATCACCAGTTAAAGGTTAAAGCTGAAGATGTTGAGAAGACAGCTTTTAGAACTCGGTACGGGCACTATGAATTTCTTGTTATGCCATTTGGGGTCATAAATGCACCGGCCGCTTTTATGGATTTGATGAATCGGGTGTTCAAGTCTTATCTAGACGAATTTGTGATTGTATTTATTAATGACATCTTCCTATATTCTAAAAAATCAGGAGGAACACGAGCGGCACTTAAGGTTGGTTTTACAACGACTTAGAGAAAAAAATTATTTGGAAAATTAAAGAAAAATGAATTTTGGTTGACAAATGTTACCTTTCTTGGACATATGATGTCTAAGGATGGTGTTTTGGATCCACAAAAGATAGAAGCCATTAAGAATTGGCCAAGACCGATAAATGTTTTTGAAGTTCGAAGCTTCCTGGGGTTAGCTAGTTACTATAGAAGGTTTGTTCAAGATTTTTCTAGAATCACAACTGATTCGTGTCCAATATTGCATTTTAACTTCATGATTTTTCGCTTAGTGGACACGAATCGTTACTTAATCCGAAGAGTTAAAGGATAAATTGTGCTTTTGATTGTTCTTGATTGTTACTCTCGTTGTGCTAATAAAGATCTCTTTCGTGTAGGTTATACAAGCTTGGGTGAAGTGAAATCCAACCCTTGAAACATCCACGGAGTAAAAGAGGGGCACAGAAAAGGTTTCAGAAAGCCGGATCGATCCGCCCTTTAGAGGGGATCGATCTGCGGGTTCTTGTTAAACTTACTATCAGATTTGAAAAGAGCGGATCGATCCGCCATTTTGAGGGGATCGATCCGCGATCTTCTCATGCCATTCTGCGATAATAATCCCGAGATGGATCAATCCGGCTAAAAGAGCGGATCAATCCACGTTTTCTCAAGAAGCTAGTAAATGCCCAGATTAAAGGCAGATCGATCCGCCCTTTATGAAGGGATTGATCCGCGCCTCATGCTGATGACTCCCTCTTTTTATTACTACTTTGCCATTTGGTGTAAGGGGTACATATAGTTAGAGACATTTTTATTTAGTTTAGCTTTTTCTTGTATTCCTTGGTAGTAAACTCTCTCTCTCTCTAGTCCCCTCACCTCTCTCCACCATTACTCCTCAACTACCTATCATCTACTTACATTGAGTGTTAGAGAGAGAAGAGTGGGTTTGTATTGAATATTTTGAAGCTTTTTGTTGAAGATCATCTTGGGATTTTTATGGCATTCATTATGGGTTACTCTAGTTGGTATACTTCCTCTCCCCTTCTCTTTAATATTGTTGTCATTATGATTATGAGTAGCTAAATCATGTAGGTTGGGGATCATAAACCCACCATTGGACCCAAGTGTGTTTTATTGTAGGACTCTCACATTTTATAGCATTTCTAGAGTTCATGGGTGTATAGTTTGATGTCTTGAGACCCTACCTCCAATGTCAAGCATTGGGAGTTGTTAAATCTCTAAACCCTAACCACATACCTATGTATTGCATTAGAACATCTATCTAACATGTTGGTTGACTACCACATGTTTAATAGTTTGCCACAATAGAATTTTCTACTCTAGAAAGTGCTACAAGTATTAGAGCCATGTGTTGTTTGGTCCAAGGTGGGGGAATGCTCCCCAACCTCAATTACACCATTTACAAAACTCCAAATTTGTAATTAAACTTAAGCCTTAGCTTTGTTCAAATTTACTTCACGTTTTCTAAATAGTCATTGCAGTATAAGTTAATTAGTTTATACAAATTGAATCAAATCCAAAGTCGAAAAGACTCAATTTTATTTCTTAGTTTGGTAATTTCTTCCCGCTTGATAATTGGTCTTTAAGCGCCCACCAATCATTGTTGCATTCCAATCCCTATGGACTTGACACCCTATTTCCATTATACTACGTCTTTAATAGGGTTAAATAAGAACTTGATTTTGACAATATCAAAATGGCGCCGTTGTCGGGGATTGAAATTGGCAACAACCCTCGGTCGCTTAGTTTCTAATTATTGTGCTTTTGCTTTTGATCTTGTTTGTTTTCTTGTTGATTGCCTTTGAAGGAGTAGCCTTTAAGTAGGAATTGACAAATCCTCTACAATGTCTAACCCGAGCAATCAAGGTATGACTAATCCCTTCTCTAATCCAAATAATGCTAGTTTGAGTTCGAGTGGTAGTGGTAGTGGTTCATTTTGGCGGCCTCCGCCGTCCCAAGCAAGCCATTACTCGCATGACCTCTCACCCTCGAATTCTCCACATTCTTCCACGTTTGATCATCAAGACCTTGATTACGACACAGTGTGAACCCCGATGCGACTTTCGCCACCTCCAGTGTGAACCCCGATGCATTCCGTCAGGAATAATGGGGTTAACATAACCCCGCACCTCCTCCCATGCGCCCAGCTTACCCACCGCATCCACCACCTCCGTTCCAACAACACTATGCACCTCCTCCCATAGATCAACATTTCAGTAGAACGATTGGGGACTATCTCCAACCCGAGACTGTATCATCCCCATCTTGCATAATATTCCCGTACAATGTAAGAGTGTTCCGTTTTAAGCCCGGAATGATCAATCTCTTACCTAACTTCCATGGGCGAGAAAATGAGGATCCCTACAAGCATATTAGGGAGTACGAGGATATATCTGGGATGTTTGAACAACAAAGGTGCACACCCGAGCTCATAAGGCTCAAATTGTTCACGTTCTCACTCAAAGATAGAGCCAAAGATTGGTTAGTGACCCTACCTCCAAATTCCATTGGCTCATGGTCGGAACTCCAAAAACAATTCTATAAGAAGTTTTTCCCCATGCACAAAACGCAAGCATTGGTCAAACAAATTCAAAATTTCTCCCAAGGAGAACATGAAACCTTTGATGAGTGTTGGTTGAGATTCAAGGATCTCCTTTGGAAATGTCCACTCCATGGTTTTGACAAGTTCCGTCAAATTTCCATTTGCTATGGTAGGTTACAACCCAATACCAAACAGTTAATTAAAACTATGTGTGCCGGGAGTTTCTTGACTCTTGAGGCTGAGCACGCCGAAGCTCATCTCGAATATGTTTATGAGACCTCTCGCGATTGGGGTACAACTTTGCCGGTCACCGTAGCCCCGTTGAATCAAATCCTCTACCAAGTGTCAAATGAGGCCGATCCCATTTCAGAGCTCACTAGAAAAGTGGAGGCCTTGGAGTCTCAAAAGGTCACCATGACTCCCACTCCTCCCCCGATCCTTGCCTCAAGCAATCCTTCACATTGCTACCTTTGCTATGCTCCGGAGCACTCAACCAACGAGTGCCCTATCCTTCCTTTAGTTCAAAATCAAGCTTTGGAGCAAGCATGTGCACTTGGGATGAACGTTAGGCCCAGGTACATTCCTTCCCAAACCGATGCCTACAATCCTCTCGGGAGGTAGAGTGCTCCGGGACTCAATTACCACAACAACAAAGGGGTGATTGTTGCCCCCCAATGTTCCTCCACAACACTATTGCCCGCATCAACAACCTCTACCACCTTTTGCATCTCCAAATTTTGGTCCACCCGCACCTCAAACTCAAGGACCTTCTTTCGCCCAAAATCAAGGTGCACAATAACCTCCACCTCCTTATGTGCCTCCTCACAAGAAAAGCTTTGAGGACCATAATCATGGCTTGTCCCAAAGAATGAGCCAACTCGAGCAATCCATTCAAGCGATGCAATTGTCACATGCTCAATCTATGCAAGCTTTGCAAACTCAGTTGGCTCAATTGCTCTAAAATCAACAAGTGGTTGATAAGGGAAAGCTACCCGCACAACCATTTCGAAATCCTAAAGGTCAAGCGAATAGTGGAGCCTCTAATTCTAATGTCGAACACTTAAAGGGAATTACCACTATCTGAAGCGGTAAAATTGTGGACAACAAGGTCCAAAAACCTCCCCATGAACCACAAAATGGCAATAATCCGGTTAGAGTTGAGGCCGAACTTAATGATGGGGACTCATCGCCCCCTAATGACATGGATTTGGAAGGGGACTTACCTAAAGCCCCCAACTGTCTAGATCAAGAATTTTTGAATCCTGCTCCTCCATTTCCTCAAAGGCTTAAAAAGAAAGTCGAGAATAACAAGAATCATGAATTCTTGGAATTGTTTAACAAGGTTGAAATCAACATCCCTCTTTTGGAGGCCATTAAACAAGTTCCGGCTTATTTAAAGTTTCTCAAAGACCTTTGCACTATTAAAAGAAAACTCAATGTTAAGAAGAGTGCCTACATGGCTGCACATACGAGCTCTGTTATACTTAACCAAGTTCCTCCAAAATACAAGGACCCCGGTTGTCCTACGATAGCATGTGTGATTGGACAACACCAAATCGATAGAGCGCTCCTTGATTTGGGTGCTAGTGTGAATTTACTTCCTTATTCGGTGTACGTCCAATTAGGCCTCAGAGAGCTTAAAGAGACATGTATCACTTTACAAATGGCCGATAGATCCGTAAAGATGCCACGTGGTATAATAGAGGGTGTTATTGTTCAAGTTGGTAATACTATCCGGTGGATTTTATTATACTTGACACACAACCCGTGGTGAATGAGCAATCGCAAATCCCTATCATTTTAGGTGGCCCATTCCTTGCTACCGTTAATGCTTTGATCAATTGCAGGAATGGTCTTATGCGATTGACTTTTGGTAATATGACAGTGGACGTGAATATCTTCTCCCTCTTTAAGCAACCAGATCTTGATGAGGAAAATGGTGATGATATTTATGAAATCTCTCTCATTGATTCATTGGTGCAAGATTTTTTTGATTTTTCTAGTGATATAAATGAAAATGATTCTTGCATCATCACTCCTGTTAATCCTACATGTATAATTGATGATAATCTTACTAGCCTTGAACATGTCAAAAAATTGCTTAGCCAGTGTCAAAGCCTTTGTGGAGTGTGATCATGAGTTTGGAACCGAGAATGAGGAGGGCGAGGAGGAGATAGAACTCGAGGAAGAGGTGAGCGTTGTGAGAACAATTGAGGAGTCCATGTGGACCTCCAATTTTGAACGACTACCCCCAAGGGATAGTTTCCCCCTTCCATCCATTGTTGTGACTCCGAAACTTGAGCTCAAGACCTTGCCGAGCAAACTCAAGTATATGTATTTGGGTAAAAATTAGAGTTTTTCGGTAGTCGTGTCTTCCCAACTTGACCCTTGTCAAGAAGGGAAATTGGTGAAAGTATTAAAGGAACACAAGAGTGCCATAGGGTGGTGCGTTGCCGACTTGAGGGAAATTTCCCCTACCATTTGTACCCATAGGATCTATTTGGAAGAGGAGGCCAAACCATATAGACAAATGCAAAGATGGTTGAACCACAAAATAAAATAGGTGGTGATGACCGAGATCATCAAGTTGTTAGATAATGGGATCATATATCCCATTTCCGATAGTGAATGGGTGAGTCCAACCCAATTGGTCCCCAAGAAGTCGGGGATCACGGTCGTGGAAAATGAGAGAGGTGAACTAGTGCCTACTAGGACCACCACGGGATGGGAGGGTGTGCATTCACTATAGGAAGTTGAACACAGTCACTCGGAAGGACCACTTTTCATTGCCCTTCCTTGATCAAGTCCTAGAGAGGGTTGCCGGACACAAACACTATTGTTTCCTAGACGGATACTCGGGGTACAACCAAATTGAGATCGCCCCCGAGGATCAAGAAAAGACTACCTTCACATGTCCCTATGGCACGTTTGCCTATAGGAGAATGCCTTTTGGGCTATCCAATGCCCCCGCAACCTTTTAACGATGCATGCTTAGCATTTTTAGTGACATGGTCGAGAAGTTCCTTGAGGTCTTTATGGATGATTTTAGTGCATTTGGCGATTCCTTCGACGAGTGCCTCAAGAACCTTGAGAAAGTTCTCAAACGGTGCATAGAAAAGAATCTTGTCCTGAATTGGGAAAAGTGTCACTTTATGGTGACACAAGGCATCGTGTTAGGCCACATAGTCTCAAGTGAGGAGATGCAAGTTGACAAGGCTAAGATCGACGTCATCTCTAACCTTCTGCCTCCAAAAACTCTCAAAGAAATTAGGTCGTTTCTAGGACAGGCGGGTTTTTACCAGCGGTTTATCATGGACTTTAGTGCTATTTTGCGGCCCATGTGCCAACTACTAGCGAAAGATGTCGCTTTTGAATGGTCCCCCGAGTGCCAAGAGGCATTCAATAAGCTTAAGAAAGCTCTCACCACAGCACCCATCATACAAGCCCCCGATTAGAACCTTCCATTCGAGCTCATATACAACGCTAGTGACTATGTGGTTGGGGCCGTGTTGGGGCAATGAAGGGATAAGAAACCTCATGTCATTTACTACGCTAGCCAGACGTTAGATGATGCCCAAATCAACTACTCCACGACGGAGAAAGAGTTGCTTGCGATAGTGTTTACGCTTGAGAAATTTCGATCTTATGTGGTAGGATCACCAATCATTTGTTTCACTGATCATGCCGCCCTTAAGTATCTTTTCTCCAAAAAAAGATGCTAAGGCGAGGCTCATTTATTGGATCTTCCTCCTGCAAGAGTTTAACTTATCCATCAAGGATAAAAAGGGGGTTGAAAATGTTGTCGCCGATCATTTGGCATGTTTGATATTTGATCACAATCATATCGACCCCATACCCATTCAAAAATGTTTCCCGGATGAGCAATTGCTCAAAGTCTCTACTTTCCCGTGGTATACGGACGTGGTAAATTTTCTTGTAACGGGAGATTTCCATCAAGATTGGTCTACTCAAGACCATGAGAAGTTAATGTTGATGGCACGATCGTTCGTTTATGATGATCCTTATGTGTTCAAATATTGTGCCAATCAAATTGTGAGGAGGTATGTGCCGAATGACGAGATACCTAGTGTGTTGTCTTTTTGTCATGATCAGGCGTGTCGAGTTCATTTCTCCTCGCAAAAGACCACTTTTAAAGTGTTCCATAGCGGTTTGTATTGGCCCACGATATTTAAAGATGCACATGCTTATTGTAAAGCGTGTGCCCGGTGCCAACTTCTTGGTAAAGTCACCAGGATGAACATGATGCCTCTAAACCCGATTATCGCGATTGAAGTTTTTGATTGTTGGGTATAGACTTCATGGGTCCTTTCCCTAAATCCAACAATTTTGAGTACATCTTGGTGGTGGTTGATTACGTCTCCAAGTGGGTTGAGGCCATACCGTCTGGAACTAATGACTACAAGGTGGTCTTGAAATTCCTCAAAGAGCACATTTTGTCCCGGTTTGGTACTCCAAAAGCCATAATTAGTGATCAAGGGGTGCATTTTTGCAATTCCCTATTTGTTCGTTTAATGGAGCAATATGGTGTAACCCACAAAGTCTCCACCACCTACCACCCTCAAACCAATGGCCAAGCCGAATTGGCTAATCATGAAATTAAGGGGATTCTAGAGAAGACGGTCGAGCCGTCGAAAAAGGATTGGTCTTCTAGGCTAACTGATGCGCTTTGGGCGTATAGGACGGCCTATAAGACAAACTTAGGAATGTCCCCCTACTGGTTAGTTTATAGGAAGGCATGCCATTTGCCCGTCGAGCTTGAGCATTGTGCATAGTGGGCTACTAAGAAGCTAAATTTTGACATTAATGAGAGTGGTGAGAGGCGGAAGCATCAGCTCAATGAGTTGGAGGAAATTCGGAGTGAACTCTACGAGAGTTCAAAAGTGTATAAAGCACGCGTTAAAGCTTTTCATGACAAACACATTGTGCGTAAGCATTTTGTAGTTGGTAACAAGGTGCTATTATATGATTCATGACTCCATTTATTTCCGGGTAATTTGCAATCCCATTGGATTGGCCCATACATTGTGCATAAGGTGTATAACCATGGAGCTGTTGAGATTCAAGATCCCGCGAATGGGACAATTTCCAAGGTTAATGGGCAACGGCTCAAGCCTTTTCTTGAAGGATTTGACATCGAGTTGGTATCAATTCCTTTGGAAGACCCCAATGTTGGGGTTGAGTAGGCTCTCATGAGCTATACTCCCTTTTGGTATGCCCCATGTTACATTATTGGCATAATTTTTGTTCTAAGTCATGTCCTTTGCATCCATAGCGACCCTTTTTCCAATGATTAAAAGCTTTCATAGTTGAAAATTATTGAAGAGGGGAAGGGGCGGATCGATCCGCAGTTCCAAGGGGATCGATCCGCGGGTTTCTGGGGAAGTTATTGAGCAAATTGAAAAAAGGCGGATCGATCTGCAGTATCAAGGGGATCGATCTGTGAGTTTGGGAAGAGACACTGCCTTAAAATTGTTTAAATGGATCGATCCGGCCTAACAAGCTGATCGATCCGCATTTTTTAACGGACACACTGCTTTTAAACCTCCGAAATGGATTGATCCGGCTCTTAGAGCGGATCGATCCACGATTTTATAAAGGCACATTGAAACCGTTTTAAAATGTCAGATCGATCCGGCCTCTGAGCGGATCGATCCGCGGGGGGGCAGAAATGGTTTATATGGAGGATTTCTCTCATTTTCTTTAAATTTTACAAAGTTCTCTCAAATCCTCTCAAAGTGTCATTGCCCAATACTTCTCCAAATCAACCCTTGTGCTCATTCCTCTTCAAGATCTTCACTATCACTCATCCATGGTATGATTTTAACAACTCTCATCGATTCTTTTTCTTGTTTTGGTTGTGATTGCCCCCTAGGATGAGTTATTTCTCCCATTGCTCACTATTTTGAAAAAAATTCAACTTTAGGGTTTATTTTCTCTTCCATTTCTCTATATTATGGGTTGATTTCTCTTGTGTATTGTATGTTCTTCATGCTCAAGCCACATTATGGCTTGTTTGGGATAGATCTATGCATCCAACCTTAATAAGCAATGAATATTTTTCAAATGAGCACCAAGTGTTCACTAAAAGGCCTCAATGAAATCTCCTAGGGCATTATCCAAATCCACCCATGCATTTTCACAATTTTCGTGTGCATTGTGCTTATTTTCTCATTTCTTGTGCACATTTCCATTCTCATGTATGACTGTCATCATTGATTCCATGGCCGTAGGCACGTCTCTCTCACATCATGCGTTGTCGTACACGTGCGCGTCGTTCGTGCATGTGTGTTCGCGGTCGTTTCTCGTGCATTTTGTCCATGCCTCGTGCATGACGTCTTAGAGGACATTTCATTCATTCCCCCGAGCTTTCACACCCATGGGACGTCCGTGCACGTACCATTGGTGTTACATGACCTTTTGCGTGAGCATTGCACATTTTTTTAGCGGTTTGGCTATTGTCTTATTCGGTGTGCTTGCCCCTTGTGTTTTTCAGGAACCATGGTGAATCCACTTAAGTACAACAAAGTTGAGTGCACCCCCGCTCGTGGCTACGATAATTTTCGATCCAAAATCGAAAAGAAGTGGTTTGAGAATTTCTTTAAGGTTAAGAAATCCATCCTCCCCGAGCGTCTTATTGCTATTTTTGATTTCCCTATCGATGTGGTCCAGATATTTAGGGACTGTCACTGGCTCCCCTAGTTGGAGCACTCGACTGGGTACAACGAGACATGGGTTAGGATTTTCTTCGCCAGCTTAGTCACCACCGGCCCCCGCACCTTCGAGTCCTATGTTCGGGGTGTGCGCATCCCGGTCTCCCCGGCCACTTTATCCGTGTTCATGGGGGTTCCTCATATGGAGGACCCCGAACCTTACCTGGATGACTTGGAGCAGCGGCCTCACTATAATACCTTCGCTACCCGGTTCACGGGCCGACAGACCGAGTGGATCGGGGACCAGATTGCCCCATCTACCTTTACCAACCTTTACCGATACTGCAATATCATTGTCACTGCGGCGGTGTGGCCAACTCGCCACAAGACTGTCAGGGGGGGCCACGGTACCCTCCTGTACGCTATTACTGATCCCACCGCCCGAGTCGACTTTGCGAGCATTATCATCTCCCTCATGGTAACAGCGTCCAACGACACTGCTGCCACTGCTAGCCTCCCTTTCGCTGTCCTTGTAACCCAGCTTTGCACCTTGCATGGGTGCGAAGCCTTAGCGTTCGATGTTCTCAAAGTCGCGCCGTCCCCAATCTATGGGACGACGTAAGTTCGTAGCGATGCACAGGTTAGGTCCGCGTCCAAGAGGGCCCAAGTGGAGGCAGGCCCATCAGGGGCCCAGGCAGACGAGGAGGAGGAGAAGATGCCCATACAGGGTATGGTTGAGTTACACTGGCGATTCGAGACTTTGAGTGTCGAGCAGAGGCAGCAGGGAGAGGAGATTTGGGGAGCGCGCAATAATTTACGCAGCATTAGGGCAGACCTTGACCGTTTTAACATGAATTATCAGCGGGACATGAGCATGATCATACGTTTCCAGGTTGACTCTTTCCGCATGCAGTACCCGGGCGCTGATGTCCCAGACTACTTCCACGACCCGTATGGTGGAGCTGGTTGTTCTGGTGCATATGGTGGAGCTGGTGGTTCTGGTGCGTATGGTGGCACTGGTGGTTCGGACCCCTTTGGCAATGGCGACGGCGATGGTGATGAGTAGTTGGGGGGTGTATTTCGTTATCTCTTTTTGTTTTTTCTTTGCTGCGTTAGGATGTTATTGTTCGTTTTGGTGGATGTTATTAAAACATTATTTTATTTTTGGATGATTTAGTCTTTGTTATTTGGGTTGTTAACTTTTTATGGATGCTTATGGACTATATTTGATTATTGGCTTTTGCTTACGTCTCTAACATTCTGCCATGTCAAATTTCTGTTTATCTTCCTTTCTCTTTCTTTGCTGATTCTAACGTGCAGGCACAGTTCAATACCATTTGCTCACCCTGTTGGCTTTTGGTAATATTATTCTCCCCTTTTGTACTTCGTAGATTCATTGAGGACAATGTGTGGTCCTAGTTGGGGGGTGTGAGAGTTTTAGCTTCAGCTTCTCTCATCTTAGCTTCTCTCATCGCTTTTCTAAAAAAAATAAAAAAAATTTCCCGTTCTAAGGTCAAGCGATGATGCAGGTTTTGAAGTTTCTGTTGATTTTGGTATAGGACACATGTTGGAGCCTGGTAGTTCTGTTACTATCGTGATTATAGTGAATTTCTTGAAGTTTAAATCTTGGATTATCAAGCACGATTGCATGACTACTTGTGTTAGGATGGTGTGTAATGCGATGGTCACCCGAAAATCGTTGAAAACTTTTTTGGAGACGTTACCCTTGTGAGATTTAGATCCAGTTCTCCTTTGTTGAGTGATACACATTCCAATTCTCTATTTTTGAAAAACATACAAAAGTCGTAGATAATCTCATCTTCTTGTTTGATTATTCATTAGAGAAATCACTTTGTGGAATACAAAACTCTTACGTACTTGTCATTGCAGTGGAGAACATAGAATCACATTATCCGAGGAATTTCTAGTCGCAACTACACATACCTTATCTCACTTAACCATGTATCCTCCATACACACGTTTGAATTACATTCTTGGGAAGTCTGTGCATGAGATCGTGTTCATAAAAAAAAAAAAAAAGAGATTAAATCATTTTGACTGGGAGAGTACAAAGAAAAGAAAAAAGGAGTTCAAAAAATATATATATATATATAAAGGGAAGAAAAAGAAAAAGAGCTTCATAGTCAATTGTACTTCTCTTTTTGAGCTTCAAAGAAATATTTGTGGATGATCCATCTCGTGTTATCCGTATCCATGCAGTCCAATAAATCCTAAGTGTGTACTCAAACATCTCACTTTATTTCCCCTTG
This sequence comes from Hydrangea macrophylla, assembly GCA_033977485.1. NCBI lineage: Eukaryota > Viridiplantae > Streptophyta > Magnoliopsida > Cornales > Hydrangeaceae > Hydrangea > Hydrangea macrophylla. The sequence goes on along the minus strand of CM066998.1, from coordinate 51,304,745 downwards.
TCCTTCACCTCATATCACTTTCCATGATTACAACCCCCTCAAGGTGCTAATTGATTCTCAAGTTTTGTGATTCGGAGTTTGAGACTGTCATGACAAGTAATTAGAGTTATTTCACATCCTCGAGTGAATAGTATCTTTCATGAGATTAATTTTTATTCATTTTTCACGCTTACGTTTTTTCATTATTGGCATATGTGTGGCTTTGGTTCCCATTTCCATTACTCTGTTTGCCCGCATGCCTTGAGTGTATTACCCATTTTGAGCGATTCATGTTTATAGTGTAATACCGGTGAAAATTGAGTTGAAATGCATTTTAAACGAAATTTGGATTACGAAAGCATTGCCATCTCCTTGATAGTTTGAGAACTTTTTGGATCTACGTGTTATGTGGTAAAATATTTTGAAAACTCTTGAGACTTTGTTGAGTGTCAGCTTTAGAATGTAGGCAACTATCATGAGGAAACAAAATGTTTGTGGGTATCATTCTGAGAACCCTCCGGAGACAACGCTCTGCCTCTACGGGCAACCTTGACGTTTAACGGCTTGTTGCATACGCTCAATGCAATCGTGTTCCCCACGAAAGCGGTTTATATTTCATTTTAAATAATGGTTGTGCAAGATTATTCTTAAATCTCTTGGTAGTTAGCTTTGTTGCTAAGAGACTAGCAATATGCTAGTTGGGGGGTGTGATTCGTGTCAAATATTGCATTTTAACTTCATGATTTTTCGCTTAGTGGACACGAATCATTACTTAAACCGAAGAGTTAAAGGAAAAATTGTGCTTTTGATTGTTCTTTATTGTTACTCTCGTTGTGCTAATAAAGATCTCTTTCGTGTAGGTTATACAAGCTTGGGTGAAGTGAAATCCAACCCTTGAAGCATCCAGGGAGTAAAAGAGCGGCACAGAAAAGGTTTCAGAAAGCCGGATCGATCCGCCCTTTAGAGGGGATCGATCTGCGGGTTCTTGTTAAACTTACTATCAGATTTGAAAAGAGCGGATCGATCTGCCATTTTGAGGGGATCGATCCTCGATCTTCTCATGCCATTCTACGACAATGATCCCGAGATGGATCGATCTGGCAAAAAGAGCGGATCGATCCGCATTTTCTCAAGAAGCTAGTAAATGCCCAGATTAAAGGCAAATCGATCTGCCCTTTATGAAGGGAACGATCCGCGCCTCCTGCTGATGACTCCCTCTTTTTATTATTACTTTGCCATTTGGTGTAATGGGTATATATAGTTAGAGACATTTTTATTTAGGTTAGCTTTTTCTTGTATTCCTTGGTAGTAAACTCTCTCTCTCTAGTCCCCTCACCTCTCTCCACCATTACTCCTCAACTACCTATCATCTACTTACATTGAGTGTTAGAGAGAGAAGAGTGGGTTTGTATTGAATATTTTGAAGCTTTTTGTTGAAGATCATCTTGGAATTTTTATGGCATTCATTATGGGTTACTCTAGTTGGTATACTTCCTCTTCCCTTCTCTTTAATATTGTTGTCATTATGATTATGAGTAGCTAAATCATGTAGGTTGGGGATCATAAACCCACCATTGGACCCAAGTGTGTTTTATTGTAGGACTCTCACATTTTGTAGCATTTCTAGAGTTCATGGGTGTATGGTTTGATGTCTTGAGACCCCACCTCCAATGTCAAGCATTGGGAGTTGTTGTCACGCCCCGGCGTAGCCAAAATATGGAAAATTTTAAAATTTTCATCTTGGACCCTGAGGCACGTGACTGGTTGCAGTACCGAATTGTCCATGACCAAATAATAATATTTAAACGATACAATAAAAGGATAAAACCATCATCTGCTCACATTCATATATTACAAAGAAAGGCCACAGTACTAGTTAACTATTACATCGGGGTAGATACATCAGAGTCTTATGGCTCTAGGGCCTTACAAAAGCTATAACAAAATATATGCTAAGTCTTCTGGTTATAATCAAAACATTTACAGAGGATAACTGCTAGTCTCCTCTCTAACTAGCATAACCATAGTCATCTTCAGTGTAATCTTCTTCAACGTTCTCCGCTTGCGTAGCATCATAACCCGTGTACTCGTTACCTGGATAAGCTGGACATGGGAATGTCCAGCGACATGAACGTCGTCAGCTTATGAAAGCTGAGTGAGTAAGCTAAATCAAATGGAACATATATAGTAAAACACAATAGGAATACATTTACTACCTTTCAACATATCTTTTAGGATCTTTACGTTCTCACCGTCGAATTATAACTAGTAGCGTACCCGACTACGTATTCGAAAGGAATACAAACAATTCAGGAGACCCGTCTAGACATTCTTAATGCCACTACCATTCATTTCTAACATCCGACATCATTTACAAACCCAAAGTGTCCCTTGCTAACCAAACCATCTTTCATCAACCACTTCATCTTTCATCAACCAAAACATCTTTCATCAACCACTTCGTCTTTCATCAACCAAAACATCTTTCATAGACCAAAACATCTTTCATCAACCACTTCGTCAAGAAGAACCGAAGTGTTAAGGAGTGCAAGAACATCCATTTCGTCACGAAGAACCGAAAGGAGTCTTCACTCAAAAATCACCGCTTCGTCACGAAGAACCGAAAGCGTTACGGAGTACAAGAACATCCATTTCGTCACGAAGAACCGAAAGGAGTCTTTACTCAAAGAATCACCGCTTCGTCACGAAGAACCGAAAGCGTTACGGAGTACAAGAACATCCATTTCGTCACGAAGAACCGAAAGGAGTCTTTACTCAAAGAATCACCGCTTCGTCACGAAGAACCGAAAGCGTTACGGAGTACAAGAACATCCAGTTCGTCACGAAGAACCGAAAGGAGTCTTTACTCAAAGAATCACCGCTTCGTCACGAAGAACCGAAAGCGTTACGGAGTACAAGAACATCCATTTCGTCACTAAGAACCGAAAGGAGTCTTTACTCAAAAATCACCGCTTCGTCACGAAGAACCGAAAGCGTTACGGAGTACAAGAACATCCATTTCGTCACGAAGAACCGAAAGGAGTCTTTACTCAAAGAATCATCGCTTCGTCACGAAGAACCGAAAGCGTTACGGAGTACAAGAACATCCATTTCGTCACGAAGAACCGAAAGGAGTCTTTACTCAAAGAATCACCGCTTCGTCACGAAGAACCGAAAGCGTTACGGAGTACAAGAACATCCATTTTATCACGAAGAACCGAAAGGAGTCTTTACTCAAAGAATCACCGCTTCGTCACGAAGAACCGAAAGCGTTACGGAGTACAAGAACATCCATTTCGTCACGAAGAACCGAAAGGAGTCTTTACTCAAAGAATCACCGCTTCACAACTCAATAGCACATCCCTTTTTCTTACTATCCTGATCTCCATTGCCCAGATTATCTATCCGACAATTATCCTTATCATAATCTGCTTCTAACATAGCCCAACCGACCCTTATATTTTCCCGACCGCGCGTTCGTCACTCATTTCAGAATTCAGTTCATTAATGGACTTCCGAATATACTTTCGAAGTTACATTTATGCATCCGTCATCCTGTTTTATGTTGTAATATACTTACAATGGAAACTTATCCAATCACTATCAACGCCATAATCATGCCGTACAACATACTTATAGCTTGGGTATGAATTCTCTATGGTCATCATACTATATTCATAACAACGGAAACCTAGCGTGTAGCTCGTGGATCTATGACATGGATTTGATATCAATAACCATATAGATGAAACCCTTAACATACTCATATACGCGATAGCACTACCATAGCATAAGATATCCATAACCACATAGGTACCGGAAAGCAAGCATCATTAATAAACACATCATACAAGTAGTTATACAATCTGCCAGGAATTAATTTTACTATGTCGACTGAATTGATATGATTTATTTGGGCATGATAAATTGATTTGTAGATCAAACTCAAAACTAGAACATTGTAGATAATTGGATTAGTTTCATGTACAAAAAAATCTAGCTTCAATTGCATTTTTGAGCTACTCAAAATATTTATTTTACTTAGACATTTCTATATTTTCGGACTGCTCTGTCCCAGATTTATAGGACTGCGTTGCATGTGCATTTTACCTATCATGGAGTCATTTTTAGACCAGGCTATAGAAGAGTTATTTGTAGATAAATGAATTAGCTTTCTCCACAAAAAAACCTAGCTTAATTCAGATTTCGGAGCTGCTTGAAACACTCATTTTACTAAACTGCATTCTGCTGGAGGTTTCTGTTTCTCAGATTTAAAGTACTTCGTTGCATGTACATTTCACCTATGAAGAAATGATTTTCAGACTGTGCTATAGAAGAGTTATTTGTAGATAAATGAGTTAGCTTTCACCACAAAAAAACCTAGCCTCATTCCCATTTTCTAACTGCTCGAAATGTTTGTTTTACTAAACAACACTCTGCTAGAAGTTTCTGCTTCCCAGATTTGAAAATTTATCTTGCATGGCATGGATCTCTCAAACTATCAACATCAAGCACTTAATAAACATTACTACATACTATATAGGTTCTAAAGTGAGTTAGAATACTCACATAAACTTGAAATTGAGCTTGGGCTTTGGATTTGAGCTTAAGAAGCTTGGACACAAGCTTCAAGTGATGGAATCTTCTTCTTCCTCCTCTTCTAATCCTCTATCTTCTCTTCTATTTTTCTCATGGACATGCAAGTCTCCTAACTTCCTCTCTAAATGCAGATTGTAATGTACTAAAAGAACTAAAAATGCATATGCATGGAAGCTTATATAATGCAAGACTTGTGCTAGGTGTCACATGCATGTATGCATGCTAGGACAAGTGTCCTACAAGTGGACAAGTGTCACATGGGGTGGTGACATGTGTCAATGGAGTTGCATGTAGCTTCCATGTGGCCGGCTATGGTGGGACCCACCTCGGGTTTTGTGTTACTTTCTCAGTTTGCGTGCATAAGTTTCTCGTTATGTGTGTTGATCTCGGTTTACGTGCAGACGGGTATTATTTCTGATGTCCGGGTCCAGGTACGGGACTAAGTTAATTCTAATTACGGTCGAGTCGGTACTGTGATTATAGTCTAATTAGTAATTACATTACACTGATACAGTCACACAAATAAAATAATAATATAATAATAGACCAGATATAGAAATTCATAAAACTCGTATTATTGCACGTAGAGAAATTACAGGTATTACAGTTGTTAAATCTCTAAACCCTAACCACATACCTATGTATTGCATTAGAACATCTATCTAACATGTTGGTTGACTACCACATGTTTGATAGTTTGCCACAATGGAATTTTCTACTCTAAAAAGTGCTACAAGTATGAGAGCCATGTGTTGTTTGGTCCAAGGTGGAGGAATGCTCCCCAACCTCAATTACTCCATTTACAAAACTCCAAATTTGTAATTAAACTTAGGCCATAGCTTTGTTCAAATTTACTTCACGTTTTCTAAATAGTCATTGTAGTATAAGTTAATCAATTAACACAAATTGAATCGAATCCAAAGTCGAAAAGACTCAATTTTATTTCTTAGTTTGGTAATTTCTTCCCGCTTGATAATTGGTCTTTTAGCGCCCACCAAGCATTGTTGCATTCCAATCCCTGTGGACTCGACACTCTATTTCCATTATACTACATCTTTAATAGGGTTAAATAAGAACTTGATTTTGACAATATCAGCAACTCTAATGATGCAGTTAATGAAAAAGTATATGGCTTTTATGTGGAATAAAGAATGTGAAGAATGTTTTCAAACGTTGAAAGGCAAGTTGAATTCAGCACTGATATTGGCCATTCCGTCAGGTATTGGAGGTTTTAGTATATACAGTGATGCTTCTCATCAGGGCCTAGGATATATTCTAATACAGGAGGGTAAAGTGATAGCTTGGGTTCGAGGCAGTTGAGGACACACGAGAAGAATTACCCAACCCATGACTTGGAGTTGGGGCGTTAATCTTCGCATTAAAAATTTGGCGTCACTACTTATACCGGGAAATGTGTAAAATATTTACAGGTCATAACATTTTAAAATATTTGTTTACCCAAAGGGAGCTAAACATGAGGCAGAGAAGATGGCTGGAATTAATGAAAGATTATGAGTTGAAGATTCAGTGCCATCCGAGTAAAACTAACCTAGTTGTCGATGCTTTGAGTCGAAAGTCGTCAGATAACTTGGCTTATTCTTTAGCAGCTCAAGCAAAGTTAGTGCACAAATTTGAGCAATTGGAACTTGAAGTAATTCCCAGAGTTCAAGATGGTTTAATGGCGGCTATCATAGCACAACCGAGTTTGACTGATGAAATCAAGATAAGTTAGCTTTTGGATCCAAATTTTAAGAAAATAGTTAAAGAGTTACCTGAGGGTAAATGGCCAGAGTTCAGTTTTTAGAATAATGTGTTGAGGTATATTAATCGTTTATGTGTTCCTAATATCCAAGAGTTGAAAGATAAGATTATGGAAGAAGCTCACAATATGAGGTATTCCATGCATCCGGGTAGTACCAAGATGTATAGAGATTTGTGAGAAGTGTATTGGTGGAGTGGTATGAAGCGGGAAGTTACCGAGTTTGTGGCTAAGTGTATAACTTGTCAACAAGTAAAAATAGAACATCAACGACCCGCCAGAGAAGTACAACTGTTAAAGATACCGGAATGGAAATGGGACCATATCACTATGGATTTTATAACAGGTTTGATGCGGTCTCCTAAGTCTAATGATAGTATTTGGGTGATCCTTGATCGGTTGACGAAGTTAACCCATTTCTTGCCAATTAAGACTCGTGATCCGACAAAACTGGCAGAGTTTTATATTAGAGAAATGATCAGATTACTTGGGACACCAGTATCTATTGTGTCAGATCAGGACACAAGTTTTGTGTCTAGGTTTTGGGAGAGTTTACAAAAGGCAAGGGGGATAGCCTTGCACTTTAGCACAACTTTTCATCCTCAGACAGACGGTCAATCCGAATGATTTATTCAGATTTTGGAAGATATGCTTCAAAGATGTGTTATGGATTTAAAGTTAGATTGGGAAACTCATTTACCATTGTTGGAATTCTCTTATAATAATAGTTTCTAAACGAGTATTGGGATGGCGCCTTATGAGGCATTATATGGTCGAAATGTAGATCACCGGTGTGCTGGACAGAAGTTGGGAAAAAGCAACTATTAGGACCCCGAGATCGTACAAATCACCACTGACAAAATCAAGTTAGTTAAACAATGGGCTAAAAGTAGCTCAGAGTTGATATAAGAGTTACGCGGATACTGGTAGAAGACCGTTGGAATTCGAGGTAGGTGATCATGTTTTCTTGAAAGTAACGCCTTCGAAGGGCATAACAAGGTTCAAAAAGCAGGGCAAGTTGAATCCAAGGTTTGTAGGACCTTATTTGATTTTAGATAGAGTTGATCCTATCGCATATCAGTTAGAATTGCCACAAGAATTGGCTAACATTCATAATGTATTTCATGTTTCTATGTTATGACGTTGCTTATCAGATTCAAGTCACCATATTACTCCAGAACAATTGATGGTTCGAGAAGACTTAACTTATGTTGAACATCCAGCTCGAATCTTAGACAGGAAAGATCAAGTGTTGAGAACCAAAGTCGTTCCTCTAGTTATGGTGTTATGGTATAATCACTCGGTAGAGGAGGCGACTTGGGAACGTGAAGATGAGATTTGAGAAAAGTATCCTCACTTGTTCGATTCTTAAGGTATGAAAAGTTTGAGGACATACTTCAAAAAAAAAAGGGAGAAATGTAATACCCGTACCCGAAGGAATGGGATAATACTTATGTTTGCATGCATTAGTTAGTAAAAATTAATAGCATATGATATTTGGGCAAGTTCCAGTTACCCCAACATGATAGGTGCTTGATTAAAGGACACAGCTGGACAGATATGAAGTGGGACCCATGGGAGGTCCAGATTAAATAAATTGCATTTAGTTGCATTTATATGATTAAAAAAATATTTGTTGAACTCTTTTAATATTTTATTATTAGTTGTGATCTTTATGGTGCCAGTTCGGGTACCCGTGTGAGAGTGAATTGGAACCAGATTCATAATTGATAGGTTAACTAGCAACTTCACAAAATATGTGAGACCACGATTAGGACCCATGCGTGACATAGACAAATACCCACTTAGATATTGGGTAGATAATATAATTGTTTAGGGGATCTCATAATAAAGCTTAAAGAAATGTTGGGGGTGTAAATGTAAATAAACAAAATTTGGCTTAGGAAGCCTAAGAGGTTGGCACTTCTAGCAATGACACATCCCCTATATTACAATCAAAAACAAGAAAATAGTTACAGGAAGGAGAATTTCGGCCATTAGAGAAACGCTCCGCCGTCTTCGCCGTTGGTACACCGTTTCGCAGATTGGAGCCGTAAGGAATCATGGAGGTGAGAGGATTGTTTATATACCTTTGTTTTTCAGTTTCGTTGACGTTTTTTCCGCGACCCTCTTTGAGGTGACGATACATATACGTGATATTTACATGTAGGATTATCACCGGAGATAACTAAGGCTAATATTTACAAGGAATTCGGGGTTTCTAGGCTTTAATTGGAACAATTTGTGATGTGAATACTCTAATCCTAAATTGGGTGTTAAATGATGCTTATGTGATATTGAATGTGATAGAATGCTTCGTTCTTGAATTAGTAGATAAAGCATGTGTTAAGTAGAGCTTAACTTGTCAAAATTTCTGAAATTGCTATGCGATATGTTGACATGTTTATGTGTTTATATGGGTCAATGGATGTTAAGTAATGATCACTATTATTTAGCCCGTATTGACGGGACGATATTTTCATCAAGAAAAAGGGGATGATGGTGACGACCACAATGATTTGACTATGGTCACATGAGAGCGTGTGTTTTTGCTACATGCGATGGTAAAGTAAGAAAAGGCCCCAAATCTTGGGTTCGATGCGATGGTGATTAGTTACTTGACTTACCAGTGACTTGTTTATCATTGAGTTGCTAAATATTGCATATGCACATTTCATACTCCAATGGCATGGTTCGAGTATTTACTAAGCATAAGCTCAAAACAAAACTGTTTTCTGTGTGGTTATTGAAATGATCGGGAATCCGGGCGAAGTATCGTTTTGTTTATATATTCATAGGGTTGTCATTATGTTAGTCTTGGTAGAGTTGGGACTCATGATTGTAGTGTTGTAGTTATAAATGGTTTCATTGGGAGAACAAGTTGTATTTGGGTTACAAACTTATTTTGTAAGTTGTGTAATGCTAAGCACCAACTCTTAATGCTATAAGATGTGGTTTGGAACTTGTTAATATGTTGATTGCATATCTATTGAGTTTAAGTTTTGTTTTGAGCCTTTGGACTCATGATGAGTCTAGCTTTTATAAAAGAATGTAAGTTTGTTCTTTCAAATGAATTTTCATGAACTTTGATGATTAAGTGAACTTACAGGTATTTGGAAATGAATTATGGAACCTCATTTGATGGTTGGATGGTTTTTGGTTAAAACAAGTTATTGAAGGCTTTTAAATTTAACTTGGTAAAGGAATTTCCATCTCTTTACTACTTGTGTGAAATTTGAGATTTTATGACTAATTCTTAATTTGATTGAGGTTTGGGTTATGTTTAAAATATTTGTGGAAGCTTAAATATGTTGTTGATATGTTTATGAGTGTTTGGATGGTGTTCCCAAGAGTTTTGGAAGGTTTGGAATCAAAATGGAACTTGGATAAATTTTGGAGTTGTAAAAACATATTTTTTAGCAGCAGATTTCAATTTTGCAAAACATGGATCGATCCGGGTTAAAAGGCGGATTGATCCGGGTACAAAGGGCAGATTGATCCGCCTATGTTTTCACAGCACACCGACTTTTACAAAAATGTGCATAATTCTTTCTAGAAAACTCGGATTCGTGCGTCGTTTTTTGCGTTGGAACCGAGACTCAAAGATCTTTATTTTGGTATAAAATTTTACTATCTTTTATGAATCACCATTTTTCCCTTGGGTCTGTTTTGTCACAGTAAAGCCTTTTTTAATGACACTTTAATTACTGTTTTCTTGCAATATTTGGTATAGTTTGGGGCAAGTATAGTCTTGTTACACATGTCCTAATCCGTCAAGGCGGGTTGGGGTGTGATATGTTCATAGGGTTGTGAACATATATTGTCAAGATATAATCTACCCTCTGATAAAAGAGTAAGCATTCCCTTGAGAATGTCACCGTATTGATTACTGAGAACTGCAGTCTTGTTGATGAGTAGTTATCAACATGTTTGGTAATCATGAGAAGGTGAATGAAACTCAAGGTATGGAAGAAGTAATCATCATTCAGGTTGACAGTAACGGTTTATCCGACTACCTGAATATGATTACGAATGCTGACAGTAGAGGGACATTAGTACAACTATGCAAGCCTAGTTATCGCTTCGGATATGTTTTTTGCGTTGGAGTGCAGTTATCATTTTATAGTGGAGTAAACGTTAGCTTATTAGTTAGTTAATTTGCTGATCAAAGAGTTTGATCATGGGAAATAATAACTAATCTGAGCCAACAATAAAGAACTTAGGAGGTCCCACTCTTAGCTCCAAAGGATGTAAAGAAGACAGTAAGGAAAGAGGGTAACCGATTGGTATCATACCAATCCATTGACATGGCAATCAATTGGACCTAAACTGCTTGTCGTATTTGAAATACTTATAAATAGGAGACCTACGTCCAGACTATTTTTACTTGTCGTATTTGAAACCCTAGGTTTCCAAAAACAGTTTTATAGTATTCCCATGGCTTTTTCTCTCTCTAGTTGAACTCCCACTAGTTTTAGTCTTTGCGAGCGCATCCAACGGAGACATAGGAGTGAAGATCATCTAGAGGAAGCTGCTGGTTTTTCTATGAAGAAGAACCAATCAAAGTTTAATCGTATTCTGAATTGGGTTCAAGACCTAAAGGTACTCTTCTTCTCTACATGCTACCAGATTCACATGAGTAGTAGATTCTAAGACATAGAAGCTTTTGAAACCTATTTTCCGCTGCACAAATCTAATTTTTATAATCATATTCCTACAATTGTGTTTATACCCTAATATAAAAAATAGATTTTTTATATTATGACCGATTGTGTGTTATACAAGTGGCAAATTAACCACACACTAGTGGGGAAGTTACCAACTTAGTGGATGGTGGCTAACAAGTAGTGGAGAAGTTGCAATAGTGGGGAGATAATGGATGGAGAAGTTACTTTCAGCACCTATATATACACAATGCCATGCAACAAGCAAATTGCTTACACACAGCCACACAGCCCCTGTGGCTTAAAGTAGTAGCCACTGTATTTAGTTGCACTGTTTAGTCCTACATGCAGTTTGTTCAATGAATATATGTTCCAAAAGCTTTTGGTTCTTTTTCATTACTTGTTTGATTTGATTCAATGTGCTTCATCCATTTCATCTCTCTAATCAAATTGCTTGCATCAGAGTAATAGAACCTCAAGGGAAGGGTCATCCCTACTTCCCAACAATCGCCTGATCCCTATCAAACTACATCTAGGGATAGTTTTGGTTACACGTTTGGGTCTTCGTACAAAGCCCCTGGCACGCCCGGTCACGTCATCAAATTAAATTTTAACCAAAACAATTTGGCACACCTAGTGGGACCGCCGAGTGATGTTTCGTGAAGCATGGTTACAATTCTACAACGATCAGATCCGTTGGTGACATGAGGGAATAAGCCATTTTCATGATGAAATTTATCGTCTTAAAAACGATAAATCAACTATTTGTAAGAATTTATGGCACCAAGTTTGTGTATTGCCATGGAGGCTGTATTTACGTGATCAGCATGACACTGAAGCGCGTCGATATGACGTTGAAATCGGTCGGTTGTATGATGAAATTCACTGGTTTGAGACTGATATACGATTTTTTAGCCATGAAATCGGCCTTCTTAAAGTGACACGAGAATTTTTCTGTGTGCGCTTGTGTGCTATACCCAAGTATAGGTAATCGTGTAAGTAGTAATCTGGTTAAGACCAAGTCGATCCCACAGGGAAGGTGTTAAACTAAATACCTAGATTAATCTCTAAAAAGGAAATAAAAATCAATATTTTAAAAAGGTGTAGAACACAAAGTTCCACTGTTCATCAACTACTAAAGACAAAGCAATTAAACTAAATTAAACTAATGACTAACTAACAAATTAAAGCGATATTTTAAAATATGTTTTTCTTAATAGAAGGAAATGCTGGGATTACACAAATCCACCGCGACATAGCCATCTACCATGCAATTACGTTGAAGCTCAATGGAGTACATCCTCTACAGTATTCCGTATTTCTCTTAGAATAAAGAATCCATAGTCCTTTCATGACCGAGACTATGTAATCACGATTAAGTTTGAAACACATAAAAGTGGTTTGGATCAATAGTTAAGACTCACACCTACAATGGTGTTAGCATTGAGGGTGGTTTGCAAGATATTGAAGAAAAATGCCTTAAGGCTTTAAGTTTAAAGACTGCTTTGACAAACTGAGCGTATGGGTACAGTTTGATAACAAATCAATAAAGCAGAAAGTCTAGGAATACTGCATAGAATGTTCTCAAGAATCAGAGGGTTCGATTGATCGACGCGCTTTCGATCGATCGAACATCTTCACCTCTCGATCGATCGAAATGTCTTCGATCGATTGACATTGTCTCTGGTTCGATCGATCGAACTAACTTCGATTGATCAAACACAGGAATTATTCTGCTGCCTGGAAGAGGCTTAAGATCACGGTTTCATCGTGATCTCCCAACCTGGGGACTACTCAGACATAGTCTGGAGTATAACAGAGTCGTTTTTAATATAAAGATTCATTAAAGTCTTGTTTGTTTGTGTTTTAATCATGAAAACTATGAAAACTCATGGTGTAAACGTATCTAACATGCAAAACTACGTGTTTAATAGATTGAACTATGATAAACTACTAGCATAATATAAATAAAGCAATACGAAGTAACCTGGAAAGACGAACTTCTATTAAACTATGAAAACTCAAGCCAAACAATACCAATCTTTAATGAAACCTACAAAAACAAGAAGAAAACTCTCTTCTCTCTCTATAAAATTGATAAAAGTAAAAGTGGGCATCCTTTCGGACATATACAATACGACTATATATACATAAACCTAATGCTTAGGGTTAAAAATTCGTTTCTGCTGTGTTCGCGTAAAATTTGATAAAAGCCATGTCCGATCAATCAAACATCTTCAATCTCTTGAACTGCATTCAATCGATCGAAACCTCGATCGCTCGAGACGTCTTTGATGCTCGAAACCTCCTTTTTATGATTGAGTTGTCTTCATTGAAACCAAGAACTTCCTTTTATCACTTTTGTTCAATTCTTCACATAGCAATAGTGATCTGCACAAATGACCCCTAAAACAATACCACTTATCAAAGTTTAATCATATTGTATAAAAACTGGCATTGCAATTCAAATCGCAGATAAACAAAGGAATTGTAGACTAATTTAGTGTATTTTCTTCTTTTAGCGCGGCTGTATTTTGCAAATACCCCCGCTTGTCACAACCCCCAACTAGCGATTTGCTAGTCCCTAGCAATAAAGCGAAAATAAAATAAGCTAACTATTACTACAACGACTAAAATAAAATAAATTAAACTCAAGGTAACTAAACTAAAATAACAATAAAGAAACTACCTAACTCACTTTCGCAGGAATCGCGGTTGCATTTAGCAAATGCAACAAGCCGTTAAACCCCTAGGTTTTCCCTAGTGGACGAGTGTTGTCTCGTGAGGGTTTGCAGTGAATGTACCCACAAAATTCTCCAATTTTAAGCTCAAAAAGATATTGAATAACTTGTAAACACTCTCTTCTATTCAACTATTAATTTAGCTCTACAAAACATATTATCCTCATTCAAACCATGAAAGAAATACACATGCTACTCATGTCACCAAGATAAAAATAACATATGCATCACATCCATGTATCCGTGTGTGTGAGAAATTAAGAGCTATACATCGAACTTTATTTAGAGTTGTTTAGACTATTATACTCTCAGAACTTGTAGTTTTAACTCAATTCTCACATGATTATTACACTCAAGAATGAACATCTCACAGAAACTTGGTTAATAATAATCACACATGGTATGAAAGCTTTGATAGGAGTGATTTTTTGGATACTAATGCTTTCATACTCGACTCTATAGAAGACGAATATTTAGAGTGTATAGTCTCAAGAAAGGAAATCTACTTACTAGAGGAGCGAAATACCATGGATAACTCAAATTACACGTTCGTGTTTAAACTAAGTTGTTGAAAATCATTAAGGCTTTGACTTTACGATTTTTGTACATAGTAGAACAGAAATTAGAGGGGTAAGAAATTGCACATCTTAAGCATCCGATTGAGTTTAGTAATTTTACTTCACTTCATTCCAACCATCCTCTATTCTCAGATTTTTTTTTTAACCTGGACTCCATCTTCTTTCCTTTTCTCTTTTATACAGCCCCTCCCACAACTACTCCCTCCTTATAACATACTTCAACAATTTAATCACATTGGATGTGCAATGGGGTGTATTGAGGTCAAAGTATAATATTAGGGATTTAGAATTTCATAATAGATTTGACAGTATTTACTAGGTATGGGGTTAAGAACAATGCATATTCTTAGAATGTTGATACAGGTAAATGGAAAGGTAAGGAGCAAATAACGATGACTTAAATCATTTTCTCAACTTCTTAATTTTAACACTTCAATGTTCATTGAGTTTAATTGGTAAATCCTGAACGTTCTCCTCTACTAAGCAGCCAAAATGAAGAATTAGAGACTATTCAATGAATTTAATACGCTTGTTCAATAAAAATAATTCGAATTTAATGCGATAGTGTGATAGTTCCCTCAGAATTGAAGATTGGATTCAAACGCTCACTAAAGGTAACTAGTTTCCACTGCTTTATTCCTTAAAGTACAAATGTCATGTTAACTCTTATTTTAAGTTTTCTGCATAGCTATTAACATGTGCAAATGATTTGGATACAAGAATGGTCAACATATGCATTCATCCTAGAGATACTAGAAAAACACGTGAACTTAATTCATAAAAGGATGAGAATAAAATGGTTGTGTCATTGCTTGATAATAGCTAAATAGGAGTGAGTATTCAGAGTTATTCTACCAAGTTAATTTAAAACTTGCTTAATAGTTTGAAATTATTTTTTTTTTCAAACTTCTAATGGAGATTGTATGACATGTGCAATAAAGTGATCCCAGATTGCTAAGTAGAAATATACATAGGTGATTATCTATCTACATGCCACCCCCAACTGAAAATTGCAATGTCCTCAGAAGTTGATTTTCATAAATGGATAGAGAGATATCACCTGATAAATCATCGTAACAACCGCAATTGTAACAATATGTACAGAAAGCATACAAACTCCAAGCAGCAAAGATTAAATAAGATATGAAAGATCCATACATAAAACAGAACTAATCACCGGAAAGATAATAGAGGGAAATAACAGAACAGTGATAATATATTCCATAAAAAACTACAGTCCAACATATCCGAACTAACCAACAATAAACAAAATATCCAAAAGTCCAACATATCCAACAAAACCATAAGAAAAATATGAGAAAGAGGAGAATACAGTCACAATCAACATCCACAAACACTGATCTAGCAGAAGCTATACATCATCGGCGATGTCAGATATCTCAATCAGCACATCTGGAGCATCCCCATCACCACCCTCAACAACAGTAGTAGCTGTCGCTGGATCAATCGCAATCATGGTAGCAGGTGTAGATAATGATGTGGTTGCCGTGACTGGAGGTGGTGGAAGTGGTGTTTCAGTAGCAGGTGGTGTCGCCAATGTGGATGGAGCTGTAGGATCAATCTGTGCAGGTGGAGCTGAAGATGTAGAGGGAGCGGTAGGACCAGAAGAAGTCGGGCCTATGGTGGATGGTGGAGGTGCAGGTGGAGGGGAAGACGGGGGCACGAACTGATCGAACCCTAGCTGGACCAGCAGGGTCATAATCATAGTAGTCACGTGATCTACCTTGCCCTCGAGTCTAATCCGGGTTTCTCTCTCCTCCATGAGTAACTCATGAACAGACGGGAGAGGCACAGAAGAAGAAGACTGATGAAGTGTCTGAAAGACGCTTCGTTTAAATACAGGTCTCGATCGATTGAGAAAGTTCGATCGATCGATTGAGGCCTACTGAAGCGCTCGAGGTTTTGATAATCTCGATCGATCGAGATGTGTTCGATCGATCGAATGTGGAAATTCTACAATATCATTGAATTGGGAATTTATACACCCCCAACTAACCAACAATGTTCTGGACATACAGGATAGTGGTAAAAGCAGTGCATTGACAGGACATGTAAGCCAAAAAGTCATCATCAAAATAGAAAATTACAAATATTTTATAGATAAAACATTATAATAGCATTCATTTGCAACATTATTGCCCCCAACATGGTATTTAAAACCTTATTGATAAAGAAAAACTAAAAGAAACTGAAACTAATAAAACCATGTCTAGGAATACACTTCAATTGATGAAAGAAAGATGAAATGACAGAATACAATTGAAGTAAAGCACTACTCGTCAAGCATGAAGATTTCTTCTTCCACAACTTCTTTCTCTGCCAGAACTTCAAATATGGAGTCAAAACTTGATGATTCCCTTTCCCAAAACAATCGAAAAGCAGCTAGGACATCATCAAGCAAGTCAGAACTCTCTAAAGAATTGATTTCACAAGCAATAGGTGATCCGGATGGAGACAAAGATAATGGAGTGTGATTTCTCATCGGACTTTTCTCTTGCGGCGGAGTACCCGGGGACCATATGCATGGTCCAAAACCATGAAACAGTTGATGTGGAAGGTACAACGGTGGAAACGCTGGATTCATAGTGAAATTTCTGACAAAGGAAAACAAAAAGAAAACGAAGAAGTAAATTAAATAGAACAAAAGAAAGAACTAACAGCAAGAATTAAACAAAGAAAAATGAAAAGAAAGAGGAATGTGAACCAGATTTATCCTCACTATTGGCATGATAGTCCCATGTGCACTAGCAGGTAGAGAGTAGTAAAGCCGGAACAACACATAATGCATATGCACATAAATATAAGGAACCGATTCGATGACGAGGAAGTCATCAACATACGCGAATACAACATTATTGCGTTCTGGCACCACATCATGTAAATCTTCTTCTTCCCACGGTTCCCACATTGAGTCATTCTCCCATTGTGCCAAGAGGGCATCATCGACTTTCCCAACAAAATACCCCTCTGGTTCGCCTTCCTCTTCAGAGAGGTTTAAATGCTCGAAGGGGTTAATTTGGAGGAGTGCGGGATCGTAAGGGATGTACCCATGGGTCAGGTCCACTACATCATCTACCCCTGGTCCTTGATAAGGAGAAAAGCAAAATGCTATCTCGTCGACAGTCCAAGGAGGGTTAGGATATTCCGAATCAGCCCATGACCCTATGGAATGAACATCGTCATCCCTCATTTTTAATATCCTGCAAGGGAGAGACAGCAAAGGAATAGCAGATTAAGAATCGAAGTCACATTCAAAAAGACAGAAAAGAACAAAACAAAATGAAATGCAGTAAAAGAAAGAGGACAATAACATTGTGAAAACGCACTCGAGCATTTTAGGTCGAGGAATAGTCAGGCTCATCCAGTTGGATGTGCTCGACCTCTGGTTGGAAATCCTCTAAGAACGGTTTTAACCTTTGGCCATTGACCTTGAAACTTTCGTCGTTCTTAGGATTAAATAACTCGACGGCCCTATGTGGAAAGACAGATTTGACTATGAAGGGTCCTGTCCACCGAGATCAGAGTTTTCCTGGGAATAGGTGAAGGCGAGAATCGTATAATAAAACTTTCTGCCCCGGCTTGAAAGATTTACGAATAATTGTTCTATCATGGTAAGCCTTCAACCTTTCCTTGTGTAGCTTAGCATTGTCGTATGCATCTCGACATATTTCTTCCAGTTCAGCCAACTGGAGTTTTCGAAGATGACCTCCCTCTTTAATGTCAAAATTTAATGAGCGTGTCGCCTAATATGCTTTGTGCTCGATTTCGACAGGAAGGTGACATGCCTTGTCGTACACTAACCTATATGGGGACATTCCCAGATTTGTCTTAAAGGCAGTGCGGTACGCCCATAGAGCATTAGTTAGTTTATAAGCCCAGTCTTTTCTGTTGAAACTAACCGTCTTTTCAAGTATATGTTTGATTTCACGGTTAGCCAACTCCACCAGCCCGTTAGTTTGTGGGTGGTAGGTTAGAGCGATCTTATGGTTCACCCCGTATTTCTTGAGTAGTGATTCCAAAGGCTTATTACAAAAGTGCTTGCCTTGGTCACTTATTAGTGCTTTCGGGGTTCCAAAACGCGACAGAATGTGTTCCTTAAGAAAGGACATTACTGTTTTGTGGTCGTTGCATCTCGTCGGTATCGCTTTCACCCATTTTGATACATACTCCACAGCTAGGAGTATGTATTCACAGTTATTTGACTTTGGAAACGGGCCCATATATTTCAATTGTGATAATTGGAGTTAAGGGCATAGAGTTCCTTTTTGAAATTGTACCTAGCTTTTGACAGCGTTGGCATAATTTGTAGAAAGAATAGGCGTCCTTGAATACGGTGGGCCAATAAAATCCGCTATGTAGTACTTTTTATGCAGTCTTTTGGGAAGAAAAATGGCCACTACAGACTTTAGAGTGGCATGAGGCTAAAATTACGGTTATATCCTCATTAGGGACGCAACGCCTGATGACCTGATCAGCACAATACTTGAATAAGTAAGGGTCATCGAAAAAGAAATGACGTGCGAATGAGAGGAATTGTTTCCTGTCTTGATTTGACCAATGTCTAGGAGTCTCTCCCGCGGCCAAGTAATTCACTATATCTGCATACCAGGGTAAACCCAAAACTGCCATAAGTTGCTCGTCTGGGAATTCATCTTTGATTGGTATGGGTTCGGTATTGTTAGTAAATGTTAACCGAGATAAGTGGTCAGCGACCACATTCTCTACTCCCTTCTTATCCTTAATTGTGATGTCGAATTCTTGGAGCAAGAGTATCCAACGAATAAGCCTCTATTTCGCGTCCTTCTTAGATAACAGGTACTTGAGGGCCAGTGGTCTATAAAACAGATGATTGGGGACCCTATCAGATAAGACCTGAATTTGTCTAGAGCAAAAACTATTGCCAGTAGCTCTTTTTCGGTGGTCGTGTAGTTCATTTGAGCTTCATTGAGTGTTCTACTGGCATAGTATATTACGTAAGGCTTGTTATCCTTCCTCTATCCTAGGACTGCACCAATGGCATAGTCACTATCATCGCACATTAGTTCAAATGGCAAACCCCAGTCGGGTGCCTGTATCATCAGTGCGAAGGTAAGGTGTTCCTTTAGTGCGTCAAAGGATGTTTGACAGTTATCTGACCACTCGAAAGGTGCGTCTTTGACTAAGAGTTGGCACAGTGGTCAGGAGATCGCACTAAAGTTTTGGATAAAGCGACGATAAAATCCTGCGTGTCCCAAAAAAGAGCAGATGTCTTTAACTGTACGGGGGACAAGTAGGTTTGAGATAATATCAATTTTTGCTTTATCGACTTGGATACCTTTATCGAAAATAATGTGGCCGAGGACAATTCCCTTGGTCACCATGAAGTGACATTTTTCCCAGTTGAGTACTAGATGTTTGTCCTCGCATCTCGCTAACACGTTCTCAAGGTTTTCCAGTCAGTTATCGAAACTATGGCCAAACACTGAGAAATCGTCCATAAAGACCTCGAGTGTTTGTTCGACCATATCACTGAATATGCTCAACATGCACCGCTGAAAGGTAGCAGGTGCGTTGCATAATCCGAAAGGCATACGACGGTAGGCGAATGTACTGAACGAACAAGTGAAAGTAGTTTTCTCCTGATCTTCAGGAGCAATTTTGATTTAGTAATAGCCACTATATCCGTCCAAGAAGCAATAAAATTTATGACCCGCCACTCTTTCTAGCATTTGATCCATGAATGGCAATGGAAAGTGGTCTTTTCGGGTCATATTATTCAACTTTCGATAATCAATACACATCCGCCATCCAGTGGGGACGCGTGTTGGTACTAACTCGTCGTCTTTGTTTGGGATAACCGTTATACCAGCCTTTTTGGGCACCACCTGGGTTGGACTAACCCAAGGGATGTCAGAGATAGGATATATAATCCCAACGTCAAGAAGTTTTAGAACTTCCTTTTTGACGACTTCTTGCATATTGGGATTCAGACGCCTTTGCATTTGTCGCGAAGGTTTAGCATCTTCCTCCAGATATATCTTATGGGTGCAAACAGATGGGCTTATACCTTTTAGGTCGGTAATAGTCCATCCCAATGCTCCCTGATGTTGTTTGAGCATTTGAATTAACTTATCCTCTTGTTCAGAATTCAACGTGGCTGAGATTATAACAGGATAAGTCTTTTCAGTCCCCAGAAAAGCATATTTGAGCTCTTTTGGAAGCTCCTTTATTTCTAAATCAGGAAACTGAAAGTTCGAAGGCATGGCTAACTTTGTTTTTGGAGGCAAGGGTTCATATGGTGTGACCCACATGGATTCAGCTGTATCTTCCTCTTTCGTTTCCATCATAAGGTAGGCATGATTTAGGGCAGCGTCCAATGGAGTTGAATCGTTAGGTTTGTAGACTGCGTCAAATTATGACACTACTAATTCCAAAGGATCTTTATAGTCAACAAAATCGGCCTCATCTTCGATGACTGTCTCAATGTAGTTGACTTCCTCTTCGTCCTCGTATTCGTCAGGTCGAGGATTTGAAAATATCTTGACATTTAAGGCCATGTTCCCGAATACGATGGTTATGATACCACTTTTTATTTTGATTGTGGCATCTATGGTATTGAGGAATGGACGTCCAAAAATCACCAGGATTTGTGAACATGGGTTAGACACGGGTTCAGTGTCCAAAATCACAAAATCAACCGGGAAGACAAAAGTGTCTATTTGCACCAGAACGTCCTCCAATATTCCTCTAGGGTATTTGACTGACCTGTCTGCCTGTTGTAACGCAATTCAGGTGGGTATGAGTTCACCCAACCCTAGTTGTTTATAGACCGAATATGGCAGCAGGTTTACACTCGTTCCTAGATCAAGGAGTGCATTGTCTATCCTTTGATTCCCAATTCGACACGAGGCAGTTGGGGTACCAGGGTCTTTGAGTTTCGGAGGCAATTCATTTTGAATGATTGTGCTCGCTTGGCAAGCAACATAGGCATGTTTCTTTACACTTTGCCTCCTTTTGACCGTGCATAAGTCTTTTAGATACTTAGCATAGGCTGGCACTTGTTTGATTGCATCAAGGAGTGGGAGATTGATTTTAACTTGTTTAAACAACTCCAAGAACTCCTGATTCTTTGCCTCATTTTGGGGTTTCTTGAGCCTTTGAGGGTAAGGCGTGGGGAAAGGGCATTTAGGTAATTTGTCAATGATAGGCTCCTTTCCAAGCCTTCTCTCAACTTCTTCTACTTCTTTAGGAGCTTCATCTTTTTTAACCAATGGTTCGTTATTATTGAGTTGCTCCTCTTCTTGAATAGATGGTTTGTTCTTAGTCACCACTTCCTCCTCTTCATACTCCTCGAGATTAGAATGAGGCATGTCTTACCCTATGACCTTACCGCTTCTCAAAGTTGTCACGGCTTTGGCATGCTCATGGTTATTGGGGTCATTGTTGAATCCCTTAGGGTTTGGAAGTGGTTGAGCGGGAAACGTGCCACTCGAACCCTCTTGTCGTGCATCCATTCTCTCTAATGTCGCAGACATTTTACTCATCATTTGAATTAACTGTTGTGTT
Organism: Hydrangea macrophylla; assembly: GCA_033977485.1. Classification (NCBI taxonomy): domain Eukaryota; kingdom Viridiplantae; phylum Streptophyta; class Magnoliopsida; order Cornales; family Hydrangeaceae; genus Hydrangea; species Hydrangea macrophylla. Next base: position 51,282,859 of record CM066998.1, on the reverse strand, counting down.
AAATTCGCGTTAGAGAGTGGATCTTCCTCTTGCACCTTTTTGTGAGATGGCACGTAAACATTTGGCTGTTGATTATTAGAGGGTTGAGCATTGTTGTAGTTATTTGATCTATTTTGATTGAACGGCTGGGACTGCCTATTGTATTGCCCTTGATATTGATTATTGTTATTGTAGGGCTGTTGTTGTTGATATTGGTTTTGTGTCCCAGCATCGTTTTTCCAATCAAAACTGGGGTGATTCCATCGATTGTTATTATTTTGCGAGTTATGATTGTTGTAGGAATTCCCCGCCCCCTATACCCTTGCATGGCATTCATTTCCATGGGGGGTTGTTCTTGAAAGTACGGCACATTGGGACAGTATTGATTGGTGTGTCCCAGCATGTTGCATGTGCCGCATGGTTCTTCAGGTAAAACCTGCCTAGAACTCTCTCCTTTCATTCCCAACTCGTCTACTTTCTTAACTAGTTGTTCAAATTTGTTCAACAGATGATCCTCACTTTTCAATTGATATAGACTTTTTTCCTCTACACAGGATATCTGTGAGTGTGAGACATCATCTAAATTAGACCATTCATGGGCATGTTCAGCTAGCCACTCAAAATGAGCTTCAGCTTCTTCAGTGTTTTTGCGAAGAAATGGCCCTGAACTCATGGTCTCGACCAACTTGTTAGTTTTACCGTTTAACCATTCATAAAAGTAGTTTATGGTTCGCCAATTCTCATACCCGTGGTGTGGACATGATAGGAACAAATCCTTGAAGCGTTCCTAGGTCTGGGTGAAGGTTTCATTGCTCTTTTATTTGTAAGAGTTTATTTTTCGTTTAAGCTCGGTGGTCATGCGAGGTGGAAAGAATTTCTTTAAGAATGCAGTGTTCATCGCATGCCATGTATAGATTAAATTTGGCTTTAAGGTGAGCAGCCATGCCTTTTCTTTATCCTTCAGGGTGAAGGGGAATAGCATTAGACGTGTCACATCTACAGGGCAATTTTGTGAAAATGTTTTGCAAACATCTTCGAAGTCCTTGACATGTAGATACGCTTTCTCGCTTTCCATTCCATGGAAGGTAGGAAGGAGTTGAATCATTCCATTACGAAATTGAAATTCGCCTGCATGGGGTGGAATGAGAATGCAAGAGGGCGTAGGCGCGTGTTCGGGTGTCATGAGATCGCACAAAGGAAGAAGCGAATCGTCAATTGGAACGATGACATTTTCACCATTTTCACTTTGATTATCGGCCATTGAATCGGTGGGTGTGATTACGGGGTTTATAGAACTAGAAGAGTCAGATGAATAGAGCGGATTTCCGTAAATTCCTTCGATGGAATTATCGGACATAAAGGGAAAAGTCCTAAGTAGTTTTTAATCTAAAGAACTAAAACAAAAAGGAAAACAGAAAGAGATAAGGATAGATTGAGGTAATCTAAGCGTTAGCTCGTCGTCTTCCCCGACAACGGCGCCAAAAACTTGACACGCGAATTTTTCTGTGTGCACTTGTGTGCTATACCCAAGTGTAGGTAATCGTGTAAGTAGTAATCCGTTAACACTAGGTCGATCCCACAGGGAAGGTGTTAAACTAAATACCTAGATTAATCTCTAAAAAGGAAATAAAAATCAATATTTTAAAAAGGTGTAGAACACAAAGTTCCACAGTTTATCAACTACTAAAGACAAAGCAATTAAACTAAATTAAACTAATGACTAACTAACAAATTAAAGCGATATTTTAAAATATGTTTTTCTTAATAGAAGGAAATGTTGGGATTACACAAATCCACCGCGACCTAGCCATCTACCATGCAATTACGTTGAAGATCAATGGAGTACATCCTCTACAGTATTCCGTATTTCTCTTAGAATAAAGAATGCATAGTCCTTTCATGACCGGGACTATGTAATCACGATTAAGTTTGAAACACATAAAAGCGGTTTGGATCAATAGTTAAGACTCGCACCTACAATGGTGTTAGCATTGAGGGTTGTTTGCAAAAAATATTGAAGAAAAATGCCTTAAGGCGTTAAGTTTAAAGACTGCTTCGACAAACTGAGCGTCTGGGGACAGTTTGATAACAAATCAATAAAGCAGAAAGTCTAGGAATACTGCATAGAATGTTCTCAAGAATCAGAGGGTTCGATCGATCGACGTGCTTTTGATCGATCGAACATCTTCATCTCTCGATCGATCGAAATGTCTTCGATCAATTGACAATGTCTCTGGTCCAATCGATCGAACTAACTTCGATCGATCAAACACAGGAATTATTATGCTGCCTGGCAGAGGCTTAAGATCACGGTTTCATCGTGATCTCCCAACCTGAGGACTATTTAGACATAGTCTGGAGTATCACAGAGTCATTTTTAATATAAAGATTCATTAAATTCTTGTTTGTTTGTGTTTTAATCATGAAAACTATGAAAACTAATGGTGTAAACGTATCTAACATGCAAAACTACGTGTTTAACAAATTGAACTATAATAAACTACTAGCAGAATATAAATAAAGCAATACGAAGTAACCTGGAAAGACGAACTTGTACTAAACTATGAAAACTCAAGCCCAACAATACCAATCTTTAATGAAACCTACAAAAACAAGAAGAAAACTCTCTTCTCTCTCTATAAAACTAATAAAAGTAAAAATGGGCGTAATTTCGGATGTATACAATACGACTATATATACATAAACCTAATGCTTAGGGTTAAAAATCCGTTTCTACTGCGTTCGCGTAAAATCTGATAAAAGCCATGTTCGATCGATCGAACATCTCTCGATCGATTGAACTTTTGGGATCTTCGATCGCTTGAACTGCATTCGATCAATCGAAACCTCGATCGCTCGAGACGTCTTCGATCGCTCGAAACCTCATTTTTATGATTGAGTTGTCTTCATTGAAATCAAGCACTTCCTTTTATCATTTTTGTCCAATTCGTCACACAGCAATAGTAATCTGCACAAATGACCCCTAAAATAATACCACTTATCATAGTTTAATCATATTGTATAAAAACTGGTATTGCAATTCAAATCGCAGATAAACAAAGGAATTGTAGACTAATTTAGTGTATTTTTTTCTTTTAGCGCGGCTGTATTTTGCAAATACCCCCGCTTGTCATAAAGCGTCAAGTGGAGTTGACGATCCACCACTCGGGGGGCAAGACAATTTCATGTCTATGGATAACTTTTTAAGCAACAAATGGATAGAAGAACCGAGTAGCAAATCGGATTCACCGCTCGAGAACACCAACCAAGTGGTGATTATTGATTCATGTGAGCGCCTTGAAGTAGTGCTCAATGAAACAATTCGTATTCAAAAAGAGTTTGCTCTCTACCTTGAAGAAACACAGACAACCATGATAGCGGCCACGAAAACAATTTTTCAAGAGGCCGCGAAAAAATTTAAACGGCCAAAAATGGCCGATGATGCCTCTACAAATCAAGAGATTGGTCTCCTTGACCATCTTGGTTCTACGCCGTCTAACCCACTCGGGGGACAAGGCGGCGAAAAAATGATTATTAGTGATAAGTCGATAATATGTACTTCGGCTAATGCTCCTCACGCTAGTATTGGTGACGACGAGAAGGCGGTTGGGGGAATTTCAATTCGGCCCCCAAATTTATTAAATATGAACAACCCCCATGGAGAAAAATGATGGCCGAGGAGTTGTTCAAATGTTTTGGCATAATTGCCAAAAATTATTTACACATGAAGCCGATAAGTAATTTGACTTTTACAAATCTAAATCCTCATTGGATTTGTAGAACCCATCAAAAGGGGATTTAGTTTGGCGGATTTTCCTACAACAATATTATTATGAAAAATAAAAAATAAAAAAAAATTATTGACCAAATTAAGCACTAATTTTGGTCTTGAATTAATCGGGCTAACAAGCTGATGTATTGCGGATAGTAATTTTGAGACCGATACTTTGGTCTTCATTTAGAGGCTGACCATGCATTGTTTAATGGTCAGAAGTTGGCAACTTGTATATTCCAAGAAATTCGGTCATAATGCTCCATTGTCAAAATAGTGAGACCGATGAAAGAGTAAACCAGTGGGACCGAAGTAGGTATGATTGGCATAACCATGAGTTTAGAAAGATCATTGTGCACATGGTCAATTTAGTGCAAGATCGATGATGTGCATTTCTCTTCACGCATGTTCATAATGCCCAAGTCTAAGTAACAAAACAAGACTGGATGTCTGGAACAAGTGGATGCCCATGAAGTACACAGCCATGTCATCATTACCCTTTTCCAAAGCTTTTAGATGTGCTCAGTGAGAAATAGCTCAAGCACAGAACAGAAAATCGGTCTACCGTGCTTTTTGAGGCCGATGTCACCTATTGTGTGACTTGGAAAAATATTGGTTCTGGCCCACCACTGTCAGATGACTGCACGTGTACAGTCACATAAATCGGCCTAAACAAAAATCGGTCACTACTTTACATTTTGGAAAATTGCAGCCTCACTTGATGCCCGATGCAGTACAAGACTGGAACTTTAATATTCACAATGCTACAAGTTGGTTCATCGGTCTGCGCAAGGCCGATATTATCAGTCTGATTTTGTGAAGTTTTGGTGTTGGCCCACATTTCAGTCAACAGGGTACATATGGCCACATAAATCGGTCTATGAGGCCGATAATTACCACAAAAAAAAATCGGTCAATTGTATACATGGTTCTTCAAAAATTACATTTCATTTCATTTTCAAAGAACCAGGGGGGCAATGTTTACACCCTAATATAAAATATATATTTTTTATATTATGACCAGTTATGTGTTATACAAGTGGCAAATTAAACACACACTAGTGGGGGAGTTTTGCTAGTGGGTAGTGGTTAATGGATTTGGAAGTGGCCAACTTAGTGGGTGGTGGCTAACAAGTAGTGGAGAAGTTGCAATAGTGGGAGATCATGGATGGGGAAGTTACTTTCAGCACCTATATATACACATTGCCAAACAACATGCAAGCCGCTCACACACAGCCCCCGGGCCTACACCAATTGAGCACCTAGTGCTCTTTGTTCACTGTCTTCTTTTGTTTTCAATTCTCAATGTGCTTGATATTCTAGTTCATTTGCTTTTCTAAGTCATTGAATTTTTGTAATTTTGTAAGCACTCCAGCCACTGTTTTTCTTCTCCATCTTTTGTAATATGCTTTTCGTCAATAGCAATCTTTTTCATTTTATTGTCTAATTTTCATTCATGCAATTGTTTTCATCACTCAACCAAATTACTCGCTTCAGAGTGGTTGGACCTCAAGGGAAGGGTCATCCCTACTTCCCAACATCGCCCGATCCATCTCAAACAACTCTTAGGGATAGTTTTGGTTACACGTTTGGGTCTTCGTACAAAGCCCCTAGCAGGCCCGGTCATGTCACCAAATTAAATTTTAGCCAAAACAATTTGGCACACCCGGTGGGACAGCCGAGTGATGTTTCTTGTAGCATGGTTATACTTCTACGACAGTCAAATTCATCTACGAGAAGAGGCAATTGACCAACTTCTAGACGATATTTATCGTCTTGACTATGAGAAATACAACATTTGCAACGATTTATTGCAATGTATGCGTTTGCAGCCTTGGAATAAAGAGGAACTTAATCGGCATTTTGATTCTGAGAATTGCCGATTTAACGATAAAATCGGTTATGTTGGAAGTGAGATTGACCGTCTTGAAGCCGAAAGAGAGTTCTTTTACAAAGAATGGCATATTGTTAAAACGTCACGTGAAGTTCCAGATCCACCACCCGGGGGTCAATGTAATTTCATGTCTATGGATGATTTTTTAAGCAATAAATGGCTTGAGGAACCGAGTAGTAAATCGGATTCACCGCTCGAGAAAAACAACCAATCGGTGATTATTGATTCATGCGAGCTTCTTGAAAATGTGTTCAATGAAACAATACGTATGCGGAAAGAGTATGCTCTCCAACTTGAAAAACACGGACAACCATGATAGAGGCCATGAAAACAATTTTTCAAGAGGCCGCGAAAAAATTTAAACTGCCAAAAGTAGCCGATGACGCTTCCACAAATCCAGAAATCAGTTTTGGTTCTACGTCGTCTAACCCACTTGGGGGGCAAGGCGACGACGAAATGATTGTTAGTGATAAGCCGATAATTTTTATTTCGGCTAATGCTCGTCCCCCTAGTGTTGGTGACAGCGAGAAGGTGGTTGGGGGGCAAATTTCACATAGGCCGAGTGATTTTATCTCGGCCCCCAAGTTTATTAATTTTGAACAACCCCCTTTGAGGAAGGTTAGCACCAAGGAGTTGTTCAATTTTTTTGGCATTATCATAATTGTCAAAAATGATTTACATAAGAAGCCAAACAATAATTTGGCTTTTGCAAATTTAAATCCTCATTGGGTTTGTGGAACCCATCAAAAATGGGATTTAGTTTGGTGGATTTTTCTACAAGATTTTTATTATAAAAAAAAATTTAATTATTGACCGAAGTCAAATTCCACTCTCGGTCTTGTATTAATCGGACTGTGAAAGGCCAATTTATAAGTTGGTGTGCTCGAAAGGGCGGGCCTGAGGAATTCAGACAGAAGAAAAAGATAAATTTGACCGATTGGGTTTAGAGCTCCATTGTTTATAATTTCGGTCTAAGTCATGGCGGGATCCACGATTTGAATCACTCTTTGCTGCCTCACATAGCCAACCCTATGTGATATCATTTCAGTGGTGTACAGAGGTACACAGTCAGCCACTAAAGAAATCTACGGTCTGTGCTTTGGAAGTAAATCACGGTCTCAAATTTATCAGGTTCATAGACTGATGTAAAAATAAAAAAGGACCATTAGAGGCTTTGGCCTGCCAATTTGATTGAGTGTAGTGGTTGGAAAACAAGTACATTTACTAATTATGGGGCCCATATTTTCAATTATGTTCTACATGGATAGCATTTGACCACAAAGAGGTCTATCTAATTAAGACTGATTTTGAAGAAGGAACAAGATCAGTCTTATGAAAAAAATAAAATTATCGGTCTTCTTTACTTTTTGGAAAAATTACGACCTATGCCTTGAGGCTCGATGCAATGATGCTGCAAGTGGGTTCATTGGTCTGCACAAGGCCGATATTTCTAGTTTGACTTTCAGAAGCATTGGGGATGGCCTACATTCTAGTCAAAATCGGTCTATGAGGCCGATAATGACCACAACAAACTGTCCATTTGTGTATACATGGTTCTTTAAAAATTACATTTCATTTCATTTTCAAAGAACCAGGGGGGCATTGTTTACACCCTAAATATGAAATTATTTTTGTATATGACCGGTTGTGTGTTTTACAAGTGGCAAATTAACCACACTAATGGGGAAGTTACCAACTTAGTGGATGGTGGCTAACAAGTAGTGGAGAAGTTGCAATAGTGGGGAGATCATGGATGGAGAAGTTACTTTCAGCACCTATATATACACAATGCCATGCAACAAGCAAATTGCTCACACACAGCCACACAGCCCCCTGTGGCTTAAAGCAGTAGCCACTGTATTTAGTTGCACTGTTTAGTCCTACATGCAGTTTGTTCAATGAATATATGTTCCAAAAGCTTTTGGTTCTTTTTCATTACTTGTTTGATTTGATTCAATGTGCTTCACCCATTTCATCTCTCCAATCAAATTGCTTGCATCAGAGTAATAGAACCTCAAGGGAAGGGTCATCCCTACTTCCCAACAATCGCCTGATCCCTCTCAAACTACATCTAGGGATCGTTTTGGTTACACGTTTGGGTCTTCGTACAAAGCCCCTGGCACGCCCGGTCACGTCACATAATTTAATTTTTAGCCAAAACAAATTGGTATCAGAGCCTCACTCAAAACGAATCTAGTAATATGTTTAAGTAGTCTAGATGTGATTGCATATGTAGTTTTAGTTGTTTTATAAAACTGTAATCACATAAACGTGTTTTTATGATCGTTTTGGCTATAAAATTAGATCTGTAAGATTCTAGATCAAAAGGTGCCAATCGATTGCCTTCTGTTGGCAATCGATGGGTGTCCAGGCAATCGATTGGAACTTCATTCAATCGATTACCATAGATCTAGATATGCCAATCGATTGCTGTTTAGCACAATCGATTGGCATTGATCTGGGGATACAATTGATTGGAGGTTTGATCCAATCGATTGCCACTATTTTTATGTAGAATATGTTCTCTAAAAATTTTATAAGTCCAATAAAGTTTTATAAATAGTTTCTAAAAATCTTAAAAGTTTTCTTCACTGTCTTTATCCAAATCGATTGGTAATTATAACCAATCGATTGGTATGGTGTTTGACAGTTTGGATTAGGAAAGAGAGAGAATATATATATATACTTATACACATATATATACACCATCATATACATAGACATATATACACACACTACTAGAGAAAGAAGAAGAAAGAAAAAGCAGAAGAGAGAAAGAAAGAAAGAGAAGACAGAGAGGAGAGAATAGGATAGATAGAAGAGGAAGAAGAGGAAAGAGGAGAGAAAAAGAGAAGCTTGAGCTCTATAGCCCACCCACACAAGCACACACTTCAAGGTGAGTGTCCATACTCACTTGGTAGCTTAAATATGTTGTTTATATGTTCATTAGTAAGAAAGAATGAAGCTTAGACGTATATATATATATATATATTTCAGTTCGTGTTTTACAGTTCCTGGGGAAGAAGATGACTTCCCAATCGATTGGACCTTCTATCCAATCGATTGACATCTGATCCCAATTGATTGTTAATTATCCCAATTGATTTCCAAGTTTGGTATCCTAATCGATTGGACTTTTATCCAATCGATTGCCATTAGATACCAATCGATCTCCATATTTTCTAATCAATTTCCAACCCAATTATCCCAATCGATTGCACTCTTAACCCAATTGATTGATTCTATTTATTGAATAATTCAGTTGTTGTAAGATGTTGAGCTGTTATGTTGATATACGCTATACGTGGACTGTTAGTGTGATATTGAATAATACACACGTTTGAATAATGAATCCCTATAGATATCCCAATTTTGACCAACCGTCAAATTCAGAAGATGATTTGTCACACCCGTTCCATAATTTCATAATTTTTATCATACATAAATGGAATTTGTGACCTTATCAATGTAGTTGATAATGGTGGATTGAGGTTGACTGTGAGTCAACGATAAGGTGTCAGTGAGGACACGGGAACATGGTATTTCTTGTTGCATTGGCATCGTTAAATGACATTTATGTGATCAAAATGTTATTTGACTTTTCTGATAATTATGAATAGTGAATTTACCTGTGTAGAGTAAATTCTGGTAATTTTGATGCTTTTAGATATCAGTTTGAGAACTATGGTGAGAACGTGAGCGACGCGTTATATAAAAGGTAGGTTGTGTAGAGATTCTACAAAATTTAGTTTTTGAACGTAATTTTGGACCCAAACGAGGCTTAGTTGAAAACTTCTGAAATTTATAATTTTCACTCGTAAAGGCCTAAAATGGACGTGTGCGACGTTTCAAGAATTACCTAGAAGTTTTGAGAACTTGTGGGGAGGTAAACGTAATTCCCGAGAGTTATGCCTATAAATAGTGGTGGATGAGATTTTCATTTCTATCCAAACTCCAAAATATCTAGAGAGAGGAGAGAGAAAGGAGATTTGTTTCCTACGGGCTTTGCGACGACAAACGGCGACCGTTCGTCCGTTAGTTTTCAACCGAATTCTAGATTTGAACTCCTCAAGGTAAAAGCTTCACTTTGATACCTCTTAGGCCTCGTTTGACAAAATTTTTCTGAAAAGTTAATTTTAAGAATTTGGGAAAAACATGTCTATACTTGTAGGAATCGCTTGAGATCGGAGATCCGACATTTATTTGGTCTCCTAGTACTTCTCCTAAAGTTTGAGAAATATAGCTCGAGGTATGAATTCCGAACCTATGAAATATAGTCAATTTTGGATGTTTTAGATATTTTGTATGAATTGTGATCCGGGCAAAATTCATATGTTAAAGTAGGCCCGTTAATTTCAGCGAGTACGTAATTGAGAGGTTGTCACAAATTTTTAATCATAGAGTTTATCCTTAATTTAACATTTTGAATTATATAAGCTCCATTTTGGTTTGTTTAAAAAAATAATTATAACAACAAATTAATACACTTATGGTTGTTTGGCTTAAAGAATGTTTTGCTTTTCGACTTTAAGGGCTTTTCATTTAAGAATTGTATTGGGAAGTGCTGAAGGCATGTAGAGTTGGTTATGCCCAAAGGCACGCATGGTTAGAATTGTTTGGCGATAGAATCACCTTTACTTAAAATGTGATTACATAGTTTTTCATTAAAAGTTGCTCTAAACGGTCCAACTGTTGCACCACAGTGGATCTAGATTTAGCTCACATGGATAGAACTTATAGCATTTCAAATTACATTTTGTTTTCACCAATAGATGTTATAAGATGAATGGCTTATGATGCACTTACAATAGGCCAGAGATTGGTTTTTGAATTGTTACTCAAATCTTTTTATTTAATTTTTTTTTTGCAGGAAGACAAGGAGAGGCTTGAGAAGCAACCTCATGATGTAGTAGTGAGGGTTGAGATATTGGAGTGCAGTAGACAAAAACTTCTATTGGAGGTTGAGATGCTTTTTGAAGAAAATTGCTCAAGGTAGTATTTTTTTTTTAAAGATAACGAAAGCATGTATTATTTGGTATTATATAGTGTTTTTCCCTTTTGCTAACCAGCAAAACAAACAGAACTTTAGGAGGAGAAGTTCCTTTGCTTTTCTCTTTTTTTTTTTCCTCCTCTAGGGGGGTTTTGAACTTTTGATGTCCTGCATTTAGTTAATAACCCTTTGTTGTATAAAAGACGTACAAAGAAGTTCTCAAACGGCTTTGCTTTCTGAATTGATAGATCTTATTGCATATAACTAAATCAGCCACTGGAATGATGAAAGAGAAATAACTAAGAAGGTTACTTTGAGGATTCTATGGACAACATTAGCCCCCACATTAGTGGTGAATTGAGGCTTAGATTGGAGCTAAAACAATTTTTATGAATATTGGACATCTATTAGATTGTTCTTAGAATAATTTAGTTGTTGCTTGAGGGTAGAAGAATATTTAACTTACAGGGCTAGAAGAACATCAGTTGTTCCTATAGTCTGAGCTAATTTCCCTTAAGAGTTTCAAAAGCAATTACTTCTTTTAAAGCCTGGGCTAATTTTCCCACCTTAAAGGTTTTGAATCACTAATGTCTAAGTATCTTACAAGCTAATATATTTCATTTACAAGAGATGTAGTTAAATTAAATTATGGGAAACTTGGTTTATGTCCTTCCTAATTGCCCACAGTTTGGTTCCTTGGCCCACGTTAGATGTCCATGTTTTAAAAACACCATTTATTACATACACTAATCGATTTAGCCTTGGAATGTTTCAAAGCTAAGAAGAATCTAATGAGATTCTTTGGGTGTATTAGTTATATTGTTGGTTTGAATATGACAGGAGCCAATTTGTGCAAAAAAACAAGAAGTTAGTTCTTTCTAGCACTGTACCCATGCTTTTGATTCCTATAGTATAAATCATTACTGCACTAAAGATGAATCTTTTATTAATTTTCTGCAATTTGAGTTCATCACCGCCAAATCTTTACTTCGCTAAAGATGAATCTTTTACTAATTTTCTGTTATTTGTGTTCATCACCGCCAATTTTCTATAATTTTCAAGTCGAATGTGTGTATTGTGTCTATGTGTCTGTGTTCTCCTCCTTAGAGTACACGACAGTAAAATGGACACAATTCCCAAGCAACTTGAAAGTTGTTTGATTAGTAATTCTTCCCAATGGTCTTAATTCTTTGCTACTATAAGATCTGCTCATTTTTTAACTACCGATTGCTCTATATTCCCTCTATGCTTATATTTTTCTGTCTTTTGCATTGCAGGTTGGTAGTGGCATGGCTTTGTTGTCATTTAAAGCTGCTGTGGTTCCTAACGACAAAGCACAACCTTATGGTCGCTTTTGATTTGTACCTACACGCTATTTATTTAGTCATAGTAGTTTGCGTTTGCACCTAACTTGACTCGCACTTGAGACTGCTTTTCTTAGTATCCATACAGTCCTTTCATCTTTCATGGACAGTGCATTCATCTTTCTGAATTGAATGAAATTTCACTTTGTTTGGTCTGAGACTATTTGTAGCTTTGCTTATTTGGATTTTTAGATTTTTACTTATGTGAGAAAATTGATTTTTTTTTCCCAGGAAAACAGTCTGAAAAAGTTTAAAGTTTTGCCGAAATGGGAGCCCTACAAATTTTAACTATTTCACCTCAGTGATCTTAAGTGTTCTCAAAAATCAAATGAGGAAAAAAAAAAACCAAAAGTGAGAACCCAAACGAATTTGTCCAAAACGTTTTTGAGTTTTACTAAATGGGAGCCCTAATATTTGAGATGTTTCTTGGCAGTTGGCAACGAAATTCTTAGCAGGTTTTTCTGCATTGCTGATCATGCAAATGGATTCTACTTGGTTGATTAGGCAATAGCAGTGTAAATAAGATGAAGCCGTCAAACAATAGCAAAAGGTTATTTAGGTTGCTTTTTAATTGGTTCTTCTTCACATCAAGTGGTGAATGTTCAAATCTCCCTCCCCCATGTATCAAATAATAATAATAATAATAACAACAACAACAACTCGACTTTTAATTCATCTCCCTGATTTCTACTTGGTTAAGGTTATACCAGGCAGTCGTCGCGGTTGAACCACCGCTGAAGCCATAGCCATTTTTTGATCCGTGCCCACGGGCACGGGCAATTACTAGTATATAGATAGATATAGCCCAAATGGGTTGCTGTGCCAGCACTAGTAATAAAGCTCTTCCATCTTCGGACACCATTAGATCAAGCAGAGCTCGATAACCTCTGCCGTCATTCGAAGAAGAGACTGTCAAGGAATTCTCTCCGAAATGCCGATTTCGAAGATCGAGGAGGAAGCCAAGACAATTTATAGCTTCAGCAACAATGGTGAAGTCCGGCGGACGGTGGATAGTTCTCCGGCCAGATTCATAGATCGCTCATTTTCCGGCAATTTCCCGGATCGAGTAGTGGGAAAGTCGCTGGTGAGGAGGTCCGAACCATCCCCGGGTCGGGTTAGGATGGCACTGGGTAGAGAAAGGTGGAACACCGGAGACAGTTATAGTCGGAGATCGAGATCGCCGGCAACTCGAACGGACGACGGACAAATGTCAGGTTCGGGTCAGAGAATGTATACCGGGAGAGCAAGGGTTTCTTTGGGTGGGTTAGATCTGAAGTGTCTAAGAGGTCAAGAAGTGTGGAGGAGAGAGATAATAAGGAGGTTAATAATAAGAGAAATGCTACACTCACTCCTCCAACCACACTCTCAATCACACCCCTACTTTAAATGCATGTAATAATAAATGGCAACCGACAGGGACAACGAATGAATCATTGGAAAACCCACTTGTGTCCTTAGAATGTTTCATCTTTCTATAGGGTAATTACATGGTTAAAACGGTAATTTTGGGACCAAGTTGTGCAAAGTTATGGTTCCAAAGGTCATTTTTTGTCATCATATTTGGGAAAGAACGAAGGACACGGACATTCCGACACGATACGGACACGTTGACACGATTTTACATTGACACTGCAGGAAGAGTGTCAGTAAAGTGTTGTGTTCTTGTGTCGGATACGATACGATATGACACGCGACACGTTACCTTCTTAAAAAAATCAGTGCTTCCTAGGATCAAATCTTTTCGGGTACTTCTCGTATTCTGATATTACCTTTCTAATATTGTCTTTTTGGTATGTAATCAGTCAAAATTGTATTCAATGAACCTCTGTTTTGCATTTCTTAACATAGAATTATCAAGGCATATATATATACATATATGATTATGGGATATAAAATTTGAAAAGCACAATATTTATTACTCTTTAATAAAGTGGTTAAGAGTGAGTACAATTTTGGATCGGTAAGTGATGACACACATCAAGGGTCTTAAGTGTCATAGTCAGCAAAATCATTCCTCCTATATCAAATTTAAGATAAGAAGGTGGTGAGCAAAGGAACAATTGCTTTGTCCAAAATTGTTCTCACTCTCCCCTAAAACAACTTCAACAAATTTGAAGAGTAAGAAGGTGACCTTTGATTTGCTTCATATACTTTTTTTTATAGCAATTTTGCTTCTTACACTTGGAGAAAAATAGAAATTTGTTTTTTTTTTTTTTTTTTTCATTTAGGCCTTGTTTGGTTTATAGATTTCATGAGGAAAAGTGGAACTAGAGTTTTATCTTATTTTCCTTTCCCTTATAATTTCCCTCACGAAATCCATGAACCAATCAAAGCCTTAGTGTAGTAGTCTCGTATGAGGAGGACATAAGTGTCTGGCTCGGGGGGTGTTGCAGTGGTTTGAATCCTGAAAATGAGCGTGACACAAAGTGCCTTTATACCAACTAGGCTAGACCGTTCTCCACTGAAGAGTTTGTTGGATTGAGTTAGAAATTGTATATATTTGATATGGCTCTTCCAACTTTCTTAAGTATAGAAATATGAGAGTCTTCTTAGAGTCCGTTTTGGGTTAGTTGAAATATTAATGTTTGGGTTAACTAAAAAATAGAAATAACGTGATGAATTGTGGATTTCGAGGAAAGAAAAAAAGAAGAAGATATTGTTTTGTAAAATGGAAGTGTTTGGGTTAGCTGAAGATTTCAGTACTTAAATAAACTAACTAAAAAATTAAGCTAAAAATCAGTTGAAAAAAAGTTGTTAATATTTCATCACTTAAAATTTCAGTACTTTACATTTCAGCACTTAATATTTTAGCTAACCCAAATCGACTCTAAGTGCTTAAATAGTAAGCTATTAGGTGTTTGGAGTAGCTGAAATATTCATTACTTAAAAAACAAGAGTGTTTGCCAAACAAGCTGAAAAAAGTGATTGTTTCTATAAAATGACAAAAAGGGGCAAGATGTAAATATTATTCAACTCTTTTGTTTTCATCTATTTTTATCTTTTAACAACTTAAAAGTGAAATTGAGTGATTATTTGAAAAACAAGCTACTTTTTTTAGCTCAAAATTTTAGCTGATTTTTAGTTTAATTTTTTAGCTAGTTTGTTTAAGTACTGAAATCTTAAGCTAACCCAAACAGTACTTCTATTTTACAAAATAAAAACCTTTTTATTTTTTTTTTTGAAGTCCACAATTTATCATTTAATTTCTATTTTTCAAGTTAACCCAAATAGGCTGTTAATAGATAAAGCTTAAGAGCATGAAACATGAGAACAACAATTATTAAAGTGAAGGTGAGGAAACAAGATGGAGCAAGTTTTATGTATACTACTACTGGAAAATCTCCCTAATCTGTTCGAAAATGACAGCTTATGTGTCACGCCCCAGAGTAGCCAAAAATAGGGAAAATTTAAAATTTTCTTTTTGGACCCATAGAGAATGACGAGTTACAAAGCCGTCCTGTCCTCTAACACTATAAACAACATAAAAGTAAAGGGGAGAAAACTAATTGTAACTTAAACTTCAATCTGAACAATTACAAATCACAGGTCCCATTACTAATACAACAACTATTCTGAATACACAATGCTGTCGGCTATCCTTGGTCTTCAGTTTAGCTTTACACTTCCAGTGTTCCTTAGCATCTTATTCTCAAGACTGAATTGTCCTCTAACCAACCTGCAAGGAAATCTGAACATTGGATTGTCCAGGCGTAATATGCCGTCAGCTTTGCAACAAAGCTGAGTGGGCGTTCATAACCATATTCACCACTAATATACATACACTAACCACTCATCTCACGTAATTACTCTGCATCTTAGGATGCGGTTAGTCCATTATCGATTGACGTCACTCACACGGATATAGCAAAGGTATCGAGTAACATATGATGCAATTAATAAACATCTACCGTTAACTAAATAACAGGATCAATATAATTCATAACATGTTTGTCTGCTTCTTGTAATCATAACAACATATTCGTACTAATCAATTTCTCATTTCCATTATGCTCGTGCATGTAAATGTGTACTCAATGAACCCAAACCCAAACTCTGGAATATGAAATCCCATAACCAATGCAACTCAATAACATCGGGTTATAAAACCCACAGTGACAACTTACTATGAACTTGCTTTCACAATACAAACCACGCTTCCACTGCGAACTCTGATACTTGTTTCATACTTAACATCGCCGCCTTACGGCCTTATAGTAACATCGTCGCCTTACGGCCTTATAGTAACATCGTCGCCTTACGGCCTCATAATCCAAATAGCACGATGGTGGAATTGGCTCGATCGTCTATACCTTCGCTGGGGAATCACCACCTAACGAGTTGCACGTCAGAATACTAACTGCGAAACGGCAAGCATGGCGGCAAGCCCACACACCATGTGTACTATCACGGTAATCCCACTGCAGAGGACGATACATTAGTAACTGACTAGCGCATGATATACAGCACGACGGCAACCCATACAACGTGTGTACTATCTTCGGCAACCCACTCGGACGACTAGTACATTAGAGCACTAACTGCTAAGCAGTACGATGGTAAACCCAGACGCATGTACCATCTCCGGCATTTACACGGACGACTGGCACAATAGCAGCTCTAACTGTTCTCTTACTATTACAATCACAATCACAATCACAATATTCTGTGTCTCAATCATATTGTCCCATTATCACGTATCTTTATCAACTCGTAAGGTTTCCAAATCATAACAACTCCTGACTCATGATACAAGAATATCAATCATATCAACTCACACTTCCCAAGACTCCCAATTACTTCAACTCACAACCTCACTTGGCCGGAGTCACTGACTGACATTGACTGCGTGTACTGACACCATGATGTGACATTTAGTTACATGATTATCGATGACACAATTACATTAGGCAAGACATATAGATAAAACTTCTTTTAACATGCTCTTTATTCTCATTTGCGCATTTGGGCATGGTTATCAAATCAATAATAACAACGTGCTCATATAATCAACATTGGTATATAAAACATTCAAGCTAACGTTCCATAATCAATTGTCCATCACAGCATACACATGGCTTAAACATTCCTTCACATATAGTTTTTTTTCTTTTACTCCTTACACATATGTCATAGTAGCATTTAACATACTTGTCTCATAGCAATCGACTTCATAACATAATTTACATATACGTTAAGGTACATCAATGTACAGTCATAGCATAACAATCATAAAAACAACTTATATATATCGCATACAAATACTCTAGCAGTCATTATGTATATTGAGAGTGAGGTTAGAAACACTCACCTGGATGCCTTCTCAAGCTTATGACTCTCCAAATAGCGGATAAGTCACAGTCCTACAACGTATAATAGAATAACGGTGATGAAGCGTGTGTGTAAATGATAAGGACATAATGGTAATTTTACCAAATGAGGATATACACCTCAAGGTAGTGATCTACGTGTCATTCTAAGTCCAACGCCATTGACTAGACTCAAATCGGAGTTCGTCATATAAAAGGCTGAATTTTCAATACCTGTGTAGGCCCTACAGGTAAGCTGTATTTTTTTAGCGTGTCGAAAGGTCACCAAACTTTAAGGGGATGATTTAAATATTATTCTAAGAATCTGGAAACTGACCGCGTATTTTTCTGAGCTACGGTTTATTTACTACGAATTATTGAAGTACCATTTATATAATTATAGTCCTTGGAGTCCCATAATTATAAAATACAATTTAGAAGGACGAGATGTCCTTAGAAATAATTTTATTGAATACCAGACCTTAAAATAGGCTAGTTGTATTTTTCTCATAATTTTCGGGATTCGTTTGGTATTTAAAATAATTAAAGGGCGTACAAACGAGTCCTTATTAAATAAATAAAATAATCAAATTTGGGTTTTATAATAATCAATTTATAAAACAAGGTCATTAGACCTTAGAATAATTAATCTAACTTCTTCCATATTTTAAAAGTAGTCATTAGGTATTTAATACCTAGTTATTATACTTTAAACTTATTCTTACTATTAATTTAAATTAAATAAGTATGTTAGTTAGTTAATAAAATATACTTTCAGAATATAATTTAATATATCAAAATTATAAAACTAATTAATAATACTATCAAGCTATTTTTAAACATATAACAATTACTAGTATTTATTTACTGTAATTAAACTACATTTATCATTTATTTAAAACTAAATAAACAACAAGTATAATATATAATTTTTACAATATATAAAATTTCAGAATATACCACACTGATCAATAATAATATTTTAGGATTATAAAAACAATAATTTAGACAATATGAATATAAGTCAAATGGATAAACAATAAAATCAATTAATAAACTAAAACCTAAGGCCCTGTTTGGCTAGCCACGAAGATACCCCAAATAAGTTCGGTCAATAAGCTGCCTCTCCAAACAGCCCCTCCCAAGTCCACGTCATCATCCTCCCCAAAAGTTGGTCGTGGATATATATATATATGTACAAAGATTCTCTAAAGAGGGCTCCCTCTCTTTATTAAAGAGAGGACCTCTGTTTTAGCCGTCAGATCGTGTTTTCATTAAGGGCAGTGCTGTCATTTCACAATTTTTAAATGTGATCCGACGGTTAAAACAGAAGTCCTCTCTTTAATAAAAAGAGGGCGCCCTCCTTAGAGCCTGACTGTATATATGTATATACACAACGTATATATATAAAAAATACACAAAAACTTCAATCGTCCATAACTCACTCAAATCTTAACGAAAACACGCAAACTTTATGTCGAAATTGAGTGCCTCAACGAGCCCGATCCAACGGTATAGGTCTTCAAGTCTGAATCTTAACGGTCCGTCCGTAGGGGGGCAAAAACAGTCACGACCAAAAAAGAATAATCGCATCGTAGGTCGGCCAAACGTGGTCTAAACTTCGAGCTGTTCATCGAGCGGGTTAAGGGAGTCGTTAGGGTCATTTTGGCATAAGTCTTAGGTGATTTGGTGACGGGCGAAAAAACCGAGCTCGTCGGAGCTTTAATGGTGGTCCGGCCATTGTTTGGCTCTCGGGTCTATTCGGGGGTGTCCGTGAGGGTGAGTGTGAGTCTGTGTGTGTATATAATACAGAGGGAGGGTGTGAGACTTCACCTTCCTCGATCTCGGCTCCGGTGACGTGTCTTCCCGCAACTCTCTCTCTCTAGCTTCGTTCTCTCTCTCCTCTTCCCCTTCTTTCTGTGGACTGTGTGTGTGTGTGTTTTTATGTGTGCTGGGGTGAGGGGAGGCAGGGGACAGAGAGGGTGAGGGAGTGTTGAGGATGAGGGGATGTGGATTTTATTTTGATTTCTCTTCTCTCTCTCTATCGGGTCTCCCTCTCACTCTCTATATATATAATATATGACACACCGACACCACATATAATATATATACACACACAGTACACACATATTATACATTGTACACACACATGCATACTACATGCATACACATATTGTAATACCCAACAGCAAACATACATACATACATACAATATCCGTGTATGTGTGCTGTGTTTTGGCGTGGCAGTGGTGAGGTGGGGATGGCGTGTGGTAGTGGTGTGATGATGTGAGAGGGAGGTGGCATGGGTGAGGGTACATGTTGGCCACGTGAGGGTGTGGTTTGTGCCAGGTGTTGGTGGGGACATGCATGGGTGACACATGGTGGGGTGGTAGCCGCATGGCTGCCATGTGGTAGTGGTGGGCCCTCGTCTCAATTTACGTGCATCGAGTAACATGCCAGTCTAGGTAATATCAGTTCTACAAGTCCGCGTGTAAATTAGTTCGGGTCTAATACGACTGTCCGGGTCCTAAAATAAAAATGTCGATTACACTATTAATCACGACAATAATCTCAGAACTATCGGGACCGAATAGAATATAACCTATGGTTATAATATCTAAAAGACAACTAATATTAAAATATGATATAATAATATAAGGGGGTCTAAATTTAGGTGACACTAAAAATGTACATTATAACATATGGTTATAAAATTAAGCATTCTAAACAATATAATAAAATTCGTAGTTACAAAATCAAGCAACAATTAATTATTAAAATACAATACATCAATTTACGGGGTCGGGCTTATTTAAATTTTATAATTAAGCAGCAACGAAAATATATCTTATAACTGATAGTTATAAATTCTAAATGACAATAATATTAAATCACGATATATTAACATACGGGGGTCTAAATAATATCTCATAGCTAATGTTAGAAAATTAAGCGACGGCGATTAAATAATCTATAGTAATAAATTAGGTGATAATGAAAATATGCATTATAACTTTATAGTTATAAAATTAGTGGCGGTGAAAATATAATATAACCTGTAGTTATAAAATTTAAGTGACAGCCATTGTTTTATAATTTCTATAGTTATAATATTAATAACCACCAAACATTTAAATCAAGTAATATTAATACAAAGGGTCGGATTAGAAAATTACATAAATAAAGTACTATAGATTTTACGGGTACTACATTATGGACAGTAAATAGACAGACACAATATAATTCAGATGACATTGATGTGTAACCAGCTGAAACTGATAAAGTAGGGGAATTGAAAAACCATAACCAATGGTCATCTTTGGCTTCAAAATGCTATGGGTTAGAAAAATTAAACCAAATTTGATTTTTAAATGCTTTGATAATAGTTGTACCATATTTAATTACAGTGGTACAGTGGGAACTGGGAACCATTTAGCTTTCATTAGAATTGCTTTAGGTGGTACAATTATCGATTGATTTGAGAAATAAATTGGAATTTAAATTTGAGAACCATAGTATTTTTCTTTAGGCTTTGTTTTGTTCTTGAATTTTGGGAAGGGAAATGAAAAGAAAGGAAATCAAAAAATGAAAAATGGTTCCATTGTGTTGTCCTCCATTCTTAAATCACATTAAAAACTAAAGATTTTCGAACTATAATATTAACTTAATTTAATTTTAAAAAAAAAGGACAATGTAACTGTTGGCACTGTAGACACCCTATTTTGTCAGCTATCAGATTTAGGAGACCCATAGCTTGGTGGTTCACAATGATCGAAAAGACTCAAAAGGACTCCCGGAAGTTAGTTCTATATCTCAAAATGCTCAGAAAGTGGTACAAATGACCGAAATGCCCCTGAAAGCCCAAACACTCCCAGATTTGGACCGAAAGCTCTGAAAACATACTACGTCGTAAGAAAAGTGGTAAAATAAGTTTTTAAGCAAAATCAAATAAAATCGTCAGCTCCCAGAGACCCCCGGGAGTCCCGAAAATTCCCAGAAAGTCTCCGTTGACCAGTTTGACCAGGTTTGACCAAAGTCGTCCAAATTCTCCAAAAAGTTCCGAGATCATTCTAGAAGTACTAAAACAAGTTTCAAAAGAAAAACATACAAGAACGTCAGCCCCGGGGATCTCCTAGAGGTTCCCAGAACTTCTTGGAGGTCCCTGATCTAATCGGTTTGACAAAAAGTTGACTTTGAAACCGGAGCACCGTATCATTTTTCAAACATATTTCATGGATACTAGAGGTCAATAGCTTTCCAACGGTATATCGCACATAATTTCTGGATTTAAACGGATTTATTATGAATTTTCGAAGGTGAAAAAGATGATCAAATCTGCTTTTATCGCGAATACCGCAAAACTTTTCAAAGTGACCTATCTCTAAACTATTTTTTACGGAAAATAGACTCCATTACCTTTCCGACGGTATATCACAAGCTCGGTTTGGAGTTCGTATGTATTTTCTGTGAATTTTGGACGAAATAAGGCCTTTTTGCGAATACCGGAACCTCCGGGGGCCTAAAAAGAATTATCTGGACGAATGAGGAGCAGTGCCGCTGTGGCACTAGCCCACTGCCACTACGGCACAGGCCCAGTGCCACCGCGGCACTCTCCCCCAAAATGGTCTATTTTTGTAATTTCTTTTGGGGGTTCAAATTGATTAATTAGAAACCAAAACGATGTAGTTCTATATTCACAGATGTTTGGGACCAATGGGAACACTTCTTAAACCCCAAAACTACCCCAAATTTGCCTATATAAACCCCCCTTGACTTCTCATTTTGGGGGGGCCAAGTGTAAAGCTTGAAAAGTTATAGGGAGAATGAGAGATATGCTTAGAGTTAGAAGTGAGAAATGGAGCTTCCTCCACTGATTTTCTATAGAAAGTGAGTTCTAAACTCAAGTTCTTCCATTATCCTTCTATATACTTCACATCCAAACCCTCCCCAACCACCATTTTTGAGCAATCTTGAGTTAGGAAGCTACTTCCATGTCCAAATGTCAATGTATATGAGTGAAGCACCAAGTTACAAGTCCAATATCTCAATGATCATCATCTATTGATTGCTTATTTGATTGTTTACATATTATGTTCATCTCTTCTCACCTCATTTCTTTTGATTTTCTATGATTATTTACATGTTTATAATTATCTAGATAACATGTTGTTTGAGGAGGGTGAATCCTTATGGATAGTAGCTGTAACAACCCTAAAATTTATAAGTGTGTAAGTAATTATTTTAATTAATTTTTTTTCTGTTAGCAATGATATATGAGTGTGCCTATGTAAGACATGTGTTTGAAAATTTTAAGTGTTTGGTGGCCATATAAATTAAATCATAAGTGAGCGGGTTTAGTTTGAGTGTTATATTATATTAATTTATATTTGTTAAAAAAAAGTGAAGGGTTGATATGTATTTTTGTTATATAGTGTTTACAGACCCGCGAATGTGTCAAATAGTGTATCTGGTATTAAAATTTAGTGCCCGGGGTCCTGGGTATCCATTGGGCTAATCATTTGTCACTTTAGAATGTATTTTTGGGCCCATATAAAGCCTTTATGTGAGCCCGTAAGATAAAAAATAGGATTTATACATTTGTGCGTGTTTTATTGACATGTGTTGTGTGTGTATGTGTGTGTGTGTGTGTGTGTGAGAGAGAGAGATAGAGAGAGAGAGAGAGAGGGAGAAGAAGAAGAAGAAGAAGAAGAAAGGAGAATGGTCTCGGGTTCGTGGTCACTTGTTGAATCGCGGGGTGTTCGTGGTTATCGATTTTTGATCAGCTAGGTGAGTTAAAATTTATATTTGGGTATATATATACACGTATGTATATATATGTGTGTGTGCAAGAGAATCCAATTATTTCTTGTTAATTTTGTGGTTGGTGTTAAATTGTGTGTTGATCCCCATTCGTTAGTATTGAATGATATAAATATTTATTTTTCTTCGTGTGATTTTATGATTGTGATCTCGGTGTACTTGGATAGATCATGTGGATAGTTAATTTGATGAATACATAAAGGGGAATAATTTTGATAATGAATAAATAATAGAAAATTCGTTTTATTTTTGTTTTAACAGTGGCAGAAACTTTGGAAAAATGTTATAAAATCATGGCTTAGAATTATGGAATTCTGTTCGCCATGGCCTGTAGGAAATGCGATTCTGCACAACGTTCATCTAATAGAGTTTTTCCCAATTCTGCACCGTTTGGGCAGAAATTGAAGATTTCAGTAACAGTTTTTAGTATATTAAAATGTACGAAATTGGAGAAATATGATTCGTTGTGTTTTTTTTTTATTCGTTCGTATGACTTAACAAAAATTACTTAGAGATACATGAATTCTCATATAATATTGAATGTTGGGTTGAGATTATTGTACCTGAAATAACTGACCTTATTTTGTGGTCATTCTGATAAAAATGAGTAAATTAGATACGTTGAATAGTACATTGGGGATCTTATAATTTGATTGAAAATTATTGAGGGAAGATTGTTATGGGTTAATTGATATTTATTGTAAGAAATTGGAATGTATCTAAAAGTTAGAGATGTGATCAGACTATGATGAGACAGAACTATGTGATAAACGTGAAATTCACAATTATTGGGATAATACGAACGATAAGTGATAATCGCAATATAATTCCTTAGTGTTCACTGCTCCCCGTTGTGTGATATGTGTTTTTGGTAGCTCGACTTGCTGAGTGTACCCTTTTGCCAGTGGCTTCGTGATCAAGCTGGCCTAAGCCTTATGCTCGACTTATATTATATAGACGTCTAGGCATATTGACCAGCCATCCGTTGTGTATACCTGGTTTGGTTGATACCCCAACCAAACTGACACCGGAGTGGGTGTTGGTAGTATGTCCGGGCACACATGGGATATATGTGTGGGCTGTACCATGGAAGGTGGCCAAGTGGTGAAGCTAGGGAATGCAAAGATAAATTTAAGGCTAATAAGTAATGAATTTGGATTATTTCATAAGACTAATAAGCGTAGAATAATGAATGCGACGTTTGAGTTAGCATGTGGACGGTTTGTATACGGAATTGTTTTCTTGGTTTGTGATCATTCAATTTGCAGGATGGTGGGCCCACTAATATTTTACAGGTTTGGCTCACCATAAGTAGATGGTTAAGTATAAGACTCGTAGTAACTTTGGATTTTGGGCAAGAAACTACTTGCCACCACATAACTGGAAACTACTCTTTTGTCCAAATATGTGTGTGGAACTACCTGTCTTGGCTCAATAGTGTTGTAATGTGGGTTGTAGTCGACGGGTTCATGTTGGAGCCCTCATATTTTGTTATTTTTTTTTTACTCATACCAGTCATGTGACTGACCCGAGTGTGTTATGCATTCGGGTGCGTTTCTGTGTGAAACGTAGTTGGATGACATGTGCAGGATATTGCTTTTGATGATGTGACCGTTGTGCTTGGCTGTGGAGCTTTTGGGCATTGGAACATTGTAGTTGCTCTGACCACCGGATGTATAGACTTTATTTCTTTTTTTCTTAACTTTGTAAGAAATTTTATTGAATAAACTTTGTATTCCTTTTGTAAATTAAAATGGTATTATATTTGTAATGGAATATTATTTCTTTTATAATGAAATGGAGGATTGGGAATATAAGTTTAATAATACAGAGTTTTTATATTAACACAGGAGCTCATGTCCTTATTTAATGAGTATTAAATTCTATTTTCAAATAAATTATTTGTTAGCATGTGTGAGGGTGTCGCTCTCGTGATTTTTGGTAATTGAATATTAGTCCGGATACAGGATCTGGATTGAATATTTGGTTGTCCAAAAATCGGGGTGTGACAGTTTGGTATCAGAGCATTAGGTTAGCAAAGTGAGTCTAGGTGATACTCGAATTATGGACTAGAGGTTGGTCAGAGCTATTGGTCGCGATTTATTTGGGTTTCGGGTTATGTGTACTTATGTATTATCCATGTGTTGCCTACATGTTATTTAATTATTTTCAATTGATTAATTGCATAACTTTCCGAGCCTATCATTACATGTTAATTTGTTGAAATCATTTACTATATTATGAGTCGCATAATAGTGCATGCATATTTTGTGACATGTTGGAGAAGTAGCGGGGAGTTAGAGTTTTGAACAAGCAGTGAAATTCTGGCGTGATATCGAATTATCTTCTTCAAGCTATTATTATCGGACAGTTATCTAGTTATCATCCAGTTAAATTATTATTCTATCGGACGATCGGGATTTCTATTATTATTTGCAAGACTTCTATTCTTTATATTATTCTTAGCTGGCCATTTTTAGTGGACAATATTATTATCGGCACTCTGGATTTCTTATTATGAAGTTGTTATTATCGATTGGTATACTACTACTGCATCTCACTCGTATATCTCCGTGTGGAAATTCTATACTTTTTTGAGAGCATATATTGAGCCGGCCGTATTCTTATGTCTACAACATCTTATGGATCTAGACGGGTATTCTTAATCTTAGTGCAAGCTTATGAAAGATTTGAAGCTATCGGTTTCAGTGGTAAGTATTGGGTATCCCGATGAGAAGTGGTACGGGACAAGGTAAGAGGTCAACATGGGTATATAGTTAAATCTTTGATTAACTATAAGCATGTTGCATGCATAGTTCGTATTCACATGGTTTGCATCAATCTCTGTGTTTTGGAATATCTATTAACGTTTGACGATTGACTATACAAGAATAAGGTATATACATGATGGTTTCCTTGTTTGGATTAGTCGCTCGACGTACTTGGTCTTGTATGGTTGAAAGTCAAACGTAATACGTAGTTGTATGAAATTGCGTGCCTAACTTTATTTATGGATGACTTGTGTATTTACCGTCGCTTCAATTTTCGGGACGGAATTTCTTTAAGGAGGGTAGAATATAACAACCCTAAAATTTATAAGTGTGTAAATAATTATTTTAATTAAATTTTTTTCTGTTAGCAATGATATATGAGTGTGCCTATGTAAGACATGTGTTTGAAAATTTTAAGTGTTTGGTGGAAATATAAATTAAATCATAAGTGAGCGGGTTTAGTTTGAGTATTATATTATATTAATTTATATTTGTTAAAAAAAAGTGAAGGGTTGATATGTATTTTTGTTATATAGTGTTTACAGGCCCGTGAATGTGTCAAATAGTGTATCTGGTATTAAAATTTAGTGCCCGGGGTCATGGGTATCCATTGGGCTAATCATTTGTCACTTTAGAATGTATTTTCGGGCCCATATAAAGCCTTTATGTGAGCCCGTAAGACAAAAAACGGGATTTATATATTTGTGCGTGTTTTATTGACATGTGTTGTGTGTGTAGTATACATATACATATATTAAAACCCTAGCCCCCATATTAACAAAAAAAAAAGGAAGAGAGGAAAAGAGAGAAGAAGAGAGAACAGACGTGTGTTATGTGTGTATGTGTATGTGTGTGTGTGTGTGTGTGTGTGTGTGAGAGAGAGAGAGAGAGAGAGGGAGAAGAAGAAGAAAGGAGAATGGTCTCGGGTTCGTGGT
The DNA here is from genome assembly GCA_033977485.1 of Hydrangea macrophylla. Taxonomy (NCBI): domain Eukaryota; kingdom Viridiplantae; phylum Streptophyta; class Magnoliopsida; order Cornales; family Hydrangeaceae; genus Hydrangea; species Hydrangea macrophylla. The sequence continues at coordinate 51,256,028 of CM066998.1, read as the reverse complement.
CACTTGTTGAATCGCGGGGTGTTCGTGGTTATCGATTTTTGATCAACTAGGTGAGTTAAAATTTATATTTCGGTATATATATACACGTATGTATATATATATATATGTGTGTGTGTGTCTGCAAGGGAATCCAATTATTTCTTGTTAATTTGTGGTTGGTGTTAAATTGTGTGTTGATCTCCATTCGTTATTATTGAATGATGTAAATATTTATTTTTCTTCGTGTGATTTTATGATTGTGATCTCGGTGTACTTGGATAGATCATGTGGATAGTTAATTTGATGAATCCATAAAGGGGAATAATTTTGATAATGAATAAATAATAGAAAATTCGTTTTATTTTTGTTTTAACAGTGGCAGAAACTTTGGAAAAATATTATAAAACCATGGCTTAGAATTATAGAATTCTGTTCACGTAGGCCTGTAGGAAACGCGATTCTGCACAACTTTCATCTCATAGAGTTTTTCCCAATTCTGCACCGTTTGGGCAGAAATTGAAGATTTCAGTAACAGTTTTTAGTATATTAAAATGTACGAAATTGGAGAAATATGATTCGTTGTTTTTTTTTTTATTCGTTCATATGACTTAACGAAAATTACTTAGAGATACCTAAATTCTCATATAATATTGAATGTTGGGTTGAGATTACTGTACCTGAAATAACTGACCTTATTTTGTGGTCATTTTGATAAAAATGAGTAAATTAGATACGTTGAATAGTATATTGGGGATCTTGTAATTTGATTGAAAATTATTGAGGGAAGATTGTTATGAGTTAATTGATAAAACCCTTTATTGTAAGAAATTGGAATGTATCTAAAAGTTAGAGATGTGATCAGACTATGATGAGACGAAACTATGTGATAAACGTGAAATTCACAATTATTGGGATAATACAAACGATAAGTGATAATCGCAACATAATTCCTTAGTGTTCACTGCTCCCCGTTGTGTGATATGTGTTTTTGGTAGCTCGACTTGCTGAGTGTACCCTTTTGCCAGTGGCTTCGTGATCAAGCTGACCTAAGCCTTATGCTCGGCTTATATTGTATAGACGTCTAGGCATATTGACCAGCCGTCCGTTGTGTATACCTGGTTTGGTTAATACCCCAACCAAACTGGCACCGGAGTGGATGTTGGTAGTACGTCCGGGCACACATGGGATATATGTGTGGGCTGTACCATGGAGGGTGGCCAAGTGGTGAAGCTAGGGAATGCAAAGATAAATTTAAGGCTAATAAGTAATGAATTTGGATTATTTCATAAGACTGATAAGCATAGAATAATGAATGCGACGTTTGAGTTAGCATGTGGACGGTTTGTATACGGAATTGTGTGCTTGGTTTGTGATCATTCAATTTGCAGGATGGTGGGCCCACTAATATTTTACAGGTTTGGCTCACCATAAGTAGATGGGTAAGTATAAGACTCGTAGTAACTTTGGATTTTGGGCAAGAAACTACTTGCCACCACATAACTGGAAACAACTCTTTTGTCCAAATATGTGTGGAACTACCTGTCTTGGCCTAATAGTGTTGTAATGTGGGTTGTAGTCGACGGGTTCAGGTTGGAGCCCTCAGATTTTGTTATTTTTTGTTTAACTCATACCAGTCATGTGACTGACCCAAGTGTGTTATGCATTCGGGTGCGTTTCTATGTGAAACGTAGTTGGATGACATGTGCAGGATATTGCTTTTGATGATGTGACCGTTGTGCTTGGCTGTGGAGCTTTTGGGCATTGGAACGTTGTAGTTGCTCTGACCACCGGATGTATAGACTTTATTTCTTTTTTTCTTAACTTTGTAAGAAATTTTATTGAATAAACTTTGTATTCCTTTTGTAAATTAAAATGGTATTATATTTGTAATGGAATTATATTTGTAATGGAATATTATTTCTTTTATAATGAAGTGGAGGATTGGGAATATAAGTTTAATAATACAGAGTTTTTATATTAACACAGGATCTCATGTCCTTATTTAACGAGTATAAAATTCTATTTTCAAATAAATTATCTGTTAGCATGTGTGAGGGTGTCGCTCTCGTGATTTTTGGTAATTGAATATTAGTCCGGATACAGGCTCTGGATTGAATATTTGGTTGTCCAAAAATCGGGATGTGACAGTAGCTCTTAACCTCAAAGACATGTTTGATGGATGGTTATTTTAACTTCAATACATTCATATGTATTCTTGAAGTCATATTCTCAAACAAAACTATGTTTGTGCAAGAAATATTGGGGGTTCTTAATATGAGTTTGATGTTGATATTCCAAGAGGTTATAATCTCCATTTGATGTTGAAAATATGCTTTCAAAACCCCTATTTCAAAACCCCTCTAAAACCCCCAATATTTGGATTCCAAGAAATAAACCTTGTTTTCTCAAGAAATCTTCAAAACAGTGAGTAATCTAAGTTCAATGATTTATCTAGGACTCAATACTCAAAGTATTAACATGAGACCAATTGGAAAGTCTTCCTAACTCATTATAGACCACCCATGATTTTTGGGTTGACTTGAAAAGACTTAAAAGAGGTCCATTTTTGTCCAAACATTCCTTCCAAATATTCTATCTTTACTGTCACAGCAGCTTGGTTGACTTTCAACTTGTTTTACAGAAAACGTTTCCAAAAGGAGTGGTCCCAACTCATTTTTCCCTTAAACATCAATGTCTTAGGAAACTCTATGTATAAAATGGGCCTCTATATGTTTTGTTTTCATTTTCTAAGATTTTCTAACATTTCAGTCGACAGTACGGATTCTGTTTCAGAGTAACCTCCCTTGTTTATATGATTTCTCCCAATATGTGATAGTTTTTGTAGTTTGGCTTTTTGGGTTGTGTTCTAGACACAATAAGGATGATCTCCATAAAAAAGCATGCATTGAAAACATTTCTAACCTCACTTTTCGATTTTCACAAGATGAACTCACTGTTCTGCCACTATTCACAGCAAGCATATTTCAACTTTCATTCTTTGATTTGATGCTTACATACAATCTAAATTAGCTCATCTCTTAGGAAGTAGTTCATACTACATTTGTACATATTCTATGATGATTTCCCCCATGCATTCATGCGTATGTTAGACTTCTAAGTCACTTTAGAAAATCCATGTACACAAACACACTACATACAACCTTTGAACATTCTAGGATCATACATTGCATCCATACAAGATTTGGAGTTTTAGTGATTCCTAATCTAAGAAGATTACAAGGAATGAAGTTGATCACATGTTCATGGTTCCCCTCAATCACATCATCCTTTATCATCCGTCCCGGGGATCGAGAGGTCTTCCTTTCTCAAAAATTAACATGCATCATTCTAGCTTGCTAAGCATGTTTTGATTTCTTTGATTATTTGTTTCAAGAACAATTCATGTCCCCCTTCTAGACTAGGAAAACTTGATTACTTGATATGTGATTAGATGATTTTTCCTAGGTTTATTTGTGTGATCTTTAACTTTGCATTGTGTGATATTTGGCTTAGATCTTATGAATGATATCTTATCTTTAGATCTTCCATTTCAAGTTTCTTATGTGATGTAATATACTTATCATAGTATTAACTGTCGAACCAAACATAGTATAAGATGATTATTTGGATGCTAATTGAGGCCCGTCAAGAGACAGGGCGAGTTGAGGGTGTTTTAGCCGCGACAAAGGCTCCTTCCTCTCTCGTACCAAAACCTCGAGCCAAGTTCTTTGGTTATGAAGGGCTGGTGCCCTTTATCCATTTGGGTGAGTCAAATTGGGTTTCTTGGTTCCCTAAAGACCAAGTGGCGACTCTGTATCTATTTTCAACAGAACTTTTCTTTTCTTTCAAATCAATTTCAAAACAAAAGGAAAATCAATTCCGAAACCCCGCCAGAAACCGGAAGGGGGTGGGCTCACGGAGGCCGCGTGTCCACAGGCACATAAATTTCAACTCCATATTTGAGCCAACTCAAGGAAAGATTAAGGTCTGTTATTCTAGTTGGCCAATCAAATTGGCCCAATAAAGATTAGTTGGCCCAACAAGAGCCAACCTACAAAGTGGGTTTCAAAACTCAAAAGGTGGTGATCACACCCCAAATACAACTCACGTATCTTTATGTGAGATACAATGTTCAAAATTCAGAACAGAGTTGGGATTACGGATGACGTATCTCAAGTTTCGAACAAGATTCATAATATCTGACGAGATACTTGAAAAGATTCATATCATCTCACATAGAGATGGTACATCAATCATCCAAAGCATCTCAATGACATTCGAATTTCAAATAAGATATTGAAATATCACTTGAGATTCTTGAAGAAATACGTATCATCTCATGATACTGCTGGACATTGGGCTACAAATGAGTATATCACATAAAAGCATGGGCGAGACTACCATGGCTCAAGATATCATGTCACAATTCGAATTTCAAATTTATATTGGAACTTTAGTTAAGATTCTTGGGAGAGAGGTATCATCTCATAGAGATAATGCAAATAATTAAAATGTGATCTCTAGTCAAGATATCCTATCACAGTTCGAATTTCAAACAAGATTTCAACATCAGTTAAAATCTTTAAAAAAATCAAATTTCACAGAGAATATATGGTCCAAGTTCTCTATAAATAGAGGACCCCAAGTATCAAAGGATGTAGAGATCGACAGAACAAAACAAAAGGTTAAAAACTAAGAGTTTAGAGAAATACAAAGAGAATAGACGTACAAAGCTACAGAGGCTAGAGAGAGAAACACCTCTTTAGAAGAAGAAGAAGAAGAAGAAGAAGAAGCAGAAGAATAGAAGAAGAAGAAGTTAATACAAGACTCACGAAGTATCAAACACAATGGAGTTCATCAGGTAAAGGGTTCCAAACCCTCTGGTAAAAAAGAATGTATTCGAATCTAATGTATTCTAGCTATGTAGAAACGAACCAAAATCCGTTCTTTCAATCAATAAAAAATCCTCCTTGTTTGCCATATGTTATTTGTTTTTGTTTTTTTTGTTTATTTGGTTTTCTTTTTATCGCTAATCGGAGGTCAAAAATAATTTTCGATCTGCCATTAGACAGGGACACCACAAATCAAACAATAAACACTATCGTTCAAGTAGCAGTGGTAATTTGTTAAACACAGATTTTTGAATCCTACAACTCAGCGGGATGACAAAAATTTGTGTCAACAAATTTCTGGCATGCCCGGTGGGACCTGTCTCTCCTCCCATTTTTCGATAAAAGAAGAAACAAAACAAAACAAAAAAAAAAATAAATTTGATGGCTTTTAGAAGGATCAAAAAACGAACTTACTAACTTTGAGATTCGTATTTTTTCTCATTAGGAATACGAAGCTGATCCTAGAAAGGCCGAAGTATACTCTCATCATCAGGAGACCGCCTTCTCCTCAAAATGAAAAGGCGAGATCTTGGAACGAGGTTTTGCTTACTCCAGTGCCTGTCACTTGCGGGGCCCAAGGTGTGAAATGCCCTTGCAAGTCTCCGCAGTGGCTCATACAAACGGACAAGCATCTTCTCTAAACAAGGTCGAAACCTTGAGAAGGGGGGCTGAAGTACTTCTACAACCAGCCAGGAAAATCGGGTCTACACACCCGTTAACCAAAAAGTTTTTGAAAACTACTAAAGAATTTGTGGAGGCAGCAACAATTGCCACTACAGTGGCTATGTCAGGCGCCTCTGGTGCTGCCATACTTCATGTAGCCTCTGGAGCCAAGAAAGTAGTCATAATAGCGATGGCAGCCCAAAACGTTGCTACCCAAAATTTGTTTGTTCAACGAAAGGTACCTACGATGCGTTCGTTCGCCGAGCAGAATGCATCCAATATGCATTCCCTGGGCTAACGAAACATTCGTTCGAACCCCCTTCAAGTCAATAAAATTTTGACTGGAAGTTCATTTGTTCAACGAAATGCACCCATGGTGCATTCGTTTGCCGAGCAGGACGCATCTACCATGCGTTCCCTAGGCCAACAAAAGGTTCATGGTGTGAGTTCATTTTCCAACGCACTCCCCACAAATCCAAAATTTTACAAGTCTACGTATACACCCACACCGTGTTCAGAAGCTCGACGGAATGTATATCCGCACCATCAATAGAATCAGCGGATCAACCATCCTCCCATTCAAAGAAATCCCTATCTTACCACTTCGATGGCTAAACGAAGTGGGTATTTGGCTCGAGGTACGAAACAAAGTGGGTATTTTGCTAGAGGTACGGAACGAAGTGGGTATGTTGTTCGAGGTACGGAAGTCGTTCCCTCTATGACAATAGGGGCTCGCCCTGACATAACTCCAAGAAGAAAGAGCAAGAAACAAAAAGAGGAAGGATCGGTGGCGGCTAATGTCATAACCGCAATTGAAAAGGCTCTGAGTAATGATAGCCAAAGGGAATCAAATAAATCCCCAATTATTTCCATAGGAATTTTGAATACAAATGCCCGAAGCAATAAAAACAACTCATCAAGTTCGTCTTGCCAAAACCAACTGTCACGCCAAGGACCTATTACAATGTCTATAAGTAAAGGGATTAGCATTGATGATGATGATAGGCGGCAAAGCGAAGCTTCATATAATGAATCTCTTGACGAAGATATCTATATTCGGAATCCACTATATGGAGTTGAAGAATCTTCATCCTCTGAGAACGAACTCCTTTTAGTTTTGAGACACAAAGGGAAGACCAAGGCTGTTGCAGTTATGATGGCAGAGGAAAATGATGATGACCAAAAAGATACGATGGTAGGTAAAGTTCATGCTCTGCAAGAACAGTTGGAAAAAAAGGAGCAGGAGATGGTGGCTCTTCTAGTACAAATGTAGAACCTTCAGGCTCAAGTGGCATATGTAACTGCAGGAGTTGGGAGTGTTCATACCCCATCATCCTCAATGGGGCACGAAGCACGTGCTACGGTCCAGACTCTTGGAAAACCTGCACAAGGGCATCTACCGGCTTGCAAATGCAAACGCCAATGATACCCACAACTGCTTAGGACATGATGAATCCGATGTTGCTAGCCATGATTGACGACTTAGTCAGGAAGCAAGTGCGAAAAGCAAAAGAAAAAGATGATGAGAACTTTTAAATGGTAACAAAGCCATATCCAGCGTGGGTTGATGCCATTCCATTCCCTTCCGGTTTCTCACAATCGGATTTTAAAATGTTTGATGGAACGGGAGATCCGAGACAACATGTAGCCCACGTCCTCTCCTGATGTGGACCTATTTCCCAAAACAAAGCACTTTGTCTTTAATTATTTGTCCAATCCCTTGAAGGTTCTACATTTACTTGGTATGCCATCCTCTCTGAAGGTTCAATATCAAATTGGGATTCTATGATGAAAGAATTCCTTAGCCAATTCTATAACACTCAAAGGCAAGTTGGGGTGCTGGAGCTCATTGAAACAAAACAACGTGACAATGAACCAGTCACGAATTTCATTGTAAGATGGCATGTTTTAACTTTTGCTTGCCCGTAGAAGTTCACCCAATTGGAGTTGATCAGGATGTGTTTGAATAACTTTCGACATGACCTTTCTATCGCCCTTATGGCTCAAACCTTTGAAGGATTCAATGATTTGTGCACCAAGGCACATGACATGGAGCTATATCTCAGTAGACGAAGGAGATCTAGAATGTCCGAGAAGTTTGAAGCCTCGACTGCAGCAGTGGTTGAAACAAGAAATAAGCCTATTGTAATAATCGGAGTGAAAAAAACAAAGGATGGTAAGAAGATGTCCATGAAAGAAAGGTTGGAGAAGAAGTATTCCTTCAAGGATGATTTGGTAGAAGACCTTTTCAAAGATTTGATGGAACAAAAGCTTATCACACTCCCGGATGTCAAATGGCCCAAGGAAGTAGGAATGAAGAAAAAACGAAAAAAATGATTGTTTCATCTTAAAGGACAAAATCCAAGAGCTCATTGACTCCAAAACTATCGAGTTTCCCCCAGTGGAGAAAACTACTTCCAATCCAATGACGACTACGGAGGAAGATGTAGTCTACAAATTTCTGGAGTGATGAAGGAAGATTCCATTGATGAAGAATGGACTATTTTTGAGTCCAAAGGGATGAAGAAAAAAATGAAAAGATGCTCTAAAGGCATCTAACAAAACGAATGGAGGAGGTGCAAGTGCAACAAACTGTAAGCATAGAAAGTCAAAAGACCAGAAGAAAAGGAAGTCCAAATTGGTAAAGGACAAGAAAAAGAAAGAGAAAAAGATGAAGAAAGAAAAGGGAGAAACGCTAATTCCTACAGAACTGCTGGAGCAAATTCCTCTGCTTCCGATCACTCTTGAGGAATACATGCCTCCTGAGTTACAATCTGAGGAGTTACGGACAATAATGGAGAAGGACAAAGAACAAGTTGTTCTAGTTCCATGTCTAGCCATTATCGTTATAAGTGGTGATGAGGATGAAGAAGAAATAATACAAATATGTTCAGCTTCAAGGCAACGAGGCTCGTCGGTTATTTGCATCCCCGATTCTCCGATGTATGAGCCTGAGTCTCCAAAGTATACTCCAACTTCTCCGATCTATGAGCCCGAGTCCCCGCAATACTCTCCGGCTTCTCCGATCTATGAGCCCGAGTCTCCAAAATACTCTCCTACTTCTCCGATCTATGAGCCCGAGTCTTCGCAATACACTCCAGCTTCTCTGATCTATGACCCCGAGTCTCCATAATACACTTCGACTTCTCCGAACTATGAATTAGAGTCTTCTCCATATAGTGCAGAATTGAGATACAAATTAGATACAGAGGTTACACGGATTTGTCGAAGGGAATTGAGATTTCAGCATAAAGAATGAACATATCGGCCAAATGATGAATTATGGGATTGATCGAAGAAGATATAAAGATTCCGAACCTAGCTTTACCACTCTAAGTTCATATTATACTTCTCCAGCGAGAACATATGATGGAGAGAGTGTTTCGAGTGATCACTTCATATGTAATGTCATTACAGTAGACATTGATTTCACACAAGGATATATTCAAGTTGATAGTAGCCCCAATGATGAAGAAAGGGCGAAAATCGATATCCGAAGGGAGGTCGATGATCGGGCAAAGTTGACAGTCTCCTTAAAAGATTTAAATCCGAGAAATCCGGGGAATCATATCATAGAAAGGAATCAAATCTTGAAACACCCTTTCCCTACATGGGTTGAAAGAGTTCCTTTTTCCAGCAGATTATACCATACCCAACTTTCCCTTGTACAATGGAATAGGATGTCTAAGGGCACATCTCGTACGATTTCTTGCTCATTGCAGAAACACAGCAAAAAGTCGAGCTTTACTTCTATGGCAGTTTGCCTTATCACTTACAGGATGGGCAGATGAATGGTACTTTAGATTACCGGCCAATTCAATTTTTGATTGGGATACAATGGCTGATCGATTCTATAGAAAATTTTACGTACATGGTGCCATGGAAGTCGAAATGTTTGAACCTTTAGGAACGGATGATGTGTCAGTCCAAACATATAACATGTTGGAAGGGACTATTGATGAGAAAATCGAAATGATTCTCGAATCCAGGAGTATGGGCTTGTTCAGACCTAGAGAATTGTTTCCACCATGGGTACAACAAGAAGCCTTTCCCGAAGGATACGAACTCCCAGAGTTCGTCATTGATGAAGGCCATGGAGATCCTGAAAAGCATGTCATATGTTTTCTCAAGCAATGTGGAAAAACTGCTCAAAACCAAGCCTTATGTTTACGACAGTTTCCCCTTTCCTTAAACGGATTTGCCATGGATTGGTTTCGTATGTTGGAGAGGGTTCACATTCCCAATTGGAATGTAATGAGAGATGGATTCATTGAATCCCAGATTGTTTATCGAAGGGATCTGAAATACCTGAGGGGCATGACAAACTTACAACTCCATGATGATGAAGGAGACATGACGGACGAGGAAAATCAAAGTGATGGTAGGTCTTCCATAGCTTCTGCCAATATGGTGCAAATCTCTGAAGAAGGTCAGAATAAAACTAATGATGTATGTCAGACATACCTTACATACAAGAGAAGAACAAGAAATCCACAAACTTCGCATGCTCAGGAAACTCAAGTTTCGACACCTCGAAAAGTGGCATCGCAAATAGAGGGACAAGTCAAATATGATGTCATTGCACATCTCAAGAAGATCCCTGCATTATTAAGCATCTATGATGCTTTGAAAATGTCTCCAAAACTTAGAGAAGCCTTGATATGTGCCTTGGCAAACCCTGAAAACTTTTACGAAGAAGTTAATAAAAAAGATCAAGAAAAATCATCAGTTGCGAGTATGTTAACAATTACTTTTGATGAAAGTGATATGATGACCAACATACCAGACCATAACCGCCCGTTATTCATAACAGGGATCATCAATGGTGCCGGTATAAACAGGGTCATGGTTGATAATGGATCCGTTGTTAGTCTTTTTCCAAGAAGGGTCTTAAACTTGTTGGGCATTCATATGTCTCAACTCTGCACAAGCCATCTTGTGATCCAAGGATTCAATCAAAATGAACAACATCCTATGGGAAAAATCAAACTAAGGACGAAGTTTGGAGGTATTGAGGAGGATACAGAATTCCTGGTCATTGACGTTGATACGTCGTATAATGCCTTGGCATTTATGGATGCATAATCATGATGCTATGCCATCAACATATCATCAATGTATCAAATATCCTATCCTCGTATCAGATGAAAAAGGAAATGTTGTTCAGAAACAAGGAAGAATCATTGCAGACAATGATCCCTTCTATGGGGTGGAGGCATATTATGCGGATGCTCATTTTTACGAGAAGTCTACAAAGGAAAACAGTGGGAGCAAGAAGCAAATGTACAGTGGAAATGTCAAAACAGTTAAAAGGACATTTCGATACACCCCAAAGTCTCAAAGGGAACCAGGAGCACGAGCACTAACTCCAACATGCCCGATCTTAGAGTTAGGCGACAAATTTGTCCTACCACTTATGAAGACTGAGTGCACCTATGTGGAGTCTTACAAGAAATTTGTGGTTCCACAAAATAAAAAAGGTTCAAAACCCATATTTTCATGAAATGGGTAACATGAATCGAAAGAGCTCAAAAATCGAACCTAATGAAGAAGATTTGAAACTCGAAAAGCCGAACTTTTGTGACAAAACCACTAAGATGTTAGTGAAAATTGGCCTTGATCCCAAAAAAGTGCCAAAATCAAGAATAGAACCTTTCGACACAATGTTGACACCTGTACAAAAAAGAGCCATTCTTCAAGGTCAAAGAATTGAGCCAAGAACGAAGGGCTTAGGATATCAAGATACGGATAGTAGTTTACTTGAGAACGAAGTCTCAGTAAACATGACTTCCATACAACCAAAGTCTGATCAGGCCGAAGATATTGATGAAACGGGCCCAGCTCCTACTGAATTCGAAGAAGGTGGACAAGCCATAGTGGACGATCTTAGAGAAATAAACCTTGGGAATGAAGGAAAAAATCGACCGACATATGTAAGTGCTTGCTTATCTGATGAAGAAACGCAAGCATATATCTCGTTCCTAAAGGAATATCGAGATGTATTTGCTTGAAATTATGATGAAATGCCAGGGCTCGACCCTAAAATTGCAATCCATAAACTAGCAACTCATCCAGGTTAGCTTGTAGTCAAACAAACTCAAAGGCGAACTCGCCCTGAATTATCTGCCCAGATCGAAGGTGAAGTAGATAAGCTCATCAAAGTTGGGTTTATAAGAGAAGTTCAGTATCCTACCTGGCTAGCTAACATAGTTCCAGTAAAGAAGAAAAATGGTCAAATAAGGGTGTGTATTGATTTCCACGACCTCAACAAGGCTTGTCCAAAGGATGACTTTCCTTTGCCCATAACTAAACTGCTTGTGGATGCAACAACGGGTTATGAGGCCTTGTCTTTTATGGATGGGTATTCAGGGTATAATCAAATCCTCATGGCACTCGAGGATGAAGAGTTAACCGCATTCCGAACCCTAAAAGGCATATTTTGTTACAAGGTATGCCCTTTGGCCTTAAAAATGCAGGGGCCACTTACCTAAAAGCGATGATTGTCATTTTTGGGGATTTGCTCCATAATACTATTGAGTGCTATGTTGATGATCTGGTGGTAAAAATGAAAGAAAGAAAGCACCATCTCCATGATCTAAGAAAGATCTTTGAATGGTTGCGATGCTACTAATTCAAAATGAACCTGCTTAAATGTACCTTTGGAGTCACATCTGGAAAATTCATTGGGATTTGTGGTCCGTCACAGGGGAATCAAAATTGACCCTACTAAGATCAAGGCTATCCAAGAAATGCCTCCTCCGAGGAATGTACGTGAGCCAAAGGGCCTACAAGGAAGGTTAGCTTACATAAGAAGGTTCATTTCCAATCTAGCAGGATGTTGTCAACCATTCTCGAGATTGATGAAAAAGGGAGTTCCCTTTGAATGGGATCAATCATGTCAGAATGCCTTTGATAGCATCAAGGGTTATCTCATGAAGCCTCCAGTACTTATGAGTCCAATAAAAGGCAAGCCCTTACTGTTATATATCGCAGCACTTGATAATTCCTTGGGTGTGCTCTTGGCTCAACACAACGAGCAAGGAAAAGAAAACCCCTTATACTACTTAAGTCGAACCTTAGTAGGGGCAGAAGTCAATTACACTCCAATTGAGAAAGTTTGCCTCGCTCTCATGTTTGCTCTTCAAAAATTGAAGCACTACATTTTCGAGTATGAGGTTAAACTCATTTCGAATGTGGATCCTTTCAAATACATATTGTCACCTGTACTTTCGGGAAAGATTGCAAAGTGGGCTGTGATTCTATAACAATTTTCTATTGAATATGTTTCGCAAAAGGCAGTAAAAGGTTAAGCCTTAGCTGATTTTCTAGCCGCTCATCCAATTCCTAATGATTCGCCTTTGGCAACTGACTTTCCCGATGAGGAAGTAATGCAAGTGGAGTTACGAAAAGGATGGGAAATGTACTTCAATGGTGCTTCAAGAAGCCTATATGGAAAGAAACAAGAAAATCCCAAAGACAACCGATCCGAGATCAGGAGGAAGTAATGCAAGTGGAGTTATGAAAAGGATGGGAAATGTGTTCGTAACACCTGAAAATGGAGTCATCCCATATTCGTTCATTTTAATGGAGGGATGTTCAAACAATGATGAAGCAGAATACGAATCTATGATTGCTGGACTCGAAATAGCATTACAGATTCCAATTGAAGATTGACTATATATGGAGACTCGGAACTTATGGTAAAACAACTACATGGGGAATATATGGTTAAGAAGACAAGCCTTTTCCCTTACCATGGAAGAGCGGATCAACTACTCTCCCAGTTCGGTAAGGTACACATTTTCCACATCCGAAGAAGTGTCAATTCACGAGCTGACTCACTTACAGGCTTGGCAGCCTCTCTTACAGGCTTGGCAGCCTCTCTTGCTCTCCCCGATAACAAAATGCTCACTATCACAGTGGGAGAATGGAGAATCCTTCAACCTTTGCTAGAAATACCCAAAATTAGGCTGGTCCTCATAGTTACCTCTAAAGAAGAAGATGTAGATTGGAGAGAACCCTTCATAAATTTCCTCAGACATGGGAGGCTACCAGAAGACAAAGCCAAAAGGGCGGAGGTACGAAGACGGGTGTCGAGTTTATCATGTGGAATGATGTGCTAGGTCATTAGATGAAATATACATGCGATGTATAGTAAAAGAAGAAATTCAGGGAGTCATGAAAGAAGTTCATGCTGAAGTATGTGGTGCACATCAGAATGGCCCAAAGTTGCAATTAAAATTGAAACGGTTGGGTTATTATTGGCCCACGATGATAACTGATTGCATTGATTTGGCCAAGAGATGCCAAGTGTGCCAATTCCATGGAAATTTTATCCATTGGCCTCCTGAACCATTACATGTAACTACATGCTCATGGCCATTCGCAGCATGGGGAATGGACATAATTGGTGCATTTGTACCACCATATTCTGCTGGCCATCGTTACATATTGGCTGCCACTGACTACTTCTCAAAATGGTCCGAGGCAGTCGCATTGAAAGATGTAAAAAGTAACACTGTCTCAGAATTCATCCGAACTAACATCATCTATAGATTTGGGGTCCTTGATAGCATTATCACAGATAACGGACAGCCCTTTTGAAGTGATCCTCTGTATAAGCTATATGCTAAGTACAAAATCAAATCAAATCACTCGACTCGGTATCACGCATCTGCTAATGGCCTGGTGGAAGCTTTCAATAAATCCCTATGCAAAATTCTTAAGAAGATAGTGGATAGAAATAAAAGAAGTAGGCATGACAAACTTCAAGATGCTCTTTGGGCCTATCGTACTTCATATAGGACACCTACACAAGCGACTCCATATTCACTAGTGTTTGGTAGGGAGGCGGTTTTGCCACTCGAAGTTCAGATACCCTCCTTAAGGGTAGCCATCCAAGAATCTTTGACAAAATATGAAGGTGCAAAATTAAGGCTTTCAAAACTCGAAGCCTTGGACGTGCGAAGATTGTATGCTCAACAAAATTTGGAAATGTACCAACAAAGGATGACTAATGCCTTCACCAAACGAGTTAGACTCCGTTCTTTCAAGAAAGGGGATTTGGTGCTCATGGTGGAAACACCCATAATCATAACTCGAAGGACTAAAGGGAAACTCGAACCGAAGTAGGAAGGACCTTATGTGGTAGAAAGGTGTACTCAAATGGTGCATACCTACTAATCACAATGGATGGAGATAGAATCATCCCTCCTACAAATGCAAGGTTCTTGAAGAAATACTACCCTTAGTAAAGCCTGGTAGGCTGAAAACCTTGAAACGGGCGGTCTATGCATCAGAAAGGGAAATAAAAAAAAATAATAAAAAAAAATAAAGCCCGATAGGCTAAAAACCCCAAAAGGAGCGGTCTATGCAAAAGTTAGGGCACAAAATATAATAAATAATAAAAAAAAATCCGATAGATTGAAAACCCCAAAAGAGGCGGTCTATGCAAAAGTCAGGACACACACAAAAAAAAAACTCCTGGCCCGCAAGAGTATAAACTATGAATAGCTAAATCAAACAAAAAATAATAAAACATTCATTTCTCCAAAAATAGAATAGTAGAAAAATGTAACGCATTCTGATGTGTGGGAAATAAAGCAAAAGAAAAAAAAAAGCTAATGAACCAAATAGCAAGCCCACTCATATGTGTTCAAAGAAGGCTGGAAATAAAAAGTCCTACTCTTACATTTAAATAAATAAGTAAATAAAAGGGAAATCAAAATCCATCAAGGATGGCTTTCGCATCATCAAAGGCTCGTTTTGCTGCTTCGCGACCAGCATTAACTTCCTTGGATGACTCAAGTGCTTCCGAAAGTGTTTCAAGATCATTTTCCAAACTTGACATGTCTTGAGAAGTTTTGGCAAATTGAGAAGAGAAAGATGAGATTTCTACCTTGCGTAATAGGAGCTCTGCTTCAAGTTTCTTCAGACTATCTTTAGCACTAACAATCTCCTTCTCGAGGTGAGAGACTCCATCTTGTGACTTTGAAAGAGTGACTGATGTTTCAGAATGTAGTTGCGAAGCTTCATCAAAACGAACCTTTTTCTTACTATATTGAGACTTCACAAGAAAAATCATCACTACCCATCCGAGCTAGTAATGCATAACGTTTGATGAATTCTCTCACATAATCATAAAAAGAAAAATAATATGTGGACAAGCTGTTCATGATGTTAAAAGCAGCGTTTGCCTGTGAAACCATTCTTTTATATTCAAAAAATTCCATGGAACCCAAGTAAATAACAAGACTCTTTTGTATATGGCGAGTAGCCTCATTTAAATTGTGAAAGGCAGGGTTATCAGTAGAATCAGATTTTGTTGAAGGCTTCACAAGCTTGCAAAATACCTGATCAAGCTACTCTTTGTCAGATGAAGCATCTTTAGACTTAACTGTAGAGTTTGAAGGAGCCCACGAAGCCTTAGACTCAGCAGAACTCGAACTAGCAGAGCCTGAATAAAGAAGGAAAAGATAAATTTATGCATACGTATATATATGCATATATATATATATATGTGTGTGTGTGTGTGTGTGTGTGTACGTAAAAGAGCCATGACAAGAAAAAAAGTACCTTCGCTTGCACTCTAAGGAGAATAGCTAATCGATTTGATTGTCATGGTTGGAATAACATCTGCACGACATAAAAGGTGTAAGGGGGATATTATAATAATAAAATCATAAAAGATAAAATGATTTTTTTTCTTTATATACCTAGTGAGATCGGTGGAGCCGAAATCGGAGCTTGTTCGAGTAAAGCCGCCTTCTTAGGAGGAGAATCGTCCTTTAAAGGGGTGTAATCGCATCCATCAGTAAAATCATCAAGACCATCATCAAATTGGTCTGAGTGCTTTGAAGAAATCGTGACGGGGCGATTTGAGAAAGAATCAGTGTCTTTGACTCGAACATGACCTAGGCCAGGCAATTCGAATCCATCCCCACTAACATTTCAACTATCTCATCCTTGCTTTTATTGCCCAAAACGGAATTCAAGTGATAGAGAAATCGATCCATCGGAGAAATTTGCGCAAGCATGGGGTTTGTAGGTGTTCCAAAACCTCTGCATGTTCGAAAAAGTTCCGAAAGGACTTCCTCCAAAGAAGAAACCTCAATATTGGGATCCACCCTCTCAAATTGCAATGAAACAAGTCCAGCAGACAAACACCAATCCTCAAGAGCATCAAGAAGGTCATTACATGAAAAGGTCTTTACCGGTGGTGGAGAATTCTTCTTAGTAACAAGCGGAGGGCCAATACTAGTCTTCACTTTCGTGACACTCTTTGACCTTGATTTTGACTTCTTTTTTCATTCTTTCTCTTGGGTTGGCTCATCCAACTTTATTTTCTTATCTAAGGAAGGATGAATAAACTGAAGTATTGGATACGAAGAGTCCGTCCACCAATTTCCATAAGGTTTAGTTACATAAGTTATTGGCTTTCGAGTTGGCAATTCGAAATAAACATTTGATCCATGATGTACCATAGCACGCCAATGGAAGTAAACCTCGAAAAATGAAAGAACACAATGTGGCGTGTTCATAGGTGGAGGACGAGCTTGACCAAAACCAAATTGGCGCGCAAAGCAATTTGGAGTACATGGCTCGAAAGTCAAAGATGCGCCAGCCCTATAGACCAAAACTCCAGGACGGATCGAAATCAAATAGCTAAGGAGAAACGAATGAAGTTTCCCTTTCCCACTAGAATCTGCAATTCGTTGCTCAGATGGTTCATCGTCATAATAAAGAGCTCTAAAATGAAATCGATTTGCGAAGCAAATATTTTCCTCGGCAAAAGGCGCTTTCTGTGGAAGAAACATGGTGGGAGGTTGATTCCTTATCTGTCCAAGATAAGGCAAGAAAGTCCCATCAAAATGGAACAAGGTGTGAGGATCTTGATGGAGATAAGTCTGTGGAAAATAGAGATAAATCCACCCAAACAAATAATGAAAAGGACCTTGGATTGAATCCTTTCCCGGGGTGGACGATACCAATACCTTGCTTAAACAATCATAAAGATGGGCAAGCAAAGGTACCGTAAGACTGAACTTGGTACCTCCTGCCATCCTACCCGCCATAACGAAGTGGAGGGATGAATGTTTTTATCAGTGAAAATAAATCCGCTTAGCTAACTAGCAAGAAATCCAGCAAGATAGGTTGAATCAGAAATACTCGACTTCCTTCGGAAACCCAACTTGGCCAAAGAATCCTTGCGCAACTATATACCCTCTAAGGAAGAAGGTGAGATAGGCACTTTTTCGGTTCACTTGAAGGAGGCTGAACGATTTTGTAGGTTGGAGAATCTGAAGGAGATTCAACAAAATTCTTGGTCAAAAGGTTAAGATGCTTCGTAGGATTGTTGGCAAAAATGTGAAACAAATCTTGAGAACAAGGCGGGGTGGCATCAGAATAAAGAACGTTGTTCAGCGGTGCGTACTCGTCATAAAATTCGCCAATGATAGGAAGACCATTGTTTCTGTGGATATCCTATAAAGAAATCCCAATCTCCCCATATATAGCATGTAAGGTGTTTGTATCAGGGGACCAGCGTTCCAGAAAGGTCTTGAAAAGATTGATGTTTCTACTATATGAAAACTGGGAAACATAAATATTAGAGTATATGTCCAAAGCCTTCAAGAGAGGGAAAAATGACTCTAGTATGTCGTTTAGCCAAAAGAGCCAATTCCATTCTTGAAAATGTGTGATGACTCCTCGAATATTAAAAGGAGTCCCATTTTAATCCTTGATTTTTCATCCTTCTTAAAAGCATATTAAAATCAGAATGGGGTTCTGAATGTTCTAACTCACCCTCAGTAAAAGGACGAAGCAAAGATATGGGAGACGAACCCACTACTTTCACATAACCCTTATCATTAATCTCACAGCATTTCCGATTCCCCTCATAGACTAAGCTCTTCGAATCAACTGCGGGAATGTAAGGGTCCAATTCAACACCAATTCAGCAGCCGTTAAACTACTAAGTAATGAAGGATGCCTAGCGAGTTTTGGTCCTGATCGGTCCAAAACATCATAGTTAGCGCGACGAAGAGATTCGATTTTTTCGGAGGTGCCCATAATTGGAAGCCTAAAAAAAGGGGGGGGGGGGGTCAGTTATGTTATGCCAACAGATTGGATATTAAAATATATATATATATGTATATATATATAAAAAAAAAAGTAAAGTCTGAAAACTCACGAAAAGATGCTGGCCTCCTAAAGGAGACGAAACGTCCAAGAGGGGTAATTTTAGATTACACATTAAAAAAAAAGAAGGGGGTGAAGTCTGAAAACCCACAAAAAGAAGCAGGCCTCCTAGAGGAGACGAAATGTCCAAGAGGGGTAATTTTAGACTGCACATAAGAGAAAAAAAAATAAAAAAGAGGTGAAGTCTGAAAACCCACGAAAAGACGCAGGCCTCCTAGAGGAGACGAAACGTCCAAGAGGGGTAATTTTAGATTGCACATAAAAAATAAAAAAAAAAGAAAAAAAAAAGGGAGAAGGGGGTCAAGTCTGAAAACCAACGAAAAGACGAAGGCCTCTTAGAGGAGACGAAACGTCCAAGAGGGGTAATTTTAGAATGCACATAAAAAAATAAAAATAAAAAAAAAGAAAAAAAAAGTGAAGTTTGAAAACCCGCAAAAAGACGCAGGCCTCCTAGAGGAGACGAAATGTCCAAGAGGGGTAATTTTAGACTGCACATAAATTAAAAAAAAAAAAAAAAAACCTTAGCATACCTTGAAGCGCGAGAAAAATGTAACCACAAGAGGTTTTCTGCTACTCAAATAAGAATCCTGCCAAAAAAAAAAGGGCAATGCTATTGTGAGAAGCTTCTCATATGATAAGGCGGGTTTTAACCATTGGATGAGCATCTAGTCATAAGATTCTCTCCAGATTCCTGGGAATCTTGTAACTAGATGATCATCCAATGGCTAAAACCCGCCTTCTCATATGAGAAGCTTCTCACAATAGCATTACCCAAAAAAAAAAGTTTACTAATGATGGTGATCCAAGCAAGTGGAAAGTGAAGAATTTGGCTTATAATGTTAGTGGGGTCCATTCAAATGGGACCTTGTGCTCAAATAAAAAATAAAATAAAATAAGCTGCAAAGACTGATAGTGGAAGAGTTCAATACACAAAGAATCCTTCTACGGTTTCACTATTGGAATACAACCAGATGCCAACTGTGATACCATTTAACAATTGAGCTCTGCAGTGGGGCCCAAAGCACACACAATATCACCCCATAAAAAAATCTAGCATCCCCACTAGTCAAATTAGTAATAAAAAAAAAAACCTACGGCCTTAAACAAAGAGGGGTCAGATAAAATATATATATATATGAGTACCGTACAAAAAGGTAAGCAAGAAAAGAAAACAAAACTGCGACCTTAAATAAAAAAGGAGGTCAGATACAAAAAATAATAAAAAAATGTGCCATGAGAAGGACCCATGAACAAAGGGAGTAGGTGTTGTTTGGACCAAAAAAATGTGCCTTGTGTATATACACATACAACATATACTGATATACATATGTGCATATATATACGTACTACATATGATAGAAGAAGGCATTTACCTTAATATGTATGTGAAGCCGCTTTTGCTGGGACAAATAAATCAACTCAATCCTGAAGCTCATCTCAGATTAAAACATGAAGATAAAAAAAAAAAAAGTAACATGCACATATGAATAGTCACTATGCATATATTTATATATACTAGATCCTGAAAAGAATCCCAGCTGATGTATGAGTTTATGGTAACTAGAATTCTAATTAAAGTATTCACAAAAGTAGGACCCATTCCAAATAAAGCAATCTTTGCGTGGGAGATAGGAAAGTAAGAGTCCATGTGGACTTTGAACTTGTAGCCTTAGTAGGGCCCATCAATGAATAAAAAAGGGGGGATTGATCAACACTGCCCATAAGATTTATTTGTGTTGGGATAGGATATCATCATCCCATCAGAATTGCATTCAGTCTATGCCTCCATGAATGGCCAGAAGCCTATGTAAGTTAGACTTCTAATGTTGATCCGCAAAACAAATATATACATACATATACATATATATATAAATATACATATATATATATAAGTGTGTATGTATACCCAGCATGTGAAAAAAAATCCTACAAAAAAAGGAATGGCAAAAAAAAAAAGTAAAAAAAAATACCTTACAAAAAGGTACGACCAAAAAAAGGGTGGGGGGGGGGGGGGGGTTGTACACAAGGCCAAAAAAAAAAAAGGTATACGTATGTGTGCCAAATTGTCGTGATATGTGCAACCAAAAAAAAATTAGATGAGCTTGCACAAATCACGAAGGGCATTTGTTGGCACATAAATTTCAACTCAAGATTCGAGCCAACTCAAGGAAAGATTAAGGTCTGTTATTCTAGCTGGCCAATCATATTGGCCCAATAAAGATTAGTTGGCCCAACAAGAGCCAACCTACAAAGTGGGTTTCAAAACTCAAAAGGTGGTGATCACACCCCAAATACAACTCACGTATCTTTATGTGAGATACAATGTTCAAAATTCAGAACAGAGTTGGGATTACGGATGACGTATCTCAAGTTTCGAACAAGATTCATAATATCTGACGAGATACTTGAAAAGATTCGTATCATCTCACATAGAGATGATACATTAGTCATCCAAAGCAACTCAATAACATTCGAATTTCAAATAAGATATTGAAATATCACTTGAGATTCTTGAAGAAATACGTATCATCTCATGATACTGTTGGACATTGGGCGACAGATGAGTATATCACATAAAAGCATGGGCGAGACTACCATGGCTCAAGATATCATGTCACAATTCGAATTTCAAATTTGTATTGGAACTTTAGTTGAGATTCTTGGGAGAGGGATACGTATCATCTCATAGAGATAATGCACATAATTAAAATGTGATCTCTAGTCAAGATATCATATCACAGTTCGAATTTCAAACAAGATTTCAATGTCAGTTGAAATCTTTAAAAAATCAAATTTCACAGAGAAGATATGGTCCAAGTCCTCTATAAATTGAGGACCCCAAGCATCAAAGGATATAGAGATCGACAGGACAAAACAAAGGGTTAAAAACTAAGAGTTCAGAGAAATACAAAGAGAACAGACGTACAAAGCTACAAAAGCTAGAGAGAGAAACACCTCTTTAGAAGAAGAAGGAGAAGCAGAAGAACAGAAGAAGAAGACGTCAATTCAAGACTCCCGAATTATCAAACACAATGGAGTTCATCAGGTAGAGGGTTCCAAACCCACTAGTAGAAATGAATGTATTCGAATCTAATGTATTCTAGATTATTATAATCTATAATTTCTTTGTCATTACTAAGTACTTCTCTAATTTTATGTGCAAATAGGCTTGGTAAACCATTTATGAATTTTTCTTTCCAAAATGGTTCATTACTATCATTTCTAAGCATAACTCTAGATGTGAAAACATCTTTGTACCATCTAAAATCACTAAGTGTGGGGCAAGTTAAATTACTTAACTGGTCATGTATTCTAGCAGTTATATTACTAGGGGTACCAACAAAATGTTTAACTATAGTATATAATAATGGATTAACTCCATCAGGGACACCACGTCCTACTTTTTCATCAAAGATGGGATTTCCTTCATCATCTTGTTGAATAGCATATCTAATTTTTTTCTCTAGATTCTTCGGTGAGATGTCTTTCCCACCAGGATTTAAGCATTCCACTAAATCCTGTGACAAATAAATCAACTATTTCAGTTTAACTTATATCATGATTGCTTAGTAACTGTTGGCCACCATGGTCATATGGGTTAACTTGTTGAGGATTTCTTGTTCAGATAATCCATCAATATTCCATTCATATAACTTATCAGCAAAAATTGAAAACTGGTTTTGAATATTTCTTTCCTCAAATTGGAGGTCAGGAGGTGTAGGTCTTGAGTACCAATTTTTGGTAAGGGTAGTAGGCGTGACTTGTGATCGATAGGATGGGTTCATTTTTTTTAATTCTAAATTAGCAAATTGTGCTTCTATTAAACTTATATTATCACTAAAATCTTCTTCAATGGAAATACCAGTTTTACTAATAGTACTGAGGTTGTGGGATAAACTATCCTCAATAACTTCTGTGTTTTTAATCTTCAAAAATCTTTCTCAAAAGATATTTGCAAAAGACCACCTAGGCTGAGAGATCACCTGATTAGGATCCTACCAAACAGTAAGGCTTGCAGAAGGGAGCGTAAGACGGGCGTGAGCGAAGGATAAAGGGTATGAGTCTTCTTAGGTATGTGTCTGATGGATGTCTTAGATTAAGAATTTTGTTTTGATAAAACTCCTTAAGAAGGATAGACTATTTAGATCAAACTCAGCAATAGGTTCTAGCTCTAGAACCTCTTATCCCACTCTACTAGACATAGTTAATGAAGAAGAACATAGGTATGAAGAAGTCAACCAAGACTATAATGATTGGACAATCCCTAAGATTTCCACTAGGGAAATTTATAAGTCAAGTTTTCTTAGTTTTAGGACTGATTACAATATTAAAACAGTAGAAAAAACCTATAGTATCAATAAGGAACATGAAAAGTGTCAACTCCTTAGTAAAGAGTCCGTTAAAAAACATAGAACAGATGGTTACAACTTCATTCACATAGGATTAATACAAGTTGCAGTTAAACCACTTAATATTAAAGGAATAAATTCTTCAATTTTATTATGTCTTAGAGATGCTAGATTTCTAAACTTCAGTGCCAGTATGATGGGAATTATGGAGTCCAGTCTTCATGATGGGCCAGTTCATTTTAATTGTTTCCCTGATTTTACTTTAAGTCTTAGTGACCCTCATTTATTAAAAGCTTTAACATTAAATATTAAAATTGCTGGTGAAATTACTAATATGCATAACGGTTCACAAGCTCTTGCTTTAATTTATAGAATTTATTATAAATGTGTTAGAAGTAATCTTAATGTTCATGCTTTAATTAAAAGTCCTAAGAATCAAACTTTGCTCATATTAGGTAGTTCTGAACATGCTAACATCCAAATTCCTAAGACTATTCTATGGAAGGATATAGAGTTACCTAGTTGTTGGATTTTAGAAAATGAAAATCATTCTAGTAATTTTCAAAATAATAATATAATCAATTTAGACCATGTACAACAATTCAATGATGGACAAGTTAGAATAAGTTTTGATGAACAACATGTTAGATCATCTTCTTTAAAAATTAAGGATTTTGATTCTAAGTCTTCTAGATCAAATGCATCTGATAGGACTACAACAGTTAGAAAAGATAAAGATCTTCTCAGTGAAATTGATACTAAATTAAAAGGCATTAAAACCACAGCCCAAGTTAGTAATCCTTGTTACAAAATACCTAGTGAAGACAGTTTTCCAAATTCTCCTACTCAAACAGATTTTGAAGGTCCTAGTAAAGATTTATTTACTATGAGTAAAGAATTCAAAATTGATATGAAAATGTTAGAAGAAGAATTTAATTCATCTGTTAATGATATTTACAGAACCAATTATCGAGCTATTTATAATTTAGATGAGAAAAAATCTATTTTAAAATCTTGGAAAAAATACATGAAGTTAGTTAAAAGAAATATATATTTCTTTGAATATTTGGAACAATATCATGATACTATAGATCTTACTGTTAAGAAAAGACGAATCAAAAAAGAAAATAGTGGCCTATCTCATTCTAAAACTAGTAAGTCAAAGCCTAGTAAGACTATAAAAGAATATAACAAACCCCATAAACCACTCCGTAGTAAACTAAAAAATGATAGTGACCCATCCCCCTACAAACCTAGTAAGCCTAAAAAACCTAAAGAGAACACTAGAGACACATGTGGGCAACATGATCAACCCACTAAAAATAGTAAAAAATTACCCCATACGGAAGTTGGTAGTATGGTGGATAACACCACTAAGGCCAAACCTAACAAGTCTTAGTCTAATAGGCATAAAGAGTCTAAAGAAGAAAGTAACAAAAGAAGTCATCACTTTGAGTCTCATAAAATTAAGAATAAAAACAAAAGTATAGATTTAACCCAAAAATTTATATCAGAGCAGTCTAGTAATGAACAGTTAGAGAAAGTACCAGAATGTATAAATGTTCTAAATAAAAAAAGTGAACAAGAAAACTTCTTATTAGATTTAATAAGTAAGATAGATAATGAAGATCTAAAATCAACATACTTAAATAAGTTAAGAATATTATTAGCCAAGCAGGAAGAAGCTAATAAAACTATTCATCCCCCTATTAGTCTTGACAAAACGCTTGAAAGATTTAATAAACCCAAAAAGGAAGTTACAGTTCAAGATTTACAAATTGAAATCAAACAAGTTAAAGTTGATATAAAAAACAAGCAAGTTGCCAAATTTGACCAAGATTCCAGTAGTGAAGACACTTCCCTTAGTGAAGATTCCAGTAGTGAAGAGACTTCACTTAGTGACCAAAATACACAGAATAAAGAAATAAGACAACCCAGTTTGCTTCAAGTTATGAATAAAATACACTTACAAAATGGCATTGTAATGTTAAAATTATAGTAAATAAAGAATTAGAAATAGAGACTATAGCATTGATAGATTCAGGAGCTGATCTTAATTGCATTCAAGAAGGATTAATTCCAACTAAATATTATGTAAAAACCAGTAAACGCCTTAGTTCTGCTAATGGCAGTCAAATGCAGATTGAATATAAATTACCTAGTGCACATGTTTGCCAAAACAATGTTTGTTTTAAAACACCATTTGTTTTGATTAAAAACATGACCGATAAAGTCATTTTAGGAATCCCATTTTTGTGCTTACTTTACCCATTTACTACTAATAATGATGGATTAACCACTCATGCATGTGGACAAAAAGTTCAGTTTAAGTTCCTCACTAAACCATTACTTAGAGATTTAAAACAGTTAAAAGACCAATCAATTTTTAAAAATAAAAAGATTCTTTACTGTAAAACTTTACATCTAAGATCTTTACAAGAAGAATTTAGATACATAAAAATTGAAAATCAGTTAACCAATAAATCACTTCAAATCAAGATAGAAGACTTTAAGTCTAGAATCATTAGTAATTTATGTGCAGACTTACCTAATGCCTTTTGGTATAGGAAAAAACATATAGTTACCCTTCCTTATGTTAAGGGTTTTAATGAATCTAATATCCCTACTAAAGCTAGATCTATTCACATGAGTCAAGAAGACATGGAGTTATGTAAACAAGAAATTAGTGAATTATTAAATAAAAAAAATAATTCGTAAAAGTAAGTCACCATGGTCTTGCCCTGCTTTTTATGTTAGAAAAAATGCTGAGTTAGAAAGAGGAACACCAAGATTAGTTATCAATTACAAACCTCTTAACAAGGTCTTAGAATGGATTAGGTACCCTATCCCCAATAAGAGAGATTTAGTCAATAGGTTAAACCAAGCTGTTGTTTTTAGCAAATTTGATATGAAGAGTGGATTTTGGCAAATCCAACTCCATGAAAGTGATAGATATAAGACTGCCTTTACGACCCCATTTGGACATTATGAGTGGAATGTAATGCCTTTTGGTCTTAAGAATGCCCCTAGTGAATTTCAAAATATTATGAATGAAATATTCAACCCCTTCAGTCATTTTTCAATTGTCTACATTGATGATGTTCTCATTTTCTCAAAGTCAATTGATGAACATTGGAAACATTTAAATTCGTTTTTCAATATCATCAAAGCCAACGGTCTTGTTGTCTCAGCCTCAAAGATCAGTCTATTTCAGTCCAAAGTCAGATTTCTTGGTCACAATATTTATCGTGGAAAAATCACTCCTATTGATAGAGCTATTCAATTTGCTGATAAATTCCCAGATGAAATCCTAGACAAAACTCAGTTACAAAGATTTTTAGGATCTTTAAATTATATATCTGATTTTTATCCTAGTCTTCGTTCCAAATGTAAACCCCTCTTTGATAGATTGAAATCCAATCCCCCTTCTTGGTCATCTGTTCATACTTCCATTGTTCAAGAAGTCAAAAAATATGTCAAGTCTTTGCCATGTCTTGGCATTCCTTCAGTCGATTCATTTAAAATTATTCAGACGGATGCTTCTGAGCATGGTTATGGAGGAATTCTCCTTCAAAAAATCAATGGTTCATCCAAAGAACAGATTGTGCGATACCATTCTAGAATTTGGAACAAAGCACAAAACAATTACAGTACTATAAAGAAAGAAATTCGTTCTTTAGTATTATGTATAAGTAAATTTCAAGATGATATTTTAAATCAAAAATTCCTAGTAAGGATTGACTGCAAAAGTGCTAAATTTATTTTAGAAAAGGATGTCAAAAATTTGGCATCAAAACAAATATTTGCAAGATGGCAATCTATTTTATCTATCTTTGATTTTGATATAGAATATATCAAAGGCAGTGACAATTCAATCCCTGATTTTCTTACTCGTGAATTTTTACAGTGTAAAAATGGAGGACAAGAAGAAGGAGAAAGATAACAAGAAGGAGAAGGATAACAAATTAGCAGTTATCCCTCCAACAGTTATCCCTCCAATTGGATTAGTTAACAGATATCAGGTGCTTGGATCAATATCCAGGCCCAGTTAACAGTCAGCCTTAGCAAAGGCCAACCGGCAATCAATATCTAGTCAATGACCCATTTGCTACCAAGCCCATTCAAACAATAGTTAACAGGCCTATCCAAGCCCCCAGAACAGATTATGTAGTAAAACCCAATCCAGTCCATTTATTCTAGATTGAGCCACACCAGAGTCATTACAAAAACCCGGTTGATCTAGTCAAGCTAACCTTCCCTTCTGGATGGCATTTAATTCCCAAAAGTCCAGAAAAATCCCTTAGTTATTACAGAGACATCTTATTCTCTACTGAGTCAATTTTCATTGACCGCATTACTGAGGATAAAAATAATAAATCAATTCCTGAGTCACAAAAGAAAATTCTGTTTCACCAGTTGTATATCAAAAAAATTATTTCCAGTAAAGAATGGGGTTCCCACCCATGCATCCTCAAGTCACTACCCAACCATACTCAGTATAATTATTTTGATTATATTGATGCTTGGTTCTATATTTTCCTCCACCAGAACGAAACATTTTCTCATTCATGGTATGTCAATTTTGACACAAAGTTCAAAAGTCAACTCCCTACATGGTTCCTCCATTGGTGGTCCCATCATGGCCCCATGCCAGACTTACTCCCAAATGAT
Organism: Hydrangea macrophylla; assembly: GCA_033977485.1. Lineage (NCBI taxonomy): Eukaryota > Viridiplantae > Streptophyta > Magnoliopsida > Cornales > Hydrangeaceae > Hydrangea > Hydrangea macrophylla. The sequence continues at coordinate 51,228,274 of CM066998.1, read as the reverse complement.
CTCCAAGACATGGTCAAATATTTCTCCACAAAGTATACAATAAATGAGCACAATACCCAGTTTCCCATCCTACTCATATTTGCAAGTAAGTATAAAGTGCCATGGATCTTGAAATGGCAGTATCAAATTCAGAGTAACACTGTCCAGAGACAGTATTCAGTCAAATGGTGGGATAAATTTGGTCACCACCAAATTATTAAACAAGTAAATCTTGAATTCCCACTAGTAAGCAGTCCCCCTGCTCCAATCACAGGCCCCATGGACAAATGCACAATTACAGGTCCCAAAGATAAGTCAAGCTCCAAATCCAAGTAAAGTTCCAAGCCATCAAATGCACAGTTAATGGCCATGGCCCAACAGATACTAGCTCAAGTTAGTCAAAATGATCAAGATAACAACAGTCACAGTTCATAAGGATCATGCTCTGTTGCACAACCTTATGATCCCTATTCCAGTGCAGCATTCCAAGATGCTCAAGACCCCTATGAAGAGAGTCAGGAATAACTGAGCATCCAATGCTCTTTTTTGTAAAAGAATAGTATTAACCATGGTTAATGCAAAAGTTTCCCGATGAAACTCCCATTAACCTTAGTGAATTCTACAGTAAAAAGTACAGAAGTCAAATCAACCTTTCGGCCACAGTAATCAACAGGCTTTTTCAGATTCCGCGTGGTTAAACAGTAACAGACAACACACTATTCATCTATAGTAAATCCATGTGACTTTCCAGCTTTTCAGAAGACCTCTACAGCTCACAAGGCATTCACGAGTTGCACAGGACTCTTTTGAAGGCTATAAATCAACCCCTCATCTCCCAGTTACAGACAGTTCAACTAGCACTACAACTTTGAGTTCAACTTTCAGAGAGTTTTTCGAGAGAGTTTTCAAAGCATTGTCTTTTAGAGATTCTTTTAGAAATTCTCCTCTACTTCTCTCAAAAAATATCTATAGTTATTCAGTTCATAGATTTTAATATTTGATGTATACACTGAGCAATTCAGTGCTTGCTACCCAGTAATCCAATCTTTAAGTTTCAGTTATTTATTTGTCTTCTTTATTTATCTGTGTCTTTCTTCTTCAATATTAGCAACTCTGATTTTTAATTAATGTCTGCTTCCCCCACTGGGAAGCATAACTCAAGACAGTTTTCTAACGGATATATCCGTTAGAAATCTAGTTACTAACGGTTAGTTTTCCAAAGATTAGTATTGAATACTAACGGTTTATGAAAGGATTACTAATGGACATATCCATTAGTAATTTCTAGAAAAAACAAAAAAAATACTAACGGATTTCTAACAGTTATATCCGTTAGAAATATTAATACAATGCAAAAAAAATATTTAATTTATATGCGCCCCATTTTTTATTTGAACCTATCTAATTTACAAGCATAATTAATTGAATTGCAACATTAAAATTTTACATGACAAAAACTAAAGAAGATAAAAGAAAGAAAGGAAAGCTATATATTTCTCAACTTTTCATTCAATCTGACTTTGCAGAAATGCTCAGAGTATCAATTTATGGCATTCCAATTTACAAACATTTGACTGAATCTAACACAAACACACACACACACACACATACACACACACACTCTCTCTCTCTCTCTCTCTCTCTCTCTCTCTCTCTCTCTCTCTCTCTCTCTCTCTCTGTCTCTCCACTTCAATAAACCATTGCTTGGAAGTGGCTCTTCGAAATCATCCATTTTATCCAAACCTTCCTAGCTTTCTCTACCTGAAAATTGAATAAAACATACAGAAACTGGTTAATTGTTTTCCACACTATATTACTTAAGTGATATCCCACTCACTGGTGAACACCAAAGTTGTCAACATACAATCAACATCCCTAATCTAGGTATTCCTATCTGACCATGGGTAACATGATCCCCAAACCAATCATTTGTCATACTAGACTTATTTGGTTTCCTCTTTTCCTTGGAAGGGAAAGAAAACTTCAATTAATCCCCTACTTCCTACGAGTCGATGAGGACTTACTCCTCTTTCAAAGTTAAAGCTGCCCAGGATTCCATATATGGATTGGAAGTTCCATTGCATACACAAATCAAGTGAATGCAACAAAGATTTTGTAAAGTAGCTAACAAATATTGCAAAATGAAATTATAAACTTAAATTATTAGATGTTAGTTAATAGCACAGAAATGCATCTTCTATGTAGGTATTCATAATATGTATGTTATACATGAGAAACAATTGCTATCCTATGTAATGTGCTGACTTGTTATTATATATAAAATTTTGAATCGAATATGACAGATTTGTATTGAATCACCTAATCTAATAGTGACTAGATAAAATAGAACGAGTTTTAATAAACACGAACTCCCATTTAATAAAAGAGTATATAAATTTCAATACTTAAATAAGTAAAATCAATTCTACTAAAGTACCACATAACATTCTTAGTCTTCCCAAAATAGTCCATCAAGTTAAGACATTATAAGAGTTTGGACCAATATTCAATAATGCCATTAGAAAAATGCTATTAAACTTCCCAGTGGTTTATACATGACATACAACCAACTTGTGTAACAAGGTGTCAAATATTTGTGACTTGGAAAATGATTTTCAAAAGTAACAAATATTAGCATATGTAAATGGGTGCCAAATGGGACTAGGTCTTCTCCGAGTTGGCTGACACTAGCTAAAAATCCATTATTGTACCATTCACCATTGCAAATGAACTCTACTAATTTTTCCCTCATGTAGGAGTCTACCACACCCATCCTGTTCCTCACCTAATGTAAATCCGTAAAATATACAAGACTTCCCCACTCCACTTGGGCGAGCTCACAACAAAAGGCCTTAACACACATATGTCAATATGTTAGAAACCTTTTAGCCTAAAACTATGTGCTACTTAATCGTTACTATCCTACAGATTTAGAACAAATTATGTATTCCCTGTGCGTAGACATTATTAGTTATTTTCCAAAAGATAAGCATATACTTGTTCATGTTCACCAGATCAAGGCAACTGGATATGGAGCGAGATACAACTGAAATCTTCCTTAAGCATTAAACAAATGATTAGCCACAAATTCTATTATGCTATTAGGTACTAATTTTTATCATTCATCTAAAGAATGACATACTACCCAAAACCAAACTCTCTTGTTGAGATTGCTTCAACCAAACACAAATGGCCCAATCATGGTCGTTAGTTTCATGCAAAAGTGAAAAAGAGAGTGATTTAAGACCATACCTTAACATTAGACACATCAGGAGAATCATCTATTGGAACAAGATAGAACTTGTAAAACCTCATATTCTGGAATGCAGCCTTTGTCTCCTCATTTAAAGAATCAATCTACAAGCAAGATTGAATCTGTCAAAATAGATAAGGATTGGTTCGCTAGTAATAATTTCAATGCACAACATTTAAATAGAAATATCATTCAAATATTCAATCCACAAGTGGCTGGCCATTAAAACTTCCTCAAAAAGTATCTATATCATAATCGATGTTAAATCGCTAGAAGTAACTATCAGTCCATTGGTAGTTTCAAAGAAATTAAATTGATGATGTGTTTGTCCTGCTTTTCTAAAGGTCGCATAAAATTTAAGCTTGGAATATCCATTGCTCAATGCTGATGATTATCTCAACTAAAGATAAAGAGATTGCAATAAGGATTGAGTGATCAATATTCAATAAGCTTTGGGAACATTAAATTTCCACTAGAGTGTTTACTTAATAAGTAGTGTAGATTGTAGGGTCACTAAGGTATTATCAACTAGCTCGCTCGCTCTCTCTCTCTCTCTCTCTCTCTCTCTCTCTCTCTCTACCCTAATCCTCGCACCCACATTGGTGCTACTTAGGAAAAACAAAAAAGAAAACAATGATAGATAAAAAATTGATTGAAAATTCATAAAAGCATGTGACATACTTGTTTCTTTGACAAAGGAAAAGTGCCAGCCTTAACAATAATTGTAAGGAGAATAATTGCAAAGTAATTTCAGATTTGGGTCTTCATCTATCCCCGTTTGGAGTATTTATCTTCACCAACAATCTCCAGATGGTTCTTTTAACCTTACATTCACCAACAATCCCAAGATGGTTCTTTTAAGCTTACATAGCTCACCCTTGAATGTTTGACACAAGAAAGGTTGAAACTTTGGAAGCAAAAAAACAAAATACTCATTTTTGGGGATCTAAGAAATTTCGAATAGCATTTCTCCGATCATTACAAGTGATGGTTAAAGTAAATGTCAAGATCAATGAATAATAATTGCAGATTTACATATGCTTAAATCATAGATAATTACCTCAAAACTCGTTTCAATGATTGACCACTCAAGATGTCTGAAACCTAGTTGCAAATACTAATAACCTACAGCATTGAGGGAAAAAATAGATCTATGTCATATGGTATATGAATGGGTTAAGGAGATTACAAACATATATAGAACCGAGGTTTAACAAAAGATGGAATGATACATTTTGATACATTTTCTTTTATATTTGTTTCCATTTTGGTCTCTATTAAAAAAGAAGAAACTCTAATGGGATTCCTAAACACAGAAATTCGTGTTGTGTAATGGTGATAATACAGTTTCTATAGAAACATAGTTATGAGTCTTGTGACTATCACTCACCTATTATATAACAAATTATATAAGACAACTAATTCCATAAAGCTCATCTCATCTTACCAACTAAGGCTTCATTTGGTTCATGGATTTAGTGATGAAAAAGAAAGAAAAACACTAGTTAATTTTTAGTGATATGTAAGCACCTCACCTAAGACAACTCACCTATTTAATTTTTAGTGATATGTAAGCATGGAGGATAATGCAAGGGACTTAGTTTAGTGATATGTAAAAACAGGCATTTGGTTCACAGATTAAGAACATTTCACAAATCATATACATTTTTATACACACATATATACATATATGAACTCATGACCTTGACTTGCAAAATGGATGGCTTAGTGTTAGCTAAGGGTAAGATTTGGCGTTATTTATCAACACACACCATATAAATATCTGAAGTACAACAGATTCATATCAATAAAGACATAGTGAATGGTGTTGGAGCTAGGCTTGCATCGACAAAAGTTAGATAAAGTCCATGTAGCATTTCTCAGCATAGATAGTTAGGAATTTTCATTTAACTGAGCTAGCAAAGGCATTAGTGCACCATGACCAAGAACGAGATCCCTACAGCTAAGATAGTCTCCAGCAATATAATCAAGAGAGCTATAGTTCAACCGCATACAATTCCACAGCTAAGTGCTTAGACAGAATCAAGGTTTAGAACATAGCACAGACTGCTTTCAGCATCTCAATAAATTTTCTGGTCCAAACAGGCCTTAAAATCAGATCTGGAGCATCGAAAAACCTTAGCATAAGTCTTTACAAAGTCGAACTATGATTTGGTTTCAACAAAAATTGATTTTAAGCAAAGTGAGCCAAAGGGACTGGTCTGCCAAACAGCCCCTAAAATCTGCTGGGTATACAGCATCCACTAATTAAAATTTAGAATTTAATTTGGCCATAACTAACTCAGTTCTTGTCCTTTTCCAGAAATTCTTGAGCTTAAAACGCTTAATTTGCTACAAGGAATTCAAATATGAGCTTACATGCAACAATTACTAAACAGAAATCACAAAAAGTATACATTTTTAGTTTGTGACCAACCTCTATTTTTGGTCAGTTTAACATCTCTTTTCCCTTTCTGTATCGAATCAACTTGGGTACACATAGATGGATACAAAATAATACTTTTAAGTTTAAAATCAACTGTCTAGAATGAGACCCATTTCTTTCTTTACTCACCCCATAGACAAGGTTCTGGAAACTTTGGTTCAGTACCCAAATAAAGCCTAGGAATAGGATTAAAGAATAAAAATAAAGTTTGGGAAAAGAATCTCACCTAAGGTTGAAAGTTAGTAGCAAAGAATGAAGTTGATTGGGATGAAACCACTGCTGCTATAGCTGCTAATCTATGAAATTAGATGAAATACATATCAAAAATGCTAATAGATTTTTCCCAACATTGTAACAAAAGGTACTACTCTAATAATGTTGCCCAACAGATTACAAAAGGTACTACTCTAATAATGTTGTCCAACATTGTACAAAGGTACTACTCTAATAGATTTTTTTTTAATCTAATTGTTTCTATTTTTATGCTATTATTTGTTCTATGGGGCTTTTTTTTTTTTTTTCCCCTTTCATCAGAATGGGTGAAACATCATATTTGTAATTTGTAGGTCCTAATAGATTTTAGAATTTCAGTGAGGTTAATACACAATTTTCAATTCTACCTTTCATTCAATGATGTCTTATTGGCCAGAGATCTAGATCTTCTCTATCCCAGTTGTATGTTTAACATTACAAGACAAAAAAACAACTTGGGATTAAATACAAGAGTATCAAAACTAACCGATTACAATGGGATCGATTGAATTCTTTTCCTTCTTGGCATATCCCTTTCCAACTGTATGTTTAAAGCTTTTGGATTCATGCCATATTCCTGCAATAAATTTTTTTTTAAATGAAAACAAAAAATATTAAATAAAAAACCACAATTGAGAAACCCCCAAATAAGCGAAATTCATGTGCAACATTTCCACACTAACCGGTGTCCAAGATTCCTATAATAGAGCCAAAACCCGAATGGCCCTTTGAGAGAATGCCTAGTCGTGTGTGAACTCAGTATTCTATTAGAACCTACGCGAACAACACCCGAAAAATCTACAATGATCGACTATGGAATTAAACTAAATTATTAGCAAGCCAAACACATAGTGAAAGGACAACTTTGAGTATTAGCTTCGGGCCTTTTAGGATTTACATGTGAAGCCTCAAGACCCTCAACTAATCTAGCTACAACTATTGGCCTAGATGACACTGAGTTTGCAAATTTTTTATTTTTTTTTTCTATCTTCAAAAATCGTAACTAAAAAAAATATGATCAAGAAATCAAAAGTTTCATTCTCTTTCAATTTGACATTGTATCTGAAGTTAAAACACATAAAAATTTAGGTAATAAATTCCATAAATATATAACAGAACAAAATATAAATTTGGGTTCTTCAGTATATATAAATCTCAAATACAAACATGCTGATTAAAAGAACTATGTGAATCTAATTGATTGAAATTTGTAAAAACCCTTTTGTTGTCCGATACCATAAATTTAAACTCACATTGCTTCAAATAATACCCAAAATAGGGCAATATTGTGTACCTTCTCTAAGGGCTACATCAGCTGGTTCAAAACACTAAACGAGAAGTTACCAAAAACCAGAGGTTAGAAACTTAGAAATCCCAAAACACTAAATTGAAAGTCAAAAATCTGAAGTGAATACACAAACAATGATAGTGATACACACCAAATGACACACTGTGCTTTAAATGCTTGTACCCTGTGCTGTTTGAATTTTTCACACTTTTCTGTGCATCGATTACACAGCACAAGGTACATGCATTTAAAGCTGGTGTGTCGTGTAGTGTGTCATTTGCTGTGTATCCCTATCATTTTTGTTATTCATTTGATAGTATGCATTGAAGTAGGAGTAATAGAAAAAATGTATTTGGCATATCACTTTTGGATTCATGAGGGAAAAGAGGCGGGAAAGGAAAACAAGATAGAAAATTAGAATTTTTTTCCTTTCTCCTCTCTTTTCCCACACATAAAATTCAAAACCATGAACCAAACAAAACCCAGTCCGGATAAGCATAGGACTTCGATGACCAGTCTCTCTCTCTTCAAGGCCTAATCAAATTTTAGAGGAGCCTGGGCTCAAAATACCTAGGCCAGCCCAATGGTTTAGATATTGTCTATATCTGTTATTTATTTGTAGTTTTTTTTTTCGTGAAAAGATTATCGTAGAGCCTGTTTGGTTGCACAAATTGTCCCATTTTTTTGAATCATTTTATTTTGAATTGGTTCATTTGGAATTTGTCTATTTGTAAATGATTTAATTCTAATTCACGTGTCTGTTTGGTTGGCCAAAGAAAAAACTGTTTCATTTTATATTGCCTAATTTAAGGGTGTTTGGTTGCAATAATTAAAATTGAAAAAAAAAATCCAATTTAAACATTATGCTTAACTCTTTTTTAGTTTTTATGGTGTGAAACAATGAAAATTGTTCTTTATTTACTTTAGGGGTATTATCTTGGCCTGGTTTTTTTTTTTTTTGTTTTTTGTTTTTTGTTTTTTTTCCCAATGCAACCATGTTATCAACTAGCTACATATTAGGACCATGGTCCTACCCTGGTGGCAAAAGTCCACCATCCGCACCCAAGTGATGAGTGTTCAAATCCCCCCTCCCCCATATATATATATAAACTAACTATATATTAATAACACATCAAAGTCATACTTATCAAAAGTAAATAACAACAGTTTTTCACACCCAATTAGAAATAAAAAAAAACAAAATATCATGAACATTGCTGAGTCACATAATCAGCCCACATGTTCTGAGCAATAGAATCTCGTATTCTTTTTGCCTCTCGATCTTGTCTTCTAGCTGACAGTTGCTCATTTAACAATCATTGTGATCGAGTCTCTGATTGTGTCTCATTTAGTACTTCATAATCGTATCCTGCATAAGCCCAATCATTACCACCAGTTTCAACTCTTATATGATTATGCAAAACACAAAGTACAATTACTAAGTTGGCTTGAGTGGTAAATGGATAAGGACGTGACATCCTTAAAATAGGAAATCATGTCTTAAGTACACCAAATATCCTTTCAATTGCATTTCTTAAAGAAGCATGATGGTGGTTGAATAACTCTTTTGCATTTTGTGGAGCTTGATTACTAGAACTGAACTCCTTTAAATGATACCTAACACCCCAGTAAGTATGGTGCTATGAAGTTTGGTGATGTGTGTATCCAGCATCAACAAGATAACAATCTCCTATAATAACAAGAAAACAGACAAATATTTTATTGAAGCAAATCAAGCACTTCGTGAACAAAGATAGAAAATTGGACTGAAGCAAATAGTAAATGTGAATATACTTTCAGGCACTTTGAAATCCTTCTCCCTTGCAACTCCTAAGATACAACTATCTCCAGCGGACCCCTCCCAACCTGATAAAACATGTAGGAATCGCAAGTCAAACAAACAAGCGACCATCACATTTTGAGACAACTTTCCCCATCGATTTCGAAATGAAGCTTGATCGCCAGCTCCAACAATTGCAGAGATATGAGTGCCATCAATGGCTCCTATGCAACCCTACAACAGTTTTTTCAAATTATAAATACGTTCACACAAGAAAGAAAATTTACATTGATCAAGACATTATTTTAAACTAGTTTACCTTAAAATAAGGATAAAATCTGGAGTCTCTTAGAATTTCTATTGGAGTAGTTATCGAAGAAAGTCGAATGAATCAACTAGAGAGCTGTTTCAGAGCATATAAAACTTGATTGAAATATCGACTCACAGTCTCTCCCGAGTGTTGAAATCGCTCCCGAACTAAGCGATTTCCAACACTATGACTAACTGTAAAGAGAAACATGGCCATTTGTTCTTCAATCTTTACATGCCCACTATCATGAAGTAAACTTTCTTGTGAAGTTGACATTCTATGCTAGTCTATCATGTAAAGCAACAAGAAGACGAGTGAAAAATAAAGGGAAACATTGGGTGAAAAGTAATTTTTTCCTGAACGAAGGAAAAAATAAACAAAGATAGGAAGGAAAAAATAAACAAGGAAGTGAAAAGTACTCCCTCTGTTCCATATTGAAAGTCTCTTTTGGGAATCTCAACTTATTAAGGGGACAACCTTGATTTTGGTAAAATTTTCAATTTTCCAATATTGCCCTTTTTGAAATTCAAAATTATAGTGTCACATCAAAAAAAGAGAGGGAAGAGTTGGATATAATAAAGGACAAATTTGGAAAGTGTGCATTAAAGTACTTTGACTTTTCAAAGAGGACTCTAAAAATGGGACATCAAAAAATGGCATCAAAGACTCTTAATATGGGACAGAGGGAGTAATTTTTAATTTGAATTTTGGGTGTCACTTTCTTTCCTCTTTTCTTGAAGAATTCTTAGGAACCAACATAGAACCACTTAATTTATAAGGCTTCCTTTCATTTCCAATCAATTCTACATAGTAAATCCATATGGAATATGTAACAACCTGCATTTCCATTTAAAACTGTATTTCCATTTGACATATTTAAAATCAAATTGAATTTCCATGTTTAATCTGTGTTCGTAGAGTTAGTTTAAATTGCAAACTCTCATGTCTAAATCTTATTATTTGTTTTATTTCTGGTCTAAAATTCTTGTTGGGGTCAAAACTGCAATTTGTATAATTTTAGTAATGCCGGTGTTGGATTCCAAATCTGTACTTTTAAAACGGTGGAAATATTTTCTTTTAACTCATACTGTAATTTCTTTTAACCGGAAGATTGTTTCTTACGTTAAAATGAATTTTCTGTATTTTTGTGGTGATCACCGCGTCGCGGAAATACCAGTTTATGTTCAAAACTGTTTGAGCCGCAATGAACTTCCACAGATTTTGGAAGTGGCGTAAAGTTAGATTAGACATTTACTTTTTGTTTCCATTTATGGAAACTAATCATTTGATAAGGCTTTGTTTGTCAATACATTGGGTGTATGTGTTAACTTAGTGTCAATAAGCTAATTTGCCAAACACCACAAGTGATTTCTAACCACCTTGTTAGAGCCTTGTTTGGCTGTGCTTATTGGGTGTGTGTTGGTTTATGTCTATAAGCTACATTTCCCAAACACCTTGTTTTTGCCCACTAGGAACCTATACTTGGCTCTTGGTTAACATTTGGGTTATATAATTTGTGTTTATACGTATAAGCATGCTGAGATTTATGTATTTTAGGTATATACCAATTTGTTGAGTGTATAAGATTTTACTTGGCCTCCAAGTTCAACCATTTTAGCTCTTTATAAGCTTAGCATTACACACTCTCTGCACATTACAACTGTAAGAGAAAGGAAATTTCAGAGAGAAAAGAGAGAGTTTGAGAGTTCATAGTTCCTAAAATTGTAGAGAGAGATAAGCCTCAATCTCCATAGCCACAGCTTGGGTTTGAATCTATTAGCTTACTATTCTTTCTCAACAATTCTTCAATCCTTATTCTCAGTGAGTATTCTAAACTCACTCTAAATGTAAAAAATGTTTTTTTACTATGTAGATTAGTCTAATTTAGAAATCACCATTGATGATTTCACGTTTGAACCCCAAAGCTTAAAAACATGGATTTTTCAAACTTAACCAAAATCCTTTTTTGAGATGATTATGAAAGATTAAACATCATAGATGTTGTGTTTAAAGTTTTAGAGCCCAATCCATTCATATGAAAAAGTATATAAGAAATTAAGTTTTGTCATCTTTTAGTTTTTTGTAAAATTCAAAAGCTATGGATTAATTCGTGTTAAATTGATGGTGGATTCATAATCCTTACGGAAAAATGAAGAATTTCATATATAGCAAGTCACGTTTTCTTTCCAAATTGAAAATGGGTCAAAAAGACCCTGAAATTCTAAAACAGGGGAAGTTCAGCGAAGAAGACGAAGACACTGCCTAAACTCACGCGCGCGATTGTGCGAGCGGCCCGCGTGAGCGACCCCTTGTGCGAGCGTCCCACGCGCGTGATCCCTGTGGAGTTTGAGAGTTGGAAAACTTTTATAAGAAAAATGGAAAAATGGGCATATCGCGTGAGCAACCCCTCGCGCGAGCGGCCCGTGCGCGCGACTTCTGACAGTTTCTAGTTTTCACTTATTTTCTTTTAAGGAACTATTTGGATGAGGTTTATATGTTTTTAAAGCTCTGCTTGGGAAATATGTTAAAACAGATTATGTTTTGTTATGTTTTGGTTATTAAAGAACGATTATGATTTTGGTTTTTCTTATATAGACATGATTATCATTCCCAGTAATTTATATGTCCCGTTTATAGTACGTGTCATTCATATGGAGTCAGTTGTACATGCATGGTGAGTGTGAGTGTTGGTCAGTGTGAAAAAGAGTATATGGTTGAGATTTTGTGGACACTCCCTGGTAATTGTGTACCAAAGTGTGTCACAGCCCGGTCCCACAATAGCGGAACCGGAGCCCGTGGCACGCCACCGAGGCTAACCCAATTCATTAACGTTCCCAAAAGTTTTGTTTGAAGAACACACGCAGCGGAAAAACAAAACACATTTTCAAAAGCAGAGGTTCAGTCGACTGGGTCGGGACCCTCAGTCGACTGAAGTAAGTAGAAACAAACTGAACACATTAACCTTCAGAGGTCCAGTCGACTGAGGCCTGGCCCAGTCGACTGCTTTTACCAAAATAAGAAAAAAAAAACTGGACTGCACTGTCCCGTCGACTGCCCCGTCGACTGCCCCTTCGACTGCTTTTACCGTATTAAGGGAAAAATAGTTAACTGCACTGCCCCGTCGACTGCCCCGTCGACTGCTCCTCTGGCAGCAACTCATTCTGCAGAATTTCAAGTTTTAAAGCTTCCTAACTTTCACCAATGATCAACCACTCCATCCAAACTCAAACCAAAGTAATCCTAGCTGTATTAAAATATTTCTAAAGCAGAATTTCAACATGTCACTAACTATTACAATGGTTTAAAATCCATTCTAACGTACCAAATTAAACATAAGTTAAAACGATAAAATTTCTTATTACAACATCCTATTATCCCAAAACTACAAGGTTAACAATTCAAGTTGCCTCCCAAACGAAACTCCCAACCCTCGTGCTTACTTCTCCGATTCCTTGCCAGCATTTACACCTGAAATGGTTATTTGAATAACCACACATATTTCGATTTGTTTAAGCTAATGCTTAGTGAATAAAACAACATATGCACATGAATGATAAACATGTCCGCATTCACATCTCTACATTTCATACTAGTCGCCGGAGACTCACGTGCCCGTCCATACTCCCAATCCGCGACTCCTCGCCAATAAGTCCATTCGAAAGGGTAAGACCCACGATTCTTCTCTTCAATCGTGCGACCTTAATGCCTATATCGGCTCCACAAAATGGCACGGTGACCACGTGCTCCTTCTGACCCAAATAAGCAACTTAACATGCTCAAATACATATCACCATACTCGCGGTAATCAAAACATATCACCATGCTATTGGGCCTACTTACCAATATAAATGCCCAATATGAACTACACAAGATATCTCTATGAATTAATACATGATATTCAAACATAACATCAATACATGCCAAGAAATCATTCCAAAACATAGTTGAATCACTCACCTCCAAATAACGCTCCTATAATTCAATCTGAAGAAAACCCGTGCACAAAGAACGTGCAGAAGTCCGTCTAGTACAATTCCTATGGATCAGAATTCCATTTATCAACTTTTATGCAAAATTCTAGAAAATAACTTTTCAGAAAACTTAGCCAAACAGGCCATAATAGGTATCAAAACGAAGCTCTTACCTCAAGGAGCTCGAATATGAAATCTGGGAGAAAACAAACTGACGGAAGGTCGTCGTTTGGCGTCGCAAAGCTCTAAACAACTAAATCTCCCTCTAGCCCCCTTTTGGCCTCCTTCTTGAGCTTTTAGGTTAAGCTTATGAAAAATCTAAGTTCATCTCTATCTATATATAGGCAACATTCTCGGGGAATTACGTTTACCTCCCCACGAGTTTTCCAAACTCCTAATCAGTCTCTGAAACTTTCTATACAGCTTATTCATAGCTTTACGAGTGAAACCTCAAAATTATAAAAGTTTTCGACTAAGTTTCGTTTGGTCGCTAAAATGCGAATTTCTACATGACGTTTCCGAAGTTGCTAATTAGCCTACCAAATTAATAGCGTGTTAATTCGTTCTCACCAGGATACTAAAACTAACAACAGAAATATATTCTAAGCCAGAAAATAATACAGATATTGCAATACACAGGTAAACATTTATTTTCAGATAAGCATTTAAAGTGTTTCACAGTGACCGTCTCACACTCGGAGAGACTTCACAATAATAAATCCTTAATCACAATAGTTTCAAAGGGTTCTCTAATACAGACACCCAAATCAACTCGTGAGTCAAAACTCACTCAAACATGTGTCATAAGACACGCCACATCACATTATCATGCATGACAATGTAATTCAAATGCAATAACACAAATGTGGGTGTTATAATACTCTCCCCCTTAAAAGAAGTTTGTCCCCAAACTTATACCTCATGTTTCGAAAAGGTGCGGATACTGAGTACGCATCTCATCTTCTATCTCCCACGTCATCTCTTCTGTAGTTTGGCTACGCCATAACACTTTCACTTTCGATATTACTTTATTTCATAAGACTTGATCTTTCCGGTCTAAGATCTCTACCGGATATGCGACATACGTTAAATCACTCTGAATCTTATTCGATATCGGAGTCATCACTTGATCTCTATCTTCCACTAATTGTTTGCGTAACAACGATACATAAAACACGTTATGAACTTGAGCATACTCGCTCGGCAAGTTCAAACGATAAGCTACGGGTCCAACCTTTCCAATGATTTCAAAAGGTCCTACATATGTCGGATTGAGTTTCCCGTATCTACCAAATCTGGTTATTCCCTTTGAAGGTGACACCTTCAAATACACTAAGTCTTCCACATCGAATTCCAATGGTCGTCTGCGCTTGTCGGCATAACTCTTTACCTACTCTGAGCTGTCAGTAACCGTTGTCTAATTACCTTTATCTTATCCATCGTTTCTTGTACAATTTTCGGCCCTTCAATCTTTCTTTCTCCCACCTCTGTCCAACTAATTGGCGAACGACATACACGACCATATAAAGCTTCATAAGGAGCCATTCCAGTACTCGATTGAAAACTATTGTTGTACGCGAACTCAATTAACGGCAGGTGGTCTTCCCAATCACCCTGGAAATCAAGTACACATAACCGAAGCATGTCTTCCAAAATCTGGATTACTCTCTCTGATTGACCATTGGTCTGAGGATGAAAGGCTGTGCTAAAGTACAATTTGGTACCCATTGCTTCTTGCAAGGCTCTCCAAAACTTTGATGTAAAACTACTATCCCTGTCCGAAACGATAGAAACTGGGATACCATGTAGTCTCACAATCTCGCGAATATACAACTTAGCTAACGTCCTTGGCTTAGTTGTTCGAAGTGGTAGGAAGTGCGACGACTTCGTCAAACGATCAACGATAACCCAAATAATAGTATTTGATCTCTTCGACCTCGAAAACCCACTAACAAAATCCATTGTTATGTGTTCCCATTTCCACTCGGCTATAGGTAAAGGTTGTAACAATCCCGAGGGTACTTGGCGTTCAGCCTTTACTTGTTGACAACTAGTACAACGCGAAACGTATCGTGCTATTTCTCTCTTCATTTCTGGCCACCAATAAACATGTCTCAAGTCTCTATACATCTTAGTGCTTCCCGGGTGAACGGTATACTTTGTGTTGTGTGCTTCCTCTAGGATGTTTCGCTTCAACTCTTTCTCACTAGGTACACAAATTCTACCCCTCAATCTCAACACATTGTTCTCAAACGTGAATCCCGGTTGTTTGCCCATTGGAATATCATCACAAATCTTCTTCAAAGTCACGTCTTGAAGTTGTTTCTCCGTGATCTCGTGAATCAAGAGTGGTTGTGCCACCATCATCGACATCAAGCCACTTCCAATCCTCGGTATCACTTCAAGCTCCAAATTCTCCATATCTCGTATCAGTTCTTTCTGAGAAGTCAAATCTGATGCGGTGTTGGTTGGTACTTTGCGACTAAGAGCATCGGCGACTACATTCGCCTTGCCCGGATGATATTGAATCGACAAATCATAGTCCTTCATTAACTCTAGCCATCTCCTTTGCATCATGTTCAAATCTCGTTATGTAAACAAGTACTTCAAACTCTTGTGATCCGTATAGATCTCACATTTCTCTCCGTATAGATAATGACGCCAAATCTTCAATACAAAAATTACGGCGGCCAATTCTAGATCATGTGTTGGATAATTCTTCTCATGCGGTCTAAGTTGTCTCGATGCATACGCAATGACTTTATCACCTTGCATAAGAACGCAACCTAAACCTCTATATGAAGCATCACTGTAAATGATAAACCCTTCAGTCCCTGATGGAACGGCTAATATTGGTGCTTTCACTAGTCGGCTCTTCAACTCTTGGAAACTTTCTTCACATTCTGGACTCCATACAAAAGCAATATCTTTCCTCATTAACTGTGTCATCGGCATTGCTATACGCGAAAAGTCTTTTACAAATCTCCGATAATACCCAGCTAATCCTAGGAAACTTCTGATGTCTGTCACATTCGTTGGTCTCGCCCAGTTGGTAACTGCTTCTATCTTCTGAGGGTCTACAGAAATTCCTTTTGCCGACACTATATGTCCAAGGAAAGCTATCTCGGTCAACCAAAACTCACACTTCTTCAATTTGCCGAATAATCTCTTTTCACGCAATCGTTGTAAAGCTAATCGCAAATGATGCTCGTGATCTTGAACGCTTTTGGAGTAGATTAGGATGTCATCTATGAACACGATAACGAACTCATCTAAATAATCCTTGAAGACACGTTTCATCAAGTCCATGAAAGCAGCTGGTGCATTAGTCACTCCAAATGGCATAACCAAAAATTCAAAGTGACCATAGCGAGTCCTGAAAGCTGTCTTCTCAACATCTTCCTCTTTGACTTTCAACTGATGGTAACCAGATCTCAAGTCGATCTTCGAAAATACCTGAGCCCCTTGTAACTGATCAAACAAGTCATTTATTCGTGGCAATGGATACTTGTTCTTGACGGTCAACTTATTCAATTCCCGGTAGTCGATGCACATACGCATTGTCCCGTCCTTCTTCTTCACAAACAAGACTGGAGCTCCCCATGGTGAAACACTAGGTCGGATAAAACCCTTCTCTAACAGTTCTTCTAACTGAACTTTCAATTCTTTCAACTCTATCGGTGCCATTCGGTACGGTGCTTTGGATACTGGTTGTGACCCTGGTACTACTTCTATTGTGAACTCAAGCTCTTTTTCAATCAATACGTCGGGTAACTCATCGGGAAAAACATCTGGAAATTCTCAAACTACTGAAATGTCTTCTATTAGTGGTCCAAGAACTCTCGTGTCGATAATTGAACGTAAGAAACCCGAACAACCCTTCTTTAACATCTTACTTGCTTGAATCGCCGATATCAAGTACGGCGGTACGATCACTCCCTTACCCTAGAAAGTAAACTCTTCTCGCCCTGACGGATAGAAACTAACCCATTTCTGTTCACAATCGATT
Organism: Hydrangea macrophylla; assembly: GCA_033977485.1. Lineage (NCBI taxonomy): Eukaryota > Viridiplantae > Streptophyta > Magnoliopsida > Cornales > Hydrangeaceae > Hydrangea > Hydrangea macrophylla. Next base: position 51,210,986 of record CM066998.1, on the reverse strand, counting down.
CTGGCTTGATTAACCGACAACCAATCCATACCCAAGATAACATCAAAGTAATTCACCGTTAACGGAATCAAATCAACACTCAAGATTTTATCACCTATCTTGATCTCACATGACTTGAATATCGAAGAAGTAACTAACGGTTCACTACTAGGCAATGATACACACAAGTCATATCCTAGCGGTTCTGACTTAATAGTTAAATGCTTAACAAAATCACGTGATACAAATGAATGCGTTGAACCAGAATCCATAAGTATACGTGCAGGATACGAACAAATAGGAAGAATACCTGATACGACGGTATCATCCGTATTCCCCGGCCTGAGCAGGAAGTATCGTCCTTGTTGTTGCGCGACTCCTTTCCCTTTATCTACTCGAGGTTCTACTCTTGATCCGCTTGGCACACTCGATGCGCCAGTACTCATTCCCGGTTGTCTCTTACTCGGGCAGTTCTTCGCTATGTGTCCTGGTTGTCCACATTCAAAACATTTTCCTCTTATCTCTGGATTGTAACTCCTTGTGTTCGAGGTTGTGTTTGGTGTAGTCGAATTTGCGTTCAAAGGACAATTCCTAGACACATGCCCCAATTGTTTACAAAAATAGCAAGTGATCAATTGGCAGCAGGTTCCTCTGTGTCGCAGGTTACATGTCGGACACAACGGTCTCGAGTCCCCCATAAACGTACTCCCTCCTTGGCTACTCATGTTCGATCCCGAACCTTACGTGAACGGTTTCTTCGCATTTCTCTGACTCTTGCCCCTATTGTCATTGGGTCTCTTTCCTTGTTTCCCTTGTCGATATCGGTCGACACTCTTCTCAGCTATACGGGTGACTTCCTCGACTAGAGAAACGGTCGGGTGTTGCAACATGTCCACACAGCCACGGAAATTTTCTCTAAGCTCTTCCTCAAACTTACTAGCTTTATCCTTATCAGTCGGAACGGTAGTTTTCCCAAATCGTAACAAGGCATTGAAACGAGAAACATACTCACCCACGGTCATATCTCCCTGAACCAAACTCGTAAACTCGTGACGTTTCTGAGTATAAGCAGATTGCAGAAAGAAATGTTTGTTGAATTCTTCTTTAAAAGCTTCCCACGTGGTCGGCTTCCCTTGTTCAAGTACGTTGTTCCACCAATCCAATGCTTCGCCCATCAACGTATCGGATGCGTATAAAATTTTCTCCTCATCGGTACATTTTACCTGACAGAAATGTCTTTCCATGTCTATCATCCAATGATCGGCCAAGTCTATGTCAACTTGTCCATGATACAAGGTCGGTTTTCGCTTATGAAACTGTTCCACGATTGTGTGTTGAGGTCGCGGTGCCGGTGGTGCGTCGATATAACGAATTTCCACTGATGGAGGCTGATCATTCATCTGTTCTCTTTCACTTACCGCTTGTATGAAATTTCCCACCATATTTACTATTTGGTCCATCCGCGAATGCGGTGACAATTCTCGTGGTGGATCATCCATAATGTTTCAAATATTCTCCTGTTGAGTTCAATGCATAATGACCATGCATGCTATGCCATAATATAGATATGTGCACAGTTCATCACAATCAACAAATGCTAACACATGAAGCATTTATACAATGATAACAATTATCTTCACAACTATACACTCCGCTAGACGTCGCTCAGCATATATAACGGAACTCGTTCCCAGGGCTCTAAACTTATGCTCTGATACCACTAAATGTCACAGCCCGGTCCCACAATAGCGGAATCGGAGCCCGTGGCACGCCACCGAGGCTAACCCAATTCATTAACGTTCCCAAAAGTTTTGTTTGAAGAACACACACAGCGGAAAAACAAAACACATTTTCAAAAATAGAGGTTCAGTCGACTGGGTCGGGACCCTCAGTCGACTGAAGTAAGCAGAAACAAACTGAACACATTAACCTTCAGAGGTCCAGTTGACTGAGGCCTGGCCCAGTCGACTGCTTTTACCGAAATAAGAAAAAAAAACTGGACTGCACTGTCCCATCGACTGCCCCGTCGACTGCTTTTACCATATAAAGGGAAAAATAGTTAACTGCACTATCCCGTCGACTGCCCCGTCGACTGCTCCTCTGGCAGCAGCTCATTCTGTAGAATTTCAAGTTTTAAAGCTTCCTAACTTTCACCAATGATCAACCACTCCATCCAAACTCAAACCAAAGTAATCCTAGTTGTATTAAAACATTTCTAAAGCAGAATTTCAACATGTCACTAACTATTACAACGGTTTAAAATCCATTCTAACATACCAAATTAAACATAAGTTAAAACGATAAAATTTCTTATTACAACATCCTATTATCCCAAAACTACAAGGTTAACATTTCAAATTGCCTCCCAAGCGAAACTCCCAACCCTCGTGCTTACTTCTCCGATTCCTCGCCAGCATTTACACCTGAAATGGTTATTTGAATAACCACACATATTTCGATTTGTTTAAGCTAATGCTTAGTGAATAAAACAACATATGCACATGAATGATAAATATGTCCGCATTCACATCTCTACATTTCATACTAGTCGCCGGAGACTCACGTGCCCGTCCATACTCCCAATCCGCGACTCCTCGCCAATAAGTCCACGCGAAAGGGTAAGACCTACGATTCTTCTCTTCAATCGTGCGACCTTAATGCCTATATCGGCTCCACAAAATGGCACGGTGACTACGTGCTCCTTCTGACCCAAATAAGCAACTTAACATGCTCAAATGCATATCACCATACTCGCGGTAATCAAAACATATCACCATGCTATTGGACCTACTTACCAATTTGAATGCCCAATATGAACTACACAAGATATCTCTATGAATTAATACATGCTATTCAAACATAACATGAATACATGCCAAGAAATCATTCCAAAACATAGTTGAATCACTCACCTCCAAATAACGCTCCTATAATTCAATCTGAAGAAAACCCGTACACAAAGAACGTGCAGAAGTCCGTCTAGTACAATTCCTATGGATCAGAATTCCATTTATCAACTTTTATGAAAAATTCTAGAAAATAATTTTTCAGAAAACTTAGCCAAACAGGCCCTAATAGGTATCAAAACAAAGCTCTTACCTCAAGGAGCTCGAATATGAAATCTGGGAGAAAACAAACTGACGGAAGGTCGTCGTTTGGCGTCGCAAAGCTCTAAGCAACTAAATCTCCCTCTAGCCCCCTTTTGGCCTCCTTCTTGAGCTTTTAGGTTAAGCTTATGAAAAATCTAAGTTCATCTCTATCTATATATAGGCAACATTCTCGGGGAATTACGTTTACCTCCCCACGAGTTTTCCAAACTCCTAATCAGTCTCTGAAACTTTCTATACAGCTTATTCATAGCTTTACGAGTGAAACCTCAAAATTATAAAAGTTTTTGACTAAGTTTCGTTTGGTCGCTAAAACGCGAATTTCTACATGACGTTTCCGAAGTTGCTAATTAGCCTACCAAATTAATAGCGTGTTAATTCGTTCTCACCAGGATACTAAAACTAACAACAGAAATATATTCTAAGCCAGAAATAATACAGATATTGCAATACACAGGTAAACATTTATTTTCAGATAAGCATTTAAAGTGTTCCATAGTGACCATCTCACACTCGAAGAGACTTCACAATAATAAATCCTTAATCACAATAGTTTCAAAGGGTCCTCTAATACAGACACCCAAATCAACTCGTGAGTCAAAACTCACTCAAACATGTGTCATAAGACACGCCACATCACATTATCATGCATGACAATGTAATGCAAATGCAATAACACAAATGTGGGTGTTATAAAGTGTGACGTGTTGAGATTGCGGCTAGAGTGTCTTTGAAATGTGACGGTGGCAAAACTGGACACTCCCTAGCACCCATGGTAGCGCTAAAGTGTGTGACGCCAAACTTGGACATTCCCTGGGACCCATGGTAGTGCTAAAGTGTGGCCTACTAGACACTCCCTGACGTGTGTAGTACGGTCAAAGTGTGAGGCATTGGACACTCCCTGGTACCCCGTACTAAAGTGTGAGGCAAACTCGACACTCTCTGGTACCTCTATGCTAAAGTGTGACTATCTTAGCATTTCAAAGATACTAGGGGTGAGATAGTGGGTTGTTGTGTTTGTCGAGAGAAAAGAGTCAGAAAGATGAGTTGGTGCATTATTCTCATACACGGTCACATATATGTGAATTACAGCTTCCAAGTGATATTATTGTTGTTTTCTAATATGAACTCCCTTCTACGATATCAACTTGTCAAATACTGGAATTGAGAATTGGGAAATAGTAAATAAGTATGTGTTACATTCAAGCATATGTTTTTAATACTCACCGGTTTCAATAAGCTGACGGCGTTGATGCGCCCTGGACATTCGTGTCCAGGCTTTTCAGGTTATGATCAAGTGGAATAATACGATTATGCTAATTGAGAATGGCTGCTTGGAAGAAGGAATAACCATTATAACTACTGCCTTAGTTGATAGACTGAAACTTTTGTAATAAGGATGACTGTAATAGTTAATGAATATTATTTTGTTTCAAGGCGGAGTGTACCTTAGTTGATCCCGTGCTGTAATATTTATTAAGATAGAAAAATTTTATAAGCCTTGATTGCTCTACTTTGATTCTTATTAATATGTTGTTCGACGTTTGGGACAGAATCAATCCTTCAAACTGTCGCGACCTACGGGTCCATAAAGGAAATTAAATGCTTTCCATATTTATGCTATGTCGGGGCGTGACAGGATTCAGTAGTATCAGAGCCAGGTTATCTCAGAATAGTTTAGCCAGGTTAGGGTTTACCAATATAGACCCGATTCCATATTCTGTTAGCGTAAGCTTTACACACCCGATGATACGACAGGATGACAAACCCTGAACCCAAATGCCTAAGATTATTTCTGTCCTGATTTAAGGTAGTACCTTTTTATCAGGTATGGATCCAGCTCAGCCACTCTATGTACCAGACAGGTTTAGAGGACATTTTGTGACTCCCGGGGCAGTAGTCCCAGCTTTTCTAGATTTATATCATACCGCCATTGAGCGACTGGCTACGGCGACTGTAGTATCAAATCTGTGGCACTTAGGGCTGGCCATCCTAACCCAAGACCTGACCAACCCGACCCAACCCGATCGACTCAAAGGGATTTGAGTGGTTTTGGTGGATGGTCGTATGAGTCATGGTTTTCCCAAGCCACACCCGATTGCTTATGGTTCGGATGTTGGTTTTTATACTCCAAACCCGACATCACCCGACCCGACTCGACCACCTATTGAAACTAAGAAATTAAAACACAATATATGTATTGAATCATTCTCTCACTCCCTCATTTGGAATGAGTCATTCCCTTACAAAAAATTCCCTTACTTCCTTGCAGTCACAACAACCCCTCTGTGTGTATATATACATATATAGATCTATGTGTGTACATATATATAGATCACTGTGTGTATATATACATTTATAGATCTTTGTGTATAGATATAGATCTGTGTGTGTGTGCATATACAGATCTCTCTCTCTGTATGTATATATAATGATTTTCACAGTTAAATTTAGTTATTGATTATATATGTGCATTCTGTCAGTTTTTCACCTGAAACTGACAGGTTGGTTTCATGTGACTTGACGGATGGATGATGGTTTATAAATTTGTAACCCGATGGGATTTGGATGCATGGTCGGATCTGGGTGAAACCCGACTCACCCGACCCATGGCCACCCCTAGTGGCACTAGGTTCATGTGGTCGGTTTAGTTGATTTGACGCGTATCCGTCTTGAGCTTTGTTATTTCACAGAGGCTCAGCGCTTAGTGCTAGTTGAGATCTTGAGGCTGGTTGATAGTGATGCTTTCTATATTCCCCTTGAGATCCAGGTTGTGCATGCTCATTTTGCACAAATAGATATGCCCCCACCGGTAGTTCTTATGGCTGAGGATGATGATGACGACGACGTCATGGTTATTCCTATTGATGGGGAGGTTGTAGGGGAGGATGTCATAGGTCTAGATGACTTCGCCGCTGAGCTCGAGGAAGTGTCAGTTGAGGTAGATGCCCCAGGACCTGCTCTATCACCAGCCTCTCAGAGCGGTGGTTATGATCTTGTGGGTCCCTTTCAAGTTTAGTGATTTTGCCCAGTCGACTCATCGGATTTGCTCGTAGCTGCCTACGGCGATGACTGATGATTTAGATATGACCTTGTACATATTAACTATTTTTGGACTAGTAGCTCTATCTCTTTTTACAAATGTGATTACATGCATCGGAGTATAGAGCAATGGCCCCATTTTTGTGACATTAACTCTTGCATGGACAATATACGTCCTAACCCATATAGATAGGGTAGGCATTGACCTGTTTATACATGTTTTTTATATCAACTTGACCGAGAAGTTATATATAAATACTCTTTTAAATGTTGTTGTCATTTAAACTGCTTCATATATCTGCTTCATTTATGTTTCTCATTCTTGCATCATTGGCATGCATATAGAATGGCTGGGAGACAAAGGAAGAACAGGAATTTGATTGAGGAAGCACCTGTGGCTGCTGATCCCATGGGAATGTTTGAGGCTTTCGTGAAGCCCCTCGAGAGGATCAGTAATACAAATGAAAATCGACGAGTATGTCAAACTGGGGATAAGTTACTGGAGAGATTCCGTGCACTAAGGCCCGAGCAGTTTGTGGCTACTATAAAACCTTGGAAAGCCGAACAATGGTTAAGGCAAATGGACCATATGTTCAAAGTTGTTCAGTGCAGTGAAGTGGATATGAGGAGGTTAGCTACCTTCCAATTAACCGATGTCGCCGCAGATTGGTGGGACTTGGTGATAGCCACCATTGGAAACACAGCTGCTATGGGAATGACGTGGACTACATTTAAGGGGAGGTTTCTGGAAAAGTATTTTCCGACTACAGAAAGGCAGAGGAGAGAGAAAGAATTTATGGAGTTAACTCAGGGGACTAAGTCGGTGCAAGAGTACACCACATAGTTCGAGAGACTGTCTCAGTTTGCCCCGCACATGGTTGATACAGAGGAGAAAAATATACATAAGTATAATCAAGGGTTAGCACTGCAGATTCGCCGCCTGACTCTCGGTCATTTAGATAAGTCTTTCAAGGGACTTGTTGGTTTGGCCACTGATTTGGAAGAGGATGCTCGAGTAAACCGAAAGCAATTTGATTTTTGGCCACCTCAGAGGGGTAACTTTGGAAATAAGCCACCGGCGTATCGTACTTAAGGATAAAAGAGAAACTTCGATGGGAGCAAGAAACCCCAAGCTATCACCTATCCGACTCAACCTCGAGTTAGTGAAGGAAGTATTACTGGGAAGTGCTTCAACTGTGGCAACCCCGGTCATCTGGCTCGAGACTGCAAGGCACCAAGGCGTACTGCACAGTAAGGGATAATCTGCTACAAATGTGGTGAACCAGGTCACATCAGCAAGTTCTACACTGCTCCTAAGCAGGTGACTTATGGTCAGCAAGGTCAGACTCGCTTGAATGCCATTATTCCTGATGCCGCGAGTTATGATGGGCTTATTTATGAAGAAGGAGATTATGGAGAAAGGCAGCCCGATCAGTAAGCGGTGGAAGGTATATACATTAACCTTGTTTGACTCCCAAGTTAAAGTTTTATTTGATACGGGTGCTGCTCTTTCCTTTATATCTGTTAATACTATTCGAAGATTGGGCATTCTACCACACCGTTTAAAGAAAGCTTTGAGGGCTACCTCACCTTTAGGAGCCGCAGTCAAGTTAGGACATGTGTGCAAGGTTTGTCCATTGCGATTAGGAGATCGTGAAATCCCTGCAAGGCTAATTGTCCTATCGATGAAGGAGTTTGACATAATCCTCAGAATGGATTGGCTCGCTCAGAATCAAGCAAGTTTAGATTGTGCGAGGAAGAGAATTACATTCTCCAACAACGGGAATCAATCCTATGATTTCCAATGTAACCCTTTGGGAGATTTGTTCCTCATAAGGTGTTTGGCTAACATCGAAGTCATTAGTACAAAAGCAACATTGTCGTCTATACTGGTAGTCAAGGACTTCAAAGAAGTATTTCAAGACATTTCTGGTCTACTGCCTGAAAGAAGTATAGAGTTCTATATCGAGCTTATACCAGGTATCGTTCTGATCACTAAAGTTCCCTACAGAATGGCTCCTGCCAAACTATCGGAATTAAAGGAACAAGTTCAAGAGCCTGAGAATTTGGTTTTTGTACGTCCAAGTACATCGCCTTGGGGAGCACCAGTGTTATTCGTGAAGAAGAAGGATAAAACACTTCGATTGTGTATCGATTACCGAGAAGTAAACCGAGTGACTATCAAGAATAAGTATCCCTGGCCTCGAATCGATGATTTGTTTGATCAACTACAGGGAGGTACAACATTCTCTAAGATAAATCTACGTTCGGGATATCATCAGTTGAGGGTACGAAAGGAAGACATACCTAAGACTGCTTTCAGAACCCGTTATAGGCACTATGAATTTTTTATAATGCCATTTGGAATGACAAATGCCCCGGCAGTGTTTATGGATCTGATGAATAGAGTGTTCAAACCGTATTTAGATCAGTTTGTCATCGTCTTTATAGATGATATCTTGATCTATTCTAAGTCAAAAGAAGAACACGAGCAACATCTACGAATAGCAATGCAGACACTCAGAGATCACCAGCTGTATGCTAAATTCAATAAGTGTGAGTTCTGGTTACAAGAAGTGAAATTTTTGGGATACAAGGTATCATCTCAAGGAATTTTTGTGGATTCATCCAAGTCAGATGCTGTGTCAAACTGGGTTAGACCGAGCAACCCTACAGAAGTTAGGAGTTTTCTTGGACTCGCAGGCTATTACAGGAGATTTGTTGAAGGATTCTCCAAGATAGCAGCATCATTGACTGGGTTGACGAAGAAGAATTTAAAGTTTGACTGGACTAAAAAGCATGAGCATGCCTTTTAAGAATTGAAAGAGAGACTCACCACCGCATCGGTACTAGCTATACCCAAGCCTGATGAGAAGTTCACTTCTTCAGTGACGCGTCATATCAAGGATTAGGGTGTGTACTTATGCAAGATGGTAGAGTGATCGCTTATGGATCCTGACAACAGAAGCCGAACGAGTTGAACTACCCCATTCATGATCTGGAATTGGCTGTAGTAGTGTTTGCACTCAAGATCTGGAGACATTATCTGTATGGTAAGAAGTTTGATTTGTTCTCCGATCACAAGAGTTTAAAATATTTGTTCACACAGAAAGAGTTGAACATGAGGCAACGCAGATGGATGGAGCTGATTAAAGATTACGACTTCACATTAGAATACCACCCTGGTAAAGCTAATGTGGTCGTTCATGCTCTAAGTCGGGAAACTCGTGGGATAATTGCCTCTTTAATGATTAGAGAATGGCGAGCACTAGAGACATTGGCCGGGATCGATGTGCAGAGTGCTGAGGGAGGAGAAGGGAAACTTTTTGGATGTCTTATCCTATAGCCTATTCTTATCGACCGCATTATTGAAGCTCAGAAAGGAGATGAGAAATTTCAGACATGGTTCGTGAAGATGTCAGAAAAGGGTCTGACCGAATGGAAAGTAGGAAGTGATGGAGGATACAGATGCAGGGGTAGATTATTTGTGCCAGATTGTGGGAACCTAAGAAAGGACATTCTGGAAGAAGCACATAAGTCTAGATATACAGTTCACCCAGGAGGGACGAAAATGTACAAGGATTTGAAGAGAAACTTCTAGTGGGAAGGAATGAAGAAGGATGTGGCCGAGTTTGTATCCAAGTGTTTGACATGTCAACAAGTTAAGGCCGAACATCAAAGACCCTTGGGATTGTTACAACCCTTACCTGTTCCAGGTTGGAAGTGGGAGCACATCACCATAGATTTCATAGTGGGATTGCCTCGATCTCAGTAGAATCATGACGCTATTTGGGTAATTATTGATCGACTGACTAAGTCAGCTCATTTCATTGCTTATAGTATGACATACCTGGTAGAAAAGATGAGCCAGATGTACATGCAACAAGTTGTGCGACTTCACGGTGCACCTGTGTCAATTGTGTCAGACCGTGACGCATGTTTTACTTCTGAATTTTGGGAAAGTCTGTAAGAAGCTATAGGGACCTCGCTCAAAATGAGTACTGCTTTTCACCCTCAGACTGATGGGCAAACTAAGCGTGTTAATCAGATTATGGAGGATATGCTCAGGGCTTGTGTCATCAATTTTGAAGAATCTTGGGAGACACACCTACCTTTGGTCGAATTCACCTATAATAATAGTTATCACGCAAGTATCGGGATGGCTCCATTCGAAGCATTGTACGGACGACCATGTCGTTCTTTGTCGTATTGGGTAGAGGTTGGAGATACAGAGTTATTGGGACTAGATTTGGTTAGAGAAACCAATGAGAAGATTTCTTTGGTCAAGGAAAGAATGAGAACCGCTCAAAGTAGGTATAAAAGTTATGCCGATCGACGTCGAAAAGATTTGGAGTTTAGCGTCAGAGATCACGTACTCCTTAAGGTTTCACCAACCCAAGGAGTAGTACGCTTCGGTCTTAAGAGAGGGAAGCTAGCCCCGCATTTCATCGGACCGTTCGAGATTTTGGATCGTGTTGGGAAAGTGGCTTATCGACTCGCACTACCACCGATGATGTCTGGAGTTCACAATGTATTCCATGTGAGTATGCTGAGAAAGTACATACGAGACCCCTTGCACATGGTTAGTTATGACGATATTGAGACAAGTCATAACGTTTTTAACAAGAAGAGACCCGTGAAGATTCTAGATCAAAGTATCAAGAGACTGAGAAATAAATATATTCCGTTGGTGAAGGTTCAATGGAATCACCATGACGAGAATGAAGCCTCGTGGGAAGTTGAAGTGGATATGAGGAAGAAGTACCTGGAGTTATTTCAGGACTAGTTAGTCTTGATTTCGAGAGAGAAATCCTGTTTAAGAGAGGAAGGATGTAACAACCTACATTTCCATTTAATTACTGCATTTGCATTTGACACATTTAATTTCAATTTGAATTTCCATGTTTAATCTGTGTTCGTAAAGTTAGTTTAAATTTCAAACTCTCATGTCTAAATCTTATTATATGTTTTATTTCATGTCTAAAATTCTTGTTGGGGTCAAAACTGTAATTTTTATAATTTTAGTAATTCCGGTGTTGGATTCCAAATCTGTACTTTTAAAACGGTGGAAATATTTTCTTTTAACTCAGACTGTAATTTTTTTTAACCGGAAGATTGTTTCTTACATTAAAATGAATTTTCTATATTTTTGTGGTGATCACCGCGTAGCGGAAATACTAGTTTATGTTCAAAATTGTCCGCGCAACGATGAACTTCCACAGATTTTGGAAGTGACGTAAAGTTAGATTAGACATTTACTTTTTGTTTCCATGTATGGAAACTAATTATTTGATAAGGCCTTGTTTGTCAATACATTGGGTATATGTGTTAACTTCATGTCAATAAGCTAATTTGCCAAACACCACAAGTGATTTCTAGCCAACTTGTTAGAGCCTTGTTTGGCTGTGCTTATAGGGTATGTGTTGGTTTATGCCTATAAGCTACATTTCCCAAACACCTTGTTTTTACCCCCTAGGAACCTATACATGGCTCTTGGTTAACATTTGGGTTATATAATCTGTGTTTATACGTGTAAGCATCCTGAGATATATGTATTTTAGGTATATACCAATTTGTTGAGTGTATAAGATTTTACTTGGCCTCCAAGTTCAACCATTTTAGCTCTTTATAAGCTTAGCATCACACACTCTCTGCACATTACAACTGAAAGAGAAAGGAAATTTCAAAAGAGAAAAGAAAGAGTTTGAGAGTTCATAGTTGCTGAAATTGTAGAGAGAGAGAAGTCTCAATCCCCATAGCCAAAGCTTGGGTTTGAATCTCTTAGCTTACTATTCTTTCTCAACAATTCTTCAATCCTTAATCTCAGTGAATATTCTAAACTCACTCTAAGTGTAAAATATGTTTGTTTACTATGTAGATTAGTCTAATTTAGAAATCACCATTGATGATTTCTAAATTTGAACCCCAAAGCTTTGAAACATGGATTTTTCAAACTTAACCAAAATCCTTTTTTTGAGATGATTATGAAAGATTATACATCATAGATGTTTTGTTTAAAGTTTTAGAGCCCAATTCATTCATATGAAAAAGTGTATAAGAAATTAAGTTTTGTCATCTTTTAGTTTTTCGTAAAATTCGAAAGCTACGGATTAATTCGTGTTAAATTGATGGTGGATTCTTAATCCTTAGAAAAAAATGAAGAATTTCATATATAGCAAGTCATGTTTTCTTACTAAATTGAAAATGGGTCAAAAAGACCCTGAAATTCTGAAATAGGGGAAGTTCAAAGAAGAAGACGAAGACACTGCCTAAACTCGCGCGCGCGATTGCGCAAGTGACCCCTCGTGCGAGCGGCCCGCCCACGCGATCCCTGTGGAGTTTGACAGTTGGAAAACTTTTATAAGAAAAACGAAAAAAGAGACATATCGCGCGAGCGGCCCGCACAACAGACCCCTCGCGCGAACGGCCCGCGCGCGCGACTTCTGACAGTTTTTGGTTTTCACTTATTTTCTGTTAAGGAACTGTTTGGATGAGGTTTTATAAGTGTTTAAAGCTCTGCTTGGGAAATATGTTAAAACAGATTATGCTTTGTTATGTTTTGGTTATTAAAGAACGATTATGATTTCGGTTTTTCTCACATAGACATGATTATCATTCCCAATACTTTATATGTCCCGCTTATATTACGTGTCTGTCATGTGGAGTCAGTTGTACATGTACTGTGAGTGTGAGTGTTGGTGAGTGTGAAAAAGAGCATGTGGTTGAGATTGTGTGGACACTCCCTGGTAATTGTGTACCAAAGTGTGACGTGTTGAGATTGCAGCTAGAGTGTCTTTAAAATGCGACAATGGCAAAACTGGACACTCCCTGGCGCCCATGGTAGCGCTAAAGTGTATGACGCCGAACTTGGGCATTCCATGGCACCCATGGTAGTGCTAAAGTGTGGCCTATTGGACACTCCCTGACGTGCGTGGTACGATCAAAGTGTGAGGCATTGGACACTCCCTGGTACCCCGTACTAAAGTGTGAGACAAACTGGACACTCTCTGGTACCCCTGTACTAAAGTGTGGCTATCTTAGCATTTCAAAGATACTGGGGTGAGACAGTGGATTGTTGTGTTTGTCGAGGGAAAAGAGTCGGAAAGATGAGTTGGTGCATTGTTCTCATACACGGTTATTTCTAATATGAACTCCCTTCTACGATATCAACTTGTCAAATACTGGAATTGGGAATTGAGAAATAGTGAATATGTGTTACATTCAAGCATATGTTTTTAATACTCACCAGCTTCAATAAGCTGACGACGTTGATGTGCCCTGGACATTCATGTCCAGGATTTTCAGGTTATGATCAAGCGGAACAATATGATTATGCTAATTGAGAATGGCTGCTTGGAAGAAGAAATAACCATTATAACTACTGCCTTAGTTGATAGACTGAAACTTTTGTACTAAGGATGACTGTAATAGATAATGAAAATTATTTTGTTTCAAGGCGGAGTGTGCCTTAGTTGATCCCGTGCTGTAATATTTATTAAGATAGAAAATTTTATAAGCCTTGATTGCTCTACTCTGATTCATATTAATATGTTGTTCGGCGTTTGGGACGGAATCGATCCTTCAAACTGTCGCGACCTACGGGTCCATAAAGGCATTTAAATACTTTCCATATTTATGCTACGTCGGGGCATGACACAATAATTTTTCGTCTCATCTAAACTTACCATCAATCGTCTACCTTAACAGAAATCCCCTTATTCATGGTGCTAAAGAATCGATAAAGCTCTAACTATGAGTACTACCATCAAATTTTAATTGCTTGGTGTAACAAAGAAAATAGAAAAAATAAATCCCATAAACAAAATCAATAAACAAAAATTACATATCACATTTTAATCTAGCAATCAACCAACTAGCACAATGTCTAGCAATAGTAGTGTACTATTTGGCTTCAATTTAATTAGTGTAAAACCTTATCAGTTTTAATGAAAGATTTACTAGAGCATCAATTCTTTTTCAATTACAATGCATAATGAATTAACATCTCACCCTTGAGAACCTATTTTATTCCCAGTTCTAGGTCTTCAGTCCATAAACCAAAGAAGAAGCACCCAAAACTTAAAAAGAACTGAAAACCAATCCTATATAATAAACAAAATCAACAACATTGTTCTAAGCCAACAATTGAATTTTTGAAATAACAGAGTAGCTCAAAGTAGCATAAATTAATCAAAACCCTAAAATTTAAAGGAAACAAGGAATTTGAAGCTACAATTAGAATTTACACACCATAAAACCTATTATCAATGAATCAATGAATGAATAGTTCGTAATCACGTATATATGCATACATACATATGCATATATATATACAAGAGAGAGAGAGAGAAAGAGAGAGAGAGAGAGAGAGAGAGAGAGAGAGAGGAAGGCACATAGAGATATACGATAGGCAGAGAGAGGTATATACGATATATATTGTGTATATATATATATATTGAGAGAGAGAGAGAGAGAGAGAACTCACCTGTAGCAATCACCAGCCGAAGAAGGCACAGGTCAAGAGAGTCACGATCGGGAACGAGAGTGACGGAGAGTGTAAATGAACCTATTTTAAAATTGTGCTATTTTAGGTTTTAAGTGAAATGACATCATTATGATTTTGTATTATAAGCCCAAATTGATTGATTTTTGTAATATGCTCATTTTGTCAACCAAACACTTTAAAATGGGCCCATACATAAATAGAGTCATTTTAAATTGATTTATTCCCAATTTGGTGTACAACCAAACAGGCCGTAGGGAATGGGACCATCTACAAAATTGGTGCTCATTTGTCCTTTCAATAATCTATAGAAATGATAATAATGGAGGGAAATGTGGTGAACTTTTCTATTTTTCTTAAGGGTATAGATTACAATAGCACCCCTCAACTATGATTTTCTTCAAATACCCCTAAACTATAAAAACTCAATAAATTGACCTCCTCAATGGCCTCAACTATTGCATTTTTTTCACTAACTCCCCTTCCATTAAAATTCTGCTCAAAAAACTTATGATACAAAATTATTAACAATATGATATTATTTATCCCTCCTTTGAGCCATTGAAAAATTCCAATACAAAAAAAAAATTCCTGTTGCACACATAATTGCCCTTTATTTTGCACAAAATTTTAGCAATTTTGTTACAAAATTATCAACGACCCAAAGGAGAAGCAAAAATGTCATGTTGTTAACACTTTTATATCATGTATTGGTAATATGCTACAAAAATATTTGCTTTTTTTGGATGACAATTGACAACCTAACTGAATGAGTGTTAGTGAAAAATTGTAATAGTTGAGGGGGTCAATTTGTTGAGTTTAATAATTGAGGGGGATGTTTGAAAAAAGGTCATAGGTGATGGGTGTTAGCATTGTTCAAATAGAGAATAGAGAGAAAGAGAAGGCTTAACCAAATTAGGTTAGCCAACACACACACACACACACACACACACACACACACACACACACACACACACACACACACACACACACACATATATATAAATTAAAAACAATTACAGAAATACCCTTAAATCACTAATACTAATACTTATATTCTAACACTCCTCCTCAAGCTGGAGCATAGATATCGATCATGCCTAACTTGTTACAAAGATCATAGAACGGCCCTCTATTTAGTGCCTTGGTAAGAATGTCTCCTAGTTGATCACTAGACCTAACAAAAGAAGTAATAATTTGCTTTCTCATAATCATATCTCTGATAAAATGACAATCAACTTCAAAATATTTGGTCCTCTCATGAAACACTAGATTACTCGCAATGTACATAGCTGCCTGATTATCATAATACATCTTCATAGGTTTACTACTTGCAAATCCCATCTCTTGCAAAATAGTCTTCACCCATAACAACTCACACGCAATTGTAGACACCCCAATTTTGACCGAACTATCAAACGTAGGGGGATTTACCTCTGGAGATCAATGATGAATATGTCTCGTCGAAATCAAGACTCTTACAAGCAATCCGACTCTCTTCCTAGAAGAATCTCAGTTCAAAATCGCCCTTTTCAGCCAAAAAGACCAAAAATTCTCATCTACTCGTCACCTTGTAGACCATGAGTTTTGAACACGTATAGAAACATGGCATTATCCTCGAAGCATCTTAAAACCATTTTCAAAAGGAGAGAAATTCAGCATGAACCCCGAAAAAAGTCAACAGTTGACCCAGTGAAAAGTTAACGGGCCAAAAGGGAGTCAATCGTAAAATTTTCAAATTTCAAGATGAAAAGTCCCGGTAATTGTTCATTGGGTCTCCCTTATGCTAGAAATGATTTTTAAGAATTTTTAAATGAAATGAACATTGAGAAATCGAAAGGTCTTTAAGAAGAATTGTGCAGGAAATTAGAAATTTTGCCTTCAGAGGGAGAGTTGACTTTTTTTCCTTAAGGATTTTGATTTTTTAGATATATTTATTGAATCCAAATGGGGGTATTTCCTTAATTACATTTAATGTCTTAAGTGACATTTACTTAAATGACATGAAATGAAATAAAGGTGCTGAATTGCTATGAATAATGCTGAACTACTGTGCAGCGGCGCTCAGAGTGCCCGAACAGTAGTCAGTGAATGCCGCTGCGACACTCACTGAGTGCCGTTCGGTACTCAGCGAGTGCCGTTCCATCTTCATTGAGTGTCGGCCTGGGCTGGTTTGCATTTTTAAGCCAAAAATCCTTTTTAATCTTTGATAAAATGAATGCACCAAACGATGAAGTTTTTTTGTGTACGTGTTTACTACTCTTAGGTCATGCAAACCATGCTCCCACCATCCCTAGTTGACCTATCTACCCTTATCTTAGCCCCTAAGGTAATGAAAGTCTATAAAAAACCCATTTTCTCTCATTTTGTGGGGTTGGAGACTTGAATCTTGAGAGAGAGACTTGAACCTTGAAGATGAGACTTGAATCTTAGAGAGAGAGGCTGAATTTTGAAGATGAAGTTTGTTCTTAGAAAAATATAGAGAGAGAAACCCAAAAACCCATAGAAATCCTACCCAATTCACCCAATTTCTCAAATCTCCATTGAAGAACCTTGAAGTTTCAAGGAAGAAGAAGAAGAGTATTGCTTGTAAGGCTTGGATCTCTCCAAATCAATCAAATCCTGAGAAGATCCAGAGGTTAAATCCCTATTCCTACACTTATTATACATTATTCAATCACAATTCATAGATCTAGGACTTTTACACATTTTCAAAACCTCTCTTCCTACCTCATTTCATCATACACCACTAAGAATTGTGATTGAATTTCATCTTCTTTCATTAGTTTAGATCTAAATAAGGTTTTGGGTTTAAGATAAAACTAATTTGTAAAAGTATTCTTGATTTGGGTTTACAAATAAGCTTTGATTTTTCTTTCTTTTGTTTAGAGATTCATGAGACCTTCAATGTCTCATTAGTTTTCTATCATTAATCCTTTGATTCTCTATGGTCTCATGATCTATATGGAAATCAAGGTTGATTATGTTCATATCCTCATATAACTATGGGATCCAAGTCTAGATCTATGGTTTGGACCTTCTAGTTTGAAATCTTCATGGAATCCTTCTCATATTCCATGGAGGTTCATATGGGTTTGGTCATATCAAGTCTCCAAGGACCATCAACTTGGGAGGGGACTTGAGTAAACTCTTATTCCTTAAGGATCATATATTTGAGAGGGGAATTAGATGAAGGGTTTAGTTAAAATCAAATGGGTCCTAGTATTCAAGGTTCATAGGATTGAGTAAGACCTTGGGGTCCTCTTGCTAGATCTTCACATTTGAGATCTAAGAATGATGTTCCCTAAGGCTAAATCCATGAATCCTTCTTATATTTCAATAATAAGTCATAATCATGCTTGATCTAGATTTTCCATAGAATTATAGATCAAGTATGGTTTAAGTTATGAATACCAATTTAACAAACGGTTCAGTGAACTCATGAACTCACTGAGATCAAGGATTTTTAATTAAATTATGGTCCATGAGAATTGAGTAATTCCAATTGGAGAATGTTCATAACTCACATATGCATCATTAGAACTCTTGTTTTGATTAAATCTTATACTTAGGATGGTTTGGCCTTATGATTTGTAAGTAGGTTGCTCTCTGTCCAAAATTTCAGAACAGTAAGTTCATTTTAAAATGAGTAAATCATAGCCTTAACCAAGTTTTCTTGCCTCAAATAAAATTTTCTAAGTATTTCAATGTGTTAGGAAGATACCCTAAAAAGATCAAAGTGCTTCTGATAATTTTACTAGTTTTAGAAAATCATACAAAAACTCTCGACAGAGAGTTGAAAATTTCTAAGTGATGTCTGGTTATGGCCCTATTCCCAGAGATTAAACCGTTGGATCTTTGATTTTCTTTTTGGATCAGAAACTAGACTCACAGAGTTATAACATACTCAAAAATCATTAAGATCAATCCGTTGGAAATATTTTATTTCTATTTTTGAAAGTCTGGTCTGCTCTCTGTAAATCCTGAAATTCTGTCATTGTTTTGGTAAGTTTTGTTAAGTCTAATTTAAATTGTCTCCTAATGCCTAGGACTCAAACCACGTTTTGAATGATGATAATTAAACTAAATCTAGAGGCTAAGTGATCCAAATTAATGAAGAGTTCATAGTGCATCTTTATTGATGTTTATGCATTCATTCACATATGTTGATGTTCATGCTTAAAACTCACTTTTGGTTGAAGTTGCACTTAATTGAACCAAATTGAACATGACTAGGGGTTCCTCATGATCATGTTGGGGCTATGGAATCTCTATATGGACATTACATTGGCTCCTAGTTGAGACTTGTATATCTATAGAGGTGCAAAGGTTTCAACTAGTTAAGAGGAATTCATAGTTATGTCAATTCCTTCTCTACTTGATAGATTTAAGCTAGAAGCATAGGGTTGATTATTTGATATCATATCTTTGATCAAGGCATGTGTACTAATCTTTGTTTTGTAGCGCTTTTGAGGTACGATTTCTCAACTCCCTCTTTAGTTTAATTTACTTCTCAATTTTATCGATTTTCGACCTCATGTGCGACACCTTAGCCTATGTTTTGCCTTATACGTATATATGAATTAGAGACTCTTTTTCTAGGATTTTCTTTTATTTATGTGCATTGCACTTTTCTTTTCGCGACTGGATCCTGGGTAAGTTCTTTTATTCCCTATTGCATATCATATCGCTTGCTAATTGAGTTACATGGTTTTGAATGATATTTTATCGTTAGCAATTTTTCACCCTTTTGACACGCTTTTGCTATGTATACTTATACCTATGTATTAGTTGAGGGCACACTTAGATAATTAATTCGATTAAAAGGATGTTGAGTAGAGGCCTATCACGAGATAGGATGAGAGGGGGTGTTTTAGTCCGACGGGCTCCATCCCCTCTCATCCCATAATCCCCGGACCTAGTTTTATCTTTGGTTTCGCAAAAGATCAGTTTGCTTTTAAAATGGTTTCTTAATTTTTCTTTAAAAAAATTAAGTGGCGACTCTTTGTATTTGAAATTTGAAAATTTGTTTTAAACAAAAGTGGGCCCAAATACCGGTATCCACTACAGTATGAGCCATAGCTCTATACTCAGCCACTGCACTTAACCATGCAACTACATTTTGCTTTTTGCTCTTCCAACTAACTAGATTTCCACCAACAAATACGCATAATCCTAATACTGAACGTCTATCAAGACTATCTCCTGTCCATGGCATCTGAGAAACCAACTATCTCCAAGTTATCTGAAGGCTTCAACCCTAAGCCTTTACCAGGAGCACCTTTCAAATACCTCAATATACGACACACAACCTCCCAATGTGATAACTTGGGACTCTTCATAAACTGACTAACAACTCCAAAAGAGCAGGTGATATTAGGTCGAGTCACAGTTAAATAAATTAACTTACCCACAAGTCTTCTATACCGTCCAGCATCATTGAAGTCTTCTCCATCATCTTTACTAAATTTTATATTTGAATCCATTGGAGTGTCAACAGGTTTTGAACCCATCAATCCTATTTCATCTAGAAGGTCAAGAACATACTTTCTTTGGGATAAGAAAATCCCTTCCTTAGACCTTGCTACCTCAATGCCCAAAAAATAACGTAGTAGCTGATCGGGAGTGTACAAGTCCTAATTATATGCCTTAATTCACATTTGTTAGAACTTTTTATCCTGTTTTAGTGTATTTTTACTTTTTTTCTGTCAGAATTTGGAGAAAAGTGAGGATTCCAGGCTAAATGGGGTAAAAAAGCAGAAGAAAAGAAGCAAAAAATGGCACCTCACACGAGCGGCCTGCTTACGTGACATTCCAGCCCATCACTCGCGCGACCTCCCAGAATCGTGCTCGTGCGACCTATGTAAAAATCAAAGTTGCGTATTTCAGTGTACTGAAGATCCCCTCATGAACAAAACTACCTAATTACGTCTAGACTGTAAAATATAGCAGTTTTAGTGCGATTAGGTTTAGGAAAGCCTCCAAACTTGCTCCAAATCTATATATACCCTATTTTAATTCAATTTTGAGGGGTTAGACATTGCTATATATCATTACACAACATTACACACATCCTTCCATAACCAAAACTTCAGCCATTGAAGGGGGAAAAGCAAGGAGAAGAAGAAGAAGAAGACCAAGGATTTCTATGGCCTCCTCCATCAACCTCTTGCCAATCCTCAATTCTATGGCCGCTTAAACCGATATCTAGGGTTTCAATGAAACCCTAGCCAAGTAATAGGGTGTTATTTATGTTTTTCTTTTAGTTTTATTATATATGGATGATGATTACATGTTTAGAGGATTTTTATAATAAAATCATACTTCTATTGATTAAATCATTGCTTTCAAAGTTTATTCTTGTCTTATATCTATTTTGAATGTGATGTGCTCAATGATCTATATTTGCTGTGCTTATATGGATTATTTACATGTAATAGTGCTTAATTGAATTGTGATATCAAGTAGCTGAATAGTTTATGCCTAGGAAACACGGATTGTGCCGCAATCCTAGTTTAGTGTGAGACAATCCGTGCCAACCGAAAATGAATTATGTTGGTGCTTGAATCGTAGTTATCTTCTTGACGGATGAATTGGGCTTGTAGCTACAATTCCCCATTATCATCCAATGTAATAAGCTAATTGAAGGCATAAATACCCTTATTATGAAGCTAGCGGTGGATTTGCAATCCTAGGTTCACTTTCAATATCGTTTACATCCACTTTTAATTGCTTTCATAGTTTAGATTTATTTTCATCATTCTTAGTTTAAATCAAATCAAAATCAAATTACCGTTTTCTTAATTAAATAGATTTAGGTTTTAAAATTAAAGTAATTTAGTAATTCAATCTCTGTGGGTTCGACCTCTACTTCCACACTACAAATCTTTTAAAGTAGAGTATATTTTTATATCTTGATTTTGACGAGATCAATTTTTGGCACCGTTGACGGGGATTGCAATTTACTACCTTTAGCTTTAAAATCTTAGTTTAGTTAATTCATAAATATTAGATTAGTTTTTTTTTCTTTTATTTTCCGTTTTTGTTTTGAGTTACTAACTTTTCTTTTTGTTTTATAGTTTTTCAACTAATCAAAGTCTAGCGTGTCGGAGTGGAAAAGCTTAGCACACCAAAGGAGCTTACGCAAATAAAATAAAGTAAAATAAACATAAATCGCTTCCTTTAAAAATTTACACCAAATCACTGTAAGTCAGGGCGCTGAGACGCAATTACTTGCATTAGGTTAGGTGTGGAGTGAGCACTGCATTAGCTAGGAAACCCGAGGCACTGGGCTTTGACGCGAATCATTGCATAAGGATAATTACATGCATCATAGTAGTACTGTGTGCTTGCGTGCTTGATTACTTGCGTAGTTCTATTTGTTTTTGTTGAGTCAGTCGTTGCTTTAGTTTATTTTCTTTTAGTTTATGTTTGGTACACGTTCAAGTAAACCTAAATTACATCCTCTTAATCTTGAACTTGAACGTAGCCTTAGAGTCCCCAGGTCATCAACCCAAGCTTCTAGAGCTCAGTTGATGCTAGACGACGATTCGACACCGAAACCCATCGTTGTTTGAGTCCGAAATACGAATTACCCTTAAAAGACTAAAGAAACCACGTGTCATTAACATCGAACCGATTCCAATGGCCGACTTTGGAAACAACGGTAATAACGAAAATAATGGAAATAACCCAAATATACCCCCGCCTCCTCCGCTTAAAGACTATTTCATTCCTACGGCCTACACACCACAAGCAAGTATCGAATTACCGGAGGTGACAGCATCTCACTTCAAGATAAAGTCATCTACCATTGCGCTACTCCCTTCATTCCATGGCCGTATTAAAGAAGATCTTTATCAGCACTTAGGAGATTTCCAAGATGTATGCTCTACATTGAAAATTCAAAACCTAAATGATGATGAATTGAAATTGCATCTCTTCCCATTCTCTTTAAAAGATAAAGCTAAATACTGGCTCCAGTCTCTAGAGCCAAATACTATTAAAACATGGGAAGCCTACACACCGCCTTTTTACAAAAGTTTTTCCCCATCATAAGAACGAATCAGATAAGAAAATCTATAACGAACTTTGTGATACAAGATGGGGAAACGCTTTATGCCACTTGGGAACAATTTAAAGAATTGTTGCGCTCTTGCCCACATCATTAAGTTTCCAAGTGGCAGTTGGTACAGGTCTTCTACGAGGGACTTGTTCCCTCACTTCGTAATACCGTCGATGCCATTTGTGCGAGTACCTTCCTACACAAAAGCGCCGACTAGGCATGGAAATTTTTTGAAACATTGAGCGAAAATTCGATGCACCAAGCCGTGTCGGTACGTCCTGAGGGGTGTCTTCCACCTAAACCTAAGCGAGAGGAGAGTTTCGAGTCAGGTTAGTCAATCAAAATACAAGAATTATCTAAAAAACTTGACCGACTTATGACAATGAACCAAATGACGAGCACACCCTCTTACAAAACTTGTCAAATATGTTTCGACCATTCACATTCTACACTTACATGTCCATCTGCATCTCAATTCCCGGAATTCGTGGAGCAACACATAAACTCGATTCAACATTCCCACGAAATAGTTATAATCCTATGCCGACTAATTTTCCTAATACCAATTTTAACAAATCAATACCAACACCCCCCTCCTAATCCTAACCCTCTAAGGGTTAACGCTTTTGAGGAGAACGTGTTGGCATCCCTTAAAAATATCAAAACACAAGTATAGGCACAAGCACAAATAGTGCACTCTCACACACAATCCATTGTGAAGCTTGAGTCCAAATGGGACAAATAACTAATACAATGAGTCGTAGAAACGAGGGTAAGTTGCCTAGTCAAACTATTCAAAACCCTAAGGGACAATACGAGGGTAGGGGTCCGAGTGAGCAATAAATGTCGTCTCGACTAGGATGACTATTCGAGAAGAGGAAGTAGTGGACAATCCAAAGAGGAGTGAGAAAAATATAAACATTAACTCGAATACAGAGAGGGGTGAGGACACGAGTAAAATTCGGAAAGATAATGAACCAACCCCAACTAACTATATTCCAAAAATGCCCTTTCCACCAAACGTTGAGGAACCGTCACATTTTTCAAAGAAAGGATAAAAAATAGAAGATGTACTCCAGGTATTTAAACAAGTGAAAATTAATATTCCATTCCTTGACGCGATAAAACAAATTCCCGCTTACGCTAAATGTCTTAAAGACCTATGCACTCAAAAGCGCAAGTTGCGCAGTCATACTCCGAAAAAGGTCTTCCTCACGAAAAAAGTAAGTTCGCTTTTCCAACACATTCCTCCAAAGTATAAGGATCCCGGTACACCAATGATCTCATGTATCATAGGTGACACAGTCATTCATCGGGCTCTCCTTGATTTAGGAGCAAGTGTTAATCTTTTACCCTACTCGGTTTACAAACAACTAGGTCTAGGTGAACTTAAACCTACGGCCGCTACCATACAATTAGCGGATCATTCTATTAAAATCCCTAGAGGAATTATTGAAGACGTCTTGGTCAAAGTCGGCAAATTTTACTATCCAGTCGATTTCATGGTCCTTGACACCGAACCCATGCTAGATGCTAGGAAATATACTCCTGTCATCCTAGGTCATCCGTTCTTGACCATAGTCAATGCTCATGTCAACTGTCGAACGGGGGTAATAAAAGTGTCATTTGGGAACATGAATTTAAAATTGAACATTTTTAATGCTCTTGATCAACCTCCCAAGGATGACGATTACCTATGTGAGGCGGAGAGTAAGGTTAGACGAACAATTGAACTTAATACAAAAATAAATGTGAGTATGGAGAACAATATAGTGAAAAATGAGCGGACGAATTCGAATAATCCGGATCCTAATGATGAATGTACTCGGAAGGTGAGAAATCGATTTGAACATAATCAGGGAGAACCGTCAAATGAATTAACTCATAACAACCTTGTTTTTGCTTTCCACCGAATCTTCCTAATACATTTAAGGGTACAAAATTTGAAATACGACCTCCATAAGTCTTGAGCTAGAACGGTCTAGCTGAAGACGTAAAAGACAGCGCTTCTTGGGAGGCAACCCAAGCTTTAATCGTTCCGTTTCTTTTATTTTTGAACGTTGTTGGGTCATTTTGGTCAGTTTTTGAGTTCTCTGGACAAGTTTGGGGGTCGGAGTTAAATTATTTTAAAATTATACATATAAAACCAGTGGAAAAAGAGAAAATGACCACATCACGCGCGCGGCCTGCTCGCACGACCCGCTCGCGCGAGTTTTATCCTTAGGGAAAAAATTTCAATGTTTTTTATATGTAGCCTCAGGTTTGTCTCGCACCACAAATTGCGCGCACGAGGGTGCTCGCTCGAGAGGCCCGCTCGCGCGAGCCTATGCCTTAGACACTTTCATTAAACTTCAAAACTTGCCTCGGACTCACCTCGCGAAGGGAGTCGCGCGAGCGAAGGTAGTTCGCGTGGCCCGCTCGCGCGAGGTAGGTTTTTCTTTTATTTTTCTCTTTGTTCTCTTACCTCCTTTCTCCCAAACTTGGTCAGTTGTTTTTATCTTTTCTGTTTGTTCTTTTAGGTCTCTTTTTAGGTAAGTCCTTATTTGTTTTCATAGTTCTGTTTGTTTTTTTTTTTTTTTTCATTGAGTCTTTTGATTATAGGTTAGTTTCTATTGATATATATTAAAAAAAACATGTACACCATAGTCTGTATTATATTTATATATGAGCTATCACTGTTCTTTTGTTCTTTTAATTTCTTTTGTCAAGTATTTACAGGTGATTAGTAGCTCTATATGGATCAATTTAACTGTATCGCCATATTTATACGTTTACCTGTTTTGTGATTGCCGAGATCGAGGTAATATCGTTCCTTCCTTACGTACTCTCCTTTCTTTCATTTTATTGTTTCATTGGAGACAATGAAAGGTTTAGGTTTGGGGGTATGCATTCACATGCACATTTTATTATGCACCAATTTTTCAAATTTTTCGATACTTGTTCTTAAATAAACAAGATTACAGACGTTTTTGCAATTTCAATTCGATACATCTTGTTATGAAATTTGGATTATTGTAGAATGGTAAACAAGGGAAGATGTGGTTAAACATTTTCTGAAGTCATGATGCGACATTTAGGTTATGTATCATTCGAATCGTAGTTTTATATCATAGATTTGCACACAAAGTTATGCACTGCACGTAGTCGCTTGAATACATTTTTAATGTGAACTATAATATGATTCGGATTTCTAGATAACACATAGTGTGGAGACTAAACCCGGTGAGCTTTTGAGCTTATCTTTTCTTTTTAGAAATACATTGTGTTCGTCGAATTTCATTTGAAATAGCGCATTAACTCATTGTTTAGTCTCATTATTCTTGTTTTGGTTGATAGTCAAGTTAAAATATTTGCTACCATGCTAAATAATCTTCCGTCGTAAACATTGAAAAACCATATGATCATAGGAAATGATGATAGGCCCTCTTTGTTTACACCGACCAAAAAATGATGAAACCTCCTTAGTTCGCCCATTTGAGACGTAAAATGCCCTTTTTCTTTAATCACCATTATATTTTTTTTTTTGCTCCAACTTGGAGTTTACCACTGAAAGATTGATCAACTTTTAGTGGTGATAAGGCAATGCGTTGATTGAGAAGAAGAAGACGAAAACAAGATGATGTTTGGGGTAGTTGCCTTGGTATTCAGTGAATATTCGTTTCAAAAGCAACGAAGAAAAAAAAAGAAGTAAAAAAAAAAAGAGAACAAAAAAAAAAAGAGGAAAGAAATTAAAGAAAAATGAAATAGTAGAATGACAAGATGAAAGTTGGTAGAAGAATGAAAAAAATCGAACATGCCTTACAATGCCATTCTAGAACTACTAAATGAATCCTTTCTATCCTTATTCATTGACTTAGCCACGTTACAATCTTTGAAAAGTCCTATTTGATCCTAGAAAACATGGTTTGGATATGAAAACGATGGGATGTGGATTAAAACATGGTAACGATTAATTTTTCTTGACTGGTGGCGTCCTATCCATGAGACTACTATTCTTTCGTGTCATGCATCTTTTTCGAGTCATATGTGAGCGTTTCTTGTTTTGAAAACATATTTCCTTGCTCATATATATTAGATAAATTACACCTATTCTAAGCGTTTCATTTTAGAGTGTAATTAACATTGTGAGATTCGTAGTCGAAGCATAGCTGGATGGTTATCCAAGTTATATTCCGAATTTATGACATGGGCATGTTCATTTGACTACCACATCACACACGTGCAATTTTATGAGAAACTCTATTGATTTATACGATGCATGTGCTTGGGATTGTTTTTCATGACGTAGGTGGACGTTTGGTTCCGTTTCTTCTTGTTCATTATTCTATTTCAAATCATTGTTTTATGATAAGAAGTACTGAATGTTAAGCTTTTCCTTTTTAAAATAAAACTTTTTAAATTTATAAGATAATAAAGATGATTGTGGGTGACTTGTTGACGAGAACCCTCACGAGACTTCACTCGTCCGACTAGGGACACCTAGAGGTTTAAAAGGCTTGTTGTATATGCTAAATACAATCGTGATCCATGCGAAAATGGAGTAGGAATTTTATTTTTTATTAGTAGTTTTATTTTTCTGAACTTTTTGCTCGAGGACTAGTAAAATGTAGGTTTGGGGGTGTGATCGGTAGTGAACAAGTCCTAATTATACGCCTTAATTCACATTTGTTAGAACTTTTTATCCTGTTTTAGTACATTTTTACTTTGTTTTTTGTTTTCTGTCAGGATTTGGAGAAAAGCAAGGATTCCAGGCTAAATGGGGTGAAAAACCAGAAGAAAAGAAGCAGAAAAAGGCACCTCACGCGAGCGGCCCGCTCGCGCGACATTCCAGCCCATCGCTCGCGCAACCCGCTCGCGTGACCTCGCAGAATTGCGCTCGCGCGGCCCGCTCACCCGAAATATGTAAAATCAAAGTTGCATATTCAGTGTATTGAAGATCCCCACGTAAACGAAACTGCCTAATTACGTCCGGACTATAAAATATAGTAGTTTTTGTGCGATTAGGTTTAGGAAAGCCTCCAAACTTGCTCCAAATCTATATATACCCCATTTTAATTCAATTTTGGGGGTTAGAGATTGTTAGATATCATTACACAATATTACACACATCCTTCCATAACTAAAACTTCATCCATTAAAGGGGGAAAAACAAGGAGAAGAAGAAGAAGACCAAGGACTTCCATGGCCTCTCCATCAACCTCTTGCCAATCCTCAATTCTATGGCCGCTTAAACCGATATCTAGGGTTTCAATGAAACCCTAGCCAAGTAATAGGGTGTCATTTATGTTTTTCTTTTAGTTTTATTATGTATGGATAATGATTACATATTTAGAGGATTTTTATAATAAAATCGTACTTCTATTGATTAAATCATTGCTTTCAAAGTTTATTCTTGTCTTAGATCTATTTTGAATGTGATGTGCTTAATGATCTATATTTGCTGTGCTCATATGGATTATTTCATGCCTAGGAAAGACGGATTGTGCCGCATCCCTAGTTTAGTGTGAGACAATCTGTGCCAACCGAAGATGAATTATGTTAGTGCTTGAATCGTAATTATCTTCTTGACGAAGGAATTGGGCTTGTAGCTACAATTCCCCATTATCATCCAATGTAATAAGCTAATTGAAGGCATAAATACCCTTATTATGAAGCTAGTGGTGGATTTGCAATCCTAGGTTCACTTTAATATCGTTTACAACAACTTTTAATTGCTTTAATAGTTTAGATTTATTTTCATCATTCTTAGTTTAAATCAAATCAAAATCAAATTACCGTTTTCTTAATTAACTAGATTTAAGTTTTAAAATTAAAGTACTTTAGTAATTCAATCTCTGTGGGTTCGACCTCTACTTCCACACTACAAATCTTTTAAAGTAGAGTACACTTTTATATCTTGATTTTGACGAGATCGGTAGCCCCAAATCCTTTATATGAAAATGCTTACTTAAAGGAGACTTCAATAACTATATACCTTCACTGCCATTGCCAATAATCACTATATCATCCACATAAACTGCTAAAACAATCTTACCTTTCTCACAGTGTCTCACAAAAATTGAATGATCAGAACTAGTTCTTTTCAACCTATATAAACTAGCTACTTGGCTAAACTTGTCAAACCAGGCCCTTAAAGATAGTTTAAGGCCATCAATGGCTTTCTTTAACCTATATACTTTATGTGACTCTCCCTGAGCAACATACCCAGGAGGTTGCTCAATATATACTTCCTCTTGTAGGTCACCATAAAGAAAGGTGACACGAGAATTTTCTTGTGCGCTCTTGTGCAGTACCCAAGTGTAGGTAGACGTGCAAGTAATATCTGGTAAGACCAGGTCGATCCCACAGGGAAGGTGTTGACCTATCGAATTAGACTAACCTCTACAGAAAACAAAATAAAATAACTAAGTTTGAATGATGGTGCAGAACACGAAGTTCCACAAACTAAGATTACTAATGAAAGTGATTAAAATTAACTAAACAATTTAACTAGCTAATTAAAACAGTACTTAGAATTAAGGAATTTAACTTTAAAAAGAAAGTGTTGGGATTACACGAATCCGCAGTAACCTAGCCATCTACCATGCATTTGCCTTGAAGCACAACGGAGTAAATTACCTACAGTTTTCCGTATTCCTCAAAAGAAATAAAGATTCTATGGCCCTTTCATGACCGGGACCATATCATCACAGTTAAATTGAAATACACAAAAGCGGTTTAATTCAATAGTTAAGACTCGCATCCTCAATGGTGTTAGCATTGAAGATGGTTTGCAAAATGTATTGAAAGAAAATGCCTTAGGGCCTTAGTTTTTAAAACTGTTTTGACAGACTGAGCATTTATTTGGGACAGAATGATAACAAGTCCTAAAACAAAAAGTCCTGGAATACTGCAGGTAACATCCTCAAGAATCCGAGAGTTCGATCGATCGACGCGCCTTCGATCGATCGAAGTCCTTCATCCCTCAATCGATCGAACTGACTTCGATCGCTTGACTGTCTCTGGTTCGATCGATCGAACTAACTTCGATCGATCGAACACAGCGATTATCCTGCTGCATGGCAGAGGCTGGAGATCACTGTTTCATCGTGATCTCCCAACCTGGGACTACTCAGACATCGTCTGGAGTGTCGAGGATTGATTTTTAACGTAAGAAAACTTTAATACCATGTTTGGTTGCGAGTTATTCATGAAAACTATGAAATCTATGGTTTTACCAATGTTTAGCATGCAATATCACGAGATGATTGATTAAACTACTCCTAATACGTGCAGAGTATGAATAAACAGTATATAGATAACCTGGAATAGAAGATACTTGTATAAACTTTGAGAAATCCAATCCACAATATGAAAAACCTACAAAAAACCAAACAAACTCTCTATCTCTCCTTCTAAACTGCTAAAATGTAAAAGTGGGCGTCCCAATGGACGTGAACAAAACACATATATATAGAAAAACCGAAGGCACTAGGGTTAAAACCCGCATTCTGCTGCGCACGCAAATGTTTCTGGAAATACCCCGTTCGATCGATCGAACTGCTTTCGATCGATCGAACCCTTGATCTTTAAGCGCTTCTACTCTCTTCGAGCGATCGAACTCTCGATCGATCGAACCGTCTTAAAGCGATCGAACTCCGCTTTTCAGCTTTGACTTCTTTTGTTTGCATTCCAGCATTCCATTTATTCTGATGTTCCTCTATTCAGTCCGCACAGCAGTGATCTGCATAAACAACAGCTAAAACAATACAACTTATCATAGATTAATCATACTGTATAAAAATTAGCCATGTAATGCAAATTGCAGATAATACGGGAAGTTGTGATCAAAACCACTACAATTCTTCCTTTTAGCGCGGTTGTATTTTACAAATACCCCCGCTTTGCACAACCCCCAACTAGCTTATTGCTAGTCCCTAGCGATAAAGCGAAAATAAAAATAAACTAAACCAAACACTCCTAAACTAATACTACCTCAACTAGAGAAACAAAGAAAAACTAAAAACAACCTAAACTAAGATAGAGAGAAGAAAAAAAAAATCCTAACTCACTTTCGCAGGAATCGCGATTGCATTTAGCGAATGCAATAAGCCGTTAAACCCCTAGGCTCCCCCTAGTGGACGAGTGTTGTCTCGTGAGGGTTTGCAGTGAATATACCCACAAAATTCCAATTTTAAGCTCAAAAAGATTTAGAATAACTTGTAGAATTTCCCCTTTCATTAATCTGTTAATTCAACTCTACAATGATATACTATCCTCTATCAACCCATGAAAGAGATCCACATGCTCCCCCATATCACCAAGTAGAATATAACAAATGTATTACCATCATGCACCCGTGTGTGTGTGAAATTAACAACCATGCGTCCAACCCTTATTAAGAGTTATCTAGACTATTGTACTTTGGAAACTTGCAGTTTTAGCTCAATTCTCACATTGATCACACTCAAAAAGAACGTCTCTCAGAAACTTGCTTTACAATAATCGCACATAGTATGAAAGCTTTGAGAAGAATGATATTCTAGGTGCTAATGCTTTCATACTTGACTCTATGAAAAACGGACATTTAAGAGTGTAAAGTCTTATGAATGGAATACTACTTACTAGAGGAGCGAAATACCGTGGATAACTCAACTCACACTTTCATGTTCAAATCAATTGTTGAGAATCTTCAAGACTTTGAATTATGGCTTTTATTTAGTAGGTGGGGGTGTTGTAGAGAAGAGTGTGCTTTTTAGTATGTGATGGAATTTCCACTTCTCTTTTTATTCTTTATTCTTTTCTCCACCCAATCTCCCATTCATTTCTTTTTTTTTTTTTTTTTTTTTTTTATATAACTCCTTCATTCATCATCACACATTTTTTTTTTTTTTTTTTTTTTTTTTTTAAACTGGAATATCCCACAACAACTTCCTTCCATTTCACATACTTTGATGACTCATTCTCAATAAATTTATCAAACAGTTCGATGAGGTCAAGGTATAAATCAAGGATTTGGATTCTTGTGATTTTTATTGGAAATATTTATTTGAGGTGGGATCAGGAATGAATTCAATGAATGTAGGTGGGCTATGTTAGGTAAAGGAATGGGTAAACGATGGCTTGAATCATTTTCTCAATTTTCAATTTTTAGCACTTAAGTGTTCATTGAGTTTAATTGGTAAATCCTGAACGTTCTCCTCTAAAAAGCAGTCAAAAATTTTTAACGAAAACTGAGACTTAACAACGAATTCACAAGTATACGCAAGAAAAAAAAAACCATTCGACAATGTATGCGAATCCCCTCAGAAATGAAGATTGGCTCAAAAGCTCACAAGGGGTTATTAGCTTCCACTACTTGTTCTTTTTCGCACAATATTCATTTTAACTCCATTTTCAGGTTTTCTACATGGCTGCTAATTAGTGTGCACAAGTATTGGGTACATACTAGCTTTACAGATGCAATTCATTTCAGTGATACAGAAAAACGCGTGGATTTAATCCATAAAAAGATAAGAATACTACAAATGTATCATTGTCTAATTAACAAGCAGAAGAGGTTATTCAGAGTTATTCTATCAATACTATTCAATAAAATTTTTTTCAAATTTTAACAGACTGTGTTCTCATTAAATTTAAAATATATCTAAGTGCAAAACCTGATTATTACGGGTGTATACCTATCTATTGTCTCCTACCCCCAACTGAAAACAACAAAGTCCTCAGAAGTTGATTTTCAATAAATAAAAGAGATGGGTATCACCTGTATAGCGCAAATGATGATCGCAAGCAAAGCAACCTAGCATAAAAATTAGAACACAATCTCCAAAACAGACAGGATCAAAAGATAACAATAATACAATAAAACCATGATCCAATCAATCGAAACCACTGGAATATGAACAAAATAAAATAAAATACAAGCAGTGATAAATACAGTCCATACAATACCAACTAACCAAATAAAACACCCAAAAACCACCAGCATATACAACCAACCAAAAATATATAAATGCCACCTCCCCGACTAAAACTAATCGACCCCAGATGGCGTATCATCGGCTATCTCAGAAGGGATGTCGATAGGAGCAGGCGGCAATACAGTAGTAGTAGGAGTAGTAGATGGCTCGGAAGTAGCGGTCGAAACCGGATCAGTAGCCTCAGCAGCTGGGGTAGCAGATGGTGGATCAGTAAGTGGTGGATCCGTAGGAGTAGCAACATGTGACGGATCAGCAGCAGGCGGAGCAGATGGGGTGGCCGTGGGATGGTGAGCAGAGTGAACAGCCTGATCAACCCCTATCTGAATCAAAATGGACTCCAGTAAAGTCTGGATCTGATCCATCCGGCCCTCGAGTCTAATCCTGGCCTCTCTCTCCTCCAATAATAGCTCGCGAACTGTCGGGAGAGGCACAGAAGAAGAAGACTCTCCCTGGGCACGAGACTGCGACCGCTGTCGCAGCTCAAACTGCTGAACCGCAGCAACTGGATCATCCTCATCATCCGAATCAAGCTCCTCCACCTCGGTGGGTGTCCCTGAAGCTCCGGCCTCCGTGTCTGTACCGCCACGCCTCTTCTTCCTCCCCCGCACCCTCGCTGTCCCTTTCCCCTTGCGCTTCCTCTTCTGAGCGTCGGAGCGGCGAGCAGCCGCCTCGCTAAATCGGCGGGGAGAAGGGCGGATATCATCTCCAGGGAGCTCGAGGAACCCGGCATCGGCCATGACCCTCTGAATAGCCCAAGCACCCTTCAGGTGCTTCCTGGACGAGATATAACGGGTAGGGTGGACCATAAAATCAATATATAGTCGTGGTATACAAACAGGCTGTCCCGTCCCCACAGCATATAAAACTCGCGCATACCAAGCCGCGATCTTCTCTCTATAGGACGTCACTAAGAGGCAATTGCTGAGGACCAAATGAAGCATGTGGTAGTCATCGGTGAGAGAGTGGTCCTCGATCAAAGCATCGCCATCCCAAGACGGAACGGCACCTCCAGTGAGCTCCCTGATAATAGCGGATGGTGGGGTCACGGGTGCATCAGGCCGGTGGGGGCAAACATACTCAGGTACCTCTGGTACCCCCAACGCGGCGGAAACGGTCGCGGGACTGATGATGAATGAACGACTCCGAAAGAAGGCATGATAGGTGAATGGTGTAAACGGGTCGCTGATCATAGTCGCGCACGCACCTCTGATCCAGGATAGGTTGACCCTCTTGGCCAACGACAGGAGATTGAACCAGTGCGGCATCGCGCGGATCCGTGTGAGGAACCACGGGCTCTCAGTCCAGATATGCTCAATGGGGCGCTCAATCATAACCATCCGAGTCTGGAAGTACCGCTCGAACCAAACCCTATCCTCGTTATTTCGGAACCCGTGAGCGGGTACCGGATCTGGTATAGTACGATCGAGGGGCTTGGACTTATGATAGCCCGTCACTGGATTCATCTTGCAGTCCTGAAAATAAGACCACACAAGATACCGATAAGAATAGGAAGAAAAAAAGAAACAAAACAAACACTGCTGGAGTTCGATCGATTGAACTGAGTTCGATCGATCGAACTGGAGTAGACTTCGATCGCTTGAAAATTGTTCGATCGCTCGAACCTCTCCCCTTCGATCGCTCGAAACCAGTTCGAGCGATCGAACACAGCGTTGTCCAGTAATCGCAGAAACGAAAAGAAGACCTAGGTTACACTAATCAAAAGACAATCCTAAGACCAAGGGGACACCCCCATGGGATTTTCTAACACAACCAGAAAGAAAAGAAAAACACAAATGAGTGGGGCCTACCTCGGTGAATAACCCGCTGTGGGGATGGAGAGATGATGAGATGAAAATGAGGGGGATCAGAGGAATGATCAGGGCTCCCTTTTGGGATGCCAGAAACTAAAATCTGCCGAGTCGCCCTCTCCCTGTCTTTGAGCGATTGAGGGTGAGGATGAAGGAAATGAAGAAATGTCCTGAAGACGCCTCGTTTAAATGCCTCGTTCGATCGATCGAACTATGTTCGATCGATCGAACATAAATCCTTCAATCGATTGAACATAAACTACAAGCGCTTGAACATTCAGGGTTCGATCGATCAAACTGAGTTCAATCGATCGAAAACAAAAATTCCAGAATTCAATGGGATATGAACTACATCACCCCCAACTATCATAAACAAATATGGACATGCAGATAGACTGAAATAACAGGTGAAGAACAAGCATGTATGACAGAAATTCCTCCCCAGAATAGAAAATCGCAATTTATATATAATAAAAAAAACTTTATTATTGCATCCAAATTGCACCATTATCATCCCCAACTGTGGTTAAAACCTTATTGAACTAGAAAACCAAAACTAAAACTAAAACTAAAACTGAAAACAAATTGTCAAGGATTACATTCCAGTTGCTAAACAAGAATTGAAATTGAACAGAAACAACTGAAATGTAGCACTAGTCTTCGAGTATAAAAATTTCCTCTTCCACGATCTCTTCATAATCCGCCGAATCTTCAGACGTGAAGTCCAAACTTGATGATTCCCTTTCCCAGAACAATCGAAACGCAGCAAGGACATCATCAACCAAGTCTGGAGTCTCCAAGGAATGGCAAGCCCATGCAAGAGGTGATCCAGATGGAGACAAGGATAACGGAGTGTGATTGCGCAATGGACCCTCCTCTTGCGGCGGAGTGAGTGGGGGCCTTATGTATGGCCCAAGACCATGAATCAGTTGATGTGGAAGGAATACCGGGATGCCATTTAGGAACATAGTGACAATCCTGGACAAAAGACAACACACTGAAATTAAAACAACAGAACACAAGAAACACAAATTATCACAAAAAGAAGATCAAAGAAAAGAAACAAGAATTACAAAGAAATGTGACACGTTCCAACCTCACTATTGGCATTGGTTCCCAAAGTGCACTAGCTGGTAAGGGGCATTGGAGCCTGAATAGCAAGTAGCTCAGGTGCACATATCTGTATGGGACCAACTCAAGAACAAGGAAGTCATCCACAAAAACAAAGACGGCATTGTGGCGCTCTGGGACGACATCCTGAAGGACATGATCCTCCCATGGCTCCCACATATCATCGTTTTCCCATTGGGCCATGAGGGCATCATCCACCATGCGTCCCATATACAGGTCTTCTTCCTCATCCAACTCCTCCTCATTAGGAAAGTCCATATTTTCAAACGGATTGATGTCCAGGAGAGCAGGGTCGAATGGGATATAACCGATGGAAGCATTGATTCGAGTGTGAACTTCAGGATCATAAGGATGCAAGGGGCAGGGCGTGGGTTCACCCTCAGTCCAAGTGCCACAACAACACTCGGAATCAGTCCATGAACCAATTGAATGGACATCATCACCTCGCATATTCACCTGCAACAGAGTGGTTTAAGGAATAATGGATTAGAACTAAATCACAAACACGAAAGAACAAACAAAAACTAAACACAAAAGAAAGAAAGAAACTAAAATGCAGGGAAAGAAAAAAAAATACAACAACAAGTTGAAATTCCACCTGAGATTTTTTAAGTGGTGGAATAGCTGGGCTCATCCAGCTGGATGTGCTCAACTTCAGAGTGG
This sequence comes from Hydrangea macrophylla, assembly GCA_033977485.1. Taxonomy (NCBI): domain Eukaryota; kingdom Viridiplantae; phylum Streptophyta; class Magnoliopsida; order Cornales; family Hydrangeaceae; genus Hydrangea; species Hydrangea macrophylla. The sequence goes on along the minus strand of CM066998.1, from coordinate 51,174,729 downwards.
AAATTCTCCAAGAACGGCTTCAATCTTTGGCCATTGACCTTGAAACAATCGTCGTTCTTTGGATTGACAATCTCGACCGCCCCATGTGGAAAAACAGTTTTAACGATGAACGGGCCTGTCCACCGGGAACGGAGTTTACCTGGGAAAAGATGGAGGCGAGAATCATATAGCAACACTTTCTGCCCCGGCTCAAATGATTTACGAAAAATCGTACGATCGTGTCGAGCCTTCAACTTTTCCTTATGCAACTTTGCAGAGTCATACGCATCTCGTCGTATTTCCTCTAACTCTGCAAGTTGGAGCTTGCGTAGCTGACCTCCCTCTTGAATATCAAAGTTCAATGAGCGTGTCGCCCAATAAGCTTTATGTTCAATTTCAACAGGAAGGTGGCAAGCTTTCCCGTAAACTAGTCTATACGGAGACATACCAAGATTTGTCTTATAGGCAGTGCGGTATGCCCATAACGCGTCAGTCAATTTGTATGCCCAGTCTTTTCGATTGGAACTAACCGTTTTCTCGAGAATATGTTTGATTTCTCGGTTAGCCAATTCTGCTTGCCCATTTGACTGTGGATGATAAGCAAGAGCGATTTTATGATGGACTCCGTATTTTTTGAGAAGTGACTCCAAGGGCTTATTGCAGAAATGCTTGCCTTGGTCACTTAGTAAAGCTTTCGGAGTACCGAAACGAGACAGAATATGCTCTCTGAGAAATGACATGACTGTTCTGTGATCATTTCGTCTCGTTGGTATCGCTTCTACCCATTTCGATACATACTCCACAGCAAGGAGTATGTACTCACAGTTATTCGACTTGGGAAATGGGCCCATAAAATCTATGCCCCAATAATCAAATATCTCAATTGTGATGATAGGGGTTAGAGGCATAGAATTCCTTTTAGAAATGGTTCCAAGCTTTTGACAGCGTTGGCATGTCTTACAAAAGGAATAAGCATCTTTGAAGACTGTGGGCCAATAAAAACCGCTTTGCAACACTTTTTGTGCGGTTTTCTGTGACGCAAAATGGCCACCGCATGCCTCAGAATGGCATGACGCTAAGATAACGGTTATATCCTCGTTGGGTACGCAACGCCTGATGACCTGATCAGCACAGTATTTGAAAAGGTATGGGTCATCAAAGAAAAAATGGCGTGCAAACGAGAGGAACCGTTTCCTATCCTGATTCGACCAATGAGTCGGTGTCTCACCCGTGACCAGGTAGTTTACCACATCAGCATACCAAGGCAGACTACTTACTGCCAGTAGCTGTTCATCTGGGAACTCATCTTTGATGGATTGGGATTCAGTGTTATCGGTAAAAGTCAACCGGGATAAATGATCCGCAACCACATTCTCTACTCCTTTCTTGTCCTTGATTGTTAAATCAAACTCTTGGAGTAAGAGTATCCAGCGGATAAGCCGTTGTTTAGCGTCTTTCGTTGACAAAAGATACTTGAGGGCCGAATGATCTGTAAAACAGACGATTGGCGACCCTATCAGGTAAGACCTAAACTTGTCCAGAGCGAATACTACGGCCAGCAGCTCCTTTTCAGTAGTAGTGTAATTCATTTGAGCTTCATTTAAGGTTCGGCTGGCATAGTATATCACATGCGGCTTATTGTCCTTCCTCTGGCCTAGGACTGCGCCAATGGCGTAATCACTAGCATCGCACATTAATTCAAAAGGCAAACTCCAGTCGGGTGCCTGTATTATAGGTGCGGAGGTGAGGAGATCTTTTAAATCCTCGAAGGACTTCTGGCAACTCTCTGACCACTCGAAAGGTGCATCTTTGACAAGAAGTTGACAAAGGGGTCGAGAGATTGCACTAAAATTCTGGATAAATCGACGATAAAAACCTGCGTGCCCTAGGAATGAACGAATGTCTCGCACTGTACGGGGGACAGGTAGATTTGAGATTATGTCGATCTTAGCCTTATCCACTTGGATTCCTTCATCGGATATTATGTGGCCTAGAACTATACCCTTGGTCACCATAAAGTGACACTTCTCCCAATTCAAGACTAGGTGTTTGTCCTCACACCTCATTAAAACCTGTTCGAGATTGCTGAGGCAATCCTCGAAGCTATGGCCGAAAACTGAAAAGTCATCCATGAATACTTCAAGGATGTTTTCGACCATGTCACTAAAAATGCTTAACATGCACCGCTGAAAGGTAGCCGGTGCATTACATAAGCCAAATGGCATTCGTCGGTAGGCGAAAGTACCGAATGGACACGTGAACGTGGTTTTCTCCTGATCTTCAGGAGCAATCTCAATTTGATTATACCCACTGTATCCATCCAAGAAGCAGTAATACTTATGACCCGCCACTCGTTCTAGCATTTGATCCATGAATGGCAAAGGAAAATGATCCTTTCGGGTCACAGTATTCAGCTTCCTGTAATCAATACACATTCTCCATCCAGTGGGGACTCGTGTCGGTACTAACTCACCCTCTTTGTTCGGAATGACCGTTATGCCAGCTTTCTTTGGAACTACTTGGGTAGGACTAACCCAAGGACTGTCAGATATTGGATATATCATCCCAACATCAAGCAGTTTAAGCACTTCCTTCTTAACCACTTCTTGCATGTTGGGATTCAGACGCCTTTGCATTTGCCTTGAGGGTTTGGCGTCTTCCTCCAGATATATCTTATGTGTGCATATGGATGGGCTTATGCCTTTGAGGTCAGCAATTGTCCATCCCATAGCATCTTTATGTTTTTTTAGCATATCCACTAGCTTACTTTCCTGTTCATGAGTTAAAGCCGATGAAATAATTACAGGATAAGTTTTTCCAGTCCCTAGGAATGCGTATTTTAGCTCTTTGGGGAGCTCCTTCAATTCTAACTCCGGGAACTGGAAACTAGAGGGCATTACCAACTTGGTTTTCGGAGGCAGTTGTTCATATGGCATTACCCACATGCAATCGGCTCTATCCTCCTCTATCGTATCCATCATAAGACACGTCTGGTTTAGGTCAGCATCCAATGGAGTTGACTCTTCGGGCTGATAGTTATCGCCAAATTGTGTCATCACAACTTCCAAAGGATCTTTGTAGTCGACCAAGTCAACTTCATCTTCAATGACCGTGTCTATATAATGGACTTCCTCCTCATCATCGTATTCTTCAGGTCGGGGATTTGAAAAGATCTTGACATTCAATGTCATGTTCCCGAATACGATTGTCATGATACCACTTCTAATCTTGATTGTGGCATCGATGGTGTTGAGGAACGGCCGTCCGAAGATAACCGGGATATGTGCACCAGGATTAGACACAGGTTCTGTGTCTAATATCACAAAATCCACCGGAAATACAAACGAGTCTATTTGGACCAGGACGTCCTCTAATACCCCTCTAGAGTACTTCACGGATCTGTCTGCCAACTGCAAAGCAACTCGAGTGGGTTTGAGTTCACCCAACCCTAGCTGTTTATAGACTGAATATGGCAGCAGATTCACGCTTGCTCCTAAATCAAGGAGTGCGTTGTCTATCTTTTGATTCCCAATTCTGCATGAGACAGTAGGTGTACCGGGATCTTTGAGTTTTGGAGGCAACTCGTTTTGAATGATCGCGCTAGCTTGGCACGCGACATAAGCATGTTTCTTCACGCTTTGCCTCCTCTTGACCGTGCATAGATCTTTGAGATACTTTGCATAGGCCGGCACCTGCTTGATAGCATCTAGGAGTGGAAGGTTAATCTTAACTTGCTTAAACAATTCCAAAAACTCCTGATTCTTCGTCTCATTCTTGGGTTTCTTCAACCGTTGAGGATAAGGTGCAGGAAAGGGGCATTTTGGTGGTTCCTCCTTAACAGATTCCTTTCCCGGCCTTCGCTCAACTTCTTCATCTATTCTAGGAGCTTCAAGGTTTTCCTTTATTGGTTCGTCATTAGTAGACGGCTCCTCCTCTCGAGTAGATGGTAGCTCAACTTCATCATCCAACACTTCCCCCTCTTTGTACACTTCGGGAGTGGACAGAGGTATGCCTTTTTCTATGACTTTTCCACTTCTCAGTGTGGTCACAGCTTTAGCATGTTCTTGATTATTAGGACCATTGTTATGTCCCTTGGGGTTCTGAAGTGGTTGGGCAGGGAATGTTCCTCCTGAGCTCTCTTGCCGTGCATCTATCCTCTCTAACGTGGCAGACATTTTACTCATCATTTGGATGAGTTGTTGCGTTAGGTTGGCATTAGCAAGTGGCTCCTCCTCTTGTACCTTCTTGTGCGGGGGCACATAGGCATTGGTTTGTGGTGCATTGGAGGGTTGAGCTTGATTGTAATTATTAGTTCTGTTTTGATTGTAATGCTGGGGCGGCCTATTGTTTTGCCCTTGATACTGATTATTGTTGTAGGGCTGCTGTTGATATTGATTTTGGGCCCCAGCGTTATTTCTCCAATCAAAACCGGGGTGATTCCATCTATTATTGCTTTGAAAAGTATTATTGGAATTCCCCGCCCCTCGAAAACCTTGCATGGCATTCATTTCTACAGGGGCTTGCTCTTGAAAATATGGCACATTAGGGCAATACTGAGTTGTGTGTCCCAACATGTTGCATGTGCCACATGGTTCTTCAGGCATGACTTGCCTAGAACTCTCTCCTTTCATGCTTAACTCTTCCACCTTCTTTGCTAGCTCTGCATACTTAGTCATGAGGTGATCTTCATTGGTTAGCTGATATAGGCTTTTCTCTTCTACACAGGATATCTGTGATCGTGAGATATTGTCAGAATTTGACCATTCATGAGCGTATTCAGCTAACCATTCGAAATGGGCTTCAGCCTCTTCAGTGTTTTTTCGCAGAAATGGCCCAGAGCTCATTGTTTCCACCAACTTCTTTGTTTCACCATTCAATCCCTGATAAAAGAAGCTGATCGTTCGCCATTTCTCAAACCCATGGTGTGGGCATGAGAGCAGCAAATCTTTGAAACGCTCCCACGCTTGTGTGAAGGTTTCATTGCTCTTTTGTTTATAGGAATTAATTTGACGCTGAAGATCTGTGGTCATGCGAGTAGGATAGAATTTCTTCAGAAATGCGGTGCTCATCGCATGCCAGGTGAAAATTGAATTAGGCTTTAGGGAGTGAAGCCACGCCTTCGCTTTATCTTTCAAAGTGAAGGGGAATAGCATTAAATGCGTCACCTCCCTAGGACAATTTTGCGAGAATGTTTTGCAAACATCCTCGAAATCGGTGACATGTAAATACGCCTTCTCGCTTTCCATCCCATGAAAAGTGGGAAGCAATTGAATCATCCCATTGCGAAACTGAAATTCGCCATTATGCGGTGGGATTTGAATACAAGAGGGCGTAGGTGCATGTTCTGGTTGCATAAGATCGCAAAGAGGACGGAGTGCCTCATCGATTTGTATCACAACATTGTCACCGTTTTCACTCTGATGATCATCCATTGATGCAGTTGGAGTGGTTATTGGGTTGATGGAACTATCAGAGTCAGAGCGGTAGAATGGATTTCCAAAGAATCCTTCAATAGACTTCTCGGACATGAACTAGGAGAGTCCCTAAGGTGAGAACTTACCCGAAAGAACCGAAAAGAAAAGAAAGGAAAAATAGAAAGAGATGAAGAGAGACTGAGGTAATCTAAAGAATTGATCGTCGCCTTCCCCGGCAACGGCGCCAAAAACTTGACACGAGAATTTTCTTGTGCGCTCTTGTGCAGTACCCAAGTGTAGGTAGACGTGCAAGTAATATCTGGTAAGACCAGGTCGATCCCACAGGGAAGGTGTTGACCTATCGAATTAGACTAACCTCTACAGAAAACAAAATAAAATAACTAAGTTTGAATGATGGTGCAGAACACGAAGTTCCACAAACTAAGATTACTAATGAAAGTGATTAAAATTAACTAAACAATTTAACTAGCTAATTAAAACAGTACTTAGAATTAAGGAATTTAACTTTAAAAAGAAAGTGTTGGGATTACACGAATCCGCAGTAACCTAGCCATCTACCATGCATTTGCCTTGAAGCACAACGGAGTAAATTACCTACAGTTTTCCGTATTCCTCAAAAGAAATAAAGATTCTATGGCCCTTTCATGACCGGGACCATATCATCACAGTTAAATTGAAATACACAAAAGCGGTTTAATTCAATAGTTAAGACTCGCATCCTCAATGGTGTTAGCATTGAAGATGGTTTGCAAAATGTATTGAAAGAAAATGCCTTAGGGCCTTAGTTTTTAAAACTGTTTTGACAGACTGAGCATTTATTTGGGACAGAATGATAACAAGTCCTAAAACAAAAAGTCCTGGAATACTGCAGGTAACATCCTCAAGAATCCGAGAGTTCGATCGATCGACGCGCCTTCGATCGATCGAAGTCCTTCATCCCTCAATCGATCGAACTGACTTCGATCGCTTGACTGTCTCTGGTTCGATCGATCGAACTAACTTCGATCGATCGAACACAGCGATTATCCTGCTGCATGGCAGAGGCTGGAGATCACTGTTTCATCGTGATCTCCCAACCTGGGACTACTCAGACATCGTCTGGAGTGTCGAGGATTGATTTTTAACGTAAGAAAACTTTAATACCATGTTTGGTTGCGAGTTATTCATGAAAACTATGAAATCTATGGTTTTACCAATGTTTAGCATGCAATATCACGAGATGATTGATTAAACTACTCCTAATACGTGCAGAGTATGAATAAACAGTATATAGATAACCTGGAATAGAAGATACTTGTATAAACTTTGAGAAATCCAATCCACAATATGAAAAACCTACAAAAAACCAAACAAACTCTCTATCTCTCCTTCTAAACTGCTAAAATGTAAAAGTGGGCGTCCCAATGGACGTGAACAAAACACATATATATAGAAAAACCGAAGGCACTAGGGTTAAAACCCGCATTCTGCTGCGCACGCAAATGTTTCTGGAAATACCCCGTTCGATCGATCGAACTGCTTTCGATCGATCGAACCCTTGATCTTTAAGCGCTTCTACTCTCTTCGAGCGATCGAACTCTCGATCGATCGAACCGTCTTAAAGCGATCGAACTCCGCTTTTCAGCTTTGACTTCTTTTGTTTGCATTCCAGCATTCCATTTATTCTGATGTTCCTCTATTCAGTCCGCACAGCAGTGATCTGCATAAACAACAGCTAAAACAATACAACTTATCATAGATTAATCATACTGTATAAAAATTAGCCATGTAATGCAAATTGCAGATAATACGGGAAGTTGTGATCAAAACCACTACAATTCTTCCTTTTAGCGCGGTTGTATTTTACAAATACCCCCGCTTTGCAAAAGGCATTCTTGATGTCAAGTTGATAAAGAGGCCATCCCTGAGTAACAGCAACAGGCAATAAAATGTGAACAGAATTGAGGCGAGCCACAAGGGAAAAAGTTTCAAAGTAATCAACACCAAAAGTCTGAGTGTACCCTTTAGCCACCAAACGAGCTTTCAACCGTTCAACAGTACCATTAGGATGATACTTAACCACATGCATAAACCCAACGATAACCTACAACATGTTTCCCAGAAGGAAGATCACATAACTCCCACGTACCATTTTTTGACAATGTCAACATCTCATCATCCATAGCACTCTTCCAACCCGGAGAAACTAATGCTTGAGTATGAGACTGAGGAACAGAGACTGAAAATAAAGCACTAACAAAGGAACGAAGTAGAGACGATAAATGAGAAAATGAGACAACCTAATCAATAGGATGGTGAGTGCAAGAATGAGTATCTTTTCAAAGAGCGATAGGTAGATCAGGAGATTGGAGAACCTCAGTCGAAGTTGATGAAGATGGAGGTGGAGCTTGCGCGTCATCAGTACTGGATAGCTTGTCATGACAGCGATATACCTGCAATAGAGGAGAACTAGAAGAAGGACGAATGGGCAAGGGAATAGAGGACGACGGAGCAAGAACATCAACATCTAAGGAAGCACCGAAGGACGAAAAAAATGATGTACCTTCAAAGAAGATAACATCTGCACTAACCACATAACGATGACTCTGAGGATTCCAGCATTCATAACCTTTTTTAGTGCAAGAATATCCCTCAAAAACACATTTGGTGGCTCGAGAATCCAATTTATCATGACCAAGAGTAAGAACAAGAACAAATGCAACATAACCAAGCACACGTGGGGGTGTAGACACCCCAATTTTGACCAAACGTCGAATTAAAGGGAGTATTACCTCTAATATCCGATGATGATAACGTCCGAACTAACCTAGGACTTCCAAAAGGTGATTCAAACTCTTTCGAAAGCTCTTCCAATTTAAAAATAAAAGAAAGAAGGAGAGAAATTCAGCATGAACCCCGAAAAACATAGTCAACAGTTGACCCAGTGAAAAGTCAACGGGTCAAAAGGGAGTCAATCATAAAATTTCCGAATTTCGAGATGAAAAGTCCCGGTAATTGTTCATTGGGTCTCTTATGCTAGAAATGATTTTTAAGAATTTTTAAATGAAAGGAATCATGGTGAAATCGAAAGGCTTTTAAGGAGAATTGTGCAGAAAATCGATATTTTGCCTTCAGAGGGAGAGTTGACTTTTTTTCCTTAAGGATTTTGATTTTTTAGATATTTTTATTGAATCCAAATGGGGGGTATTTCCTTAATTACATTTAATGTCTTAAGTAAATACATAAATTAAACGACATTTGACATGAAATGAAATTAAGGTGCTGAATTGCAGTGCAGCGGCAGTCAGGGTGCACGAACGGCAGTCAGTGAATGCCGGTGCGGCACTCAGCGAGTGCCGCTCCGGCATCCAGTGAGTGCCGCAACGGCTCTCAGTGAGTGCCGCTACATTTCTCCGAGTGCCGCATTTTTGTGACAGTCTGTCCGAAAGTAGGTCGGTTTATACCTTCAAAGTGACGGCGGAAATTAGGATTTTGGCTGCGAATTTTCCAAAATGCCCCCCTAAAGATTGCCTATAAATAGAAGGTGTATATCCCTTGTTTGTAGGGTGGAACATTAGGATGTTGGGATTCCTATATTGATTCTCACCCAAAATCAAGAGAGCATTAGAGAGGTTTGTTGGAAGAAAGAGCTAAGGAAGAGCTTAATCACCGTTTGGAAGGCCTTGAAGAAATCAAGAATAGTTGAGGATACTTAGAGGTAAAAACTCTAAACTTATTAGGTCATTTAGTAGTTCAATCACAATATCTAGATATTTAGGATCTTTTACACATTTTCACAACCTCTCTTCTTACCCCATTTCATCACACACCACCTATACATTGTGATTGAACTCTCATCTCGTTAATTTGGATAAAAAATAAGTCTATATATTTGAAGTTTAAATGAGTCTTGAAGTAAAACTTTGGTCCTTTTCTTTGTATGTGTTTGTTTAGATTCATGAGACCTTCAATGTCTCACTTGAATCTTAGCAACCAAAACCCAATATTCTCATAAACTTATGATTTATGAGGGGATTGAGGTTGATTTTTAGTATATTGAGTTAATGAAGTCCAAACTCCATCCATAGTTTGAGACCATTACCTTGGGATTTTATGAAGTTCTTTGTACTTTATTAAAACCCATGAGTTCAAGAATTATTTAGTCTCCAATGACCATCAAATGGTAGGAGAAATGTGTTACTTCAAGTCTACTCCCATGGCTTAGACTAATCTTTCCCATAGGTTTTGAGAAGTCTTTCATACTTCATCTAAAAACCTACATATGAGTATGTCTCTAGTCTCCAATGACCATCAAATGGTAGGAGTGATAAGTTGAATTCAAGCTTGGGTCCATAGGTTTGAGTTCTTTATTTGAAGATTTTGTGAAGTTCATTTCAATACTTCATCAAGATCCAAAAGTGTAAGGTGTCTTCAAACTCCAATGACCATTAAGTGGTAGGAGTAGTGATATGAATCCAAACTTTTATCCATGAATTTAAGTTCATTGTTCTTTGGATCTTGTGAAGCCCATGCCATACTTCATTAAAATCTATGAGCATATATGCCTCTTAGTCTTCAATGACCATCAAATGGTAGAAGAAGTAGTTTGGTTTGAGCCCAACTTCATGTTTTTAATAGTTGAGGCCAACCAACAAAGTTGAACTAGCAAAATGAAAACAGTGGGTTCACAAACTGTTTTTGATCAAGGATTTTTAGTTTGAAATCCGACCGTTGGAATCGAATGAAACCAACGGGAAAATGTTCATAACACAAAGATCCACCACTGTGATTTTTGTTTTAAGAAGTTTCCATGTTTTGGGTGGTTTGATCATGAGTTTTGTGGGACAACTACAATCTGTCCAGAATTCCAGAATAGTTTCAGAACAGCAACACGTTTTTGAAATTAATAAATCAGGACCCTAACCAAGTTTTCATGACCTTTAATAATTTTTTCTAAGTACCTTAATGTGTTAGGAAGATACCCTAAAAAGATCTAAGTGTTTCTCATTTTTTTACTATTTTTAAAAAATCAAACAAAAACTCTGGACAGAGAGTTGTGAAGTGCTGAGTGATGTCTAGTGTTTGCCCAATTCCCGGAGATCTAACCGTTCAAACCTTGATTTTCTTTTTGGGTTAGAAACTAGACTCACAGAGGCATATTGAGTCCAAAAATCATCAAGATCAAACCACGGGAGCCATGCCTTTTATTTCTTTGAAGTTCGGGTCTGCTCTCTGGAATTTTCAGAGTTTTGTTACAATTTATACTTACTTGGCAAATAAAGGTCCAAATGACCCTTTCTTGACCAAGGGTTCATACCATGCTTCAATAAAGATTTATTAAGCTTAAAATCAGAGACTAAATGATCCAAATCAATGAATAGTTCATAACCTTATTTCATTCATACTCATGTGTTCACGTGCACGCATCCATGTAGATTGGTATTTGTAAATAGAATTCATCTTGTGTTAAAGAGTTGTTACTTAGGAAGTTCAAATGACATGTTTTATGTAAAATGTGGGACTAATCCTTTGTTTTGTAGCGCTTTTTGAGGTACAACTTCTCAACTCTCCTCTAGTTCATTCTATTCGTTGGTTTTATCGTTTTTTTTCGACTCCATGTACGACACTTTAGGTTATGGTTTGCCTTATGTGCTTATATGTGATTAGAGACCCCTTTCACTAGGTTTTCTTTTGTTTGCATGCATTGCACGTTTGATATTCGCGGCTGGATCCCGGGTAAGTTCTCTTGTTCCTTATTTGCATATCATATCGCTTGCTACTTGAATTAGTTGGTTTTGAATGATATTTTGTAAATTGGCAATTTTACACCCTTTTCGACATGTTTGTGTAATGTATACTTTATATATGTATTAATTGAGGGCATACTTAGATTAGTAATTAGATTAAAAGGATGTTAAGTAGAGGCCTATTGCGAGATAGGATGAAAAGGGGTGTTTTAGTCCATCGGGCTCCTTCCCTTTTCATTCCATAATCCCCGGACCTAGTCGAATCTTTGGTTTCGCAAAAGATCAGTTTGCCTTTAAAATGGTTTCTTAATTTTTCCTTTCAAAAATTAAGTGGCGACTCATTTGTTTTTTGAATTTGAATTTGATTTTGAGAAAGAGATTTTAAAAGAAAAGCTGTGGGTAAGAAAATTGCGATATCCACAAGGGGTACGGCAAACAATGACCTATCTGGATAGAGAACAGAATGAGGAATGCCACCGCTTAGAATAGATGAAGGCATGAGGTTAATAAGATAACAGGCAGTGAGTATAGCATCCCCCCAAAATTGTTTAGGAACATGCATATGCAGCATGATAGCTTGAGCAACCTCAAGAAGATGTCCATTTTATCGTTCAGCGGCACCATTCTATTGTGGAGTATAACCATAAGAGGATTGATGAATTATCCCTTGAGAATCATAATAGGACTGAAGTGGTCCTTTAACATATTCTAAAGTATTATCAGATTGTAAAATAAGAATAGTGCAACCAAACTGAGTCATAATCTTTTTATGAAACAGTTGAAAAATAGAAGAAATATCTAAGCATTATTTCATTAAAAATAACCATGACATCCAGGAACAATCATCCACAAAAGACACACAATAAGAAAAACCTAATAGACTCTTATGTCTAGATGGACCCCAAATATCATAATGAACCAACTCAAAAGGAGTGGCCCGGCGATTATTTTGACGTAAAGGAAAAGACACCCTATGATGCTTACCTAGCTGACAAGCCTCACACTCTAAACGAGACATGACTTAAATAATGGAAAAACCAACTTCAAGTATTGCAATGAAGGATGACCCAGATGGCAGTGCCATTGATGTGGTGAAACAGTTGTATGTAAAGCCACCGAATTATTTGCTATTGAATGTTGTTCCAGGTAATAAAGACCATCCCACTCACGACCTTCACCAATCATCTTCTTCGAGTTGAGATCCTAAAAAACACAATAAGAGGGATAAAATGTTACAAAACAGTTTAGAGATTTAGTAAGTTGACTGACTGATAGGAGACTAAAGGTAAATTGAGGAATATAATTTATAAATGAAAATGAAAGAGATGAGGTGGGAGAAACAGCACCATGACCATTAAGGACAAGATTGTCCATCGGCTAAAACAATAGAGGGTTGTGTGGGTGGACTAAGCAATTATGTAAATACATTGGACTTACAAGCCATATGTGCCGAAGCTCCTGAGTCGATAACCCATGGTGAAGGAGCAGATGAAAAAAAACATGCAATGTTACCTGATTGTACAAAACCAGCAGTATTAGACAATGCACTGTATTCCACAGAAGCATTGTCAAAACAGAACAGGGCTAGATTAGGCGAGGTCTCCCACGGCTTACCATAGAGATCATAACACCTATCCATAGTATGATTGTCACCCCTACAATGGATGCAATAAGGAGAACCATGGCCTCGACCAAAACCACGACCACGTCCCGGAGGACCTCCTCTTCCTCGATTACCATTAAATATAGGAGGGGAATTGCCAAAGCCACGATCACTGTGACCTCGATTATTACCAGGAAAATTGCCACGACCTCAAAAGGCCCCTCTATATCCCTAGATGTAACAAGTGCAGAATTTTCTTTCCCAATAGGTTTTGAAGAGGCGGAGGAGGAAGACTCTGTAGTAACGCGGAGCACACGAGAATACACATTGCTCAAGGATGGAATACTACCATCACTGGCCAAAATTTGTTACTTAACAGACTGAAGATTCGAATGTAACCCAGATAAGAACTTGAAGACATAAAATTCCTCTCGTTGCTTCTTGATAACATCAACATCATTAGTGATAGGATGATACTGCTCAACTCATCCATGAGTCCCTTAAATGTACTTTAGTATTCAATAACCGTCTTATCACCCTGTTGAAGTAGAAACAAATTTTGATATACCTCATAAACGCGAGAAACATTCTTTTCCATGGAAAACGTCTCATGAACAGACTCCCAAATCTCTTTGGCTGAGGACAAGAATATGACACTCGAACACACAGTAGGTTCCATACTACTCCATAACCAGGACACAACCACATAATTCTCAGACACCCAATTTTCATAATCCTTACTATCCTTAGCAGGAGCAATAGACTCAATATATTTCAACTTCTTCCTAGCCCCTAAGGCGACTTTCATAGCTTGAGCACACAACAATCAAATGGGTCCATTCAACTTAGTAGTGATAATTAGCATACTCACAACATCGGTCGAAGAAATAGAACCTTTCTTGTCAGCCATATCAACCAAAAAAAAACAGTAGGAGTCTTATACCCAATAACAAAGGAAAATATTAACGAACAAGAAGCAACATCAACACCAATAACTCAAACGGAACTAACCAATAAGGTCTACAAAGGAATCGAGGTAACACAAACGAAGAAACCACCAATCAAAATTGCCTAATCGAGTTTCGATGTATGTGAATATGCTCCCTTGGACAGTTGTAGTTCAAGAAAGTGAAGAAATCAAATCATGAACAGTGCTCGATGAATAGTTACTGCATAAACAGTGCCGATGAATATTGTCTTTGGTGAACAGTGTTCGATGAACAGTACCTTCGATGAATAGTGCTCGATGAACAGTACCTTCGGTGAATAGTGCTCAGTGAATAGTAACTACGTGAACAGTGCTCAGTGAACTGTATTTTGTGAATAGGGTTGAGGGTATGGTGGTGGTGGGGGTGGTGTGCGGCACAGAGAAGCCTATTCCGGTGGCTTTGATACCATGTTCAACGAGAGAATAGAGAGAAGGAGAAGGCTTAACCAAATTAGGTTAGCCAACATATATATATTAATCAAAAATAATTACAGAAATACCCTTAAACCACTAATACTAATACTTATATTCGAACAAGCATAATTTTCCCTTTTCTTAGTAATGTCATTTAGGAAGAAGAATTTGATTTCTAGAATATTTATTCAAGTTGTGAATGATATTATTTATTTTATTGTGGGGTTTGGGAAAAATTGTACAAGAGTGCATAATAGCACTGATCAAGCACTCTTGCACCGAAGATGAATGGGAACTAAGCAATTTGTCGAAGCTGTTTGGGAAGAGGTTTTGATTAATCATAAAGAATAATCTACTTCAACCGATATGCCATTGAGCACGACCATACATAACATAGAAATCATACTAGAAAAGGGTGGACAATTAGCTAGGGTTTTTACTATTTATTACCATATATCTTATTACTAAAGGGAAGATTGAGCAAAAATGAGTACGGTTAGGAACACCAAGGTACAGAAAACATTAGTAAAGGAACAAATATGGAGACATTTTTGCTAATTTCGGTGCCGACGAACCATGATTCTTGAAAGAGGGGGGAAGAATAAAAAAAAAAATTACATCCAGAAGATACTTATGCAATACAAGAAAATAAAAGTGGACTCAAGGTAAAAGGCTTGCCTGCACTTTTGGTACAGTGAATCTTCAGAAGTGCTATAGCCAATGTATACATATTCAAACGCCATACTGAAAATATTGTGCCACCTTCAGATTCAAAAACTTTCTTGTTGATCTTAGGTTGTGGGTTTTACTCAAATTGGTCCAATATGATATGATAGAGTTTGATTTAGTAAGTAATCACTCGCGAATTTTTTATTCTTTCAGGTTGAACTTGAGCTTGAGTTTCTATTTGAGTTTGAATTTGAGGCAAGACAGGGCACTGAAATAGATAGAGTCTAACTCTGTTATATTAGCCTCATGATTCTTCTTGATTTTCTTCTGTGGCAGACGACATTCTGAAGCACGGTGTCCTGTTTTACCACAGTTGTAGCATTTCCCTTGAAACTGAAATTTAGATTTCTTGGATATACCACCTTTTGGCCCCATTTTTCACCATTTTCAAGAATGCTTTTTCTTCACATTTGAACTTTGATCTTGTTCAACCACATTAGCCTTGGCCACAAAATTATTCCCCACTTTCTTGTCATCTCCTTTGTTGTCTTCCTCGATCCGAAGCCTGACGATGAGATCTTCAATCTTCATCTACTTTTACTTATGCTTCAGGTAGTTCTTGAAGTCCTTCCAAGTAGGGGGCAGCTTTTCGATAATGGCAACAACCTAAAAGGTTTCACTCAAGGTCATCCCTTCAGCATGAATTTCATGCAAGATAGCTTGCAGCTCCTGAACTTAACTGATCACCGTCTTCTAGTCCACCATTTTGTAGTCGAGGAATTTTCCCACTATAAACTTCTTGGACCCAGTATCCTCAGTTTTGTATTTACTGTCTAAGGACTCCCACAGTTCCTTAGCAGTGGTCGTAACACTATACACATTATAGAGTGTATCGTGCAAGCCATTCAACACATAGTTTCGGCACAGAAAGTCTGAGTGTTTCCAAGCATTAATGGCTAATACAACCTCCCGATCTTGTTCGTTCTCATTTGGAACAGGAGCGTCTTCCTTCAAGAACCTCCAAGGTTCAAGGTGGTAAGAAAAAACAGTATCTTTTGCTGCCATCTTTTGAAATCCACTCCATTGAATTTTTCGGGTTTGTCCCCGTGGTTCACAGGAACCGTTTGGACTAAGGGAACGTTCACAGGGATCGAACCAATCACCACGGTGTTAGAACCAGTAGCACCGTCGGTGTTCACTGCATCATTCCCAGTTGTTGCCATTTCTGAAAATATAATCAAAGTAAAAATTAAATCCAAAATAAGAAGAGGATTGAATCCTTTTCCTTATGATCATTTTCAGAATTGAATCTGAAAATAAATTCTGTTACAGTTTTGTAAAACAAAACATTTTTGTAAGTATTTCTGTTTCAAAAATTTTCCTTAGAAAATAATTTCCTTTTTTAAACAAATTTGGTTTTTTTTCTTTTTTATAATTTTTTTTTTTTCGAATAAATACCGAATCTGTTTTAAGATTGTTGGAAAATATATGTATTGATATTCGAAGCTAGCAAACAGATCCGTAAGTTACACTTGATGAAAACAAAAGGAAAAAAGAAATAAAAAAACTAAAAACAGAATTACAACAAATGAAATTGGAAAACTAGAAAGTGAAATAAAAATGCAAATCGAGGCCTGTGATTTACACAGTTTCCTTAAAACAGATTCGCCGCCTCACCAGAAGTGCTTGAGGATTCTTCGGCGTCCGTCTCCCAGGATACAGGCAACAACGGTTGACAAGTACGGTGTACAACCATTCCGCGAACCAACTATGCTTATAACTCTCCCAGGAACGAATATTGAAGGAAGGAAAGTGAATTCTCATTTTCTGGCTATGAATTTCTGAGGAGAAAGCTCAGATTATATAGGACTAAGGGAAGAGAGGATTCATTAGATGTACATTATGTATCTGTGGATTCATTCATGTATGTACATTATGCATCTAAAGATTCATTCATGTATGAACATGATTCATCT
This sequence comes from Hydrangea macrophylla, assembly GCA_033977485.1. Classification (NCBI taxonomy): domain Eukaryota; kingdom Viridiplantae; phylum Streptophyta; class Magnoliopsida; order Cornales; family Hydrangeaceae; genus Hydrangea; species Hydrangea macrophylla. The sequence goes on along the minus strand of CM066998.1, from coordinate 51,157,939 downwards.
ATAGATTCATTCATGTATGTACATTATTCATTCACGTATGTACATTATCCATATGTATTCAATGGATGTACAACTCATTGGATGTACATTATACATATGTATTCATTGTGGGATTAATTTCTCATTCACTCAACAATGATTTTGGACATGTAAATACCCAAAGTTCATCTCCTCATGGAGGAGAACACAAATCCACAAAGACCCCATTCAAACTCTAAATGAGTCCCACTTTTATTTGAACTCAAACATGGCCAAAATCAATTTTATCCAACAAATTTATCTATAGCAAACTTGATAAGAATACAACATGGGGCAAACCTTGGGTAATCCCACCAATCCCATAGTACACGCATTCATGGAGGCAAACTAGCAGTAGAACCCGAACCCACTATCAAATATATGGCTAAACAATTATTGTGCCCAAGCGTAACTTATCTTGAAACCTCTTTTCCACCATTGAGATCATCTACACCAGAGGAGGCATATTAAGTGAATGCACAAAGGTTGAGCAATTCATATGAAGCTCAATTCCTGGAATCATCAGTCAATTTCACCTGTTATTGTTGTTGTGGTTTGCTTGCTTATAGGTCACAATTACTTTTATTATTTGTTACATATTCATAATATCTCCTTGTATAAAATTACACGTATTTAACATGTTGAGTTCATCTGTATTTTTGGCTAGGAAGCACCAAAGCGAGTGCGGAGATATGGAGGCAGGAATTCGGGAGCGAGGGATTTGCCAATATTCCAAACAGCAAGGGTGGGGTGCGGGGGTACTTTTATAAATTATAAAAAAAAAATATACTTATATTTAATTGTATAATCTATTTTATTTTTTGTGCAGTTAAGACAAATAACAAACATAAATAAGTCATATTAGCCTTTTGACATGTGATCCAACTCCTAACATTCTTAACTTGACTCCAAAGTTATCAAAATTCTGTCAGAGTTCCTTTTGTAAGAAAAATAAATAACTAGAAGAAACACCATGTCGTATTTGAAAAGAATCCACACCAACGCGGGTGCACATCGGGTGCAGGCACGTCAACCTTTTAGAAGAGTTTGTGCTTCCTTAATTCTTGGTACTACCTTGGCGCATTGCAATCCACTAAGAAAATACTTTTGCTCACCCAAAAAATGGTTCACCAATGCTCACCCAAGCATCCCATTGGCCAATGCAGTGGGACCCAGGATTAAAAATTGGGTGAGAAAAAATGCACTCATCCACTAACCTCTTACAATCTCAGATGCCAAAAAATGAAACTTTACCTGCAATCATTGTTTTGTTGTGCAGTTTTGCTAGGGGGATATCCATTGGCAGGGCCATTTGTGGTTGTACAAATTTGTTCATGGTTTGGTATGGCTTCTGGAATGTTTGAAACTTTGAGGCTAACGGTTTGTATTTTGTAAGGGTTTTTTTTTTTTTTGAACAGCAAAAAGCTTTCATTAAGATTGTGTAATGTTTTGGAAATTTTATTAAGGGTATTATGGTAATTTGGTGGTCAATGTGTAGACCCAATCTGAACTTGTGCATTTTTATGCCTAACATTTGGTTTTGTGGTATCACATTTGCATTTAATTGGGCACATGTGTGTGTATATTGTTACATATTAGTGTGTGTGTGTGTGTGTGTGTGTGTGTGGCAAGTGGGACCCATACCCATCCTATCAACCAAAGCTTCCCAAGGAAGCTATACATTTTCTCTCGCCTCCCCCTCCCGTTCATCCGGCTACTCTCTCTCTCTCTCTCTCTCTCTCTCTCTCTCTCTCTTCCCTCTTTCTTTTATTTATTTTTTCTCTCTTATTCTCTCCTCTATATCTCTTCTCTCTCCATGGTCTTGAAGTAGGAAAACCCCCATGGAAGCTAAGCATGCAAGCTTCATTTTGAAGACCCTAGAGCCATTTTCGGAGTAAACCTTTAAGAGCAAAAATGATCACCTCAACAAGGGCTATCTTATGGTGTTCTTATTTTTACCATCCATCCACTTTCGGGTTCCTCTTCTCTCTCTAGTGGGCTTGCTTTTGGGTATCTCTTGTTCAAGAACGCCAAGGTAGATTATATTGTCTTGATTCACTATGTGTCTTATCTCTAATGTGTGATTTGTGTTAGGAAATACTAGGGTTGAGATGAGGAGTTGATCTTAGTTGTTTTCCCCATAACACTTGCTATGTGATTAACTTATTTAGTTGCTAATTAATTAATGTTAGTAACTTAAATGTGATTATATGCTTAGTTGCTAATTAATTAATGTTAGTAACTTAAATGTGATTATATGCTTAGTTGCTAATTAATTAATGTTAGTAACTTAAATGTGGTTATATGCTTAGTTGCTAATTAATTAGTGTTAGTAACTTAAATGTGATTATATACTTAGTTGCTAAATTATTTGCCTAAGTGTTGGTTAATTGCTTAATTGCCTAAATGAACTACTTGTTAATTGTTTAAAGTAGTCATTGTACCTAGAAGTTGAATTCTTGCTAATGAGAGTTTATATGCTTAAATGTTGTTACTCCTATGAAATGTGAAATCATATATCATCAAGGTTAATGTTGAAGTAATGAGACTTGCTAAATTTCGACAACAATGTACTTTGACATTTTTAGTTGTATATGGATGTGTATAATGTTGTGTAACCCCCAATTTGATTTAGAATAGAATTTATATAGATTTTGGAAGGATTAGGAAGCTTTCCTAGGCCTAATCGCACTAAAATAGCTGTTTTTACGTTTCTGGGCGTCGTATGCACAAACCACCTTCGCTGGGCACTCTAATTTGATGAAATACATATTTTTGGTTTTTCCACTGGTTGCTCGCGCGGTCCGTTCGCTCGAGATAGTTTTCACTGCATTGTGCGACTTTCGTAGAATTGCGATAACTTTTTTCTTGGAACTCGGATTGACTCGCCATTTGTGGGTACTCGTCCGTAACTCGAAGATTATATGTCTGGAGAAATTTTTTAAATCCAAAGTATTCCTTGTCAAAAATGCAATTTATCGAGGCTGCTACTGTCTCTACCTTTCACCGGAATCACCTTTTGAGCTCAGAATGTCTTCCAAAGCCACTAATCACCAAATTTTAGTGCATTTTCAAGTTAAAGCTCCAAAACCTACAAAATATAGAATACTTATTAAAAAACAACTAATAACTAAATGAAATGGGCCAACAAAGCGTAACTTTAGGACTATAAACGGCAACTATTCGTCGCCGATCAACTATCTTATGGTGTTCTTATTTTCACCATCCATCCACTTTTGGGTTTCTCTTCTCTCTCTAGTGGGCTTGTTTTTGGGTGTCTCTTGTTCAAGAACACCAAGGTAGATTATATTGTCTTCATTCACTATGTGTCTTATCTCTAATGTGTGATTTGTGTTAGGAAATACTATGGTTGAAATGAGGAGTTGATCTTAGTTGTTTTCCCCATAACACTTGCTATGTGATTAACTTATTTAGTTGCTAATTAATTAATGTCAGTAAATTAAATGTGATTATATGCTTAGTTGCTAATTAATTAATGTTAGTAACTTAAATGTGATTATATGCTTAGTTGCTAATTAATTAATATTAGTAACTTAAATGTGATTATATGCTTCGTTGCTAATTAATTAATGTTAGTAACTAAATGTGATTATATGTTTAGTTGCTAATTAATTAATGTTAGTAACTTAAATTTGGTTATATGCTTAGTTGATAATTAATTAACATTAGTAACTTAAATGTGACTATATACTTAGTTGCTAAATTATTTGTATAAGTGTTGGTTAATTGCTTAATTGCCTAAATGAACTACTAAAAAGTAGTCATTGTACCTAGAAGTTGAATTCTTGCTAATGAGAGTTTACATGCTTAAATGTTACTCCTATGAAATGTGAAATCATATATCATCAAAGTTAATGTTGAAGTAATGAGACTTGCTAAATTTCGACAACAATGTACATTGACATTTTTGTGAATTGAGAACATTTGCATTGGAATCATATAGTTCACGTGCATTGTTGCCAAGTGGGCACACCACATAGCATTAGCATGGGTGGCATTTGAGTAATCCCTAAGAGGGGATAAATGTAAATGCGACCCCAATGAAGGGGGATAAAAGTGGATAAAAAAAATACGAATGTGGGTTATGTAGTGAGACAAGGTGGACGTACCTAAGAACGTACCAAACTCCAACTTATATTCGACTAGCTATCGGAAAGTTGGTATGCTACATTCTCAGTGGGGGGTGGCTCACAGTCCTGTAATGAGGCGAGTGATCATGTGTGCATAGCCCGAGGGCTCATTAGTTGCATTGCCCAGGTGGCATTCATGGCACCGCATGTTGCATATTAGTTATGGGATCCATATTGAATCTCTACAATATTTTCTATGAGACGTCGTTCTCAGAAAAATGACAAACCATTTTTCAGGTTTTAGCAAGTCAGGGCAAGGCCCAAGAGTTACTCGGTGCATGAAGTCGCACTTTGAAGATTTCTTTCAAGAAGAATACTACTTTTGAAATTGTTTTAAACTTCTATTTTTGTTTGAAAAGATATTGTAATAGATGTGAATCTTGAAGTTCAATTCATTTGATACTTGATTCGGACACATGTTTAGCCCTTTATCTAGAACATATTAGAATTCCTGATCTAATGTAATTGGACTTGTTAAACTCTTACTTGAAGTCTTTTAGACGTATGTTAGACATGGTGGGAAACATGTTTCTTTTGATTTTTAAGGGACCCTTCAGTTGCAAATTTTCAAACCTTGATTTCATGAGAACTTTCCATTAAATCTCCTTTTCTTTTCCTCCACTCTTGATGCTTCTTATTTCTATCCTTTAAAAACCTCTTTGAAAACCTGGGTAATGTTGATTGACCCTATTTGACCCCGTTTGGTCCTCATGGGTTAATCCTTGACTTTTTGACTTTTCTTTAGAATCCACGTAGGATTCTTTTGTAGCTTCCGCACTGTTTGGTTAGTCCACGTAGGACCTCTTCTTCTTCTTAACCTCATTCTTTGACTCTTTGACCCGTCCACGTGTCGTGGATTTTGGGGCACTACAGATTGTCAACAAGATTTGTATTTTTGAACAGCAAAAAAAACTTTCACTAAGCTTTGTATTTTGTAAGGTTGTGGAGGTTGTTAGGAGTATTCATATTTTTCTGATAGAAAAAAAGTTGTGAACTCCCTAATTTTCAAAAGCTATGAAGATTGGAAATATATATCTATCAAGTGTAAGTTTGTTTATAGAATAGATTCCATATATGCATGCTTTAAAAGAGGGGTCTTAAACTTCTCCTTTTCCTCCCTCAGAGTTTAAGCAAATGAATGCAGAAAAGTGGTCAGTATCGAAGAAGGCCAAGGAATCTAATATAAAGAGTAAAAGGAAAGAGTCGGTCATGGAAATGGATCGAGGTGAAGAGAGACAAGAAAATGGAGATGAATGATGTGTATTGTGGAGCCTAATCCCTGACATGGGATTGATCACGGTGCAATGTTTAATGTGACAGAGCAGCAGGCAGGAGTCGAAACAGGGCAGAATCGCTTGCTCGTGCGACCCGCGCGGCGATGATAAGTGGGTATAGTTGTAGAATATATCCACGCGGGGAAGAAATATAGTTATAAAGAACCCCTTAATTCCCTAGTATTGTCTGCACTTGTGGTTTAAAGTCACTTTTACACAATGATATGTTTCCATGGTATATTGTTGTGTTTTAACGGAGTTTTAGTGCATTTGGGAGTGCAAGAGAAGTGCATAGTACAGAATAAGCAAAAGATATTGAGATCAAGGCTTAGTTTGGCCCTCATGTGGCTTTTTAAAAGTAACTTATGAAATTTATTGTTAAGTTGTTTAATAATTTTGTATCAGTGATACATTACTCTTTAAAAAATCATCATGAAATCAAAAACCAACATTGAGCTTTTAAAAGCTCCATTCTAGAGCTTTTAAAAGCTCCCCCAAAAAAGCCCTAAGTTCAATTTTTGCAAAGCTCATAAACTAGTTACCAAATGAATTAACACGAAATTGTACTTTAACAAAGGAGAAGACCAAAATGGGGGCCAAACTAAGCCTAAGTTGGAAAATATCATTCAACCGGTTATTGAGGAAAAACAACTCGTAAATTCAACATTTGTAATTTACCCCCTGCTATATATTAAACGCTACTATATTACTCACATACACATATATACATATATATATATATATATATGTATGCACACATTACATATATTTATGTGTGTGTGTCCTGTATATATGCACACATTACATGTCAAACTAAAAATACCCATTAACCTACTAATACGAATCTATCTATTATATATACTAGCATAAAACCCGCGCGATGCGCGGGAAGGGAAGAAAAGAGACACGGAACACTCTCTATGTACATGTTTTTAGTTGAATTGTAATAGGAGTTTAAGTGATTCACATATAAGTGCCAGAGAAAGCGAAAATATAACTACCACATATGAGTATATAATGCTCCGTTAGAGAGCAAAGATTACCAAAACCCAAAAAAAGAAACTCGTTATTCTTCAGAAACTTGACTTCTAGATTGTATCTTAACTTCAAATACCAAAAAACCAAAAAAAAAAATGAACTCGTGTTCTTTTGAAAGTCAACTTTTAGATTGTCATTTGACTTCAAATTCTCTCGTCCTTCCGCGGTTGGAGCTCTACCTTCGGTATTTCAAACTCATCTTATAAAGGGAGGCTGCACTATCTCCACTTGCTCTTTCAAAGCTTAGCTCAACTGCCCTGAATCTTAGCCATCAATTTCTAGCCTAGAAGGGTCATGGCCATTTTAACCCGCACCATCTTGCATCTGATACTTCAGCAAAGATAAATAATGAAATAGTATAAAAGTATTTGATAAAAATTGTCTATACCAATATAGAAGTGTGTGGACAAAAAGAGTAGAAAATAACTTCGTTAATCACAAAGCTTCAAACATATCTGACCCACCATGTAAGCAAAAATAAGAACACTTGAATTAAGTTATTGTGACAGAAAGAACCACCTCAGGCAGCTTGATTATGCTTACAACAAATTTCAGCAGATATTTTGCCAAAGTCGGGATATTTTATAATCTCTCTCCATACAGTCCTGCTTCCATAGCATTCAAATGGTGCAAGTCCAAACACAATGACCATCCTTTTCACTTAGATATAGCAGAAGAAGGGCTGCATCAAGATCATTCATAAAAAGAATATATCAAAATCATTCATAAAGGGAAATATCACATGCTGTGAATGCAAAGTTTGCATATATTTAGACCCAAAATTGCCTTCCATTCAGTAGGAAGAACAATAAGCACAAAGAATACAAAATATTATTTCACATAAGTTCAAATATGCCTATCACTTGTTAGGAATAACAGATCAAAAAGTATTAAGAGTAAAAGGAAAGAAAATAAATTGATTAAAAATAAGCTACGTTGACATGGCGGAGAGATACATTACTAAGACCTGCCCTTGCAACACATTTAAGACATCGATGCTATTCTTTGTAGACTATAGCTAGAGGTACCCTCTACATACACATGTAAATATTTTGGTATACACATGAGTATGGAAAAAAAAAAAGAAAAAAAAAAGAGTATGGTCCGGTTCATGCAGCCATTTTTCAAAGGTAAGGAAATTTGTTTTGGAGCAATTAATCATTTTGCCATCGAATTCTCAGTAATTCAAGCACTCATGGATTTAAGTATCCTAAATAACACAGATTAGTCAAGTAATGACAATGTAAGAAATGAATAATTTTATTTGTCATTTTTCATTTTTTAAGGGCCTATTAGTGAAATGCTTAAATTTTCAGTGTCCTATCTTATAAAAAAAAAAGTGTATACATCATATGTGACTTTTATAGACTAAACAATGTAGACAAAATATGGTAAATTGGGTTCCCTGTCTAAACACACAAATTCAAAGAGTAATGCTATGCTTCCTAACTTTTGTATCACAAATGGTTCCGAATCACAAAGCTGTGGGCCCACCTTCAATGGTGGTGCGACCACTCATTTGGATACAAAATTTGGAAAGCAAAGCATTCCTCAGATTCAAAAGGCCTTCTGTAAGAAATTGTAAATTCCTGTAGGATAGAAGCTTCACCAGGTGACTTATACATGCTATTCAATGGGATTTTCAATGTGTCGTCGAACATAATTCTTAACACAGATTAAACTTCCAAATGGCACAGAAACTTTACAAAGCAAGATAAATCTTTGTAGTGGATAAGGAAAATGAAGGCTCAAAAAAAAAAAAAAAAAAAAAAGAGCCAATATCCATTAATTCCAATCAATTATGATATTCAACCAAAACTAATACAAAAGTATTCAAGTATGTATACCAAATCCCTCCACTTTCCTTTTCCATCATGAAATCCAAGAATCAAACAAAGCCTACAGAAATTCTTTGAAAGTAGAGCACCTGAAAGGGGACATAGATTGTAGAGCTTGCACACACTTATCATAACACAGTTCTAAGAATCAATTTGAAAGCCACACTCTGGCAACATAAACATGTTTACCAAAGAGAATGTCTGGTACAAAAACTTGACAGTAACGCATAAGAGAATAACACTCCTGACAATAACTTCCAGACAATACATTTCGATTGGAAACTAAACCCAAGAAAAACAAAATACTAAATCAGAATGGATGTTCACATGTACTGATAACCCAAACTACTCCATAATAATTCATCCAGAATTTCAGATAAAACCAACTTGCCCAAATCAGATTTGTGTTTTTTTTTTTGTTGCAAAAATTGAATTCAAAGTGAGACATTGTTTGGAGGAAATATCTAGCCATCGTCGATCCCTCTATCAATATGTGTATTAATTTTTATACAAATTTGTTTTTTTTTATCTGCTCTCTCTCTCTCTCTCTCTCTCTCTCTCTCTCTCTCTCTCTCTCTCTCTCTCTCAAGACACAAAAAGAGGGTGTGGGTGTGCACATTTGTACATACATCCACCCAGAATTAATATTAGTAAAATACAACAAAAACAATTTTATATCAGCAATAGCCCTCCGAATCAAGAATCCCATCTAATATGATAAGGCTATTGGGTTTCCAAGTTAGAATCAGGAGGTAAGAGGACAGAGACTACCTGAAGAAGGGAAATTTTGGCATGATCGGGTGGAACTCAACCAGGTCTTCTCTTCATCTGACACACCCTACACAAATACACCCAATTTAGTTCAAAACTTCATATTTACATATGCGTATATTAACATATATATGTATATACACATATATGTAGGAGAGAGAGAGAGAGAGAGAGAGAGAGAGAGAGAGAGATGGGTAGCGGAATCTGAAGGGTGTTCCTGGTAAGCATTTCACTATGATGGGGAAGTAGGAAGAAGAAACGATGGTGGAAGAAGAGCAAACCATTGGCGAGAAGGTCGTGATGATGATGGGGGTTGATTGGGACTCTTGGATTTGTTTCCTATTTTGCCCTAAATTTTCATGGAAAAAATGATTCTTTGAGAATAATGAAGTGTATGCAATGTTGTCAATTTGGCTGCTTGGGAAGCGGAAAGGGTGATTGGGAAGACGATCCAAAAACAGAAAAATAAAGAGAAAAGTGAAGAGACAGAGGGGTAATGCAGAGAGACTTTTTTGTGATTTCTCAGGAGAGGAAATAGGCTTAGTGGTAGGAGTACATGTGTCAACACAGAATTCAACCCAACTTCAACCTCTCTGCTATTAGATATACTAATAGATAGATAGATAGATAGATAGATAGATAGATACGTAAAACCGACTTCTTATCAAATTCTTTTAATTTCTTCCACAAGTGTTCATCAACAGCAATAGCTTACAATAACAATAACTGGAATTTCTAAAGCCTATTAGCACTCTAAATAAATGCATGAGGAAATGTAAGTCAATGAAACAATCAGCCATAAGGTTCCCAAAAAAAAACCGTGAAGAATAAAGGTGCGGGTCCGAAGTTGTTCCGGACTTCTTATTCAATTGTACCATATTATTTACATTGCTATGCTTATGTATTGATGTAGTTGATGATTACTATTTCAAAATCTAAACCAAGGAAGAAGATAGGAAAACAACTTACATATACTCCTTGGAATAAATAGGAAATCTTACCAATTTGAGTCCCAAATGTGGTTCCCAAAATGCCTTAATAGTGGTCCCAAATTTAGTAGTACCTAATAACTGCAACAACTGCTACAACTATCCAAGCATTCAAACCACTGTTTCCTTTTTAATTTATTCCAAAAATATGGGACTTTTAATAAGGACAGTTCGGGGATGTTTTGTACAAATTTTTTTTTTAAGGTATGTGGCATTGTCTAAACTATAGGAACTCTATGACCAAGTTTCAAGCAACAAAGTAAAAAAGAGAACAAAAAGGAAACAGTTTTAGAATATTACACTTCTTAAATTATGCTATGATCCCCAAATTTGTTTGCAACCCAAATTTTGTTCCAAAACACTTTGATAGTTGATTGTACTACCAAAAACAATTTCCAATGAAAAATCAATGGTAACTTTGGGATCCATATTTGAGAACCATAGCACTACATTTTCTTTTGAACATAAACCCTTATTTTTATTTCCCAATGTTTGGTAACTCCCAAGCGATTAGTTTTTTTTTTTTTTTTTTTAATTTTAACGCCCAGCCCACTTATGTTGTAATACAGGCCTAAGTGCCTAACATGAATCATTAACGCCCAACTGACTGATTTTTGGTTATAAAAACAGGGTTTTTTTTTTTTTGGTCATTTCAATAGAATTCCATAGAGTTTCTCAAAGAAATACAGTAAGCTAGTAAGCTTCCCAGTTTTCAAAAAATAGAGAGATACAGTTTGAGTTATATATGTTAATAGTTATAACTCCTAGAGGGATATATGATACGAATGAACATATTCTAGAAGTCCTAACTTCAATGAAGTAAAATTAAGAACATCAAAGTAGGACCATATTGGTGCACCATCGTCAGAAGCAAAGCTGATCATTTCTGTGTGCTGCAAACTATTTCTTAACATCTAAACAATCATACCCCAGCCTAACAAATCATAGGCATTCAACATTGAATCTACAACCATAACTGACCAAATCACATAACTTAGGGATTGTTTGGAATCATTGTTTTAAAAAAAAAATTTAACAACAAAACTTGAAAATGTGTGTGGCAATTATTTTCGTTTTTCGTTTTTGGAAACCAGATGGAAAACGTGCTTGGTAATCGTCTTCATGTTTCATGTTGAAAATGCAACAAACTTGGGCCAGAAAGCAAAATTTGATTTTCATTTCCACAATTTAAACTAAAAATTGAAAACTTTACAATGTTGGCCTTAAAAATCTATATACACCCAAATCATAGATCCAGAGAGGAGAGCACAACCTTATACTCATTGCTAGATTACTTAGTTCTCTGACACCAAAACGAATGGAATTGTACATTCACTTCTACAGGATTGTCAGAGATTAGATAAACAAATAGAGCCCCTAAAGCATATATATTTTAAATGATATACAAAGAGGATGACACCAACCAGATGCCTACAAACATATTCATGATTTAATTAAGTTATTCTAAACTCCCATGTTTTATGTCATCTTGAGTTTAGTTCTGACCAAAGAAAAAAAAAAAAAAAAAAACCCCATTGTCTAAATCAAATTTAGAATGGTATATTAGTTTTCCAACATGAGTTATTTGTGGGTAAGAAATATATCAAATCATGTACCCCATACTAATTTCGTCACTTTCTTAGAAGATCTCAATTTGGATAGGAACACACCCCAACCCAAAAACGTTGCACAAAATCAATGGGTCAAACACTTAGTGTGCACCAAAAAAAAACTGCACAAAAGAACCCTGAATGCATACCCTAAATCCCCCAAATAACACCAAAGAGCAACTAACACAGGGCAATAATCAAGGATGAAATAGTTAAACTAAAGCAAGAAAGAAATGTTTTCTGAATTTGGAAATCATACCTACTACAGAGATAAAATCTTCAAGATACCCGGTGTTGCGATGGTGGAAGCTGCAGCTATGGCAAATCGGTATATAAAGGAGGAAACACTTCCAGTAATGTCTTCTCATCTCCGCAAACATTAAATGGCTGGAAGCCCATGCATCAATTGAAAACCCAAAGAGAAGAGTCATTTGAAAGAGGTAATCAATTGGGAACAATTCTTGAGTGCACAGAGGAGGCCTGAATGTGTGAGTCTTCAATAGAAATGGCATAGTATTCAATACAGAGGATGTTAGAGAGAGGGTCTTTAATATGAAATTATGAATATAGTGAATGTGGAGAGAGGAGTGTAGAATGTTAGAGCGAGGGTCTCCAATGTGAATAAACTGAATGTGGATTTAATTAAGAGGGGGACTGGAGAGTCTAAAACAGAGAGAGGGAGAGAGAGAGAGAGAGAGAGAGAGAGAGAGGAGACTAATCACTGGAAAACAATGCAGAGAGAGGTGGTTTTATTTTCTCGGCCACATGGCGTCCGCACAGATTTTATAAGTCCATACTCTCCGATTTTAGTATTTAGATTGAAATTATGAATATAGTGAATGTGGAGAGAGGAGTGTAGAATGTTAGAGCGAGGGTCTCCAATGTGAATAAACTGAATGTGGATTTAATTAAGAGGGGAACTGAAGAGTCTAAAACAGAGAGAGGGAGAGAGAGAGAGAGAGAGGAGACTAATCACTGGAAAACAATGCAGAGAGAGGTGGTTTTATTTTCTCGGCCACGTGGCGTCCGCACAGATTTTATAAGTCCATACTCTCCGATTTTAGTATTTAGATAGATAGATATAAAGGCCGAAGCAAAACAAGCCTCTACAGCTTGCCACATCAGTCTTCTATTCTTGAAGAAAAAATCCAACGTGTCAATTTCTCTCTGTCTCAGATACGCAGATCACATAACCCTTTTGGGCTTCTGCCTCTTCCTTTCCTTCCTCTCTCTCTCTCTCTCTCTCTCTCTCTCTCTCTCTCTCTCTGCGAGACTCATCTTCCCCACTCTTTCTCCCAGATCTATGGCCATTAAAGACCCTCAATTAATTTTTTTTTTCATTTTCTCTGTGTATGAAGCTCTGTGTATATACCTCATGCCTAGATGAGGATAGGGCTTGGTTAACCCACAGAAAATATAGGAGAGAGTAAGGGGTTTCAAGTTCTTAATATTTTTTCCAGATTGATGATCAGAGTTGTTCATCCATTTTTGTTCTCTTTCTATTTCGGCTACTGGATTGATAGTGAATGAATTTATAATCTCCATTGGTCCGACGTTGCGAAAAGGACTCCACCCGACAGCGCCAATTTGTTCAAGATGAAGGTTGGTTTTCTCTAATATCTGTTATGAATTATGACATTAGATCCATAATTGCAGTATTTTGTGGTTAGATCCATCAATCTCATCTTTGATTTACTCCTTTATATGTGTATAATTATTTTCCTCTAATTTTCTTTCCATTTATACATAGAAAAAAGGGTTGAGATCCTTCAGGACGATGATGAATGTTCAAGTTTTAAAAGGTAATATTTTTACCCCCCATTTGGAGTGAGTGGGTGTGAATACTTGGTACCCAGAGCAACCACAAAGGATTGTTTGTAATATGTTGATGTTTAGTTACAATTTTCATTTCTTTAACAGTTGGGTTTTAGTGTGTTATCAATATTTTTCCTTTTCACAAAGCCTATTAAAGGGGTAAAAGTCCTCATGTTGGTAGAACCTTACACCTTTTGGTCATGCTTGCGTTTCCATGGATCTATCGGTTCAAATCAACAATGGTTGTTCAATTTTGGTGGAGATCTGGTCTTTTTTTTTTTATTTATAATCAATGGTACTGAGAGCATCCACACTGGGTATAGCAAACTTAAGACTGATGTTTGCTAAGTTTAGTGTACCGATCAAATACACTCGCAATGGGTAAGTTGTCCAAACGGCACACACAATGCCGTATAGAGTCACACGGCACACACAATGCAGTTTGAAACTCACACGGCACAAACAATGCCGTTCAAAATTCACACAACACACTCAAACGTGTGTGAGTGCTTGCACCATAAGAAAACAAAAAAAAAAAAAAAAAAAAAAAGGTCAAACGGCACACACTATGCCGTTTGAAAGCGGCACGGCACAGTGTGTGCCGTTTGGGAGATGATTGTTTGCGTGGCACGGCTTTGTGTGTGCCGTGTACACTCTCACGGCACACTCAGTGCCGTCACCCTCGTACATTAGCGAAACTTAGCTGTACACTAAATTTAAGTTCCACTAAGTTTATTTGTTGTACACTATTGTACACACTACCCATTGCAAGCGTCCTACAACAAACAATGCTTAAGTTTGTTGTATACTGTGACCTGCTGTGGATGCTCTGATGTTGGCCGATGGGAGGGCAGTTTGGACATGAACAGGATTCAGTTTGGGTCAATAATATTCTAACAAAATTGCTATGCTTCCCAAATGTAAGTTTAGACTCTTCTATCAATTACCATAATTTGAAGTGTTGCCAATAACACCAAATCATGTGAATTATATTTTTTATTCTCATTACCTTTTTCTAGAGTATCATTGTATTATCTCCAAATATATATTTTTTAATAGCATTATTGTTTGGTTCTTTTGGTTCTATATTTCAAGTTGGATTGAATCAAATTGGAATGAAAGTTGAGGACTTCTTGCAATTGGGATTTCTTCCAGGTAATATGTTTGGACCTCCTTGGTTTCTTTTGTTTGTTTACTTGAAAGATTTAAACTGTAGAAATGTTGGAATTGGTTTGGCAAAGATAAAATACAACTACCCATAAGTGGAATTGGTTTATTCAGCAATTGTGCCGTCACCGTTGCTGCTATGTCCGCCACTACGTCAGCTGTCGTCGTCTCTCTCTCTCTCTCTCTCTCTCTCTCTCTCTCTCTCTGTTCTTTTAACTCTACCACATAAGTTTCTCCCATCTGGTAAGAATTCCTTCAATTTCTTCTTTGTAGTTGTTTGTGATTCTTGAAATTTCAGATGCGTGCTCTTTTTCATTGGTTTTGATACCGTTTTTTGTGCGAGTTTTGCTATTCATACAATATCAGAGGAGCTTCCATGAAATTTCTTCACCCCATCACCATCATTCATCAAAACATATGCTCTTCAAGGTTAGTTTCTTTTTTACTGGCCTTCTTTGTGCACTTTACTTAGTAAGTGACATGATTAATTTTGTTACCAATCTATTTCATTGGTTTATCCTAAATTATTGAAGAAAAGTTTCTTCCTTTGGCCACCCAATGGAGACAACAATTAGTAGATCAGGGTTTCTTTGAGGTACACTCAAATTCATGTCTTTCTTAGATATTGCTTTAGCTAATAATTAGTTCTTGACATAGAGCTAAAGGAAAAAAATAATATACACACATGTATATATATATATATTTCCCCACTACTATGTTGATCCAAGTCAGTATTCATTATTTACTCATAAGGAATAATGTTATGCTTCCCAAAGTTGAATTCCAAAGATTTGTTGACTATATATAATCATAAGGAGTAACGGTATGGTTCCCAAATTTGAACCCCAAATGCTTTGATGGTTATACCATATTTCAATTATGATGGTACAAATATCAAAGCATTTGAAACCAAATTTGTTAACCATGACATTATTCAATCATATGAGCTCAAGTGGATGATGAGATTGAGAATGAGTCTAACATGGTTCAATTTTATAGACATATCTCTTGAGTATATGTTAATTGGTATTGTTCATGGTCTTGATTACGCAGGGAAGTCCACGATTGTGCTGAAGATCAATGACAAGGGCACAAGCGTTATCAGTCCCATGAAGATCAATGACAAGGGCACAAGCGTTAATTGGTATTGTTCATGGTCTTGATTACGCAGGGAAGTCCACGATTGTGCTGAAGATCAATGACAAGGGCACAAGCGTTATCAGTCCCATGCTTGGCTTCACTATCGAGACCATCATTTACAAGTAAGTTTCACATTCCTCACCCCATTATTCAATTTACAGCATATGCATGCCCTCTTCCCATCTTCCCATTAACAAGGTTTTTTTATTTTTAATTTTTATAAATGAACTTCTTGGTTTGGGCCATTTGTAGGCTATTCCGTGAGGCAATCTGTCAAATAGTGATGGCTCATCGGATTTTATGCTCTACGACTTAGTTTAGTTGGCCAAAACTAATTGGTAGAAATTTTATTTGTCAACAATAGCTCAATTTTAATGCAGTGTATCCCCTATCTAGAAACTAAATTATAACTTGCTCTTGGTTGAATGATTGCTCGCAAGAAAGTCAAATGGCATCTTTTCCCATAGTAATAGAGCACCAAAGTTGTTTTGTACCTTTTATGTGTTTTGTTAAAATGAACTGCGAGATCATTATTCACCGTGTTTAGTATTGCATGACAGTTCAGTTTTCTCAATAAGATGCAATGTCCTTTGGATCCTAACAAGCACCTTTGTTTTGATATTCAAACTTCTCTTTTATTGTTTTCTTTTGAACGTTTATTACCAAAGTGGTATGTTTTTACCTAAAAATTTCATAGGCCCAATTAGCGAAAAATACATTATGATAAGATTTTTTTAGAGTCAAGGACAATAAACATTCTTGATTAGGGAAAAGTTTTTCATACCAAAATATCAAGTAAAATTCACTGAACCCACATGTATACTAAGTGAAATTTCACTTAACTCGACATTTGAGGGATTTTTTGACAAATCAATAATCAAATTGGACTTTGAACTCTTGACATTTACCTGTAGGGACTTCCACCTAAATCTCTAATTTTATTTCTTATTGTGCTGTTGGTTAGGTTATTTGAAGAGAAAAAAAAGAAAAAAAAAAAAAAAAAGAAAAGAAAAAAAGAACCTTCAAGAATTTGGATTTGAAATTTTGTTCATCTTTTGGAAAATCTTAAATGGGCATGCCGAAAGAGGATCATTGTTGTCTCCGTTGTGTCTGTTAGCTATTTCTTTCTCATTCTCTGGCCACATATTCTTTTCCATGAGTTAAATTTGGTCATCCAATACGAGTTGGTGGCATACGCCAGGTCAGGATGTTTTTCACTTTTTTCATTTTGGGGAATTTTTTTTTCGAACACAAGTTTGATATTTAGCAGTGTTTTGAAGCTTCCTCCACTGTTGTGGGTCTAAAAACCTCGTATCAGATGGTGTTAGAGAGTCATGTGGCGTTAGTGCTTATATATTGTTTGTTCCTTGGAATGCCAACATGGCCTTGACTAGGCCTGGGCAGTTTTTTTTATTTATGACCTGGCCATTCTTACTGTTGGTAGGGTCCTTTTCTTTGGTAGATAATCTTATGTGCATAGATTGAAACTGTGTTTTTTTTATCCTATAAAATTTAACTTCTCTCTCTTTTCCTTTTTCTTTTTCTTTATTTTCCTGGAAAATAGGTAAGTTAAAAAAACGGAGCATGACATGTATTCAAGGGTATACCCCAGGAATAGGAAGAGATCAAGACTACAAAGGTTCAGAAGGCTGTACCAAACAAGCAAAAACATTCTTTTATTTTTCGATTGTTGTATATTTGATAGTCTTCCTTTATTATCAGTATTTCTTTTGAGTGCGATTGAACCCATGCAATTGCACTTGCACTTGCTTGTGGTGGAAAAGTTTTTTCAAGCTATTATCTTTGGTTTATTTGTTTGGGATAGCAAGTGTTTTTTTTTTTTTTTTTAAATTTAGTCAACCACGATACATCCCGTGCTATGCACGGGTTACCGACTAGTTAGAGTAAATATTCAATGCATTGGGTCAGTAAAATAACATACTAATAGATTTGAGAGTTGTGCTTATTTGGATGGCATTTCCCCGAGAAATAGGGGGTGTTGGTGAATAAATGAAGGACTATGATTGAAGTGTTATATCACGTCAACAAAATAACCGTTACAATGAATATTTTCTCAATTAATTGGGGGTAGTAGAAGACAAATTTCAACGAAAGTTCTCATTTGGGGGTTCCTTAACTTTATATTTTCTTCATCCAAAAATTCACGAAACGAAGGCTTAATTCATACATTTTCACATGTCCCTGCTTTCTTTTGTACCTTTTACTTATTTTACATTTAAATGCCAAAAACCACCTCTTTTTTGTTTCTGTTGCATCGCTTCGTTGAGTGGCTTGAGCCTCCCAGTTTTCTTTTCTATGTTTATTTTTTATTTTTATTTTTGGATTAAAGAAATGAAAATGCAAATAGGTTACCCACAATTCCGCCAGGGAGCATTCAGTCCCAACACCTAGGACTGATCTGCAGAAGTCCTACCGCATCTATGTCGGGCCGAAGCTTGGGACCCACCGCTAGTACCTTGGTGCAGCGCTTAGGTTTGGCCCCAATAATCAGCCGTGGAGAAGATTCGAACCCAAGCATTGAGCAAAATTGAACGAATTTAGGGGTGGTAATTTTTGACACAACAACCCATTTTACAGAGACAAACCGAACACGACACGATACGATTAATTTAAAATAGTTTGTATTTTAGACGAATAGCACTCGAAACTAAAAATCAAACCCAAAGCACACAACCCGATTAATGACACGATTATGACACAATAATCCGAATTGCCACCCCTAAACGAACTCCTTACTACAAGATGAGTATATGATTACCAATTCCAACAAGTCCTCTTCCCAGGAAAAGCACCAAGGAAGGAACACAATGGGTTATAGTATTCCTTCTGCCTTCACTCACTAAATTTGCAAGGGGAATACAGGGGAACAATTATCCATATCCAATGAAATACAAGATGAGTATATTGTTACCAATTCCAACAAGTCCTCTTCCCAGGAAAAGCACCAAGGAAGGAACACAATGGGTGGGTTATAGTATTCCTTCTGCCTTCACTCACTAAATTTGCAAACCAATCTGAGCCTCAACACTGCTCACTTTCTCTTTTCCTTGATTATTATAGAATCATGGCTTTTTTGTTTTTTAATATATATATATGTCGTAGTGATAGGAAATGATTGCTTGTAATGTTGGCTAGCATGAGACCTGGAGGTTCATTTCTCCAAAACAGGAATTGTAAAGAACCACAACTTCTCAAAGTAGAAAAAATACAGAACGACACTACCAAGCAAATAACTATAACCTTCCATGCATATATATATATATAATAGATAAGGTGTCATTTGTTGTAGGCAAAAGAGGGAGAAAACAGGGGGGGAAAAGAAACACAGAGAAAGCCATGTGGCAGGCAAAATAGATAAGGTGTCATTTGTTGTAGCTTTGGTGTCAATTAGTATTTAATTTTTCTTATGTACCATTTGATAATAAAAAAGTGGGATCTTGTAGTATTATTAGGTGTCGTTTGTTAGTTACGAGTCTTACGACTTTATATTGGGTAGTAATAAGTGCCAAAGTGTTGGTACTTTGATGTATGTATCAACAATTTGAGAAGTTTTTTTAAAATTTTATGTATTACTATGAACGAAACATATGTATAACTAGACCCAAAAAAAAAAAAAAAAAATAATTCCTGGAGGGCGATGGCCCAAACCCCCGTTTTACTCAGCTGCCCCAAAGCAACCCCCACCACCACATCTTGATATTTATGCATCTGCCCCTAAATACCCTTGTGCAAAAAATGAACCATGTTTATTCCAACTTGCGTTATAACTGCCTAAAAACATCAACTCAATAGGCTGATTTAATATTTAAAATAAAATTTATAAAAGCAGAATCGATGTTTAGCATAGCTTATTTAATCTTTTTCTTCTTTTTGTCGTGCCTACAGGTAGTACATAAAATTTAACAAATGAATAATCAACTTCAAGTTTTTTGTTTTCTCCTTGAAAAGCAGCTGTGGCAAAACATACAATGTATGAAACCAACCAACCAGTATTAAGGAAACATATATATCATACCCATGTCCAAAACAAGAACCGATACCACTGCTAGTAGCAGCAACTTCATACACGTAGCGATAGGATAATAATAATAACCATACTAATGGACATAACAACCAAAGACCAAGTCACCAGTATATACTTAGTAAGAGCATAAGAACGGATAGATAGTGATTAATAAAAATGTAAAAACGAGAGTAGCACAGCATGTGACTTGGGAGACAGATATATCTCACCGAGCCCTCCGAGTGACCTTCACCTGGACTCCACCACCACCATACCTGCCAGGAATATTCTTCTCCTCCGTACCAGACTTTTGAGGCTCGAAATCAACAGTGTCATTAGCAATCTCCCCATCACCATCTTGAGAACGGCGGCGATCATACAACTTTATTGCAACTTTGAGGGTAGAGTAACAATTGATGGTCACTAAGGATCTCGAAAGTGGAATGCGCTTACCAGGACCTACATCTATGGACTCGTCACTTTTCTCCTCCTGGAAGAGCACACTCCAAAATTTACAGCAGCTACTGGTGGCTTGAATCAATCCATAAACATCGGCTCCATCCCTGTCAACGAGAGTAACCTCCACATCGGCCCCCACAGCGCATTTCCACATAACGTAATTTACTTCGACTGTACCAGACCGGCCCTTAAATTTGGTGCATAAAGGTTTGTCAAACATAGAGTAAGAGCGGTAGCAATTCTCACTTGACATTATACTCTCCTTGAACATTATGGTACTACCAGATATAAAATGCCACTGGATCCTCCCTCTACAAAAGAGGGTATCGTTATCCGGAGACGACAAGTTTGAATCCTTATTTTTTTCCATAAGATCCACGATGATGTCGAGAGTATCATAGGCAAAGATGGGCCTGGACGGGTCAATCTGCAACAAGCTGGCAGTAGTGTTTTCACCACCACCATCCCCCGAGAGGGAGACGGATTTGGATTTGGAATCCTCTCTTCCTCTCTTGTAGATGATGCAGTGAGTACTTTGACGATCATGAACAAGAATTCTACCATAGAGTGATGATACACCACCTTGACTTGTGACGTTTTTGTTTATGTTGACGACCACCGAAAACACCTCCACTAATGGAAAACACCTCCACTCTGGAGGTTTCAGCCTAAAAACATACTTATCCGCATCCGCATTGTCATCGCCTTCATTGTCATCGTCGTCAACGTCAACGTCAACGTCAACATCATCTTCATCTTCATCTTCATCTTCATCTTCATCTTCATCCTCATCCATGACGACGTCATCATCATCCATGATAACAAAATCTTCATCACTATCGTCGTCATCATCAGGGTCGAAATATACTCCATATTCATCCTCATATACAATCTTGCGACCATTTATGTACCGCTGCTGCTGCATCTGCCGCCTCATATCTTGGAGATAAACCGTTTTATATCGTTCAATAAGATAATAGGACAGTAGCTCGTAAGCTGTGATCAGTTCTATAAGATGATAGGCGATGGGGCTCCAGGTGACAGAAACCGTTTTATGTTCCTTCTCTCTCCCCAAACTTCCTCCTCCTCCTCCTCCTCCTATACAGATGTCACCCCCCCCCCCCCCCCACAAACAAAACCCAAAAAAAAAAAAAAAAAAAAATTTAATAAGCAGATATACACATAGATTATAATAAGAAAAATGAAAAATGAAAAATGAAAAAAGAAAAGGAAAAAAATAAAAATAAAAAAAACAGTCAGATCATAGAGAGAGGGCTGGGTGCTTGTTGCTTATTACCTTGGTCGCAGGAGGAGGAGGATTCATTCTGATGATTAGGATCGAATATCCCAGAGAGATTTGCCGCAAAAAAACGGAATAAGAACTCTCTAGGATTGTAGGGCGGAGCGAAATCGTGGCCGCCTTTTTTGACCGGACGGGACTCGTGGCGGCGGCTGTCGAGTGGACGGAACTCGCGGCGGCGTTTGAGCGGAGGAAGGAACTCCTGGCGGAGGCTATTGAGCGGAGGACGGAATTCGTGTTCTTCACCCATAATCACATCTACCGACATTAGATCTGATGAGAAGGAAGATTTGGGAATTTTGGGAGGAAGGGACGGAGGGATTAGGGTTACAGTTTCCACGCTTACGCCAATTTGTGTGACCATTTATAATATATATATATAGGATTAATTACAGATACAGAGCCCTTATACTTTACCTATTTTTACTTTTCCCCTATACTTTAAATATTGTGTCACTAATATCCCCTTCTAAAATTTGGGTGCTTTTGTTTTTGAGGAATTAACAAAACCCCAAATTTGCGTTTGTGAATTTCATCATTCAAATCAGTGTTTGCATGTGTGTGTTGCACTTTTATTTTTGTTTTTTTTTTTTTGGCCGCAAGCAATGTTTTTAAAACCGAACCGTTCATCGAACCGAAAAATGTCTAGATCACGGTTACCGGTCACTAAATGACTTTGTGTCATTTTAGTCCTTATAATTTCATAAATGTGCCATTTCAGTCCCTCAAACACTTTTTGTGATAATTTTTTTTTACTTTCAGTGACAAGGTTATTTGTCACTAAATGACTTATTAGACTTAGTTGACACACTTATGAAACTACGGACTAAAGTGACACTTTTTAAATTATAGAGACCAAACTGACACAGATTACAAACTACAAGGGTGTAAAATGTATTTAACCCTTTTTGCTAAGCCAAAAATTCCTCACCTATTTTTAACCCTCCTCTCCCATTGGTTAATGCAGTGGAGTCCAATTTTAATGAGGATTAATTAACGATGTAAAGTACTCAGACTACTCAGTCTCACTGTATTAGCCAATGAGAGAGGAGGGTCAGCAATTTTGGAGTGAGCAAAATTGCACTCTTGAGTAAAAATTAGAAAAATATTACTCCCTCCGTCCCTTTTTTTGTGTCCACCTTTGGGAACTCAACTTATTAAGGGGACAAAAAGAATCTACACCTACTTTCCACAATTGCCCCTAATCATTACAATAACTTTTTTAGTTTTGTCTTGGTGTAGATTTCAAGGAAGGATAGTTGTGGAAAGTAAGTAAAAATTGTATGCCAATTTAGGAAAGTGGACACTAATTTTGGGACATCCCAAAATGGAATATAGGACTCAAAAAAAGGGACGGAGGGAGTAGTACAAAGTACTGGTCCCACTGCATTAGCCAATGAGAGAGGAGGGTAAACAAAGAGTGAGCAAAATTGTACTCTTGAATAAAAATTAGAAAAATGCAAGAAACAAAGTGGGCCGGGACCTTTTGAATTTAGAATATGTAAATTAAAAACTTTAGGAGGGCACAAATGTATAGTAATTTAAATATAGAAAGTTGAGTGGGGGCTGTGGACATGTGGAAAGGGGGGGTGGGGGGGGTTCCTGGCGTTTCCCTCGATAGTGTCCCAGGATGGATTCAAGGAGCACACTTCAGGGAAATTAAAACTTCCTCACGCGGTCCTGGAGACAAAGAGTCGCCACCTAATTTTTATCGAGAATTAGGAAATCCAAGTTTGACTCGCCCAAAATTGAATAAGGTTACTCGCCCTTCATCACAGAAACTAGGTTCGGGGGTCTTGGTACGAGAGGGGAAGGAACCCAAGCAGGACTAAAGCACCCCCTCCTTGCCCTACCGAATGGTAGGTCTTGATTCAAATATTCTTGTTCTTAATTCATAATTGGTGTTGTTTCCTCAAACATACTAGATAATATATATATGGCGAAAAGGAACATCTAATGAAAAACATTTCAAGAGATTAGATCAAATAGCAATCGGATGCACATGCAATACAAGAGAGAGGTATACTCACAGTGGCTAGTCCCGCCCAGGACCGATGCAAAATAAAGGAAACATGTCATGATATGCAAAAGAGAAGACTTACATTGGTTGACTCAAGCAGAGTAGCAAAAAACAAAAGAAATGAAACGTATAATGCAATCATGCAACAATCCTAGATAAGATGTCTCTAATATATAAACACATAAACGGAGACTATCCTAAAGAAATTGTTTCGTTGAAAATAAAATTGTAAACCTAGAAAAATTCTAAGAGGAAGGATAGAGAAGGTACATGATACATGGGAACTAAGCCACATGTAGACGAGGCAAGCCCACAAATTGAAGTCCGGATCCACGGTGTTCAACTCTATGCACTAAGACACCAAGGAATACCCAAGCATTGCAAAAACACAAGCAAACAAATGATATGCATGAAAATCAAGAAGAAAATGTCATCAATCAAATTTCCAGATTCAGCAACCTCTAATGAATCCTATCAAAAGTAGTCTTAAACATGAGCTGGGTTAAAATCCTGTTACAGAAAGTTAGATACATGTCTTAGGGAACTTTTCCAAAAAGTAGGACCTCATTACCATTTTTGAAATTTGAGAAATAAGAGTTTTGGGAACAGTGGATTAGAACCGTCCACTGCTCTTGTAAAACTTGTAATTAATTCTACAAAAATCATGTGAAGCTCTATTTGGTGTCAAAAGAAAGCTACTTCATTGTTTATGACAAAAAAAAATCCCATTGACATGTCATGAACTTAAGGTCTCTGAAAAGTTGTTTCAAACAGACTCTATTATTCTGGAAATTTAGTATCATTTGACAAAGGAATGCAAGACATAATAGAAATTCATGAATCATAATAATCAAGTTGGTCTAAGAATTTAATCTCTCATCCATATATCCTAGATGATTTCTAAACCAAGTTTTATTCATCAATTGTTGTTGAGTGATCAAAGTATGACCAATTTATATACATAATCATGATTGTAGTTAAACTTAGAAAATTCCAGAATAGTTGTATCAACTTCAAACTCTTAGAAAATGATCTTAACTCAATCGTACGCTCATGATTTTACATCGGCATATAGATACATGAGTTAGGAATCATCCCCAAAAAGCGGAACATTGATAACTATCATAGATTTTCTGAAATTCAAGCACAAAGAGACTACGTTCAAATCTGTCAACCGATTTCTCAACAATTTCTAAAAATAGCATATGGATCCTAAGGATTCTCAAAAATGGATCGAATGAAAGCTAATCATCAAAGTTTACCCAGAAAATTTGAAATCCATCAAACTATGGGTTTTAATTGACCAAATCATATGGACAATACCAATCTGTTTTGTTGAATTTTACTAGTTCATTTTAAAGTGTGAGAAAAACATCTTAGGTGATGGTTGAAGCTTATTTGAGAGATCAAACTCATAGATCAACTTAATTATCATGATTCCCAATCAATTTAGCCCTTAAGTTCTATGAAGAACTTTAGATCATGGATTAAAGGGACTTACAAATAACCTATTGGAGATTAATTTCAATAGGAATAATCAAGAGATAGATATGAACATAGGAATCATCCTTCTCATAGATCACACTTCCAAACCATCATAGAATTCAAAGTAGATACATATATATAAAATCATGTATGCATGGATCTAAACTAGAATAGAAGAATGAAATCAAAATTGAAAATCAAAGTGAAAATCAATCTTTAATTAAGAATTAATAACAAAATCAAAAGAGACTTGGATCCAGTTATGTGAGTGTGTGAAGAATATGAGAGGAAGAAGATGAGTGTTCTAACAATAAAACAAAACTACACTAGATCCAAGTCTTATAGATCTATATATAAAAGTAGGAATTAGAGATGAATTGTGATGTCTACCTCTTGGAGGATTCTCAATTATGCAATCAAAGTTGATTTGAAGAGTCTTCTTCTTTAAGTGTTCTTCAAGCACTCATCCATGGAAGTTGAGGGAGGCAATTGATGTCAAAAATTGTGATCTAATTAGCCTAAGATTAGTTGTAGAAAACTTTAATTCATAATACTCTCTAGAAATCTCTTAAATTGAAAGTATATGTGAGTGTATTTTCAAGTATATTCAATGGTGTACTTAAAACTTCTTCAAGATGATCTCTAGATATTCCAAGATGATCTCATATGAGATGCATGGGATCTAAATATAGAGTTTTGAAAACTTAAATCTTAAGTTTTAGGGTTAAAATAGAGATTTTAGAGGTTAAAAAAGGGTTAAAATGGCCATTTCGGTGCCTCAACGTAGTTTCCAAGCAATTTCCTCGCAGTGAGAATTCTCTGGAAGGGTCTGGAACTCGAAAAGCTCGATGGAGGGAGCAACTTGTGGGTGGCGGCTTAGGTGGGACCCGCCACCCCCTTTATGGGACCCACCACTTACTATTCAAGATCCCCTGGTTGCCCTTATGTCGTGTTTCAAATATTACGTTCACTGCTTTTCCAGATTTTTGTAAAAATGCTTTTTGGTGTCCGAAATCGTCCGTTTATGTACCGTTGGAAAGTTTTCGAGTTGAATTTCAGTATAAAAATATTTCAGGAGGTTTTGAAATGAAAATTGAAGTCTAATTGAAGTCCGGAAGTTGGTTTTCTCCAATTTGTTCAAGATGAAGGTTGGTTTTCTCTAATATCTGTTATGAATTATGACA
This sequence comes from Hydrangea macrophylla, assembly GCA_033977485.1. Lineage (NCBI taxonomy): Eukaryota > Viridiplantae > Streptophyta > Magnoliopsida > Cornales > Hydrangeaceae > Hydrangea > Hydrangea macrophylla. Next base: position 51,131,656 of record CM066998.1, on the reverse strand, counting down.
TTAGATCCATAATTGCAGTATTTTGTGGTTAGATCCATCAATCTCATCTTTGATTTACTCCTTTATATGTGTATAATTATTTTCCTCTAATTTTCTTTCCATTTATACATAGAAAAAAGGGTTGAGATCCTTCAGGACGATGATGAATGTTCAAGTTTTAAAAGGTAATATTTTTACCCCCCATTTGGAGTGAGTGGGTGTGAATACTTGGTACCCAGAGCAACCACAAAGGATTGTTTGTAATATGTTGATGTTTAGTTACAATTTTCATTTCTTTAACAGTTGGGTTTTAGTGTGTTATCAATATTTTTCCTTTTCACAAAGCCTATTAAAGGGGTAAAAGTCCTCATGTTGGTAGAACCTTACACCTTTTGGTCATGCTTGCGTTTCCATGGATCTATCGGTTCAAATCAACAATGGTTGTTCAATTTTGGTGGAGATCTGGTCTTTTTTTTTTTATTTATAATCAATGGTACTGAGAGCATCCACACTGGGTATAGCAAACTTAAGACTGATGTTTGCTAAGTTTAGTGTACCGATCAAATACACTCGCAATGGGTAAGTTGTCCAAACGGCACACACAATGCCGTATAGAGTCACACGGCACACACAATGCAGTTTGAAACTCACACGGCACAAACAATGCCGTTCAAAATTCACACAACACACTCAAACGTGTGTGAGTGCTTGCACCATAAGAAAACAAAAAAAAAAAAAAAAAGGTCAAACGGCACACACTATGCCGTTTGAAAGCGGCACGGCACAGTGTGTGCCGTTTGGGAGATGATTGTTTGCGTGGCACGGCTTTGTGTGTGCCGTGTACACTCTCACGGCACACTCAGTGCCGTCACCCTCGTACATTAGCGAAACTTAGCTGTACACTAAATTTAAGTTCCACTAAGTTTATTTGTTGTACACTATTGTACACACTACCCATTGCAAGCGTCCTACAACAAACAATGCTTAAGTTTGTTGTATACTGTGACCTGCTGTGGATGCTCTGATGTTGGCCGATGGGAGGGCAGTTTGGACATGAACAGGATTCAGTTTGGGTCAATAATATTCTAACAAAATTGCTATGCTTCCCAAATGTAAGTTTAGACTCTTCTATCAATTACCATAATTTGAAGTGTTGCCAATAACACCAAATCATGTGAATTATATTTTTTATTCTCATTACCTTTTTCTAGAGTATCATTGTATTATCTCCAAATATATATTTTTTAATAGCATTATTGTTTGGTTCTTTTGGTTCTATATTTCAAGTTGGATTGAATCAAATTGGAATGAAAGTTGAGGACTTCTTGCAATTGGGATTTCTTCCAGGTAATATGTTTGGACCTCCTTGGTTTCTTTTGTTTGTTTACTTGAAAGATTTAAACTGTAGAAATGTTGGAATTGGTTTGGCAAAGATAAAATACAACTACCCATAAGTGGAATTGGTTTATTCAGCAATTGTGCCGTCACCGTTGCTGCTATGTCCGCCACTACGTCAGCTGTCGTCGTCTCTCTCTCTCTCTCTCTCTCTCTCTGTTCTTTTAACTCTACCACATAAGTTTCTCCCATCTGGTAAGAATTCCTTCAATTTCTTCTTTGTAGTTGTTTGTGATTCTTGAAATTTCAGATGCGTGCTCTTTTTCATTGGTTTTGATACCGTTTTTTGTGCGAGTTTTGCTATTCATACAATATCAGAGGAGCTTCCATGAAATTTCTTCACCCCATCACCATCATTCATCAAAACATATGCTCTTCAAGGTTAGTTTCTTTTTTACTGGCCTTCTTTGTGCACTTTACTTAGTAAGTGACATGATTAATTTTGTTACCAATCTATTTCATTGGTTTATCCTAAATTATTGAAGAAAAGTTTCTTCCTTTGGCCACCCAATGGAGACAACAATTAGTAGATCAGGGTTTCTTTGAGGTACACTCAAATTCATGTCTTTCTTAGATATTGCTTTAGCTAATAATTAGTTCTTGACATAGAGCTAAAGGAAAAAAATAATATACACACATGTATATATATATATATTTCCCCACTACTATGTTGATCCAAGTCAGTATTCATTATTTACTCATAAGGAATAATGTTATGCTTCCCAAAGTTGAATTCCAAAGATTTGTTGACTATATATAATCATAAGGAGTAACGGTATGGTTCCCAAATTTGAACCCCAAATGCTTTGATGGTTATACCATATTTCAATTATGATGGTACAAATATCAAAGCATTTGAAACCAAATTTGTTAACCATGACATTATTCAATCATATGAGCTCAAGTGGATGATGAGATTGAGAATGAGTCTAACATGGTTCAATTTTATAGACATATCTCTTGAGTATATGTTAATTGGTATTGTTCATGGTCTTGATTACGCAGGGAAGTCCACGATTGTGCTGAAGATCAATGACAAGGGCACAAGCGTTATCAGTCCCATGAAGATCAATGACAAGGGCACAAGCGTTAATTGGTATTGTTCATGGTCTTGATTACGCAGGGAAGTCCACGATTGTGCTGAAGATCAATGACAAGGGCACAAGCGTTATCAGTCCCATGCTTGGCTTCACTATCGAGACCATCATTTACAAGTAAGTTTCACATTCCTCACCCCATTATTCAATTTACAGCATATGCATGCCCTCTTCCCATCTTCCCATTAACAAGGTTTTTTTATTTTTAATTTTTATAAATGAACTTCTTGGTTTGGGCCATTTGTAGGCTATTCCGTGAGGCAATCTGTCAAATAGTGATGGCTCATCGGATTTTATGCTCTACGACTTAGTTTAGTTGGCCAAAACTAATTGGTAGAAATTTTATTTGTCAACAATAGCTCAATTTTAATGCAGTGTATCCCCTATCTAGAAACTAAATTATAACTTGCTCTTGGTTGAATGATTGCTCGCAAGAAAGTCAAATGGCATCTTTTCCCATAGTAATAGAGCACCAAAGTTGTTTTGTACCTTTTATGTGTTTTGTTAAAATGAACTGCGAGATCATTATTCACCGTGTTTAGTATTGCATGACAGTTCAGTTTTCTCAATAAGATGCAATGTCCTTTGGATCCTAACAAGCACCTTTGTTTTGATATTCAAACTTCTCTTTTATTGTTTTCTTTTGAACGTTTATTACCAAAGTGGTATGTTTTTACCTAAAAATTTCATAGGCCCAATTAGCGAAAAATACATTATGATAAGATTTTTTTAGAGTCAAGGACAATAAACATTCTTGATTAGGGAAAAGTTTTTCATACCAAAATATCAAGTAAAATTCACTGAACCCACATGTATACTAAGTGAAATTTCACTTAACTCGACATTTGAGGGATTTTTTGACAAATCAATAATCAAATTGGACTTTGAACTCTTGACATTTACCTGTAGGGACTTCCACCTAAATCTCTAATTTTATTTCTTATTGTGCTGTTGGTTAGGTTATTTGAAGAGAAAAAAAGAAAAAAAAAAAAAAAAGAAAAGAAAAAAAGAACCTTCAAGAATTTGGATTTGAAATTTTGTTCATCTTTTGGAAAATCTTAAATGGGCATGCCGAAAGAGGATCATTGTTGTCTCCGTTGTGTCTGTTAGCTATTTCTTTCTCATTCTCTGGCCACATATTCTTTTCCATGAGTTAAATTTGGTCATCCAATACGAGTTGGTGGCATACGCCAGGTCAGGATGTTTTTCACTTTTTTCATTTTGGGGAATTTTTTTTTCGAACACAAGTTTGATATTTAGCAGTGTTTTGAAGCTTCCTCCACTGTTGTGGGTCTAAAAACCTCGTATCAGATGGTGTTAGAGAGTCATGTGGCGTTAGTGCTTATATATTGTTTGTTCCTTGGAATGCCAACATGGCCTTGACTAGGCCTGGGCAGTTTTTTTTATTTATGACCTGGCCATTCTTACTGTTGGTAGGGTCCTTTTCTTTGGTAGATAATCTTATGTGCATAGATTGAAACTGTGTTTTTTTTATCCTATAAAATTTAACTTCTCTCTCTTTTCCTTTTTCTTTTTCTTTATTTTCCTGGAAAATAGGTAAGTTAAAAAAACGGAGCATGACATGTATTCAAGGGTATACCCCAGGAATAGGAAGAGATCAAGACTACAAAGGTTCAGAAGGCTGTACCAAACAAGCAAAAACATTCTTTTATTTTTCGATTGTTGTATATTTGATAGTCTTCCTTTATTATCAGTATTTCTTTTGAGTGCGATTGAACCCATGCAATTGCACTTGCACTTGCTTGTGGTGGAAAAGTTTTTTCAAGCTATTATCTTTGGTTTATTTGTTTGGGATAGCAAGTGTTTTTTTTTTTTTTTTAAATTTAGTCAACCACGATACATCCCGTGCTATGCACGGGTTACCGACTAGTTAGAGTAAATATTCAATGCATTGGGTCAGTAAAATAACATACTAATAGATTTGAGAGTTGTGCTTATTTGGATGGCATTTCCCCGAGAAATAGGGGGTGTTGGTGAATAAATGAAGGACTATGATTGAAGTGTTATATCACGTCAACAAAATAACCGTTACAATGAATATTTTCTCAATTAATTGGGGGTAGTAGAAGACAAATTTCAACGAAAGTTCTCATTTGGGGGTTCCTTAACTTTATATTTTCTTCATCCAAAAATTCACGAAACGAAGGCTTAATTCATACATTTTCACATGTCCCTGCTTTCTTTTGTACCTTTTACTTATTTTACATTTAAATGCCAAAAACCACCTCTTTTTTGTTTCTGTTGCATCGCTTCGTTGTGTGGCTTGAGCCTCCCAGTTTTCTTTTCTATGTTTATTTTTTATTTTTATTTTTGGATTAAAGAAATGAAAATGCAAATAGGTTACCCACAATTCCGCCAGGGAGCATTCAGTCCCAACACCTAGGACTGATCTGCAGAAGTCCTACCGCATCTATGTCGGGCCGAAGCTTGGGACCCACCGCTAGTACCTTGGTGCAGCGCTTAGGTTTGGCCCCAATAATCAGCCGTGGAGAAGATTCGAACCCAAGCATTGAGCAAAATTGAACGAATTTAGGGGTGGTAATTTTTGACACAACAACCCATTTTACAGAGACAAACCGAACACGACACGATACGATTAATTTAAAATAGTTTGTATTTTAGACGAATAGCACTCGAAACTAAAAATCAAACCCAAAGCACACAACCCGATTAATGACACGATTATGACACAATAATCCGAATTGCCACCCCTAAACGAACTCCTTACTACAAGATGAGTATATGATTACCAATTCCAACAAGTCCTCTTCCCAGGAAAAGCACCAAGGAAGGAACACAATGGGTTATAGTATTCCTTCTGCCTTCACTCACTAAATTTGCAAGGGGAATACAGGGGAACAATTATCCATATCCAATGAAATACAAGATGAGTATATTGTTACCAATTCCAACAAGTCCTCTTCCCAGGAAAAGCACCAAGGAAGGAACACAATGGGTGGGTTATAGTATTCCTTCTGCCTTCACTCACTAAATTTGCAAACCAATCTGAGCCTCAACACTGCTCACTTTCTCTTTTCCTTGATTATTATAGAATCATGGCTTTTTTGTTTTTTAATATATATATATGTCGTAGTGATAGGAAATGATTGCTTGTAATGTTGGCTAGCATGAGACCTGGAGGTTCATTTCTCCAAAACAGGAATTGTAAAGAACCACAACTTCTCAAAGTAGAAAAAATACAGAACGACACTACCAAGCAAATAACTATAACCTTCCATGCATATATATATATATAATAGATAAGGTGTCATTTGTTGTAGGCAAAAGAGGGAGAAAACAGGGGGGGAAAAGAAACACAGAGAAAGCCATGTGGCAGGCAAAATAGATAAGGTGTCATTTGTTGTAGCTTTGGTGTCAATTAGTATTTAATTTTTCTTATGTACCATTTGATAATAAAAAAGTGGGATCTTGTAGTATTATTAGGTGTCGTTTGTTAGTTACGAGTCTTACGACTTTATATTGGGTAGTAATAAGTGCCAAAGTGTTGGTACTTTGATGTATGTATCAACAATTTGAGAAGTTTTTTTAAAATTTTATGTATTACTATGAACGAAACATATGTATAACTAGACCCAAAAAAAAAAAAAAAAAATAATTCCTGGAGGGCGATGGCCCAAACCCCCGTTTTACTCAGCTGCCCCAAAGCAACCCCCACCACCACATCTTGATATTTATGCATCTGCCCCTAAATACCCTTGTGCAAAAAATGAACCATGTTTATTCCAACTTGCGTTATAACTGCCTAAAAACATCAACTCAATAGGCTGATTTAATATTTAAAATAAAATTTATAAAAGCAGAATCGATGTTTAGCATAGCTTATTTAATCTTTTTCTTCTTTTTGTCGTGCCTACAGGTAGTACATAAAATTTAACAAATGAATAATCAACTTCAAGTTTTTTGTTTTCTCCTTGAAAAGCAGCTGTGGCAAAACATACAATGTATGAAACCAACCAACCAGTATTAAGGAAACATATATATCATACCCATGTCCAAAACAAGAACCGATACCACTGCTAGTAGCAGCAACTTCATACACGTAGCGATAGGATAATAATAATAACCATACTAATGGACATAACAACCAAAGACCAAGTCACCAGTATATACTTAGTAAGAGCATAAGAACGGATAGATAGTGATTAATAAAAATGTAAAAACGAGAGTAGCACAGCATGTGACTTGGGAGACAGATATATCTCACCGAGCCCTCCGAGTGACCTTCACCTGGACTCCACCACCACCATACCTGCCAGGAATATTCTTCTCCTCCGTACCAGACTTTTGAGGCTCGAAATCAACAGTGTCATTAGCAATCTCCCCATCACCATCTTGAGAACGGCGGCGATCATACAACTTTATTGCAACTTTGAGGGTAGAGTAACAATTGATGGTCACTAAGGATCTCGAAAGTGGAATGCGCTTACCAGGACCTACATCTATGGACTCGTCACTTTTCTCCTCCTGGAAGAGCACACTCCAAAATTTACAGCAGCTACTGGTGGCTTGAATCAATCCATAAACATCGGCTCCATCCCTGTCAACGAGAGTAACCTCCACATCGGCCCCCACAGCGCATTTCCACATAACGTAATTTACTTCGACTGTACCAGACCGGCCCTTAAATTTGGTGCATAAAGGTTTGTCAAACATAGAGTAAGAGCGGTAGCAATTCTCACTTGACATTATACTCTCCTTGAACATTATGGTACTACCAGATATAAAATGCCACTGGATCCTCCCTCTACAAAAGAGGGTATCGTTATCCGGAGACGACAAGTTTGAATCCTTATTTTTTTCCATAAGATCCACGATGATGTCGAGAGTATCATAGGCAAAGATGGGCCTGGACGGGTCAATCTGCAACAAGCTGGCAGTAGTGTTTTCACCACCACCATCCCCCGAGAGGGAGACGGATTTGGATTTGGAATCCTCTCTTCCTCTCTTGTAGATGATGCAGTGAGTACTTTGACGATCATGAACAAGAATTCTACCATAGAGTGATGATACACCACCTTGACTTGTGACGTTTTTGTTTATGTTGACGACCACCGAAAACACCTCCACTAATGGAAAACACCTCCACTCTGGAGGTTTCAGCCTAAAAACATACTTATCCGCATCCGCATTGTCATCGCCTTCATTGTCATCGTCGTCAACGTCAACGTCAACGTCAACATCATCTTCATCTTCATCTTCATCTTCATCTTCATCTTCATCCTCATCCATGACGACGTCATCATCATCCATGATAACAAAATCTTCATCACTATCGTCGTCATCATCAGGGTCGAAATATACTCCATATTCATCCTCATATACAATCTTGCGACCATTTATGTACCGCTGCTGCTGCATCTGCCGCCTCATATCTTGGAGATAAACCGTTTTATATCGTTCAATAAGATAATAGGACAGTAGCTCGTAAGCTGTGATCAGTTCTATAAGATGATAGGCGATGGGGCTCCAGGTGACAGAAACCGTTTTATGTTCCTTCTCTCTCCCCAAACTTCCTCCTCCTCCTCCTCCTCCTATACAGATGTCACCCCCCCCCCCCCCCACAAACAAAACCCAAAAAAAAAAAAAAAAAAAAATTTAATAAGCAGATATACACATAGATTATAATAAGAAAAATGAAAAATGAAAAATGAAAAAAGAAAAGGAAAAAAATAAAAATAAAAAAAACAGTCAGATCATAGAGAGAGGGCTGGGTGCTTGTTGCTTATTACCTTGGTCGCAGGAGGAGGAGGATTCATTCTGATGATTAGGATCGAATATCCCAGAGAGATTTGCCGCAAAAAAACGGAATAAGAACTCTCTAGGATTGTAGGGCGGAGCGAAATCGTGGCCGCCTTTTTTGACCGGACGGGACTCGTGGCGGCGGCTGTCGAGTGGACGGAACTCGCGGCGGCGTTTGAGCGGAGGAAGGAACTCCTGGCGGAGGCTATTGAGCGGAGGACGGAATTCGTGTTCTTCACCCATAATCACATCTACCGACATTAGATCTGATGAGAAGGAAGATTTGGGAATTTTGGGAGGAAGGGACGGAGGGATTAGGGTTACAGTTTCCACGCTTACGCCAATTTGTGTGACCATTTATAATATATATATATAGGATTAATTACAGATACAGAGCCCTTATACTTTACCTATTTTTACTTTTCCCCTATACTTTAAATATTGTGTCACTAATATCCCCTTCTAAAATTTGGGTGCTTTTGTTTTTGAGGAATTAACAAAACCCCAAATTTGCGTTTGTGAATTTCATCATTCAAATCAGTGTTTGCATGTGTGTGTTGCACTTTTATTTTTGTTTTTTTTTTTTTTGGCCGCAAGCAATGTTTTTAAAACCGAACCGTTCATCGAACCGAAAAATGTCTAGATCACGGTTACCGGTCACTAAATGACTTTGTGTCATTTTAGTCCTTATAATTTCATAAATGTGCCATTTCAGTCCCTCAAACACTTTTTGTGATAATTTTTTTTTACTTTCAGTGACAAGGTTATTTGTCACTAAATGACTTATTAGACTTAGTTGACACACTTATGAAACTACGGACTAAAGTGACACTTTTTAAATTATAGAGACCAAACTGACACAGATTACAAACTACAAGGGTGTAAAATGTATTTAACCCTTTTTGCTAAGCCAAAAATTCCTCACCTATTTTTAACCCTCCTCTCCCATTGGTTAATGCAGTGGAGTCCAATTTTAATGAGGATTAATTAACGATGTAAAGTACTCAGACTACTCAGTCTCACTGTATTAGCCAATGAGAGAGGAGGGTCAGCAATTTTGGAGTGAGCAAAATTGCACTCTTGAGTAAAAATTAGAAAAATATTAGTACAAAGTACTGGTCCCACTGCATTAGCCAATGAGAGAGGAGGGTAAACAAAGAGTGAGCAAAATTGTACTCTTGAATAAAAATTAGAAAAATGCAAGAAACAAAGTGGGCCGGGACCTTTTGAATTTAGAATATGTAAATTAAAAACTTTAGGAGGGCACAAATGTATAGTAATTTAAATATAGAAAGTTGAGTGGGGGCTGTGGACATGTGGAAAGGGGGGGTGGGGGGGGGGGGGGGTTCCTGGCGTTTCCCTCGATAGTGTCCCAGGATGGATTCAAGGAGCACACTTCAGGGAAATTAAAACTTCCTCACGCGGTCCTGGAGACAAAGAGTCGCCACCTAATTTTTATCGAGAATTAGGAAATCCAAGTTTGACTCGCCCAAAATTGAATAAGGTTACTCGCCCTTCATCACAGAAACTAGGTTCGGGGGTCTTGGTACGAGAGGGGAAGGAACCCAAGCAGGACTAAAGCACCCCCTCCTTGCCCTACCGAATGGTAGGTCTTGATTCAAATATTCTTGTTCTTAATTCATAATTGGTGTTGTTTCCTCAAACATACTAGATAATATATATATGGCGAAAAGGAACATCTAATGAAAAACATTTCAAGAGATTAGATCAAATAGCAATCGGATGCACATGCAATACAAGAGAGAGGTATACTCACAGTGGCTAGTCCCGCCCAGGACCGATGCAAAATAAAGGAAACATGTCATGATATGCAAAAGAGAAGACTTACATTGGTTGACTCAAGCAGAGTAGCAAAAAACAAAAGAAATGAAACGTATAATGCAATCATGCAACAATCCTAGATAAGATGTCTCTAATATATAAACACATAAACGGAGACTATCCTAAAGAAATTGTTTCGTTGAAAATAAAATTGTAAACCTAGAAAAATTCTAAGAGGAAGGATAGAGAAGGTACATGATACATGGGAACTAAGCCACATGTAGACGAGGCAAGCCCACAAATTGAAGTCCGGATCCACGGTGTTCAACTCTATGCACTAAGACACCAAGGAATACCCAAGCATTGCAAAAACACAAGCAAACAAATGATATGCATGAAAATCAAGAAGAAAATGTCATCAATCAAATTTCCAGATTCAGCAACCTCTAATGAATCCTATCAAAAGTAGTCTTAAACATGAGCTGGGTTAAAATCCTGTTACAGAAAGTTAGATACATGTCTTAGGGAACTTTTCCAAAAAGTAGGACCTCATTACCATTTTTGAAATTTGAGAAATAAGAGTTTTGGGAACAGTGGATTAGAACCGTCCACTGCTCTTGTAAAACTTGTAATTAATTCTACAAAAATCATGTGAAGCTCTATTTGGTGTCAAAAGAAAGCTACTTCATTGTTTATGACAAAAAAAAATCCCATTGACATGTCATGAACTTAAGGTCTCTGAAAAGTTGTTTCAAACAGACTCTATTATTCTGGAAATTTAGTATCATTTGACAAAGGAATGCAAGACATAATAGAAATTCATGAATCATAATAATCAAGTTGGTCTAAGAATTTAATCTCTCATCCATATATCCTAGATGATTTCTAAACCAAGTTTTATTCATCAATTGTTGTTGAGTGATCAAAGTATGACCAATTTATATACATAATCATGATTGTAGTTAAACTTAGAAAATTCCAGAATAGTTGTATCAACTTCAAACTCTTAGAAAATGATCTTAACTCAATCGTACGCTCATGATTTTACATCGGCATATAGATACATGAGTTAGGAATCATCCCCAAAAAGCGGAACATTGATAACTATCATAGATTTTCTGAAATTCAAGCACAAAGAGACTACGTTCAAATCTGTCAACCGATTTCTCAACAATTTCTAAAAATAGCATATGGATCCTAAGGATTCTCAAAAATGGATCGAATGAAAGCTAATCATCAAAGTTTACCCAGAAAATTTGAAATCCATCAAACTATGGGTTTTAATTGACCAAATCATATGGACAATACCAATCTGTTTTGTTGAATTTTACTAGTTCATTTTAAAGTGTGAGAAAAACATCTTAGGTGATGGTTGAAGCTTATTTGAGAGATCAAACTCATAGATCAACTTAATTATCATGATTCCCAATCAATTTAGCCCTTAAGTTCTATGAAGAACTTTAGATCATGGATTAAAGGGACTTACAAATAACCTATTGGAGATTAATTTCAATAGGAATAATCAAGAGATAGATATGAACATAGGAATCATCCTTCTCATAGATCACACTTCCAAACCATCATAGAATTCAAAGTAGATACATATATATAAAATCATGTATGCATGGATCTAAACTAGAATAGAAGAATGAAATCAAAATTGAAAATCAAAGTGAAAATCAATCTTTAATTAAGAATTAATAACAAAATCAAAAGAGACTTGGATCCAGTTATGTGAGTGTGTGAAGAATATGAGAGGAAGAAGATGAGTGTTCTAACAATAAAACAAAACTACACTAGATCCAAGTCTTATAGATCTATATATAAAAGTAGGAATTAGAGATGAATTGTGATGTCTACCTCTTGGAGGATTCTCAATTATGCAATCAAAGTTGATTTGAAGAGTCTTCTTCTTTAAGTGTTCTTCAAGCACTCATCCATGGAAGTTGAGGGAGGCAATTGATGTCAAAAATTGTGATCTAATTAGCCTAAGATTAGTTGTAGAAAACTTTAATTCATAATACTCTCTAGAAATCTCTTAAATTGAAAGTATATGTGAGTGTATTTTCAAGTATATTCAATGGTGTACTTAAAACTTCTTCAAGATGATCTCTAGATATTCCAAGATGATCTCATATGAGATGCATGGGATCTAAATATAGAGTTTTGAAAACTTAAATCTTAAGTTTTAGGGTTAAAATAGAGATTTTAGAGGTTAAAAAAGGGTTAAAATGGCCATTTCGGTGCCTCAACGTAGTTTCCAAGCAATTTCCTCGCAGTGAGAATTCTCTGGAAGGGTCTGGAACTCGAAAAGCTCGATGGAGGGAGCAACTTGTGGGTGGCGGCTTAGGTGGGACCCGCCACCCCCTTTATGGGACCCACCACTTACTATTCAAGATCCCCTGGTTGCCCTTATGTCGTGTTTCAAATATTACGTTCACTGCTTTTCCAGATTTTTGTAAAAATGCTTTTTGGTGTCCGAAATCGTCCGTTTATGTACCGTTGGAAAGTTTTCGAGTTGAATTTCAGTATAAAAATATTTCAGGAGGTTTTGAAATGAAAATTGAAGTCTAATTGAAGTCCGGAAGTCCTCCGGAACTTTCGTCATCTTTTTAAAATGAAGCGACTTCTTTTTCAAAACTGCTTTTCAATGTGCGTCGATTTCAAACTTTTCTTCAAAATTGAATCTCTGGATACCTAGAATACTGCGTTTAGAACACTTTATGTTCATATAACCCTGAGTGAATATGAATTCTGAGAGACGATTTTGACAAAATCGAGATTTATGCATGGAAAAGGGCTTTTCTGAACTTGAAGTCATTTTGTGAAGTTTGACCTTTCGATTATGTGGAATCCAGTACCTTCCACGGGGTTCTTTTCATCATCGAATCCTCCAAGACATTGTCCACCCTAAATCCTATCAGTGTGGTCAAAATTGGGTGTCTACAGTTTGCCCCTCTTTGGCAGAGCTTGCTGTGAACAACGTGAACTGCAAGTGAGTGCCAAAGCTAGAAGGCACTCAATAACCATACTGAGAAGTTTTAGGAAAAACAAAAATCTGCAAAAATCAAGAAATCCAAAATCTGAGAAAATCAAGAAATTACGAATGCAAGAATGCAAGGCAATGCTAGGTAGAGGTTGCTAAATTGGAGTTGCTGCTGGTCGTGCTCCACTTGAGCTGCCTACGTATCCTTTCCAGGAATCAGATCAAGGCGTAGTTCAAGCACGTGAGAAGATGGAGAACACACAAACAACAATACAGATGAAATGCTCCTATCCTAGGATGCTGATGCAGTATGCAAACATGAATGTGCACGTGTTGGAGAAATCCTCCTCAAGGGTTCCCTAGATGCAGAATCTAATGCAAGGGATGCAACGATTCTCTCTCACAGACGGTAATATTTTTTATTTTTTTATGTTTTTTATGATGCTTTCATGATCTTTATATGAAGTAAAGTGTCACACCCGTTCCAGAATTTCTTGGTTTTTAAACATACGTAAATTGAGATTGTGGAATTATTAATGTTATTAATAATTTGAGTTGTGGTTGACGGTGAGTCAACGGCGAGGTGTCTAGTGGAGACACGAGGAATTGGTAACACCTGTTGCATTGGCATGATTAAATGACATTTATATGACTTAAATGTTATTTGACTTTATCTGGTATTTTGTGAATAGTAATTTTACCTGTGTTTGGTAAATTGTAGTGAACTTTGACATTGTTATATCATTTTGAGAACTGTGATGAGAACGTGAGTGATCGCGATATAAAAAGGTAGGTTGTGTAGAGATTCCACAGAATATAGTTTTCGGACGTTATTTTGGACCCAAACAAGACTTAGTCGAAAACTTTTGGAACTTATAATTTTCACTCGTAAAGGCATAAAATGAACGTGTGCGACGTTTCATGGGTTAATGAGAAGTTTGAGAAACTTGCGGGGAGGTAAACGTAATTCCCCGAAAGCGTGCCTATATATAGATGAGGATGAGAATTTCATTCTCATCCAACCAATTATAATATCTAGAGAGAGGAGAGAGAAGGGAGATTTAGAGCCAACGGGCTTTGCGACGCCGATCGACGACCGTTCGTCCGTCAGATTTTCTCCAGATTTCAGATTTGAACTCATGAAGGTAAGATCTACGTCTTGATACCACTTAGGCCGTGTTTGGCCAAGTTTTGTAAAAATATTAATTCTAGACTTTTGGGAAAAATCAGGTAAAACTCGTAGGAATCGCGTATAATTTGAAATCCGGCGATTATTTAGTTCCCTAGACGATCCTTCAAAGTTTGAAGAGATTCGCACGAGGTATGAATTCTAGATCTATGAAATATATGGATTTTCATGTTTTGAACATCATTTTTGACATTCTTGGATCCGGGCGAAATTCATGTATTAGTTAGGCCCGTTAATTATGCACGTGAAATTATGATAAAAGCACGTATAACTGTTTATGTGAGCATGTTATGTGTCTACTTGGGTCAAAGGGGAGTTTGGTGCAAATTCATCCGGGGTAAGCTCCTCGAACCTTGAGGATTGTGTTGGTGATTGAAATGGAATTGGAATTTGTGGTTGTGTCTGGATTGGAGGTGGGCCCAACCAGTACACGGTACCTGGTATGGAGGAAGGCCCAACCAGTGTACGAGATGCGTGGGAGAGGTGGGCCTCCTACGGCATCGACCGGATGAATGCGTACCACTCACCCTAGAGACTATCTCTATGTGTTTTAGATGCTTAAACCATGAATTGTCATATAAGCATATATTTAGAATTGTGCACTCAGCATATAGCTGAGCAGTGGAGATGTACTCCATTGCAGGTAAAAAGAAAGACAAGAAGAAGCGTGAGGAGTAAGGCCGTTGAGGAACGCCGGGAGAATCACATTGTATATGTTTTGTTTTCAATTCTAAAACTTGTGTAAGGAATTGAGCATTGTAATATGTTGTAATGGATCCTTGGATTAGTACTGTAGTATGGAAATCTTGTAATTTGATGTCTGAAATTATGTTTTGAATGATGGAATAGAGTAGATTTGTGTTGGTTGGGATTGGAAGAACCTTGTAAGGAAGAAACTGCAGTTTTAAAACTTTGCTGATAGGAATCAGTCGACTGGTTCTTGATCCAGTCGACTGGATCACTGTGTTGTATTGGTACCTGCTTTGTTTCGTCTGAGGTTCAGTCGACTGGGTGGAGAAAACAGTCGACTGGATGGGTCCTCAGGCCAGGGCATTCTGCTGGTTAGGGTATCAGTCGACTGGGGTTAGAAAGAAGTCGACTGAACGAGGCCCCAGACCATGACATTCTGCTAGTTAGGGTATCAGTCGACTGAACGATATCAGTAGACTGAAAATTTTGGGCACCAGTCGACTGGGTCCCCGACACAGTCGACTGGATGTGCTGTTGTATTTTTTTTTTGAAACCTCTTTTTTTTTTGGAGACCACCAGTCGACCGAACCCTCGATCAGTCGACTGGTCCCCTCTTTTCAAAACTGTTTTCTTCTGAAAAGCTTCAATTGGCCAAAACTTTTTAGAACTCTATTTTTGATGGACTTTAATAATGTTTTCCGCTGCTATTTTACTTTAATGGAACTGGATGAGCCTTGGTGGCGTGCCACGTGTCCTATTTCCACGCGTAGTGGGATGGGTCGTGACATTTATTGGTATCAGAGCACAGGGTAACAAAACTTTGGGAACGTTCGACGATGAGTGGAGTGTTGAGTGAATTGTCACATGCTTTCAATTGCATTCATGCATATTAGAGATGTTTGATGTTTATGGTATGTTGTTATACATACATTATTATGTTATTGTCATACATGCATAGTGTTTATGCATTGAGAACTACAGGATTGTAATCATGAGTGATGATGAGCGAGAACTATCGCCACATACACGACGCATGAATGAAATGGCAGAAATGATGGGGAATATGGGGGAGATGATCCGGAATATAGCAGATCGGTTGCCTCCAACACCTCCATTGGAACCAGAGCCGATAGTAGTAGTTCATGCGCCTGAGAATAGGGGTATGAGATCGATATCTGAACAGTTTGCGAGGAAGAAACCAATGGAATTTCATGGGACGCCTGATACAACATTGGCAGAACATTGGGTTATGGACATGGAGAGAATTTTTCGATCTATTCCGATGTCAGATAGAGAGAAGATTGAGAATGCGAGTGATGTACTGAGGGGTGAAGCTCAGAACTGGTGGGTAAACGTTTTAGATCAAGGAGCACCGATTACTTGGGAAGGGTTTAAGGCAGAATTCAATCGCCGATTCTTTCCACGAGCCGCCTACAATGCGAAGAAACGAGAATTTGATAACCTGAAGCAGGGAGATATGACTGTAACTGAATATACTTCCAAGTACAACGCTTTGTTAAGATTTGGAAAGGGTTCTGTACCAGAAGAGGAAGATAGGGCGAGAAAATTTGAGGAGGGTTTAAGGGATAATATCCGGTTGAGAGTAGAGACCTATGAGCATTCGACTGTTGCGGCAGTACAGCAGACGGCGCTTGTAGCCGAAAGTGGAATAGAGAGATCGAGACAAAGTCACCAAGGAAAGCGAAGTCACGAGGGTGGTGACCGAAGTCAAGGGGGATCTTTTAAGAAGTCGTTTTCACGAGGCTCTAGTTCTGGTTTTAATGATTCCAGGAGAGTACCAAGTAACATACCGTTGTGTTCACTTTGTAACCGACCACACACCGGTCGATGTTTTCTGACCAACTTTCAGAACAAATATACAGGGGGAAATAGTGCGAGTTCTGCGATCTACCCGCAACTCAAGTGTTTTGATTGTGGTACTTTGGGACACCGAGCGAAGGATTGCCCAAAGAAGCGTTCTACACAAGGGGCAAGTTCTATGGCTTCTAGTGGTTCGAAGCCTAAGCAGTTTAGTGACGGGGGACAAAGGACAGAGCAACGTCAGGGAAGATCATTCCAGATGAACCCTGGAGACGTGGCTGCTACTGATACAGTGGTCTCAGGTATGGTGCTTGTATGTTCGCACTTGGCACGCATACTTGTTGACTCGGGATCTACGCATTCATTTGTATCGCATGCTTTTGTTGAACATTTGAATGTTAAATCGGCACCATTAGGATATGAACTGTCTATTGCTGTGCCACTTAGTAAATCGATAACGACGTCTACTGTATATAAGAACTGTGAAATCAAATTAGGCGAGAAGTTGATGACCGTAGACCTTATACCGATTGTGGTGAACCATTTTGATGTGATACTGGGAATAGATTGGTTAGCTCTTAACCAAGCCACAATAGACTGTGAACGGAAAGAGGTTAATTTTCGATCACCGGTACATGGGAATTTTTGTTTTCAAGGGAGTGGGGTTATACCACCGCCGTACTTGATTTCAGCAATTCGAGCTGGGAAGTTATTGAAAAAGGGATGTCAGGGATTTCTATGTTCGGTGATTGATGACTCAACGACCGAACTAAAAGTAGAAGACATTCCGATAGTGCTAGAATATCCAGATGTATTTCCCGACGACCTACCAGATGTTCTTATTGAGAGAGAGGTTGAATTCACTATTGAGGTTATGCCAAACTCAAGACCTGTATCAAAGGCACCGTATAGAATGGCACCAGTAGAATTGAAGGAGCTGAAAATTCAACTACAAGAACTTCTTGACAAAGGTTTTATCCGACCAAGCATTTCACCGTGGGGAGCTCCAGTGTTGTTTGTAAAGAAGAAAGATGGTTCAATGAGAATGTGTGTTGATTACCGGGAACTGAACAAGTTGACGATCAAGAACAAGTATCCACTACCGAGAATTGATGACTTATTTGATCAACTTCGTGGGGCACAAGTGTTCTCCAAGATAGACTTGAGATCGGGTTACCATCAGTTGAAGGTGAAGGCCGAGGATGTTGAGAAAACAGCTTCCAGAACGCGTTATGGACACTATGAGTTCTTAGTTATGCCATTTGGAGTTACAAATGCACCAGCCGCATTCATGGATCTTATGAATCGAGTATTCAAGGATTATTTGGATGACTTTGTGATTGTGTTCATCGACGATATTCTTATCTATTCGCCGAGTGAGATAGAACACGAGAATCACTTGAGGTTGATACTTCAGAGACTGCGGGAGAAGCAGCTATTTGGAAAATTTAAGAAATGTGAATTCTGGTTACCTAGTATTACTTTTCTTGGTCATGTGATTGACAAGAATGGAGTATCAGTTGATCCTCACAAAGTAGAAGCCGTATCAAATTGGCAAAGACCGACTTCCGTATCCGAAATTCGAAGTTTCTTGGGTTTAGCGGGATACTACCGCCGTTTTATTGAACATTTCTCGAAGATTTCATTGCCAATGACAAAGTTAATGAGAAAAGGTGTTAGTTTTGAATGGAGTCAGGAATGTGAAGACAGTTTCCAAGAGTTGAAGTCACGGTTGATGAGAGCACCTATTCTGACAATACCATCCGGAACCGAGGGGTTTGTGATCTATAGTGATGCGTCGCATCAAGGGTTGGGGTGCGTGTTGATGCAAGGTGGTAAAGTAATTGCATATGCTTCTAGATAGTTGAAGACACATGAGATTAATTACCCGACTCACGATCTCGAATTGGCCGCGGTAATTCATGCTTTAAAAATTTGGAGACACTACCTGTACGGGGAAAAGTGTGAGATATTCACGGACCACAAGAGTTTGAAATATATTTTCACTCAACGAGATTTGAACATGAGACAGCGAAGATGGTTGGAATTGATGAAAGATTACGATCTTTCAATTGAGTACCATCCGGGAAAGGCGAATGTAGTAGCCGATGCACTAAGCCGGAAGACGCCGAGGAATTTAGCCGGTGAGCTAACACAACAAAAAGAGTTGGTAAAGGAGATGGAACGATTAGAGTTGGATGTAATTCCAGAGACTAGTGGTGGTTTAATGATGGCAATCATTGCACACCCCGATATTATTGATGAAATCAAGAGGGAACAGTTTTATGATGTTTACTTATGCAAAATGAGAGACGAGATATCTTTGGGAAAGCGACCTGGTTTTGTATTAGAACAAGGAACGTTGAAACTGGGAAATCGATTATGTGTACCGAATGTAAAAGACTTGAAAGCGAGGATTCTAGAAGAAGCTCATAGTACGAAATATTCAGTGCACCCGGGAAGTAATAAAATGTACAGAAACTTGAGAGAAAATTTCTGGTGGAAAGGTATGAAGCGTGAAGTCGCTAAGTTTGTATCCGAATGTTCGGCATGTCAACAGGTGAAGGCAGAAAGACAAGTACCCGCGGGGTTACTACAACCATTGCCAGTGCCGGAGTGGAAGTGAGACGAGATCACGATGGATTTTGTTTCAGGATTTCCGCGATCGCGTAACAGGAATGATAAGATTTGGGTTATAGTCGACCGATTAACCAAGTCAGCTCATTTCCTACCAATTAAGACGACTAAGCCGTCCAAGTTAGCAGAGTTGTATGTGAAAGAGATTGTAAGACTACACGGGGTTCCAGCTGTGATTGTATCCGATCGTGATAGTAGTTTTACGTCAAGGTTTTGGGGAAGTTTGCAAAAAGCTATGGGTACGAAGTTAAGTTTTAGTACCGCATTTCATCCTCAGACCGACGGACAGTCAGAGCGTATGGTTCAGACCTTGGAAGATATGTTGAGATTGTGTGTGTTAGACTTTGGGAATGATTGGGAGCACCATTTGCCATTGATTGAATTTGTGTATAACAACGGATTTCAGTCAAGTATTGGTATGGCACCATATGAAGCTTTGTATGGGCGTAAATGTCGATCACCGGTTTGTTGGACCGAGGTGGGAGAAAGAAAGTTGTTAGGACCTGAGTTAATACAGGTGACTACTGAGAAGGTGAAGTTGATCCAAGAGCGACTCAAGATAGCTCAGAGCCGATATAAGAGTTATGCGGACTCTAAACGACGACCGATGAATTTTGAAGTTGGAGATTTGGTGTATTTGCGAGTATCGCCTTCGAAAGGCATTGTACGATTTGGGAAAAGAGGAAAGCTCAATCCAAGATTCATAGGACCTTTTGAGATTCTAGAGAGAATAGGTCCAGTGGCTTATCGATTGGCATTGTCGTCAGAGTTGGAACATGTGCACAACGTGTTTCACGTGTCTATGTTGAGAAGGTGTATGACGGATGCGAGTAAGATCATTGTACCTGAACCACTGCAAATTCAGGGGGACTTGACTTATGTGGAACAACCGGTCGAGATTCTAGATCGAAAAGAGCAAGTCTTAAGAACTAAGACGATTCCGATGGTAAAAGTATTGTGGCGTAGTCACACGGTGGAAGAGGCTACGTGGGAAAGTGAAGAAGACATGCAGAATGAGTATCCGTCCTTGTTCGACGCTTGAGGTAAAGTTTGGGGACAAACTTCCTTTTTGGAGGGGAGAGTTGTCACACCCGTTCCAGAATTTCTTGGTTTTAAAACATACGTAAATTGAGATTGTGGAATTATTAATGTTATTAATAATTTGAGTTGTGGTTGACGGTGAGTCAACGGCGAGGTGTCTAGTGGAGACACGAGGAATTGGTAACACCTGTTGCATTGGCATGATTAAATGACATTTATATGACTTAAATGTTATTTGACTTTATCTGGTATTTTGTGAATAGTAATTTTACCTGTGTTTGGTAAATTGTAGTGAACTTTGACATTGTTATATCATTTTGAGAACTGTGGTGAGAACGTGAGTGATCGCGATATAAAAAGGTAGGTTGTGTAGAGATTCCACAGAATATAGTTTTCGGACGTTATTTTGGACCCAAACAAGACTTAGTCGAAAACTTTTGGAACTTATAATTTTCACTCGTAAAGGCATAAAATGAACGTGTGCGACGTTTCATGGGTTAATGAGAAGTTTGAGAAACTTGCGGGGAGGTAAACGTAATTCCCCGAAAGCGTGCCTATATATAGATGAGGATGAGAATTTCATTCTCATCCAACCAATTATAATATCTAGAGAGAGGAGAGAGAAGGGAGATTTAGAGCCAACGGGCTTTGCGACGCCGATCGACGACCGTTCGTCCGTCAGATTTTCTCCAGATTTCAGATTTGAACTCGTGGAGGTAAGATCTACGTTTTGATACCACTTAGGCCGTGTTTGGCCAAGTTTTGTAAAAATATTAATTCTAGACTTTTGGGAAAAATCAGGTAAAACTCGTAGGAATCGCGTATAATTTGAAATCCGGCGATTATTTAGTTCCCTAGACGATCCTTCAAAGTTTGAAGAGATTCGCACGAGGTATGAATTCTAGATCTATGAAATATATGGATTTTCATGTTTTGAACATCATTTTTGACATTCTTGGATCCGGGCGAAATTCATGTATTAGTTAGGCCCGTTAATTATGCACGTGAAATTATGATAAAAGCACGTATAACTGTTTATGTGAGCATGTTATGTGTCTACTTGGGTCAAAGGGGAGTTTGGTGCAAATTCATCCGGGGTAAGCTCCTCGAACCTTGAGGATTGTGTTGGTGATTGAAATGGAATTGGAATTTGTGGTTGTGTCTGGATTGGAGGTGGGCCCAACCAGTACACGGTACCTGGTATGGAGGAAGGCCCAACCAGTGTACGAGATGCGTGGGAGAGGTGGGCCTCCTACGGCATCGACCGGATGAATGCGTACCACTCACCCTAGAGACTATCTCTATGTGTTTTAGATGCTTAAACCATGAATTGTCATATAAGCATATATTTAGAATTGTGCACTCAGCATATAGCTGAGCAGTGGAGATGTACTCCATTGCAGGTAAAAAGAAAGACAAGAAGAAGCGTGAGGAGTAAGGCCGTTGAGGAACGCCGGGAGAATCACATTGTATATGTTTTGTTTTCAATTCTAAAACTTGTGTAAGGAATTGAGCATTGTAATATGTTGTAATGGATCCTTGGATTAGTACTGTAGTATGGAAATCTTGTAATTTGATGTCTGAAATTATGTTTTGAATGATGGAATAGAGTAGATTTGTGTTGGTTGGGATTGGAAGAACCTTGTAAGGAAGAAACTGCAGTTTTAAAACTTTGCTTATAGGAATCAGTCGACTGGTTCTTGATCCAGTCGACTGGATCACTGTGTTGTATTGGTACCTGCTTTGTTTCGTCTGAGGTTCAGTCGACTGGGTGGAGAAAACAGTCGACTGGATGGGTCCTCAGGCCAGGGCATTCTGCTGGTTAGGGTATCAGTCGACTGGGGTTAGAAAGAAGTCGACTGAACGAGGCCCCAGACCATGACATTCTGCTAGTTAGGGTATCAGTCGACTGAACGATATCAGTCGACTGAAAATTTTGGGCACCAGTCGACTGGGTCCCCGACACAGTCGACTGGATGTGCTGTTGTATTTTTTTTTTGAAACCTCTTTTTTTTTTGGAGACCACCAGTCGACCGAACCCTCGATCAGTCGACTGGTCCCCTCTTTTCAAAACTGTTTTCTTCTGAAAAGCTTCAATTGGCCAAAACTTTTTAGAACTCTGTTTTTGATGGACTTTAATAATGTTTTCCGCTGCTATTTTACTTTAATGGAACTGGATGAGCCTTGGTGGCGTGCCACGTGTCCTATTTCCACGCGTAGTGGGATGGGTCGTGACATAAAGGGTGTCTATATTCTTTGGATAAAGACTGCATGATTATCTTCGACGATAAGCAGAAGTTGAGGGTTCGTCTTTGACGACAAGCAGAGGTTGAGACAGAAGGATTTCCTTTTTTTTTTTTTTATGATTTTTGGAATGATTCTCAAATGCGGAGGTCATTTCCTTATGATGACTTTGTAGAGGGCGTCTCCTTACGACGACTTTCTAATGTAGAAGGTATCTCCATACAACGGCTTTCAAGGTAGAGGGCATCTCCATAGGATGACTTTATGAAGTAGAGGACGTCTCCATATGATGACTTTCTGAAGTAGAGGGCATCTCCATACAATGACTTTCTAAAGTAGAGGGAATCTCCATATGACGACTTTCTAAAGTAGAGGGCATCTCCTTACGATGACTTTTTGAAGTAGAAGGCGTTACTAAATCAAGAAATCCAAAATCTGAGAAAATCAAGAAATTACGAATGCAAGAATGCAAGGCAATGCTAGGTAGAGGTTGCTAAATTGGAGCTGCTACTGGTCGTGCTCCACTGGAGCTGCCTACGTATCCTTTCCAGGAATCAGACCAAGGCGTAGTTCAAGCACGTGAGAAGATGGAGAACACACAAACAACAATACAGATGAAATGCTCCTATCCTAGGATGCTGATGCAGTATGCAAACATGAATGTGCACGTGTTGGAGAAATCCTCCTCAAGGGTTCCCTAGATGCAGAATGTAATGCAAGGGATGCAATGATTCTCTCTCACAGACGGTAAATTTTTTATTTTTTTATGATGCTTTCATGATCTTTATATGAAGTGGAGGGTGTCTATATTCTTTGGATAAAGACTGCATGATTATCTTCGACGATAAGCAGAAGTTGAGGGTTCGTCTTTGACGACAAGCAGAGGTTGAGACAGAAGGATTTCCTTCTTTTTTTTTTATGATTTTTGGAATGATTCTCAAATGCGGAGGTCATTTCCTTATGATGACTTTGTAGAGGGCGTCTCCTTACGACGACTTTCTAATGTAGAAGGTATCTCCATACAACGGCTTTCAAGGTAGAGGGCATCTCCATAGGATGACTTTATGAAGTAGAGGACGTCTCCATATGATGACTTTCTGAAGTAGAGGGCGTCTCCATACAACGACTTTCTGAAGTAGAGGGAATCTCCATATGACGACTTTCTAAAGTAGAGGGCATCTCCTTACGATGACTTTCTGAAGTAGAAGGCGTCTCCTTATGATGAATTACAAATGTTGAGGGCGTCTCCTAATGACTACTTTCAAAAGTAGAGGGCGTATCCTTACAAAGACTTTCTGAAGTAGAGGGCATCTCCTTACGACAGCTTTCAAAGGTAGAGGGCATCTCCATACGATGGCTTTAAAAAGTAAAGGGCATCTCCATACGACGACATTGTGAAGTAGAGGGCATCTCAATACGACGACTTTCTGAAGTAGAGGGCATCTCCTTACGATAACTTTGTGAAGTAGAGGGCATCTCCTTAAAATGACTTTGTGAAGTAGAGGGCATCTCCATACGATGACTTTCTAAAGTAAAGGGCATCTCCTTACGATGACTTTGTGAAGTAGAGGGCGTCTCCTTACGACGACTTTATGATATATACCCTTCCTCTAGAGGTAATTCTAATACATGATCCTGAGACATATCCTTCCTCTGGAGGTAATTCTGACGATGTCTGAAATTCTCTGCTGGAGAGATTCTAGGATTCTGAGATGCAAGTGAAAGGCTTCTATTTTGGAGGCTCTGTTGATTCAATCTGAGATTCATATCAGTGCTTCGACCAGCTCAAACATTCTTACAAACACATCGGGCTTATTCCGACCCTATTCTGAACTTCTTGATCATGGTTTGAAGATTTTGTATTTGATTCATTTTCTACAAATCCTTTCTGGATGTAAATCTCGAAAGACTGCAAATCCAAATGTCCACGTTCCAGGACGGCACATAATCAGCCCAAAATAACAGGTGTTCACTGCAAATCATCACTTCTCAGCTATTTTCAAGCTGCGGTGCCCTTGATTCTTTGTGTTTGGGATTTTTTTTTTCCTTTAATTCTGAATAGCTTTCAACCAAGTTTCAAATTCCCAAGGGTCCTTTACACCAATTTCAATAAGTTTCAAGCATTCTAAAGGCTTATCCATCAAGATCAGACCAATTCGGGGTCAAAACAAAGTTCCTGATATCACAATTCTGATCCATGATTGATAGGTACTCAAAAGACCTGATGATTTTGATGTGCTTCATAAATCTTCAATCAATTTTAGCAGATATCCATGCAAGGCACAATGATCTCTTTCAACAACGGCTCAACTCAACATCCAAGGTCGGTCTTCTGATTAACATTTTTCTGAATGAATTTTGTTTTCCATCAACCACTTCATCTTGACTAGGATTAATTGATGCAATAACAATGTTCGGAACTTCTTCTTGTATCCACCTTTGGATGCTTTTAAAACTTTACAATATAGATCACTTTGGACCCACACACTCGAGATCACGACAGACTAGACGATGACAGAGGTTGACAGACATTGACATAGGAAGATGATACTCTTGACACTGAAATAGAAGTTTGGAGGAGAAAACCCAATTTTCCTTAATCTTAATGCGAGTTTGTCTCTGTTGACGTATCTCTTTGCTTTCATGTGCACTTCTCATCTTATTGTGATAATACTCAGCTGATAAAGTAATGCCTTGAAAACACTCCATATGGATCTCAATCAATCCTTTGCTTTTTTCTGAAATGTGCTTTGAATTAGTGCCTTAGCTTAGAGAATAAGAGACAATTCATTTCAAATGTTTTCAAAGATATGCTTGACGGCTCAGGATTCGCTCATAGTGTGGAAGGGGGCACAGGCGAACGATGTTTGACACTAGTTGACGGTGATAAATGAAAGCCTGGGCAAACGCAGTTTGCCCCTAGTGTGGCAATGATATCTTGAGGTTCCGGGCAAACTGAAAGTTTGCCCCGAGTTTGCAAGGGTCAAGGACCGAGAGCCAGGAAAGCTCGCCTACTTATCCCCAAGTGGGAGTTAGGTCCAAAGTAGTTTTGCCAAGTCTTGAAAGAAGGTATTTGAGATGTGGCTGAGTGTTTCAGAAGTAGTGACCAAACCGAGTAGGTTGCCTACGTATCCCCAAGTGGGAATCAGGTCAAGCGTAGTTCCTCGAAGGCTGGAGGTTTTGAAACAGCAAGGATTCAAGAATTGGGGGGCTTTTCAAGCCATGTCATCAGACAGATTTTCTAAAGCAGGTCACTTGTGGTAATGTTGAAAGAAACTAAACTACCTCTTCCCCTTTTTTTTTCTTTTCTTTTTCTTTTTCTTCTTTCGTTTTCTTTGTCGGTTGATTTTTTTCACCTTTTCACTAGCCAGCCCATTTTACATTTCTCATCATACATCCTATATATTTTTCAGAGCAAGATTAACCCTTCAAATCTTTTAGGCTTACTTAAATCAAAGCTTTGGGATAATTTATGTTTCCGATTTCTCGATCTTCTTCATTCTCCTTCCCCTTCTTCTCTTCTTTCTTTTCTTTTCTTTCTAAAATCTTGACTGGCTAGGATCAGGTTTTTGAAAACAACACGCAAAATTTTCTTTTTTTTCATGCTCTAACTTTTGCGTTGGTGCCCTTTCGGGTTTCCATCCTAGCGAGCTTCTTTTTTCTTTTTGAGAGAAGTAGTTCATTTGAAATGTTTAGCTACCATCAAGGACAAAGTGTACATGGCTTGCAGTTTAGACAAGTTTCAATGGCTCATTTTTCTGGGCTCAAGATTTTGAAATATATCTTTTCAAGATTTAAGCAAAAGCATCTCAAGATTCTTAAAGTAAGACTAATCAATTCTTAGCTTTCTTCGGCGTTAGCGCAAAATCAACTTTTGTTCCTTTCAGGATTCTTTTGAATGCACAAAATTATTAGCAGTGTATTTTTCACAATAATCAGATAAATGACATTTTTAACTTAGAGATTCATTATTCATGACTAGGCGCATTTAATCAAGCAAATCAAAATTTTATTTCGTTACTAGAAAGAGAAGGATTACAGTATTTGACATAAACTCAAAACAACTCGATAATTGACAGACTCAACAACAAGAAAAGGCTCTAAAACACAAAAAAAAGACTGCACTAGACTTGACTTTATCTCAAGTGGAATGTCACTATGACTTGCTTATTCCTGTTAAAACATTCATTTGGCTTCAACAAGCAGCTACTCCAAACATCATCACAACACTACCCCTTGTAAGCTCTCCCAAGTTCTTCATTCTTGAATTCTTTAGCTAATTCCTCGGGCCTTTTGAGGTGGAGGAATGATGATATCCTTTTTGATTAAGTCCTCAATTTCATGCCTAAGCCTCCAGCATCTATCTGTGCTATACCCACGGCTCTGATGGAAACCGCAGTAGTACTCAGTCTTGAAGCCTCGTGGAAGTGAATCAGGTTCTGGTTTGGGTTCCAGCTTCTTCAAGTACCCTTCCTCTAGTATTTTTTCAAGTGCGCTGCTCAGGGACATTCCTAGCTCAGAAAATTCTTTCTTCTCTTTCTTTTGCCCTTGATTCTGGTTTCCCCTTGTAACTCTTGTATTCTTTCCCCATTGCTGTTGAATTGGTCTCTTTGGCAATTGTGGTACCAATACATCGATATTCGGTAATGGATATTTGTTCAAATGAAGTGGCCTTTTGAAATTTTTCAAAGGCCTTAGGCATATCAAATAATCCCTCCTTATCAAGCTTGTGGTCATCAATTCTTCTGCTCTTGTCGGTCACATTCTCCAGTATACCACTCTTGGTGAGCTTGTCAAGGATTTCTGATCCAAAGTTTGTATTCCTAGATTAGCCAATCTTTCAAACCACTCATTATCATCACAAGGTGCAAGAGGTGGAGTCGGAGGTATTGTGTCAGCCAATTGCTTTATCACACCCATCATTTTCACAAGCAGTTCACTGATTTGGTTGACAGTAGATTCCATAGTAGTCATCCTAGCATCCATATCGGCTTCATGTGTCATCTTTCCAACCCTGACTGATTCGGCTAATCTTACCCTAAACTCTGATCTGATTAAACAACTGTTCGGAGCTCTGACCTAGGAAGGAGCACAACTCTTTGTAACTATCCTCTTCTCTCTAGTTTATTAGGGATTTTCAAATAATTAGGTATTTTTATTGCAAAAGAATTTTTCAAAGAATAATATTTACAAAAGTGGATTTACAAAGATGGAAAATCGAAGATGGAAAATCGAATCCATTTCAAAAAAAATATTTTCTGAAATCAAAGAAATCTTTTTTGAAAATTCTGAGGAAAACAATTCTTTTCTTTTCAGAAAGTATATTAGAGGCGTCGCGCTCGTGAGTCGTATACGCAATGCTCGTGTAGTGTATGCAATGCAGATGAAATGCAATCTAATCTAAATGCAATGCACCTTAATCTAGCTTAGACCTAGCATATCAGCACATAAACACATAAGATTCCTTGAGTATGCTAATCACCTTACTAATCTAATCATTATCCAAGAATTTTTAGCTTTGAATTTCTTGATGGCTCAAGTTTACAAAATTGAATTTTTCATGAAAATCATGAAAGAAAAGGGCGAATTTGTAATTTTCAAAAGCAATTTTTTTTGAACCATCAATGCTTGTAGTGCGAAATCATGATTCTTGAAAACCAAGGTAGGAAATTTGAATTTCCAAAATTGAATCATCAAAGCGTGAAATCATGATTTTGAAAACCGAAGTAGGAAATTTGAAATTCTCTAAAATCTGAGAGGAGGATTGAATTATCAAAGTAGGAATTTTGAAATTCTCTAGAATCTAGGGAGAATTTTGGAAGTGAATTTCAAAGCGAATTTTCAAAAGAGATATTCCCGGATCTTTCAAAAGACTTAGGTTTTTCGCATAAGTGCTAGTATTTTCAAATTTTCAGAAATTATCCTTGAATGATAATCGGATGTTCGAGTAAAGACCAAACAACCCTAGAGGAATCTACCATACAAGTTTTGATGATGCCTTCGCATACACGTACTCATCATCCACATAATCCCTTACGGGCAAACACAAATAATTCATCACATTGTCCTAATCAAAGATGATAATTAAGATCCTAATTGAAGGGTTCTATAGAAACTATATGCAAAGGCCGGGTTTTAGTCTCATAAAGGGTCCATTAGCAAGCCAAGGGCTCTATATACCGCACGCAGAACACGGCTAACGTTGACTACATGGTACAAAAGTTTCTTGACAAATGGAGGAAAGGGGGCCCTGCACCCACAAGGCAATGGTTTCAAGCAATCACGGTGAAAGAACAATGCAAGTGCAAATGCAGGTAGAAACAACACGATTATTGAATTAATAACAAGGATATTTATTGGCTCAAGTCAAATCCACGAAGAACAAGAAACCATAAGTTTTATGTTCAAATCCCCAGCAGAGTCACCAACTTGTGGACATGCGGAAATGGGGGAGGGGGGAGGGGGGGGGGGGGGGGGGGGGGGGTCCTGGCGTTTCCCTCAATAGTGTCTCGGAATGGATCCAAGGAACACACTTCAGGGAAACTAGAACTTCCTCACGCGGTCCTAGAGACAAAGAGTCGCCACCTAATTTTTATCGGGAATTATGAAACCCAAGTTTGACTTGCCTAAAATTGAATAAGGTTACTCGCCCTTCATCACCAGAAACTAGGTTCGGGGGTCTTGGTACGAGAGGGGAAAGAGCCCAAGCAGGACTAAAGCACCCCCTCCTCGCCCTATCGAATGGCAGGCCTTTATTCAAATATCCTTGTTCTTAATTCATAGTTGGTGTTGTTTCCTCAAACATACTAGATAATATGTACATGGTGAAAAGGAACATCTAATGAAAATCATTTCAAGAGATTAAATCAAGTAACAATTGGATGCACATGCAATACAAGAGAGAGGTATACTCACAGTGGCTAGTCCCGCCCAGGATCGATGCAAAATAAAGGAAACATGTCATGATATGCAAAAGGGAACGAGAAGACTTACATTGGTTGACTCAAGCTGAGTCGCAAAAAGCAAAAGAAGTGAAACGTGTAATGAAATCATGCAACAATCCTAGATGAGATGTCTCTAGCATATAAACACATAAGCGGAGGTTATCCTAAAGGACGTGATACATGATACATGGGCACTAAGCCACATGTAGACGAGGCAAGCCCACAAATCGAAGTCCGGATCCACGGCATTGAATTCTCTGCACTAAGACACCAAGGAATACCCAAGCATTGCAAAAACACAAGCAAACAAATGATATGCATGAAAATCAAGAAGAAAATGTCATCAATCAAATTTCCAGATCCAGCAACCTCAAATGAATCCTATCAAAAGTGGTCTTAAACATTAGATGGGTTAAAACCCTTTTACAGAAAGTTAGATACATGTCTTAGGGAACTTCTCCAAAAAGTAGGACCTCATTACCATTTTTGAAGTTTGAGAAATAAGAGTTTTGGGAACAATGGACCAGGACCGTCCACTGTTCTTGTAAAAATCATAATTAATTCTACAAAAATCATATGAAGCTCTATTTAGTGTCAAAAGAAAGCTATTTCATTATCGTTTATGAAAATAATAATCCCATGGACATGTCATGAACTTAAGGTCTCTGAAGAGTTGTTTCAAACAGACTCTGTTATTCTAGAAATTTAGTATCATTTGACAAAGGAATGCAAGACATAATAGAAATTCATGAATCATATTCATCAAGTTGGTCTAAGCTTTTAATCTCTCATCCATTTGTCCTAGATGATTTCTAAACCAAGTTTTATTCATCAATTGTTGTTGAGTAATCAAGGTATGACCATTTTGTATACATAATAATGATTGTAGTTAAACTTAGAAAATTCTAGAATAGTTGTATCAACTTCAAACGCTTAGAAAACGATCTTAACTCGATCATATGCTCACAATTTTACATCGGCATATAGATACATGAGTCAGGAATCATCCCCAAAAATTGGAACATCGTTAACTATCATAGATTTTATGAAATTCAAGCACAAAGAGACTATGTTCAAATCTATCAACCGATTTCTCAACAATTTCTAAAAATAGCATAGGGATCCTATGGATTCTCAAAACAGATCAAATGAAAGCTAATTCATCAAAATTTACCCAGAAAATTTGAAATCCATCAAATTATGGGTTTTAATGGACCAAATCTTATGGACAAAACCAATCTGTTTTGCTGAATTTTACTAGTTCATTTTTTAAGTGTGAGAAAAACATCTTAGGTGATGGTTGAAGCTTATTTGAGAGATCAAACTCATAGATCAACTTAATTATCATGATTTACAATCAATTTAGCCCTCAAGTTATATGAAGAACTTTAGATCATGGATTAAGGGGACTTACAAATATCCTACTGGAGATGAATTTCAATAGGAATTCTAGGTAATAGGAATAACTAAGAGATAGGTGTGAACATAGGAATCATCCTTCTCATAGATTACACTTCCAAACCATCATAGAATTCAAAGTAGATACATATATATAATCATGTATGCATGGATCTAAACTAGAATAGAAGAATGAAATCAAAATTAAAAATCAAAGTGAAAATCAATCTGTAATTAAGAATTAATAACAAAATCAAAAGAGACTTGGATCTAGTTATGTGAGTGTGTGAAGAATAAGAGAGGAAGAAGATGAGTTTCTAACAAATAAAACAAAACTAAGCTAGATCCAAGTCTTATAGATCTATATATAAAAGTAGGAATTAGAGATGAATTGTGATGTCTACCTCTTGGAGGATTTTCAATTATGCAATCAAAGTTGATTTGAAGAGTCTTCTTCTTCAAGTGTTCTTCAATTTCTTCAAGCACACATCCATGGAAGTTGAGGGAGGCAATTGATGTCAAAATTGTGATCTAATTAGCCTAAGATTAGTTTTAGAAAACTTTAATTCATAATTCTCTCTCTAGAAATCTCTTAAATTGAAAGTGTATGTGAGTGTATTTTCAAGTATATTCAATGGTGTACTTAAAACTTCTTCAAGATGATCTCTAGATATTCCAAGATGATCTCATATGAGATGCATGGGATCTATATATAGAGTTTTGAAAACTTAAGTCTTAAGTTTCAGGGTTAAAATAGAGATTTTAGAGGTCATAAAAGGGTTAAAATGACCATTTCGGTGCCTAAATGCAGTTTCCAGGCAATTTTCTCGTAGTGAGAAGCCTCTGCAGGGGTCTGGAACTCAAAAAGCTCGATGGAGGGGGCAACTTGTGGGTGACAGCTTAGGTGGGACCCGTCACTCCCTTTGTGGAACTCGCCACATACTATTCATGATCCCCTAGTTGCCCTTATGTCCTGTTTCAAATATTACGTGCGCTGCTTTTCCAAATTTTTGTAAAAATGCTTAATGGTGTCCAAAATTGTCCGTTTACGTACCTTTGGAAAGATGTCGAGTTGAATTTCAGTGTAAAAATATTCCAGGAGGTTTTGAATGAAAATTGAAGTCCAATTGAAGTCCGGAAGTCCTCTGGAACTTTCGTAGTCTTTTTAAAATAAAATGACTTCTTTTTCAAAACTGCTTTTCAATGTGTGTCGATTTCGAACTTTTCTTCAAGATTGAATCTCTGGATACCTAGAATACTACATTTAGAACACTTTATGCTCATGTAACCCTGAGTGAATATGAATTCTGAGAGACGATTTTGACAAAACTAGGATTTATGCATTGAAAAGGGCTTTTCTGAACTTGAAGTCACTTTCTGAAGTTTGATCTTTCGATTGTGTGGAATCCAGTACCTTCTACGGGGTACTTTTCATCATCGAATCCTCCAAGACATTGTCTACCCTAAATCCTATCAGTGTGGTCAAAATTGGGTGTCTACAGGGGCACATGCAATAGGGGCGGATCCAATATGGGAGGGAGCAGGAGTGACGCCTCTCACTCAATTTCAGAAAAAGAGAGAATATATATGATAGTTTTACAAAATATTTGAGTTTTAGTGAACTATTTTTTAACTACTGAGCTTTATTATAGTTTAGCCCCTATAGTTATGCCTATTTTACTTTATCACATGTGATTCAAAAATAGACACTTAACTCTCTTGTGATTTTGGACTAAAATGAAACTACTAAGATTTCTCTTATAGTACTAATGCTATCTGTATTTGCAGCTCACGCAACTATAAAATTCCGATTCTACCCTTAACTATACGTAACACCATTCCCTTAACATTTACAACAAATCAAAGGAACCACAGTTTTCTTATTTTTTTTTCTTTTTTTTTTTTTGGTGCAAAAGAGGAGAAACAAAAGCTAACTTCTTATAGGGAAGCAGATACTAATTTTGTTCACAAGAAGGGCTAGAGAAAGACCCGACAGACGTTCCATCATAACAATACTCTCATCCGGACTATCACCTAAATTAGCTACTCCCTTAGTCCTATTTTATGTGCCCTTTGAAAGTCAAAAATTTTATAGAACATAATAATTGCACTCATATGAATAAAAGTTATGACATTATTCCAATGGTACCTTTCTTCTTCTTCTTCTTCTTCTTCTTCTTCTTCTTCTGGACGGAGATAGTAATAAATTACCACATTTGTTCTCTTCTGTCAAGCCGTGGGAGATGGAAAATTATATCTCCCCATCACAAAAGAGGCAATCTTCCAACAAGAGCCAACAAAGATATATCTAATCTGATGTAATAAGACAGAAAGAGAGAGCCAACAAAGAAAGAAAAAAATCGTAAGTTTCTTATATATATACTAGGCAAAAACACGTACTTTACACTTGTCGGAAAAAATGTTGAGGTTGAATAATTGAGGTTGAATCGATTCATGAGTCGGGCATTTCAAACAACTGCCACCTGAAAGAAGGTTCTCTAATTGATAATAACAATTAGTTTCTTAGTCCGTTCAAAATACAAATTGATGATGCTAAAAATTGGTAAGAGTAAACCAGAGCAGATTAAGGAGAGAGAGAGTGAGAGACTGGTTTTTTGTATGTGGTTCGACCCTGTTAATGAAGGTACCTACGTCCACGGGTGTGTTTGAGCACGTTCACTATACTATAAAAGAGCCGGGGGCCTGTGGTGAACCAACAAGTCTGGAGCTACCGTAGGCCGGCCGGGCATGTTGATGAATGCTATAGAGGTGTTGTGTAGACTGAAAAGTCGGCCCCTTCAATGGGGGGTGAGAGGTCTCTTTTATAGATGTAAGAGACCTACTCGTATATGGATAAGGAAATATAATCTAATTAGGATGTGATTGACACCAATCAAGTAAGTTTCCTAATTGTATTAGGATTGATTGACATTAATTGTGGGGGTTTCCTAGTTGGATTAGGAAACACTTTGCACTTTCCATTAGTCTTCTAGCTTGAGTAGGAAACTACCTGGAATGCTTGGGATCATGCCTGTGGGCCCGAATGAGCTATCCCTACGACGAGCTGTGCTTGTGCGGTCTTCCCGACCTGTTGGCCGGGTCATGGATGAACCGCTCGGGAGACCTCGGGTAGACCAAACTGCTCGGGCATGGGCTGATTTTGGGTGTATCAGCTGCCCCCCATTTCCAAGGTTGGCCAGATGCTATATAGGGGCAAGTTTGAAATCTGCTTGATGCCACCTGCCACTGTTTGAGTGCTCGGGGAAGCTACCTCGGAGCTTTCAAGTTTTGTGAGTGCTCAGGAACTGACCGGGAGTTGAGACCCGGCCTAATTCGGAGTCCTTGCTTGAATTAGCTCCCAGGATGTTTATCTTCTACCCGTAAACCTTCGTCAAGGTTGTAGGCAAAAGGATTTGACCATGTTGGAAAAGTCAACCTAAAGCGTATTGCTTTAGGGTCCTTTTATGTTAACTCCCCAGGATGGTTGTCTTCCGCCCAGCCAGCCTTCGTCAAGACTGTTGGGAGAAGAGCTTGACCATGTTGGTGGAGCCGACCTAAAGCGTGTCGCTATAGGGTCCTTTTTGCTCCTCTATCGTGGGCCAACCTAAGAGATTTTAGTCACCTCTATCGTCGGTTTGAACCTAAGTGGAGTTAATGCCTCTGAGTACTGTAGGTGCTCGGGTTGTCCAAGATTTTGACTTGGTTATCCGTGAGGCCTGTAGATACCCGGTGTGATTGCCTGTTTAGTTCATTGCGCCGTCTTGCCCCCCAAGCTTTCGCTAAGATGAAGGTCTTACAGAGGCTATGACTGTAGGTAACCGACCTGGAACATGGTGGTTGCAGGGTCTTTTGAAGCTTGCCATCATCACCCACCTAAGGGGTTTGCCCCCATCGTCGGTTGGACCTAAGTGAAGCTTGTGCCTCGGGGTTAGGCCCAAAGTCTTTGTATGCCTCGGGGTTAGGCCCGAGGTCTTTGTATGCCTCGGGGTTAGGCCCAAGGTCTTTGTAAGGGCTCTCTGACAATTGATGGAGCCTCGTGTGGTGATCAGGCAAGTACCACTGTAGTCGGGCTCATCTAGACCTTTGGAGATAGGGGGTCGAATTAGGATCACCGGGCTCCTAACTTCTTTATGATGGAGACAAAGTTGGAACTGCTTGATCCTGACCGATGTGAACTGCAGGTCAGGTCAGGGCTGCTGGACTCAGACCGTTGTGAACTGGAGGTCGGGTTGGGGCTGCCAGACTCAGACCGCTGTGTACTGGAGGTCGGGTCGGGGCTGTCTGACCCAGACTGCTGTGAACTGGAAGAACGGTCAGAACTCTTGGGCTGATCTCGCTTTGGCTTACTTCTGGAAGACTTGTTGCTTTCTTGCCCGAGGTCTTTGATCTTTAAAAATTCTTCAGTGTCAATATATTTTCCAACCCTCTCTGCGAGTTCAACCAAGGTTACCGGTCGGTTCCTGTGAAACGACGTGGCGCACTTGGTATGTTGAACTCCTGAGCAGAAGGCTATAATGCGGTTTCATCAAGATCATGGATGCTGAGCTTCTCTTGATTAAACCGACTAGTGAACTCCTTGAGGGTCTCATTATTCCTTTATATGACCGTCAGTAGATGTATGTGAGGCTTTGGCTGTTCGTGCATACCGATGAACTGATTGATGAACTGCTTGCTGAGTTGCGTGAAATTGTGGACCGATCGGGGCTCCAAGGAGTAGAACCATTGTACGGCTGGGCCTTTCAAAGTGCTGGGAAAGGCTAGGCAGTGTAGTTCATTAGAGTTGGTGGCTAGGGCCATCTGAGCCTTTTAGGTCCGGACGTGGTCGATCGGGCTTCCCGAGCCGTTATAGGGATCTAGGCGAGGCAGCTTAAATTTGCGCAGGATGGCAAACCCCGTGATCTGGCTGAAGAACAGTGACTCTGTCTCGGTATTGGCCTGATTCTGAGCGCGGTTTTGACCAAGCTTTTTGGCCACTCCGTTAATACGCTTCTGCAAGTCCTTGATTCGGGCTTCCACTCCTTCCTGACCGGTATCTGAGGGGTTGGTCGGGTCGGTGGAAGAGGCTTCTTCTTCATGGCGGTGTACTGTCCTATGGGATCGGGCTTGGCTATGACTCCGGTTCATCGTATGCCTAGGGACAACTCGGCTCTTGACCGAGTGACCCTGGACTGATTCCCGGGCCATATGCTCCTGCCTTTCCTCTCGGGCAGTACGCCTACTATTGATGTCTCTGGCATCCTCAATGGGGGATGGGTTGGCTCGGGCACGTCGTCTGGTCAAGATCGGTTCCCGACCATGTGCAACGTTCCCGGGTCGTTTCCCAGCCACTCGAGGAAGGCTTTGCTGGGCCAGCAGGGCTTCGATCTATTGCTGGATTTGACGCTGGCCCTCCAAGAGTTGTGTAAGGGTCGCGGTGATCTGCTTAGATGTCATAACTGCCGCAGCCGGTGCCGGGGCCGGGGCCGGGGCCGTTGGAACATCCCGGTTGGACTGCTGATCAGCCTTCTTACCCTTCTTCGGTGGCATGACGATCAGTCAAGAGATTTGTTGATGAGAAGACTTGTCGCTTCCCACAGACGGTGCCAAGCTGATGATGCTAAAAATTGGTAAGAGTAAAGCAGAGCAGATTAAGGAGAGAGAGAGTGAGAGACTGGTTTTTTGTATGTGGTTTGGCCCTGTTAATGAAGGTACCTACGTCCACGGGTGTATCTCAGCACGTTCACTATACTATAAAAGAGTCGGGGGCCTGTGGTGAACCAACAAGTCTGGAGGTACCATAGGCCGGCCGGGCATGTTGATGAATGCTATAGAGGTGCTGTGTAGACTGAAAAGTCGCCCCCTTCAATGGGGGGTGAGAGGTCTCTTTTATAGATGTAAGAGACCTACTCGTACATGGATAAGAAAATATAATCAAATTAGGATGTGATTGACACCAATCACGTAAGTTTTCTAATTGTATTAGGATTGATTGACATTAATTGTGGGGGTTTCCTAGTTGGATTAGGAAACACTTTGCACTTTCCATTAGTCTTCTAGCTTGAGTAGGAAACTGCCTAGAATGCTTGGGATCATGCTTGTGGGCCCGGATGAGCTGTCCCTGCGACGAGCTGTGCTTGTGCGGTCTTCCCGACCTGTTGGCCGGGTCATGGATGAACCGCTCGGGAGACCTCGGGTAGACCAAACCGCTCGGGCATGGGCTGATTTTGGGTGTATCACAAATTAACTTAATTCTTTGATCTCTTGTTTCATATTACAAATACAAATATGCAAGTACTCTTTCTTGCCATTTACACAACAAAATGTTACCTTGAAGCAAGGAAAGAAGAAAAACTGCAGGCTCCAAAAGAAGATAGAGTATCTATTTTACAATGCGAGCACTGTAACTTGAGGAAACCCAACAAAGTAGTGGCAAAGAAAGTCAAAGTTAATGCCACCCACGTCTTCCCCAATGCAGTGGAGCCAATCCCCTCCCATGCTTCATTTCAACCTACTTCTTTACTATGAATGCCTTCCTTATTGCAATCCCACCACTCACTCCCACTTGCATCTATTAACAAGACCAAGAATCACAATTTAGTATAAGAATTCAAATTTTGGGAAGGGAACAAAATGGATCATGTTGTTCACAATAGTGGTTTTTGATTATTTGCTATTCAAAATGTCGAACCATAGGGTGCGTTTGGAATGACATTTTCAAAATGCATTCTCGCGTAATGTTAATAACATTATACTCTCTATTCTCAACTTACTTTCAAAGATAAGTTCTAATATTTTACTTTTTCCAAAAATCGAGTTTTCCTCTTGCTTTTAAAGTTGAAGATGGAGGTTTCCACGTGAGGACATGAGTTGGAGGTCAACCGAACCTCCTGCAGGCTCCATCTCATGAACTTCTACGTTAATAAGTTGCACTCTACTGTATCTCTACTTTTGTCTCAATTATATCAATATGCTACATGTACTACAAAATTAAAAGTCACTTCCGCTGAAAACACAACAATACTTACAATGATTATAATGAATTCTTGGTGTGTTGTTCTCAACGAAATTCTCTCCTTTTCGTTTCTGCTCAGGTTTAGGATGGTCTCCAAGAACTACCAAACGCTTTTCACCGGATTGTTTCTCAGAATCATCTTGTGATCACATAAGAAAAGAGCCACATTTAATAAACCAAAGAGCAAACATGCTATGCACAATGTCGTCCAGTATATACAAAGAATATGAGAAATGAAAGGCTAATGTAACAGTTTGGCCCTTTGGGTGCATCTAATGAACTAGAATGTTATAGAATTTTCTTAGTGATGTCTTCCACTAAAGTGTTAACGACTATTGACAATAAACAAAACCATGAGAGTATAATTTTCTTTAAAAATTTTGTATCAGCATTAGGTGTGTTTTGCGTGAGTTATGTTCGTCTTAGATGGGCAAAGTCTATTTGCTAAAATGTGTTTTAAGATGTGCGTTAAGAACTTAAGATATAACATGGAGAGTCACATCTGTGTTGGAAAGTACAAAGGTGAAATAAGGTCAAATCATATATGCCTGCTTCACGATTTACCCTCAATGGTGCCTTTAATTATTTTGGTATACTTGGAATGTTTTCATACTTTTATCACAAAAAATAGTAGAAATCGTTAAAGTTGATTCTTGCCAACAATTTGTCAAACTGAAGTAAATTAAGAAGCAAATAATGCTTCGATTCTCAAATTTGAACCCAAGTGTCATGCCATGGCATTGCGATAATGAAGGGAAATGATGCCTCCTTATAGAACCCGTAGGAACATAACAGGTTGAAGATCACATGGTTGTTCAAACAATAGATAAATAAAAGCACTTAATAATATTAGCAGCAGAAATGTATAAGTTCAGCGAAAGCAATATCAGAGTCTTACAAGTCTCCATTATACATACTTATATTACCGTAGCCCAAATCCAAAAGATACAGAAGTTTAAAGGCCAAACGCCCGATAACAACAACATCATAAAAGATAGATAATAATAATTCCCAGTGGGAACAAGATAGCTTCAACAACGCGAGCGCCTCCTCAACTGGCAAAGCCCTATCCTTCTATGTCAACTTTCTCATCTTCATAACATTCTCCCTGCAGAACAGCCTCTCCAATGCCAGGAACTACAGCAGCTTGACACGGATGTCCAAGGCCACACACTGTCAGCTAAAAGCTGAATGAAATACTATAAATTAAACCAAACGCAATAGATACATATACACCATTTAAGTTATTACTGAGAAGTTATCAAAACGTTATGCAAGTTCTCGCCCGAACTCAATGTTCTTTTAGACTATGCGACTGCGACAATGCAAAACACTGCACGCACAAATCCACTGTGCTAATAACTCACAAACTGACAGTACTAACTTCTGTCAACTCACGACTCGACACTGGCAGTACTAGCTTCTGCCCATGACCATAATATCACTGAATCGACGGTTCTAGCTTTTGTCACACACGACACACAACACATTTCTAATTGTGCCCAATTCGGCCTCAAATTCTTAAATATGCCCAATTTGGCCAATACATAATATACCAAGCCCAATTCGGCCAATTCATAATATACCAAGTCTACCCAAATTCGGCCCTAACACGACACCAAGCCCAATTCAGCCCTAACTCTACAACACACAAAAAAACAATGTGATCCAGACTTTTGAATACATACAACATAACTGATGACAACACTGATAAGGTCACACAACTGATTCAAACATACACAGAACAACCGACGAGGTTATTCAACACAACATGCCTCACACGACCGTTGACACATTTATTCTTTTAAGTACATTATTCTCGCATTTATAACTATTACACCATTAATGATTCGACCCGCCGCATTTTTGTTATTCTTCACAGAACTGGTTGTAATAATAGTCTAGCAAGAAATATGGAATTAACGTGTTAAGAAAACAGACGTATAAGGAACGTCAATCATTCACTTCTCAAATCATCATATACAAGAGTTGCTTCTAAGTTTAATTAAGCAGGTACCACTGAATAAGCACAAAGTACAACTCTAGGAATTACAGAACTGATATGTATATTCGTATATGTTATATACAACCTCAGGTCCAGCTAGTCAAGCTCATATATAGCATAGATTATATTAAGTCCAGCATGAAAACAAGCAAATTTTCCAAATACTACAAAGCTCGAGCGCTCAGGCCACTCGAGCACTCAAGCATAGCATGTGCGTTGGTCTCAAGCACTCGGGTTCTGCAGTATCCAGTAGCTTTGCAACTTTGTAACATAATTTCATTTTTTATACATAAAACTTGAAGTTTCTAATTAAAGCACACATGCAACTTACAAAGCAGCCTATATATGTATATATACACATAGTGAGTGAGTTGTAATACTCACAATGAGACCAAAGTAAAATCGATGATGAAAATAAGATAAAAGTGATGATCAAGCTCCAATACAACTTCCTTCAAGCTTCAAGAGTGTTGGATCCTCCTTCTCCTTATAATACCTCAAATCTTCACTTCCAGAACTGCAACATTATTCAAGCGCTTGGGAAGATTTTGATTGCTCGAGACTTCAATCACTTGAGATTCTTCGATCGATTGAACTTCTCTTTTCAACTTCGAAATGTTCTTTGTGAACCTGTGCTTTACCCTAATCCTGTAACTCATTCCTACTCATAACAACGCAGCATATCTACACATAATAACATCTAATACAACAAAACTCATCATAAATTCATCTCATTGTAAATAAACTGGCAATGAAAAATAACTACAGATAAAATGGGACATTGTAAACTAAACTGTGTTGTTTTCTTGTCATAGCTTGGTTATATTCTACAAATATAACCACTTGTCACAACCCCCAACTAGCTTATTGCTAGTCCCTAGCGATAAAGAGAAAAAAAAAATAAGACAAGTGAACTATACTACAACGACTAAGAAGAACAAAATAAACTAAACTAAACAGAAAGAAAATTCCTAACTCACTTTCACAGAAATCGCAATTGCATTTAGCGTATGCAACAAGCCGTTAAACCCCTAGATTCTCCTAGTGGACGAGTGTTGTCTCGTGAGGGTTTGCAGTGAATTTACCTAAAAAAATTCATTGTTTTAAAGAAATTGTAACGTCCCAAAAACTAAAGACACGAGGGCAAGGTCAAAGAGTCTAATAACAGATAAAGGTCGCACGTGGACCAATCCAACTAAGCAGAAGCAACAAGAAATCCTACGTGGATTCCGAATAAGACAAAGGTGGTCAACACATCAAAGAGATTTATAAATAAAAATAAAACCAAGCTACCAAACTGAACAGTGCTCGCTCGAGCATCTCAAATAGTTTAAAAATAAAACATAAGGATAGTTGTCGAAGTTTTCAACTTAAAACCAAAATATTCCCATTAACATTAAAAATGTCTCTTTACAAAAATGGCCACTCGGGCTACAATATAATAAGTTTTCAAAAATGGCACCAAGTCCACTACACGTACTTTACAAATGGGGCTAAACAAATGCCCGAATGACTAATAAATCATCTTAACCATTTTATCGTTTCAATCTACCAAACGAAAGAATTACAAATAATTACAATTGGCTAAAGAAAGAATAAATGTAAATTCTAGCTTTCGAGATAGACAACCTCATGATCAACTTCTTTAGGCTCCAAAGTCCGGTAATGGAACCTGCAAAGACTGCGTGGGGATGAGCTAATATATATATATATATATATCAACAGTGCTCACTAAATTCCAAACTAGAACCCCGCTCAAAGACATGTCAATACACCTTTAATAGCATAATAAAATTGATAGCTATTATCCAACGTGGAGAATCATAAATCACAATAAATCACGAGTATACATATTAAGCAAGAGAAATGTAAATTTAAATACTGACTCAAGAATCTGGGCCAAAGCCGATAACAACATACCATATTAACCATTAATAAAAAGGGTTTAACCAACATTAACCCAGTTTCGGGTTTCTTAGTACCCCATAACCATTTCCAATTTCATAACTCATTTTACACAGCTTTAACAATCAACCATAGATCCCAAAGGCTAATACTACTCTCCATTCCGAATACTTCCAACATATATATACATATATTCGAATAACCATGAACACGCAATAAATGGTCCATTTATATTTTCTACACAGCTATACAAGTATGGTAACAAAACCATTATTGTATCAAAAATTCTTATTTGCAAGCCATACTCATACAATGGGATTTATTATACTAGATTAAACCAAATAAATCAAATGCTCACATAAATCACACCCACAAGTAACAACACGGAGGAATACACTAAAACGCACTATGAACACAAATCCACCCAACCAAGTAATTATACCAAATAAAGAATTTAATCCAAAATTTCATCTGGAGCACACCACCAAAAGAAAACCACACTTAAGAACACCATAGGAAACTTCATAAGCACAAAACCGTCTGTTTCCATCTAAGGCAAAGAAACTTATCAAACATAAGTTTAATATTATCCAACAAATAATTTCATATTCATGATTTTAAATAGAGTCTATAACCCTATGTTTAGACAATAATCAAAGATTGAGGTAACTAGGATGGATAAGAAACCCCACCTTAGTGGATTTGAGGAAATCACACTATCCAAAATACCTCCAAATGAAATTCCAAACACGCCATTAGAGAGCCCTCACTGAGATCCATAAGCTTCCCTTGGTGTCCTTGAAAAAGAAGCACCCAAACAAGCCCTATGGAGAGAGAAGAGAAATCCCGAAATGGTCATGGATGCCAAAATAAATGGCACCCAAGCGTAGCCCTTGTCCAGGTGATCATTTTTGCTCTTAAGGGCCTGCTCCGAAAATGGCTAGAAGGTCCTCAAAATGAAGCTTAAAGTTTGAAGCTTCCATGGGGGGTTTTTTTTTTCTTCCATTGTTGAGAGAGAGAGAGAGAGAGAGAGAGAGAGAGAGAGAGAGATGTATAGAGAGAAGAAGAAAAGAAAAAAAAATGAGAAAGAGAGAGACGTGAAGGATAAAGGGGGGGTGGTGTTGGGTGATGGGTTGGGTCCCACCCCTATCATTTCTCTAGGGTGTGTGCATGTATAAATGCACACAAACCACTCATATACACACATATATGTATCCACTATCACTCTAAATGAACCCAATATGGTCACATCAAACTCTCACAATTTCACTTACATGTATTTATTCCAAGGAAATTTTTAGGAAAATAATTATTTTGAAAACAAGGTCTTAAAATATATGAAGGAGTACTCGTTTAAACATTGATATCGCATAGGGTACTTATGCTTTTAATCTATGCATTCTGATGAGAGTTGGATCAAGTAAAGGAAGTTCGATTGAGCAAACTCTGGGCAGAGAATTCATTTTATAGAAGTTGGATTGAGCAGAGAAAAGTTCGATTGGTCGAACTCTAGGCAGCGAATTCATTCTACAGAAGTTGGATTACGCATAAAGAGTTCGATTGAGCGAACTCTGTACAATATTCAAAAGGAATTTCTAACGAGAACAATATCGACGACAAGCCGACAGAAAGAAGTTTAATAAGAAGAAATTCAACAAATCTGGCTACGATTGATAGGGTAGG
Source organism: Hydrangea macrophylla (assembly GCA_033977485.1). Classification (NCBI taxonomy): domain Eukaryota; kingdom Viridiplantae; phylum Streptophyta; class Magnoliopsida; order Cornales; family Hydrangeaceae; genus Hydrangea; species Hydrangea macrophylla. The sequence continues at coordinate 51,088,088 of CM066998.1, read as the reverse complement.
TCCCACCCCCAACAAATATTATGTACTATCATGTATAATAAATAAATGTAAAAATTTATGGGTTACTACAGAAATGGATAAGAACAACTTCTAAACTACTCTCTCTAATTCAACTAAAAATTCTGCTCTACAAGGACAAATTATTCTCAATCAAACCATGAAAGATGTCAACAAGCTCCTTATGCCACCAAGATAATTACAACACATGTAGCACATTCATGTACCCTTGTGTGTGTGTGTGAAGTTAATAGTTACACATCAAACCTTATTTGAAGTTGTTTCTACTATCGTGTTTCAGGAATTCATAGTTTTGACTCAATTCTCACACCGGGTTGCACTCATAAAAGAGCGTCTCTCAGAAACTTGCGTAAGAATGATTACTCGGTGTATAAAAGCTTTGATATGAGTTATGGATACTAGTGCTTTCATACTTGACTCTTGAAAAATGAACTTTTAGAGTGTATAGTCTCATGAATGGAATGCCACTTACTAGAGGAGCGAACTACCGTGGATAACTCAATTCACACCTCTATGTTTAAACTAATTCGTTAAGAATCCTTAAGACTTTATTTGGGTTTTACATATGGTAGATAGAAGTAATGGACAGAAGTACGCATGTCTTAGCATGTGATGGAGTCTATCTTTTGTCACTTTACTTTTTTCGAATCTCCAATCATTTTCTATTCTTGTATATTTTTTTTTCTTTTCTTCTCTTTACTCCTTCACATTCAATTATTTTATTTTTTTCTTCTCTTCTTGCTCTTTTTCATTTGTTCTTTTTTTCTTTTTTTTTCTTTTTTTAGCAATTCCCTGTAACAACTTCTTTCCAATCACATGCTTCAACAGTGTAATCATACTGATAGGGTGAAGTTCATTTGGCTCAAGGCATATAACTGGGTGTGGATACCGGCATTTGGGCCCACTTTTAAAACATTTTCAAATTCAAAGAGTCGCCACTTAATTTTTAAAAGGAAAATTAAGAAACCATTTTAAAAGCAAACCGATCTTTTGCGAAACCAAAGATAAACTGGGTCCGGGGATTATGGAATGAAAGGGGAAGGAGCCCGGCGGACTAAAACACCCCCTTTCATCCTATCTCACAATAGGCCTCTACTCAACATCCTTTTTAATCAAATTATTAATCTAAGCATGCCCTCAATTAATACATATATACATATACATCACACAAACATGTTGAAAATGGTGTAAAATTGCTAACGACAAAATATCATTCATAAGCCACGTAATACAAGTAGCAAACAACATGATATGCAATAGAGAACTAGAAAACATACCCGGGATCCAGCCGCGAATATCAAACGTGCAATGCATGCAAAAACAAAAATAAACCTAAGAAAGGTCTCTATCACATATAAACACATAAGGTAAGACCTAGTCTAAAGTGTCGCACATGGAGTCGAAAATCAACGTAAATCAAAAATGGAATTAAACTAGAGAAGAGTTGAGGAATTGTACCTCAAATGCGCTACAAAACAAAGGTTAGTACACATGCCTTAGACAAGATATAATATCATAAATAAGTAAATCCTAAGTCATGTTCAATTAGATACATCTTAGACAAGAGATAAGTCCTACTTATGAATATTAACATGTATGGATGAATGCATGAATATGAACAAGAATGGGACATGAATTTATTCACTAATTTGGATCCCTAAGCCTCTGGGTTTAATCTAAATTATCATTATTTAAAACATGGTTTGGATCTCAAGATATTAAGAGACCATTTGAGTTAAGATAAATAAGATTAGACGAAAACAGTAGCAGTTTTTTTTACAAATTACAGAGAGCAGACCTGACGTTCAAAAATAGGAATAAAATACTTTCAGTGATTGGATCTTAATGATTTTTGGATATGTTATGCCTCTGTGAGTCTAGTTTCCAACCCAAGAAGAAAATCAAGATTTCAACGGTTAGATCTCCGGGAATATGGAAAATACTAGACCTCACTCAGGATTCTGCAACTCTCTGTCCAGAGATCTTGTACGATTTTCTAAAAATAGTAAAAAAATGAGAAACACCTAGATCTTTTTAGGGTACCTTCCTAACACATTAAGGTACTCATAAAAAATTATTTGAGACCCCAAAAACTTAATTAGGGTTCTGATTTATTAATTTCAAAACAGACTTGCTATTCTGAAAGTATTTTAAAACTCTGGACAGATTATGATTAGCTCACAAAAACTATGATCCAACCCTTCTAATCACAAGGTCTTTCTAAAACAAAAATCACAGTGGTAAAACGGTGTGTTATTGACATTTTCCCGTTGGTTTCATTCGATTCCAACGGTTGGATTTTGAACTAAAAATCCTTGATCAAAAACAGTTTGTAAACTCACTGTTTTTGCTTTGCTAGTTCAACTTTGTTGGTTGACCCCAATTATTAAAACATGAAGTTGGGACTCAAACCAAACTACTTCTTCTACCATTTGATGGTCATTGAAGACTAAAAGACATGTATATGCTCATAGATCTTAATGAAATATAGCATAGATTTCACAAGTTCCAAGGAACAATGAACTTAAATCCATGGACAAAGTTTGGATTTAAATCACTACTCCTACCATTTGATGGTCATGGGAGTTTTAAGACACCTTACACTTATGGATCTTGATGAAGTATTGAAATGAACTTCACACAATCCTCAAGTAAAGAATTCAAGCCTATATACCCAAGCTTGAATTCAACTTATCACTCCTACCATTTGATGGTCATGGGAGTCTAAATGAAGTTAAAATCTAATAAAATCTCATTGGAATATAGTGGGGATTCCATAAGATTTTTTTAATAAAGAGATTCAAGTTATGGATTAAAACTTGAATCTCACTACTTATATGTAGATTAAAACTAGGATTCATTCTAATCTCCATATAGATCATGAGATCTTAGAAATTGAAGAATCAAACTCAAAGAGGTTCAATGAGATATAGAAGACCTCATGAACCACATAAATGAAATAGAAATAAAGAAAATCAAAAGAAAACTAAGGAATCAAGTTCAAAGAGTTTCAATAAGATATGGAAGATCTCATGAACCTCATGAATGAAGTAGAAATAAAGGAAATCAAAGTTTTATTTAGGAACCCAAATTCTTCAAAATTAATTTATCTTAAACCCAAGGCATCAATTAGAACCGAATCAATGAGTTAATATGAGATTCAATCACAAGTTCTAAGTGGTGTGTGATGAAATGAGGTAAGAAGAGAGGTTTTGAAAATGTGTAAAGTTCCTAGAACTATGAACTTGTGATTGAATGGCCTAATTCTATTAAGTGATTGAGAGGTTACCTCTAAAACCTCAAGGGATTCTTCAACTTCTTGTGAAGATCTTCCAATTCTTCAAATTCTTCAAGCTTCTTCAAGAAAATTCTTCTTCTCTCTCTCTAAAAATCTATATAACTCTTGTGTATATGTATATCTTGATCTTCAATTTCAAGTCCCCCCAAATGGAAGAGGAAAATTTGTTTATATAGACCATTAATCCAGGGATAGATGGGTAAATTCGGGTGGAGACCCATGTGCAAGATATTCTTCTAGAACATGTGAGAAATGCAGTCTGCTACAGCCGGCGGCACTCGATGGGTGCCGGCGGCACTCTCTGTTTGCCGCCCGGCATTCAGTGAGTGCCGCCCGGCATTCAGTGAGTGCCGCCGGCACCCATCGAGTGCCGCCGGCTGTAGCAGACTGCATTTCTCACATGTTCTAGAAGAATATCTTGCACATGGGTCTCCACCCGAATTTACCCATCTATCCCTGGATTAATGGTCTATATAAACAAATTTTCCTCTTCCATTTGGGGGGACTTGAAATTGAAGATCAAGATATACATATACACAAGAGTTATATAGATTTTTAGAGAGAGAGAAGAAGAATTTTCTTGAAGAAGCTTGAAGAATTTGAAGAATTGGAAGATCTTCACAAGAAGTTGAAGAATCCCTTGAGGTTTTAGAGGTAACCTCTCAATCACTTAATAAAATTAGGCCATTCAATCACAAGTTCATAGTTCTAGGAACTTTACACATTTTCAAAACCTCTCTTCTTACCTCATTTCATCACACACCACTTAGAACTTGTGATTGAATCTCATATTAACTCATTGATTCGGTTCTAATTGATGCCTTGGGTTTAAGATAAATTAATTTTGAAGAATTTGGGTTCCTAAATAAAACTTTGATTTCCTTTATTTCTACTTCATTCATGAGGTTCATGAGATCTTCCATATCTTATTGAAACTCTTTGAACTTGATTCCTTAGTTTTCTTTTGATTTTCTTTATTTCTATTTCATTTATGTGGTTCATGAGGTCTTCTATATCTCATTGAACCTCTTTGAGTTTGATTCTTCAATTTCTAAGATCTCATGATCTATATGGAGATTAGAATGAATCCTAGTTTTAATCTACATATAAGTAGTGAGATTCAAGTTTTAATCCATAACTTGAATCTCTTTATTAAAAAAATCTTATGGAATCCCCACTATATTCCAATGAGATTTTATTAGATTTTAACTTCATTTAGACTCCCATGACCATCAAATGGTAGGAGTGATAAGTTGAATTCAAGCTTGGGTATATAGGCTTGAATTCTTTACTTGAGGATTGTGTGAAGTTCATTTCAATACTTCATCAAGATCCATAAGTGTAAGGTGTCTTAAAACTCCCATGACCATCAAATGGTAGGAGTAGTGATTTAAATCCAAACTTTGTCCATGGATTTAAGTTCATTGTTCCTTGGAACTTGTGAAATCTATGCTATATTTCATTAAGATCTATGAGCATATACATGTCTTTTAGTCTTCAATGACCATCAAATGGTAGAAGAAGTAGTTTGGTTTGAGTCCCAACTTCATGTTTTAATAATTGGGGTCAACCAACAAAGTTGAACTAGCAAAGCAAAAACAGTGAGTTTACAAACTGTTTTTGATCAAGGATTTTTAGTTCAAAATCCAACCGTTGGAATCGAATGAAACCAACGGGAAAATGTCAATAACACACCGTTTTACCACTGTGATTTTTGTTTTAGAAAGACCTTGTGATTAGAAGGGTTGGATCATAGTTTTTGTGAGCTAATCATAATCTGTCCAGAGTTTTAAAATACTTTCAGAATAGCAAGTCTGTTTTGAAATTAATAAATCAGAACCCTAATTAAGTTTTTGGGGTCTCAAATAATTTTTTATGAGTACCTTAATGTGTTAGGAAGGTACCCTAAAAAGATCTAGGTGTTTCTCATTTTTTTACTATTTTTAGAAAATCGTACAAGATCTCTGGACAGAGAGTTGCAGAATCCTGAGTGAGGTCTAGTATTTTCCATATTCCCGGAGATCTAACCGTTGAAATCTTGATTTTCTTCTTGGGTTGGAAACTAGACTCACAGAGGCATAACATATCCAAAAATCATTAAGATCCAATCACTGAAAGTATTTTATTCCTATTTTTGAACGTCAGGTCTGCTCTCTGTAATTTGTAAAAAAAACTGCTACTGTTTTCGTCTAATCTTATTTATCTTAACTCAAATGGTCTCTTAATATCTTGAGATCCAAACCATGTTTTAAATAATGATAATTTAGATTAAACCCAGAGGCTTAGGGATCCAAATTAGTGAATAAATTCATGTCCCATTCTTGTTCATATTCATGCATTCATCCATACATGTTAATATTCATAAGTAGGACTTATCTCTTGTCTAAGATGTATCTAATTGAACATGACTTAGGATTTACTTATTTATGATATTATATCTTGTCTAAGGCATGTGTACTAACCTTTGTTTTGTAGCGCATTTGAGGTACAATTCCTCAACTCTTCTCTAGTTTAATTCCATTTTTGATTTACGTTGATTTTCGACTCCATGTGCGACACTTTAGACTAGGTCTTACCTTATGTGTTTATATGTGATAGAGACCTTTCTTAGGTTTATTTTTGTTTTTGCATGCATTGCACGTTTGATATTCGCGGCTGGATCCCGGGTATGTTTTCTAGTTCTCTATTGCATATCATGTTGTTTGCTACTTGTATTACGTGGCTTATGAATGATATTTTGTCGTTAGCAATTTTACACCATTTTCAACATGTTTGTGTGATGTATATGTATATATGTATTAATTGAGGGCATGCTTAGATTAATAATTTGATTAAAAAGGATGTTGAGTAGAGGCCTATTGTGAGATAGGATGAAAGGGGGTGTTTTAGTCCGCCGGGCTCCTTCCCCTTTCATTCCATAATCCCCGGACCCAGTTTATCTTTGGTTTCGCAAAAGATCGGTTTGCTTTTAAAATGGTTTCTTAATTTTCCTTTTAAAAATTAAGTGGCGACTCTTTGAATTTGAAAATGTTTTAAAAGTGGGCCCAAATGCCGGTATCCACAATCTGGCGACTCTGCTGGGGATCGAACCCAGAATCTCTGGTTTCGCAGACCAGAATTTCTGATTTTGGGTTCACTCGAGGATTAGACTTGAAAGCATCCTTTTAATCGAATTAATTAATTTTTGTGTGCCCGTTGCATTGCACTTGCATGTTTCGCCAGTCGATTGCATGGAACTATGACCTTGGAGGCTCGGGGCAACCCGGTCGGTCAAGCCATCATGGGGCCGTGTGATCACCCTTGATCTCGTACCATGTTTTGGTATATGAAGCATCCTATCGGGTGTGTGTCAAGGGTCCCTTATTTGACCAAAACCCGGCCTTTGCATAGTAGTTTCCATAGAACTTTTCAAAATTAGGAATTCAATTCTTGATTAGGATTATATGCTAGGAAGTTTTGTATGCCCGTAAGGGATTATTTGAGATGATGACGACGCTTGCTTGATGGAATATATGTAAATTTTTAATCACTTTTGAGCAATTCCTTCTTATGTCCCACGACATTTGGGAACATGCTAGATCTTGATTATGTGATTACATATCTTACATCTTGCTAAGCTAAGCATCATTGACCTTGTATGCATCCAAATTTATGAAAAGTGCGGTGATTATCCAAACATGTGATCCTTCTACCCAAGGAATTTTAAATCCATCTTTGAAAGAAGATAAGTTTTTGACTTCTTCATTCCAAAGTATTTAGTCACTCTTTTAAAATCTTTGGGATTCACCTTTTGATTAAAATCCCAAGTCAACCCCTTTGTTGAGGTATATTCTCGCATTCTCCTTCTTGAAGGAAGAATCCAAAATCTTGGGAATTGTTTTTTAAAAAAAAAAAAAATGCTCTTCAAATGGAATTTTAAAGCAAAATTTCAATCCAATCATCTTCATTGAGAAATGTTTTCACATCCTCATTTTTTTTAAAAATGAAAGATTCAAAATTCTTGAAAATTGTTTTGAAAGATCTCATCGTTCTAAACAAGTGATTTTCAAATGAATTTCGAAATTTTTTGAATATCCAACCTTTGAGAGGGTAGTGAAGATCACAATGAGAGGAGAAGTTGGCGCACTTGACATGGGTGAGGATTTTATGTGCTTATGTGTTTACCTGTTAGGATTAGAATTTTCCTTTGCTTTAGCATATAGAGTAGGCATACACACACTTGCATTTCATCCGTGTGCCATGTGTGCGGTGCATGCATTTAGCCACATCGAATCATCAAAGCATGAACATTTTGTCATTGCATGCATGTGTAGCATACGAACTCACAACATCTTCCTTCCAATTAAGATCAAAGTCCCTAAAAAAATAAATAATAAAAATAAAATAAAAAAATTCCTTACTATTCAATTCTGCATGCGGACCTTTTTCCTATTTGTTTTTTTAGAAAGAGTGGAACAACCAGAGCCCCTAGTAAGGACACTTCTAATCTTCTTGGGTTTATCTCTCTTACTTAGAGGAGATCATGGACCATCATGTCGAGATAGACCCACCAATGGCCTACAGAGCTTTGGAGGAGAAAGTAAGCAAACTGCAAGTCATTGTTGAGCAACAAGATTCTAGGGTGAAGCAATTAGAGGGAGTCATGCTTGAGTTCATTCAATTGCTGAAAGATCAGATGGCCAACGATGAGGTGAAAATGGATCAATTGGAAAAGAGAATAATGGATCGCCTAGAGAGGCAACAATGCCCATATCCAAATCTAACCATGCACCCAAGCCCAACCAATCACCAGAGCTCATATCTGGTCAATCACCAAATCCCGCAGTCATACTTGACCAATCTGCAAGGCCCACATCCAATCTCAAGCTCATATCCAAGCCTGACCCCATCCAGCCAAAAAGCTAATCCAAGCCAACATCCCAACTCAAGAAATCCTAGCCTAACCGCATATCCAAACCTAAAAGCCAGCTCGAGCTCAAAGCCGAATCCAAAATCAAGTCAAGCCCGCAAGCGGAGAATCTTCACTAACCTTGGCATGCCATTATCCATAGCCCTTGGTCACCTCATCAAGAGTGGTCACCTCAGTCTCCTGAACCCAAGGCCACCATCAAATCCCTTACCCCACAAATATGACCCATCATTATACTGCGCCTACCACCAGACCCCTGGCCACATGACCAATTATTGCATAAAACTCCGCCATGATATCCAAGATCTCATTGAGCAGAAAATGATCACTCCTTCGCTGAACCCACTGAGTAACATTTGGCATGAATTGCAATCCTTTCAATCCCATCCATCACTAAGCTCTCTCAAGAGATTTGTCGCCTCCACAAGTGCGCAACAACCAGCTAGCCCTGACCCAATCAACAAAATCATAAAAGGCATTGACAATATTGGGCGTGAGTCAGAGGAGGGCTATTTTGCTAAAGAGTGGGCCATAGACATGGAGGATGATCCCACACATATGCTAATGGGAAGTGTCAAGCCTGAAGGTTTAAATGATGCTAGTGAGGTGATAGTATTTGGGAATACTGTTGCTGAAGCGAATGTGGATGCTTTTGGAAATCTAATAATTTGAAAATCATTAGTGACACTCCAGTTGAGACCAAAGTCGAGTCTAGTCCAGTTTGTAGTCAAGTCATATCCGAGTTAGAGTCAAATGTCAAGTCTAGTCGAGTCTTCTAGTCAATCTGTTATCGAGTTTTAAGTCCTTGTCAAGTTTATCGAGTCAAGTCATGTACTCTTCTTTTATACTAATTGAATAAAGTTTCATTTTGCTTGATTCAGTGTGCCAAGTCGTGAATGTATGGATCATTAAGCCAAGAAAGAAAAAAAAGAAGAAGAAAAAAAAAAAAAAAAAATCATTTTTCAAATGATCATGAAAAATACTTTGTTAAAAAAATCTTTGCATTGAAAAGGTTCCCAAGTGATCAAAGCAAATTTTGTGCCAAGACCAAGGAAGAGTAGATAATTGATTAGCTTTACTTTAAGAATTTAAAGATGCTCTTGCTCAATCTTGAAAAGATGAACTTGGAACTTGAAGCTTGCTCACCATCCCCTTCTCTTAAATACCAAGCCTAAAAGATGAGCTCAACTAGTCCAAAGCCATAACTTGATCCTTGATGGTAGTCGAATATATTAAATGAACTTCTTCTTCCCAAAAAAAAAAAAAAAGGAGCTCGCTAGGATGAAAACCCGAAAGGGCACCTAGGCAAAATTTAGAGCACAAAAAAAAGAAGAAAATAAAAAAAGAGAGAAAAGAGAAAGAAGAAGATGAAGGAGCTCGCTAGGATGAAAACCCGAAAGGGCGCCTAGGCAAAAGTTAGAGCAAAAATAAGATGCGTGTTGATTTCAAAATCTGAATCCTAGCCAGTCAAAATCATGAAGAGAATATGAGATAGTAAGGTAGAGAAAAGAAAGGAAAGAGAAAAGAAAAAAAAAAGAGAATAAATAAGATTGAGAATTCTTGAGCACTTCAAAGTATATCATTGGTACATAAAGGCTTTGTGTTGTTCTCAACAAAGAAAATAAATTGGAAATGAAAAGAGAGATTTAAAAGTATCAATTAGTATCAAAATTTTGTGAGAGGCTCAATGGCTAAGTGGGCCTAAAACAATACAAAGGTATCTTTGAGAAAAATAAAAAGTAATTTGGAGGGCTGATATTGCTTTGTGAGTATAATAGAGTATGATTAAAACATGATGTATTATGAGAGTTGTAAAGATTGACTGGCTAGTGATAAGGCGAAAAGAATCAACCGCCACAAAACAAAAAAAAGGAAAAGAAAAAAAGAAGGAATAGAAGAGGAAAAGAAGAAAAAAATGCATAAAAGGGAGAAGTAGTTCATGATCCTGTTCAAAGGCTACCACAAGCAACCCATTTCAGAAAAAGCATCCATTGGACCCATATGGAAACATGGCTCGAAAAGCCCACAAATTCTTGAAGCCTTATTCTTTCAAGACCTCCAGAGTTGATGAACTACGTTTTTTGACCTGATTCCCACTCGGGGATACGTAGGCAGCCTACTCGGTTCGGTCGTCACCCTCGCCATCTCATGGCATCTTTCTTTCAGGCCTTAGCCGAACTACTTTGGACCTGATTCCCGTTCAGGGATAAGTAGGCGAACCTTCCAAGGTTCTCGGTCCATAACCATCCCTAAACCATGAGCATCACCCTTTGTGCCTTTGGTTTCCTTTCTTCAGACTAGGGGGTAAACTTGCGTAAGTTTGCCCGAAGCCACATATATATCGCCAAACCAGGGGCAAACTTCGTTTGCTGAACACCTCATTTAATCCCAAAAGCAATGCCTCCGAGTCCTACTCAAACTAGGGGCAAACTTCGTTTGCCAAAATCCCTCTATGTCAGAGCAAAGTTCTCGAGTAATCAAGTTTGTTTTGAATGGATTGAAATAGATTGTCTTTTATTCTCTAAGCTAAAGCACTAATCTGAAGCACACTCTGGATAGGCAAAGAATCAGCTAACTCAAAAAGAGAACCTTCAAAGTTTAGATTTGTCGGAAAAGTACTAACATTGTAAGATGATGAATAAATGAAAGGTAAGATGATACATTGTTCACGATGAAAGCACACTAATTCATAATAATACAGAGTTTGAGTCTGTCGCTTGTGTAATCCCTTTGTCAAGATTGTCCCCCTTTGATGAGTCAATAATGGTCTCAATTGTGTGGGTTTAAGATGATGAATAAAGATTTGAAGAGTCTCCATGAGTCTCCCAAAAGCAATGCAAGCAGGATTTTTAAACACTATCATAACACAATGCTAAAGGGGAAACATGAAGGGTCCAAGACTAGGGGCATAGGTGGCTTCCCTCTTTCTTCTTATTTATTTCAAGGGTCCGCAGATGCAGGAAAGCATTTTCTCCATAGCCCATTCATACGACACCCTCTCATCCAAAACCCACTTTCGTGGTGACCACCATTATAAGCCCACTTTTGTGGCGACCCCATCATAAGCCCATTCATATGGCACCCTCTCATCAAAAGCCCACTTTCGCGGTGACCACCATTATAAGCCCACTTTTGTGGCGACCCCATCATAAGCCCGTTCTCATGGCACTCTTTCATCGAAAGCCTACTTTCAGGGCAACTCTCGTTATAAGCCCATTTATGTGGCATCTTCATTCATGAAAGCCCACCCCGGTGGCACTCTTTTAGCCAAGCCAACGCTCATGGCAAGTTCATGCACATAAGCCCACTTTGTGGCAAACATACCTCATAAGCCCACTTCCGTGGCAAATCCACACTCATGACAAGCTCATCCAAACGAGCTCATTTCAGTGTCAAAGCTCCTCGTCAGTCCAGCACAAGTCATTAGCATCATCATTATCATCATCATCATCATTAATCAATCAAGTATTCGAGCCTTATTTGGCTCCTTTGATTCTTTGAGTCTTTATGACTTCGATTTTGTAAAAGTTCATAATTCTTCAAGTCTGCGTAACTTCGTGTTGTAAAGTATGAATTTTCGAGTCCGCATGACTCCGTCTTTGTGAATATATGAAATTTTGAGTCTGCTTGAACTCTCGAGTCCACGTGACTCTATTTGTGTAAAATATGAATTTTCGAGTCCGCATGACTCCGTTTATGTAAAATATGAATTTTCGAGTCCGCGTGACTCCGTTTGTGTAAAATATGAATTTTTTTGAGTCCGCGTGACTCCGTTTGTGTAAAATATGAATTTGTTGAGTTCGTGTGATTTCATTTGAATAAAGAAATGAAATTTCGAGTCCGCATGACTCCGTCTTTGTGAATATATGAAATTTTGAGTCTGCATGACTCCGTTTGTGTAAAATATGAATTTTTTTGAGTCCGCGTGACTCCGTTTGTGTAAAATATGAATTTGTTGAGTTCGTGTGATTTCATTTGAATAAAGAAATGAAATTTCGAGTCCGCATGACTCCGTCTTTGTGAATATATGAAATTTTGAGTCTGCATGACTCCGTTTATGTCAAATATGAATTTTCTAGTCCGCGTGACTCCGTTTGTGTAAAATATGAATTTGCTGAGTCCGTGTGATTTCGTTTGAATAACGAAATGAAATTTTGAGTCCGCGTGACACCGACTTTGTGAAATATGAAATTTTGGAAAAATTGAATTGAATTGAGCCTAATTGACTCCCGATTCTGAAAGTTGAATTGAATTGAATTGAATCTGACTAACTTCTGATTTAGAATTTGAATAAAACTGAGTTTGACTAACTCTGATGAACTGAATTAAAATAAAGTGAGTCTATTTTGACTCCCGATTTTGGGAATTGAAATAAATTGAGTTTGATTTAACTCCTGATTTTGAAAATTGGAATTTTTTTGTTAAGTCAAAATTGACTCTGATTAAGAAAATTTGAAATGTTATAAATTAATCCTCGATTTTGAAATAGGAAATTCTTTGAGTCCGTATGACTCCATTTGTATAAAAAGTGAATTCTTTGAGTCCGTGTGACTCCATTTGTATAAAAAGTGAATTCGTTGAGTCCGTGTGACTCCATTTGTATAAAAAGTGAATTCGTTGAGTCCATGTGACTCCATTTGTATAAATATATATATATATATATACATTTGTTGAGTCTGTATGACTCCATTTGTATGAAATGTGAGTTTGATTCAGTCAGTATGATTCTATTTGTATAAGAAGTGAATTTTTGTTGAGTTCATGTGACTCCGTGAATTTCGTTGAGTCCGATTGACTCTGTTGTTGTAAAATGCAAATTTTGAGTCCAAATGACTCCGTGGTTGTAAAATGCGAGTTTTCAAGTCCTAGTGACTTGTTGTGGAAATGCGGGTCCATGGATCCAAATGACTCTTTTGTTTTAAAATGTGAATTTATTGACTCCTTGTGTAAGAAAATTGAATTTTTGACTCTGATTTTGAAATTAGAAATTATCTTGAGTATGATTGACTCATAATTTGGAATTGGGAATTCTTCTGAGTCTAATTGGTTCATGTTTTTGGAAATTAGAAACTCTTTTGAGTCTGGTTGACTCTCAATCTTTTGAAATTAAAAATTCTTTTGAGTATGATTGACTCATGATTTGGAATTAGAATTTTTTTTTTTTTGAGTCTGATTGGCTCATGTTTTTGGAAATTAGAAATTCTTTTAAGTCTGATTGGCTCATGTTTTTGGAAATTAGAAATTCTTTTGAGTCTGAATGGCTCATGTTTTTGGAAATTAGAAATTCTTTTGAGTCTGGTTGACTCCCAATCTTGTGAAATAGAAATTCTTTGAATTCGATTGACTCTCAATTTTGTAAAAAAATTCTTTTGTGAAATAGAAATCCTTTAAGCCCAGTTTTATGAATTTAAATTTCTTTGAGTCCGATTGACTCTTGGTTTTGTTCGATTTTACGAAATAAGAAATTGAATCAAGTCTGATTAACTTAGGATTTGAATTTGAATTTGAATTGATTTGAGTCTGATTGACTCCAGGTTTTGTGAAATTAAATTTGTTTCGAATTCAACTGACTCCTGATTTTAGAATTCGAATAGAATTGAGTCTGACTGACTCCCGATTTTGGGAATTGAATTGAATTGAGTCTAATTGACTCCTGGTTTTGTGGAATTGAATTTGTTTCGAATCCAATCGACTCCTATTTTTAGAAATTTGAAATTCTTTGAGTCTAATTGACTCCCAATTTTAGAACTAAGTCTGATTGACTCCCGATTTTGTGAAATTGAATTTGCTTCGAGTCCAATTGACTCCTGTTTTTAGAAATTTGAAATTCTTTAAGTATGATTGATTCCTGATTTTAGAAGGTGAATTTATTTGAAATGAGTTTGATTGACTCCTGATAAGTGGAATTTGAATTCGAGATTGAGTCAAAGTGACTCTTGATTGGGCAAAATTTTTATTTGAGTCTGATTGACTCCTGATTTTAGAAGAATGAATAGATTTGAGTTTGGTTGATTCTAAGAATCTAAGTTGATTTGAGTTTGATTGACTCCTAATGAATTGAATTGAGTTTAGTTGATTTTAAGAAACTAAGTTGAATTGAGTCTGATTGACTCTTGATTTTAAAAGAATGAATAGATTTGAGTTTGGTTGATTCTAAGAATCTAAGTTGATTTGAGTTTGATTGACTCCCAATTTTGAAAAAATAAGTTGAGTCTATTCGACTCCGGATATCTCTGAATTTGAATTTGATTGGAGTATAATTGACTCCCAATTTTGAAAAAATAAGTTGAGTCTATTCGACTCCGGATATCTCTGAATTTGAATTTGATTGGAGTATAATTGACTCCCAATTTTGAAAAAATAAGTTGAGTCTATTCGACTCCGGATATCTCTGAATTTGAATTTGATTGGAGTATAATTGACTCCCAATTTTGAAAAAATAAGTTGAGTCTATTCGACTCCGGATATCTCTGAATTTGAATTTGATTGGAGTATAATTGACTCCCAATTTTGAAAAAATAAGTTGAGTCTATTCGACTCCGGATATCTCTGAATTTGAATTTGATTGGAGTATAATTGACTCCCAACTTTGAAAAAGAATAAGTTGAGTCTATTCGACTCCGGTTTTCTCTAAATTTGAATTTGATTGGAGTCTAATTGACTCCAAATTTTGGAAAATAAGAAAATTGAGTGTGATTGGCTCCGGATTTCTTTGAAATTGAATTTGTTTGGAGTCTAAATTGACTCCCAATTTTGAAAAATTGATTTGATTTAAGTCTGATCGACTCCTGAATTCAAGAAGAATGAATTGATTTGAAAAGTTAAGCTAATCTGATTATGGTGGACCATCAAGTTCCATAAATGTAATGGATACGCATTTGAGTGCTTCCGGATTTAGGAAAATTTGAAAATAACCCTTGAAAAAAAGAGTAAATCCGAAAAGGGAAAAATAAGGGTCAAGTTTGACTTTGCATAAAAAATGACACATTTGCATTTTTGGTTTTTCGCAAGTGAATCTGCGCTGAACAGATGATTTTTGGAGATTTTGAGCATAGAGCTGCTCAATCTTTCTGCGTGCTACCTGATTCGGCTTAGCCGATCGGATGATTTTTGGAGATTTTGAGCATAGAGCTGCTCAATCTTTCTGCGTGCTACCTGATTCGGCTTAGCCGATCGGATGATTTTTAGAGATTTTGAGCATAGAGCTGCTCAATCTTTCTGCGTGCTACCTGATTCGGCTTAGCCGATCAGATGATTTTGGGAGATTTTGAGCATAGAGCTGCTCAAATCTTTCTGCGTGCTACCTGATTCGGCTTAGCCGATCAGATGATTTTGAGAGATTTTGAGCATAGAGCTGCTCAATCTTTCTGCGTGCTACCTGATTCGGCTTAGCCGATCGGATGATTTTAGAGATTTTGAGCATAGAGCTGCTCAATCTTTCTGCGTGCTACCTGATTCGGCTTAGTCGATCGGATGATTTTGGAGATTTTGAGCATAGAGCTGCTCAATCTTTCTGCGTGCTACCTGATTCGGCTTAGCCGATCGGATGATTTTAGAGATTTTGAGCATAGAGCTGCTCAATCTTTCTGCGTGCTACCTGATTCGGCTTAGCCGATCGGATGATTTTGGAAATTTTGAGCATAGAGCTGCTCAATCTTTCTGCGTGCTACCTGATTCGGCTTAGCCGATCGGATGAATTTTAGAAATTTTGAGCATAGAGCTGCTCAATCTTTCTGCGTGCTACCTGATTCGGCTTAGCCGATCGGATGAATTTTAGAAATTTTGAGCATAGAGCTGCTCAATCTTTCTGCGTGCTACCTGATTCGGCTTAGCCGATCGGATGATTTTGGAGATTTTGAGCATAGAGCTGCTCAATCTTTCTGCGTGCTACCTGATTCGGCTTAGCCGATCGGATGATTTTAGAGATTTTTGAGCATAGAGCTGCTCAATCTTTCTGCGTGCTACCTGATTCGGCTTAGCCGATCGGATGATTTTGGAGATTTTGAGCATAGAGCTGCTCAATCTTTCTGCGTGCTACCTGATTCGGCTTAGCCGATCGGATGATTTTAGAGATTTTGAGCATAGAGCTGCTCAATCTTTCTGCGTGCTACCTGATTCGGCTTAGCCGATCGGATGATTTTAGAGATTTTGAGCATAGAGCTGCTCAATCTTTCTGCGTGCTACCTGATTCGGCTTAGCCGATCGGATGATTTTAGAAATTTTGAGCATAGAGCTGCTCAATCTTTCTGCGTGCTACCTGATTCGGCTTAGCCGATCGGATGATTTTAGAAATTTTGAGCATAGAGCTGCTCAATCTTTCTGCGTGCTACCTGATTCGGCTTAGCCGATCGGATGATTTTAGAAATTTTGAGCATAGAGCTGCTCAATCTTTCTGCGTGCTACCTGATTCGGCTTAGCCGATCGGATGATTTTAGAAATTTTGAGCATAGAGCTGCTCAATCTTTCTGCGTGCTACCTGATTCGGCTATGGAGTATAAGGCGCGAGGCGCATCTCAGTCAATTAGACGATTCTCATACGCATGTGAAGTGTATATACATTTAGTCATAATGTTCTTAGAGTGAGACGGTGTCATAATAGGATGACTCTATGTAGTTGGTGCATTTTTTTTTGATAATAGGAAGAATAATGTGACTCGGGATCACCACATTCGGGAGCATAAGATATGAGATTGCATGAGCATGTGCATCACGATAAGATAGGTGCATTCATCTGTGTGACTATCTGCGTTGGTGTATTATTGTCCTGTGCCTGAACTACGTCCTGGTCTGATTCCCATTGGGATACGTAGGCAGCTCACCTTTGAGCACGACCAGCATTTGGCCATCTGCGCACTCTATTTTGCAACGTACTTTTGTTTTTACCTGGATTCGACTATTTGGTCAAAGGCTTGTCTTTCACACAGGCTTTGACATTCATTTGTGATACGCGTTGCTTCACAAGCTCTGTCAAAGAGGGGCAAACTGTAGACACCCCGATTTTGACCAAACGTCAAATCCAGGGATTGGTTACCTCTTAAAAGACCGATGATGACAATGGCTGGTTACATTCGAAGATTTCCCAGGAAATTCAAAATCTTCAATTGATTCTTCAAGACAAATTTCAAAATTAAAAATAGAAAAAATATATAAAAAGAAAAAAGAGAGAGAGAGAGTCTGGGTATTCGGGAGAAACTCGAACAAAGAAGAACGTGTGAGAAACACAGTCTGGGAACCAGTTTTTTTTAAGAAAATAGAAAAAGAAAAGAAAAAAAAGGGGGGAAGTTCTTTTGAAAGAAATAGAAGAACAAAATAAATAAAAATCTTGGAAAAAGGAGAAAATACAAAAAAAGTAGTATATTTAGATGTATACCATGCACATGGTTGATACCATGCACATGGGGGATCTTAATGCAAATATATACATACATAAAATAAGAAAAATTGTATTTACCCCAACATATTTTTGAAAAATCAAAAAGAGGGACAAAAATCAGTTAGCCCCGGCACGCGGAAAACGAGGCGGCACTCACTGAGTGCCGCGCCGGCACTCTCTGTTTGCCGCCCGGCATTCAGTGAGTGCCGCCCGGCATTCAGTGAGTGCCGCCGGCACCCATCGAGTGCCGCCGGCTGTAGCAGACTGCATTTCTCACATGTTCTAGAAGAATATCTTGCACATGGGTCTCCACCCGAATTTACCCATCTATCCCTGGATTAATGGTCTATATAAACAAATTTTCCTCTTCCATTTGGGGGGACTTGAAATTGAAGATCAAGATATACATATACACAAGAGTTATATAGATTTTTAGAGAGAGAGAAGAAGAATTTTCTTGAAGAAGCTTGAAGAATTTGAAGAATTGGAAGATCTTCACAAGAAGTTGAAGAATCCCTTGAGGTTTTAGAGGTAACCTCTCAATCACTTAATAGAATTAGGCCATTCAATCACAAGTTCATAGTTCTAGGAACTTTACACATTTTCAAAACCTCTCTTCTTACCTCATTTCATCACACACCACTTAGAACTTGTGATTGAATCTCATATTAACTCATTGATTCGGTTCTAATTGATGCCTTGGGTTTAAGATAAATTAATTTTGAAGAATTTGGGTTCCTAAATAAAACTTTGATTTCCTTTATTTCTACTTCATTCATGAGGTTCATGAGATCTTCCATATCTTATTGAAACTCTTTGAACTTGATTCCTTAGTTTTCTTTTGATTTTCTTTATTTCTATTTCATTTATGTGGTTCATGAGGTCTTCTATATCTCATTGAACCTCTTTGAGTTTGATTCTTCAATTTCTAAGATCTCATGATCTATATGGAGATTAGAATGAATCCTAGTTTTAATCTACATATAAGTAGTGAGATTCAAGTTTTAATCCATAACTTGAATCTCTTTATTAAAAAAATCTTATGGAATCCCCACTATATTCCAATGAGATTTTATTAGATTTTAACTTCATTTAGACTCCCATGACCATCAAATGGTAGGAGTGATAAGTTGAATTCAAGCTTGGGTATATAGGCTTGAATTCTTTACTTGAGGATTGTGTGAAGTTCATTTCAATACTTCATCAAGATCCATAAGTGTAAGGTGTCTTAAAACTCCCATGACCATCAAATGGTAGGAGTAGTGATTTAAATCCAAACTTTGTCCATGGATTTAAGTTCATTGTTCCTTGGAACTTGTGAAATCTATGCTATATTTCATTAAGATCTATGAGCATATACATGTCTTTTAGTCTTCAATGACCATCAAATGGTAGAAGAAGTAGTTTGGTTTGAGTCCCAACTTCATGTTTTAATAATTGGGGTCAACCAACAAAGTTGAACTAGCAAAGCAAAAACAGTGAGTTTACAAACTGTTTTTGATCAAGGATTTTTAGTTCAAAATCCAACCGTTGGAATCGAATGAAACCAACGGGAAAATGTCAATAACACACCGTTTTACCACTGTGATTTTTGTTTTAGAAAGACCTTGTGATTAGAAGGGTTGGATCATAGTTTTTGTGAGCTAATCATAATCTGTCCAGAGTTTTAAAATACTTTCAGAATAGCAAGTCTGTTTTGAAATTAATAAATCAGAA
Source organism: Hydrangea macrophylla (assembly GCA_033977485.1). Lineage (NCBI taxonomy): Eukaryota > Viridiplantae > Streptophyta > Magnoliopsida > Cornales > Hydrangeaceae > Hydrangea > Hydrangea macrophylla. The sequence continues at coordinate 51,068,774 of CM066998.1, read as the reverse complement.
CCCTAATTAAGTTTTTGGGGTCTCAAATAATTTTTTATGAGTACCTTAATGTGTTAGGAAGGTACCCTAAAAAGATCTAGGTGTTTCTCATTTTTTTACTATTTTTAGAAAATCGTACAAGATCTCTGGACAGAGAGTTGCAGAATCCTGAGTGAGGTCTAGTATTTTCCATATTCCCGGAGATCTAACCGTTGAAATCTTGATTTTCTTCTTGGGTTGGAAACTAGACTCACAGAGGCATAACATATCCAAAAATCATTAAGATCCAATCACTGAAAGTATTTTATTCCTATTTTTGAACGTCAGGTCTGCTCTCTGTAATTTGTAAAAAAAACTGCTACTGTTTTCGTCTAATCTTATTTATCTTAACTCAAATGGTCTCTTAATATCTTGAGATCCAAACCATGTTTTAAATAATGATAATTTAGATTAAACCCAGAGGCTTAGGGATCCAAATTAGTGAATAAATTCATGTCCCATTCTTGTTCATATTCATGCATTCATCCATACATGTTAATATTCATAAGTAGGACTTATCTCTTGTCTAAGATGTATCTAATTGAACATGACTTAGGATTTACTTATTTATGATATTATATCTTGTCTAAGGCATGTGTACTAACCTTTGTTTTGTAGCGCATTTGAGGTACAATTCCTCAACTCTTCTCTAGTTTAATTCCATTTTTGATTTACGTTGATTTTCGACTCCATGTGCGACACTTTAGACTAGGTCTTACCTTATGTGTTTATATGTGATAGAGACCTTTCTTAGGTTTATTTTTGTTTTTGCATGCATTGCACGTTTGATATTCGCGGCTGGATCCCGGGTATGTTTTCTAGTTCTCTATTGCATATCATGTTGTTTGCTACTTGTATTACGTGGCTTATGAATGATATTTTGTCGTTAGCAATTTTACACCATTTTCAACATGTTTGTGTGATGTATATGTATATATGTATTAATTGAGGGCATGCTTAGATTAATAATTTGATTAAAAAGGATGTTGAGTAGAGGCCTATTGTGAGATAGGATGAAAGGGGGTGTTTTAGTTCGCCGGGCTCCTTCCCCTTTCATTCCATAATCCCCGGACCCAGTTTATCTTTGGTTTCGCAAAAGATCGGTTTGCTTTTAAAATGGTTTCTTAATTTTCCTTTTAAAAATTAAGTGGCGACTCTTTGAATTTGAAAATGTTTTAAAAGTGGGCCCAAATGCCGGTATTTCGATCCCCAGCAGAGTCGCCAGATTGTGGATACCGGCATTTGGGCCCACTTTTAAAACATTTTCAAATTCAAAGAGTCGCCACTTAATTTTTAAAAGGAAAATTAAGAAACCATTTTAAAAGCAAACCGATCTTTTGCGAAACCAAAGATAAACTGGGTCCGGGGATTATGGAATGAAAGGGGAAGGAGCCCGGCGGACTAAAACACCCCCTTTCATCCTATCTCACAATAGGCCTCTACTCAACATCCTTTTTAATCAAATTATTAATCTAAGCATGCCCTCAATTAATACATATATACATATACATCACACAAACATGTTGAAAATGGTGTAAAATTGCTAACGACAAAATATCATTCATAAGCCACGTAATACAAGTAGCAAACAACATGATATGCAATAGAGAACTAGAAAACATACCCGGGATCCAGCCGCGAATATCAAACGTGCAATGCATGCAAAAACAAAAATAAACCTAAGAAAGGTCTCTATCACATATAAACACATAAGGTAAGACCTAGTCTAAAGTGTCGCACATGGAGTCGAAAATCAACGTAAATCAAAAATGGAATTAAACTAGAGAAGAGTTGAGGAATTGTACCTCAAATGCGCTACAAAACAAAGGTTAGTACACATGCCTTAGACAAGATATAATATCATAAATAAGTAAATCCTAAGTCATGTTCAATTAGATACATCTTAGACAAGAGATAAGTCCTACTTATGAATATTAACATGTATGGATGAATGCATGAATATGAACAAGAATGGGACATGAATTTATTCACTAATTTGGATCCCTAAGCCTCTGGGTTTAATCTAAATTATCATTATTTAAAACATGGTTTGGATCTCAAGATATTAAGAGACCATTTGAGTTAAGATAAATAAGATTAGACGAAAACAGTAGCAGTTTTTTTTACAAATTACAGAGAGCAGACCTGACGTTCAAAAATAGGAATAAAATACTTTCAGTGATAGGATCTTAATGATTTTTGGATATGTTATGCCTCTGTGAGTCTAGTTTCCAACCCAAGAAGAAAATCAAGATTTCAACGGTTAGATCTCCGGGAATATGGAAAATACTAGACCTCACTCAGGATTCTGCAACTCTCTGTCCAGAGATCTTGTACGATTTTCTAAAAATAGTAAAAAAATGAGAAACACCTAGATCTTTTTAGGGTACCTTCCTAACACATTAAGGTACTCATAAAAAATTATTTGAGACCCCAAAAACTTAATTAGGGTTCTGATTTATTAATTTCAAAACAGACTTGCTATTCTGAAAGTATTTTAAAACTCTGGACAGATTATGATTAGCTCACAAAAACTATGATCCAACCCTTCTAATCACAAGGTCTTTCTAAAACAAAAATCACAGTGGTAAAACGGTGTGTTATTGACATTTTCCCGTTGGTTTCATTCGATTCCAACGGTTGGATTTTGAACTAAAAATCCTTGATCAAAAACAGTTTGTAAACTCACTGTTTTTGCTTTGCTAGTTCAACTTTGTTGGTTGACCCCAATTATTAAAACATGAAGTTGGGACTCAAACCAAACTACTTCTTCTACCATTTGATGGTCATTGAAGACTAAAAGACATGTATATGCTCATAGATCTTAATGAAATATAGCATAGATTTCACAAGTTCCAAGGAACAATGAACTTAAATCCATGGACAAAGTTTGGATTTAAATCACTACTCCTACCATTTGATGGTCATGGGAGTTTTAAGACACCTTACACTTATGGATCTTGATGAAGTATTGAAATGAACTTCACACAATCCTCAAGTAAAGAATTCAAGCCTATATACCCAAGCTTGAATTCAACTTATCACTCCTACCATTTGATGGTCATGGGAGTCTAAATGAAGTTAAAATCTAATAAAATCTCATTGGAATATAGTGGGGATTCCATAAGATTTTTTTAATAAAGAGATTCAAGTTATGGATTAAAACTTGAATCTCACTACTTATATGTAGATTAAAACTAGGATTCATTCTAATCTCCATATAGATCATGAGATCTTAGAAATTGAAGAATCAAACTCAAAGAGGTTCAATGAGATATAGAAGACCTCATGAACCACATAAATGAAATAGAAATAAAGAAAATCAAAAGAAAACTAAGGAATCAAGTTCAAAGAGTTTCAATAAGATATGGAAGATCTCATGAACCTCATGAATGAAGTAGAAATAAAGGAAATCAAAGTTTTATTTAGGAACCCAAATTCTTCAAAATTAATTTATCTTAAACCCAAGGCATCAATTAGAACCGAATCAATGAGTTAATATGAGATTCAATCACAAGTTCTAAGTGGTGTGTGATGAAATGAGGTAAGAAGAGAGGTTTTGAAAATGTGTAAAGTTCCTAGAACTATGAACTTGTGATTGAATGGCCTAATTCTATTAAGTGATTGAGAGGTTACCTCTAAAACCTCAAGGGATTCTTCAACTTCTTGTGAAGATCTTCCAATTCTTCAAATTCTTCAAGCTTCTTCAAGAAAATTCTTCTTCTCTCTCTCTAAAAATCTATATAACTCTTGTGTATATGTATATCTTGATCTTCAATTTCAAGTCCCCCCAAATGGAAGAGGAAAATTTGTTTATATAGACCATTAATCCAGGGATAGATGGGTAAATTCGGGTGGAGACCCATGTGCAAGATATTCTTCTAGAACATGTGAGAAATGCAGTCTGCTACAGCCGGCGGCACTCGATGGGTGCCGGCGGCACTCACTGAATGCCGGGCGGCACTCACTGAATGCCGGGCGGCAAACAGAGAGTGCCGGCGCGGCACTCAGTGAGTGCCGCCTCGTTTTCCGCGTGCCGGGGCTAACTGATTTTTGTCCCTCTTTTTGATTTTTCAAAAATATGTTGGGGTAAATACAATTTTTCTTATTTTATGTATGTATATATTTGCATTAAGATCCCCCATGTGCATGGTATCAACCATGTGCATGGTATACATCTAAATATACTACTTTTTTTGTATTTTCTCCTTTTTCCAAGATTTTTATTTATTTTGTTCTTCTATTTCTTTCAAAAGAACTTCCCCCCTTTTTTTTCTTTTCTTTTTCTATTTTCTTAAAAAAAACTGGTTCCCAGACTGTGTTTCTCACACGTTCTTCTTTGTTCGAGTTTCTCCCGAATACCCAGACTCTCTCTCTCTCTTTTTTCTTTTTATATATTTTTTCTATTTTTAATTTTGAAATTTGTCTTGAAGAATCAATTGAAGATTTTGAATTTCCTGGGAAATCTTCGAATGTAACCAGTCATTGTCATCATCGGTCTTTTAAGAGGTAACCAATCCCTGGATTTGACGTTTGGTCAAAATCGGGGTGTCTACACTGGGATGTTTGTATTTTCATGGAATAAGCTACAGTATGCTATTTATATGGGGTGAGAAGTACGGGGCTTATAAAAGTGGGTATAGATATGTATATAGGCTAAGGAGTAGTTAATCGATGGCTTACCTCATTTTCTTAACTTTTTAATTTTCACATTTCGATGCTAATTGATGATGCCAAAAATTGGTAAGAGTAAAGTAGAGCAATTTTAGGAGAGAGAGAGAAAGAGAGAGTAAAAGACTATTTTTTGTATATGGTTCGGCCCTGTTAATGAAGGTACCTACGTCCACGGGTGTGTCCGAGCACGTTCACTAGCAGATCACCGGCGGGCCTGGTGAGCCAACAAAGAGGGGCGACACTACCAGTAATACCGGCCGGGTGTATGCATATAATGGTGAATTTTGTAGAGGTGCTGTGTAGACTAAAGAGTCGGCCGCCCCCTCAATGGGGGTGAGAGGTCTCTTTTATAGATGTAAGAGACCTACTCATACATGGATAAGGAAATATAATCCTATTGGGGTGTGATTGACACCAATCAAGTAAGTTTCCTAATCGTATTAGGATTGATTGACATTAATTGTGGGGGTTTCCCAATTGGATTAGGAAATAGATGCACTTTCCATTAGTCTTCTAGCTTGAGTAGGAAACTGCCCATAATTTTGGGCGTATCAGCTGCCCCCCATTTCCAAGATTGGCCAGATGCTATATTGGGGCAAGTTTGGGAATTAGTTGATGCCACTTGCCACTGTCTGAGTGCTTGAGGAAGCTGCCTCGGGGCTTCTGAGCCTGGTGAGTCCTCAGGAACTGGCTGAGAATTGAGACCCTGCCTAGCTCGGGACCTTTAGGTGCTCGGGAACTGACCGGGAGTTGAGACTCGGCCTACTTCGGAGTCTTTGAATGCTCCGGAAGTGACCGAGAGTTGAGACTCGGCCTACTTCGGAGTCTTTGAATGCTCGGGAAGTGACCGAGAGTTGAGACTCGGCCTACTTCGGAGTCTTTTTGCTTGAGTTAGCCTCCAGGATGGTTATCTTCTGCCCGTGAACCTTCGTCAAGGTTGTGGGAGAAGAATTTGACCATGTTGGAAAAGCCGACCTAAAATGTATTGCTTTAGGGTCATTTTTATGTTAGCTCCCCAGGATGGTTGTCTTCCGCCCAGTTAGCCTTCGTCAAGACTGTTGGGAGAAGAGCTTGACCATGTTGGTGGAATCGACCTAAATCACGTTGCTTTAGGGTCCTTTTGCTCCTCTATCGTCGGCCAACCTAAGAGATTTTAGTCACCTCTATCGTCGGTCTGGACCTAAGTGGAGTTAATGCCTCTGAGTACTGTAGGTGCTCGGGTTGTCCAAGATTTTGACTTGGTTATCCGCGAGGCCTGTAGATACCCGGTGTGATTACCTGTTTAGTTCACTGCGCCGTCTTGCTCCCCAAGCTTTCGCTAAGACGAGGGTCTTACAGAGGCTATGACTATAGGTAACCGACCTGGAACATGGTGGTTGCAGGGTCTTTTGAAGCTTGCCATCATCAGCCACCTAGGAGGTTTGCCTCCATCGTCGGTTGGACCTAAGCGAAGCCGGTGCCTCAGGCGTGACCCCGAGGTCTTTGGTGCCTGGGTTCAGAGCTCGAGGTCTTTATAGTGCCTCAGGGTTAGGCCCGAGGTCTTTTTATATGCCTCGGGGTTAGGCCCGAGGTCTTTGGATGAGCTCTCTGACAATCGGTGGAGCCTCACGTAGTGATCAGGCAAGTACCATTATAGTCGGGCTCATCTAGAATGATGGAGACAGGGGGTGGGATCAGGATCGTCGGGCTCCTAATTTTTTATGTGCTGAAGGCAAAGCTGGAACTGCTTGATCCTGACCGATGTGAACTGGAGGTCAGGACGGGACTGTCGAACCATGCCTGTTGTGAGCTGGAGATCCGGTCGGGGCTGCCTGACCCGGACTGCTGTGAACCGGTGGTCGGGTCGGGATTGTCGGACTCAGACCTCTGTGAACTGGAAGGACTGTAAGAACTCCCGGGCTGATCTTGCTTTCGCTTACTTCTGGAAGACTCGTTACTTTCTTGCCCGGTGTATTTGGTCTTCAGAAACTCTTCAGTGTCAATATATTTTCTAACCCTCTCAGAGAGCTTAACCAAAGTTTCCGGTCGGTTTCTGTGGAACGACGCGGCACACTTGGTGTGTTAAACTCCCGAGCAGAAGGCTATGATGGCGATTGTCTCGTTCAAATTGCGGATTTGAAGCTTCTGTTGGTTGAACCGGTCGGTGAACTCCTTGAGGGACTCATTACTCCGTTGTCTGACTGTTAGTAGCTGCATGTCTGGCTTTGGCTGCTCATGCATACCGGCGAACTGGTTGATGAACTGCTTACTGTGTTGTTTGAAACTGCAGACCGATCGGGGCTCTAAGGAGTAGAACCACTGCATGGCCGGGCCTTTCAAAGTGCTGGGGAAGGCTAGGCAGTGTAGCTCATAGGAGTTGGTGGCTAGGGCCATCTGAGCCTTATAGGTTCGGACGTGGTCGACCGGGCTTTCCAAGCCGTTGTATGAATCTATCCGAGGCTGCTTAAATTCGCGCGGGATAGAGAACCTCGTGATGTGGCTGGAGAATGGTGACTCTGTCTCGGTATTGGCTTGATTCGGAACACGGTTTTGACCAAGCTTTTTGGCCACTCCGTCGATCTGCTTCTGTAAGTACTTGATTCGGGCTTCCACTCCTTCCCGACCGGTATCTGAGGAGCTGGTCGGGTTGGTGGAAGAGGCTTTTTCATGGCAGGGTGCTGTCTTCTGAGATCGGGCTCGGCTATGACTCTGGGTAACCGTTCGCCTAGGGACAACTTGGCTCTCGACCGAGTGACCCTGGACTGTTTCACGGGCCATATCCTCCTGCCTTTCCTCTCGGGCATCACGCCCACTGTTGATGTCTCTGGCATCCTCAACATGGGATGGGTTGGCTCGGGTCCGTAGTCTGGTCAAGATCGGTTCTCGACCGTACGCAATGTTCCCGGGTCGTTTCCCGGCCACTGGAGGATTGCTTTACTGGGCTAGCAGTGCTTCGATCTGTTGCTGGATTTGACGCTGGCCCTCCAAGAGTTGTGTGAGGGTTGCGGTGATTTGCTCAGATGTCAGGACTGCTGCAGTCGACGCCGGGGCCGAAGGAACATCCCTGTCAGAATGCTGCGCAGCCTTCTTACCCTTCTTTGGTGGCATATTGATCAGTTAAGAATTTGTTGATGAGAAGAATTGTCGTTTCCCACAGACGGCGCCAAGCTGATGATGCCAAAAATTGGTAAGAGTAAAGTAGAGCAATTTGAAGAGAGAGAGAGAGAGAGAGAGTAAAAGACTATTTTTTGTATGTGGTTCGGCCCTGTTAATGAAGGTACCTACGTCCACGGGTGTGTCTGGGCACGTTCACTAGCAGATCACCGGCGGGCCTGGTAAGCCAACAAAGAGGGGCGACACTACCAGTAATACCGGCCGGGTGTATGCATATAATGGTGAATTTTGTAGAGGTGCTGTGTAGACTAAAGAGTCGGCCGCCCCCTCAATGGGGGGTGAGAGGTCTCTTTTATAGATGTAAGAGACCTACTCATACATGGATAAGGAAATATAATCCTATTGGGGTGTGATTGACACCAATCATGTAAGTTTCCTAATCGTATTAGGATTGATTGACATTAATTGTGGGGGTTTCCCAATTGGATTAGGAAATAGATGCACTTTCCATTAGTCTTCTAGCTTGAGTAGGAAACTGCCCATAATTTTGGGCGTATCAGCTGCCCCCTATTTCCAAGATTGGCCAGATGCTATATCGGGGCAAGTTTGGAAATTAGTTGATGCCACTTGCCACTATCTGAGTGCTTGAGGAAGCTGCCTCGGGGCTTCTGAGCCTGGTGAGTCCTCGGGAACTGGCTGAGAATTGAGACCCTGCCTAGCTCGGGACCTTTAGGTGCTCGGGAACTGACCGGGAGTTGAGACTCGGCCTACTTCGGAGTCTTTGAATGCTCCGGAAGTGACCGAGAGTTGAGACTCGGCCTACTTAGGAGTCTTTGAATGCTCGGGAAGTGACCGAGAGTTGAGACTCGGCCTACTTCGGAGTCTTTTTGCTTGAGTTAGCCTCCAGGATGGTTATCTTCTGCCCGTGAACCTTCGTCAAGGTTGTGGGAGAAGAATTTGACCATGTTGGAAAAGCCGACCTAAAGCGTATTGCTTTAGGGTCATTTTTATGTTAGCTCCCCAGGATGGTTGTCTTCCGCCCAGTTAGCCTTCGTCAAGACTGTTGGGAGAAGAGCTTGACCATGTTGGTGGAGCCGACCTAAATCACGTTGCTTTAGGGTCCTTTTGCTCCTCTATCGTCGGCCAACCTAAGAGATTTTAGTCACCTCTATCGTCGGTCTGGACCTAAGTGGAGTTAATGCCTCTGAGTACTGTAGGTGCTTGGGTTGTCCAAGATTTTGACTTGGTTATCCGCGAGGCCTGTAGATACCCGGTGTGATTACCTGTTTAGTCCACTGCGCCGTCTTTCTCCCCAAGCTTTCGCTAAGACGAGGGTCTTACAGAGGCTATGACTGTAGGTAACCGACCTGGAACTTGGTGGTTGTAGGGTCTTTTGAAGCTTGCCATCATCAGCCACCTAGGAGGTTTGCCTCCATCGTCGGTTGGACCTAAGCGAAGCCGGTGCCTCAGGCGTGACCCCGAGGTCTTTGGTGCCTGGGTTCAGAGCCCGAGGTCTTTTTAGTGCCTCGGAGTTAGGCCCGAGGTCTTTTTATATGCCTCGGGGTTAGGCCCGAGGTCTTTGGATGAGCTCTCTGACAATCGGTGGAGCCTCACGTAGTGATCAGGCAAGTACCATTGTAGTCGGGCTCATCTAGAATGATGGAGACAGGGGGTCGGATCAGGATCGTCGGGCTCCTAATTTTTTATGTGCTGAAGGCAAAGCTGGAACTGCTTGATCCTGACCGATGTGAACTGGAGGTCGGGTCGGGACTGTCGAACCATGCTTCTTGTGAGCTGGAGATCCGGTCGGGGCTGCCTGACCCGGACTGCTGTGAACCGGTGGTCGGGTCAGGATTGTCGGACTCAGACCTCTGTGAACTGGAAGGACTATAAGAACTCTCGGGCTGATCTTGCTTCCGCTTACTTCTGGAAGACTCGTTACTTTCTTGCCCGGTGTATTTGGTCTTCAGAAACTCTTCAGTGTCAATATATTTTCTAACCCTCTCAGAGAGCTCAACCAAAGTTTCCGGTCGATTTCTGTGGAACGACGCGGCGCACTTGGTGTGTTAAACTCCCGAGCAGAAGGCTATGATGGCGATTATCTCATTCAAATTGCGGATTTGAAGCTTCTGTTGGTTGAACCGGTCGGTGAACTCCTTGAGGGACTCATTACTCCGTTGTCTGACTGTCAGTAGCTGCATGTCTGGCTTTGGCCGCTCATGCATACCTGCGAACTGGTTGATGAACTGCTTACTGAGTTGTTTGAAACTGCAGACCGATCAGGGCTCCAAGGAGTAGAACCACTGCATGGCCGGGCCTTTCAAAGTGCTGGGGAAGGCTAGGCAGTGTAGCTCATAGGAGTCGGTGGCTAGGGCCATCTGAGCCTTATAGGTTCGGACGTGGTCGACCGGGCTTTCCGAGCCGTTGTATGAATCTATCCGAGGCTGCTTAAATTCGCGCGGGATAGAGAACCTCGTGATGATGGCTGGAGAATGGTGACTCTGTCTCGGTATTGGCTTGAGTCGGAACACGGTTTTGACCAAGCTTTTTGGCCACTCCATCGATCTGCTTCTGTAAGTACTTGATTCGGGCTTCCACTCCTTCCCGGCCGGTATCTGAGGAGCTGGTCGGGTTGGTGGAAGAGGCTTTTTCATGGCAGGGTGCTGTCTTCTGAGATCGGGCTCGGCTATGACTCTGGGTAACCGTTCGCCTAGGGACAACTTGGTTCTCGACCGAGTGACTGTAGACACCCCATTTTGTCGGCTATCAGATTTAGGAGACCCATAGCTTGGTGGTTCACAGTGATCGAAAATGACTCAAAAAGACTTTTGGAAGTCAGCTCTATATCTCAGAATGCTTAGAATGACCAAAATGCCCCTTAAAGCCCAGAAACTCCCAGATTTGGTCCCAAAGTTCTGGAAACATGCTACGTCGTAAGAAAAGTATTCAAATGAGTTTTAAAAGAAAAATCGGATGAAATCGTCGGCTCCCAGAGACCCCCGGAAGTCCCGGAAGTTCCCGGAAAGTCCCCGTTGACCGATTTGACCAAGGTTTGACTAGGTTTGACCAAGGTTTGACCAAGTTTGAGCAAAATCGTCCGAATTCACCAGAATCATTTTAAATCATGAGAAAAGTGTTAAAATAAGTTCCAAAAGAAAATCGAGCGAAAACATCAGCTCCTGGGAACTCCCGGAGGTTTCCAGGACTTCCCGGGAATCCCAGGCTTGACCAGTTTGACCAAAATTTGACTTTAGAACCGGGATGCCGAAACAATTTTCAAATATTTTTCATGGATACTAGAGGTCAATAGCTTTCTAACGGTATATCGCACTCAATTTTCGGATTTAAAACGAGTTTATTTTGAATTTCTGAAGGCGAAAAAGGCGATTAAATCAACTTTTATCGCGAATGCCGCAAAACTTTTCAAAGTGACTTATCCCCGAACTATTTTTTATATAAAGTAGACTCCATTACCTTTCCAACGGTATATCACAACCTCAATTTGGAGTTCGTATGCATTTTTTGTGAATTTCGGACGAAATAGGGCCTTTTCGTGAATACCGGAACATCAGGGGGCCTAAACAGCATTATCCAGACGAAGGGAGGAGCAGTGCCGTCGCGGCACTGGCCCAGTGCCGCCGCGGCACTCCCCTCCAGAGCAGTGAGTTTTTGTAATTACTTTTGGGTTCCCATTTTGATTAATTAAAAATCAAAACGACGTAGTTTTGATTCCCAGCTTATTTTGGACCAATGGGAGACCATTTTAAACTTTTTAAAACTCCATTTACCACCCCTCCTTTGCCTATAAAAGAAGCCATTTACTTCCATTTAGGGGGGAGACATGGAAGCTTAGAGAAAGTTTAGGAAGAAACTCTAGGAAAATATAGAGAGAGAAAGAGAAGAAGTAGTCTTCTTCTTCCATTTTTTTTTCCAATCAAAGTGAGTTCTAATCTTGTTTTCCTCCACCATTTTTCTATATACTTCATCATCAATATACCCAATCACCATTCTTGAGCATTCTTGAGTTAGGAAGCTACTTCCATGTCCAAATGTCAAAATCTATGAGTGAAACACCAAGCTACAAGTCCAAAATCATATTGATTATCATCTATTGATTGTTATTTACTTGCTTGTTCATATTATGTTCATCTCTTCTTAATCTCATTTCTTTTTTATTTTCTTTATTTACTTACTAGTTCATCATCATCTAGATGATGACATGAAGTTTGAGGTGAGTGAATCCTTATGGATAGTAGCTCTTGACCTCAAAACCATGTTTGATAGATGATGATTATAATACCTCCAAGGTATCCTTGAAGTTATGTTCAAAATAAAAATGAATCTCTCCAATAATATTGGGAGTTCTTTGATGATTCAAGGTTGGATGAGGTTCTAAGTGGTCACATGGTCATCTCAAGAGTTTAAGTTCATGCTTTGAACATCTATTTCAAAACCCCCAATCAAGAACTCAAACTCTACTTCAAACCCAAATCCATTTTCTTCAAGAATGATCCAAAACAGTGAGTTGTTCAGATTCAAAGATTTGTTTTGAATTAAATACTTGAGTTATGATGATGAAACCACTTGGAAAATCTTCCTAAGACATCATAGTTTGTCTCCAATTTTTCCCATCAATTATAGAGATATGAAAGTAATTGTTTTGGGTGTGAGAAGTTCATATTCATAATCTGCCCCTGTTCTCACAGAATGTTCACCCAACTTCTTGCACTTATTCTGGATATTTTCGTCACTGTACATATATCTTTTCTATTTTTTTTTATGAAACTTGGGTGTCTTAGGAAACGTTTGGTATATAATGGGTCATCATAAACCCTTTCTTTGATTTATGAAAAATCATACAAAATCAGTCAACAGTGCAGCTTTTGTTTCTGAGTCATGTGTACATTCTGATTTATTTCTTTTAATCTGTGATAGCTATTGAGGTTTGGCTTTTTGGGTTATTTTCTAGACACAATAAGAATGATCTATGATTTTTCTCACATTTTCCTAGGCACGTTTGACCTCCCATTATATTGTTACAAAGTAATGCATACAGTCTATCCACTATTCACAGCATTTCACTTTTTGACTTTCACACTTTGATGCAACACTCTCTTGTATCTAGATGAACCCATATCCCATGCACATGTTCTTTACCACTTTTAACATGCTATATCATATCATGTACCATATATCCTCTCATGTATCATACTCCCATAGATTCTTGAGTTTGGTTTCCAAATAAAACCATGTTTTGCAAATACTTGGGAAGTTCTTGAAATTAGTTAGGAATTGATATTCCAAGTGGTTAGAATATTCATCCAAGTTCTGGAAGTATACTTTCAAAACCCCCATTTCAAAACCCCCCTCTTTAACCTCTCATTTTGATCTCAAGAAATAAACCTTGTTTTTCTCAAAACCTTCAAAATAGTGAGTCATTTAACTTCAAGGAATTATTTTGAGTTGAATACTCAATGTATGAATGCAAGACCACTTGGAAAGTCTTTCTAACTCATTATAGAACATCCATGATTTTTGGCTTGACTTGGAAGCACTTGAAAATGGTCCATTTGGACCCAAACATTTTCTCTAGACATTCTGTTTTTGATGTCACAGCAGCTAGGTCCACTTCCAACTTCTTTTCCAGAAAACTTTTCCAAAAAGGGAGGTCCTAACTTATTTTTCCCTTAAACTTCAATGTCTTAGGGAACTTTCTGTATAAAATGGGACTCTAGATCATTAGTTTTCATTTTCCAAGATTTTTCAACATTTCAGTCGACGGTATGGACTCTGTTTCTGAGTGACCTTCATTGTTTATATGATTTCTCTCATTCTGTGATAGTTATTCAATATTGGCTTTTTGGGTTGTATTCTAAACACAATAAGGAACATCTCCATAAAAAAATCATGCATTGAAAACATTCCTAACCCCTCTTTTCAAATTCCAAAAGATCATGCTACTGTTCTGTCCACTATTCACAGCAAGCACATTTCAACTTTCATTCTTTGATTTGATGCTCATATGCATTCCAAATTAGTTCATATCTTAGGAAGTAGTTCATACTACATTTGTACATATCCCATGTTAATTTCAATCATCCGTTTATACATATTTTAGACTTCTAAGTCATTCTAGGAATCCATGAACACAAAGCACACTACAACCTTGGCACATTTTAGATACATGCATTGCATTCATGCAAGATTTGGGGTTTTGTAACCCTCAATCTAAGAAGATTATAAGGAATGATCATGATCACACGTTCATGCTTTCCCTCGATCTAATCGTCCTTTCTCATCCGTCCCGGGGATTGAGAAATCTTCTTTTCTCAAAATTAACATGCATCATACTAGCTTGCTAAGCATATTTTGATTTCTTTGTTTATTTGTTTCAAAAACAATTCTTGTCCTCCTTTAGATTAGGAAGTCTTGATTATTTGATATATGAATAGACGATTTTTCCTAGGTTTATTTGTGTGATCTTTCACTTTACATTGTATGATATTTGACTTAGATCTTATGAATGATATTTTATCTTTAGATCTTCCATTTTCAACTTTCTTATGTAATGTAATATACTATCATAGTATTAATTGTTGAACCATACATAGTATAAGATGATTATTTGGATGCTAATTGAGGCCCGTCGAAAGACGGGGCGAGTTGAGGGTGTTTTAGTCGTGACAAAGGCTCCTTCCTCTCTCGTACCAAAACCCCGAACCAAGTTCTTTGGTTATGAAGGGTCGGTGCCCTTATCCGCTTGGGTGAGTCAAATTAGGTTTCTTGGTTCCTTAAAGACCAAGTGGCGACTCTGTATCTGTTTTCAATAGACCATTTTCTTTTCTTTGATCCAAGTCAAATTCCTTTTCAAAATAATCTCAAACAAGAGAAGTGGTCCACTTCCGGTATCCACAGTGACCCTGGACTGTTTCACGGGCCATATGCTCCTGCCTTTCCTCTCGGGCAGCACGCCCACTGTTGATGTCTCTGGCATCCTCAACATGGGACGGGTTGGCTCGGGTCCGTTGTCTGGTCAAGATCGGTTCTCGACCGTACGCAATGTTCCCGGGTCGTTTCCCGGCCACTGGAGGATTGCTTTACTGGGCTAGCAGTGCTTCGATCTGTTGCTGGATTTGACGCTGGCCCTCCAAGAGTTGTGTGAGGGTTGCGGTGATTTGCTCAGATGTCAGGACTGCTACAGTCGACGCCGGGGCCGAAGGAACATCCCGGTCGGACTGCTGCGCAGCCTTTTTACCCTTCTTTGGTGGCATATTGATCAGTTAAGAATTTGTTGATGAGAAGAATTGTCGTTTCCCACAGACGGCGCCAAGCTGATGATGCCAAAAATTGGTAAGAGTAAAGTAGAGCAATTTTAAGAGAGAGAGAGAGAGAGAGAGAGAGAGAGAGAGAGAGAGAGAGTAAAAGACTATTTTTTGTATGTGGTTCGGCCCTATTAATGAAGGTACCTACGTCCACGGGTGTATCTGGGCACGTTTACTAGCAGATCACCGACGGGCCTGGTGAGCCAACAAAGAGGGGCGACACTACCAGTAATACCGGCCGGGTGTATGCATATAATGGTGAATTTTGTAGAGGTGCTGTGTAGACTAAAGAGTCGGCCGCCCCCTCAATGGGGGGTGAGAGGTCTCTTTTATAGATGTAAGAGACCTACTCATACGTGGATAAGGAAATATAATCCTATTGGGGTGTGATTGACACCAATCAAGTAAGTTTCCTAATTGTATTAGGATTGATTGACATTAATTGTGGGGGTTTCCCAATTGGATTAGGAAATAGATGCACTTTCCATTAGTCTTCTAGCTTGAGTAGGAAACTGCCCATAATTTTGGGCGTATCAGCTGCCCCCCATTTCCAAGATTGGCCAGATGCTATATCGGGGCAAGTTTGGAAATTAGTTGATGCCACTTGCCACTGTCTGAGTGCTTGAGGAAGCTGCCTCGGGCTTCTGAGCCTGGTGAGTCCTCGGGAACTGGCTGAGAATTGAGACCCTGCCTAGCTCGGAACCTTTAGGTGCTCGGGAACTGACCGGGAGTTGAGACTCGGCCTATTTCAGAGTCTTTGAATGCTCCGGAAGTGACCGAGAGTTGAGACTCGGCCTACTTCGGAGTCTTTGAATGCTCGGGAAGTGACCGAGAGTTGAGACTCAGCCTACTTCGGAGTCTTTTTGCTTGAGTTAGCCTCCAGGACGGTTATCTTCTGCCCGTGAACCTTCGTCAAGGTTGTGGGAGAAGAATTTGACCATGTTGGAAAAGCCGACCTAAAGCATATTGCTTTAGGGTCATTTTTATGTTAGCTCCCCAGGATGGTTGTCTTCCGCCCAGTTAGCCTTCGTTAAGACTGTTGGGAGAAGAGCTTGACCATGTTGGTGGAGCCGACCTAAATCACGTTGCTTTAGGGTCCTTTTGCTCCTCTATCGTCAGCCAACCTAAGAGATTTTAGTCACCTCTATCGTCGGTCTGGACCTAAGTGGAGTTAATGCCTCTGAGTACTATAGGTGCTCGGGTTGTCCAAGATTTTGACTTGGTTATCCGCGAGGCTTGTAGATACCCGGTGTGATTACCTGTTTAGTTCACTGCACCGTCTTGCTCCCCAAGCTTTCGCTAAGACGAGGGTCTTATAGAGGCTATGACTGTAGGTAACCGACCTGGAACATTGTGGTTGCAAGGTCTTTTGAAGCTTGCCATCATCAGCCACCTAGGAGGTTTGCCTCCATCGTCGGTTGGACCTAAGCGAAGCCGGTGCCTCAGGCGTGACCCAGAGGTCTTTGGTGCCTGGGTTCAGAGCCCGAGGTCTTTTTAGTGCCTCGGGGTTAGGCCCGAGGTCTTTTTATATGCCTCGGGGTTAGGCCCGAGGTCTTTGGATGAGCTCTCTGACAATCGGTGGAGCCTCACGTAGTGATCAGGCAAGTACCATTGTAGTCGGGCTCATCTAGAATGATGGAGACAGGGGGTCGGATCAGGATCGTCGGGCTCCTAATTTTTTATGTGCTGAAGGCAAAGCCGGAACTGCTTGATCCTGACTGATGTGAACTGGAGGTCGGGTCGGGACTGTTGAACCATGCCTGTTGTGAGCTGGAGATCCGGTCGGGGCTGCCTGACCCGGACTGCTGTGAACCGGTGGTCGGGTCGGGATTGTCGGACTCAGACCTCTGTGAACTGGAAGGACTGTAAGAACTCCCGGGCTGATCTTGCTTTCGCTTACTTCTGGAAGACTCGTTACTTTCTTGCCCGGTGTATTTGGTCTTCAGAAACTCTTCAGTGTCAATATATTTTCTAACCCTCTCAGAGAGCTCGACCAAAGTTTCCGGTCAATTTCTGTGGAACGACGCGACGCACTTGGTGTGTTGAACTCCCGATCAGAAGGCTATGATGGCGATTGTCTCGTTCAAATTGCGGATTTGAAGCTTCTGTTGGTTGAACCGGTCGGTGAACTCCTTGAGGGACTCATTACTCCGTTGTCTGACTGTCAGTAGCTGCATGTCTGGCTTTGGCCGCTCATGCATACCGGCGAACTGGTTGATGAACTGCTTACTGAGTTGTTTGAAAATGCAGACCGATCGGGGCTCCAAGGAGTAGAACCACTGCATGGCCGGGCCTTTCAAAGTGCTGGGGAAGGCTAGGTAGTGTAGCTCATAGGAGTTGGTGGCTAGGGCCATCTGAGCCTAATAGGCCCGGATGTGGTCGACCGGGCTTTCCGAGCCGTTGTATGAATCTAGCCGAGGCTGCTTAAATTCGCGCGGGATAGAGAACCTCGTGATGTGGCTGGAGAATGGTGACTCTGTCTCGGTATTGGCTTGATTCGGAACACGATTTTGACCAATCTTTTTGGCCACTCCATCGATCTTCTTTTGTAAGTACTTGATTCGGGCTTCCACTCCTTCCCGACCGATATCTGAGGAGCTGGTCGGGTTGGTGGAAGAGGCTTTTTCATGGTAGGGTGCTGTCTTCTGAGATCAGGCTCGGCTATGACTCCGGGTAACCGTTCGCCTAGGGACAACTTGGCTCTCGACCGAGTGACCCTGGACTGTTTCACCGGCCATATGCTCCTGCCTTTCCTCTCGGGCAGCACGCCCACTGTTGATGTCTCTGGCATCCTCAATATGGGACGGGTTGGCTTGGGTTCGTTGTCTGGTCAAGATCGGTTCTCGACCGTACGCAATGTTCCCGGGTCGTTTCCCGGCCACTGGAGGATTGATTTGCTAGGCTAGCAGTGCTTCGATCTGTTGCTGGATTTGACGCTGGCCCTCCAAGAGTTGTGTGAGGGTTGCGGTGATTTGCTCAGATGTCTGGACTGCTGCAGTCGACGCGGGGGCCGAAGGAACATCCCAATCGGACTGCTGCGCAGCCTTCTTACCCTTCTTTGGTGGCATATTGATCAGTTAAGAATTTGTTGATGAGAAGAATTGTCGTTTCCCACAGACGGCGCCAAGCTGATGATGCCAAAAATTGGTAAGAGTAAAGTAGAGCAATTTTAAGAGAGAGAGAGAGAGAGAGAGAGAGAGAGAGTAAAAGACTATTTTTTGTATGTGGTTCAGCCCTATTAATGAAGGTACCTACGTCCACGGGTGTGTCTGGGCACGTTTACTAGCAGATCACCGGCGGGCCTGGTGAGCCAACAAAGAGGGGCGACACTACCAGTAATACCGGCCGGGTGTATGCATATAATGGTGAATTTTGTAGAGGTGCTGTGTAGACTAAAGAGAGGTCTCTTTTATAGATGTAAGAGACCTACTCATACGTGGATAAGGAAATATAATCTTATTGGGGTGTGATTGACACCAATCAAGTAAGTTTCCTAATCGTATTAGGATTGATTGACATTAATTGTGGGGGTTTCCCAATTGGATTAGGAAATAGATGCACTTTCCATTAGTCTTCTAGCTTGAGTAGGAAACTGCCCATAATTTTGGGTGTATCATAGTGCATTGTAGATTGTTGTCTAAGACTTGCATGATGCCATGTGAACTAACTTTCCCCTCCTATTTTTCTCAATGTTTTCTTTATTAACAAAACAAGTGGTTTTGGGCGTATCATTAATCAAGTTTTAGTTGGTAATAATTTTGGGCGTATCATTAATCAAGTTTTAGTTGGTAATTCCTGAACGTTCTCCTCTAAAAAGTGGCCAAATGAAGAAGTAATGACACCATTTCAATGAGTTTTTAATGCATCATCAATAAAACGACTCGAATTTGTGTGATAATCCCTCAGAAATAAAGAATGGTTCAAAAGCTTGCTAAGGGTATATCGTCTCCACTACTTATTCTTCAAACACTAAAGTCGTTTTAAACTCCTTTTTAGGTTTTCTGTATAACTGTTAACAAGTGTGCATGGTTATCAGATACATGAATATTTCAACAAATGCAATCATCCTAGTGGTACTAGAGAAACGCATAAACATAATCCATGATAGGACGAGAACAACATGAATGCATCATTGCATAATAAATAGCGAAATAGGAGAGAAAGTTCAAAGTTATTCCATTATTAAGTTTTAAAAGTTTCAAATTTAAATTTTTTTTGCAGAAATTGTACATTATGTGGTATTACAATGAAAACAAAGGTGCTAAGTGTGAAAAGTGCATGTGAATGTCTATCTACTGTCTACCCCCAACTGAAAATAGCAATGTCCTCATTTGTTGATTTGCAAAACAAAGTGGTTAGAGTTCACCTGATTCCATGCAATGTGGCTAGAAATATCATTAGCAACCTGTTTTAAAGACATACAATCTCCAAAGACCAAGATCAACATGTATGGCGATAAATAACATGGTCCATAAATAATAAAAAAACACATCACTGTAATTTAACTAAGCAAAAGAATAAACAGTGCAGTGAATGAGTTCGTAATACAAAAGTACTAACTATAGAGAGGAGAGAGACGAAAAACAAAAATAAATACAGCAACCTCGCTCTCTCATCTAAACTATCCTAAGCAATATGGATCGGGTCGTCAGCAACGGGATCAGCAGAGTCGGAAGTAGTGGTACCCCCCTCCACCCTCAGCAACCACCGTAGCGGTCGCCGAGTCACTCGCAATTGGAGGTGGTGGCTCAGTAATAGGAGGCGGAGCTGAAGACAAGGAAGGAGCAGGCGTAGATGGAGCGACAGGAGGTGTTCCAATGGGTGGTGGTGTGTGGAGTGAATGGTCAACCCCCAAATGTAGCAGAATTAGGTATATCTTACCCTCAACAAAAGCTAACTTACCCTCGAGTCTCAATCGTGCTTCTCTCTCCTCCATGAGTAAAGTGTGAATGGTCTGGAGAGACACAAACAACTCTCCCTAGGTTGGAGCATGTGTACACTATCTCAACTCAAATTGCTGCACTGTGGCAACGGGATCGAAATCCTCACCAACAGCCTCAGCATCTGTGCCCCCCCCCCCCCCCCCCCCCGTTCTCCTCTTCTTCCTCCCAACTTTCTTTTTTCCCTTTCCTTTCAACCTTCTCTTCTTTTGAGCGTCAGAACGGCGTGTCGCCGTCTCATTACAATGACTAGAGGCCGCTTTAACATCATCAACAGCCAAGGGAAGCATGCCAGTTTGTGCAATGACTCTATGAATAGCCCAAGCACCTTTTAGGTGTTTCTTAGCAGCGATGTATCGTGTTGGATGGATCATGAAATCGATGTAAAGCCGGGGTAAATAGACTTTTTTCCCTGTCCCAACTGCATAAACAACACGTGCATACCAAGGCGCAAACTTTTCATGGTAGGATGTCATCAAGATACAATTACACAATGCTAGGTGGAGCATGTGATAATTGTCCATGAGGTACTGATCCTCAATGAGTGATATGCCATTCCATCTCTACAGGGCTCTACTCGTAATTTCAAGGGCTATCGTCGAGGGAGAAATCTCATGGACACCTGGCCGTTGAGGACAAACGCAATATGTCACCTCAGGCATACCCAAGGCCGTAGCTACTATGGCTGGACTGAGAATAAACTCCCGCCCACGGAAGAAAGATCAGTATGTTAATGGCGCAGCGGGATCCTTAATCATGGTAGGACATGCCTTCCAAACCCAAGAAATATTAATCCTCTAAGCCTGAGTGATAAACAATGAATATTCCATCTTCATGTGCCAGTATAATAGGTATAGTGCTCATTAAATCCCCAAATCCCTAGATTTACATGCATTTTGGAATTAATATGATTTAATGATGATGTGACTCAAATGTGTATAATTTTGTGCTTTTACATGTTTTATTGTTTAAGTAAAAATGAAGTTGAAATAATCCAATAAAGGGAAGGAAAGACGTAGCAAACACATGGGATTATCTCCCATGTGCTTACTACGTTTTCTAACTCTCCAATGGTCAACAAAAGGAGGGGAAAAAAAAAAGACAAAGCAACCAACAAAGCAAACAAAGAAAAAAAATAATCATCAGAAAGAAAAAAAACCAAAGGCACTAATTGCCCTGAAAATGACACTTAGTTGTATATGTATATACGTAATAGATCTTTTCTCTTTTCTTCTCTCTTTTTGTTTCTTTCTCTCTTTCTCTCTCTCTCTCTCTGAAGGTCTGACAGAGGAAGAAAAAGTTGGACGAGCGAAGAAAAATTGGCAAACTCTCACTTTCTTCTGTTCAAGCGACGAATAGAATGACAAATTTTCATCAATCTTCATCTATAAATAAGCATCCACTAGAAGAGAAGAGTAGGCACACAACGGACAAGCCTCACACACAGAGACAGCTCACAACACACAGCCAAACAGAGAGAAAAGTCTAGGGAGGTTACTATGTTCGCACTTTATAGTGTCCTTAGGAGTAGAAATGTAAGCATTTCTTTTCTTTACCTAGTTCTAGAAGTTGTAAAAAATTGCTCTCCTGTAATTGATGATTTCATATTCAAAATTATGTAACAAAACTTTGTGTACTGTATTTCTCAAATTAGTTCTTAAATATTTGTTTTCTTGTAGGTCCTTTGCTAATTTGTAGTAGTAAAATATTTCTATTAAAATTTTGATTGCAAGTACAAAGTATCATAATTATTGTACAAAAAATTTGTTCTTATATTTTAATGTTATTAATGTTTTTAGTATAGTTAGTAGTTGTAGATGTCCCCTAAAATTGTTTGAAACCCCAAATTTCAAGTTTTTATAACAAAAATTCCATTCACTATAAGATATAATTTGCAAGTAAATGCAAGATTTCTTTACTACGTAATTGTTATAATCACCTATTAATACCCAAGCATACCCACAGTATCCATATCTCATTCTCAAATTAAATTAGGATTTGGTTTGACCTTGCTTGTGTTCTTGGAGTTCTTACTGTGACCCCAACAAGAATTCAAAGTCAAAGGTTTAGTATTTTATTTTTGGTTCAGTATTTCAATATATTTATGTTACCTTAGTTGTACTAAACTTTGTGATTTTGCAGATTTCATGAATTCAATCCCAACTCATGTTAAGTGAAGAAAAAGTATATTAATATTAGTTTTCCCTATTACCTTGGTTTTATGACCTTAATCTAATTGGACGGTGATGGTGTACATCTCTTGAATCTTTCTTTAAAATTTATTTAGAAGACAGTTTCAATTCCAAAATGGTAGGCTAAAACTTTAATTGGGGATATGCAATAAAAACTCAGAAACCACACCTTATGTGCACTAATTTTAAATGGGAAAATTTATTTAGATGGGTTGTTTTTCCATTTATGGTAAAAAATATCTATATATCTATATTTAATGACTATTTAACATATTTATAGACTATGGCTATATCGGACATCCAAAGATTACATATTTGAAATAAGAATTTAATTATGTAAATTGTCAAACTATGCCTTTTGTCATAAAAAAAATACCTAGCATACATAAATAATTTATTTAACAAAGTTTATATTTCAAATATGTGTATATATATATATATATATTTCTATCCATTAATGGACAAGCAATTGTGTAATGGCAAATTGGTGGGGGTTGAGCGCCAAATAACCCACGTCTGCGGCGAGTCACGGTTCGAACTTGGCTACTGCCCGAATGCCTCTTTATTTTTGTTTCATATCAAACCTGACACACTTGATGTGGCTGCAACAAGTATAAGTTTATTTTCAAATAAAGAATCACTCTGTTTAAAAATGCCAAATCCTTTTCAAAAGCATAGAAGCTGTGTGATCTAGTGTTGATTTGCATATTCCCAATTCCTTTAAATCATTTCTTCCAAGTTAATTAATATTTCCTGTTTTTAGATAACTTAGATTAAATATTTGTATTATTTTCACCTTTCGCTATAATAAAATTCAAAAAGTTCATTTCATATAAATCTAGCTTTATTTCTTTTTCTTCCTTTTCTTACTAGTATCTTAGTTAGTTTATTTTGTACTATTAAAATCTTTACCGTAAACTACTAAAGAAATAGCCTTTTAATTAAGTTTTACTGCAAAAATATAAAAACTAGTAGTTTAGGAAAAGCCCAAAAATTCATCATCTATTATTTTCTTTTTAGGGACAAAATAGTTATTTCCTATCTTTAAAATCTTTTTATTTCTGTTCCCTGTGGGTTCAGCCTGGTCTTACCTGAACTTTATTACTTGTACGATCACCTACACTTGGGTGTAGATAAGAAAACGCATTAGTAGGACTTTGTCAAGTTTTTGGCACCGTTGCCGGGGAACGGTTAAAATACAAAAATTAATAATAATAAAGTTAGGTCTAAAAATATTTCTCCCACTATATATATACCTATTCTACCTTATAAATAATCTAGTTTTTTTTTTTAATAAAAAAACATAAAAAAATAATAAAAAAAACTATAGAAAATTTTTATTTAATAAATACATATAAATATATATATATATATATTCATAAGTATGTACGTGTCCATCTGTTTAAAAAAAAAGCATATATATATATACACACATATATAAACCTATCTTCTAAAAAATAAAAAATGTATTAAAAAAAGGAGGTTTTTTTTTTACTTAGCTATAAATAATAATAATAATATTTTTAAAACTTAGTTTTTCTTTTACTTCATATGTCCTTAGATACTACTGAGGTTTTATATCAAGTACAACATAATTCTAATATTTCTAGTGATTCATCTAGTATGCAATTTTCTAGAATCATGATTGAAATTAAAGGCATAGAAAGAATAGCTGATGATGCTCATAGTGAACATGGGGATAATATACCACAATTTGTTTTACTAGAGCGTGAATAACGTTCTTTACGTGATCTATTTATCCAAGAACTAAACATCACTCCTACTTGCATCACTTTACTTGAACATACAGGAAATTTTCACTTTCGACATAACATGCTACTATCCTTGCCAATTTACCATGGAATTAAGAAAGAATATGCTTATGTCCACATTCGTGAATTTGCATACGTTTGTGATACGTTTGCTGATCAAACTTGTCCTCTTGAGATTGTCTATCTCAAGCTTTTCCTTTTTCTTTAAAAGATAAAGCTAAAGCTTGGTTTTTATCTCTATGTCCTGGATCTATAACTTCATGGCAGGATATGAATAAAGTCTTTCTAAATGAATTCTATCAAAAAAAAAAAAAAACTTATAGCATTTTTAGACAAATTAAACTTTTCACTCAAAAAGATAAGGATCTCCTACTAGCTTGTCCACATCATGGATTTAAAAAATGGCGTACGATTAATTTCTTTTATGAAGGATTAGATCCAGAGTCAAAGGAGTTAATTGAAGCTAAGTATCAAGGGGAATTTTTTAAAATGCTTACAAAGCTGAATCATATTTTGATTGGCTTGGCGAAAACGCTCCACAATGGGAAAAAGAAGAAATTACTAAGAAAGAAAAGACTAAAAGTTCACAGCAATCACAATCAGAAGATGAATTAGTAATAAAAATTGAAGAATTAACTCGTAAGCTAGAAGCTTTTAAATTGGAGAAAGCTAATCCTCCTCTATCTAAACAGAAACTAGAACTTTGCAGTACAAGTCATATGATGGGATACTCTACAGAAAAATGCCTTAATGCTCCTGTTTATCAATGATTTAACCCTGCGCAAAAAGTTCTATTTTATAACTCAAAACTACATCTTCTTAAAAGAAAAATGAAATCTCGATGGACTGGTCCGTGTATAGTTAAAAATGTTTATCCTTGTGGAACTATCGAGATTGAGGATCCTAAAGATGGAAATACATTCAAAGTTAGTAGGCATAAATTAAAGTCATTCTTAGGAGATTTTGAAGCTGAGTTGGAGTCCATTCCTTTGGAGAACCCCAATTATAATGCCCCTTAATTTCTTTAATCATGATTAGAATTGTACATTATAGGAATTTTACTTTAATTTTAATTTTCTTTTTTCTTACTATTTAATATTTTCCAGGAATTAGAACATATTATCTGATGTCCCAGGTTACAACGAGACATGAACCCATTTCAGCATCATACAGGTTCAGGATCGGGTTCAGACCGTGCATGTTCATCTAACATAAATAACAACTATCCATCAGATGATAGAACTCTGTTAGTTGATCGTACACGCCCAAATTTCGAGTATCTCATGGACTCTTATGATTATGAGATGTTTTACGCTAGGTGTTTCAATAAAATGAATGATGACACTGATGAAGATATCGATTATTTAGTGGAACCTGACCAACCTACGGACTGGAATGGTTCACCAATATTTGATGGATTAGACGACTGGAAAAATATTAGTACAAATTACGATGAATGGGAACAAGCTCAATATGAGGTGTTCCAAGAATTACATAATGAATATGAAGATAATGAATGGGAGCAATACCTTACATCCTTAGAACAATTCCCCATTTATGACGAAAATGACACTATTTTTGGATGGGGCAGTTTATTAACTAGAGTTATTGATGGAGAACTGTTACGGTATGCCTTCTAGAGGAATTGGTTTTTTCCCTACTTGAATGGGGAGACTCTCTAGTCCCAATCTTAATTTATTGAACAATTCATTCCTCAAAGTGTCATTGTCGGATATAATGTATTCATGAACTTAACACAGTATGATAATCCCGACGTATATGACTATGACACCTATTTGATGTCTAGACCTCAAAATGATCGCTTTTCATCGGCAATAACCCCAGGCAACATCTAGATATATTAAAGAATTCATGTCTTTATTATTCTTGTTATTGTACTTTTCTTTTTGTGTCACGCCCCGGAGTAACCAAAAATAGGGAAAATTTAAAATTTCCTTTTTGGATTCATAGGGAATGACTTAATTGAAAGCCGTCTTATCCTCTAACACTAGAAACAACGTGAAAGTAAAGGGGAGAAAGCTAATTGTAACTTAAACTTCAATCTGAACAATTATACTATTACAAAACATTGGTCCCAAGACTAATACAACAGACTATTACAAATACATGATGTTGGCGGCTATCTTTGGTCTTCAGTCTAGCTCTACACTTCCAATGTTCCTTAGCATCTTACTCTCAAGACTGAATTGTCCTCTGACCAACCTACAAGGAAATCTGGACATTGGATTGTCCAAGTGTAACATGTCGTCAACTTTGCAACAAAGCTGAGTGGGCGTTCATAACCATATTCACTACCAATATACATACACTAACTACTCATCTCACGTTATTACTTTGCTTCTTAGGATGAGGTTAGTCCATTATCGATTGACGTCACTCACACGGACATAGCAAAGGTATCAATTAACATATGATGCAATTATTAAATATCTATCATTAACCAAATAACGGGATTAACATAAACATGCTTGTCTGGTTCTTGATATAACAACATATTCGTACTATTCATTTTTCTCATTTCCATTATGCTCGTGCATGTAAATGTGTAATCAATGAACCCAAACCCAAACTCTAGGATATGAAATCCCATAACCAATGCAACTCAATAACGTCGGGATATAAAACCTATAATGACAACATACTCGGAACTTGCTTTCACAAAACAAACCACGCTTTCACTGCGCACTCTGATACTCATTTCATACTTCGTTTTGTCACGACCCACGGGCAATGGCACTGGGATGTGTATCTCCACTTAATCCAAAATAGTACGATGGTAGAATTGGCTCGATCATCTATACCCTCGCTGGTGAATCACCACCAGACGAGTTGCACGACAGAATACTAACTGCAAAATGGCAAGCATGGCGGCAAACGCATACACCATGTGTACTATCACGGCATCCCACCGTAGAGGGGAGTACATTAGTAACTGACTAGCGCATGATATACAGCATGATGGCAACCCATACAACGTGTGTACTATCTCCGGCAAAGCCCCTCGGACGACTAGTACATTAGAGTGCTAACTGCTAAGCAGTATGACGTTAAACCTAAACGCATGTACCATCTCTGATAATTACACAAACAACTGGCACAATACCAGCTCTAACTGTTCTCTTACTATTACAATCATAATATCCAGTATCTCAATCATACTATCCTGTTATCACATCTCTTTATCATCTTGAATGGTTTCCAAAGCGCAACGACTCATGACTCACGACACAAGAATCTCAATCGTGTTAACTCCCAATTTCCAAGACTCCCAAACATTTCAACTCACGACCTCACTTGGCCGGAGTCACTGACACTGACACTGACTGCATGTACTGACACAGTGATGTGCTTCTTCAATTACATGATTCTTGATAACATAACTAAATTAGGTAAGACATATAAATGAAACCCTTAACATGCTCTTTATTCTCATTTGCACATTCAAGCATGGTTATCAAAGCAATAATAACAACGTACTCATATAATCAACATTGATATATAAAACATACAAACTAACGTTCCATAATAGATTATCCATCACAGCATACACATGGTTAAATAGTCCTTCACATATAATTCTTCTCTTTTACTTCTTATCAATATATCATGGTAACATCTAACTTGCTCGTCTCATAGCAATCAATTCCATAATATATATATATACATCAGGCATATCGATACATACATACAAATACTCTAGTAGTCATTATGCATATTGAGAGTGAGGTTAGAAACACTCACCTGGACGTTTTGTCAAGCTTAAGACTCTCCAAACAGCGGATAAGTCACAATCCTACAACGTATAATAGAATAACGGTGATGAAACGTATATGTAAATGATGAGGGTATGATGGTAATTTTACCAAATGAGGATATAAACCTCAAGGTAGTATTCTACATGTCATTCTGAGTCCAATGCCATTGACTAAACTCAAATCGGAGTCTGTCACACAAAAGGCTGGGTCTTCTATACCAGTATGGGCCGTAAAGGTAAGCTGTATTTTCGACCGGGTCGAAAGGTCTCCAAATTCAATGGAATATTTCTAAACATTATTCTAAGACTCTGGGAACTGACCGCGTATTTTTCTGGACTACGGTTTATTTACTACGAATTATTGAAGTCCTATTTATATATTTATAGTCTTCGGAGTCCCATAATTATAAAATATAACTTACAAGGACAACAGGTCCTTATAAATATTTTTATTAGATACTAGACCTTAAAATAAGCTAGTGATATTTTTCTCATAATTTTCGGGACTCGTTTGATATTTAAAATAATTAAATGACATACAAACGGGTCCTTATTAATTAAATAAAATACTAAAGTTTGATTTTTATAAATAAATAATTTATAAAACCAAGGCATTAGGCCTTAGGATAAGCAATATAAGTTTTTACATTTTTAAATGGCAATTAGGTATTTAATACCTAATTATCAAAATTTTAAAACTAACATTCATTGTTTATTTAAACAAAATAAATAATAAGTATATTATATAAATAATATACTATAATTTCAGAATATTAAAAAACTATTTTATAATATTTTAAAACTTTTTTTAAAAAACATTTAACAATTTGCTAGTATCTTTTTACTTTAATCAAACCAACCTTTATTATTTATTTAAACTAAATAAATAATAATTATAATATTTAAATATATAATATCAATTATAATTTCAGAATAAAAGAAATATTTAAATATAATATTTCAGATTTATAAGCTTAATTATAATAATTAAACTATATTTACATAATTCAAAACAATAACAAATGGATTAACAATTTTATCAATAATTCACTCTAAATATAAAGTCCCAGGTTTTGTTTGGCAACCCAAGTTTTCAACACACATAATCTTATCCATAAGCTGCATTGTCAAACGGGCCTAAGCCCAAACCACTTCTTCTACTCCAAAAAAACGCATGACTGTGCATATATATAATATTTACGTATATATATACATTTATAAGCATAAACTTCAAATGATCATATCTCACTCAAATCTCAATGAAAATACACAATCTTTATATTGAAATTGAGTGCCTCGATGAGCCCGATTCAACGGTATAGGTCTTGAAGCCTAACTCTTAACGGTCTACCCGATATAGGGGAAAAACAGATTCGTCCTAAAAAGAATAATTGAATCGTAGGACGACCAAACGTGGTCTAAGCTTCGAGCCGTTCATCGAGGATCTTAAGGGGATCGTTAGTGTCATTTTGGCATTACTTTTACGGGTTTTGGTGATGGCCCGAAACCGAGTTCCGTACAAGCTTTAATGGCCGCCGGCCATGGCCGGAGCTCTAGGCTTTGTCCGGGGCTGTGTGTGATGGTCTGTGACTCTGTGTGTGTGTGTGTGTGTGTGTATGTGTGTGTGTGTGTGTGTGTGTGTGTGTGTCCAGTAGATGCAGAATTATAAAAAAAAAAAGGGTGTGGTTTTACCTTCCCCTTGGCTTGTATATCTCGGTTCTCTCTCCCGTGGCTCTTTCTCAACTCTCTAGTTCGATCTCTCACTCCTCTTCTCCTTCCTCCCAGCTTCTTTTGTGTTGTGTGAGTATGGTCTGTGTGTGTGTGTGTAATGGTGAGGGACAGAGAGGGAGCAGTGAGGGTAAGTGTGGTGTTGTGTTCTCTAGTTCTCTATCTAATTCTCACTCTCTCGGTAATACATTCTCTCTCTCAAGGGCTCATGGATATAAATACAAAAATCACACATATACTGACACACCTATATTTATACAGATTGCAAATCTGTTTGAATGGGATAGATAGGGTTGATTTAGATGGTATCCTAGGGAGGAGGGAAAGGTGGCCGGCGATTTGGGGTGGTGGGAGTAGTCCAGCGAGTAGTGGGGGTGGTAAGGTGGTAGTGGCCCAGGGGTCATAGGGGGTGTTTGAGTAAGGTTATTAACCAATAGTTAAGGGTAGGTTTGGGTAGCACAATACCCATTTAGGGTAAGATTCCCATTGCACTATTGTTTCCATATTTGTTTAAGTTGTCGTCGTTAGGAACCACGTGCAAGACAGTCCAGATAAACGCAGATTTTACGGGTCCGCGTGATATGTCAGTCCGGGTTCGTAATTTACAATCCGAGTCTGTAATTTATGGTCCTGGGTTAAAATAAAAATGTCGATATAATAATAATCCTAATTTCTAGCCATAGACTATCGGGTCCGATAAAAATATATAAGATATGGTTATAATTTCTAAATAACTATGAATGTTAAACATATATTATTAATATACGAGGGACTATAGCATATGGTTATAAAATTAGCGATTCCAAACTACTCCCTCCGTCCCATTTTATGTGTCCCTCTTTCATTTTTGAGATGTTCTAAAATTATTGTCCACTTTCTTAAATTAGTATACAAATTTTACTTATTTTTCCAAACTACCCTTCCTTCTAATCTAGGAGAAAGCAAAACAAAAAGAAGAGTGTAATGATTAGGGGCATTTGTGGAAAGTAAGTGTAGATTCTTTTTGTCCCCTTAAATAGTTGGATTCCCAAAAAGGGACACATAAAATGGAATGAAGGGAGTATATAATAAATTCCATAGTTATAATATTAGGCGACAATTAATTTTTAAAACACAAAATCAATATACAAGGTCACACTTAGAAATTAGGAATTTCATATATATAATTAAGCGACCACTAAATATATAATATTTACATATAGGGTTCGTCTTAAAAATTAGCAAATCAGAAAATTATAATACAACAGTACGGATTTTACAGGTACTACATTTTGTTATATATATAAAAAATAATAATACTTATCACTGTGTTTTAAGTGTTAGAACCACTTGCACTTATTATTTCTATAAAATAGTATGAGTTTTGAGTTTTTTTTATCAAATCTTACAAATCTCAAATAATGCTATCTAATACATGTACTAAATTATTTGCTTGAACTATCCCATTACAGTCCAAAATAAAAAGGCACACCAGAAGTATTGCTAGTTTAAAAACTATGATATTAAAAATGCCAGATAGCAAAATTTGAACACAAAATCGATCCTTTTAAACTGCACTTCAAAAGATCGATTTTAATTCTTGGTAACTTTATCTTAGCACAGTGATTGTGCATTTATATTATATATAAGTTAATTTTGTCATTATTATTCTATCTTTTCTTTGTGTACTTCTTTTTATTACAGGTGTTATCCTTGGCTTCTTTTTCTCATCTCACTCATTGAGGACAATATCAGACTCAGCTGGGGTGGGGGGACGGTTTCACAATTAACATGTGTTTTTTTTTTTTTTTTATCTTTATTTTAAATTATTTAGCTAAAAAAAATTAAAAAATTAAAAAAAGTATGTTCAATATTTTTAGGGAGAATTATACTGAAAAAGAAAAAATGGCTATATATAGGGCTTTAAACCCTAAAAACTTTCCCCATCTATCTTTTTTCTTTCTTTTTCTTCTTCC
This sequence comes from Hydrangea macrophylla, assembly GCA_033977485.1. Classification (NCBI taxonomy): domain Eukaryota; kingdom Viridiplantae; phylum Streptophyta; class Magnoliopsida; order Cornales; family Hydrangeaceae; genus Hydrangea; species Hydrangea macrophylla. The sequence continues at coordinate 51,037,305 of CM066998.1, read as the reverse complement.
TCTCTTTTCTCTTTCCTCTCTCAAACCGCGGCGATCTCTCCCCCTCTCTTGGACTCTCACCCCGATCTCTCTCAATTTCCCATTTTTTTTTGTTTTCTGTGATCCAAAATCAAGATCCACTCTATCAATCACTAAGGTAAGATCTATAATCTAGAGAAAAGCTTGATTTTGATTTTATTTTCTATTTTTCCGATTTCGGCTTTAGTTTTTATTTTTGATTTTTATTTTCTCTCTTTTCCATTAGATAACAAAGAAATGAAATCCATAAGTTGTATGTACTCGCCAAAGAAGCTTGGAAATACCACTCGATCCATGACCCTACCAAGTTCTTAGATCTCTGTGTGGCAGGTGATATTTTTCCATTTCAGCTTTAAACTACAAAAAAGGACGTCGCGCTAATTATCGGTCTTATGTATTTTGAACTGTACCTTGTTATTTTCCTAATTTTTGCTATTATAATGTTGCGTTGCCCTTGTTATAAAATATACATATATATATAAGAGGAGAGAAAAATGTAGTTTTTTTCCCTAGTTTTCTGCTAAAAAAAAGTAGTTTTCAGAATTGAAAAAAAAAAAAACCAAAAAAAATATTGTAGTTTTTTTTAGTTCCTGAAAAAAAATATTTATATTTTCCTTAATATAAATATATGTTTTAAATAAGTTTCTCACCCACCGCCTCTAAGCTCTCTTTTATTAGATCTTAGTTGATAGTTGGAAGGAGTGAAGGGTAGAGTCTAGCCTCTCTTGTTGGCTAAGTGTATAAAAAATGGTTCCGACAGTCGATGACCAGACGTTAATGGGTCACTCACTTGTTTCTAAGCAGAAGAAACCCTTTGCTGGCACTAGCCTTTATGCCATCAAAAGGAAAGTTAAAAGGCTAGGATGGTGTTTGAATTATTACAGAGAAAAATATCCTGGTTTAATTTCTCATAATGACACTTCTTTTAAAGTTTAATACTATTACAAAAGACAATTCAAATCGAAACAAATGAAAATTTTGGTTGAGAAAGAGAACTGGATCCTTTGATACCCAAATGAATTTTGTTTTCCCATCCCTCATTTTATTTTTTATTTTTATTTTTTTTTGTTTTTAAATTTATTTCAACACATTTCATAATTTTCAGTCAGATCAGACTTTAAAATAATCCTACGTGTACATCTGACTTTCATTTGCTGGTTCGATAGGAGTAATTTGCACGAACCCAACGTCACCAAATATGTCTAGTGCGATGATTGGCCCTAGAGGTAGAGAGAAACTTGGCAATGCCAGAGTTATCTCCTAGCCTCTTACTTATGTTTTAGCTTGCTAGTGGTTCTAGACCCATCTCTTTTACTAGAGGTGGATGGCGATCGTGACAACTTGGATGCTCCGGATTGTGTAGCCTCTTTTGTATGGTGCAGAGGATACTAGCCGCACCATATATATATCCAACCTAGTGGATGCACTTAAGATTTTTCAAAAGTTTACACGATAATGTTATTTTGGGTATGTTAATAGCATACAACACATTGTCACATGCTTAACTACTTTCAAATGCTAAAAACTCTTTAAACTTTAAATATTTTAATAGTGTGAAAAAATTTACTGAATCTAAATGGATGAGTAAACATAAACTATGCAGTTTAAAGACAAGAAGTGGAAACTAATTAACCCATGTGAGCTTTTGTGCCAATCTTCCTTTATGAGGGTTACTGTTCCTTTCAATCACATTCATTTTGTCATATCACTCGTTGAAAATCTCATTATTCTTTTTGACTAATCATTAAGAAGAGAACGTTCAGGATTTACCAAATTTAGAACTTCTAAATTGCTTGAATAAACGAAGTCAATCTATTTTGAAAATAATTTAGGCCATCTTTTCTTTCAAATACCCCCCTTCACCTAATATTGCCTTATTCTCAGTTCTCTCCAAATCATGCCTTGCTCCATCTGAGAGTACAAACCTCACTTCTATATCCAGGTATGTGATTGGACTTTAATGATATTGCAGGAAGTGGTAAAGAAAGAAAGGAGAGAGAGAGAGAGAGAGAGAGAGAGAGAGAGAGAGAGAGAGAGAGAGAGAGAGAGAGAGAAACTGAAGAAAAAAAAAAGATTAGAATGAATTGCGCAAACACTCCAATCAAATGCTTAAAACAAATATACCCCAAATCTCCTAATCATCTTAATTTCTACCCAATACCAATCAAAGTCCTAATGGTTTGAAAGAAATTAATTTTTAAATTTAAGTAATGAAGATGTTCTCTACGATAGATCGCTCTTCTAGTGCTAAGTATTCTTTCATGAGACTTGTTGTACTCCAAATGTCTATATATTGAGTCATAAAAAATTAGAAGCAACTTGCCTGTCTTTGCTTTCCTACCATGTGAGATGTTCTCTATAACGGTTTCTGAAAGTTTCTCCTTAAAAGAGTGAAATTCCAGTGAGATTTGAGTTAAAACTATAAGTTTTATGACCGCTATTGGTTATGTAAACTTTGAAATTAAGATCAGCTGCTTGACTTCGTAGGCACACACTGTAAGTTTAAAGAGTATAAAAAATACTGCGATTGACAAACTATGAGTATGTGTGTTGCATTATTATTACATACTTGGAAATTTCATTTTATTGCCAAATTTAATCTTATCTGTTGTAAAAGTAGAAAATCTACCTTTTTTACATTTTGAAATTTAAAATTGAATTTTTTGGGTATATTCACTGCAAACCCTCACGAGACAACACTCGTCCACTAGGGGTAACCTAGGGGTTTAACGGCTTGTTGCATATGCTAAATGCAATCGCGATTCCTGTGACAGTAAGTTGGGTTTTATTTTCCTTAGTCTACTCCTACTTTTAATTAAACTTTTAGAACAATTTCTCTTTCACTTCATTGCTAGCGACTAAGAATAAGCTAGTTGAGGGGTATGACAAACAATGAATATTGCATATTGATCGGGAGTGAACAAGTCCTAATTACACGCCTTAATTCACATTTGTTAGTACTTTTTATCCTATTTTTTTTGTGTATTTTTACTTTGTTTTCTATTTTCTGTCAGGATTTTGAGAAAAGTAAAGATTCTAGACTAAAGGGGGTGAAAAAGAAGAAGAAAAGAAGCAGAAAAAGGCATCTCGCGCAAGCAACCCGCTCGCGCGACAATCAGGAACCTCGCTCGCGCAACCTCCCAAAATCACACTCGCGCGACCTGTGTAAAAATCAAAGTTTCATATTTCTATATACTGAAGATCCCCACATGAATGAAACTACCTAATTACGTTCAGAATGTAAAATAGAGCAGTTTTAGTGCGATTAGGTTTAGGAAAACCTCCAAACTTGCTCCAAATCTATATATACCCTATTCTAATTCAATATTGGGGTGACACATATCATTACACAACATTAAACACATTCTTCCATAACCAAAACTTCAGCCATTGAAGAGAGAAAATCAAGGAGAAGAAGAAGAAGACCAAGGTTTCCCATGGCCTCCTCCATCAACCTCTTGCCGTTCATCAATTCTATGACCGCTTAAACCGATATCTAGGGTTTCAATGAAACCCTAGCCAAGTAATAGGGTGTTATTTATGTTTTTCTTTTAGTTTTATTATGTATGGATGATTGTTACATATTTAGAGGATTTTAAATAACAAAATCGTACTTATATTGATTAAATCATTGCTTTCATAGTTTATTCTTGTCTTAGATCTATTTTGAATGTGATGTGCTCAATGATCTATATTGTTGTGCTTGTATGGATTATTTACATGTAATGGTGCTTAATTGAATTGTGATATCAAGTAGCCAAATAGTTCGTGCCTAGGAAAAACGGATTGTGCCGCAACCCTAGTTTAGTGTGAGACATTCCGTGCTAACCGAAGACGAATTATGTTGGTACTTGAATCGTAGTTATCTTCTTGACAGAGGAATTGGGCTTGTAGCTACAATTCCCCATTATCATCCAACGTAATAAGCTAATTGAATGCATAAATACCCTTATTATGAAGCTAGTAGTGGATTTGCAATCCTAGGTTCACTTTAAATATCGTTTAAAAGAACTTTTAATTGCTTTCATAATTTAGATTTACTTTCATTGTTCTTAGTTTAATTAAAATCAAAATCCAAATCCGGTTTCTTAATTAACTAGATTTAGGTTATAAAATTAAAGTGCTTTAGTATTTCAATCTCTGTGGGTTCGACCTTTATTCCCACACTACAAATCCTTAGAAAGTAAAACATACTTTTATATCTTGATTTTGACAAGATCAATGCATCGCTCGCGCGGCCCGCTTGCGCGAGTTTGCCCCTTAGATAAAAGTTTTTTATATGTAGCCTCGGGTTCATCTCGCGCCTAGAATCGCGCGCGAGGGGTTCGTTCGAGCGGTCCGTTCATGCGATTTATGGACTTAGAGATTTTTCATTTAGTTTTTATAAAACCAACCTCAGCATTACCTCGCGGAGGGCTCGCGCGCACGAAGATCGTTCGTGCGAGGTAGGGTTTTCTGTATTTTCTCTTACCTCCTTTCTCCCGAACCTGGTTAGTTGTTTTTCTTTTCTGTTTGTTTTCTTACGCACTTATAGAGTCAGTCCTTCTTTGTTTTCATAGTTCTATTTGTTTTCTTTTTTATTTTCATTGGGTCTTTCGCTTATAGATTAGTTTCTTAACGAATATGCCACGGACTGCATTTTTTTTATATATTTATATTTATCTTTTGGCTTTCGTTTTTCTTTTGTATCTGTTATTTTCTTTTGTCAAGTATTGACAGGTGAATTAGTGTCGCCATTTAGAGCATGTTGAACTTTATCGCTAGATTCATATTTATGTTCACCTAGTTTGTGATTGTTGAGTTCAAGGTAATGTCGTTCATTCCTTACATACTCTGCTTTCTTTCATATTGTTTCATTGGGGACAATGAAGGGTTTAGGTTTGGGGGTATGCACACATTATTATGCACCAATTTTTCAAAAAAATAAAAATTTTTGATACTTGTGCTAAAATAAACGAGATTACCTACGTTTTTGCAATCTCGAGTCGATACTTCGTGTTATGTAACTTGGATTGTTATAGAATGGTAAACATGAGAAGATGTGATTAAACATTTGCTGAAGTCATGATGCGTTTAGGTTATGTATCAGTTCGAATCATAGTTTTATATCATAGATTTGCATACAAACCTATGCACTACACGTAGTCGCTTGAATAGATGTTTGATGTGAACTATAATATGATTCGGATTTCTAGATAACACAAGGTGGAGACTAGACCCAGTGAGCTTTTGAGCCTATCTTTTTTTTAGAGGGTTATAAATACATCTTGTGTTTGTCTAATTTCATTGAAATAGCGCATCAACTCGCTGTTTAGTCTCATTATTCTTGTCTTGGTTGATAGTCAAGTTAAAATATTTGCTACCATGCTAAATAATCTTCCATTATAAATATTGAAGAACCATATGACCATAGGAAATGATGGTAGACCCTCTTTGTTTACCACCGACCGAAAAATGATAAAATTTCCTTAGTTCGCCCCTTTGTGCCTTTAAATTGCCCTTTTTCTTTAATCGCCATTATCCTGTTTTTGCTCCAACTTTACCAACTTGGAGTTCACTACTGAGAGATTCGTCAACTTTTAGTGGTGATAAGGCGGTGTGTCGATTGAGAAGAAGAAGAAAACAAAATGATGTTTGGGGTAGTTGCCTTGGTATTAAGTGAATATTCGTTTCAAAAGCAATGAAGAGAAAAGAAAAAAGGTTGAAAAAAGAAAAGAAAGAAAAAAGGAAGAGAAAAGAAAAAGAAGAAAATAAAAGAAAATAAAAAAGAGGAAAGAAAATAAAAAAGAAAATGAAAGAATAGAATGAAAAGATGAAAGTTGGTAGAAGAGATGATGAAAGAAATTAAATATGCCTTACAATGCCACTCTAAAACTACTTGATGAATCCGTTCTATCCTTTTTCACTTCCTGAGCCATGTTACAACCTTTGAAAAGTCCTAGTTGATCCTAGAAAACATGGTTTGGATAGGTAAACGATGGAAGAGGGATTAAAACATGGTAACAATTAATTTTTCTTGTCTGTTGACGTCCTATCCATGAGACTACTTTTCTTTCGTGTCATGCGTCTTTTTCAAGTCATATGTGAGCGTTTATCGTTTTGAAAACACATTTCATTGGCTCGCATATACCTGAGAAATTACACCCGTGTTCTGAGTGTTTCATTTGAGAGTGTAATTAACTTTGTGAGATTCGTAGTCGAAGCATAGTTGGATGGCTATTCGAATTATATTCCAAGTTCATGACATGCGCGTGTTCATTTGACTACCACACCACACACGTGCAATTTTATGAGAAACTCTATTGATTTATACGATGCATGTGCTTGAGATTATTTATCATGACATAAGTGGATGTTTCATTACGTTTCTTCTTGTTCGTTATTCTATTTCAAATCATTGTTTTATAATAAGGAGTATTGAATATTATGTTTTTCATTTTTACTGAAATTTTTTAAATATACAATGAAATAAAAATGGGTGTGGGTGACTTATTGACGAGAACCCTCACGAGACTTCACTCGTCCGACTAGGGACACCTAGGGGTTTAAAAGGCTTGTTGCACATGCTAAGTGCAATCGCAACCCATGCGAAAATGGAGTAGGAATTTTATTATTAGTAGTTTTATTTTTCTATTCTTTTTGCTCGAGGACTAGCAAAATGTAGGTTTGGGGGTGTGATCTGGAGTGAACAAGTTCTAATTACACGCCTTAATTCACATTTGTTATTACTTTGTTGTTCCTATTTTTGTGTATTTTTACTTTGTTTTCTATTTTCTGTCAGGATTTGGAGAAAAGTAAGGATTCCAGACTAAAGGGGGTGAAAAAGCAGAAGAAAAGAAGCAGAAAAAGGCATCTCGGGAGAGTAGCCTGCTCGCGCGACTATTAGGAACCTCGCTCGCACGACCTCCCAAAATCGCGCTCGCGCGACCTGCTCGCGTGACCTGTGTAAAAATCAAAGTTTCTTATTTCTATATACTGAAGATCCCAACGTGAACGAAACTGCCTAATTACGTTCGGAATGTAAAGTATAGCAGTTTTAGTGCGATTAGGTTTAGAAAAACCTCCAAACTTGCTCCAAATCTATATATACCCTATTCTAATTCAATATTGGGGTGACACACATCATTATATAACATTATACACATCCTTCCATAACCAAAACTTCAGCCATTGAAGAGAGAAAAGCAAGGAGAAGAAGAAGAAGAAGAAGACCAAGGATTCCCATGGCCTCCTCCATCAACCTCTTGCCGTTCATCAATTTTATGGTCGCTTAAACCGATATCTAGGGTTTCAATGAAACCCTAGCCAAGTAATAGGGTGTTATTTATGTTTTTCTTTTAGTTTTATTATGTATGGATGATGATTACATGTTTAGAGGATTTTAAATAATAAAATCGTACTTATATTGATTAAATCATTGCTTTCAAAGTTTATTCTTGTCTTAGATCTATTTTGAATGTGATGTGCTCAATGATCTATATCTGCTGTGCTTGTATGGATTATTTACATGCAATGGTGCTTAATTGAATTGTGATATCAAGTAGCTGAATAGTTCATGCTTAGGAAAGACGGATTGTGCCCCAACCCTAGTTTAGTGTGAGACATTCCGTGCTAACCGAAGATGAATTATGTTGGTGCTTGAATCGTAATTATCTTCTTGAAGGAGACATTGGGCTTGTAGCTACAATTTCCCATTATCATCCAACGTAATAAGCTAATTGAATGCATAAATACCCTTATTATGAAGCTAGTGGTGGATTTGCAATCCTAGGTTCACTTTAAATATCGTTTAAAACAACTTTTAATTACTTTCATAATTTAGATTTACTTTCATTGCTCTTAGTTTAATTAAAATCAAAATCCAAATTCGGTTTCTTAATTAACTAGATTTAGGTTATAAAATTAAAGTGCTTTAGTATTTCAATCTCTATGGATTCGACCTTTACTTCCACACTACAAATTCTTAGAAAGTAAAGCATACTTTTACATCTTGATTTTAACAAGACCGCATATTCATGTGCCAATATAATAGTGTAGACACCCCGATTTTGACCAAACATCAAATCCAGGGATTGGTTACCTCTAAAAGACCGATGATGACGATGGCCGGTGAAATTTGAAGATTTTCCAGAAAATTCAAATCCTTCAAAGATTCTTCAAGACAAATTTTGAAAGTTCAAAATAAGAAGGAGAGAGGAGAAATTGGGTATTCGGGAGAAACCCGAATGTTGAAGAACGTATGAGAAAATCAGTCTGGGGATTCATCCTGAGAAATGAGATATGAAAGAAAGTTTTGAAATAAGTAATAGAAAGGAGAAAATAAAAAAAGGAATTTTGAAAAAAGGAGTTTTGAAAAGAAAAAGAAAAGAAAAAAGAGAAAAGAAATAACACATTAAAATACATGCAATGAATATATTCTTAACAAAATATATTACAAATGTAAGTATTTTAACATAAGTTGCCAATAATTAAGTTTTTGTTAATATATGTTTTGAAAATTAAAAAAGAAGACGGAAATTCGGTTAGCCGCAGCACGCGGCGAAGCCGGCGGCACTCAGCGAGTGCCGCGTGGCATTCAGCGAGTGCCGCTGGCAATTCGTCGAGTGCCGCGCGCTGTAACAGACTGCTTTTCTCACTTGTTCTAGAAGAAAACTTTGCACATGGGTTTTCACCCGAATTTACCCATTTAACCTTGAATTGGTGGTTTATATAAACAAACCTTCATCTTCATTTTGAAGGACTCACACATATACTTAAATCAAGAGAGAGAAATACAAGAGTTTTATACATACATTAGAGAGAATTGAGAGGAAGAAGATAGAGTTTCTTGAGGAATTTGAAGAATTGAAGAAGAATTTGAAGATTGTTGGAAGAGCTTCTGTAGACACCCCATTTTGTCGGCTATCGGATTTAGGAGACCCATAGCTTGGTGGTTCACAATGATCGCAAAAGACTCGAAAAGACTCTCGGAAGTCAGCTCCATCTCTCAGAATGCTCAGGATGACCAAAATGCCCCTAAAAGCCCGAAAACTCCCAGATTTGGTCCCAAAGTTCTGAAAACATGCTATGTCGTAAGAAGAGCGATAAAAAGAGTTTTAAAGAGAAATCAGATGAGATCGTCGGCTCCCAGAGACCCCCGGAAGTCCCGGAAGTTCCCAGAAAGTCCCCGTTGACCGGTTTGACCAAGGTTTGACTAGGTTTGACCAGGTTTGACCAGGTTTGACCAAGTTTGACCGAAATCGTCCAAATTCACCAGAATTATTTTAAATCATGAGAAAAGTGTTAAAACAAGTTCCAAAACAAAATCGAGCGAAAACATCGGCTCCCGAGAACTCCCGGAGGTTTCCAGAACTTCCCGGGAATCCCAGGTTTGACCAGTTTGACCAAAATTTGACTTTGGAACCGGGGTGCCAAAACAATTTTCAAATATTTTTCATGGATACTAGAGGTCAATAGCTTTCCAACGGTATATCGCACGTAATTTCTGGATTTAAAACGGATTTATTATGAATTTCCGAAGGTGAAAAGGCGATCAAACCGGCTTTTATCACGAATACCGCAAAACTTTTCAAAGTGACCTATCCCCGAACTATTTTTTTATGTAAAGTAGACTCCATTACCTTTCCAACGGTATATCACAACCTCAATTTGGAGTTCGTACGCATTTTCTGTGAATTTCGAACAAAATAGGGCCTTTTCGCGAATACCGGAACATCAGGGGGCCTAAACAGCATTATCCAGACGAAGGGATGAGCAGTGCCGCCGCGGCACTCCCCTCCAGAACAGTGTATTTTTGTAATATGTTTTGTGGTCCCATTTTGATTATTTAAAAACCAAAACGACATAGTTTTATGATTTCAGATGTTTGGAGCCAATGGGAATACTTTCTAAATCCCAAAACCACCCCAAGTTGGCCTATATAAACACCCCATTACTCCTCATTTTAGGGGAGTCAAATGTGAGTTTTGAGAAAGTTTGGGAGAGAAAGTTGTAGAGATAAGATTAGAATAGAGAGAAAAGAAGCTTCCTTCTTGATTTTCAAAACAAAAGTGAGTTCTAAACTTTGTTTTTACTTCATTACTTCCATTTACTTCAACATTCAATACACCCAACCACCATTTTAGTGAGCATTCAAGAGAGTGGAAGCTTCTTCCATGTTTAAATGTCATTACATATGAGTGAAACACCAATCTACAAGTCTCATGCTACATGAATATCATCTATTGATCATCATCTATTTGCTTGTTTATTTATTGTTCATCTCTTCTTACCTCATTTCTTTTTTATTTTCTTTATTTACTTACTAGTTCATCATCATCTAAGTGATGACATGAAGTTTGGGGTGAGTGAATCCTTATGGATAGTAGCTCTTGACCTCAAAAACATGTTTGATAGATGATGATCATAACCTCAATACTTCCAAGGTATTCTTGGAATGTATTGAAGTTATGTTCTAAAAATAAAATAAATCTCTCCAATAATCTTGGAGACTCTCCATGATGAGTTTGATGTTGGTATTCTAAGTGGTCATAATCCTCATTGAATGTGGAAAATATGTTTTCAAAACATCTATTTCAAAACCCCTCTCAATCCCTCTCATTTGGTTTCAAGAAACAAAACTTTGTTTTCCTCAAAAATCTCCAAAACAATGATCCAAAACAGTGAGCTGTTCAGATTCAAAGATTTGTTTTGAATTAAATACTCAAGTTATGATGATGAAACCACTTGTAAAACCTTCATAATACATCATAGTTTGTCCCTAATTTTTCTCATCAATTATAGAAATGTAAAAGTATTTGTTTTGGATGTGAGAAGTTCATATTCATAATCTGCCCCTGTTCTCACAGAATGTTCACCCAACTTCTTGCACTTATTCTGGACATTTTCATCACTGTACATATATCTTTTCTATTTCTTTTATAAAACTTGGGTGTCTTAGGAAACTTTTGGTATATAATGGGTCATCATAAACCTTTTCTTTGATTTATGAAAAATCATACAAAATCAGTCAACAGTGCAGTTTTTGTTTCTGAGTCATGTGTACATTCTGATTTCTTTCTTTTAATCTGTGATAGCTATTGATGTTTGGCTTTTTGGGTTATTTTCTAGACACAATAAGGATGATCTCTGATTTTTCTTACATTTTTCTAGGCACGTTTGACCTCCCATTATAATGTTGCAAAGTAACACATGCAGTCTGTCCACTATTCACAGCAAGCACATTTCAACTTTTATTCTTTGATTTGATGCTCATATGCATTCCAAATTAGCCCATATCTTAGGAAGTAGTTCATACTACATTTGTACATATCCCATGTTGATTTAATCCATTCATTCATGCACATTTTAGACTTCTAAGTCATTTTAGAAATCCATGAACACAAAGCACACTACAACCTTGGCACATTCTAGATACATTGCATTCATGCAAGATTTGGGTTTTTGTAACTCCTAATCTAAGAAGATTATAAGGAAATGAATTTGATCACACGCTCATGCTTCCCCTCGATCTAATCATCCTTTCTCATCCGTCCCGGGGATTGAGAGATCTTCTTTTCTCAAAGATTAACATGCATCATTCTAGCTTGCTAAGCATATTTTTGATTTCTTTATTTGTTTGTTTCAATAACAATTCATGTCCCCCTTTAGATTAGGAAGTCTTGATTATTTGATACATGATTAGATGATTTTTCCTAGGTTTATTTGTGTGATCTTTCACTTTACATTGCATGATATTTGACTTAGATCTTATGAATGATATTTTATCTTTAGATCTTCCATTTTCAAGTTTCTTATGTGATGTAGTATACTATCATAGTATTAATTGACGAACCATACATAGTATAAGATGATTATTTGGATGCTAATTGAGGCCCGTCGAAAGACGGGGCGAGTTGAGGGTGTTTTAGTCGCGACAAAGGCTCCTTCCTCTCTCGTACCAAAACCCCGAACCAAGTTCTTTGGTTATGAAGGGCCGGTGCCCTTATCCGTTTGGGTGAGTCAAAATTAGGTTTCTTGGTTCCTTAAAGACCAAGTGGCGACTCTGTATCTGTTTTCAACAGACCCTTTCTTTTCTTTGATCCAAGTCAAATCCGTTTTTTCAAAACAATCTCAAACAAGAGAGAGAGAAGTGGTCCGATTCCGGTGTCCACAATCTGGCGACTCCACTGGGGATTTTTATTTTTAAAAAAACAAAATAATACAGAGGTTTGACTCATAAGAAGCATCCTTAAAATCATCTTTTTACTGTGTTTGGTTCACCGCATTGCACTTCTGCATTTCCCCTCCGACTGTGTCTGTAACGCGGCGCTGACATTGTTCAGGTCTTGCTGTGCCAGGGCACAAGTCACCGTTGATACTGTACCTTCCAAGGTATATCAAAAAGAGTAAAAACCTCCGTACTGTCTCTCTGACTGTATATTGGAACTCTCGTCAACGGACCCTCTTTGACTAAACCCAGCCTTTGCATATAGATTCCTGTAGAACCTTTCATAGGACTGTTCATTTATCTTTTCAGATAGGACAATGTGATATAACTGCTGTATGCCCTGACGGGATTACCTGCGCAGTGTAGACGCTTATGTGGCATAGAACAGAACATCTTTCTTATGATTCCCAAGGCAATCACTCACATGTAGTCATATTGAGTTGACCTGCCTAAGCATCATGACAAGGATGTCTGCCCCATGCTCACAAAAGATATACACCGCAAACCTTGTTTGTCGGTCCTGAGACATAGGAGTATGAAAACCTGCTAGAAAGTACGATCACTATAAACATACTTACCAGTTTCTCCCAGAAACTCTGTCCATATATCCCAGATATAACCGTACTTACCAGTTTTTCCCAGAAACTTTGTCCAGTTTCTCCCAGAAACTCTGTCCATATATCCCAGATATAACTGTACTTACCAGTTTCTCCCAGAAACTCTGTCCATATATCCCACATATAACTGTACTTACCAGTTTCTCCCATAAACTCTGTTCAAATCAACTGGAAAGGCCCAATCCTCCTCTGAAGCCTCCATAAAACCCGGATACCCCTGTTATCCCTTGGTGATCGTACTGGAAAGTAAGATTGGCACACTCTATATGGTTAGGGCCTTAATTGCTTAACCTCTATCTGTTAGAAATAGGAACATCATATAGATTAAGGCTTACATCCGCATGCTTGTCTCCCATGCATACACCATCCCCATCTCTCTGCACGCACCGTCTCGAGTCAGTCCACGTCACTGTCTTTGTATGTCTAAAAGTCATCACTGTCAGGATCTGATACACCCCTTCTCTCAAAATCTGTCAGGTCAGTATAGATTCTCAAGGTCAGCAGCCGGAATCCTCGTTGTGGACCAGGAGTTCGGATAATCGTTTAGTCAGAACCGGTCTGACAGCCCGCTTCAACATGAATAGAGAAGAATTGGAAAACAAGGTCACCGAGTTGGGAGCGACTATAAGCCAACAATCCGACAGTCTAGCCCAAGTTCTGAAGTTCATGGAAGAACTAAAGCAGCAACAGCCACAACCACCGCCCGAGTTTCCGCCACCAAGGTTTGAACCTCCTTTACATGAGAATAATGGGGAGGAAAACTGGTTCCAAGGGGTCCCACCGCTCACATATGAAAAGAAACTCCAGGAAAAGATGGACAAGGTCGACAAACTGGAGAGCGTGCTGAGAAAAAGCAAGGGAATCGATGATTACATGCTAGATCTGGAAGGCCTCTTTGAGCCTGTCAAGTTGAAACTGCCGGAGAACTTCAAAATGCCTGCCATCGATCGTTTTGATGGGACTGGGAACCCGAAAAGCCACGTGAAGCTGTATATGAGTATCTTCCAATCCATGGGTTGCACCCACGAGCACATCGCAATGCTGTTCCCACAAACTCTGGCAAAATCTGCACTATCATGGTTCCTAACCTTGGAAGCCTCCAAGACCCGGGCCTGGGAAGATATCGTTCGAGTTTTTGTCGACCATTACTCTTACAACCAGGAGCTGGACGTCACTATCAGGGATTTGGAAACAACCCGGCAAAGAAACAATGAATCCTTCGCTGCATTCCTGAGCAGATGGAGGAACAAGGTAGCTCAAATGACCCACCGGCCGATTGAAAAGGAACAAGTGAGAATGCTAATCCGGAATCTGCAGCCGCTCTACCATGAAAAGTTATTCTACCAGTCCATCTCCACATTTGAAGAGTTGTTTGAAGTCGGAACCCGAATCGAAGATGCTATCAGGGAAGGGAAGATCAAAAAGGAAGACCCTCCGAGTCAGCCAAGAAGGCCCAACTACTCCCGGAATCCCCCGGATGTCAATGCCCTTAGCAGCCAACCCATGGCATACCCTCCAAGACCATACCAACCCTCCAACCAGGCAAATCCCTCCAACCGCCCTTTCCCGAAAAAGCCCCCTCGCAATTTTGCCAAGCTAGAAATCTCTCTCTCCTCAGCCTTGGACCGCCTCCTCAAAAAGGGCCATCTCCAACTACTCTAGTCTCGAAATACCCCACCCCCGCCTAATTGCGATATGTCCAAACGATACGCCTACCACCAAGCCCCCGGCCATAACACCGATGACTGCATGCGCCTTCGCCATGATATTCAGGACCTCATCGACCAGAATATCATCGAGCCACCCCCGAAGCAGCCCCATATCACCCAAAATCCTCTGCCTAACCACCAAAATATTAGCCTCATCGAGTCCAACCCTATATCCTTCAACCCTGCTACCTATATCACCCCCCTAGGACAACCCTTACCCCTCATTGACATCCCGGATTCTGAGGGAATTCATCTGATCGGAGGGGAGAATGACGAGTGGCAGCAGCAGCTAGACGACGAGCAAGACTTGTTCTTCCTGGAAGAGCATGACCTAGGGGTGGTGGACCTCAAATGGTATGACCCTAACAACGAGAGTGATGCTTCCATCTGGAACGATCCGGAAAAGCCATTTGTGGGAACGGATTGTGATTGGTTCAAGAAGGATGGGACTGTAGAAGGGCCTACTCCTGCCGAGATTGATCATCTGACCAGGTCAGGCCGTCATTATCAACCGCCACAGCCTGCCACCGATGCAACCGAGAAAGGTCCAATCAAGGACAAGGGGAAGGGAAAGATGGATGAGATCATCGAAGAAGATAATGAGTTGATAAAGCAGCTAAAGAAAACCCAAGCACATCTCTCAATGTGGGATATTATGGTGACATCTTACAAGCAAAGGCAAGCCGTGTTGAATGCCTTGGCTGGGATTGAAGTTCCTATCGATGCCGCACCGGAGGACATGGTGGCTTTCTTGGGCGCACTTACCCCCGACCCGATCATTACATTTTCTGATGAGGACTTGCCACCGGAAGGATCCGCGCATAACAAAGCATTATACATCACTGTTGGATGTAAGGAGCAGCAGGTACCGTTTTGTCTGGTCGACACAGGTTCCGCTTTGAATGTTTGCGCCTTAAGGACCGCCACTGCTTTGGGGGTCAATATCCTTGACATCACGCCATCTGTGCAATCTGTGAGGGCCTATGATAACACCAGGAGGAATGTGATGGGGACTGTCTCTCTGCAAATCCGGGTAGGATCGCTGGCAAGTACTGAGATTTTTCAAGTCATGGATATACCTGCCTCATTCAACTTGCTGATTGGGAGGCCCTGGTTACACGCCAACAAAGCCGTATCGTCCACTGTGCATCAAATGATCAAATACATTCATGAGAAGGAAGTAAAGATCATCCTCGGTAACAGTTGGGGTAACGAAGCTTTCCCGAATTACGCTCCCATTTTTGAAGTCCAAATGCCCGAGCTAGAAGAAGGAGAAATCGGGGGATTCTTCATGGAAGAAATCCACGTGATCAATGACAAAGATAGGTTCCCTGAGGTCCACTCTGCGGTTGTCAACATTGTCCGCAAAATGAATTACTTCCCGGGAATGGGATTAGGCCGACGCCAGCAAGGAATTCGGGAGTTCCCGCAGATCAAAGGGCAACAAGGCACTTTCGGGTTGGGGTACAAGCCCACTGAAGAAGACGCTGAGCTATATAGGCCATGGAAGAAAAGGGTGAAAGGTCTCCCCCCATACCGCAAGACTTTGAACGGACAGTTCATCAAAGAAGGGGATGATTTCCCTTACTTCGGGTTCCCCGAACCCTGGATCCATCAAACCACTGGGAAAAGGCACCCCGGGCTTGAAATCTTCGCTGACTGCGAAAGGCCCCCATACCAAGACCCGTTCTATCCCAAAGAAGTTGAGAAGACCCCGGAGGAAGACTGGTTGAAATATCTGGACGCTGAAGCCATCAAAGAAATGTGGGAGGAATCCGCTGAGAAGAAGGAAGAAGAGAAGGCCAAGAGCCAAGATGATCAGATCAAGCCAACTGAGGAGGGTCTGAGCAACCAGGCTGTAGAGTCATCTATCTGTGTCTCCCAATCCCCTATTCCCCCGGAGTCTGTATTACCAATTGTCGAGTCTGTACCAGAGTCGGCTGTTGTAAGCCCACCGCTATCCATTGTAGTCACTTCACCTGTCATGAATGAAATGAAAGACGATTCTGCTTACTCCTCTGTGTCTAACACTTGTGAATGCACAGATCCCTCCGAGGATCTCTCAATTGAATTTAAGCAACTAATCGAAAAACCACCTGCTTATGAAATAATCGAAGATACTTTATCAGTTAACCTAGGTGAAACAGATAATCCACAAATTGTGCAAATTGGCTCAACTCTTAATAAAGAAGAAAAAGAAAAATTAACCCTCTTGCTAAAAGAATTCAAAGATGTTTTTGCTTGGTCTTACGAAGACATGCCTGGGGTCGATCTCGACATCGTCCAACATCATATTCCTCTCCTCCCCAATTCCAAACCTGTCAAGCAGAAACTGAGGCGCATGAGACCGGAATGGGCACTCAAGGTTAAAGAAGAGGTGGAGAAGCAGTTCAAGGCAGGATTCATCATTGTCACCGAATATCCGGAATGGGTTGCCAATATCGTACCAGTACCGAAGAAGGATGGGAAAGTTCGCGTGTGCGTCGACTTCCGTGATCTAAACAAAGCCAGTCCCAAGGATGACTTTCCACTTCCCCACATTGACGTCTTGGTAGATAACACCGCAGGACATGAGCTACTTTCATTCATGGATGGTTTCTCAGGATATAATCAGATTCTAATGGCGCCAGAAGATCGGGAGAAGACGACATTCACCACCCCTTGGGGAACCTACTGTTATAGAGTAATGCCCTTCGGACTCAAGAACGCGGGGGCGACTTACCAAAGAGCTGCCACCACTCTGCTGCATGATATGATTCACAAGGAGGTAGAAGTGTACGTAGACGACATGATTGTGAAATCCAAGGACATAGAAGGACACCTGGTAGCGCTGGAAAAGTTCTTCGAAAGGTTGCGCAAATACAAGATGAGGTTGAATCCGAAGAAATGCACTTTCGGTGTGACTTCCGGTAAACTCCTGGGTTTTCTCATCACACAAAGGGGGATAGAGGTGGATCCCTCCAAGATCAAGGCAGTCCTAGAAATGACACCACCACGGAATGAAAAAGAAGTAAGGGGGTTCCTCGGAAGAATCCAATTCATCAGCCGTTTCATCTCCAAGCTCACGACCACGTGCGATCCTCTGTTCTGATTGTTGAGAAAAGGGGAGAAGTTCCAATGGGATGACCAATGCCAAGCCGCTTTCGACAAAATAAAAGCCTACCTTCAGAACCCGCCTGTCCTTTCACCACCCATTCCTCATAAGCCCTTATTCCTTTACCTATCCGTCTCCGAAAATGCCATGGGTTGCATGCTAGCCCAAGAAGGAGAAGAAAGCCACTCCGAAAAAGCCATATACTACCTCAGCAAGAGGATGACTGGGTATGAGCTCAACTACTCTACCCTTGAAAAAACGTGTTGGGCCTTGGTTTGGTGTACTCGCCGACTGAGGCACTACATGCTGGCCTTCCCAGTTGTGCTCATATCCCGCATGGATCCTCTAAAATACCTCCTCGAAAAACCCGCCCTGACCGGTCGCATATCCCGTTGGTTACTTCTACTATCCGAATTCGATATCAAGTATGTTACAAGCAAGTCAGTAAAAGGAAGAACCGTAGCTGAGCATCTCGCAGAGCATGCCATTGACTCCGAAGAAAGTGGGGACTTTCCGTTTCCGGACGAGAATATCATGGAAATCAAGGAAGAACAGTGGAAGTTGTACTTTGATGGAGCGGCCAACATGAAAGGATACGGAGTAGGGATGATTCTCGTATCACCAAGCGGGGATCATACTCCATTGGCGGTCAAGCTCAACTATAACTCCACCAACAACACCGCCGAATATGAAGCGTGCATTCTGGGAATGGAAGCAGCCTTAGAACTGAGGGTTCAGAAGTTAGACGTCTTCGGGGACTCAAACCTCATCATATCTCAAGCTAGAGGAGAATGGAAAGTAAAAGAAGAAAGGTTGAAGCCCTATCATGATCATCTCGACCAACTCAAGAGGCAGTTCAAGAAAATCACATTCCTCTACTTGCCCAGGGAAGAGAACCAGTTGGCAGACTCCTTGGCTACTTTAGCTTCGATGATCAAAATTCCTGTGGGAGTCAGGATGATGCCCTTGGTAATTGAGCAGAGGTACGAGCCTTCGTTCAACATAATCGCCACAATCGAAGAAGAAGAGAATGGGACACCATGGTATCAGGATGTCTGGGATTTCATAGAAAAGGGGACGTACCCCCAAGAGTCTACCGAGAAAGACAAGAGGGCCATTCAAAGATTCGCAGCGCAATTCATCATTTGTGGTGGGAAACTGTTAAAGAAAGGATACAATGGTCACAACCTGACTTGCTTGTTCGGGAAGAGCTCCTGAAGAATGATGGAAGAAATACACGAGGGGGTATGCGGCCCGCACATGAACGGTCACATGCTGGCTAAGAAGATCATAAGGCAAGGGTACTACTGGACAACGTTGGAGAAAGATTGTTGTGAGTACGTAAGGAGGTGTCACAAGTGCCAGATTCATGCAAACATGATGCATACACCACCATCCCTTCTGTACAGCATGACTTCGCCTTGGCCATTCTCAACCTGGGGAATCGACATCATTGGTGAAATCATTCCGAAAGCCTCAAATGGAAATCGGTACATCCTAGTGGCCATAGACTACTTCACAAAATGGGTAGAAGCCGCATCCTACACCAAGTTGGGGGCCAAAGAAGTGGCCAAATTCATCAAGAGAAATCTCATCTGCCGTTATGGAGTCCCCCATGAGATTATTTCGGACAACGGAAGTCATTTCAAGGCAGAAGTCAAAGATCTGCTCGAGGAATACAAAATCACTTATCACAAGTCGTCACCATATAGGCCGCAAACCAATGGGGCAGTCGAAGCTGCAAATAAGAATGTCAAGGCCATACTGCAGAAATCGGCCGATACCTACAAGGACTGGCATGAAAAGCTACCATTCGCACTTTGGGGATACAGAACGTCGATAAGGACATCCACAGGAGCAACCCCTTACTCGCTGGTGTATGGGATGGAAGCGGTGCTCCCAGTCGAGATAGAGCTACCGTCTCTACGCGTAATGGCAGAATGCGAAATTTCAGAATCAGATTGGTTGAGAGAAAGATACGAAGAGTTGGCTCTCATAGATGAAAAGCGCCTAGCGGCAGTCGACCATGTCCGAATCTATCAAAAGAGGATAGCCCGTGCTTTCAATAAAAGGGTTCGCCCAAGGAAGATTGTCAAGGGCGACCTTGTCCTTAAGGAATTGCGAGCTCCGATCTTTGATCCCCGTGGGAAATTCAAACCTAAATGGGGCGGCCCTTATATCGTCAAAACAATCCTTTCTGGAGGAGCGACTTACCTCATGGACCTCGATGGTGTCGAATTCAAAGAACCAATCAACATGGATCGCCTCAAAAAGTACTATGCTTGACAAAATAACCATTTCTTTCAAGCCTTGCCTTGAACTACGCTTGACCTGATTCCCACTCGGGGATACGTAGGCAACCACATCGGTTCGGTCACCTCACCAAAATAACCATTTCTTTCAAGCCTTGCCTTGAACTACGCTTGACCTGATTCCCACTCGGGGATACGTAGGCAACCATATCGGTTCGGTCGCTCCACCCCACAAAAAAAATAACCCTTTTCTTTCGAAACTTTGGCCCGAACTACGTTGGACCTGATCCCCGCTCGGGGGTACGTAGGCAGACTTTCAAAAAGAAAAAAAAGATGGCTCGCTAGGATGAAAATCCGAAAGGACGCCTAGGCAAAAATTAGAGCTAAATCCAAGGTGAGCAATAACAAAAGAGAGAAAATAGCTCGCTAGGCCACCTCCTTGGTGCCTAGGCAAAAATTATGAGCATGTGAGAAATAAAGTCGCGGTCCTTACCATAACCCATATGTCACCCTCCACACTAGGGGCAAACTTCGGCCACTCACCTCGTTTGCCTGAACCCCTTCCAAACTAGGGGCAAACGTCGGTCATCTACCTCGTTTGCCTCACAAACATGCACATCCCAAACTAGGGGCAAACTTCTGCCACCTGCCTCGTTTGCCTCTAAATTACCCTAGCATGCCCAAGTGAGTACCAAAAGCAACAACTAAATTGAAATCCAGGTCGCAAAATGTTTTTCAGAAAGCTAAATGCATAAAAAGGGGCTCCCAAAGTAACCAAGGTTCACTAATAAACAGACTTTGAATATTACATAAGAAGGAATAATCAAAGAAATAAAAGTCTTTCAAAAAGCAATCACATGTTCAAAGACACTTGGGGGAATGAGCAGAATCGGTCAGGTCTAGTCCTTTTTATTTATTTCTTCAAAGGCCTTTAGAAGTAGGCCTTTACTCGGTCAGTCCAACGGTCAATAAAAGCAGCAATAGTAGCAACCCTGATCCTGGAAGCAAAGACCCTCTCAGTAAACCCCCGGGGAACCTCCTGAACCTGTCCATACTGTCTGGCCAAGCGGCGAGGATGATAGAAAGAAGTCTCTCTCAGACCCATCAACCACACTCTCTGGTGACCCCTGAGGCTCGTGGTAATAGCGTAAAGGCCCCAACGCCTCACAACCCAGCAAATATCAGCCTCAGATAAAGCACCCATCATGTCCACCCAATTGGCAAAAGTATAGTGAGAGTGAAGCATGGATCGACAAAAGTAAACCGGTGGTATATGGCCCGTCCACAATTGGAGCCGCTCGTATAACCAGGCCTGTAACACCAAAGGCGCCCCAGAAAGTAGGGGCGTTCCTTGATCAGAAGCACGGTCCAAACCATTCAAGGTTTCAGCTAGAACCATGGCCATGGGATTCTTGCTAAACTTCAACCCAAGGCACACATGCACTAAGTCAACAGAGGTACTCGAGAATAAGAAGTGAGAGGTCATGCACAATATCAAAGCAGCCGCGCGGGTGGCATCATACACGCTGGGATTCCCGGGACTGGCATACTGAGCAATAATAGAAGCAATATTAAGGGCCTCATCTTGGATCAGCCGACGGGAAATAGTGATGGAGCAATTCAGATATTCAGCCAAACCTCTTGTAGGACTGAGGGTACCAGCAGAAGGGAGAATCAGATCAGAGTCAGAATCATAGCCGAGAATAGCGCAGAACTCCTCAAACATGGGGCATATCTCCAGGCCATTGAAGTTGAAGACATGGTTCACCGGATCCCAGTGACCAATGGTAGCACGCAAGAACTCAGTGTTCAGGGTCATCCGGCAAAGAGAGAATAGCTCGGTCAAGCCATAGCTAAAGAGGTTAATCCGCTCCACGCCATCCGTGATGGTCAGCCAAGCTCCCGTTTTTGACCCCGATCAGCCCCGGTGGGCCAGTCCAGTCAAGATCTATGAGGTTTTACCCCAAGCAGACTAAAAATTGTCAGAACTACCTCCAGCAGGCAAAAACTGGGAAAAATCGGCTCCCAAAGACCCAAATCGGTCGTTTCAGGACAACCGTCGCAAGATTCGATCAAACGCGAGAATTCTGGCAACGGATCCTGGTTTTTAGCTAAGGCACCAAATAAACAAGAAAAGAGATTCCCCGAGAACCCTGCATCATCCCCCGAGGACAAAAGCAGACAAATACCAGCTCCCGGAGGCCCTGACCGGCTCTCTCGGATTGAGCGCCGAAAGATTTGATCAACCGTGAGAGGTTCAAAGACGGATCCTGGTTCCCGATCAAGAAAAGAGATTCCCCGAGAACCCTGCATCATCCCCCGGGGACAAAAGCAGACAGATACCAGCTCCCGGAGGCCCTGACCGGCTCTCTCGGATTGAGCGCCGAAAGATTTGATCAACCATGAGAGATTCAGAGATGGATCCTGGTTCCCGATCAAGAAAAGAGATTCCCCGAGGACCCTGCATCATCCTCCGAGGACAACAGCAGACAGATACCAGCTCCCGGAGGCCCTGACCGGCTCTCTCGGATTGAGCGCCGAAAGATTTGATCAACCGTGAGAGGTTCAGAGATGGATCCTGGTTCCCGATCAAGAAGATAAGAATTCTCCAAGAACCCTACGGCATCCCCAAGGATAAATACAAAAGATACTACCACCAGCCAGAGCCGATACCCGAAAGTCGGCCGTCAGGAACAATCAGAACATCGCCTGCATCCAGATCTCCTGGTTGTCAAGAATTTTCTCACAGCTTTATCACGAGATCCCTCGGTCACCTTTGGTCATTGTCTTCTAAACGAAACGCTTCTGACCTATCTCACTCGTTCCAAAAGTTTGCCCTTAGACCCGGAGTCTTCTAAACCTCCGTGTCTTTATTCGAGTCATCCACCGCATCACAGTCGCAAACACTAGCACAACACCAGCCCACTCGGAGTGGCACACCCCACAGCATTTGCTCATACTAAGGTCACAACACTAGACATGATAGGACTCATGACACAATTCATATCACATCCATACATTGCATATCACTCTTCTAGCATAGCATCCGCCTGATTGTGTGTACGTGCATGTATGATCGGTTCCTTGCCCTGAACTACGTCCTGGTCTGATTCCCCTTGGGATACGTAGGCAGCTCACACAGAGCACGACCAGCACTAACCTCAGCGTCCTTGCATCTTTTGCAACGCTTTTTATCCTAAATCCGTAGCCTCCAAAAAGTCATGTCTCTTCAAAACTTTGGCACTCACTTGCGACATGCGTTGCCTCGCAAGTTCATGCCAAAGAGGGGCAAACTGTAGACACCCCATTTTGTCGGCTATCGGATTTAGGAGACCCATAGCTTGGTGGTTCACAATGATCGCAAAAGACTCGAAAAGACTCTCGGAAGTCAGCTCCATCTCTCAGAATGCTCAGGATGACCAAAATGCCCCTAAAAGCCCGAAAACTCCCAGATTTGGTCCCAAAGTTCTGAAAACATGCTATGTCGTAAGAAGAGCGATAAAAAGAGTTTTAAAGAGAAATTAGATGAGATCGTCGGCTCTCAGAGACCCCCGGAAGTCCCGGAAGTTCCCAGAAAGTACCCGTTGACCGGTTTGACCAAGGTTTGACTAGGTTTGACCAAGGTTTGACCAGGTTTGACCAAGTTTGACCGAAATCGTCCAAATTCACCAGAATTATTTTAAATCATGAGAAAAGTGTTAAAACAAGTTCCAAAACAAAATCGAGCGAAAACATCGGCTCCCGAGAACTCCCGGAGGTTTCCAGAACTTCCCGGGAATCCCAGGTTTGACCAGTTTGACCAAAATTTGACTTTGGAACCGGGGCGCCAAAACAATTTTCAAATATTTTTCATGGATACTAGAGGTCAATAGCTTTCCAACGGTATATCGCACGTAATTTCTGGATTTAAAACGGATTTATTATGAATTTCCGAAGGTGAAAAGGCGATCAAACCGGCTTTTATCACGAATACCGCAAAACTTTTCAAAGTGACCTATCCCCGAACTATTTTTTATGTAAAGTAGACTCTATTACCTTTCCAACGGTATATCACAACCTCAATTTGGAGTTCGTACGCATTTTCTGTGAATTTCGGACAAAATAGGGCCTTTTCGCGAATACCGGAATATCAGGGGGCCTAAACAGCATTATCCAGACGAAGGGAGGAGCAGTGCCGCCGCGGCACTGGCCCACTGCCGCCGCGGCAGTGGCCCATTGCCGCCGCGGCACTTCCCTCCAGAACAGTGTATTTTTGTAATATGTTTTGTGGTCCCATTTTGATTATTTAAAAACCAAAACGACATAGTTTTATGATTTCAGATGTTTGGAGCCAATGGGAATACTTTCTAAATCCCAAAACCACCCCAAGTTGGCCTATATAAACACCCCATTACTCCTCATTTTAGGGGAGTCAAATGTGAGTTTTGAGAAAGTTTGGGAGAGAAAGTTGTAGAGATAAGATTAGAATAGAGAGAAAAGAAGCTTCCTTCTTGATTTTCAAAACAAAAGTGAGTTCTAAACTTTGTTTTTACTTCATTACTTCCATTTACTTCAACATTCAATACACCCAACCACCATTTTAGTGAGCATTCAAGAGAGTGGAAGCTTCTTCCATGTTTAAATGTCATTACATATGAGTGAAACACCAATCTACAAGTCTCATGCTTCATGAATATCATCTATTGATCATCATCTATTTGCTTGTTTATTTATTGTTCATCTCTTCTTACCTCATTTCTTTTTTATTTTCTTTATTTACTTACTAGTTCATCATCATCTAAGTGATGACATGAAGTTTGGGGTGAGTGAATCCTTATGGATAGTAGCTCTTGACCTCAAAAACATGTTTGATAGATGATGATCATAACCTCAATACTTCCAAGGTATTCTTGGAATGTATTGAAGTTATGTTCTAAAAATAAAATAAATCTCTCCAATAATCTTGGAGACTCTCCATGATGAGTTTGATGTTGGTATTCTAAGTGGTCATAATCCTCATTGAATGTGGAAAATATGTTTTCAAAACATCTATTTCAAAACCCCTCTCAATCCCTCTCATTTGGTTTCAAGAAACAAAACTTTGTTTTCCTCAAAAATCTCCAAAACAATGATCCAAAACAGTGAGCTGTTCAGATTCAAAGATTTGTTTTGAATTAAATACTCAAGTTATGATGATGAAACCACTTGTAAAACCTTCATAATACATCATAGTTTGTCCCTAATTTTTCTCATCAATTATAGAAATGTAAAAGTATTTGTTTTGGATGTGAGAAGTTCATATTCATAATCTGCCCCTGTTCTCACAGAATGTTCACCCAACTTCTTGCACTTATTCTGGACATTTTCATCACTGTACATATATCTTTTCTATTTCTTTTATAAAACTTGGGTGTCTTAGGAAACTTTTGGTATATAATGGGTCATCATAAACCTTTTCTTTGATTTATGAAAAATCATACAAAATCAGTCAACAGTGCAGTTTTTGTTTCTGAGTCATGTGTACATTCTGATTTCTTTCTTTTAATCTGTGATAGCTATTGATGTTTGGATTTTTGGGTTATTTTCTAGACACAATAAGGATGATCTCTGATTTTTCTTTCATTTTTCTAGGCACGTTTGACCTCCCATTATAATGTTGCAAAGTAACACATGCAGTCTGTCCACTATTCACAGCAAGCACATTTCAACTTTTATTCTTTGATTTGATGCTCATATGCATTCCAAATTAGCCCATATCTTAGGAAGTAGTTCATACTACATTTGTACATATCCCATGTTGATTTAATCCATTCATTCATGCACATTTTAGACTTCTAAGTCATTTTAGAAATCCATGAACACAAAGCACACTACAACCTTGGCACATTCTAGATACATTGCATTCATGCAAGATTTGGGTTTTTGTAACTCCTAATCTAAGAAGATTATAAGGAAATGAATTTGATCACACGCTCATGCTTCCCCTCGATCTAATCATCCTTTCTCATCCGTCCCGGGGATTGAGAGATCTTCTTTTCTCAAAGATTAACATGCATCATTCTAGCTTGCTAAGCATATTTTTGATTTCTTTATTTGTTTGTTTCAATAACAATTCATGTCCCCCTTTAGATTAGGAAGTCTTGATTATTTGATACATGATTAGATGATTTTTCCTAGGTTTATTTGTGTGATCTTTCACTTTACATTGCATGATATTTGACTTAGATCTTATGAATGATATTTTATCTTTAGATCTTCCATTTTCAAGTTTCTTATGTGATGTAGTATACTATCATAGTATTAATTGACGAACCATACATAGTATAAGATGATTATTTGGATGCTAATTGAGGCCCGTCGAAAGACGGGGCGAGTTGAGGGTGTTTTAGTCGCGACAAAGGCTCCTTCCTCTCTCGTACCAAAACCCCGAACCAAGTTCTTTGGTTATGAAGGGCCGGTGCCCTTATCCGTTTGGGTGAGTCAAAATTAGGTTTCTTGGTTCCTTAAAGACCAAGTGGCGACTCTGTATCTGTTTTCAACAGACCCTTTCTTTTCTTTGATCCAAGTCAAATCCCTTTTTTCAAAACAATCTCAAACAAGAGAGAGAGAAGTGGTCCGATTCCGGTGTCCACAGCTTCACAAGAAATAGAAGAATTCTTTGAGGTCATAGAGGTAACCTCTCAATCCTTGGTAGAGTTAGGACAATTCAATCACAAGTTCATAGTTCTAGGAACTTTACACATTTTCAAAACCTCTCTTCTTACCCCATTTCATCACACACCACTTAGAACTTTTGATTAAATCTCATAATATTTCATTAATTTGGATCTAATTGATGCCTTAGGTTTAAGATAAGTTTAATTTTGAAGAATTTGTGTTCCTAGTTCTCTAAATAAACTTTGATTTCTTATTTCTATTTTCCTCATAAGGCTCATGAGATTTTACATATCTTGGTGAGTCTCTTTGAGTTTGATTCCATAGTTTCCTATGATCCTATGATCCATATGGAGATTAAGATGAATCATGGTCATAATCTACATATAATTGGTGAGATTCAAGTCCTAACCCATGACTTGGGCCTCCTTATTAAGAATCTTATGGAATTATTACTATATTCCATAGAGGTTTGAGTAGATTTGTGTCTCATTTAGTCTCCAAGGACCATTAATTTGAGAGGAGAATAAGATGACTCTATATTCTTCAAATGATCATATATTTGAGAGAAGAATTGGATGTAGATTTTCATAATCTATATTTAAAATAAGTAGGACCTTAGGATTATCTTGCTAGATCTCCAAATATGAGATCTATGATAGGAATCCATCAAGGTTAAATCTATGAACCTCTTCTTATTTCATTATTTATCCCATCAATCACAACCATACTTGGTTCTAGTCCTTTCTAGGATCATGGATCAAGTTTGGTTTTAAAGTATGAACATCAATTTAACAAAGGTGCAGTGAATCCATAAACCAATTGTGATCAAAGATTTTCTATAGGATCATTGTTCATTGGAATTGGATGAGACCAATTGGAGGATGTTCATAACCCATTTAAGTACCTCTACAATTTTTGTTTTGATGAAATTCCATGCCTAAGATGGTTTGGTCTTATGATTTCAAAACATGCAACTCTCTGTCCAAAATTTCAGAACAGTAAGTCCGTTTTGAAATTAATAAATCAGAACCTTAATAGAGTTTCCCGGGTCTCTAATAATTTTTTCTAGGTACCTTATTGTGTTAGGAAGATACCCTAAAACGATCTAAGTGTTTCTCATTTTTTTTACTATTTTTAGAAAATCGTACAAGATCTCTGGACAGAGAGTTGCAGATTCCTGAGTGATGTCTAGTATTTTCCCAATTCTCGGAGATCTAACCGTTCAAACCTTGATTTTCTTTTTGGGATAGAAACTAGACTCATAGAGGCATATTATATCCAAAAATCATTAAGATCCATCCGTTGGAACTATGGTGTTACTAGCTTTGAAAGTGTGGTCTGCTCTCTGTAATTCATAAAAAACTGCTACTGTTTTTGTCTAATCGTATTTATTTCAACTTAGATGGTCTCCTAATGTCTTAGGACTCAAAACATATTGTGAATAATGATAATTAAGCGTAAATCCAGAGGCTAAGTGATCCAAATTAGTGAATAAATTCATATCTCATTCGTGTTCATATTCATTCATTCATTCATGTATGTTGCGATTAGGACTTATTTTGCATTTGGTTAAGTTACATTTCATGGACTTAGTTGTGAGTTCCTTATGATCATGTTGGGGTTATATCATCTCCATATGGACATTACATTGGCTCTTATTTGAGACTTGTATATCTATGGAGATGATGCGCTTCTCAACTAATTAGAAGGAATCCATAAATAGGTTAATCTCCTCTCCATTTGATAGATTTAAGATAGACGCTTAGGATTGATTATTTGATATCTTTGATCAAGGCATGTGCACTAACCTTTGTTTTGTAGCGCATTTGAGGTACAATTTCTCAACCCTTCTCTAGTTTAATTTACTTCTTTGATTTTAATTGATTTTCAACTCCATGTGCGACACCTTAGACTAGGTTTTGCCTTATGTGTATATATGCGTTAGAGACCTCTTCTTAGGTTTTATTTTGTTCTTGCATGCATTGCACGTTTAATATTCGCGGCCGGATCCCGGGTATGTTTTCTAGTTCTCTATTGCATATCATGTTGTTTGCTACCTGTATTACGTGGCTTGTGAATGATATTTTGTCATTAGCAATCTTACACCATTTCCAACATGCTTGTGTAATGTATATGTATATATGTATTAATTGAGGGCATGCTTAGATTAATAATTCGATTAAAAAGGATGTTGAGTAGATGCTTATCGCGAGATAGGATGAAAGGGGGTGTTTTAGTCCGCCGGGCTCCTTCCCCTTTCATTCCATAATCCCCGGACCCAGTTTATCTTTGGTTTCGCAAAAGATCGGTTTGCTTTTAAAATGGTTTCTTAATTTTTCCTTTTAAAAAAAAAATTAAGTGGCGACTCTTTGAAAATTGAAAATGTTTTAAAAGTGGGCCCAAATGCCGGTAACCACAAATAGATATAGTGCTCATTTAATCCCCAAATCCCTAGATTTACATGGATTTTGGAATTAATATGATTTAATGATGACAATCACTCAAATGTGTAATTATATGCTTTTACACGTTTTATTGTTTAAGTAAAAATGAAGTTAAAATAATGCAATAAAAGGAAGAAAAGATGTAGCAAACACACAGGATTATTTCCCATGTGCTTACTACATTTTCTAATTCTCAAATGGTCAACAAAAGGAGGGAAAAAAAAAAGACAAAGCAACCAACAAAGCAAACAAAGAAAAAAAATCAAAGGCATTAATTGCCTTGAAAATGACACTTAGTTGTATATGCATATACGTAATAGATCCTTTCTCTTTTTTTCTTTCTTTCTCTCTCTCTCTCTCTTTATGTCTCTTTCTCTCTTTCTCTCTCTCTGTAGATCTGACAGAGGAAGAAAAAGTTGGACGAGCGAAGAAAAATTGGCAAACTCTCACTTTCTTCTATTCAGGTGATGAATAGAATGACAAATTTTCATCAATCTTCGTCTATAAATAAGCATCCACTAGATGAGAGGAGTAGGCACACAATAGACAAGCCTCACACACAGAGACAGCTCACAACACACAGCCAAATAGAGAGAAAAGTCTAGGGAGATTACCATGTGAGCACTTTATAGTGTCCTTAGGAGTAGAAATTTAACCTTTTCTTTGCTTTTTTTAGTTCTAGAAGTTGTAAAAATTTGCTCTTCTGTAATTGATGATTTCATATTCAAAAATATGTAACAAAACTTTGTGTACTGTATTTCTCAAATTAGTTCTTAAATATTTGTTTTCTTGTAGGTCCTTTGCTAATTTGTAGTAGTAAAATATTTCTATTAAAATTTTGATTGCAAGTCCAAAGTATCTATAATTATTGTACGAAAAATTGGTTCTTAGATTTTAATATTATTAATGTTTTTAGTATAGTTAGTAGTTGTAGATGTCCCCTAAAATAATTTGAAACCCCAAATTTTCAGTTTTTATAACAAAAATTTCATTCACTATAAGATAGAATTTGTAAGTAAATGCCAGATTTCTTTACTACGTAGTTGTTATAATCACCTATTAAAACCAAAGCATACCCACAATATCCATATCTCATTCCCAAATTAGATTAGGATTTGGTTTGACCTTGCTTGTGTTCTTGGAGTTCATCCACTGTGACCCCAGCAAGAATTCAAAGTCAAAGGTTTAGTATTTTATTTTTGGTTTAGTATTTCAATTTATTTATATTAGCTTAGTTGTATCTGTTAGAGGATAATATTAAAAAAAAAAAAAGTGTAATGTTATAGTGTCCCACATCGGTTAGATTGTAAAAGTGCAGCTGGTAGCTAAGCCTATATATATTAGGCTCTTGTAATCATTTTTTAATCAATCAAATATATTATTTCTCCACTTTTACATGGTATCAGAGCACCCGATCTTAGGGTTCGTTCCTCTTGTTGTTGCCGATCAAAGTTGATCGAGAGTGTTTCTCGTGTTTTATCAATTGCAGGATCTTTGTCCAAGATCCGAGAAGACCATCCACCCCTCAAACCCTAGCCGCTGCCCCTCAAGTACTGTTCATCTGAAAGTTACTGTTCATCGCAAGTTACTATTCATCCAAGGGTACTGTTCATTGAAAGTTACTATTCATTCAAAAGTAACTGTTCATCGCAAAAGTTACTATTCATTGGCAGCCTTTAGTTTGTCCAGATCTGTTCCGATTTGGTCCTTTCTCAATCTGTTTTTGCTCTAAATCTGATTTTCTCTTTTCTCTTATCCTTCATGGAGTCTACGACTCGCCCACAACTCACTACCGAAAGTTAAATGGTTCCAACTTTCTTTAATGGTCTAGGGCCGTCACCATTGCCCTTACTGGCTTGGGTTTTGATGCTCACCTTACCGAGTCTTCTCCCACCACCGACGACAAGGCCATCAAGACATGGAAACAAATGGATGCCCAAATCGTTGCCCTCCTTTGGAACTCTATGGAACCACACGTTGCAGATATATGTGGTCACTTGGGCACCTATAAGGATATTTGGGATTATGCTCATCTCTTATTCTTCAGCGATCTCACTCAGATTTATGATCTCTCCTCTCAGTATTTTCAGTTGTAGCAAAGTGATCTTTCATTTACTGAGTATTTTGCCTCCCTTTAACGGTCAGTTGAAGAATTGAATGGTGTTATTCCTATTACTATTGATGCAAAGAAACAATAGGAATAGCGGGAGCAAATGGCAGTGATGAAATTTCTTGCCGGTCTGAAGTCCAAGTTTGAGCCAGTTCGATCTCAGATTCTTTGTGGTGCCTCCCTTCCTTCCCTTGCTGAGACCTATCAGCGTGTTCTTCGTAGCACTTCTTGGGATTCTACTACCCTTGCTCCTCCCATTATCGATCATTCAGCCCTTGTTACTCGAGCTTCACAGCATCCTATCGGTCGGGGTGGTGGTCCTCCTCGTCATGGAGGGGGTTATCATGGTGGACGAGGAGGCTGTGGTCGCGGCCCCACACTTCATTGTGATAATTGTAACAAGGATAGTCATACTCGGGAGACTTGCTGGGAACTTATTGGCCATCCTGCACAGTTTACCAATGCTGCTGTTACTACTCCTAGTGATACTCATCCTCCTATTCCAGTTGTGGCTGTCACTTTTCAGTTTCTCGGGATGAGTATACTCAGTTCCTACAGTTCCAGGCATCTCAACAGGCATATTCTCCTAGTACCTCTCTTATTCAAAAAGGTACATCCACTACTTGTCTCACCTCTCGTTCTGCTCCTTGGGTAATTGATTTTGGAGCTACTGATCATCTCACAGGTATATCAACCCTATTTTCATCTCTTGAAAAATCATCCTCATTGCCCCCGGTTACATTAGCTGATGGTTCCTCTATTCCTGTTGAAGGAATAGGGACTGTCTCATTGTCTTCATCCTTGTCCTTATCTTCTATTCTTTACATACCCCGGTCTCCTTTAAATTTAATTTCTATTTACAAATTGACAAAGAATCTTAATGCTTGTGTCTCGTTTTTTCATGATTCTATTCTTATTCAGGATTTGACGACTTGGAAGACGATTGGCTTAGGGCATGAATCCAATGGTCTCTACTATTTTGATGGTTCATCTCCACCACCCACTTCTCCTACTACTTGTCCTGCTACAGTGTCTCCTCACCAGATTCATTACCGCCTTGGACATTCTTCCTTGGCCAACTTGATGCTGCTAGTACCTAGTTTGAGTTATTTGTCTGTTTTAGAGTGTGAGTCATGTCAGTTGGGGAAGCATCACCGTGTCCAATTTGCTCCTCGATTCAATAAAAGAGTGTCTTGTCCATTTCAATTAGTACATTCAGATGTTTGTTGCCCACACCGTATAACCTCTATTAAGGGGTATCGATACTTTGTTAGCTTTATTGATGATTTCTCCAGAAATACGTGGATTTATTTAATGAAAGATCATTATGAGTTATTTTCAATATTTTATGCATTTTTTAATGAAGTTAAAACTCAATTTAATGTTCCTATCCAGATTCTTCGTAGTGATAATGCACAAGAATGTTTCTCTCATCCTTTCACCACCTACATGAGCAAATGTGGGATGCTCAACCAATCATAGTTTGTGCACACACCTTAACAAAATGGTGTTGTAGAAAGAAAAAATCGTCACTTGTTAGAAGTCACCCGCACTTTGTTGTTTGAAATGAGGGTTCCAAAATGTTACTGGGGGGATGCAGTTCTTACTGCCTGTCATTTAATTAATCGTATGCCCTCTTCTGTTCTAGATGGGTGCACTCCTCATGCTACATTATTTTTGACTGAGTCTCTATTTCAGAGTCCACATGTTTTTGGATGTGTTTGTTTTGTCCATCACCTACCCCGGGCACTGACAAGTTAGACCCACGTGTTGTTAAGTGTGTTTTCTTAGGGTATTC
This sequence comes from Hydrangea macrophylla, assembly GCA_033977485.1. Lineage (NCBI taxonomy): Eukaryota > Viridiplantae > Streptophyta > Magnoliopsida > Cornales > Hydrangeaceae > Hydrangea > Hydrangea macrophylla. Next base: position 51,004,419 of record CM066998.1, on the reverse strand, counting down.
TCGCATTCAGAAAGGATATCGTTGTTATAGCCCTACCCTACGCCATTTCTTTGTGTCAGCTAGTGTTACCTTTTTTAAGTCCACTCCATACTATTCAGAGTCCCACTCTATGAGTGATCCTGATTTCATGCTTCCCTTTCCTCTTGCATTACCTTCCGCATCCCCTGTCATTCCTACCCCAGAGGTTTCCTCCTGCCTGGATCGCCCACACTTGCAAACATACACTCGTCGTCATCGGACTGTTTTGAATTCTGCTACTCTACCAACCACCTCGGCGTCTTCAAATCCGCCTCCATCAGAATCTGACCTTCCCATTGCTCTTCGTAAGGGTAAGCGTTCTTATACTTCTCATTCTATTTCCAACTTTATCTCTTCTAATCGTCTATCTCCTATTTTTTCTTCATTTGTTACCTCTTTGTCTTCTGTTTTGGTTCCTAACACTGTTGCAGAGGCTCTTACCCACTCCGGATGGAGACATGCAATGGAAGATGAGATGTCTGCCTTAAAAGTTACTGGTACTTGGGACTTAGTTCCTCTTCCTCTGGGCAAGACAGTAGTGGAATGCCGTTGGGTTTATACTATTAATGTGCACCCTGACGGCACGATAAATCGCCTAAAAGCCTGCCTTGTTGCCAAGGGCTATACGCAGGTTTATGGCCTTGACTATTCCGAGACATTCTCTCCTGTGGCTAAGATCACCTCTGTTAGTCTCCTCATTTCTCTTACAGCCATATTTCACTGGCCCTTACATCAGCTTGATGTCAAGAATGCCTTCCTTAATGGCACTTTGTTGGAAGAGGTATATATGGAGCAACCACCTGGGTTTGTTGCTCAGGGGGAGTCGAATATGGTATGTAGATTAAGAAGATCTTTGTATGGCCTGAAACAGTCTCCTCGTGCCTGCTTTGGTAGGTTCAGTGATGTAGTTGCTGAATTTGGACTCTAGAGATGTGGTGTTGATCATTCAGTCTTCTATCGACATACTAAAGCAGGTAAAATCTTCTTGCTTGTGTATGTTGATGACATTGTTATTATCGGAGATGATTCCAAGGGTATTTTGGAGTTAAAGTTATTTCTGCAAAATAAATTTCAAACCAAGGACCTCGGGCAGCTTAGATATTTCTTGGGTATTGAGGTTGCTAGGTCAAGTTAAGCGATTTGCTTATCTTAAAGGAAGTATGTACTTGATCTCCTATCAGAATCAGGGATGTTAGGATCCAAACATGTGGAGTCTCCTCTGGATCCTAATACCAAGTTACTATCAGACCAAGGGGAGTTATTGGAGGATCCTGAGCAGTACAGACGTTTGGTTGGTAAGCTTAATTGTCTTACTGTTACTAGACCCGACATTGCCCTTTCAGTAAGTGTCTTTAGCCAGTTCATGAGTTCTCCACGTACCACACATTGGGAGGCAGTGATGAGTATTTTGAAGTATCTTAAAGGAGCTGTAGGTCGTGGTTTATTGTACCAGGATCGCGGTTATATATGGATTGAGAGCTATAGTGATGCTGATTGGGCAGGATCTCTTGGTGATAGGAGATCCACTACAGGAGACTGTGTTTTGGTTGGTGGTAATCTTGTGTCCTGAAAGAGCAAGAAGCAGACAGTAGTTGCTAGGTCGAGTGATGAGTCTGAATACATGGCTATGGCACATACTACGTGTGTATTAGTGTGGATGAAACATCTACTAGAAGAGCTTGGGTTTACTCAGTCTTGTCCTATGAATTTACTTTGTGACAATCAAGCTGTCGTTCATATAACCTCCAATCCAGCAATGAAAGGACAAAACACATCGAGGTTGATTGTCATTTTGTTCGGGAAAAGCTTCTAGAGAAAGTAATCAATACCATTCACGTGAAATCCGCAGATCAGTTAGCTGATTTGTTCACAAAAGCATTAGTTGGGACTCGGGTTAAATATATATGTGACAAGATTGGTGCATATGATATGTATGCTCTAGCTTGAGGGGGAGTGTTAGAGGATAATATTGAAAAAAAAAAGTGTAATGTTATAGTGTCCCACATCGGTTAGATTGTAATGTAGCTGGTAGCTAAGCCTATATATATTAGGCTCTTGTAATCATTTTTTTAATCAATCAAATATATTATTTCTCCACTTTTACAGTACTAAACTTTGTTATTTTGCAGATTTTACGAATTCAATCCCAACTCATGTTAAGTGAAGAAAAAGTATATTAATATTAGTTTTCACTATTACCTTGGTGTTATGACTGGACGGTGATTGTGTACATCTATTTAATCTTTCTTTAAAATTTATTTAGAAGACAGTTTCAATTCCAAAATGGTAGGCTAAAACTCTAATTGGGGATATGCAATAAAAACTCAGAAACCACAGCTTCTGTGCATTAATCTTAAATGGGCAAATTTATCTAGATGGGTTATTTTTCCATTTATGGCAAAAAATATCTATATATCTATAGTTTATGACTATTTAACATATTTATAGAGTATGGCTATATTGGACGTCAAAAGATTAGATATTTGAAATAAGAATTTAATTATGTAAATTGTCAAACTATGCCTTTTGTCATAAAAAACACATAGCATACAAAAACAATTTATTTAACAAAGTTTATATTTCAAGTATATGTATATATATTTCTATCCATTAATGGGCAGGCAATTGTGTAGTGGCAGAGTGGTGGGGACTGAGCGCTGAATAACCCACGTCCGGAGCGAGTCATGCAAAGCGGGGGTATTTGTAAAATACAACCGCGCTAAAAGGAAGAATTGTATTAGTTTTTATCACAACTTCCCGTGTTATCCGCAATTTGCATTGCAAGGCTAATTTTTATACAATATGATTAATCTATGATAAGTTGTATTGTTTTAGCTGTTGTTTGTGCAGATTACTGCTGTGTGGACTAAACAGATGAACATCAGAATAAATGGAATGCTGGAATGAAAACAAAAGAAGTCAAAGCTGAAATGTGGAGTTCGATCGATCTAAGAAGGTTCGATCGATCGAGCGTTCGATCGCTTGAAGAGTGTTGAAGCGCTTGAAGAGTAAGGGTTCGATCGATCGAAAGCAGTTCGATCGATCGAACGGGGTATTTCCAGTAACATTTGCGTGCGCAGCAGAATGCGGGTTTTAACCCTAGTTTCTTAAGTTTTCTTATATATAGGAGTATTGTACACGTCCAGGGGGACGCCCACTTTACATTTTTTACAGTTTTTAGAGAGAGAGATAGATGTTTGTGCTTGTGTTTTGTAGGTTTTCATTGAATCTTTACATTGTGGACTGGATTTCTCTGAGTTAATACTAGTATTCTTCATTCCAGGTTATCTATATATCACTCGTTTATATTCTGCATTTGGTAGTCGTAGTTTAATCGCTCGTTTTATAGTATTGCATGCTAAATATTGTTAAAACCATAGATTTGAAAGTTTTTATGAAAAACTCACAATCAAACAAGGTGGTAATGTTTTCTTACGTTAAAAATCACTCTGTGACACTCCAGACGATGTCTGAGTAGTCCCAGGTTGGGAGAACACGATGAAACAGTGATCTCCAGCCTCTGCCATGCAGCAGAATAATCGCTGTGTTCGATCGATCGAAGTTAGTTCGATCGATCGAACCAGAGACAGTCAAGCGATCGAAGTCAGTTCGATCGATTGAGGGATGAAGGTCTTCGATCGATCGAAAGCGCGTCGATCGATCGAACTCCCTGATTCTTGAGGATGTTCCCTGCAGTATTCCAGGACCTTTTCTTTTAAGATGTGTTATCATTCTGTCCCAAATAAATGCTCAGTTTGTCAAAACAGTTTTAAAATTAAGGCCCTAAGGCATTTTCTTTCAATACATTTTGCAAACCATCTTCAATGCTAACACCATTGAGGATGCAAGTCTTAACTATTGAATTAAACCGCTTTTACGTATTTTAATTTAACTGTGATGATATGGTCCCGGTCATGAAAGGGCCATGGATTCTTTATTTTTAGAGGAATACGGAAAACTGTGGGTAATGTACTCCATTGTGCTTCAAGGCAAATGCATGGTAGATGGCTAGGTTACTGCGGATTCGTGTAATCCCAACACTTTCTTTTAAAGTTAAACATCCTAATTTCAAGTACTGTTTTAATTAGCTAGTTAGATTGTTTAGTTAATTTTAATTATTTTCAGTAGTAATCCTAGTTTGTGGAACTTTGTGTTCCGCACCATCGTTCAAACTTATTTATTTTATTTTGTTTTCTTTGAGGATAGTCTAATTCAATAGGTCAACACCTTCCCTGTGGGATCGACCTGGTCTTACCAGATATTACTTGCACGTCTACCTACACTTGGGTATTGCACAAGAGCGCACAAGATTTTTCGCGTGTCAAGTTTTTGGCGCCGTTGCCGGGGAAGGCGACGATCATTTCCTTAGATTACCTCAGTCTCTCTTCATCTCTTTCTGTTTTTGTTTTCCCTTCTTTTCAGTTCTTTTGGGTAAGCACTCACCCTAGGGACCCTCCTAGTTCATGTCCAATAATTCTATTGAAGGAATTTTTGGAAATCCTTTCTACCTGTCTGACTCTGATAGCTCCATCAACCCAATAGCCACTCCAACTGCATCAATGGATGATCATCAGAGTGAAAATGGTGACAATGTTGTGGTACCAATTGATGAGGCACTCCGTCCTCTTTGCGATCTCATGCAACCAGAACATGCACCTACGCCCTCTTGCATTCAAATCCCACCGCATAATGGCGAATTTCAGTTTCGCAATGGGATGATTCAACTGCTTCCCACTTTTCATGGGATGGAAAGTGAGAAGGCGTATTTACATGTCACCGATTTCGAGGATGTTTGCAAAACATTCTCGCAAAATTGTCCTAGGGAGGTGACGCATCTAATGCTATTCCCCTTCACTTTGAAAGATAAAGCGAAGGCGTGGCTCCACTCCCTAAAATCGAATTCAATTTTCACCTGGCATGCGATGAGCACCGCGTTTCTGAAGAAATTCTATCCTACTCGCATGACCACAGACCTGCAGCGTCAAATTAATTCCTATAAACAAAAGAGCAATGAAACCTTCACACAAGCGTGGGAGCGTTTCAAAGATTTGCTTCTCTCATGCCCACACCATGGGTTTGAGAAATGGCGAACTATCAGCTTCTTTTATCAGGGATTGAATGGTGAAACAAAGAAGTTGGTGGAAACAATGAGCTCTGGACCATTTCTGCGAAAAAACACTGAAGAGGCCGAAGCCCATTTCGAATGGTTAGCTGAATACGCTCATGAATGGTCAAATTCTGACAATATCTCACGCTCACAGATATCCTGTGTAGAGGAGAAAAGCCTATATCAGCTAACCAATGAAGATCACCTCATGACTAAGTATGCAGAGCTAGCAAAGAAGGTAGAAGAAGCATGAAAGGAGAGAGTTCTAGGCAAGTCATGCCTGAAGAACCATGTGGCACATGCAACATGTTGGGACATACAACTCAATATTGTCCCAATGTGCCATATTTTCAAGAGCAAGCCCCTATAGAGATGAATGCCATGCAAGGTTTCCGAGGGGCGGGGAATTCCAACAATAACTTTCAAAGTAATTATAGATGGAATCACCCCGGTTTTGATTGGAGAAATAATGCTGGGGCCCAAAATCAATATCAACAGCAGCCCTACAACAACAATCAATATCAAGGGCAAAACAATAGGCCAGCCCAGCATTACAATCAAAACAGAACCAATAATTACAATCAAGCTCAACCCTCCAATGCACCACAAACTAATACCTATATGCCACCGCACAAAAAGGTACAAGAAGAAGAGCCACTTGCTAATGCCAATCTAACGCAGCAACTCATCCAAATGATGAGTAAAATGTCTGCCACGTTAGAGAGGATAGATGCACGGCAAGAGAGCTCAGGAGGAACATTCCCTGCCCAACCACTTCAGAACCCCAAGGGACATAACAATGGTCCTAACAATCAAGAACATGCTAAAGCTGTGACCACACTGAGAAGTGGAAAAATCATAGAGAAAAGCATGCCTCTGTCCACTCCCGAAGTGTACAAAGAGGGGGAAGTGTTGGATGAAGAAGTTGAGCTACCATCTACTCGAGAGAAGGAGCCGTCTACTAATGACGAACCAATAAAGGCAAACCTTGAAGCTCCTAGAGTAGAAGAAGAAGTTGAGCGAAGGCCTGGAAAGGAATCTGTTAAGGAGGAACCACCAAAATGCCCCTTTCCTGCACCTTATCCTCAACGGTTGAAGAAACCCAAGAATGAGACAAAGAATCAGGAGTTTCTGGAATTGTTTAAGCAAGTTAAGATTAACCTTCCACTCCTCGATGCTATCAAGCAAGTGCCAGCCTATGCTAAGTATCTCAAAGATCTATGCACGGTCAAGAGGAGGCAAAGCGTTAAGAAACATGCTTATGTCGCGTGCCAAGCAAGCGCGATCATTCAAAATGAGTTGCCTCCAAAACTCAAAGATCCCGGTACACCTACCGTCTCATGCAGAATTGGGAATCAAAAGATAGACAACGCACTCCTCGATTTAGGAGCAAGCGTGAACCTGCTGCCATATTCAGTCTATAAACAGCTAGGGTTGGGTGAACTTAAACCCACTCGAGTTGCGTTGCAATTGGCAGACAGATCTGTGAAGTACCCTAGAGGGGTCTTAGAGGACGTCCTGGTCCAAATAGACTCTTTTGTCTTTCTGGTGGATTTCGTGATATTGGACACAGAACCTGTGTCTAATCCTGGTGCACACATCCCGGTTATATTTGGACGGCCGTTCCTCAACACCATTGATGCCACAATCAAGATTAGAAGTGGTATCATGACAATCGTATTCGGGAACATGACATTGAATGTCAAGATCTTTTCTAATCCCCGACCTGAAGAATACGATGATGAGGAGGAAATCCATTATATAGACACGGTCATTGAAGACGAAGTTGACTTGGTCGACTACAAAGATCCTTTGGAAGTTGTGATGACTCAATTTGGCGATATCTATCAGCCTGCAGAGTCAACTCCATTGGATGCTGACCTGAACCAGACGTGTCTTATGATGGATACGATAGAGGAGGATAGAGCCGATTGCATGTGGGTAATGCCATATGAACAACTGCCTCCTAAAACCAAGTTGGTAATGCCCTCTAGTTTCCAGTTCCCGGAGTTAGAATTGAAGGAGCTTCCAAAAGAGCTGAAATATGCATTCCTAGGAATTGGAAAAACTTATCCTGTGATCATTTCATCTACTTTAACTCATGAACAGGAAATTAAGCTAGTGGAAATGCTGACTAAGCATAAGGATGCTATGGGATGGACAATTGCTGACCTCAAAGGCATAAGCCCATCCATATGCACGCATAAGATATATCTGGAGGAAGACGCTAAACCCTCAAGGCAAATGCAAAGGCGTCTGAATCCCAACATGCAAGAAGTAGTTAAAAAGGAAGTGCTTAAACTACTTGATGTTGGGATGATATATCCAATATCTGATAGTCCTTGGGTTAGTCCTACCCAAGTAGTTCCAAAGAAAGCAGGAATAACGGTCATTCCGAACAAAGATGGTGAATTAGTACCGACACGTGTCCCCACTGGATGGAGGATGTGTATTGACTACAGGAAGTTAAATACTGTGACCCGAAAGGACCATTTTTCTTTACCATTCATGGATCAAATGCTAGAACGTGTGACGGGTCACAAGTATTACTGTTTCTTGGATGGATACAGTGGATATAATCAAATTGAGATTGCTCCTGAAGATCAGGAGAAAGCCACGTTCACGTGTCCATTCGGTACTTTTGCCTACCGACGAATGCCGTTTGGCTTATGTAATGCACCGGCTACCTTTCAGCGGTGCATGCTAAGCATCTTTAGTGACATGGTCGAAAACATCCTTGAAGTCTTCATGGATGATTTTTCAGTGTTCGGCCATAGCTTCGAAGATTGCCTCAGCAATCTCGAGCAGGTTTTAATGAGGTGTGAGGACAAACACCTAGTCTTGAATTGGGAGAAGTGTCACTTTATGGTGACCAAGGGTATAGTTCTAGGCCACATAATATCCGATGAAGGAATCCAAGTGGATAAGGCTAAGATCGACATAATCTCAAATCTACCTGTCCCCCGTACAGTGTGAGACATTCGTTCATTTTTGGGGCATGCAGGTTTTTATCGTCGATTTATCCAGAATTTCAGTGCGATCTCTCGACCCCTTTGTCAACTTCTTGTCAAAGATGCACCTTTCGAGTGGTCAGAGAGTTGCCAAAAGTCCTTTGAGGATCTAAAAGATCTCCTCACCTCCGCACCTATAATACAGGCACCCGACTGGAGTTTGCCTTTCGAATTAATGTGCGATGCTAGTGATTACGCCATTGGCGCAGTCCTAGGCCAGAGGAAGGACAATAAGCCATATGTGATTTACTATGCCAGCCGAACTTTAAATGAAGCTCAAATGAATTACACTACTACTGAAAAGGAGCTGCTGGCCGTAGTATTCGCTCTGGACAAGTTTAGGTCTTACCTGATAGGGTCGCCAATTATCTGTTTTACAGATCATTCGGCCCTCAAGTATCTTTTGTCAAAGAAAGACGCTAAACAACGGCTTATTCGCTAGATACTCTTACTCCAAGAGTTTGATTTAACAATCAAGGACAAGAAGGGAGTAGAGAATGTGGTTGCGGATCATTTATCCCGGTTGACTTTTATCGACAACACTGAATCCCAATCCATTAAAGATGAGTTCCCAGACGAACAGCTACTGGCAGTAAGTAGTCTGCCTTGGTATGCTGATGTGGTAAACTACCTGGTCACGGGTGAGACACCGACTCATTGGTCGAACCAAGATAGGAAACGGTTCCTCTCGTTCGCGCGCCATTTCTTCTTTGATGACCCATACCTTTTCAAATACTGTGCTGATCAGGTCATCAGCCGCTGCGTCCCCAACGAGGATATAACCGTAATATTAGCGTCATGCCATTCTGAGGCATGCGGTGGCCATTTTGCGTCACAGAAGACCGCACAAAAAGTGTTACAAAGCGGTTTTTACTGGCCCACAGTCTTCAAAGATGCTTATTCCTTTTGTAAGACATGCCAACGCTGTCATAAGCTTGGAACCATTTCTAAAAGGAATTCTATGCCTTTAACCCCTATCATCACAATTGAGATATTTGATTGTTGGGGCATAGATTTTATGGGCCCATTTCCCAAGTCGAATAACTGTGAATACATACTCCTTGCTGTGGAGTATGTATCGAAATGGGTAGAAGCGATACCAACGAGACGAAATGACCACAGAACGGTCATGTCATTTCTAGGAGAGCATATTTTATCTCGTTTTGGTACTCCGAAAGCTTTACTAAGTGACCAAGGCAAGCATTTCTGCAATAGGCCCTTGGAGTCACTTCTCAATAAATACGGAGTCCATCATAAAATCGCTCTTGCTTATCATCCACAGTCAAATGGGCAAGCAGAATTGGCTAACCGAGAAATCAAGCATATTCTCGAAAAGACGGTTAGTTCCAATCGAAAAGACTGGGCATACAAATTGACTGACGCGTTATGGGCATACCGTACTGCCTATAAGACGAATCTTGGTATGTCCCCGTATAGACTAGTTTACGGGAAAGCTTGCCACCTTCCTGTTGAAATTGAACATAAAGCTTATTGGGCGACACGCTCATTGAACTTTGATATTCAAGAGGGAGGTCAGCTACGCAAGCTGCAACTTGCAGAGCTAGAGGAAATACGACGAGACGCGTATGACTCTGCAAAGTTACACAAGGAAAAGTTGAAGGCTCGACACGATCGTACGATTTTTCGTAAATCATTTGAGCCGGGGCAGAAAGTGTTGCTTTATGACTCTTGCCTCCACCTTTTCCCAGGAAAGCTCCGTTCCCGTTGGACAGGCCCGTTCATCGTAAAAACTGTTTTTCCACATGGGGCGGTTGAGATTGTCAATCCAAAGAACGATGAGTGTTTCAAGGTCAATGGCCAAAGATTGAAGCCGTTCTTGGAGAATTTCCACACTGAAGTTGAGCACATCTAGCTGGATGAGCCCAGCTATTCCACCACTTAAAAATCCAAAGTGGAATTCCAAATTGTTGTTGTATTTCTTTTCTTTCCCTGCATGTAGTTCTCTCTTTTGTTTTTAAGTTTTTATGCTTTCTTTCGTGTTTGTGATTTAGTTCTAATCCATTATTCCTTAAACCACTCTGTTGCAGGTGCATAAATGCGAGGTGATGATGTTCATTCTGTCGGTTCTTGGGCTGATTCAGAATGTTGTTGTGGCACCTGGACTGAGGGTGAACTCACACCTTGCCCCTTACTTCATCAAGATCCTGAAGCTCATTCTCTCATTGATGCTGCTCAAGGGTACATTCCATATTCACCAGCTCTCCTGGACATCAATCCATACGAAAATATGGGATTTCAGGATTACGAAGAGGTGGATGAGGAAGAAGACCTGTACATGGGACGAATGGTGGATGATGCACTCATGGCACAGTGGGAAAATGATGATATGTGGGAGCCATGGGAAGATCATGACCTTCAGGATGTCGTCCCAGATCGCCACAATGCCGTCTTTGTTTTTGTGGATGACTTCCTTGTTCCTGAGCTAGTCCCATACCGCTACGTGCACCTGAGCTTCTTGCTATTCAGGCTCCAATGCCCCTTACCAGCCAGTGCATTTTGGGAACCTATGCCAATAGTGAGGTTGGAATTTGTCACAGTTCTTTGTATTCTTGTTTCTATTCTTTGTTTTTCTTTTTGTGTTAATTCGTGTTTCTTGTGTTCTGTTGTTTTAATTTTAGTTTGTTGTCTTTTGTCCAGGATTGTCACTATGTTCCTAAATGGCATCCCGGTATTCCTTCCACATCAACTGATTCATGGTCTTGGGCCCTACATAAGGCCCCCACTCACTCCGCCGCGAGAGGACAGTCCGTTGCGCAATCACACTCTGTTATCCTTGTCTCCATCCGGATCACCTCTTGCATGGGCTTTCAATTCCTTGGAGACTCCAGACTTGTTTGATGATGTCCTTGCTGCTTTTCGATTGTTCTGGGAAAGGGAATCATCGAGTTTGGACTTCACTTCTGAAGATTCGGCGGGTTATGAAGAGGTTGTGGAAGAGGAAATCTTTATACTCGAAGACTAGTGCTGCATTTCAGTTGCTTCTGTTCAATTTCATCTTTCGTTTATCAACTGGAGTGTAATCCTTGACAAAATGTTATTGGTTTTAGTTTTAGTTTTATTTTTGGTTTTCTTTAGTTAAATAAGGTTTTAACCACAGTTGGGGATGATAATGTTGCAATTTGGATGCAATTATAAAGTTTTATTTTTATATAAATTGCAATTTTCTATTCTGAGGATGAATTTTCTGTCCCACATGCCTGTAATTCAACTGCTTTTCAATCTCTTTGCATGTCCAGAATGGTTTCTGATAGTTAGGTGTGATGTGGTTCATGTTTCCCATTGAATTCTGGAAATTTTGTGTTCGATCGATCGAAACCTGGATGTTCAAGCGCTTGTAGTTTATGTTCAATCGATTGAGGGATTTGTGTTCGATCGATCGAACATAGTTCAATCGATCGAACGAAGCATTTAAACGAGGCGTCTTCAGGACACCTCTTCATTTCCCTCACTCTCACTTTCAATCGCTCGAAGACAGAGGGGGGGGCGACTCGGCAATTTCCGATTTCTGGCATCCAATAAGACGCCCGGATTAACCCTCTGATCATTCTCATCGTCATATCATCATCACCTCCATCTCCACTGCGTGTTCTACACCGAGGTAGGCCCCACTTGTTTGTGTTTTTCTTTTCCTTTATGTTCGTGTTAGAAAATCCCAAGGGGGTGTCCCCTTGGTCTTAGGATCTTCTTTTGTTAGCGTAACTTTTGTTTCCTTTTCGTTTCTGCGATCGCTGTGTTCGATCGCTTGAACTGGTTTCGAGCGATCGAAGGGAAGATGTTCGATCGATCGAACAATGTTCAAGCGATCGAAGTCTACTCCAGTTCAATCGATCGAACCCAGTTCAATCGATCGAACTTCAGCAGTGTTAGTTTTGTTTCTTTTTCTCCCTGTTCTTATCTGTGTCTTGTGTGGTCTTATTTTCAGGACTGCCAGATGAATCCAGTGACGGGCTACCATAAGTCTAAGCCTCTCAGTCGTATTATACCAGATCCGGTACCCGCATACGGGTTCCGGAATGACAAGGACAGGCTTTGGTACGAGCGGTATTTTCAGACACGGATGGTGATGGTCGAGCGCCCTATTGAGCACACCTGGTTGGAGAGCCCATGGTTCCTCACACGGATCCGCTCTATGCCTCACTGGTTCCATCTCCTTTCATTGGCCAAGAGTGTCAATCTATCCTGGATTCGAGGTGCGTGTGCGACTATGATCAGCGACCCGTATACACCATTCACCTACCATGCCTTCTTCCGGAGTCGCCCCTTCATCATCAGTCCCGCTACCGTCTCAGCTGCGTTGGGGGTACCAGAGGTACCTGATTATGTTTGCCCCCACCGGCCTGATGCACCAGTGACCCCACCATCCACTATTATCCGTGAGCTCACTGGAGGCGTCGTTCCGTCTTGGGATGGCGATGCTTTGATCGAGGACCACTTTCTCACTGATGACTACCACATGCTTCATTTGGTCCTCAGCAACTGCCTCCTAGTGACTTCCTATCGAGAGAAGATCGCGGCTTGGTATGCGCGAGTCTTATATGCAGTGGGGACGGGACAGCCAGTTTGTATACCACGCCTATATATTGACTTTATGGTCCACCCCACCCGTTATATCTCGTCCAGGAAGCACCTGAAGGGTGCTTGGGCTATTCATAGGGTTATGGCTGATGCCGGTTTCCCCGTGCTCGCTGGTGACGATGTCCGCCCGTCTCCCCGCAGATTTAGCGAGGCGGCTGCTCGCCGCTCCGACGCCCAGAAGAGGAAGCGAAAGGGGAAAGGGAAAGCGAGGGTGAGGGGGGGGAAGAAGAGGCGTGGTGGGACGGACACGGAGGCGGGAGCTTCAGGGACACCCACCGAGGTGGAGGAGCTTGATTCGGATGATGATGAGGATGATCCAGTTGCTGCGGTTCGGCAGTTTGAGCTGCGACATCGGTCGCAGACTCAGGCCCAGGGAGAGTCTTCTTCTTCTGTGCCTCTCCCGACAGTTCACGAGCTACTATTGGAGGAGAGAGAGGCCAGGATTAGACTCGAGGGCCGGATGGATCAGATACAGACCTTGTTGGAGTCTATATTGATTCAGATAGGGGTTGATCAGGCTGTTCACTCTGCTCACCATCCCACAGCCACCCCGTCTGCTCCGCCTGCTGCTGATCCATCGCATGTTGCTACTCCTACAGATCCACCACTTACTGATCCATCATCTGCTGCCCCAGATTCTGAGGCTGCTGATCCTGTTTCCACCGTTGCCGATCCACTATCTACTACTGCTCCTACTACTACCATATTGCCACCTGCTCCCATCGACATCCCTTCTGATGTAGCTGATGATACGCCGTCTGGGGTCGATTAGTTTTAGTTGGGGAGGTGGTATTTATGTATTTTTGGTTAGTTATTGTACTGATTTTGGGTTTGGTTTTGGTTGGTTGTATATGTTAGTGATTTTGGGTTGGATTATTTAGTTAGTTCGTTTTGTATGGACAGTATTTATCACTGCTTTTATTTTATTTTATTCTGTTCATATTCTAGTGGTTTAGTTTGTTTGGATCATGGTTTTATCGTATTATTTTTATCTATTGATCCTGTCTGTTTTGGAGATTGTGTTCTACTTTTCTATGCTAGGTTGCTCGCTTGAGATCATCAATTTGCTCCATACAGGTGATACCCATCTATTTTATTTATTGAAAATCAACTTCTGGGGACTTTGTTGTTTTCAGTTGGGGGTAGGAGATAATAGATAGGTATACACTCGTAATGATCAGGTTTTGCACTTGGTAATGTTTTAAATTTAATGAGAACACAGTCTGTTAAAATTTGAAAAAAAAAAATTTGAAAAATTTTTATTGAATCGTATTGATAGAATAACTCTGAATAACCTCTCCTGCTTGTTAATTAGACAATGATACATTTGTAGTATTCTTATCTTTTTATGGATTAAATCCACGCCGTTTTTCTGTATCACTGAAATGAATTGCATATGTAAAGCTAGTATGTACCCAACACTTTTGCACACTAATTAGCAGCCATGTAGAAAACCTGAAAATTGAGTTAAAATGAATATTGTACGAAAAGAACAAGTAGTGGAAGCTAACAAACCTTTGTGAGCTATTGAGCCAATCGTCATTTCTGAGGGGATTCTCATACAGTGTCGAATGGTTTTTCTTGCGTATACTTGTGAATTCGTTGTTAAGTCTCAGTCTTCTTTAAAAATTGTGACTGCTTGTTAGAGGAGAACGTTCAGGATTTACCAATTACACTCGATGAACACTTAAATGCTAAAAATTGAAAGTTGAGAAAATGATTCAAGCCATCGTTTACCCATTCCTTTACCTAATATAGCTCACCTACATTCATTGAATCGTTTCACCCCTGATCCCACCTCAATCAAATATTTCCAATAAAATCACAAGAATCCAAATCCTTGATCTATACCTTGACCTCATTGAACCGTTTGATAAATTTGTTGAGAATGAGTCATCAAAGTATGTGAAATGGAAGGAAGTTGTTGTGGGGATGTTCCAGGTAAAAAAAAAAAAAAAAAAAAAAAGAATAATGATGATGAATGAAGGCGTCAAAAAAAAAAAAAAAAAAAAAAAAGAAGAAGAAAAGAGTATATGAAATGAATGGGAGATTGGGTGGAGAAAAGAATAAAGAATAAAAAGAGAAGTTGAAATTCCATCACATACTGAAAAACACACTCTTCTCTACAACACCCCCACCTACTAAATAAAAGCCATAATTCAAAGTCTTGAAGATTCTCAACAATTGATTTGAACATGAAAGTGTGAGTTGAGTTATCCACGGTATTTCGCTCCTCTAGTAAGTAGTGTTCCATTCATGAGACTATACACTCTTAAATGTCCGTTTTTCATAGAGTCAAGTATGAAAGCATTAGCACTTAGAATACCATCCTTATCAAAGCTTTCATACGATGTGCGATCATTGTAAAGCAAGTTTCTGAGAGACGTTCTTTTTTAGTGTGACCAATGTGAGAATTGAGCTAAAACTGCAAGTTTTCCAAAGTATAATAGTCTAGATAACTCGTAATAAGGGTTGGACGCATGGTTGTTAATTTCACACACACACGGGTGCATGATGGTAATACATTTGTATATTTTACTTGGTAATATAGGGGAGCATGTGGATCTCTTTCATGGGTTGATAGAGGATATTATATTATTGTAGAGTTGAATTAACAGTTTAATGGAAGGGGAAATTCTACAAGTTATTCTAAATCTTTTTGAGCTTAAAATTGGAATTTTGTGGGTACATTCACTGCAAACCCTCACGAGACAACACTCGTCCACTAGGGGGAACCTAGGGGTTTAACGGCTTGTTGCATTCGCTAAATGCAACTGCGATTCCTGCGAAAGTGAGTTAGGATTTTTCTTTCTATTTTAGTTTAGGTTGTTTTTAGTTTTTCTTTGTTTCTTAGTCGTGGTAGTATTAGTTTAGGAGTTTTTATTTTATTTTATTTTCGCTTTATCGCTAGGGACTAGCAATAAGCTAGTTGGGGGTTGTGCAAAGCGGGAGTATTTGTAAAATACAACCGCGCTAAAAGGAAGAATTGTATTAGTTTTTATCACAACTTCCCGTGTTATCCGCAATTTGCATTGCAAGGCTAATTTTTATACAATATGATTAATCTATGATAAGTTGTATTGTTTTAGCTGTTGTTTGTGCAGATTACTGCTGTGTGGACTAAACAGATGAACATCAGAATAAATGGAATGCTGGAATGAAAACAAAAGAAGTCAAAGCTGAAATGTGGAGTTCGATCGATCTAAGAAGGTTCGATCGATCGAGCGTTCGATCGCTTGAAGAGTGTTGAAGCGCTTGAAGAGTAAGGGTTCGATCGATCGAAAGCAGTTCGATCGATCGAACGGGGTATTTCCAGTAACATTTGCGTGCGCAGCAGAATGCGGGTTTTAACCCTAGTTTCTTAGGTTTTCTTATATATAGGAGTATTGTACACGTCCAGGGGGACGCCCACTTTACATTTTTTTACAGTTTTTAGAGAGAGAGAGATAGAGGTTTGTGCTTGTGTTTTGTAGGTTTTCATTGAATCTTTACATTGTGGACTGGATTTCTCTGAGTTAATACTAGTATTCTTCATTCCAGGTTATCTATATATCACTCGTTTATATTCTGCATTTGGTAGTCGTAGTTTAATCGCTCGTTTTATAGTATTGCATGCTAAATATTGTTAAAACCATAGATTTGAAAGTTTTTATGAAAAACTCACAATCAAACAAGGTGGTAATGTTTTCTTACGATAAAAATCACTCTGTGACACTCCAGACGATGTCTGAGTAGTCCCAGGTTGGGAGAACACGATGAAACAGTGATCTCCAGCCTCTGCCATGCAGCAGAATAATCGCTGTGTTCGATCGATCGAAGTTAGTTCGATCGATCGAACCAGAGACAGTCAAGCGATCGAAGTCAGTTCGATCGATTGAGGGATGAAGGTCTTCGATCGATCGAAAGCGCGTCGATCGATCGAACTCCCTGATTCTTGAGGATGTTCCCTGCAGTATTCCAGGACCTTTTCTTTTAAGATGTGTTATCATTCTGTCCCAAATAAATGCTCAGTTTGTCAAAACAGTTTTAAAATTAAGGCCCTAAGGCATTTTCTTTCAATACATTTTGCAAACCATCTTCAATGCTAACACCATTGAGGATGCAAGTCTTAACTATTGAATTAAACCGCTTTTACGTATTTTAATTTAACTGTGATGATATGGTCCCGGTCATGAAAGGGCCATGGATTCTTTATTTTTAGAGGAATACGGAAAACTGTGGGTAATGTACTCCATTGTGCTTCAAGGCAAATGCATGGTAGATGGCTAGGTTACTGCGGATTCGTGTAATCCCAACACTTTCTTTTAAAGTTAAACATCCTAATTTCAAGTACTGTTTTAATTAGCTAGTTAGATTGTTTAGTTAATTTTAATTATTTTCAGTAGTAATCCTAGTTTGTGGAACTTTGTGTTCCGCACCATCGTTCAAACTTATTTATTTTATTTTGTTTTCTTTGAGGATAGTCTAATTCAATAGGTCAACACCTTCCCTGTGGGATCGACCTGGTCTTACCAGATATTACTTGCACGTCTACCTACACTTGGGTATTGCACAAGAGCGCACAAGATTTTTCGCGTGTCAAGTCACTATTCGAACCTGGCTACTGCCCAATTGCCTCTTTATTTTTCTTAAACTAAACGACGCTGTTTCATATCAAACCTGACACACTTGATATGATTGCAACTAGTATAAGTTTATTTTCAAATAAAGAATCACTCTATTTAAAAATGCCAAATCCTTTTCAAAAGCATAGAAGTTGTGTGATCTAGTGTTGATTTGCATATTCCCAATTCCTTTAAATCATTTCTTCCAAGTTATTTAAAATTTCCTGTTTTTAGATAACTAAAATTAAATATTTGTATTATTTCCATCTTTCGCTATAATAAAATCCAAAAAGTTTCATTTCATGTAAATCTAGCTTTTATTTCTTTTTCTGCCTTTTCTTACTAGTATCTTAGTTAGTTTATTTTGTACTGTTAAAATCTTTACCGTAAACTACTAAAGAAATAGCCTTTTAATTAAGTTTTACGGCAAAAATATAAAAACTAGTAGTTTAGGAAAAGTCCCAAAAAATCCATCATCTTTTATTTTTTTTAGGGACAAAATAGTTATTTCCAATCTTTAAAATCTTTTTATTTCCGTTTCCTGTGGGTTCGACCTGGTCTTACCGGGACATTATTACTTGTACGATCACCTACACTTGAGTGTTGATAAGAAAACGCATTAGTACGATGTTATCACTAAGTTAGCACCTCAAACCAGTGAGGCATGTCCTTTATTTGTGCTAAGAACCATGGTGCAGATAGCAAAACAGACTCTAATGGTCTTTCAAGCATGACCTTCTAGTTTTGAAAATATCGGGTAAACCATTGCCGATCAGGGGTGTTCCAAAAATAGTGAATCGGGACCGGATCCGGGATGGTGACATCGAATGCTTTTCCTTTTGGTAGCCTATGGTAGGATTCATCTGCACTAAATAGAAAAA
The DNA here is from genome assembly GCA_033977485.1 of Hydrangea macrophylla. Classification (NCBI taxonomy): domain Eukaryota; kingdom Viridiplantae; phylum Streptophyta; class Magnoliopsida; order Cornales; family Hydrangeaceae; genus Hydrangea; species Hydrangea macrophylla. The sequence continues at coordinate 50,986,202 of CM066998.1, read as the reverse complement.
AACAAAAACAAAAAAAAAAAAAGAACAAAACAAAAAGACTTAGAAAAACAGCAACAGAAAAACAGAAACTGTCTCTGCAAATGTTTGATCGAACGAGATTTTTCGATCGAATGGCTGTGTAACACCACTACTTTGTTTCTTGTAGCATTTTGCTATGTTTGTTTGGGTACTTATTCACTTAATTTCTGCTTTGTTTCATCATCAATTTTTCACCAATTCATTCTTAAGCAATAGGCATATATCATAGTAAGGTTTTTTTTTTTTTTTTTTTTGCTTAGTGTGAACATTCCAACTATGCAATCTTTAATTTTATTATTACTTTGGAACTAATTTAAAAATTGAAAAGTGAAATGGAGATCTTGGTGAAACATCACTTGTTGAAATTTTGTACCGTCAATCTTCATCAACAAGTACAATGGTTTGCTTGCTGTAAATGTTAAGGCTGATGAGATAAAAATAATTTGGCACAATGAGATTGGAAAGTGGAATCTAAAAACCCCAGACTAAAATTAGGGCTTTCTTTAGAAATCTTAACTTCAAATTTGGGCTATAGAAAACCATAATAAGAAAGCCCTAAGAAACTACAAATTTCAGTTGCTGATTGTAATTTTCTTTTATTAATCTGAAGAAAATACAAGCTTGAATAAAATACAAGTTTAACCAAATTAGGGATTTGTTTAGAAGTTTCACCTTTCCAGGCATGCGAATGTAGCCGAGATTAAGGTTGCAAATCTAATGTTCTGGTTTTCTGTATTAATGAAGATTAATCTCAACAAATTGAAGAAAAAGGGAAACAGAGACATAAATTAACTGAATAAGAAGAATCAGCATACTCGTAAGCAGTTGGGATCGGATGAGCAGCTTCTGTTGTGAGGCATTCTGATCGATCTTGTGCTCTGCAATGTGAGGTTTGCAAGAGGAGAAGGGAGATTTGTCTTGGCTGCCTGAGAGAACAGAGAAAGAGGAGGGAGAGAGAGTAATTATAGCCCTGTTTACTTCAAATTTTTAAGAATTAGTGTTTATAAATACAAACCCCAACCTCAAAAAACCAAAATCCGAAACAACATGACTGTAAACAACATGAATTTAAACAAACCAAAAAGGCTACAAAAACTTACATTCGAAGCACTTCGACTAGTGTGGATATCGTAGGAATTATTTGATTATTTTGATTTTGATTGGAAATTTGTTGTGAATTTGGACGCTACATGTATGTAATGATATTGATTGGTGAGAGTGCAAAAATGTACATGCTTTAACGATTTGATGTGGCTAAATGCATGCACCGCACACATGGCACATAGATGAAATGCAAGTGTGTGTGTGTGTATATGTGTGTGTGTGTGCTTACTCTATATGCCAAAGAAAAGAAAATCCTAATCCTAACACGTAAACACATAAGCACATAAAATCCTCACCTATGTCAAGTGCGCCAATTTCTCTTTTCATTGTGATCTTCATTACCTTTTCGAAGGTTGAATATTTTTTAAAATTTTCAAAATTCATTTGAAAAGCATTTCTTTAGATGATAAGATCTCTCAAAAACAATTCTCAAAAATTTTGAATTTTTCTTTTGAAGGTAAAAATATTTCTCAACAAAAAGATGATTGGGTCGAAACTTTGCTTTGAAATTCATTTTAAAACCATTTCTTTAGATGAGGAGATCTCTCAAAAACAATTCTCAAAATTTTTGAAGTTTTCCTTTGAAGGTAAAAACATTTCTCAACAAAAGATGATTGGGTTGAAACTTTGCTTTGATAAAAAGAAAGTGGGTTTCAAGGATTTTTTTTTTTGGAAAAAGTGATTTTTCAAAACACTTTGGGATAAAGGTGGTGTATAATCAAAATTTGTTTGCTCACGAAAGTGGATCTAGAACTCTCCGGTAAAAGGATCACAAGATTGGATAATTATCACACTTTTCATGAACTAGGATACATTCAAGATCATGATGCTTAGCTAACATGCCATAAGAAATGTACTCTTATAATCAAAATTCGGCATCTTCCTAAATGTCATGGGACATAAAGAGGATTTTCTAAAAGGTGATTAAGAAGTTACACATCTTACATCAAGCAAGCATCGTCATCATCTCAAATAATCCCTTCAGGGCATACAGAACTTCCTAGCACATAATCCTAATCAAGAATTGATTTCCTAAGATTTGAAAGGTTCTATGGAAGCTACCATGCAAAGGCCGTGTTTTGGTTAAATAAGGGACCCTTGACACACATCTGATAGGATGCTTCATATACCAACACATAGTGCGAGATCAAGGGTGATTACATAGTCCCATGATGGCTTGACTGACCAGGTAGCCCTAAACCTCCAAGGTCATAGTTCCGTGCAATCGACTGGCTAGACATGCAAGTGCAATTCAACAGGCACACAAAAATTATTTAATTCGATTAAAAAGGATGCTTTCAATCTAATCCTCGAGTGAACCCAAAATCAAAAATTATGGTCTGCGAAACCAGAGATTCTGTGTTCGATCCTCAGTAGAGTCGCCAGATTGTGGATACTCGCAGTTTAACCACGTTTTTCATTTAAAACTCTTCCAAATTTAAATACGAGTCGCCACTTTATTTTTAAAAGGAAAATTAAGAAATCGTTTTAAAGCAAACTGATCTTTTTTTAGAAACCAGAAATTCTAGGTCCGGGTATTATGGAATGAGAGGTGAAGGAGCCCGGCGAACTAAAACACCCCCTCTCATCCTATCTCATGATAGGCCTCTACTCAATATTCTTTTAATCGAATTAACTATCTAAGCATGCCCTCAACTAATAGATAGATATATACATACATTACAAAAGCATGTTGAAAAGAGTGTAAGATTGCTAACGATAAAATAGCATTCAAAACCACGTAATTCAATTAGCAAGCAATATGATGTGCAATAGGGAACGAGGGAACTTACCCGGGATCCAGCTACGAAAGGAAACGTGCAATGCACACAAATAAAAGAAAATCCTAGAAAAAGAGTCTCTAACACATATATACACATAAGGAAAACCCTAATCTAAGGTGTCGTGCATGAAGTCGAAAATCAATAAAATCAAGAAGTAACAATAAACTAGAGAAGGGTTAAGAAATTGTACCGCAAAAAGTGCTACAAAACAAGGGTTAGTCCACATGCTTTGAACAAAATAAATGTTGAATCCTAAATAACATTCCTAAACTTTTAGCTTAAATCTATCAAGTATGGAAAGAAATGACATAACTATGAATTCTTTTTAACTAGTTGGAAACATAACACCTCTATAGATATACAAGTCTCAACTAGGAGCCAATGAAATGTCCATATAGAGATGATATAATCCCAACATGATCATAAGGAACCCATAGTCATGTTCAACTAGGTTTAACTAAATTCAACTTTATCCAAGAATTAGTTCTAATCATAAGTATCAACATACATGAATGAATGCATGGACATGAACAAGAATGAGCAACTACTCATTAATTTGGATCATTTAGCCTCTGGAATAAGTTCAATTGATCCCAATTTAAGTATATTTCAAGCCTTAGATCATATGAAAGACATTTGGATCATCATTTATAAAGTTTATCAAAACTGTGACAGAGTTTCAGAATTTACAGAGAGCAGACTAGACATTCAAAAATAGAAAAAACATACTTCCAACGGTTGGAGCTTAATGATTTTTGGATATGATGTGCTTCTGCGAGTCTAGTTTCTAACCCAAAAGAAAATCAAAGATCAAACGGTCCAATCTCTGGGAATTGGACCATGATCAGACACTACTCAGAATCTAACAACTCTCTGTCCAGAGATTTTTTATGATTTTCCAAAAATAGTAAACAAATAGGAATGACTTCAATATTTTTAGGGGATCTTATAGACTCATTAAACTTCATGGAAAAATTTATTTTAAGTCATGAATGTTTGATTAATGCTCTAATTTATTCAATTCAAAATGGACTTACTGTTCTGAATTTTTGGACTGAGAGTGACTAGCTCACAAAATCCTAAGATCAAACCATCTTAACCACATAATTAAGACAAAATAAAAAATGCAGTGGTAGATCTTCGTGTTATGAACACATTCCAATTGGTCTCATTCAATTCCCATGGACCATGATTTAATTAAAAATCTTTGATCACAGTTGGTTAATGAATTCATTGCACTATAGATGAATTAATGTTCATAATTTGAATTAAACTTGAACTATGATTCTAGAGACAATCTAGATCAAGTATGATTGTGATCCTCAAAATAACAATGAAATATAAGAGAGATTCATAGATTTAGCCTTAGAGGATCTCCATCATAGATCTCATGTTGAAGATCTAGCAAAAGAACCTCAAGGACTTGCTTAATCCTATGAACTTTGAATGCTTGAATTCAACAATTAAATCATGAAAATAATTAGATCTACATCTAATTCCTCTTTGAAAACCATTTTTATTTCAAATCTATAACCATTTAGATCCAAATCAACAAACACATGAAGATATTCAATCACAATTCAAGTGGTGTGTGATGAAATGGGGTGGGAACAGAGTTTTTGAAAATTGTGTAAAAGATCATAGTTCAATCTATGAATTGTGATTGAATTATGTATAATAAGAATAGGAACAAAGATTTAACCTCTAGATCTTCTCAGGATTTGATTGATTTGGGGAGATCCAAGCCCTACAAGCAATACTCTTCTTCTTCTTCCTTGAAGCTTCAAGGTCCTTCAATGGAGACTTGGTGAATTGGGTCAAATTGGGTAAGATTTCTATGGGGTGTTGGAATTTCTCTCTCTACATTTCTCTAAGAACAAATTCAAGCTTCAAAATTCAGCTTCTCTCTCTAAGATTCAAGTCTCATCCCCTAGATTCAAGTCTATAACCCCACAAAATAAGAGAAAATGGATTTTTATAAACTTTCATTTTCTTAGGGGCTAAGATAAGGGTAGATATATATATATATATATAGGTCATTTAGGGATGGTGGGAGCATGGTTTGAATGAACTAAGAGTAGTAACACGTACACAAAAAAGGGCATCATTTGGTGCATTCATTTGATCAAAGATTGAAAAAGAATTTTGACTTACAAATGCCAATTAGCCCAGCTCGGCACTCAATGAAGATGATGCGGAAATACCCCCCATTTGGATTCAATAAAAATATAAAAAATCAAATTCCTTAAGGAAACAAAGTCAACTCTCCCTCCGAAGGCAAAATTTCCAATTTCCTGCACAATTCTTCTTAAAGACCTTTCAATTTCTCAATGTTTCCTTTCATTTAAAATTCTTAAAAATCGTTTCTACCATGAGGAAGACCCAATGAACAATTACCGGGACTTTTCATCTTGAAATTCAAAAATTTTACGATTGACCCCATTTTGACCCGTTGACTTTTTGCTGGGTCAATTGTTAACTTTTGATGACTTTTTCGGGGTTCATGCTGAATTTCTCTCCTTTTGAAAATGGTTTTAAGATGCTTTGAGAACATTGCCGTGTTCCTATACGTGTTCAAAACTCATGGTCTACAAGGTGACGGGTAAATGAGAATTTTAATCTTTTTGGCTAAAAATAGCGATTTTGGATCGAGATTCTTCTAGAAAGAGAATTAGATTGCTTGTAAGAGTCTTGATTTCGGTGAGACATATTCATCATTGATCTCCAGAGATAAATCCCCCTAAGTTTAATGGTTTGGTCAAAATTGGGGTGTCTACAACTGGTCATCATTAAATCACCACAAAGGCAACCAAGATAATTATTACTAATTCATAAAGAAAATTTAGACTGCATATGCATAGGATGATTACAGATATAGATATAATTAGAGTTGTAGATGGCCAAGAGGACTAACCCTCAATCAAAATCCCCATGAGATCTTATGTCCCGAAAGTAGGATACTTTTTTGGACCATCTAAACAGTTGCCCGAGGTCCAATGAAGCAAAATACACCACTAATCAATACCAAATCAAGGAAAATAAATAATTCGACATGTAAAAAATTTCCCAAGGAGACAGATCATCTTCAAGTTGCTCCACTTTAGCTTCATTCAAGGAGCAAGATCTTGAATTGCTGGAAGAGGAAAAAGAAACCCTAAAATCCTACTATTTCAACCCCCATGCCTCAACAAAAAGAGAGCAATAAGAAGAAGGAAAAAAATGAGATAGAAGAGCGAGGAAGGGACCTGCCGGTGATGAAGGCCTGTACTGCCTTGGCTGCACTTTCAACCCCCCAGATCTCTGATTGTTGATTTTCTGAATGTTTGATGTTTTTGTAGAGAAGGCCACCTCTTGTGCATCGCATGAGGGAGGACACGTGTTGTGAGAGAGAGAGAGAGAGAGAGAGAGAGAGAGAGAGAGAGAGAGAGAATGAGAGAGATCTGTATTGATTTCTGAGTAGTGATGCTATCCAAGAAGCTATGTGGAATCAGTAAAGCAACGTGGAAGAAGGAAAGAAAAAGGAAAGCAACGTGGAAGGAGGAAACAACCGGAAGACAAAATACCTAAAAGACTAACAAGAAAAATTAAAATACCACAGTTGAAGAGCTCTTAATAGAGGAACAAATTATATGAGAAGGGCATAAAAGTACGAACACTGTAGATGAACAGTAACTCTCATATTTTCTTCTTATATAGTTAGATATTTTATATTCAAATTTTCAAATAAAATTATTTAGCAATTCAAAGCGGTTGAAACGCTGAACTGTAAACTTTGTAATGTTGCTCTGTACCATCGAAATTGGTAAAAAATAAATAAAATAAATAAATAAATAATTTCACTACAAATGGAAGGAGATGGGAGTCGAACACTTGACTTATACAATAGAAACCAGCTATATTCACTTTGCTCAATTAGTAACCATATATGGTATTGACTATTTTTGGAGTTGGTAATAAAAAAAATATGCAATTGAGTAATGCTAGGTTTCCCATATTTTATATCCCCAAATGCCCTCCAGACGCATGTGACAGTGAGCCCAGTTGAATTTGATCGAACGATGTTGAAGTGGTACTACTTTTATGAAGGTGATGTCATTACCACATGTGTTTGAAAAAAATTACAAAATTTGATAAACATAATAAATTTTCTCTTTGAGAGAGAATAAGCATAATATTACTCACACTAATTTAAGCTAATTTAGTTCTGACAATATCTAAAAGGTCAAAAGATTGAGTTGAATATAATGGTACGAACTTGCATTGTAATTTTACATATATATGAATTGGTCCCTAAATCCGGCCATTAATAAGAATTTATCCTCTTCAAATTTTGTTAATAAAAATTAATCCTTAATTAAGAAGATAATTAATAATTAGTCCTTTTCCCCCAAATCTGTGTAATTGTTATGGACAAATTTACCCTTATCAGTAGATATATACATATATATATATATGTATATACCATCACCAAATCATGGCTTGAAATTAGGGGTTTTAAATTCAAACCCCAAATAATTGTACTATTTTCTCTCTCTCTCTCTCTCTCTCTCTCTCTCTCTCTCTCTCTCTCTCTCTGAATATCTCCATACACTTTCTCGAATCAGTCAATTCCTTTGTCTCTCTTCCAGATATTCCATAGCTCTCTCTCTACTGCAAACCCCATATTCTTCTGCAATCAAACCAAGTTATGGCTGCGTGTTATTGGCCATCGATGATGATGATGATGATGATGAGGGCATCGTTGTGAAAAAGAGAGAAGATCCGCCTCTGCGACACCCTCGTGCAAACCAGCGGCTACTGCATCGGTGACACGTCTAAAAAGTTGTGCGCTCTTGTGCAACACCCAAGTGTAGGTGATCGTGCAAGTAATACTGGATAAGTCCAGGTTGATCCCACAGAGAAGGAATAGGAAGAAAATATACTAAGTTACAACCTAAAGAAAAAGAAAAGAAAATAAGAATGTAAGAGTGGAAGTTCTAACGAATCCTAATTAATTAAATTAAACTAAATAATAAACTAAAGCATTGAAAAGCATAACTAATTAAATAAATAAAATAAAGGTATTGGAATCACGTGAATCCACATTGATCCTAACCATCTACCATGCATACTCATTAATGTTCAATGGAGTTCATCCCTCTTCAGTATTCTGTATTTTTCTAAAGATAAAGATTCAATAGCCCTTTCATGACCGGGACTAAATCATCACAGTTTATTTAAAATACTTGGAAGACGGTTTAAAACAATGGTTATTACTGGCACTCTAAATGGTGTTAGCATTCAAAGTGGTTTTCAAAAGTCATTGAAGAAAATAGCCTTAAGGCTTTAAGTTCTAAAAACTGTTGTGACAAACTGAGCTTATAGGGACAATTTTATGACAGATTTCTAAAACAAAAAGTCATGGAATACTTAAAAGAATCATCTCAGGAATTAACAGGTTCGATTGATTGAAGCGCTCTCGATCGATCGGACAACATCATCCTTCAATCGATCGAAATGTCTTCGATCGCTTGACTATGGCTCTGGTTCGATCGATCGAGCCCAGGTTTTCTATATCATACATGGCAAAGGCTAACAATCAATGTTTCATCACATATTCCCAACGTCTAAACTACAGAAACATGAATAAATTAATACAGAAACAGTAACCTAAAGTAATCATAGCATATAAACTAATAACAATCAAATAACAAGGATTGAAAAGAAAAACCTGGATATAATCTAAAATAAACTCGAAATAAACATGAAATCCACTTGAATCTTCAATAATCTTCAATATATTAATGAAAAAGAGGAAGAAAAAGATGAATCTAGCCTAATCTACTCCTAATCTAACCCTAAAACTACCCTAAACTGCTGTTTTCTGCGTTCTGGAGTGTCCTCCCTTCGTCTGGTATCAAAATGACTTATTTATAGGGTTCTCATAGACTGTACACAACTTTTGGGAGAAAATAAATCTCAATCGATTGAGCTTAGTTCGATCGATCGAAGGTTCAATTGATTGAACTCTCCTCAAGCCCTTGAACTCTCTGATTTTGACAACTCTATGCACCGATGGTAGAATGGCCATAACTTTTTACTCGGACCTCGGATTGACCTCCTGTTTGCGACCATGCGACCGTAACTTAAATATCTACATTTCATATTTCTAGGGAAATCTTCCAAATCTAAAGTCTTCATTGTCAAAATTGGCATTTTCTCAGCTGCTTCTGTTGTTATCTTCACCAGAATCACTTTTCTTTAGCTTCACTTCATTGAATTACATTCTAATACCTATAAAACAACGCACAAACATATGTTTTAGCATTAACATAATAAAAAGAACATTGTTATTTGAATGCACCTAAATGTAGGGACTTTGGGGATAACCGTATACATAAAGGACCATGTAATACGCTATGAATATGCACTTTTCACCTCGAATCAAACCCCCCAACTAGCTCGTTGCTAGTCCCTAGCAATGAAGAGAACTACAGCGATGTTTATTTAACTCTAAAAATTGAAAACAAAATAACGCAAAAATCCTAACTCACTTTCGCAGGAATCGCAATTGCATTTAGCTTATGCAACAAGCCTTTAAACCCCTAGATTCCCCCTAGTGGACGAGTGTTGTCTCGTGAGGGTTTACAATGAATTTACCCACAAAATTCATGTTTATGGTAATGGTTCTCATTTAAATATTTTCAAGAAAATTTTTCATCTCATTTAGCAATGTGGTTAAACTCAACAATCTCATGAAACTCTCTAGTATGCCATAGACATGCAACTCATACATTACAGTTAATCTACTATCAAAGTCATTAGAATATTCTATACCTATTAATCATCAAGTGTGTGTGTGTGTGTGTGTGTGTGTGTGTGTGATTGGACAACCAAAATACAAAACTTTTATTTCAAAGCTTGCATAACCTAAGACACCATCGAGACATTCATTTTGACTCAACTCTCACCGGGATTACACTCTCAAGATGAAATCACTATGAATTAGGTGTAATGATTATCACTCATGATATGGAAGCTATAAGGAGTAAATTCAAATGGAATCTAATGATTCTCATATCTAAATTGAAAAACGGACATTTTAGCGCATAAAGTCTCATGACAAGATACTTTTCACTAGAAGAGCGAGATACTGCGGAGAACTCTCTCATTACCTTAACTTCAAAACCAATTTACTTAAAATCATTAGGACTTTGAAAAAGAGGTGTTCGATTAAGAAGAAAGAGGCTCGTAATATTCAATTGGGTCAAAGGATGTGATTGGAATGTCTACTACAAATTTTCAAACTTCCCCCACATCTCCAATCTCTCTCTTCTTCTTTTTATTTATTTATTTTTTCTTTTTTTTTTTCACTCTTCTTTTTATTATGATTTTTTTTCATGCTTTTCTTTTTCTTTTTATTTCTTTTTCTTTGCCAACTTTCCTTATTCACACTAACACTTCTTGTCAATGCAACACATCCCAATCACACCTAAATAAAGAATTGAGGCTTGAACCCTTAATTTAGAGTTAGGTATAGACTTTAGGATAGTGAAGACAAGGTAAATATGGTAAGGCTCAAAGGGTTAAATAAAGGAATATCATGGAGGTAGGCCAAGGCTGTATTATGCGTGTATGGTCAAAAGATGGCCTAAATCATCTTCAAAGTTCATAGGATTATTCATTTAAGTAAATTCAAGAGCTCTAGATTTGGTAAATCCTGAACGTTCTCTTCTAGTGATCAGTCAAAATAAAGAAAATTGAGACTTTCAACGAGTAAATACACTTTTCATAAAGTAAGAGTAATTTTATAAAACCCTCAAGAAAAAAGAATGGCTCAAAAGCTTACTTGGGTTATTAGTCTCCACTACAGTCTCTCAAGACACCTAAGCTATGCTTACTAATCCATTTTAGCTAAGTACAAGGTTGTCACAACGTGCTCAAAGTTGTATAAAGATTAAAAGGCATAAAACATACTATAACTAAGATAGTAAAGAAACTACCATAGTGTATCACATAGTAATAACATACAGAAAATAACACTAATTTATCATAACTAACTACATTAACTAAGAGAGAAATACAAGAACCATTTAATTATCTTAAATAATTAAAAAAAAAATTTTAATTTTTGAAATTTTTTTTACTAAGTTACATGTTGCTAAGCAGGTATATGACACTGAAGCACAACAAAAAGAAATGAGGCATGCAATGACTCACTCCCCCCAACTAAAACTAAACATTGTCCCCAATGTTCTAAACTAAGCACATGGACATGTAAAGTAAAGCGAGAGAAGGAAGATTGTTACCTGGAGGCGTTAATATCCAATTTATTTGTTTATTTATTTCATTTTTTCAAGTTACCTGCAAAATCATTAGTAGCAACAAGGAAAAATAGAGAATATAGTACAACTACTCAGTAAATAAATTCGGTTAATGAAGATTTTTATCATAAAGTAATAACCGAAATTTTTGGGGATCTTTCCAATGAAATAATTTAACAGTGAGAAGAACGTTGGGATCCTCATAAAAATGCAACTCCCCCCAATTAATGTCAGGCTCAAGGTCAGAGGAGATGATGCAAAACCTATGGCCTCCAAATTTGTTGGGGACGGTTAAAAGAGGAACACCACACTTTATAGGAATTATATTCAAGAAATGATCTTTGGTGTTGGTATTTCTTATTACAGTCTCTATTTTAATACTAAAAACAAGAGGAGGTCATGGTTCAATAAAAGGGGCATGGTCTAAGTTATGTTCTAATTTAGCGTCATTACCCTCCTCTTGTATTAGAACAGAATGTATAGACATATGATCATAGAAATTTAATATTTGTTCTATGCACATAGTTTTGGACTGGACTTGGATAAACTATCTATTTGGGCCTCAATGTCATTATTACTCAAGAAGGTCAAGCACTCTAGAAGATTACTAGCTTCTTGTTGAAGTTTAAGATCATCAAATGTGGGCCCAATATTTTCCAAGTCCTCTCTCACAGAATTTTAAAATTTAAAATTTTGTGAAGTACATGTGCTAGAATCCTTACCATCATCTTCTACAACACATTCTTTTTGTTCATTAATAGGATACACATGACTTTCAAGCTCGAGATGAGAGCTTCGATTGATAGCGAGGATAGGTGATGGCAACTTGGTGACACCACCTCTTTGGTCGAAAGAGGTGATGGTTCATACATATCACATGAATCTAAACCGGATTTAGATTTTTCAATTATGTCTTCCATAGGGTCACTATCAAAGTTAGGGAGAGAGTCAACATGAGCCTCCTCATTTTCTAGTTGCGGGTAATCACCTAAACTCTCATTATCTTTTTAATCCTCATTCTAATCCATGTAACTCTCCTCACTATATATATCATCTATTGAGGTGCTCTGGACAAAGAGATTGTGCAATTTTATCCAAGCAGTGAACGAGTTAATGTCTGGGGTTGTATATTGAGGAGAAGATGGGTCTACAACATCATGCTTAATGGTTTGGTTTTGGAGTTCTTGTTGGGTTATAACTTTCTCGAGTGAGTTGTTAACCTCATTCGGTATAAACCTATTATTGTCCTCTAATTCCATTACATTATTAGTGTCTTGAAATATAGGTTGTAGCGTTGAAGGATTGGTAGTCTTCTAAAGGTTGGTTAGCATACACTTGTTGATATCTAGTTTCTAATTTATCAAGTGCACTATCTAGCCTTTTCATTTCACTAAGCAGTAATTTTAACATACCATTATCCTCAACTTGGTTATTCTCCTCATTATTCCTATATGAAGTTTCGCCCCATTGTTGTTGGTAATAATTCTCATCCCAATGTGTTTGTGGACAAGACTCGCCAAAGGGAAAGTCTTGGTGCGTTTGGTAATCGTGGGAACTACTACTATATCCTACATTATTATTTTGGTTATATTCCCATTGCGATTGATAGAAATCTCCATGTGGAGGTTCTTGATATGTTTGGTAACATGGGGGACTACAATCATTATTTTCCCATTGTGGTGGTTGATAGCACTCAGGTTGATAATGCGCGTCATAAGTGGGTGCTTGCCAACTTGGGGGATAATTATTTTGATTTTCAAGTGTGTACCTATTATTAGTGTTTGTGTTTATGTTTGTGTTGTATGGAGAGTAATATGAATAAGACATGTTTACCCACAATTTTGAAAACAATAGAATTTTATTTATTTATTTTTTTACTTGTGAGAGAAAAAGTCCAAAAGTTTTATTATATATATATATATTTTTAATTTTTTTTTATTTTGAAAAGTACGAAAAATCGAAAATAACTTAGTAAAATCCTAACCTAGTTGCATTCCCCGACAACGGCGTCAAAAACTTGACACGACTAAAAAGTTGTGCGCTCTTGTGCAACACCCAAGTGTAGGTGATCGTGCAAATAATACTGGATAAGTCTAGGTCGATCCCCCAGAGAAGGAATATGAAGAAAATATACTAAGTTACAACCTAAAGAAAAAGAAAAGAAAATAAGAATGTAAGAGTAGAAGTTCTAACGAATCCTAATTAATTAAATTAAACTAAATAATAAACTAAAGCATTGAAAAGCATAACTAATTAAATAAACAAACTAAAGGTATTGGAATCACGTGAATCCACATTGATCCTAACCATCTACCATGCATACTCATTAATGTTCTATGGAGTTCATCCCTCTTCAGTATTCCGTATTTTTCTAAAGATAAAGATTCAATAGCCCTTTCATGACCGGGACTAAATCATCACAGTTTATTTAAAATACTTGGAAGATGGTTTAAAACAATGGTTATTACTAGCACTCTAAATGGTGTTAGCATTCAAAGTGGTTTTCAAAAGTCATTGAAGAAAATAGCCTTAAGGCTTTAAGTTCTAAAAACTGTTGTGACAAACTGTGCTTATAGGGACAATTTGATGACAGATTTCTAAAACAAAAAGTCATGGAATACTTAAAAGAATCATCTCAGGAATTAACAGGTTCGATCGATCGAAGCGCTCTCGATTGATCGGACAACATCATCCTTCAATCGATCGAAATGTCTTCGATCGCTTGACTATGGCTCTGGTTCGATCGATCGAAGTATCTTCGATCGATCGAGCCCAGGTTTTCTATATCATAAATGGCAGAGGCTAACAATGAATGTTTCATCACATATTTCCAACGTCTAAACTACGGAAACATGAATAAATTAATACAGAAACAATAACCTTAAGTAATCATAGCATATAAACTAATAACAATCAAATAACAAGGATTGAAAAGAAAAATCTGGATAAAATCTGAAATAAACTCGAAATAAACATGAAATCCACTTGAATCTTCAATAATCTTCAATATATTAATGAAAAAGAGGAAGAAAAAGATGAATCTAGCCTAATCTACTCCTAATCTAACCCTAAAACTACCCTAAACTGCTGTTTTCTGCATTCTGGAGCGTCCTCCCTTCGTCTGGTATCAAAACGACTTATTTATAGGGTTCCCATAGACTGTATGCAACTTTTGAGAGAAAATAAAGCTCAATCGATCGAGCTTAGTTCGATCGATCGAAGGTTCGATCGATTGAACTCTCCTCAAGCCCTTGAACTCTATAATTTTGACAGCTCTTTGCACCGATGGTAGAATGGCCATAACTTTTTACTCGGATCTCGGATTGACCTCCCGTTTGCGGCCATGCAACCGTAACTCAAAGATCTACATTTCATATTTCTGGGGAAATCTTCCAAATCTAAAGTCTTCATTATCAAAATTGGCGTTTTCTCAGCTGCTTCTGTTGTTCTCTTCACCAGAATCACTTTTCATTAGCTTCACTTCATTGATTTACATTCTAATACCTATAAAACAACGCATAAACATATGTTTTAGCATTAACATAATAAAAAGAATTTTTTATTAGAATGCACCTAAATGTAGGGACTTTGGGGATAACCGTATGCATAAAGGACGATGTAATACGCTATGAATATGCACTTTTCACCTCGAATCAATCGACGAGCGGAAAATCCGTCTCTTCACCCCATGTAACGCGTCGTTAATTAATAAAGAATGTGATTGGGTTGAACTCTCCTAATGCATGGCCGACCATGGACGCATAATCGACGGCGGTGGCCAGAGACAATACAACTACGAGTTCTATCCGAAGAACCCACAAAAAAAAAAGTCTTTGTGAAGGGGAGAAATTTGTGTTTTTTTTTTTTTTTTTTTTTTTTTTTTTGTGTTTTGTGAAGGGGAGAAATTTGTATTTTTTTGTGAAGGTGAGAAATTTATTTTTTTATATATTTATTTTTGGTGAGAAATTTCTCACCATTATGCTATTGAGTAGTGTCTCACTTTTGGTTAATGATGTGTATTAAAGTGATGAATTTTTCATTATGATGAGAAGTGATAATTTCTCACCATTATGTTATTGAGAAGTTTCTCACATTTAGTCAATGATGTCTTTTAAAGTGAGAAATTTCTCACCATTATATACTGAATTGAACATTATATTATTGAGGATTTGTCACTTATGGTCTGTAATGAATTTTAAAAGTGAGAAATTTCTCACTTTTTTCCTCTCTCTCTATATATATACAAGTAACTGGGTTATATACCCTGTTTATTTTTGTTAGATCATGATGTCTAGATTAGCATAAAGGGGGCGTTGTATGCTATCTGGGTTTCAAATTCATGGTCTTTCGATTATATATCTTTATTTTGTTGAAGTTTCGATCGTATGTAATATGAGTGTTATTGTATGTTTTATCACTGAATTGTTTATCCAAGTTTGCCCCATAAATTGTCTTTGCTCATTTTTTTTTTTTTTGTATTATTGAATCAAAATTCATATTAATTCAATGTTGGGTTTGGTCTATTTCTAGATTTCTGTAAGATATGTATATATATATATATGTATTATATGAGTTTTGATTTTCAAAATCCTGATTTGGTATATATATATATACAGTCAGCTCTAAAGAGGGCGCCCTCTCTTTATTAAAGAGAGGGCTTTCTGTTTTGGCCGTCGGATCGTGTTTAAAAATTATGAAATTACAATACTGCCCTTAATGAAAACATGATCCGACGGCCAAAACAGAGGCCCTCTCTTTAATAAAGAGAGGGCGCCCTCTTTAGAGAATTTTCGTATATCTATATATAGTTACATAGGTTTTAAATTTAAAAACCCTGATTTGTGGGAGTGGGGGTATTTTAGTCATCAAAATAGGTAAGGGACTAATTTCTAAATTGACTTGTACAATGGATCTATTTTTAAAAAAAGCTACAATGAAGGACTGAAATCTAAAGAACCCTTGTAATTTTCATGGCTTCGTAACATTTAGTCCACTCAATTTATTTTTGGACTATGATAGTGTCACCATAGACCTCATGGGAAGTCCATGATGCAAAGTCTAAAACAAGACACGCTGCATAGGGTCTAAGGTTTTTTTTTTTTAAATCTGAACCATAGGGAATATTAGTGCCAAAATTTAAACCACAAAAGGTAAGTGCAAATCGGCCAAACCACAGGAGGGTATAAGTGTATTTAACCCTTAATTTTATTGCCCTAATTATAATATGGTGGGGAAGACTTTTTCATGTCCATTTAAAATTGCACACCATTCTATCTTACTACCTTGAAGAATGCAGAGACCATTGGGAGCATTGGAAAATTCACAATTGTATTTTTTCTTGCCAAGCCAACATTACAATATATACACTCGTGGTGTTCTATAATTTTTTTTTTTTTTTTGGGTATCATTTTGTGTAGTGATCTTGTACTAGGACATAAGTGCCAAAGCCCGGGAAAGGAGGGCAAGGTTCGAACCGTGGTATGAGTGTAACATAAAAAGCCTTTTTACTGACTAAGCTAAGTCGGTTGCTCATGCTACTCTATAATTATAGAACACCTTCTTGTATAAAAACTACACTTTTCATACCCAGGATCAAAATTTTACAAGAACTAGTCAATATAGCCTGATACTTTTACAAATGACAATGCAAAGCTTCATTCCTCAATATAATGACTTCTGCTTCCTCATTCTTTTTTTCTCCCAAACCTATACAGAGCCTAACTAGTTCAATTACAAACATAGGATTCCGCAACTATATCATACAAACATTCGAATTCACCGACTCAAAATCCTAGGATCAAAACCTAAATTTACAAAATGAAAGAAAAATAAACCACAACATTTATCACCTTTCCTGGGCTTTTTACCTTTCCTTCAACGGAGTTTTAGTTCGTTGATTAGCTGTTCCACGTCCAACCTTCACTCCCCGAGAAAAACCCTCCTTTGGCAAGATTGAGGACTCCACCGAAGGACTAGAATCAGCATTACTTTGTTTTGTACAACCTTGTGGACTCTCAGAAACGTCACCTTCAACATTATGAACTTTTGCTAAGAATTTGCGTTTAAATGGCCGAAAGCTCCAAGGTTTCACGGGGCAATAATATATTGGACGATATAGAGAGGAGGGTAGATGTGGGTTTGTTATCGGAATCCTTGCATAGCTGCCGATATTCTTTAGTCACAAAATCTCTGAGAGACCGAGCAGACTTGTGTTCCCGTGTTCTTTTGGAGTAAAAGACCAAGGCATTGTTTGCTAGTAAAAGGAGATTCCGGAAGAGTTCTTTTGCTGACAAAACGGAGCAATTTGCAATTCTTGATCTTTATGGAGTCAAAATCCATGTGTCGCCGTACAGTTTTTTTGTATCTCGCTCTTTTCTGTTATAGAACATGGTTTTGATATGAATTTAAAAAGTAATCTAAGGTTAGTTTAGCCATGTTTGCTTCATGGATTTAGTGAAGGAAAGGAAAAGAAAATACCGAGGAAAACACCTCCTTTTTTTCTTTCTTTTTTTGTTATCAAGGAAACAGCGGGAAAAATACGAAGGAAAAAAAAAATAGTGGAAAAAAATAAAATAAATAAATAAATTGAACACTGAATTTTTTAGTCACTGCCCTTTATCTTTTCTTGAGTTCCAATTATATTTTAAATTTTAACTTTACTGCTATCTAAACACCAAGGAAAACATAAGAGAAATGGTTTTTACTTCTTGTTTTTCTTTCCTTTCAGTTTTCCTCCTCTAAATCCGCAAACCAAATGGAGCATTACAAAAATGCACGGGGAGCTAAGTCATGGACCACCTATACTTTCATTACCTGGCCGTCAAGCCGATGCCGAAAGACCAATGCGTTCTCATTCTCCGCAATCGAATTGAAAATACTCATCAAATCATCTTTTCTGGACCCTCTTGAAGCTCTATTTTGGTAATTTACACATGACAACCTGACAGTCTGACCACAATCACTGACTGAATTTTCCCTACACTGAGAGGTAGTTGCAAACTTGCAACACTGGTTGAACCCAAATTCTTGCTCTCTCCCACGCTCCCTTCTTTGGGGTCCATATGACATTCCTTCCTCTTTCTCTTTCCTCTTCTCTTCCGGAGAGTCCATCCTTGTTCGTTTCCGATCAATCCCAATTTTCTATTGGACAAAAGTTTCTCTTCCTCATAGGAGGGTAAAATTTCAGGTTTCCTCTCCATTTCTGCAGCTGATGATCTGGCCGGAATCTGAAATTCAGGTGACCAATTTGCCCGTGTCTTGAGTGTAACTACCTGCTGAGAGTCCATCATTTGATGTCTCTTCACCAGAAGATTCAAGTCCCTCTAATTTTGGCAGCGGTACAGAGGGTTCTGTCTGGCTGGAGTAGTAATCAACCTGATTGTAGTCTGCTTTATTTTCCTTGAGATTTTCAAGCTTTGACTCAAGAGACCTGAGATAGCAGATATTAAGTAGGCTCTTAACACAACTGTAGTATAAAGGCACTACGACTAGGCAATTGATAGAAAGGAATTAGGAAGGCAAATAAATCAGCTATGCTTTCACGACATGGGTTATTAAAATTAATGTTGGGATCAGTGAATTTCATCTCCAAGGATAATACCGCTTTGATTGGTTCATGGATTGGGAAAAACTTTTCTTTGTTTGGTTAATAAGAAAAACAGTGAGAAACATAGGAAGGAAAATAAATTAGGGTAAGAAATTAAATTAAATATTTTGAATTTCGCAAGTCACTTCACTTTCTCTTTTCTTGAGTTTCTATTATACGTTCAAAATTTTAATTTCTAACGTTGTTTAAGCCTGGAGGAAAAGACTAGGTAAAAAACTAAAGAAATAGTTCTCCTTCTCTAAATCCACCAAACTAAGCGGAGCGAGCCTAACGTTACCTCAATATATATGTGGAAAAAAATTTAGCGCTTGTAACTTTTCTACTGTGAAAAAACTCAAAGGTAAGAGCTCTGATCTTTTGAGTGTTTCTCAATCCTCACTATATATGGCTAATCCATCTTGTAGAGTCTCAAATGCTAAACAAGGAAGAAGAGCTAAAATTTTGCCAAAATCAACCATGTGTGCCTCAAGGTAAAATTATGGATCCGCTCGATTATAAAACAATACACAAGTTCTTTACTCGATTCTTTGATTTAATAGCAACTTGTTTGGAAAGAGAAATACTTCACTAACCCGATTGAGTCTTCAGATTTCTCCAACTCTTGCTTCAGTTCTGCCATTCGTTGCTTCCGCAGCTCTTCAAACCAAGCTCTAAGGACGAAAATATCAAGGCACATTAATCAAAAGGTCGTGTATTAGTAAATTTTAAGTAGATTTTGATTATCAGTTGTTCAATTGAAATGAAAAAAATTGTAGTGGCAAAAGAAATTTCAGAACCCAAGTTCATTGACTTTGTTTCAAAGGCGCGTGAGACATATATCATAATGAAATTTCTAGAAGAAGTGGAATTTAGTGGCCATGAACTTGCTTTGAAACCTCTCCTTGTCAGAGCTTGGTATTCAACCAGATGATTAACTTAAGCTTTGAAGTAAAAATGAAGTCTATATTGGTAATAGAGATTTACTCGGAAGATCTTCAGTCCAAGTCCCTCCATTAGTACTTGTTCTCTCCTTCAAATCGTTCGCAATTACAATGGAGCTTAATACGGTACTATTACTTTTCTCTATGTGCAAAGAGAGTCGCACATGAAAAGGGTGTGAAAACTTAATTAGTGTTGGGCCCATTCTCTAACAGCTTAAACTTATGGGACAATTGTTCATATCACCTTTGAAGAGTAATCCAAGTGCCTCAGAGTTCATATAACTTTAAAACAACTAAACTATTAAGGACGTAATTTAAGCAGGGGGGAAAAGGAAGAATAGTGTTTTTTTCCAAAATCAGCTTGTCATCGTTGAGTCCTCGTCAAGAACGAGAATTCAGCAGCTTCCATCCAAATTGTGGGTAATTGGCTCACCTCGCATAACATGGACACGCAGCGCCCTCCTATTTGATGTTGGAAACTTGGAATGCCACGTGGCATTCTTCTGTGGGCTCCTAGTGACACTCATCTATTGCTGGTGTTTGATGTTGGAATACCAAGTTTATTGTATGATCATTCACCGCGTAGATGTTTCGGCCAGGGTGTACTTGGACCTCTTCATTGTAGGCTAGACTAGGTCTACCTTTCTAGGGTTGAGCTATATCGTACCTCCTCTAACAAAACCTGCCATAATAAGTGTTGATATTCTTTGGCCCACCTCACAATCTCTTGGTGCAACTCATCCACAGTCATGAACCTAAAAGTGGAAGCATAGTCTAGAAGGTCCTTGTTTGGCCAACTGATTGATCGTAGTTGCACTCTTGGTCCTACCACGATCTTTGTAATCATTTTCTAAGGGTTATTTGGCCTGATGGTAAAGATTGAGAGTTCTCAATGTTGGCGCACATTGTGCCGTGGTAAACCTCATTGGTCCTTCTAGAGTAAGGGATAAACTTATAGGGTCTTCTAAGACATGTCGATCATCGATCTTTCATCTCAACCACATGCTTTGTGACGTGCACTCATGAGCTGAACACGTGCACCCATTACTATAAATAAAGATGTCATTTACACCATTGGCACAGCATTCTAATGACATTCAATGCAAATACTTCTATGTTTGGTGCCTCGCTGAATATACAAATACTACTCGACACATACACACGGCCCTCTCTCTCTCTCTCTCTCTCTCTCATCTTTCCTCGAGAAACCTTGACTGTCTGACATGTACATCGACTACATAACAAACTCTCTAGCCCCATTTCTATCCACAAAAATCAATATTTTACATATTATTATTCTTAACAAACACAAAGCGATCCAATCTATCATCTCAGTTACAGTATGCACTCAAAGTATAACACCATTCAAATTGAACGTTGAGGAGAGTACTCCAAGCATATTGGAGCCCTTGGTTGTAAAGATAAATAGTAACATGGACATCAAGGTGATTCTAGCACATGGAACAGGTTAACTCTCCAATCCATCACAATTCATGCTGAATGCACAGTTACCAAGCATTAGAACACCTTATCTGACAGCTATATAGTATGGAAGCAGTGACTACACCCTAATGTCCCACTACTTCAAAGACTCAACTGGTATGATTTACATAACTACTTAACATTAGTGGATAGACACTTTATAGATAAGATTGTAACGGTTTTGCTACTAGTTAAATCCAAAAGTACTCACGTGCATCCAGAATAACGTTGTAGCAAGTCCTCGTACTTAGCTTTACACACCTGCAATCGGAATAAAGTTTTCATTACATAATCCCAAAAAAATGCATTTGTAAAATACCACCTCTAATATAAAAGGTCTGCAAATGAAATATGCAATCGAATATTTCGATGGAGTCGTGAGGGAACACAACCACTACACAAGTCATCTTAAATGCGACAAGTTAGGCCATTAAGCGGAAATAAGTAGTTCCCATAATAGGTATTACAGGAATGCACGATTGAACCACCACAGGGGAAATTGAAAAGGTCCGATCAGCAAATACAAATGCTTGTGAAGATAAGAATGAAAGAGGGGGGAAAAAGTTGAATTAAAATATACAATTTCCAATTTTTTCACTCAAACGAAAAAGTTGCAACCACAATACCAAATATCCACATCAACCTTTATACAACCACAACATGCGGGAAAACGAGTTAAAACAGAAGAGTCGCCCATGGAATTTTTTATCAGACAAACTCCAAGTAACTACAGTCCTTTCACTATCTTACCAATACTAAAATGACAATGAGTATCGAAAATAACAATAGTCAGTTTTAGACATGCAGATCAATTGAGGTTGGACCCTTCTTTGTGTAATTACAGGACAACACGACCACAGAGACTGAAATACTCTTGTTAGTCTCTATTAAACAAAGGGTTAACTGAAAAATTCCAACAATATCTCTATGGAGTTTTGAGTTGATTGATAAAGCATAACAAAGCTCTCACTTAAAAAATAGTTCACTTTAAAAGATCCAATAGTCAGCTGGATGCTTCAATATTCACACAAGAATAAACAAAGTGCGCGGAAGGTAGGTTTAAAATCAAATCAAATTGCAAATATGTCTTTGAAATTTACTTTATCAGCATAGGGAGTACATCGTTTTGGCATTCAATCGGTGGTTGCTATGTTTTTACGAACATTGCGCAAACAAAGAATAGAGATACCGAGAGTTGCGTTGAAAGTTGAAACTTCCAACGTGGTTCCCACCATAAGTCCATTCGGACCGCAGTTGCCAGAGTTTGTTTAAAACTCAAATTTGGAACTCGACAAGCCCTATTTAGGGCCATCTTTTTCATCATTCCCAACCTTTTCCAACACTTTCAAAAACTGTTGACAAATCTTTCACTTTTTGTTTAGAGAGGCTGTTGAAGAGGTTTGTAAGGCTCTCTACTTTGTAATCACCAGTTCACTACCACCACTAGTTCGTTGCTCCCGTGGACTTGAACTTTCGTCGAACAACGTATAGTCTGTTGCTAAAGGTGCGCCTGAGATACGACTAAGGCTTAGGCTCAGCCTAGCTCAACATTTGGCCTCGCCTTGCCCTAGGAAAAGCCTCTTCAAACAGGCTTTGCCTAGGCACGCTTTTCTTGAAACTTTTTATAAAAGCTCAAGGTGCAATGCACACCCCTCAATAAAATTCTGCATCAAAAGTTAATTAGGCATGAAACCAAAGCCCATATTCAGACCCTACTAATATTAAGTTATTAACCCCACTAAAGACTCACCTCTTATTAGTTTTGGACTCATAAGACCCATTAGGCCATTACAATTTCCAAAACACAAGTGTCACAATTTTAAAAATGAAGAATATTCTTCTTTGTGACCAACACTAACTCTTCCTATAATATTCAACATTTTGACATGTGATTATGACATTTTAATGTGCATTATATGGTAATGACATGAATATTTAAGACTTGATAAACTCTTGTTATGTGTTACACATGGCAATCTATTTGGAATTTGCATATTTTGAAAGCCATGGAATTATTTTATGCCTTGCATTGGATATATATTTGATGTTAATGTTGAATTGCTAGACAAGGGCATAAATAATAGGAGTAAAAAGAAATTAAAGAATAAATTTTCCTAACTAGTCGGTGAATTAGCAATTCACGAGAACTAGAGGAGCTATTGTGTAATTAGTAAGAAATATAATAGGTGAAAATGTAATTTAGGAGACTTGATCTCTAGAATTTGGTAGAATTTTCCGAATCAAGATTAATTAGTCTAATTGGGATTAATTAGCTTAATGATGATTAACTAGCCTAATCAAGGTGCTAGCTTATATTACCTAAGCTAGTAGGTGGCCTAGTAGGTGGTCAAGTAGGAGGAGTTGGGCTATAGTTGGCTAAGTCCATGTGTATTCAAGTGGGCAAGAGAGAGAAATGAAAGAATAACTAGTTAAATAAGATGTACATCTTTTTGAGGGGTGTGTCTCTACAACAAGCAATTAGGTGCAAAGAAAGAAGGGAAAAATAGGAGAGAAAAGACAGAAAACCAAAGGGAAAAGGGTGCTAGGGAGATTTCTATCTCAAATTGAAGCTAGACTTGAGAAGCTAAGGGTAAGAGTATTCTTTCTATGTGATTTAATTTCATTTCCATAGAGTTTTGATGGATTAATTAGAGGAATTCATATTGATTTGCTATCAAATCTTATATGACTTGTAGGAGTTCAAAAGTGAGTGTTATATCTTGTCAATTCTATATCCAGAGCAAGGTGAGTAACCTCTATCTTTGAGGAAACTTTTCAAGTAATGAAATTGTGGCATATAAATGATTTACGTTCAATTCATGAATTATGAGCATGCGTGTATATCATGATTGACTATATGTTCAAGAGATAGAAAGGATTATGTGTTAGAAACATGTTTATGTGACTATGTGGTTGAAGAAGCAATTGTTCTATCACTACAAAGAGAAAACTCCAAAAGGGAGTGTAGAAAAGCGTTCTAAGGCTTGAGTGTTCAATACGCCTTGTATAGGGTATTGGGTAGCTCGGAACAAGGATAAATGGTGCCATTACGGGCATGGGGCAATGAGAAGAACAAGAAGCTTTGGAGATAAATACTTACTTGGTTGTGATTCATTATGTTACATTGAATTGCATATCACGTGTTTAAATGATATACATGAATTTATGTCAAAGAGCATGTTATTCACTGAGCTTCAGCTCATGTGGTTATTGAATAACCATTTCAGGTGAAAGGAAAGAGAAGGAGAAAGAGAAATAACCATTTCCCACTCTTTTCACTACCACAAACTCTGCCACTCACACACTTGAAGGAAAAACCGGTTTAAATGCAAAGTTTAAACGCGCAGCGGAAAAATCAAGTTATGAAACTTTATTGGCATGCCTGGATCTACTACTCGTCAATTCTACAGATGCGCACAAGAGGGGACACGAGTTATACCTTAGTGTCTTGAACCCAATTCTGATCTTCAACTTCCAGCAGCCTCCACTAGATGATCTTCACCCTTATGACTCCTGCGGATGCCTGCCGGAAAGACTAGGGATGGTGGGAACCCTAATAGAGAGGATAGAGAAGGTTTTGGGGCTCCAAAACAGTTTCTGCAGCTTCTGACGTTCAAAACGACGAACAACCTTTTCCAGAACGCAGCTGCCCTATTTATAGATTCCCAGAACCGACCTAGATTTCGAGCGATCGAAGTGCCTTCGATCGATCGAACATTCGATCGATCGAACCATCTTCGATCGATCGAACCTGCAGACTTCAATCGATCGAGACATCTTCGATCGATCGAACCTGTCTGGACATCATCCTCATTTGCCTTTCCAAGTATCCTAGCGGAGCTAAGAGTGGGACCTCCTAGGCTCTTTATTGTTGGCTCAGACCAGTTTGTTAATTACCATGACAAAACTCTTTGATCAGCAAACTAACTAACTGGTCAGTTAAAGTTTACTCCACTATAAAACGATAACTGAACTCCAACGCAAAAGAACATATCCGAAGCGATAACTAGACTTGTATGGTGTACTAATGTCCCTCTACCGTCAGCATTCGTAATCATATTCAGGTAGTCGGATAACTGTTACTGTCAACCTGAATCATGATTACTTCTTGTATTCCTTGAGTTCCATTCACCTCTCATGATTACCAAACATGTTGATAACTCTTATCAACAAGACTGCAGTACTCAGTAATCGACATGGTGACATTCTCAAGGGAATGCTTACTCTAAAACAGAGGGTAGATTCTATCTTGACAATATATGTTCACAACCCTATGAATATGACATACCCAAGATACCCAGGTGTTGATCTTTTATAGACCTCACTGATTGGTAAGTCAAAGCAGCCATATCCATAGTCTGTGTTCATAATCGTCTCAAGATTAACAACACGTACCTTATACAAGTTATGAGTTCCTATTGACTGTTTGACAGTCTTAAGCGTCAATAGGAAACTCAGGTCCGTCAATGCACTATAAGCACTAGCATATCAACTAAGAGCTATACTCTAGTGATTGAGATTAATCACTCCATCCAATGGTAGTTAATTATGCTACAGTGTAGACTTGATGAGGTACCCAGTCTCATCATCCACTGTGACACATTCTAAGTATTGAAAGAATAGTAATTCGTATCTCACTTGTGTGCATCTCATACACACACGAATTACTTACTATAATACTTAAGGATTAACAATCATCTCATGAAAAGAACATACACAATGAAATGTAAAGCTGATATCCATATATTAAAATGTCAATGTCTCATACATAAAGTAATGGTTTGAGGGCACAAACCCAACAAACTCCCACTTGCACTCATAACCATTCAGAACTACATCTAAGACCTAGACTATCTAGATGACGATCAAAGACCTTCTGTGGCAAGGCCTTTGTAAACGGATCAGCAAGATTGTCAGCTGTGGCAATCTTGGTGACAGTCACATCTCCACGTTGAACAATATCTCGGATAAGATGATATTTCCGCTCTACGTGCTTTCCCTTTCCGTGGTTCCTTGGCTCCTTGGACTGAGCCACTGCCCCACTATTATCACAATAAAGCGTAATAGGCGACAGCGACGCTGGTACCACCTCGAGTTCCATAAGGAACTTCTTGAGCCAAACAGTTTCTTTTACGGCTTCACAAGCAGCCACATACTCAGCTTCTGTAGTTGAGTCTGCAATGCATTTCTGCTTAATGCTCCTCCAACTGACAGCACCAACTCCCAAGGTAAAGAGATGACCGGACGTCGACTTTCTCGAATCTTTATCTGACATAAAGTCCGAGTCAGTGTATCCTACTGGAATTAACTCACTACCACCGTACATAAGCATGTAATCTTTAGTTCTTCTCAAGTACTTAAGAATGTGCTTAACGGCTGTCCAGTGCTCTGAACCCGGATTCGACTGATATCTGCTAACCATGCCAACGGCAAAGCAGATATCTGGTCTAGTGCATAACATCGCATACATGAGACTTCCCACTGCAGAAGCATAGGGAACTCCTGTCATGCGATTCCTCTCCTCCTGTGTCTTTGGACACTGGTCCTTGGAGAACGCTAAACCATGCCTGAAAGGTAACAAACCTTTCTTCGAATTATCCATTGAAAATCTAGTTAGTACTTTATCGATATAACCAGCTTGAGATAATCCCATTATCTTTCGCTTGCGATCTCGAAAGAGCTTTATCCCAAGAATATAGCTCGCCTCTCCTAAATCCTTCATATCAAAAGTACTAGCTAGCCAAACCTTGACCGTTGACAGCGCCGCTACATCATTTCCAATGAGTAGAATGTCGTCAACGTAAAGCACAAGAAAAGCCACCACTTTGCCTTCACATTTCTTGTATACACAAGGTTCATCCAGATTCTGTATGAAACCAAACGACTTGACCGCTTGGTCAAATCGTATGTTCCAACTTCTGGATGCCTGCTTAAGCCCATAAATGGACTTTTGCAACTTGCATACCAAGTTACCTTTTCGACCAGCTATGAACCCTTCTGGTTGTTGCATATAGATGTCCTCCTCAAGATTGCCATTCAAGAATGCAGTCTTGACGTCCATCTGCCAGATCTCAAAATCTAGGCATGCAGCAACGGATAAGAGTATTCTGATGGACTTGAGCATGGCCACCGGCGAGAAGGTTTCCTCATAGTCAATGCCCTCCCTCTGAGTATAACCTTTCGCTACAAGCCTTGCCTTAAAGGTCTCAACCTTTCCATCAGATCCTCTTTTCCTCTTGTAGACCCACTTACAGCCAATGGGTTTAATATTGGCTGGAAGTTCTACAAGATCCCAAACCTGATTAGAATCCATAGATTCCAATTCAGCCTTCATAGCTTTAACCCAATGAGCTGAATCAACATCAGCCATTGCCTCTTCGTATGTGGTAGGATCAGATTCAGATTCTATGGAGACAGCTTCAAAAACTTCTCCTAAGAACATGTATCTATCAGGCTGGCTGATAATCCTCCCACTACGACGAGGTACTGGTGCGGAAATAGGTAAAGAAGTGGTGTTTTCCTGATTTACATCGTTATTAACTACGGGTTGGACTGAGGGCTCTCCTTCTATCTCTCTAAGATCTATCCTTCCCTTAGGTTTATGGTTCATGATATAATCATCCTCCAAGAAAATAGCATTCGTACTGACGAACACCTTCTGTTCTCTTGGATCATAAAAATACCATCCATAAGTACCCTTTGGATACCCCACGAAGTAACATACTTCCGATCTAGAATCCAACTTGCTCATCTTTCCTTTTAGCACATGTGCTGGACACCCCCATATCCGGAGATGTTGCAAAGAAGGCTTGCGCCCAATCCACATCTCTCGTGGTGTCCTGGGAACAGATTTGCTTGGTACTAGATTTAGTATGTAAGCAGCGGTTTCCAAAGCATAACCCCAAAGAAATAAAGGTAACTCAGAATAACTCATCATTGACCTAGTCATGTCTAAAAGAGTCCGATTCCTTCTCTCCGCTACACCGTTTTGCTGAGGCGTGCCAGGTGCAGTCAACTGTGACAGAATCCCATTCTGTACGAGGTGATCAATAAATTCATTAGAGAGGTACTCGCCACCTCGATCAGATCGAATGGCCTTGATATGTGTGCCCAATTGCTTCTCCACTTCAGCCCTAAACTCTTTGAACTTTTCAAAGGCTTCAGACTTGTGCTGCATTAGGTACACATATCCATACCTAGAGTGGTCATCAGTAAATGTTATGAAATACTCATAACCACCCCTTGTTCTAATATTTATTGGTCCACACACATCAGTATGAACTAATTCCAACAATGCATTGGTTCTATTGCCCTTTGCAGGAAAGGGCCTTTTGGTCATCTTACCCTCTAAACAAGACTCGCAGACTTCTATTGGTTCGAGAACCAAATCGCCTAAGACCCCTTCTTTGACTAGTCTGCCAATCCTATTTAGATTGATATGACCAAGCCTCATATGCCAAAGCCTTGTTGGATTAGTGGAAGGTCTCTTTCTTTTAGATGATACAGTTACCATTGAGTTATTAAGTTCCATACAAGAATCTTTAGAAATATTGGGAGTAATCACATACAAACCATTTGATTTAACACCAGAACATATAAAAGAACCATTTCTTTTAATCACAACTTCAGTTTCAAAATGAAAAGAATAACCATTATTCGATAAATTAGAAACTGAAATTAAATTACGTCTCATTGAAGGGACGTAAAGTACATCTGATAAAATCAAAACTTTATTGTCTAGAAATTCTAAAACTACGACTCCTATAGCAACCGCAGAAACGGTTGCGCTAGAACCTAGAGTAAGTACGATTTCCCCATCACTGCACTTCCTGGTTGATCTGAACCCCTGCAATGAATTACAGATATGGTTAGTCGCACCAGAATCAATGCACCAAGTGTTTGAAGTATCCGTTATAAAACTTACTTCAATCACATGTGATTCAATCATACCTTAAACTCTTGTAGCTAAGAATTCTGGACAGTTCCTCTTCCAGTGGCCCTTCTCACCGCATTGGAAACACTTTCCTTTGCCTTGGCCACCAACCTTCCCTTTGCCCTTACCTTTTCCCTTAGATTTTGCAATCTTAGGGACCGGTCCAACACTTGAACCACCAGTGCTAGCCTTCTTCTTCCCTTTCTTTCCTTTCGGCATAGATCGGGAAGAGGAAGCGCTTTTCTCAACGTTTAAAACGCTGCCCCCAGGCTTGATCACCCCTTCCGCTGCCAATAAAGAGCTCATCAATTCGCTCATTGAAAAATCCATTTTATTCATATTATAATTTAGTTTAAATTGAGCAAATGATGGCGACAGCGTATTGAGGATCATATCAACTTGGGTCTGTGCATCGATGTTGGCACCTAGGGTCTCCAGCTCGTTTAAATAACCAATCATTTTCAAAACATGTTCTTTGACTGGAGTCCCTTCCGACATCTTAGCACTCATTATCTTCTGCAGAGCTACCTGTCTAGCAGGCCTGCCATGCTCCCCAAACATCTTTTTCAGGGATTCGATAATGTCACTGGCGGAATTGTTCGACTGGTATTGGTGTTGTAACACATTAGCCATAGAAGCCAATATGTAACAACGAGCCATCCCATTCGACTTTTTCCATTTATCGAACTCGCGTCTAGCAGCAGCCGAAGCATTTGCAGCGGGTTCTTCGGGGCATGGGGTGGTGAGGACATATATGTGATCCTCCGCAGTTAACACGATGTCAAGGTTACGTTTCCATTCAGTGTAGTTATTTCCAGTTAACTTGTTTTGAGTGAGTATGGTGGCAAGTGGACTAAATGCAGATCCAGACATTATGATTTACTGAAAAATCAAAACAAAATAAATATGGATATCAGAATTTGACAGTTTGAAATAAAAGAATCCTTTTAAAACTCTTATTTTAAAACAAAGTCGCCGGAATATCGAAACGAAAGAATAAAGCCTCCGTGTGGTGGTCAATGTTCGATCTTTCGATTTATCATAACTTATCCGCTATGCAACTCTTGCAAAACAAGTTATGACTTCCGAACCTATTTGATCTCTAAGTTTCTGAATAATGCCCTGTGTGGGATCCCTTATCCATAGCTTAGCTAGTGTGTACCATTAACTAGGATCCAACCACAACCGTCTCAAGTAGCGCCTCCGTATGGTGGTCACCCTCTAACACGTCTGATTGATCCTATCAAAAGAAGTTCACATCTAGTAACCAATGAGTAATGCACCATCCGTATGGAATGATCACCCTTGGCGAGGTGACACAGAATGCACCACTCATCTTACAGTGAACCGTTAATGGAAGATCGTGGGTGTATTTAATAAGACCCTCTCCCACTAGATTTAGTAAAAAGGATTTTGCCTTTTTGAGAAAATCTGTTTCTACACACTTCCCATAAACATTTAATGTTTACTAATGTGTTGAAAACGGTTTTTGAATTTTATTTTAGAAAACTTGTTTTGCGTGCATGCAACAATGTATTATACGCCAATCACAAACAAAGCACATAAAACAAAAAACTAAAATGAAATAAAAGACATCCAAACGATGCCTCTATCTCCCATGGCTCTATCTCCATAGAACCTGCTTTTGGTTTGATCGCCTCCAGCTCCATCTTCATGGACAACGGCTCCTTGCTCCATCTTCATGGATATTCTAATTCTATTACATTGAACCTATGCCTCTTTTGAAGCTTACAATTTATCTAGAAATAGAAATAGCAACAACAACAACAAAATAAAAGGCTAGGGAAACCGGTGCGACTTTCCTTTTCGTAGGATTGAAGTCGCAGCGCCCTTTACATATGCCTTAAAACCAAACCAAACTTTAAAACAACACACCAATCTTAAAACATTCAAACACAAAATTAAATGCTCTTGGCGCCATGGGAGATAGCGACTAACTTTTGCTGCAAAAGGTTAGTCGAACACACATCCATGCATATATATAACAAAATATAACTATTGGAACCCCTAATTGATTCACACAGTATATAAACTCTTTACATACTAAATTAGAACTCAAAAACAGCATCTAACTTCTCTGTCATAGTTCGATCGATCGAAGACCGTTCGATCGCTCGAACCTTCGATCGATTGAACACTGTTCAAGCGCTTGAACATTCTATTTCACAGAATGATTAAAAATTTTGCAGAATACGTTAAAATTAAACATTTAATTTCAAAACACTTTTAAAACTGTGAAACAGAAAACCTGACAAAGAGTCTGTCTCGATCGATCGAACTTTATTCGATCGCTCGAACACCAGAAGGTTTCGATCGATCGAAACCTGTTCGATCGCTCGAGTACAGAGAGTTCGATCGATCGAACATTCTTCGATCGATCGAACCCATCTTGCATCCAATGCAATCACAGATTTGTATACTGCTGCGATAACACTGCAGAAACAGATCTGTGACGATGCAGTTTCGAAAACAGTTCTAAAATCAACATGCAAATCAAAATAGTGTTCCAAAAAACGCATCTATAGATCCAAACGAGCGTGGCTCTGATACCAATTGAAGGAAAAACCGGTTTAAATGCAAAGTTTAAACGCGCAGCGGAAAAATCAAGTTATGAAACTTTATTGGCATGCCTGGATCTACTACTCGTCAATTCTACAGATGTGCACAAGAGGGGACACGAGTTATACCTTAGTGTCTTGAACCCAATTCTGATCTTCAACTTCCAGCAGCCTCCACTAGATGGTCTTCACCCTTATGACTCCTGCGGATGCCTGCCGGAAAGACTAGGGATGGTGGGAACCCTAATAGAGAGGATAGAGAAGGTTTTGGGGCTCCAAAACAGTTTCTGCAGCTTCTGACGTTCAAAACGACGAACAACCTTTTCCAGAACGCAGCTACCCTATTTATAGATTCCCAGAACCGACCTAGATTTCGAGCGATCGAAGTGCCTTCGATCGATCGAACATTCGATCGATCGAACCATCTTCGATCGATCGAACCTGCAGACTTCAATCGATCGAGACATCTTCGATCGATCGAACCTGTCTGGACATCATCCTCATTTGCCTTTCCAAGTATCCTAGCGGAGCTAAGAGTGGGACCTCCTAGGCTCTTTATTGTTGGCTCAGACCAGTTTGTTAATTACCATGACCAAACTCTTTGATCAGCAAACTAACTAACTGGTCAGTTAAAGTTTACTCCACTATAAAACGATAACTGAACTCCAACGCAAAAGAACATATCCGAAGCGATAACTAGACTTGTATGGTGTACTAATGTCCCTCTACCGTCAGCATTCGTAATCATATTCAGGTAGTCGGATAACTGTTACTGTCAACCTGAATCATGATTACTTCTTGTATTCCTTGAGTCCCATTCACCTCTCATGATTACCAAACATGTTGATAACTCTTATCAACAAGACTGCAGTACTCAGTAATCGACATGGTGACATTCTCAAGGGAATGCTTACTCTGAAACAGAGGGTAGATTCTATCTTGACAATATATGTTCACAACCCTATGAATATGACATACCCAAGATACCCAGGTGTTGATCTTTTATAGACCTCACTGATTGGTAAGTCAAAGCAGCCATATCCATAGTCTGTGTTCATAATCGTCTCAAGATTAAGAACACGTACCTTATACAAGTTATGAGTTCCTATTGACTGTTTGACTGTCTTAAGCGTCAATAGGAAACTCAGGTCCGTCAATGCACTATAAGCACTAGCATATCAACTAAGAGCTATACTCTAGTGATTGAGATTAATCACTCCATCCAATGGTAGTTAATTATGCTACAGTGTAGACTTGATGAGGTACCCAGTCTCATCATCCACTGTGACACATTCTAAGTATTGAAAGAATAGTATTTCGTATCTCACTTGTGTGCATCTCATACACACGCGAATTACTTACTATAATACTTAAGGATTAACAATCATCTCATGAAAAGAACATACACAATGAAATGTAAAGCTGATATCCATATATTAAAATGTCAATGTCTCATACATAAAGTAATGGTTTGAGGGCACAAACCCAACAAACTCCCACTTGCACTTATAACCATTCAGAACTACATCTAAGACCTAGACTATCTAGATGACGATCAAAGACCTTCTGTGGCAAGGCCTTTGTAAACGGATCAGCAAGATTGTCAGCTGTGGCAATCTTGGTGACAGTCACATCTCCACGTTGAACAATATCTCGGATAAGATGATATTTCCGCTCTACGTGCTTTCCCTTTCCGTGGTTCCTTGGCTCCTTGGACTGAGCCACTGCCCCACTATTATCACAATAAAGCGTAATAGGCGACAGCGACGCTGGTACCACCTCGAGTTCCATAAGGAACTTCTTGAGCCAAACAGCTTCTTTTGCGGCTTCACAAGCAGCCACATACTCAGCTTCTGTAGTTGAGTCTGCAATGCATTTCTGCTTAATGCTCCTCCAACTGACAGCACCAACTCCCAAGGTAAAGAGATGACCGGACGTCGACTTTCTCGAATCTGTATCTGACATAAAGTCCGAGTCAGTGTATCCTACTGGAATTAACTCACTACCACCGTACATAAGCATGTAATCTTTAGTTCTTCTCAAGTACTTAAGAATCTGCTTAACGGCTGTCCAGTGCTCTGAACCCGGATTCGACTGATATCTGCTAACCATGCCAACAGCAAAGCAGATATCTGGTCTAGTGCATAACATCGCATACATGAGACTTCCCACTGCAGAAGCATAGGGAACTCCTGTCATGCGATTCCTCTCCTCCTGTGTCTTTGGACACTGGTCCTTGGAGAACGCTAAACCATGCCTGAAAGGTAACAAACCTTTCTTCGAAT
This sequence comes from Hydrangea macrophylla, assembly GCA_033977485.1. Classification (NCBI taxonomy): domain Eukaryota; kingdom Viridiplantae; phylum Streptophyta; class Magnoliopsida; order Cornales; family Hydrangeaceae; genus Hydrangea; species Hydrangea macrophylla. The sequence continues at coordinate 50,952,188 of CM066998.1, read as the reverse complement.
TATCCATTGAAAACCTAGTTAGTACTTTATCGATATAACCAGCTTGAGATAATCCCATTATCTTTCGCTTGCGATCTCGAAAGAGCTTTATCCCAAGAATATAGCTCGCCTCTCCTAAATCCTTCATATCAAAAGTACTAGCTAGCCAAACCTTGACCGTTGACAGCGCCGCTACATCATTTCCAATGAGTAGAATGTCGTCAACGCAAAGCACAAGAAAAGCCACCACTTTGCCTTCACATTTCTTGTATACACAAGGTTCATCCAGATTCTGTATGAAACCAAACGACTTGACCGCTTGGTCAAATCGTATGTTCCAACTTCTGGATGCCTGCTTAAGCCCATAAATGGACTTTTGCAACTTGCATACCAAGTTACCTTTTCGACCAGCTATGAACCCTTCTGGTTGTTGCATATAGATGTCCTCCTCAAGATTGCCATTCAAGAATGCAGTCTTGACGTCCATCTGCCAGATCTCAAAATCTAGGCATGCAGCAACGGATAAGAGTATTCTGATGGACTTGAGCATGGCCACCGGCGAGAAGGTTTCCTCATAGTCAATGCCCTCCCTCTGAGTATAACCTTTCGCTACAAGCCTTGCCTTAAAGGTCTCAACCTTTCCATCAGATCCTCTTTTCCTCTTGTAGACCCACTTACAGCCAATGGGTTTAATATTGGCTGGAAGTTCTACAAGATCCCAAACCTGATTAGAATCCATAGATTCCAATTCAGCCTTCATAGCTTTAACCCAATGAGCTGAATCAACATCAGCCATTGCCTCTTCGTATGTGGTAGGATCAGATTCAGATTCTATGGAGACAGCTTCAAAAACTTCTCCTAAGAACATGTATCTATCAGGCTGGCTGATAATCCTCCCACTACGACGAGGTACTGGTGCGGAAATAGGTAAAGAAGTGGTGTTTTCCTGATTTACATCGTTATTAACTACGGGTTGGACTGAGGGCTCTCCTTCTATCTCTCTAAGATCTATCCTTCCCTTAGGTTTATGGTTCATGATATAATCATCCTCCAAGAAAATAGCATTCGTACTGACGAACACCTTCTGTTCTCTTGGATCATAAAAATACCATCCATAAGTACCCTTTGGATACCCCACGAAGTAACATACTTCCGATCTAGAATCCAACTTGCTCATCTTTCCTTTTAGCACATGTGCCGGACACCCCCATATCCGGAGATGTTGCAAAGAAGGCTTGCGCCCAATCCACATCTCTCGTGGTGTCCTGGGAACAGATTTGCTTGGTACTAGATTTAGTATGTAAGCAGCGGTTTCCAAAGCATAACCCCAAAGAAATAAAGGTAACTCAGAATAACTCATCATTGACCTAGTCATGTCTAAAAGAGTCCGATTCCTTCTCTCCGCTACACCGTTTTGCTGAGGCGTGCCAGGTGCAGTCAACTGTGACAGAATCCCATTCTGTACGAGGTGATCAATAAATTCATTAGAGAGGTACTAGCCACCTCGATCAGATCGAATGGCCTTGATATGTGTGCCCAATTGCTTCTCCACTTCAGCCCTAAACTCTTTGAACTTTTCAAAGGCTTCAGACTTGTGCTGCATTAGGTACACATATCCATACCTAGAGTGGTCATCAGTAAATGTTATGAAATACTCATAACCACCCCTTGCTCTAATATTTATTGGTCCACACACATCAGTATGAACTAATTCCAACAATGCATTGGTTCTATTGCCCTTTGCAAGAAAGGGCCTTTTGGTCATCTTACCCTCTAAACAAGACTCGCAGACTTCTATTGGTTCGAGAACCAAATCGCCTAAGACCCCTTCTTTGACTAGTCTGCCAATCCTATTTAGATTGATATGACCAAGCCTCATATGCCAAAGCCTTGTTGGATTAGTGGAAGGTCTCTTTCTTTTAGATGATACAGTTACCATTGAGTTATTAAGTTCCATACAAGAATCTTTAGAAATATTGGGAGTAATCACATACAAACCATTTGATTTAACACCAGAACATATAAAAGAACCATTTCTTTTAATCACAACTTCAGTTTCAAAATGAAAAGAATAACCATTATTCGATAAATTAGAAACTGAAATTAAATTACGTCTCATTGAAGGGACGTAAAGTACATCTGATAAAATCAAAACTTTATTGTCTAGAAATTCTAAAACTACGACTCCTATAGCAACCGCAGAAACGGTTGCGCTAGAACCTAGAGTAAGTACGATTTCCCCATCACTGCACTTCCTGGTTGATCTGAACCCCTGCAATGAATTACAGATATGGTTAGTCGCACCAGAATCAATGCACCAAGTGTTTGAAGTATCCGTTATAAAACTTACTTCAATCACATGTGATTCAATCATACCTTGAACTCTTGTAGCTAAGAATTCTGGACAGTTCCTCTTCCAGTGGCCCTTCTCACCGCATTGGAAACACTTTCCTTTGCCTTGGCCACCAACCTTCCCTTTGCCCTTACCTTTTCCCTTAGATTTTGCAATCTTAGGGACCGGTCCAACACTTGAACCACCAGTGCTAGCCTTCTTCTTCCCTTTCTTTCCTTTCGGCATAGATCGGGAAGAGGAAGCGCTTTTCTCAACGTTTAAAACGCTGCCCCCAGGCTTGATCACCCCTTCCGCTGCCAATAAAGAGCTCATCAATTCGCTCATTGAAAAATCCATTTTATTCATATTATAATTTAGTTTAAATTGAGCAAATGATGGCGACAGCGTATTGAGGATCATATCAACTTGGGTCTGTGCATCGATGTTGGCACCTAGGGTCTCCAGCTCGTTTAAATAACCAATCATTTTCAAAACATGTTCTTTGACTGGAGTCCCTTCCGACATCTTAGCACTCATTATCTTCTGCAGAGCTACCTGTCTAGCAGGCCTGCCATGCTCCCCAAACATCTTTTTCAGGGATTCGATAATGTCACTGGCGGAATTGTTCGACTGGTATTGGTGTTGTAACACATTAGCCATAGAAGCCAATATGTAACAACGAGCCATCCCATTCGACTTTTTCCATTTATCGAACTCGCGTCTAGCAGCAGCCGAAGCATTTGCAGCGGGTTCTTCGGGGCATGGGGTGGTGAGGACATATATGTGATCCTCCGCAGTTAACACGATGTCAAGGTTACGTTTCCATTCAGTGTAGTTATTTCCAGTTAACTTGTTTTGAGTGAGTATGGTGGCAAGTGGACTAAATGCAGATCCAGACATTATGATTTACTGAAAAATCAAAACAAAATAAATATGGATATCAGAATTTGACAGTTTGAAATAAAAGAATCCTTTTAAAACTCTTATTTTAAAACAAAGTCGCCGGAATATCGAAACGAAAGAATAAAGCCTCCGTGTGGTGGTCAATGTTCGATCTTTCGATTTATCATAACTTATCCGCTATGCAACTCTTGCAAAACAAGTTATGACTTCCGAACCTATTTGATCTCTAAGTTTCTGAATAATGCCCCGTGTGGGATCCCTTATCCATAGCTTAGCTAGTGTGTACCATTAACTAGGATCCAACCACAACCGTCTCAAGTAGCGCCTCCGTATGGTGGTCACCCTCTAACACGTCTGATTGATCCTATCAAAAGATGTTCACATCTAGTAACCAATGAGTAATGCACCCTCCGTATGGAATGATCACCCCTGGCGAGGTGACACAGAATGCACCACTCATCTTACAGTGAACCGTTAATGGAAGATCGTGGGTGTATTTAATAAGACCCTCTCCCACTAGATTTAGTAAAAAGGATTTTGCCTTTTTGAGAAAATCTGTTTCTACACACTTCCCATAAACATTTAATGTTTACTAATGTGTTGAAAACGGTTTTTGAATTTTATTTTAGAAAACTTGTTTTGCGTGCATGCAACAATGTATTATACGCCAATCACAAACAAAGCACATAAAACAAAAAACTAAAATGAAATAAAAGACATCCAAACGATGCCTCTATCTCCCATGGCTCTATCTCCATAGAACCTGCTTTTGGTTTGATCGCCTCCAGCTCCATCTTCATGGACAACGGCTCCTTGCTCCATCTTCATGGATATTCTAATTCTATTACATTGAACCTATGCCTCTTTTGAAGCTTACAATTTATCTAGAAATAGAAATAGCAACAACAAAATAAAAGGCTAGGGAAACCGGTGCGACTTTCCTTTTCGTAGGATTGAAGTCGCAGCGCCCTTTACATATGCCTTAAAACCAAACCAAACTTTAAAACAACACACCAATCTTAAAACATTCAAACACAAAATTAAATGCTCTTGGCGCCATGGGAGATAGCGACTAACTTTTGCTGCAAAAGGTTAGTCGAACACACATCCATGCATATATATAACAAAATATAACTATTGGAACCCCTAATTGATTCACACAGTATATAAACTCTTTACATACTAAATTAGAACTCAAAAACAGCATCTAACTTCTCTGTCATAGTTCGATCGATCGAAGACCGTTCGATCGCTCGAACCTTCGATCGATTGAACACTGTTCAAGCGCTTGAACATTCTATTTCACAGAATGATTAAAAATTTTGCAGAATACGTTAAAATTAAACATTTAATTTCAAAACACTTTAAAAACTGTGAAACAGAAAACCTGACAAAGAGTCTGTCTCGATCGATCGAACTTTATTCGATCGCTCGAACACCAGAAGGTTTCGATCGATCGAAACCTGTTCGATCGCTCGAGTACAGAGAGTTCGATCGATCGAACATTCTTCGATCGATCGAACCCATCTTGCATCCAATGCAATCACAGATTTGTATGCTGCTGCGATAACACTGCAGAAACAGATCTGTGACGATGCAGTTTCGAAAGCAGTTCTAAAATCAACATGCAAATCAAAATAGTGTTCCAAAAAACGCATCTATAGATCCAAACGAGCGTGGCTCTGATACCAATTGAAGGAAAAACCGGTTTAAATGCAAAGTTTAAACGCGCAGCGGAAAAATCAAGTTATGAAACTTTATTGGCATGCCTGGATCTACTACTCGTCAATTCTACAGATGCGCACAAGAGGGGACACGAGTTATACCTTAGTGTCTTGAACCCAATTCTGATCTTCAACTTCCAGCAGCCTCCACTAGATGATCTTCACCCTTATGACTCCTGCGGATGCCTGCCGGAAAGACTAGGGATGGTGGGAACCCTAATAGAGAGGATAGAGAAGGTTTTGGGGCTCCAAAACAGTTTCTGCAGCTTCTGACGTTCAAAACGACGAACAACCTTTTCCAGAACGCAGCTGCCCTATTTATAGATTCCCAGAACCGACCTAGATTTCGAGCGATCGAAGTGCCTTCGATCGATCGAACATTCGATCGATCGAACCATCTTCGATCGATCGAACCTGTCTGGACATCATCCTCATTTGCCTTTCCAAGTATCCTAGCGGAGCTAAGAGTGGGACCTCCTAGGCTCTTTATTGTTGGCTCAGACCAGTTTGTTAATTACCATGACCAAACTCTTTGATCAGCAAACTAACTAACTGGTCAGTTAAAGTTTACTCCACTATAAAACAATAACTGAACTCCAACGCAAAAGAACATATCCGAAGCGATAACTAGACTTGTATGGTGTACTAATGTCCCTCTACCGTCAGCATTCGTAATCATATTCAGGTAGTCGGATAACTGTTACTGTCAACCTGAATCATGATTACTTCTTGTATTCCTTGAGTCCCATTCACCTCTCATGATTACCAAACATGTTGATAACTCTTATCAACAAGACTGCAGTACTCAGTAATCGACATGGTGACATTCTCAAGGGAATGCTTACTCTGAAACAGAGGGTAGATTCTATCTTGACAATATATGTTCACAACCCTATGAATATGACATACCCAAGATACCCAGGTGTTGATCTTTTATAGACCTCACTGATTGGTAAGTCAAAGCAGCCATATCCATAGTCTGTGTTCATAATCGTCTCAAGATTAAGAACACGTACCTTATACAAGTTATGAGTTCCTATTGACTGTTTGACAGTCTTAAGCATCAATAGGAAACTCAGGTCCGTCAATGCACTATAAGCACTAGCATATCATCTAAGAGCTATACTCTAGTGATTGAGATTAATCACTCCATCCAATGGTAGTTAATTATGCTACAGTGTAGACTTGATGAGGTACCCAGTCTCATCATCCACTGTGACACATTCTAAGTATTGAAAGAATAGTAATTCGTATCTCACTTGTGTGCATCTCATACACACACGAATTACTTACTATAATACTTAAGGATTAACAATCATCTCATGAAAAGAACATACACAATGAAATGTAAAGCTGATATCCATATATTAAAATGTCAATGTCTCATACATAAAGTAATGGTTTGAGGGCACAAACCCAACAACACCAACCATTCAAACCGCTGATGGTTCTCCAATGTCGGTTAGTCATATACGCATGGTTTCCACCTCTAATACTTCACTTTCTCATACTTATTGCATTCCCAAACTCATTCTAAATCTTATATCTGTTGGGCAATTGTGTGATCTTGGTCTTACTATTCTTTTCTCCTCCTCTGGTTGTTGTGTGCAGGATCTATAGACGGGACACACAATTGGGATAGGCCGTAAAGTTGGACGACTCTTTGAGCTTATCAATCTCCATATCCCAACTCACCTCACCCCTTCTATTCAGACAGCTGCTCCAGTCTCCTCCAGTTCTCCTATTAGTCTCTGGCACTCTCGTCTTGGCCATGCCTCTATTGATCGCCTGCAACCTTTAGTTTCTAGTGGTCAATTAGGACTTGTTAATAAGGAAACATTTGATTGTCTTCCATGTCAACTTTCAAAACAAACAGCATTGCAATTCAATAAAAGTGATTCTTTTTCTTCTGCTCCTTTTGAATTAATTCATTCTGATGTTTGGGGGTCCTCTCCCACTGTCACTATGAAAGAATCAAGATATTTTGTTATTTTTATTGATGACTATTCTCGATATACGTGGATTTTTTTCATACGTAATCGGTCTGAGTTGCCTCAACTATATTTTGATTTTGCTACTATGGTCAAAACTCAATTTTCTTGCAATATCAAAGTTTTTCATACAGACAATGCTGCTGAGTACACTGATACTGGAGTTCTTAATTTTCTACGCCAACATGGTTCTCTCCCACATCGTTCTTGCCCAGGCACCTCCCAACAAAATGGTCGTGCTGAGCGGAAACACCACGATATTCTAAACACTGTTCGTACCCTCTTTACTGCTGCCTCCTGCCCCGAGCGTTTTTGGGGAGAAGCCGCTCTTACAACTGTCTACACCAAGAATCGTGTTCCATCCCCAATCATTGATAACCAATCTCCATATGAGCGACTCTATGGTCAATTACCTTATTATAGTACACTCAAGGTATTTGGCAGTGCTTACTTTGTTCTTCTTAAACCTCATAAACGCACCAAATTAGAGTCTCGTTCCCGCCTATGCTGCTTCCTTGGATATGGTATTAAACACAAGGGATACAGGTGTTGGGATCCTTATTCCAAATGTCTCCATGTGTCCAGGCATGTTATCTTCTGGGAACACAAGATGTTCTCCTCCATGTCCAAATTTCACCTCTCACCCGATACTACTCCCCTACTCTTCACTGATCCTTCAGTAGACCTGTTTCCAGAAAGTGCAGCTACAGATCATCCTTCATTCATATCTCCTGAGTCACCTGCTCCTACTGATGATGCTCCTGAGTCACCCATCTTATCCTCTCCTGAGCTGTCTGCCCCGACTGCTGGTCCTGCTCCTACACCTACTCCACCTCTCTGACGAAGTGACCGGGTAAAAACTCCTTCTGTTCATCTTCGTGATTATGTTGATTTTTCTACAATACTTTCTCATCATGAACCTCAGTCTTATCGCGAAGCAAGCTCTAATCCTCTTTGGCAGAAAGCAATGGATGATGAATTGAAGGCACTTGACCAAAATCATACATGGGATTTGGTAGAATTACCAAGTGGCAAAAATGCTATGGGATGCAAGTGGGTTTACAAAATCAAAACTCATTCAGATGGATCCATTGACCGCTACAAAGCCCGCCTTGCAGCCAAAGGTTTTACCCAGGAGTATGGGATTGATTATGAGGAAACATTTGCTCTAGTTGCCCGTCTTACTTCAGTTCGCAGCCTCATTGCTGTTGCTGCAGTTCGCTGTTGGGATTTATTTCAAATGGATGTCAAAAATGCATTCCTAAATGGTGATCTCAGTGAAGAAGTGTATATGCATCCTCCTCCTGGTTATCCTCATCATTCCCACCAAGTCTGCAAACTCCGCAAAGCTCTGTATGGCCTCAAACAAGCTCCACGAGCCTGGTTTGCAAAATTCAGCACAATTGTTGAGCACTTCGGTTTCACAGCCAGCTCCTATGATTCAACTCTATTCCTTCGCCGAACTGACCAGGGTATTATACTTCTTCTACTCTACGTGGATGACATGATTATCACTGGAGATGATACATTTGGAATCTTAGGTCTCAAAACTCACCGAAGCCAACATGTTGAAATGAAAGATCTTGGCAAGCTAAACTATTTTCTGGGACTTGAGATCACTTCCGATTCCGACGGTTACTACCTTTCTCAAGCCAAATACTCCTCTGATCTTCTTACTCGTGCGGGAATTACGGACAACAAGACCAGTCCCACCCCTCTTGAGCTCAATTCTAAGCTCACACCTATGGATGGTACTCTTCTAGATGATCCCACTCTTTATCGCCAGATAGTTGGGAGTCTAGTCTATCTCACAGTTACTCGACCTGACATTGCCTATGCCGTTCATATTGTCAGCCAATTTCTTTCTGCCCCTCGATCGTCTCACTATGCTGCTGTTCTACGCATTCTTCGCTATATCAAAGGAACAATGTTTCACGGGCTACACTTTTCTGCTTATTCCTCACTCGAGCTCCGTGCTTATTCTGATGCAGATTGGGCAGGAGACCCCACTGATCGACGATCCACTACAGGCTATTGTTTCTTTCTTAGAGATTATCTTATCTCTTGGCAAAGTAAAAAAGCAAACTGTTATTGCCCGCTCAAGTACAGAAGCAGAATATCGAGCCCTAGCTGATGCAACTCAAGAACTACTCTGGCTCCGTTGGTTACTTGAAGACTTGGGTGTTTCTCATTCCAATGCCACTATTATCCACTGTAACAATCAGAGTGCTATTCAAATTGCGCACAACGATGTTTTTCACGAACGCACCAAGCACATTGAGATCGACTGTCATTTTGTGCGCCATCATCTCACTACTGGCACCATTCGACTTATCTCGGTTTCTTCCGCTGATCAGACTGCTGATATCTTCACCAAAACTCATCATCCAGGACGTCTTCAGGATTTAGTTTCCAAACTCAAGATGATCTCGATCTTACCACTTTGAGTTTGAGGGGGGCTGTTAGAATCATTGATTAATCATTCCCTTTTTTATATATATTCTGTACCTTACCGCATTTCTAGTCTAGGTTCATCGTGTACTTTCACTGTACTTCCCCTGTACTACACATTGTACTGCACACCCTCCTACGCCTATTTAAGGGATGGTCTTGTACACTTTAGCATATGAATATAATATACAATATTCCCTCTCTCTCACTCTTCTTTCAAAACTCAAACCCAATTTCACACATAACACTTTCCGGTGGGTCTGTGTGAGACCCATATTTATTTGTATGTCCTACTCCTAGTCTATATACCTGCGTGTGTGTGTGTATAAATATATAATTGACACGACTAAATAGTTGTGCGCTCTTGTGCAACACCCAAGTGTAGGTGATCGTACAAGTAATACTGGATAAGTCCAGGTCGATCCCACACGGAAGGAATAGGAAGAATATATACTAAGTTACAACCTAAAGCAAAAGAAAAGAAAATAAGAATATAGAAGTGGAGGTTCTACGAATCCTAATAAATTAAATTAAACTGAATAACAAACTAATGTATAAAGAAACATAACTAATTAAACAGATAAACTAAAGGTGCTGGAAACACGTGAATCCACATTGATCCTAACCATCTACCATGCATACTCATTAACACTCTATGGAGTACATCCCTTTTCAGTATTCCATATTTTTCTAAAGATAAAGAATCAATAGCCCTTTCATGACCGGGACTACATCATCACAAATGATTTAAAATACATGGAAGACGGTTTAAAACAATGGTAATTACTTGCACTCTAAATGGTGTTAGCATTCAAAGTGGTTTTCAAAAGTCATTGAAGAAAATAGCCTTAAGGCTTTAAGTTCTAAAAATTGTTGTGACAAACTGAGCTTATTGGGACAATTTGATGACAGATTTCTAAAACAGAAAGTCATGGAATACTTAAAAGAATCATCTCAAGATTTAACATGTTCGATCGATCGAAGCGCTCTCGATCGATCGGACAGCATCATCCTTCAATCGATCGAAATATCTTCGATCGCTTGACTATCTCTGGTTCGATCGATCGAAATACCTTCGATCGATCGAGCCCAAGGTTTCTAAAGATTGCATGGCAGAGGTTAAAAATCAATGTTTCATCACATATTTCCAACGTCTAAACTACGGAAACATAATAAAACTAGTGCAGAAACAGTAAAACATAACAATCATTAACATCTAAACTAATAAACAATCAAATAGAGATAAAGGCACATAAAAACCTGGAATAAACCTGAATATAACTCGTAATCAACATCAATCTTGAGTAATCTTCAGTATATTAATGAAAAAGATGAAGAAGAATATGAATCTAACCTAATCTACTCCTAAACTAACCCTAAAACTACCCTAAACTGCTGTTTTCTGCGTTCTGGAGCGTCCTCCCTTCGTCTGGCATCAAACCGGCTTATATATAGGGTTCCCGCAGAGTTCACGCAACTTTTGGGTGAAAATAAAGTTCGATTGATCGAGCTTAGTTCGATCGATCGAACTCTTCCGCAATCGCTTGAACTCTCTGATTTGGACAGCTCTGCGCACCGATGGGAGAATGGCCATAACTTTTTACTCGGACCTCGGATTGACCTTCCGTTTGCGGCCACGCGACCGTAACTCAAAGATCTACATTTTATATCTCTGGGAAAATCTTCCAAATCTGAAGTCTTCATTGTCAAAATTGGCATTTTCTCAGCTACTTCTGCTATTCTCTTCACCAGAATCACTTTCTATGTAATGTTTGCTTTCCATGACCTGTAAAATAGTGTAAAAACACATGTTTGAGTCTCAACATCATAGAAAACACTTAATCATTGATATGCATCTAAATCTAGGGACTTGGGAATAAAAGTATGCCTAAAAGACCATGTAATGCACTATAAATATGCACTTTTCACCTCGAATCACACCCCCCAACTAGCTCGTTGCTAGTCCCTAGCAATGAAGCGAACTACAACAGTGTTTATTTAAATCTAAAAATTAATAACAAAAGAACGTAAAAATCCTAAATCACTTTCGCAGGAATCGCGATTGCATTTAGCGTATGCAACTAGCCTTTAAACCCCTAGGTTCCCCCTAGTGGACGAGTGTTGTCTCGTGAGGGTTTGCAGTGAATCTACCCACAAAATTCATGTTTATGGTAATGGTTCTCATTTAAATTTTTCAAGTAAATTTCCTCTCATTTAGCAATATAGTTAAACTCAACAATCTCATGAAACTCTCTAGTATGCCATAGTCATGCAACACACACATTACAGTTAATCTACTATCAAAGTCATTAGAATATTCCATACCTATTAATCTTCAAGTGTGTGTGTGAATGGACAACCAAAATACAAAACTTTAATTTCAAAGCTCGCATAACCTAAGATACTATCAAGACGTTCATTTTGACTCAACTCTCACCGGGATTACACTCTCAAGATGAAATCACTCTGAATTAGGTGTAATAATTAGCACTCATGATATGGAAGCTATAAGGAGTAAATGTAAATGGAATCAAATACTTCTCATATCTAAATTGAAAAACGAACATTTTTGTGCATAAAGTCTCATGAAAGGATACTTTTCACTAGAAGAGCGAGATACCGTGGATAACTCTCTCATTACCTTAACTTCAAATCCAATTTACTTAAAATCATCAGGACTTTGAAAAAGAGGTGTTAGATTAAGAAGAAAAAGGCTTGTGATATTCAATTGGGTCAAAGGATGTGATTTGATTGTCTACTACAACTTTTCAAACTTTCCCACATCTCCAATCTCTCTTCTCTTCTTCTTCTCTTTTTTTTTTCTTTTCTTTTTTTTCCACACTCTTCTTGTTATTATAATTTCATTTCTTTTGAAACAACCATTGGCACTTTTTTTTCTTTTTTTTCTTTTTTTTTTCTTTTCATGCTTTTCTTTTTTTTTTTTTTATTCTTTTTTCTTTCCATCATTTATTTTTCTTTGCCAACTTTCCCTTTATTCATACAACCAAACTTCTTGTCACGAAAACACATCCCAATCACTCCTAGATAAAGAAAAGAACTCAAACTCGTAATATGGAGTTAGGCTTAGATTTAAGGAATTATAATGACAATGCAATTATGATAAGGCTCAAGAGGTGAAGTAAAGGAATAGTACAGAGGTAGGCCAAGGCTGTATTATCCATGTATGGTCAAAAGATGGCCTAAATCATTTTCTAAGTTAATAGGATAATTCATTTCAGTAAATTCAAGAGCTCTAAAGTTTGGTAAATCCTGAACGTTCTCTTCTAGTGATCAATCAAAATGAAGAAGAAAAATGAGACTTTCAACGAATTAATACGATTTTCAAAAAGTAAGAGTAATTTTATAAAACCCTCAAAAACAAAGAATGGCACAAAAGCTCACTTGGGTTATTAGTCTCCACTACAGTCTCTCAAGACACTTAAACTATGCTTACTAATCCATTTTAGCTAAGTACAAGGTTGTCACAACGTGCTCAAAGTTGTTTGAAGATTAAAAAGCATAGAACATACTATAACTAAGATAGTAAAGAAACTACCATAGTATATCACATACTAATAACATACAGAAAATAACACTAATGCATCATAACTAACTACATTAACTATGAGAGAAATATAAGAAACATTTTATTATCTTTAAAAAAAATAAAAATAAAAATTTCAAAATTTTTACAGATTTTAATTTACTGAGTTACATGTTGCTAAGCAGGTATATGACACTAAAGTACAACAAAAAGATATGAGGCATGCAATGACTCACTCCCCCCCAACTAAAACTAGACATTGTCCTCAATGTTCTAAACTAAGCACATGGACATGTAAAGTAAAGCGAGGGAAGGAAGGATTTTACCTCGAAGCGTTAATATCTATTTTTTTCAAGCTACCTGCAAGATCATTAGTAGCAACAAGGAAACATAGATACAACTACTCAGTAAATAAATTCGGTTAATCAAGATTTTTATCATAGATTAACAACTGAAATTTTTGAGGATCTTCCCAATAAAATAATTTAACAGTGAGAAGAATGTTGGGATCCTCATAAAAATGCAACTCCCCCAACTAATGTCAGGCTCAAGGTCAGAGGAGATGATGCAAAACCTATGGCTTCCAAATTTTTTTGGGACAGTTATAAAAGGAATACCACACTTTTTAGGAATTATATGCAAGAAACGATATTTGGTGTTGGTATTTCCTATAACAGCCTCTATTTTAATACTAAAAATAGGGGGAGGCCATGGTTCAATAAAAGGGGCAGGGTCGAGTGATGTTCTAATGAAGCTTCACCACCCTCCGCTTGTCCTAGAACAGAATCTATGGAGATATAATCATAGAAATTGAATTTCTGTTCTATGCACATGGTTTTGGACTGGACTTGGATAAAGCTATCTATTTGGGCCTCAATGTCATAATCACTCAAGAAGGTCAAGCAGTCTAGAAGATTGCTAGCTTCTTGTTGAATTTTAAGATCATCTAAAGTGGGCCCAATATTTTTCAAGTCTTCTCTCAAAGAATTTTGAAAGTTAAAATTTTGTGAAGAACATGTGCTAGTATCCTTACCATCCTCTTCCACAACACATTCTGTTTGTTCACGAATGGGGTACACATAACATTCAAGCTCAGGACGAGAGCTTTGATTGATAGCAAGGATAGGTGATGGGCAACTTGGTGACACCACCTCTTCGGTCGAAAGAGGTGAGGGTTCATGAATATCACAAGAATCTAAATCAGATTTAGATTTTTCAATTATGTCCTCTCTAGGGTCACTTTCAAAGGTAGGGGTAGAGTCAACAGGGGACTCTTCCTTTCCTAATTGCGTGCAATCACCTAAACTCTCGTCATCTTTTAAAACCTCATTCTCATCCTTGTAACTCTCCTCACTATATATGTCATCTATTGAGGTGCTCTGGACAAAGAGATTGTGCAGTTTTATCCAGGCAGTGAAGGAGTTGATGTCTGGGGTTGTATGTTGAGGAGAAGATGGTTCTACAACTTCATGCTCAATGGTTTGGTTTTGGAGTTCTTGTTGGGTTATCACTTTCTCAAATGAGTTGTTAACCTCACTCGGTATGAACCCATCATTGTCCTCTAATTCCATTCCATTGTTAGTGTCTTGAAATTCAGGTTGTAGCGTTGAAGGACTGGTATAGTCTTCTAAAGGTTGGCTATCAAATGCTTGTTGATATCTAGCTCCTAATTTATCAATTGCACTCTCTAGCCTTTTCATTTCACTAAGCAGCAATTCTAACATACCATTATCCTCAACTTGGTTATTCTCCTCATTATAACTATATGAAGTTTCACCCCATTGTTGTTGGTAATAGTCCCCTTCCCATTGTGTTTGTGTGCAAGACTCCCCAGAAGGAAAGTCTTGGTGCATTTGGTAATCGTGGGAACTACTACTATATCCTACACTATCATTTTGGTTATATCCCCATTGCGATTGATAGAACTCTCCAGGTGGAGGTTCTTGATACGTTTGATAACATGGGGGACTAACACGATGGTTTTCCCATTGTGGTGATTGGTAGCACTCAGGTTGATAATGTGCATCATATGTGGGTGCTTGCCAACTCGGGGTATAGTTCTCATTACCTAATGTGTACCCATTCGTGGTATTTGTGTTGTATGGAGGGTAATATGGATAAGACACGTTTACCCAAAATATTTAAACAAAAGAAATATTTTTTTTTTCTTGTGAGAGAAAAAGTCCAATGTTTTTTTTTTTTTTTTTTAAGTAAAAGAAGAAAAATGGAGAAACTTAGTAAAATCCTAACCTAGTTGCCTTCCCCGGCAACGGCGCCAAAAACTTGACACGACTAAATAGTTGTGCGCTCTTGTGCAACACCCAAGTGTAGGTGATCGTGCAAGTAATACTGGATAAGTCCAGGTCGATCCCACAGGGAAGGAATAGGAAGAATATATACTAAGTTACAACTTAAAGCAAAAGAAAAAAAAATAAGAATATAGAAGTGGAGGTTCTACTAATCCTAATAAATTAAATTAAACTGAATAGAAAACTAATATATAAAGAAACATAACAAATTAAACAGATAAACTAAAGGTGCTGGAAACACGTGAATCCACATTGATCCTAACCATCTACGATGCATACTCATTAACACTCTATGGAGTACATCCCTTTTCAGTATTCCGTATTTTTCTAAAGATAAAGAATCAATAGCCCTTTCATGACCGGGACTACATCATCACAAATGATTTAAAATACATGGAAGACAGTTTAAAACAATGGTAATTACTTGCACTCTAAATGGTGTTAGCATTCAAAGTGGTTTTCAAAAGTCATTGAAGAAAATAGCCTTAAGGCTTTAAGTTCTAAAAACTGTTGTGACAAACTGAGCTTATTGGGACAATTTGATGACAGATTTCTAAAACAGAAAGTCATGGAATACGTACAAGAATCATCTCAAGATTTAACATGTTCGATCGATCGAAGCGCTCTCGATCGATCGGACAGCATCATCCTTCAATCAATCGAAATATCTTCGATCACTTGACTATCTCTGGTTCGATCGATCGAAATACCTTCGATCGATCGAGCCCAAGGTTTCTAAAGATTGCATGGCAGAGGTTGGAAATCAATGTTTCATCACATATTTCCAACGTCTAAACTACGGAAACATAATAAAACTAGTGCAGAAACAGTAAAACATAACAATCATTAACATCTAAACTAATAAACAATCAAATAGAGATAAAGGCACATAAAAACCTGGAATAAACCTGAATATAACTCGTAATCAACATCAATCTTGAGTAATCTTCAGTATATTAATGAAAAAGATGAAGAAGAATATGAATCTAACCTAATCTACTCCTAAACTAACCCTAAAACTACCCTAAACTGCTGTTTTCTGCGTTCTGGAGCATCCTCCCTTCGTCTGGCATCAAACCGGCTTATATATAGGGTTCCCGCAGAGTTCACGCAACTTTTGGGTGAAAATAAAGTTCGATCGATCGAGCTTAGTTCGATCGATCGAACTCTTCCGCAATCGCTTGAACTCTCTGATTTTGACAGATCTGCGCACCGATGGGAGAATGGCCATAACCTTTTACTCGGACCTCGGATTGACCTCCCGTTTGCGGCCACGCGACCGTAACTCAAAGATCTACATTTTATATCTCTGGGAAAATCTTCCAAATCTGAAGTCTTCATTGTCAAAATTGGCATTTTCTCAGCTACTTCTGCTATTCTCTTCACCAGAATCACTTTCTATGCAATGTTTGCTTTCCATGACCTATAAAATAGTGTAAAAACACATGTTTGAGTCTCAACATCATAGAAAACACTTAATCATTGATATGCATCTAAATCTAGGGACTTGGGAATAAAAGTATGCATAAAAGACCGTGTAATGCATTATAAATATGCACTTTTCACCTCGAATCAATAATACCACACTGATGTTGTCAATATCAAGATATAAAAGTATACTTTACTTTTCTAAAGATTTGTAGTGTGAAAGTAAAGGTCGAACCCACAGAGATTGATTAACTACAGCTCTTTAATTCTAAAACCTAAATTTAGCTAATTAAGAAAACGGATTTTGATTTTGAATTTTAATTAAATTAATGAAACTAAAGAAATTAAATCTAAATTATGAAAGCGGTTTAAAAGTGTTTTTATAAATATGTTTAAAGGAACCTAGGATTGCAAATCCACCACTAGCTTCATAATAGGAATATTTATGCATTCAATTAGATTATTAAGTTGGATATAATGGAGAATTGTAGCTACAAGCCCAATTCCTCCGTCAAGAAAATAACTATGGTTCAAGCACCAACATAATCCATCTTCGGTTAGCACGAATTATCCCACACTAAACTAGGGTTGTGGTATAATCCGTCTAATCTAGGCATGGACTATTCGGATACTTGATAGCACAATTCAATAAAGCACCATTACATGTAAATAATCTAAACAAGCACAGCAAGTATAGATCATTGAGCACCTCACAGTCAAAATAGATCTAAGACAAGAATAAACTTTGAAAGTAATGATTTAATCAATAGAAGTACGATTTATTATAAAAAATCCTCTAAACATGTAATCATCATCCATACATAATAAATCTAAAATAAAAACATAAATAAAACCCTATTACTTGGCTAGGGTTTCATTGAAACCCTAGATCTAGAGTTTAGTTGTCCATAGAATTGATGAATAGCAAGAGGTTGATGGAGGAGGCCATGTGAATCCTTGGTCTTCTTCTTCTTCTCCTTGCTTTCCTCCCTCCAATGGCTGAAAGTATGGTTGTATATTGTGTATAATATTTGGCAACCCCTTAATTGAATTAAAATAGGGTATATATAGATTTACAACAAGTTTTGGAAGTTCCCCTAACCCGAAACGCAATGAAACTGATATATTTTACAATCTGGACGCAGTTAGGACATCTCGTTTGCACAGGAGTCTGCAGAATACTGAAATACGCAACTTTAGTTTTTACACATATCGCGCGAGCGGGTCGCGCGAGCGCGACATTTGGCTCCTCGCGCGCGCGGATCGCGCGAGCGATTTCTGGGTTCTCGCGCGAGCGGATCGCGCGAGCGATTCTCTGGTTTTCGCGCCCGCGGCTCGCGCGCGCGACTTGGTTTTTTCAGCTTCCTTTCTTCTGCTTTTTCACCCTGTTTAGCCTGATATACTTGATTTCTTCGAAAACCTGTCAGAAAATAGAAAACGAAATAAAAATATACAAAAACAGGATAAAAAGGTACTAACAAATGCTCGTTAAGGCGTATAAATAGGATTTGTTCTCTCCCGATCACACCCCCAAACCTACATTTTGCTAGTCCTCGAGCAAAACTATAATAAAAACTAAACTACTAAAAAATACTACTCCATTTTCGCATAGATCACGATTGCATTTAGCATATGCAACAAGCCTTTTAAACCTCTAGGTGTCCCTAGTCGGACGAGTGAAGTCTCGTGAGGGTTCTCGTCAACAAGTCACCCACAACCATCTTTATTAACTTATAAATTCAAAAACTTTTATTAAAAATGAAAAACATAATATTCAATACTCCTTATTATAAAACAATGATTCGAAATAGAATAACGAACAAGAAGAAATGGAATCAAACGTCCACTTAAGTCATGAAAAACAATCCCAAGCACATGCATCGTATAAATCAATAGAGTTTCTCATAAAATTGCACGTGTGTGATATGGTAGTCAAATGAACACGCGCATGTCATGAACTTGGAATATAACTCGAATGACCATCTAACTATGTCTTGACTACGAATCTCACAATGTCAACTACACTCTCAAATGAAACACTCAGAAACAGGTGTAATTTTTCTAATATATGGGAGCAAATGAAATATATTTTTAAAATGATAAATGCTCACATATGACTCAAAAAAGACGCATGACACGAAAGAACAATAGTCTTATGGATGGGATGCCAACAATCAAGAAAAATAAATCATTACCCTGTTTTAATCCACTTCCCATCGTTTATATATCCAAACCATGTTTCCTAGGATCAAATAGGACTTTTCAAAGGTTGTAATGTGGCTCAGGCAATGAAAAAGGATAGAAATGATTAATTAGGTAGTTTTCAGGATGGCATTGTAAGGCATGTTCGATTTCTTTCATTCATCTCTTCTACCAACTTCATCATTTCATTCTCTTCTTTTTATTCACATATTTTTTTCTTTAAATTTTTTTTTTTCAACCTTCCTCTTCTTTATTTTGTTTCTTTTCCTTTTTTCCTTTTCTCGCTTCTCAAATGACTATGCATTGAATACCAAGCAACTACCCCAATAGCATCTTGTCTTCTTCTTCTCAATCACACTGTAGGAAAAACAGGTTTAAATGGAAAGTTTAAACGCGCAGCGGAAAAATCAAGTTATGAAACTTTATTGGCATGCCCGGATTTACTACTCGTCAATTCTACAGATGCGCACAAGAGGGGACACGAGTTATACCTTAGTGTCTTGAACCCAATTCTGATCTTCAACTTCCAGCAGCCTCCACTAGATGATCTTCACCCTTATGACTCCTGCGGATGCCTGCCAGAAAGACTAGGGTTGGTGGGAACCCTAATGGAGAGGATAGAGAAGGTTTTGGAACTCCAAAACAGTTTCTGCAGCTTCTGACGTTCAAAACGACGAACAACTTTTTCCAGAACGCAGCTGCCCTATTTATAGATTCCCAGAACCGACCTAGACTTCGAGCGATCGAAGTGCCTTCGATCGATCGAACATTCGATCGATCGAACCATCTTCGATCGATCGAACCTGCAGACTTCAATCGATCCTCAAGCATCTTTCCAAGCATCCTGGCGGAGCTAAGAGTGGGACCTCCTAGGCTCTTTATTGTTGGCTCAGACCAGTTTGTTAATTACCATGACCAAACTCTTTGATCAGCAAACTAACTAACTGGTCAGTTAAAGTTTATTCCACTATAAAACGATAACTGAACTCCAACGCAAAAGAACATATCCGAAGCGATAACTAGACTTGTATGGTGTACTAATGTCCCTCTACCGTCAGCATTCGTAATCATATTCAGGTAATCGGATAACTGTTACTGTCAACCTGAATCATGATTACTTCTTGTATTCCTTGAGTCCCATTCACCTCTCATGATTACCAAACATGTTGATAACTCTTATCAACAAGACTGCAGTACTCAGTAATCGACTTGGTGACATTCTCAAGGGAATGCTTACTCTGAAACAGAGGGTAGATTCTATCTTGACAATATATGTTCACAAGCCTATGAACATGACATACCCAAGATACCCAGGTGTTGATCTTTTATAGACCTCACTGATTGGTAAGTCAAAGCAGTCATATCCACAGTCTGTGTTCATAATCGTCTCAAGATTGAGAACACGTACCTTATACAAGTTATGAGTTCCTATTGACTGTTTGACAGTCTTAAGCGTCAATAGGAAACTCAGGTCCGTCAATGCACTATAAGCACTAGCATATCAACTAAGAGATACACTCTAGTGATTGAGATTAATCACTCCATCCAATGGTAGTTAATTATGCTACAGTGTAGACTTGATGAGGTATCCAGTCTCATCATCCACTGTGACACATTCTAAGTATTAAAGAATAGTAATTCGTATCTCACTTGTGTGCATCTCATACACACACAAATTACTTACTATAATACTTAAGGATTAACAATCATCTCATGAAAAGAACATACACAATGAAATGTAAAGCTGATATCCATATATTAAAATGTCAATGTCTCATACATAAAGTAATGGTTTGAGGGCACAAACCCAACAAACTCCCACTTGCACTCATAACCATTCAGAACTACATCTAAGACCTAGACTATCTAGATGACGATCAAAGACCTTCTGTGGCAAGGCCTTTGTAAACGGATCAGCAAGATTGTCAGCTGTGGCAATCTTGGTGACAGTCACATCTCCACGTTGAACAATATCTCGGATAAGATGATATTTCCGCTCTACGTGCTTTCCCTTTCCGTGGTTCCTTGGCTCCTTGGACTGAGCCACTGCCCCACTATTATCACAATAAAGCATAATAGGTGACAGCGACGCTGGTACCACCTCGAGTTCCATAAGGAACTTCTTGAGCCAAACAGCTTCCTTTGCGGCTTCACAAGCAGCCACATACTCAGCTTCTGTAGTTGAGTCTGCAATGCATTTCTGCTTAATGCTCCTCCAACTGACAGCACCACCTCCCAAGGTAAAGAGATGACCGGACGTCGACTTCCTCGAATCTTTATCTGACATAAAGTCCGAGTCAGTGTATCCCACTGGAATTAACTCACTACCACCGTACATAAGCATGTAATCTTTAGTTCTTCTCAAGTACTTAAGAATGTGCTTAACGGCTGTCCAGTGCTCTGGACCCGGATTCGACTGATATCTGCTAACCATGCCAACGGCAAAACAGATATCTGGTCTAGTGCATAACATCGCATACATGAGACTTCCCACTGCAGAAGCATAGGGAACTCCTGTCATGCGATTCCTCTCCTCCTGTGTCTTTGGACACTGGTCCTTGGAGAACGCTAAACCATGCCTGAAAGGTAATAAACCTTTCTTTGAATTATCCATTGAAAACCTAGTTAGTACCTTATCGATATAACCAGCTTGAGATAATCCCATTATCTTTCGCTTGCGATCCCGAAAGAGCTTTATCCCAAGAATATAGCTCGCCTCTCCTAGATCCTTCATATCGAAAGTACTAGCTAGCCAAACCTTGACCGTTGACAATGCCGCTACATCATTTCCAATGAGTAGAATGTCGTCAACGTAAAGCACAAGAAAAGCCACCACTTTCCCTTCACTCTTCTTGTATACACAAGGTTCATCCAGATTCTGTATGAAACCAAACGATTTGACCGCTTGGTCAAATCGTATGTTCCAACTTCTGGATGCCTGCTTAAGCCCATAAATGGACTTTTGCAACTTGCATACCAAGTTACCTTTCCGACCAGCTATGAACCCTTCTGGTTGTTGCATATAGATGTCCTCCTCAAGATTGCCATTCAAGAATGCAGTCTTGACGTCCATCTGCCAGATCTCAAAATCTAGGCATGCAGCAACGGATAAGAGTATTCTGATGGACTTGAGCATGGCCACCGGCGAGAAGGTTTCCTCATAGTCAATGCCCTCCCTCTGAGTATAACCTTTCGCAACAAGCCTTGCCTTAAAGGTCTCAACCTTTCCATCAGATCCTCTTTTCCTCTTGTAGACCCACTTACAGCCAATGGGTTTAATATTGGCTGGAAGTTCTACAAGATCCCAGACCTGATTAGAATCCATAGATTCCAATTCAGCCTTCATAGCTTTAACCCAATGAGCTGAATCAACATCAGCCATTGCCTCTTCGTATGTGGTAGGATCAGATTCAGATTCTATGGAGACAGCTTCAAAAACTTCTCCTAAGAACATGTATCTATCAGGCTGGCTGATAATCCTCCCACTACGACGAGGTACTGGTGCAGAAATAGGTGAAGAAGTGGTGTTTTCCTGATTTACATCGTTATTAACTACGGGTTGGACTGAGGGCTCTCCTTCTATCTCTCTAAGATCTATCCTTCCCTTAGGTTTATGGTTCATGATATAATCATCCTCCAAGAAAATAGCATTCGTACTGACGAACACCTTCTGTTCTCTTGGATCATAAAAATACCATCCATAAGTACCCTTTGGATACCCCACGAAGTAACATACTTCCGATCTAGAATCCAACTTGCTCATCTTTCCTTTTAGCACATGTGCCGGACATCCCCATATCCGGAGATGTTGCAAAGAAGGCTTGCGCCCAATCCACATCTCTCGTGGTGTCCTGGGAACAGATTTGCTTGGTACTAGATTTAGTATGTAAGCAGCGGTTTCCAAAGCATAACCCCAAAGAAATAAAGGTAACTCAGAATAACTCATCATTGACCTAGTCATGTCTAAAAGAGTCCGATTCCTTCTCTCCGCTACACCGTTTTGCTGAGGCGTGCCAGGTGCAGTCAACTGTGACAGAATCCCATTCTATACGAGGTGATCAATAAATTCATTAGAGAGGTACTCGCCACCTCGATCAGATCGAATGGCCTTGATATGTGTGCCCAATTGCTTCTCCACTTCAGCCCTAAACTCTTTGAACTTTTCAAAGGCTTCAGACTTGTGCTGCATTAGGTACACATATCCATACCTAGAGTGGTCATCAGTGAATGTTATGAAATACTCATAACCACCCCTTGCTCTAATATTTATTGGTCCACACACATCAGTATGAACTAATTCCAACAATGCATTGGTTCTATTGCCCTTTGCAGGAAAGGGCCTTTTGGTCATCTTACCCTCTAAACAAGACTCGCAGACTTCTATTGGTTCGAGAACCAAATCGCCTAAGACCCCTTCTTTGACTAGTCTGCCAATCCTATTTAGATTGATATGACCAAGCCTCATATGCCAAAGCCTTGTTGGATTAGTGGAAGGTCTCTTTCTTTTAGATGGTACAGTTACCACTGAGTTATTAAGTTCCATACAAGAATCTTTAGAAATATTGGGAGTAATCACATACAAACCATTTGATTTTACACCAGAACATATAAAAGAACTATTTCTTTTAATCACAACTTCAGTTCCAAAATGAAAAGAATAACCATTATTCGATAAATTAGAAACTGAAATTAAATTACGTCTCATTGAAGGGACGTAAAGTACATCTGATAAAATCAAAACTTTATTGTCTAGAAATTCTAAAACTACGACTCCTATAGCAACCGCAGAAACGGTTGCGCTAGAACCTAGAGTAAGTACGATTTCCCCATCACTGCACTTCCTGGTTGATCTGAACCCCTGCAATGAATTACAGATGTGGTTAGTCGCACCAGAATCAATGCACCAAGTGTTTGAAGTATCCGTTATAAAACTTACTTCAATCACATGTGATTCAATCATACCTTGAACTCTTGTAGCTAAGAATTCTGGACAGTTCCTCTTCCAGTGGCCCTTCTCACCGCATTGGAAACACTTTCCTTTGCCTTGGCCACCCACCTTCCCTTTGCCCTTACCTTTTCCCTTAGATTTTGCAATCTTAGGGACCGGTCCAACACTTGAACCACCAGTGCTAGCCTTCTTCTTCCCTTTCTTTCCTTTCGGCATAGATCGGGAAGAGGAAGCGCTTTTCTCAACGTTTAAAACGCTGCCCCCAGGCTTGATCACCCCTTCTGCCGCCAATAAAGAGCTCATCAATTCGCTCATTGAAAAATCCATTTTATTCATATTATAATTCAGTTTAAATTGAGTGAATGATGGTGACAGCGTATTGAGGATCATATCAACTTGGGTCTGTGCATCGATGTTGGCACCTAGGGTCTCCAGCTCGTTTAAATAACCAATCATTTTCAAAACATGTTCTTTGACTGGAGTCCCTTCCGACATCTTAGCACTCATTATCTTCTGCATAGCTACCTGTCTGGCAGGCCTGCCATGCTCCCCAAACATCTTTTTCAGGGATTCGATAATGTCACTGGCGGAATTGTTCGACTGGTATTGGTGTTGTAACACATTAGCCATAGAAGCCAATATGTAACAACGAGCCATCCCATTCGACTTTTTCCATTTATCAAACTCGCGTCTAGCAGCAGCCGAAGCATTTGCAGCGGGTTCTTCGGGGCATGGGGTGGTGAGGACATATATGTGATCCTCCGCAGTTAACACGATGTCAAGGTTACGTTTCCATTCAGTGTAGTTGTTTCCAGTTAACTTGTTTTGAGTGAGTATGGTGGCAAGTGGACTAAATGCAGATCCAGACATTATGATTTACTGTAAAAATCAAAACAAAATAAATATGGATATCAGAATTTGACAGTTTGAAATAAAAGAATCCTTTTAAAACTCTTATTTTAAAACAAAGTCGCCAGAATATTGAAACGAAAGAATAAAGCCTCTGTGTGGTGGTCAATGTTCGATCTTTCGATTTATCATAACTTATCCGCTATGCAACTCTTGCAAAACAAGTTATGACTTCCGAACCTATTTGATCTCTAAGTTTCTGAATAATGCCCCGTGTGGGATCCCTTATCCATAGCTTAGCTAGTGTGTACCATTAACTAGGATCCAATCATAACCGTCTCAAGTAGCGCCTCCGTATGGTGGTCACCCTCTAACACGTCTGATTGATCCTATCAAAAGAAGTTCACATCTAGTAACCAATGAGTAATGCACCCTCCGTATGGAATGATCACCCCTGGCGAGGTGACACAGAATGCACCACTCATCTTACAGTGAACCGTTAATGGAAGATCGTGGGTGTAATTAATAAGACCCTCTCCCACTAGATTTAGTAAAAAAAAATTTTGCTTTTTGAGAAAATCTGTTTCTACACACTTCCCATAAACATCTAATGTTTACTAATGTGTTGAAAACGGTTTTTGAATTTTATTTTAGAAAACTTGTTTTGCGTGCATGCAACAATGTATATACGCCAATCACAAACAAAGCACATAAAAGAAAAAACTAAAATGTAATAAAAGACATCCAAACGATGCCTCTATCTCCCATGGCTCTATCTCCATAGAACCTGCTTTTGGTTTGATCGCCTCCAGCTCCATCTTCATGGACAACGGCTCCTTGCTCCATCTTCATGGACAACGGCTCCTTGCTCCATCTTCATGGATATTCTAATTCTATTACATTGAACCTATGCCTCTTTTGAAGCTTACAATTTATCTAGAAATAGAAATAGCAACAACAAAATAAAAGGCTAGGGAAACCGGTGCGACTTTCCTTTTCGTAGGATTGAAGTCGCAGCGCCCTTTACATATGCCTTAAAACCAAACCAAACTTAAAACAACACACCAATCTAAAACATTCAAACACAAAATTAAATGCTCTTGGCGCCATGGGAGATAGCGACTAACTTTTGCTGCAAAAGGTTAGTTGAACACACATCCACGCATATATATAACAAAATATAACTATTGGAACCCTTAATTGATTCACACAGTATATAAACTCTTTACATACTGAATTAGAACTCAAAAATAGCATCTAACTTCTCTGTCATAGTTCGATCGATCGAAGACCGTTCGATCGCTCGAACCTTCGATCGATTGAACACTGTTCAATCGCTTGAACATTCTATTTCACAGAATGATTAAAAATTTTGCAGAATACGTTAAAATTAAACTTTTAATTTCAAAATACTTTTAAAACTGTGAAACAAAGATCCTGACAAAGAGTCTGTCTCGATCGATCGAACTCTATTCGATCGCTCGAACAACAGAAGGTTTCGATCGATCGAAACCTGTTCGATCGCTCGAGTACAGAGCGTTCGATCGATCGAGACTACTTCGATCGATCGAACCCATCTTGCATCCAATGCAATCACAGATTTGTATACTGCTGCGATAACACTGCAGAAACATATCTGTGACGATGCAGTTTCGAAAGCAGTTCTAAAATCAACATGCAAATCAAAATAGTGTTCCAAAAAACGCATCTATAGATCCAAACGAGCGTGGCTCTGATACCAATTGTAGGAAAAACAGGTTTAAATGGAAAGTTTAAACGCGCAGCGGAAAAATCAAGTTATGAAACTTTATTGGCATGCCCGGATTTACTACTCGTCAATTCTACAGATGCGCACAAGAGGGGACACGAGTTATACCTTAGTGTCTTGAACCCAATTCTGATCTTCAACTTCCAGCAGCCTCCACTAGATGATCTTCACCCTTATGACTCCTGCGGATGCCTGCCAGAAAGACTAGGGTTGGTGGGAACCCTAATGGAGAGGATAGAGAAGGTTTTGGAACTCCAAAACAGTTTCTGCAGCTTCTGACGTTCAAAACGACGAACAACTTTTTCCAGAACGCAGCTGCCCTATTTATAGATTCCCAGAACCGACCTAGACTTCGAGCGATCGAAGTGCCTTCGATCGATCGAACATTCGATCGATCGAACCATCTTCGATCGATCGAACCTGCAGACTTCAATCGATCCTCAAGCATCTTTCCAAGCATCCTGGCGGAGCTAAGAGTGGGACCTCCTAGGCTCTTTATTGTTGGCTCAGACCAGTTTGTTAATTACCATGACCAAACTCTTTGATCAGCAAACTAACTAACTGGTCAGTTAAAGTTTATTCCACTATAAAACGATAACTGAACTCCAACGCAAAAGAACATATCCGAAGCGATAACTAGACTTGTATGGTGTACTAATGTCCCTCTACCGTCAGCATTCGTAATCATATTCAGGTAATCGGATAACTGTTACTGTCAACCTGAATCATGATTACTTCTTGTATTCCTTGAGTCCCATTCACCTCTCATGATTACCAAACATGTTGATAACTCTTATCAACAAGACTGCAGTACTCAGTAATCGACTTGGTGACATTCTCAAGGGAATGCTTACTCTGAAACAGAGGGTAGATTCTATCTTGACAATATATGTTCACAAGCCTATGAACATGACATACCCAAGATACCCAGGTGTTGATCTTTTATAGACCTCACTGATTGGTAAGTCAAAGCAGTCATATCCACAGTCTGTGTTCATAATCGTCTCAAGATTGAGAACACGTACCTTATACAAGTTATGAGTTCCTATTGACTGTTTGACAGTCTTAAGCGTCAATAGGAAACTCAGGTCCGTCAATGCACTATAAGCACTAGCATATCAACTAAGAGATACACTCTAGTGATTGAGATTAATCACTCCATCCAATGGTAGTTAATTATGCTACAGTGTAGACTTGATGAGGTATCCAGTCTCATCATCCACTGTGACACATTCTAAGTATTAAAGAATAGTAATTCGTATCTCACTTGTGTGCATCTCATACACACACAAATTACTTACTATAATACTTAAGGATTAACAATCATCTCATGAAAAGAACATACACAATGAAATGTAAAGCTGATATCCATATATTAAAATGTCAATGTCTCATACATAAAGTAATGGTTTGAGGGCACAAACCCAACACACACATCCCCTTAACACCACTAAAAGTTGACAAATCTCTCAGTGGTGAACTCCAAGTTTGTCAAGTCAGAGCAAAAACAAGGATAATGGTAATTAAAGAAAGAAATGGCATTTTAACGGCTCAAAGGGCGAACTAAGGAAATTTTTCATTTATCGGTCGGTAAAAAAACAAAGAAGGCCTATAATAATGTCCTATGGTTATATGGTTCTTCAACATGTATGACAGAAGATTATTTAGCATGGTAGTAACTATTTTAACTTGACTATCAACCAAAACAAGAATAATGAGACTAAACAACGAGTTAATGCGCTATTTTAATGAAATTCGATAAACACAATATGTACTTATAACCCTCGAAAAAGAAAAGATAGGCTCAAAACCTCACCGGGTCTAGTCTCTACCATGTGTTATCTAGAAATCCGAATCATATTATAGTTCACATCAAACATGTATTCAAGCGACTACGTACAATGCATAGGTTTGTGTGCAAATCTATGATATAAAACTACGATTCGAACGATACATAACTTAAAACATTTATATCATGACTTCAGCAAATATTTAGTCACATCTTCTCTTATTTATCATTCTATAACAATCATAGTTACATAACAAGAAGTATCAAATTAAGATTGCAAAAACGTCGGTAACATTGTTTTTTTTAAACACACTTATTGAAAAAATTTCAAAATTTTGCATAAAATGATGTGCATGTGTGCATACCCCCAAACCTAAACCTTTCATTGCCCCCAATGAAACAATTAAACGAAAGAAAGGAAAGTAGGTAAGGAAGGAACGATAGTACCTCAATCTCGGCAATGACACACAGGTAAATGTATAAAAATATGGCGATAAAGTTCAAATGTACCTGTTAATACTAGATAAAAAGAAACTAACAAAAGAATATTAAAAGTAAATGAAACCAAAATATAAAATATAAATCTAAAAACTAAGCTAAACTAAACTAAACTAGCAAATGGAAAAGAAATAAAACGAAAAAGTATAAATGTAACAAGGAAAACAACGAACACGAACTAAACTGAACCAAATAAACAAAAACAGAAAAGAAACACAAATAAAATAGGTAGGGGGAAGGATAAAGAAAACAAAAAGGGAAAAAAAAAATAGGAAAAGGGGGAATCGCGCGAGCGGTCCGCGCGAGCGGCCGTCGCGCGCGCGAATTCCCAATTTTTTTTTTTTTTTAATCACGCCAGCAGGACCCCCTCGCGCCCGCGAGCTACCTCGCGCCCGCGAAACCAGGCGCGAGAAGAAGCAGAGGCATCATATAAGAAAAAGCAAGGAAAAACACCTAAGGCACAAACTCGCTCCAGCGGACCGCGCGAGCGAGGCCTCGCGCGAGCGGATCGCTCGCGCGAGTTGGGTTTTTTCCATTTTTGGCTAAAATTATGTATGTAATATTAAAATAAATTAATTCCGACCCCCAAACCTGTCCAGAAAAACTCTAAGACTGACCAAAACGATTCAAAAACAAAGAGAACCGACGAAATTAAGCTTGGGTTGCCTCCCAAGAAGCGCTATCTTTTACGTCTTTAGCTAGACCGTTCTAGCTCAAGATTTATGGAGGCCGTAACTCGGACTGTGAACCCTTTAAGATGTCAGGAAGAGCCCGATGGTAAGTTGAAAGCATGTCGCTTCGAATTAATTCAATCGACGGTTCATCCTGATTATATTCAAGTCGATTTTTCACCTTTCGAGTAAATTCATCGTTAGAGTCTGTTGTATTCAAATTCATCCGCTCATCACTGACTATATTAATCTCCTCACCCATGTTCAATTCATTAGTAAGTTCAGTATTCCGTATAACCTCACTACCCTCCATACGTAGATAATCATCATCTTTGGGAGGTTGATCAACAGCATTAAACACGTTTAATTTTAAGTTCAAATTCCCGAATGACACCTTCATCACCCCCGTTCGACAATTGACACGCGCATTAGCGGTGGCTAAGAATGGACGACCAAGAATAACAGGGGTGTGCTTCCTAGCATCTAGGACAGGTTCGGTATCAAGGACCATAAAATCAACAGGATAAAAATATTGATCAACTTTAACTAGGACGTCCTCGATGATTCCTCTAGGTACTTTGACAGAACGATCCGCTAATTGAATAGTAGCGGTCGAAGGTTTAAGTTCACCTAAACCTAGTTGTTTATAAACGTGATAAGGTAAGAGATTAACACTTGCACCTAAGTCAAGGAGAGCCCTATTGATGACAGTGTCACCTATGACACATGAAATAGTTGGCGTACCAGGATCTTTATACTTTGGAGGTGAGTGTTGAAAAATTGAACTTACTTTTTCCGTGAGAAAGATCTTTTTCGGAGTATGACTACGCAATTTACATTTTTGCGTGCAAAGGTCTTTAAGACATTTAGCGTAAGCAGGAATTTGTTTTATAGCATCGAGGAATGGAATATTGATTTTCACTTGTTTAAACACCTCGAGTATATCTTCAGCTTTTGACTTTTTCTTAGAAAAATTTGACGGTTCCTCGACATTTGGTGGATATGGCATTCTCGGAATATAATTTGTTGGGACCGGTTCATTTTCTTTTCTACTTTGATTCAATTCCTCACCCCTCTCTTTATTCGAGTTAACATTTTCATCCCTCGGAATCTCAACAACTTCTTCCTCTCGAGTAGTCGTCCTAGTTGACATAGCATTCACTTGCTCATTCGTACCACCCACCTTGTATTGTCCCTTAGGGTTCAGAATAGGTTGACTTGACAACTTACTCTCGGTTAAACGATTTAGCGTGTTAGCTATTTGTCCCACTTGGGACTCCAGTTTTGCAATGGACTGGGTGTGGGAATGTACTAACTGGATCACCGGTCCAAAACTTTCAAGTGAGGCCAACACCTTCTCCTCAAATGCATTATTACGTGGAGGTGGAGGAGGAGGTTGTTGGTATTGACATTGTTGAGGTCTATAAGCGTTAGGGAAATTACTCATCTCATTATTATTATTATTATTATTATTATTTTTCCATGAAAAATTTGGGTGACCTCTCCATGGCGCATCCGGATTATTTGTCATAGGATTATAGTTATTCCGTGAGAATTGTTGAATAGAATTAATGTGTTGCTCCACAAATTCCGGAAATTGACTCGCCGATGGACATGCAAGTATAGAATGTGAAGGATCAGAACATAATGCACAAATTTCATGAGCGGGTGAGGTAATCATTTGGTTCATTGTTAAAAGTTGGTCAAGTTTTTTAGATAGTTCTTTTATTTCAATTGACTGACTTGACTCGAACTTTACCTCTCTCTTAGGTTGTGAATGATATCCCTCGGAACGTACTGACACAGCCTGATGCATCGAATTCTCGCTTAATGTTTCAAAGATTTTCCATGCCTCGTCGGCACTTTTGTGTAGGAAGGTACCCGCACAAACAGCGTCGACGGTATTACGGACTGAGGGAATAAGTCCCTCATAAAAGACCTGTACCAACTGCCACTTAGGAACCTGATGATGTGGACACGAGCGTAATAATTCTTTAAATTTTTCCCACGTGTCGTAAAGTGTTTCCCCATCTTGCATCACAAAATTTGTTATCGATTTTCTTATCTGATTAGTTCTTGTGATTGGGAAAAACTTTTGTAAAAATGCAGTATGTAATGCTTCCCATGTTTTTATAGTATTTGGCTCCAAAGATTGGAGCCAATATTTAGCTTTATCTTTTAAAGAGAATGGAAAGAGTCGCAATTTTAATTCATCATCAGTGAAATTTTGGATTTTTAAAGTAGAGCATATATCTTGGAAATCTCCTAAGTGCTGATATGGATCTTCATTTATACGGCCATGGAAAGATGGAAGTAGCGAGATGGTAGACGACTTTATCTCAAAGTGAGATGCCGTCGCCTCCGGTAATTCGATACCTACTTGTGGCGTGTAAGTTGTAGGAATAAAATAATCTTTAAGTGGAGGAGGTGGCGGTATATTAGGGTTAGGGTTATTATTGTTATTTCCGTTGTTTCCGTCAGCCATTTTAATCGGTTCGATTTTAAAAGTTCGAGTTCTCCTTAACCGTTTAAGGGTACTTTGAATTTCGGCCTCAAATAATGACGACGGAATCAGCGTTGATTCGTCGTCTTGCAACCTAGCTCTAGAAGCTTGGGTTGCGGACTTACTAACTCTTAAAGTACGTTCAAGTTCAAGATCGATAAAATGTAATTCAGGTTTATTTGAACGCGTACCAAACATAAACTTAAAAAGAAAACAAACTAAAAACAAAAACTGACTCAAGTAAAAAAAACAAATAACAATCACGCAACTAAGATAACAAGCACTCAACTACTGTGATGAATGTAAATTATCCTGTAATGCAGTGACCGCGTCAAGCCCAGCGCCCCGGGTTTCC
The DNA here is from genome assembly GCA_033977485.1 of Hydrangea macrophylla. Classification (NCBI taxonomy): domain Eukaryota; kingdom Viridiplantae; phylum Streptophyta; class Magnoliopsida; order Cornales; family Hydrangeaceae; genus Hydrangea; species Hydrangea macrophylla. The sequence continues at coordinate 50,919,944 of CM066998.1, read as the reverse complement.
TAGCTAATGCAGTGCAATTAACCCTAAACTAATGCAAATAGTGCGTCACAGCGCCCTGACTTACAGTGGTTTAAAGTGAGTTTCACAAGAAGCAATTTATTTTATTTTATTTATATTTTTATTTGCGTAAGCTCCTTTGATGTAATTAGCCGCTCCACTCGGACACGTTGGAATTTGATGACTCGATAATCTATAAAATAAAAAGAAAAGTTAGTAACTAAAAATCAAAAACGGAAAATAAGAAAATTAGTACCTACTCTAATATTTACGAATTAAATAAACTAAGATTCTAAAACTAAAGGTAGTAATTTGCAATCCTCGGCGACGGCGCCAAAAATTGATGTTGTCAACATCAAGATATAAAAGTATACTTTACTTTTCTAAAGATTTGTAGTGTGAAAGTAAAGGTCGAACCCACAGAGATTGATTAACTACAGCTCTTTAATTCTAAAACCTAAATTTAGCTAATTAAGAAAACGGATTTTGATTTTGAATTTTAATTAAATTAATAAAACTAACGAAATTAAATCTAAATTATGAAAGCGGTTTAAAAGTGTTTTTATAAATATGTTTAAAGGAACCTAGGATTGCAAATCCACCACTAGCTTCATAATAGGAATATTTATGCATTCAATTAGATTATTAAGTTGGATGATAATGGAGAATTGTAGCTACAAGCCCAATTCCTCCGTCAAGAAAATAACTATGGTTCAAGCACCAACATAATCCATCTTCGGTTAGCACGAATTATCCCACACTAAACTAGGGTTGTGGTGTAATCCGTCTAATCTAGGCATGGACTATTCGGATACTTGATAGCACAATTCAATAAAGCACCATTACATGTAAATAATCTAAACAAGCACAGCAAATATAGATCATTGAGCACATCACAGTCAAAATAGATCTAAGACAAGAATAAACTTTGAAAGTAATGATTTAATCAATAGAAGTACGATTTATTATAAAAAATCCTCTAAACATGTAATCATCATCCATACATAATAAATCTAAAATAAAAACATAAATAAAACCCTATTACTTGGCTAGGGTTTCATTGAAACCCTAGATCTAGAGTTTAGTTGTCCATAGAATTGATGAATAGCAAGAGGTTGATGGAGGAGGCCATGTGAATCCTTGGTCTTCTTCTTCTTCTCCTTGCTTTCCTCCCTTCAATGGCTGAAAGTATGGTTATATATTGTGTATAATATTTGGCAACCCCTTAATTGAATTAAAATAGGGTATATATAGATTTACAACAAGTTTTGGAAGCTCCCCTAACCCGAAACGCACTGAAACTGATATATTTTACAATCTGGACGCAGTTAGGACATCTCGTTTGCACAGGAGTCTGCAGAATACTGAAATACGCAACTTTAGTTTTTACACATATCGCGCGAGCGGGTCGCGCGAGCGCGACATTTGGCTCCTCGCGCGCGCGGATCGCGCGAGCGATTTCTGGGTTCTCGCGCGAGCGGATCGCGCGAGCGATTCTCTGGTTTTCGCGCCCGCGGCTCGCGCGCGCGACTTGGTTTTTTCAGCTTCCTTTCTTCTGCTTTTTTCACCATGTTTAGCCTGATATACTTGATTTCTTCGAAAACCTGTCAGAAAATAGAAAACGAAATAAAAATATACAAAAACAGGATAAAAAGGTACTAACAAATGCTCGTTAAGGCGTATAAATAGGATTTGTTCTCTCCCGATCACACACGTACCCCCATCAAAATACTACAATTTTAATCATTTTGAATTTCATTGACCCCCCAAATCAAAATCATTAATGTCATGCGATGCAATTACTTTCTAACTAAAGAAAATCAAAAGTTACATAATTAACATGTAGAAAACAATCACACAATAATCATAGGAATAAATGAACGTACAACCTATGATAAAATATTTATATATATATATATATAAATTGATCTCGGGTGTAAAAATGCATGGATAGAGGGTCCGGGCTCGGAGCTCCGCACAAACAATGCCCCAGTCTTGGGAACCATACCGTTGCACAGCGCCACTGAGGACGAGCTCTTTCCACGTGCCCCACCTCTCACTTTCCGCCCCCATCACCACCTTCCACGTGTTCGGCCACGATTAACAACCCCTTTATCTTCCACAGCCACCTCTTCAAATTATCCTACGCACACCCGGCTCACGTTAGCAAAACATCCTCTCCCCTGTACAAAATTGCAAAAACCACCCTGTTTGGCTGCGAACCATAAAAGCACCTTCTGAGAAATTAAAACCACTTTTGGTGAGCAGTATTAGATTGGGTTAAGAGAGAGAGAAAGAGGTTTTTGGAGAGAGAGAGAGAGAGAGAGAGAGAGAGAGAAGGGTAGTGTTGGAATTAGGAAAAAACAAAAAGTGGGTTTTTGAGGTCTTTTTTCTATCAAAAATGATACATACACACACTAAACCACACATCAAATGACCCACAAGGGTCTCTAAGCAAAATTTTAAAAACTTTTGTAGGACCCACACCCAAATACACCCTCAAATCCCTAAATCCCTTTCCCTCCATTTCCCCCACCCCCAAATCAGTCTTCACTTCGCAGAACCCCAGTCGGCCAGCTCCCCTCCCCTCCACTTTCGTCCCGTCAAAGCCTTGCTGGAATCCAGCGCTGGATCGTCGTCCACAGTACGTCGCCGCCGTTGCCAAAAGGTTGGTAAGTCTCTCTCTCTCTCTCTCTCTCTCTCTCTCTCTCTCTCTCTCTCTCTCTCTCTCATTCTTTCTATAATGAAACCAATTTAAAGTTGAAAAAATAGCTTATAATTCCACAGAAATACTAAATGGGCCCTAAAATTCCAATTCTGCTTAAAAAGGAATGGGTTTGTTTACTTGTCTAAATTACTCGTCATTACCTATAGCCATGCGTCCAAAGACTCCAAACGCCTTTGGTTGGAAGGATTATATGTCACAGAATGAATTACATAAAAATTGTAAATACTTTGTTTTACTTTGATCAGTGCAAGAACTGTTTTTTTTCCTCCACCTTGAATATGAAGAAACCCAAATCATACCAAAATGAGCCCACCTAGTGTAGAACTAAATTTATGGTTGGGTTTTTTTGAATGAACCTAAAAAAAAAAAAAACAGAGCGCATTTAGACGAGGAAATAACTCGAGCCTATGATAATTATTGATTGCTATTCTTTTAATTTGCAGAGCGTATGATACTGATTCGAGCAATGAAGCCCTCACCAGATCCTCCAAATTTTGCTTGAATTTGGGTTTTTCATCTCTGGAAGGTGAAAAAAATGACCTTAATGCAGGACTTTGCAAGGCTATGAGAAGGAAAGGAAAATGCTTTCTCTCTCTCTCTCTCTCTCTCTCTCTCTCTCTCTCTCTCTCTCTCTCTCACATTCTAGTACCACAGCAGGTCGCCGCCGTCGTCGCTGCTGTACATGCATTTTAGTACCACTATTTCTAAACACACTAGAGAGAGAAAGAGAGAGAGAGAGAGAGAGAGAGAGAGAGAGAGAGAGAGAGAGAGAGAGAGAGAGAGAAGACTTACCAACCTTCTGGCGACGGTGGCGACTTGCTGCGGACGGCGATCCGACGCCGGATTCTGGCAAGGCTTCGACGGGATGAAAGTGGAGGGGAGGGGAGCTGGCCGGCTGGGGTTCTGCGAAGTGAAGACTGATTTGGGGGTGGGGGAAACGAGGGAAAGGGATTTAGGGATTTGAGGGTGTATTTGGGTGTGGTCCTATAAAAGTTTTAAAATTTTGTTGAGAGACCTTTGTGGGTCATTTGGTGTGTGGTTTAGTGTGTACATATATCATTTTTGTTATTTTAGTGGGACATGTATATATATACCCAATCGGATTTGTCTTATCCTATTAGGATTCGGATTCAGATCCCATACATATATTAGTATTATATATATACTAGATATAACCCGTGTCTAAAGGCATTATGGTATATTTTTCAATGAATTATGACAACATTTCGTAGAATGAACAATTCCTAAGAAAAAAACTTCTAAAGCCAAATAGCCTTAAAGGCGATAGACAAACAGCCATAAAGTCAAGCAGTTCTTGAGACAAAATCTAAATAGCCCTTAAGCTAATCATGCAACAATCAAAACGAAGCTAAGTTTTCTCAAATAAATTTCTTGAATTGAGTTAATATTTTGTTTTTCTTCGGGTTAGTAATTAGGGGCTTTTATGGTAAGAGTTGGACTTAGGCGTTGTTGTTTGGCTATTGTTAGGGTCAAGGGCAATTTGGAACAATACAAAATAAGCTATTTTCAAATAAAAATTCCCAATTAAAATGTTTTCCAAAATATTATAAGTTGCCTAAAATCTTGATAATTTTGTGCGTTAAATTCACACATTTACGTTGGGAATAAAATAAAGACTTAGAGCCCATTTGGGTTCACTTAAATTTTAAAACTAAGTGATGAATTGGGAAAAAAGGTGATTGTTTTATAAGTTGAAGGTGTTTGGATTAGCTTAAAATTTCAGTTTTTAATGAAATCAACTGAAAATCAACTGAAAAAAGTAGATTATTTTTCAAATAATTACTTAATTCACTTTTAAGTCGTTAAAAGACAAAAGTGCTTGAAAACAAAAAGAGTTCAATAATATTTACATATTGTCCTTTTTGGTCTTTATATAAAAACCAATCACTTTTTTTTAACTTGTTTGCCAAACACTCTTATTTTTTAAGTGATGAACATGTCAACTAACCCAAATACCAAAACAGCTTAATATTTCATCACTTAATATTTCAATTAACCCAAACAGGCACTTAATCATTTAAGATTTATAATTTAAGTACCTATTTTTTAATTTTGATCGTCATTTAGGATAAATCAATTGTCAATCTAATTTCTTCGATCAAGTAGATTACCTTTGTTCATGGCTGAGCTAAATTTGCTAAGTGTCCACGGCATGAGAGAGTCATTAGAAGAGTTTTCTATTCTATTCAATGTTGTTACCTGTTGCTAGTTTCAATATTCCTATTCTAAATTTGCTTTTATGTTGTTACCTGTTGCTAGGTATGACCCGTGCCTAAAGGCACTACAGAGCACAGACAATTATAATTATGCGTTTCTTCAGCCATAACTACTTTATATTCCTTCGGCACCTGATAAAGATTCGGTTAATTTGGTCCAAATTTTTATGCAATACAATTTCTAAATTAAACAACCCTTCATCCAAAAGGCACCATCAAGCATTTTAGGCGTACGTGCAGAGTTTCCGATAAATTTAAGCATCACATTTTCGAAGTACAATTGTTAAACAAAAAACCCTTTAAAGCCAACCAATTTTAAAATCAAACATAGCTCATACATTCATTTAATAATACAACAAAATGAATAACAAAAACGTAATCGCTTAACCACAAAATTGCGAGAAACAAAAACATAATCACTTAAACAAAATACAAAACAAAATTTCAATTTCAGCATCATCATTGCCATTCTTCTAAATCACAACTTCTATCATTCCACTGGGGACAAAAGAGAGAGAGAGAGAGAGAGAGAGAGAGAGAGAGAGAGAGAGGAACTACATTCTTCTGATGGATTTGATTCAGTATATGTCACAGCCCGGTCCCACAATAGCGGAACCGGAGCCCGTGGCACGCCACCGAGGCTAAACCAATTCATTAATGTTCCCAAAATTAGGTTTGAAGAACACATGCAGCGGAAAAACAAAACACATTTTCAAAAGCAGAGGTTCAGTCGACTGGGTCGGGACCCTCAGTCGACTGAAGTAAACAGAAACAAACTGAACATATTAACCTTCAGAGGTCTAGTCGACTGAGGCATGGCCCAGTCAACTGCTTTTACCAAAATAAGAAAAATATCTGAACTGCACTGTCCCATCGACTGCCCCGTCTACTGATCCCCTGGCAGCAGCCCATTCTACAGAATTTCAAGTTTAAAAGCTTTCTAACTTTCACCAATGATCAACCACTCAATCCAAACTCAAACCAAAGCAATCCTAGCTGTATTAAAACATTTCTAAAGCCGGATTTCAACATGTCACTAACTATTACCACGGTTTAAAATCCATTCTAACATACCAAATTAAACATGGGTTAAAACAACCAAATTCTTATTACAACATTCCTATTATCCCAAAACTACAAGATTAACATTCAAGTTGCCTTCTAAAAGAACTCCCAACCCACGTACTCACTTCTGCGATTCCTCGCCACCATTTACACCTGCAATGGTTATTTGAATAACCACACATATTTCGATTTGTTTAAGCTAATGCTTAGTGAATAAAACAACATATGCACATGAATGATAAACATGTCCGCATTCACATCTCTACATTTCATACTAGTCGCCGGAGACTCACGTGCCCGTCCATACTCCCAATCCGCGACTCCTCGCCAATAAGTCCACGCAAAAGGGTAAGACCCACGATTCTTCTCTTCAATCGTGCGATCTTAATGCCTATATCGGCTCCATAAAATGGCACGGTGATCACGTGCTCCTTCTGACCCAAATAAGCAACTTAACATGCTCAAATACATATCACCATACTCGCGGTAATCAAAACGTATCACCATGCTATTGAGCCTACTTATCAATATAAATGCCCAATATGAACTACACAATATATCTCTAAGAATTAATACATGCTATTCACACAAAACATGAATACATGTCAAGAAATCATTCCAAAAATATAGTTGAATCACTCACCTCCGATTTACGCGCTTAAAATACGATCCAAAGAAAACCCGTGCACAAAGAACGTGCAGAAGTCCGTCTAGTACAATTCCTATGGATCAAAGTTACATTTATCAACTTTTATGAAAAATTCTAGAAAACAACTTTTCCGAAAACTTAGCCAAACAGGCCCTAATAGGTATCAAAACGAAGCTCTTACCTCGAGGAGCTCGAATATGAAATATGGGAGAAAACAGACTGACAGAAGGTCGTCGTTTGGCGTCGCAAGGCTTGAAGCAACTAAATCTCCCTCTAGCCCCCTTTTGGCCTCCTCTTGGAATTTAGGTTAAGACTTATAAAAAATATCTCAACCATCTCTATCTATATATAGGCAAAACTCTCGGGAATTACGTTTACCTCCCCACGAGTTTTCCAAACTCCTAATTAGTCTCTGAAACTTTCTATACAGCTTATTCATAGCTTTACGAGTGAAAACTCAAAATTATAAAAGTTTTTGACTAAGTTTCATTTGGTCGCTAAAACGCGAATTTCTACATGACGTTTCCAAAGTTGCTAATTAGCCTACCAAATTAATAGCGTGTTCATTCGTCTTCACCAGGATACTAAATCTAACAACATAAATAAATTCTAAAACAGAAAATAATACAGATATTGAAATACACAAGTAAACATTTATTTCCAAATAACATTTAAAGTGTTCCACAGTGACCGTCTCACACTCGGAGAGACTTCACAACAACAAATCCTCAATCACCACAGGTTCAATGGGTTCTCTAATACAGACACCCAAATCAACTCGTGAGTCAAAACTCACCCAAACATGTGTCATAAGACACGCCACATCACATTATCATGCATGACAATGAAATGCAAAAGCAATAACACAAATGTGGGTGTTATAATACTCTCCCCCTTAAAAGAAGTTTGTCCCCAAACTTATACCTCATGTCTCGAAAAGGTGCGGATACTGAGTACGCATCTCATCTTCTATCTCCCACGTCATCTCTTCCGTAGTTTGACTACGCCATAACACTTTCACTTTCGATATCACCTTATTCCGTAAGACTTGATCCTTCTGATCCAAAATCTCTACCGAATACGAAACATATGTCAAATCACTCTGAATCTCATTCGACTTCGGAGTCATTACTTGATCTCTATCTTCCACTAATTGTTTACGTAGCAACGATACATGAAACACGTTATGAACTTGAGCGTACTCACTTGACAAATTCAATCGATACGCTACGGGTCCAACTCTCCCAATGATTTCAAAAGGTCCTACATACCTCGGGTTGAGTTTCCCGTATCTCCCAAATCTAGTAATCCCCTTTGAAGGTGACACCTTCAAATATACCAAGTCTCCTACATCGAATTCCAATGGCCGTCTGCGCTTATCGGCATAACTCTTATACCTACTCTGAGCTGTCAGTAACCGTTGTCTAATTACCTTTATCTTATCCGTCGTTTCTTGTACAATCTTCGGCCCTTTGATCTTTCTTTCTCCGACTTCCATCCAACTAATCGGTGAACGACATACACGACCATATAAAGCTTCATAAGGAGCCATTCTAATACTCGACTGAAAACTGTTGTTATATGCAAACTCAATCAACGGCAAATGGTCTTCCCAATCACCCTGAAAATCAAGTACACATAGCCTAAGCATGTCTTCCAAAATCTGGATTACTCTCTCTGATTGACCATCGGTCTGAGGATGAAAGGCTGTACTAAAGTGCAATTGGGTACCCATTGCTTCTTGTAAGGCTCTCCAAAACTTCGATATAAAACTACTATCCCTATCCGAAATGATAGAAACTGGGACACCATGTAGTCTCACAATCTCGCGAATATACAACTTAGCTAATGGCATCGGCTTAGTTGTTCGGAGTGGTAGAAAGTGCGATGACTTCGTCAAACGATCAACAATCACCCAAATAATAGTGTTCGATCTCTTCGACCTCGGAAATCCACTAACAAAATCCATTGTTATGTGTTCCCATTTCCACTCGGCTATCGGTAACAGTTGTAACAATCCCGAGGGTACTTGGCGTTCGGCCTTTACTTGTTGACAACTAGTACAACGCGAAACATAACGTGCTATTTCACTCTTCATTCCCGGCCACCAATAAACATGTCTCAAGTCTCTATACATCTTGGTGCTTCCCGGGTGAATGGTACACTTTGTGTTGTGTGCTTCCTCTAGGATGTTTCGCTTCAACTCTTTCTCACTAGGTACACAAATTCTACCCCTCAATCTCAACACATTGTTCTCAAACGTGAATCCCGGTTGTTTGCCCATTGGAATCTCATCACAAATCTTCTTCAAAGCCACGTCTTGAAGTTGTTTCTCCGTGATCTCGTGAATCAAGAGTGGTTGTGCCACTATCGTCGACATAAAATCACTTTCAATCCTCGGAATCACTTCAAGTTCTAAGTTCTCCATATCTCTTATCAATTCTTTCTAAGAAGTCAAATCTGATGCGGTATTGGTTGGTACTTTGCGACTGAGAGCATCGGCGATGACATTCGCCTTGCCCGGATGATATTGAATCAACAAATCATAGTCTTTCATCAACTCTAGCCATCTCCTTTGCCTCATGTTCAAATCTTGTTGTGTAAACAAGTACTTCAAACTCTTGTGATCCGTATAGATCTCACATTTCTCTCCGTATAGATAATGACGCCAAATCTTCAATGCAAAAATTACGACGGCCAATTCTAGATCATGTGTTGGATAATTCTTCTCATGCGGTCTAAGTTGTCTCGATACATACGCAATGACTTTATCACTTTGCATAAGAACGCAACCTAAACCTCTATATGAAGCATCACTGTAAATAATAAATCCTTCAGTCCCTGACGGAACGGCTAATATTGGTGCTTTCACTAGTCGACCCTTTAACTCTTGGAAACTTTCTTCACATTCTGGACTCCATACAAAAGCAATATCTTTCCTCATTAACTGTGTCATTGGCATTGTTATACGCGAAAAGTCTTTTACAAATCTCCGATAATACCCAGCTAATCCTAGGAAACTTCTGATGTTTGTCACATTCGTTGGTCTCACCCAGTTGGTAACTGCTTCTATCTTCTGAGGGTCTACAGAAATTCCCTTTGCCGACACTATATGTCCAAGGAAAGCTATCTCGGTCAACCAAAACTCATACTTCTTCAATTTGCCGAATAATCTCTTTTCACGCAATCATTGTAAAGCTAATCGCAAATGATGCTTGTGATCTTCAACGCTTTTGGAGTAGATTAGGATGTCATCTATGAACACGATAACGAACTCATCTAAATAATCCTTAAAAACGCGATTCATCAAGTCCATGAAAGCAGCTGGTGCATTAGTCACTCCAAATGGCATAACCAAAAATTCAAAGTGACCATATCGAGTCCTGAAAGCTGTCTTCTCAACATCTTCTTCTTTGACTTTCAACTGATGGTAACCGGATCTCAAGTCAATCTTCAAAAATACTTGCGCTCCTTGCAACTGATCAAACAAATTGTCTATTCGCGGTAACGGATATTTGTTCTTGACAGTCAACTTGTTCAATTCCCGGTAGTCGATGCACATACGCATTGTCCCGTCCTTCTTCTTCACAAACAAGACTGGAGTTTCCCATGGTGAAACACTAGGTCGGATAAAACCCTTCTCCAATAGTTCTTCTAACTGAACTTTCAATTCTTTCAACTCTATTGGTGCTATTCGGTACGGTGCTTTGGATACCGGTTGTGACCCTGGTACTACTTCTATTGTGAACTCAAGCTCTCTTTCAATCAATACATCGGGTAACTCATCGAGAAAACATCTGAAAATTCTTGAACTACTGAAATGTATTCTATTAGTGGTCCAAGAACTCTCGTGTCGATAATTGAACATAAGAAACCCGAACAACCCTTCTTCAACATCTTACTTGCTTGAATCGCCGATATCAAGTACGGTGGTACGATTACTCCCTTACCCTGAAAAGTAAACTCTTCTCGCCCTGACGGATAGAAACTAACCCGTTTCTGTTCACAATCGATTCTGGCTTGATTAACCGACAACCAATCCATACCCAAGATAACATCAAAGTAATTTACCGTCAACGGAATCAAATCAACGCTTAAGACTTTATCACCTATTTTGATCTCACATGACTTAAATATCGAAGAAGTAACTAGCGGTTTACTACTAGGTAATGATACACACAAGTCATATCCTAGCGGTTCTGACTTAACAGTTAAATGCTTAACAAAATCACGTGATACGAATGAATGCGTTGAACCAGAATCCATAAGTATACGTGCAGGATACGAACAAATAGGAAGAATACCTGATACGACGGTATCATCCGTATTCCCCGGCCTGAGCTGGAAATATCGCCCTTGTTGTTGCGCGACTCCTTTCCCTTTATCCACTCGAGGTTCTACCCTTGATCCGCTTGGCATACTCGATGCCCCGGTACTCATTCCCGGTTGTCTTTTACTTGGGCAATTCTTCGCTATATGCCCCGGTTGGCCACACTCAAAATATTTTCCCCTCATCTCTGGGTTGTAACTCCTTGTGTTCGAGGTTGTGTTTGGTGTAGTCGAATTTGCGTTCAAAGGACAATTCCTAGATACATGCCCCAATTGTTTGCAAAAATAGCAAGTGGTCAATTGATAGCAGGTCCCTCTGTGCCGCACGTTACATGTCGGGCACAACGGTCTCGAATCTCCTACAAACACACTTCCTCCTTGACTACCCATATTCAATCCTGAACCTTGCGTGAACGGTTTCTTCGCATTCCCTTAGCTCTTGCCCCTATTGTCATTGGGTCTCTTTCCTTGTTGCCCTTGTTGATATCGGTCGACACTCTTCTCAGCTATACGGGCAGCTTCCTCGACTAGAGAAACGGTCGGGTGTTGCAACATAACCACACGGCCATGGATATTCTCTCAAAGCCCTTCCTCAAACTTACGAGCTTTATCCCTATCAGTCAGAACGGTAGTTTTCCCAAATCGTAACAAGGCATTGAAATGAGAAACATACTCACCCACGGTCATATCTCCCTGAACCAAACTCGCAAACTCTTGACGTTTTTGAGTATAAGAAGATTCCGGAAAGAAACGTTTGTTGAATTCTTCTTTAAAAGCTTCCCACGTGGTCGGCTTCCCTTGTTCAAGTACGTTGTTCCACCAATCCAATGCTTCGCCCATCAACGTATCGGATGCACATAAAATTTTCTCCTCATCGGTATATATTACCTGACGGAAATGTCTTTCCATGTCCATCATCCAATGATCGGCCAAGTCTATGTCAACTTGTCCATAGTACAAGGTCGGTTTCCGTTTATGAAACTGTTCCACGATTGTGTGTTGAGGTCGCGGTGCCGGTGGTGCATTGACATAATGAATTTCCACTGATGGAGGCTGAATGTTCATCTGTTCTCTTTCACTTACCGCTTGTATGAAATTTCCCACCATATTCACTATTTGGTCCATCCGCGAATGTGGTGACAATTCTCTTGGCTGATCCGCCATAATGTTTCAAATATTCCTCTGTTGAGTTCAATGCATGATGACCATGCATGCTATGCCATAATATAGATATATGTGCACAGTTCATCACAATCAACAAATGCTAACACATGAAGCATTTCTACAATGATAACAATTATCTTCACAATTACACACTCCACTCGACGTCACTCAGCATATATAACGTCACCCGTTCCCAAGGCTCTAAACTTAGGCTCTGATACCACTAAATGTCACAGCCCGATCCCACAATAGCGGAACCAGAGCCCGTGGCACGCCACCGAGGCTAAACCAATTCATTAATGTTCCCAAAATTAGGTTTGAAGAACACACACAGCGGAAAAACAAAACACATTTTCAAAAGCAGAGGTTCAGTCGACTAGGTCGAGACCCTCAGTCGACTGAAATAAGCAGAAACAAACTGAACACATTAACCTTCAGAGGTCCAGTCGACTGAGGCATGGCCCAGTCGACTGCTTTTACCAAAATAAGAAAAATAGCTAAACTGCACTGTCCCGTCGACTGCCCCGTCGACTGCTCCCCTGGCAGCAGCCCATTCTATAAAATTTCAAGTTTAAAAGCTTTCTAACTTTAACCAATGATTAACCACTCAATCCAAACTCAAACCAAAGTAATCCTAGCTGTATTAAAACATTTCTAAAGCAGGATTTCAACATGTCACTAACTATTACAACGGTTTAAAATCCATTCTAACATACAAAATTAAACATGGGTTAAAACAACCAAATTCTTATTACAACATTCGTATTATCCCAAACTACAAGATTAACATTCAAGTTGCCTTCTAAAAGAACTCCCAACCCACGTACTCACTTCTGCGATTCCTTGCCAACATTTACACCTGTAATGGTTATTTGAATAACCACACATACTTTGATTTGTTTAAGCTAATGCTTAGTGAATAAAACAACATATGCACATGAATGATAAACATGTCCGCATTCACATCTCTACATTTCATACTAGTCGCCGGAGACTCACGTGCCCGTCCATACTCCCAATCTGCGACTCCTCACCAATAAGTCCACGCAAAAGGGTAAGACCCACGATTCTTCTCTTCAATTGTGCGATCTTAATGCCTATATCGGCTCCACAAAATGGCAAGGTGACCACGTGCTCCTTCTGACCCAAATAAGCAACTTAACATGCTCAAATACATATCACCATACTCGCGGTAATCAAAACGTATCACCGTGCTATTGAGCCTACTTATCAATATAAATGCCCAATATGAACTACACAATATATCTCTAAGAATTAATACATGCTATTCATACAAAACATGAATACATGTCAAGAAATCATTCCAAAAACATAGTTGAATCACTCACCTCTGATTTACGCGCTTAAAATACGATCCAAAGAAAACCCGTGCACAAAGAACATGCAGAAGTCCGTCTAGTACAATTCCTATTGATCAAAGTTCCATTTATCAACTTTTATGAAAAATTCTAGAAAACAACTTTTTCGAAAACTTAGCCAAACAGGCCCTAATAGGTATCAAAACGAAGCTCTTACCTCGAGGAGCTCGAATATGAAATATGGGAGAAAACAGACTGACAGAAGGTCGTCGTTTGGCGTCGCAAGGCTTGAAGCAACTAAATCTCCCTCTAGCCCCCTTTTGGCCTCCTCTTGGAATTTAGGTTAAGACTTATAAAAAATATCTCAACCATCTCTATCTATATATAGGCAAAACTCTCGGGAATTACGTTTACCTCCCCACGAGTTTTCCAAACTCCTAATTAGTCTCTGAAACTTTCTATACAGCTTATTTATAGCTTTACGAGTGAAAACTCAAAATTATAAAAGTTTTCGACTAAGTTTCATTTGGTCGCTAAAACGCGAATTTCTACATGACGTTTCCAAAGTTGCTAATTAGCCTACCAAATTAATAGCGTGTTCATTCGTCTTCACCAGGATACTAAATCTAACAACAGAAATAAATTCTAAAACATAAAATAATACAGATATTGAAATACACAAGTAAACATTTATTTCCAAATAACATTTAAAGTGTTCCACAGTGACCGTCTCACACTCGGAGAGACTTCACAACAACAAATCCTCAATCACCACAGGTTCAATGGGTTCTCTAATACAGACACCCAAATCAACTCGTGAGTCAAAACTCACCCAAACATGTGTCATAAGACACGCCACATCACATTATCATGCATGACAATGAAATGCAAAAGCAATAACACAAATGTGGGTGTTATAGTATATAAGGAAAAAAAATGCAAGTACATATTTGCCTTATCAGCGCTGAATTGTGAATTTGTAATAGCACTTACTGAATTCAACATAAATGAAACATCACTAATAATATATATAGTGTGTTCATAAATTTGGGGAAAAAATTAAACATTCAGAAAAGTTAACTTCACACCAAATGAGAAGTTTTTGGGCTGTGAAAAGTCAGTGTAATTTGATAGTTACATGTATTACCAAAGTTTGGATAAGCAAAGTGCTCTCTACTTAAGTAAAAAGTTTGTGTCATTTGATAGTTATGTGTATTACCTGTTGGAAAAGGACACCAAAAATATCACACACCAGGATTTCTTTCCCTCTTTGTGAGATTAAATGGGATAATGAATAGTGACCAAAGCAAGAAATAAATGAGAAATGAGACAGCAATATTTGTATGTAAAAAATCGGCCCGAAAGGGGAAAAACCACGGGACCGTAGTCCGATCAAAGTCCGTCCACTATGTAAAATAATGGGTTAACCGGGTATAAGCCACAATTGTGGACTTTGTTCTCTCCACAATATGGAGGGACACCCAACATTACCAAAGTTTGGGTAAGCAAAGTGCTCTCTACTAACGTATTTTATATAGATGAAATTACATGTACACGTTGTTCAAAGGAGATTTGCCAATATATAGAAACTTATCAATGTTTGACATATAAACAAAGAAGGCCAATTAATGCTAATAATTGAACTTCGTTGATCATGTCAACACACAGAGAAGGGTGTACTATCCAATTCCTAATGAACGAAATTTCCCCAAATTAAAAAAAAAGAAAAAAAAAAAAAAGAAGAAGAGAGAGATAGAGAGTAATCATATGCTTCCCAAGGATTTTTTCTACTGCCACATGTATTTGGAAAGCATTTAGGAGTCAACATTTGGGAAAGTAGAGCATTACTCAAAAGGGGGGGGGGGGGGGGGGGGGGGGGGGGGTGGGGGAACAGCAGTTTACAAAAACTTTACATCTTCACTATAAGCCTTGCATTCTCCTCCTCTTACGACTTTGTGTGTACAGCCAAAAATAGATTACTCTATGCATAGTTAGATGACCATTTTAATAAAAACTCAAGTCTGTGTCCCAAAAATTCCGAAATCAGTATCAGTAATTCAAAGGCAAACATATTTTAAATTCTTAAGCTGTTGTTCAAGTATATTGAGGACCCAACCAGGAAAATTATTGAGGACCCAACCAAGAAAATTACTGTTTTCAAAGCACTTCGAATGCTTTAACCAAATGTGTTCAACTCCGTAGACCAAAAAAAAAAAAATCTATTCAACTCTAGCATAAAAAAAAAAATCTAAAACTGAAAGGCCCAACTCAAAATCAATTTAAAGACCAAAAAAAAAATCTGTTCAACTCTGGCATAAAAAAAAAATCTAAAACTGAAAGGCCCAACTCAATATCAATTTAAAGACAGAAATATGTAATCACACCTTGTTGGACATAAATTGTGCCATCATAGTCAAATTTATTGAAGCAGAAAAAACTTGCAAATATCAACTGTAGTAACTAACAGATTCAAACAAATAAATTTAGAAAAAATGTACCTTCAGAAGGTCTTGGATCTTGCTGAACTGGGGTAAACAGAGAAACAAAAAAAATTTGCCTGCAAATGACTTTTTAGAAGATTGAGAGTAAGTCCATGAATGCCCATACAAAAACACAATGAAAAATTTTCATATGAATGGCATTTGTGTTGGCCAGAGTTGGGAAATGGGTTTTTGAAAAATACCCGAAATTGCTCAGCAAGTCTTCATATAAGCTGTAATTAAAAAATCAAAGCATTCAAAAAACATATAAGAGAGAGAGAGTTATCAAATCCTCTGCAATTTGCTATGGGTGATATTGGGGTGATGAGAGAGAGACTTGATGTACATGAGCTGTGGGTGATGTTGAATGATTGAACAAATCCTAGAATGGGAATCATTTACGGCGTAATAGTAAAATATAAGAGAACAATTAGTGTTTCTGTTGATAGACCAAAAAAAGTGACCAATTTCCCAGAATTAAAAAATAATAATAAATAAAAAAAACCACAAACACACAAACAAAAAAAAATAAATGAAATAATTTACACACAGAAGTGAAACTTAAGAGAGGATGTCACCCAAATGGGCAAAACTCGTTATTTTCTCTGCAATTAATTTCCAAGAAATAGAGATGTAGAGAATGTTGAGAGACAGATTGGGGAGATAATTTGATTGCGATTGTGATAATTGATTTGTTGATTGAAATAATAATACACACTAATTTTGGTAACAAAAATTTCCAAAATTTCCAAAATTTAAATTAGAAAGATATTAATTGTGTGCAAAATTTTGGAAAGAATAAACCCCCAAAATTTGCCATATGCTATGTGGAAATTCATAATATAGATTTGGGGTAATACTGATTTGAAGTGTTGAACTGTAAAGAAAAATAAACAAAACAAAGTGTGCAAGCTGTGCATATGAAGATATCAACACACTTCTTAAGAGTTAAGATAATCTAATGTAATCTAATGGTGACAAAGTGTGCATGTTGTGCATCACAATACAAACTGATCACTAAAGAGCAAAATTCACCAAGCCAAGAAAGTAACTATGTTAACCTTTAGCTTCAAGTTCATAAAAATACCTTTAACTTGTCAAGGATTTATGAGAAGAAACCCAAAAATCACAAAAAGAAAAATAAGAAAATCAAAATCCAAAATCCACAACAACTTCTCAAGGTCAATGAGAAGGAAACCCCCAAATTCACAAAATGAAAAATAAGAAAATCAAAATCCAGAACCCAAAATCACAAAAAGAAAAATAAGAAAATCAAAATCAAGAAACTTTACTCGGTGGAGAACTGGGGGGGGTTTCGGCTATTCTTCTTCAAAAACTTTACTCGATCAATACTTCAAATCGATGTTTCAGTGAGTGTCGGTCAATACTTCGAGATCAAAAATTTAAATCATTGGTTCGATTCCTTCTATACCCCTAAAATCAGATATGTAGAGAGAGAGAGAGAGAGAGAGAGAGAGAGAACTGGTGGTTCGAGACATAGCGAGGGGATGGTGGTAGGAGTATCTCTGGACCACCAATTTGTAAAGAGGCAGTGGAGAACTGGAGAGAGAGAGAGAGAGAGAGAAAGAGAGAGAAAGAGAATGGAGGAGGCAGAGATCTGTATAGAGATGGAGAGAGACGATCTGTAGAGAGAGAGAGAGATATGGGTAGGGGTGTTCTCGCCAAGAAAGAGAGGGGAATGAGTGAGTGAGGTGGGCGGGTGAAAGAGTTAAATACCCTAGTCCTAGTCATTATCCTAGTCACACAAAACTCGTCCTAGTCATATTTTTGTATGTCCTAGTAGGACAAAGTTCTAAATTATAATATAGATATACTAGGTATTGCCCGTGCCCGAGGGCACTACCCGAAACAAAAAAGAAAGGGTTTAAAAACTGGTTTGACACTAAAACTATGTAACGTGTACAAAAACTATTTTCTCCTTGGCATGCTTCTATTTGTCAATGTTGCCCACCCCAGTTGAACAACAACTGTTGGGACCTTTCTTGGGGTTTGAAATTTTACTCTCCAAATCATCAATTCATTAAAACTTTCTTCAGATTGAGTTCATACCACATTGAGTTTTACTGACTGGCTTCAACAAATTAATATTGCAAATGTTTGCCCATTATGCTAAATACGGTATAATGACAAATTGGTCTAATACAGAGTGTTCCTTGAACAATATCAGCAAAAAAAAATGATCATATAATTCACATCGGTGTAGAATTAAGAGTTGCAAGGAATAAAAACGTCAATTTGAATAGCATTAATCACTTGACCAAAAAACCAAAACAAAAATGGCAGTCCTATACAATAACCACATAATTCTGCATTCAATAGTTGAGCCCTAGAATAATTAATCAGGTATTAAGAAACCAGTTTCTAGAACATAAGTCATCACACCCAAATCCAATGCATGATCAGGGAAAAAAAAATAGAGGAGTCTTGTGCTATTTTGGGACTGATTTCCTAATTGATTTATTGTCATTGTTGCTCAATTTTTTATACCAAAAATATGATGGTAGAAGATTGAAAACATCAAAACCATAAACAATGACTCGCACATGAAGAATATCTCCTTTGCAGTATGGTGGACAAATATTTGGTACCTCCCTCATGATTTTCTTCAGACATATTACTAAAATCAATAGATTACAATAGCAATTATCATGAAGTATATATACATTTTGAGAGTCTAACTTAGGGGTCTTGAAAATCATGAGACAGGTTACTTAGGGGTCTAGCAATTATCATGAAGTATATGTACATTTTGAGAGTCACTGTTTTCTTCAAAGGGGGAAAACAGGTTAAAAAAAATTTTATATATACATTTTGAGAGTCACTGTTTTCTTCAAAGGGGGAAAACAGGTTAAAAGAAAAAAAAACAAAAAAAAGAGAAGTTATCTTGTAAGAAAACAAAATCCCAAAAACCCATGAATGTATAATCCCCTCAAAGAACCAAATCAAACAAAATAATATATGAAAAAATAAAATTTGCGCAAAAACCAAAATTAAAACCTTCAGATCATCGTTTGTGCTTTCGTTGATGGAGGTCCATGACTTGAAATTTCTGAAAAGAATAGAGCCTTTGAAAGAAGATTAGAATAGACCCTTTGAGGTTTGAAACTTCTAATCATGAAATTTCCAAATCAGATTAGACCGTGGGGTGTGATCGTGACCGCGGTGGTCCGATCATGGCCATGGTGGTGCGACGGTGGCCATGGGATGTGATCGTGGCTGTGGGGTGCGATCGTGCCAGTGGTAGTGTGGCGTGCCCGAGGGTGGCCGTAGTTAGTGGTGGGGGGATAGAGAGAGAGAGAGAGAGAGAGAGAGAGAGAGAGAGAGAGAGCAGGGGCAGTGGGGGAGTGTGTGTGTATGTGTGTGTGTGTGTGTGTGAGAGAGAGAGAGAGAGAGAGAGAGAGAGAGAGAGAGAGAGAGACAGAGGATGCTTTAAAATGAAAAGAGAGAGAAGAGAGGAGACAGGAGAGTAAATGAATAGGGCAGAGTCAGCAGACACACACAATTTAATTGTCCAGTGCATCATCTTGGACCAATCAGAGTCCGTAGTTAAGCCCAGTCACATCTCGCTTGTCCTAGTCACTTGTCCTAGTAGGACAAAGTTCTAATTTATAATATAGATATATATATAACTATAACTATAACTATAACTATAACTATAACTATAATTAATTGGGATTTGTCTTCTCCTATTCGGATTCAGATTCGATTGGTTTATATGAAGTTTAATAATTAAATCTGGATTTCTTAATTATCGGATATCCAATAATTAATCTAGTATTTTTTAAGTGTGCTTTAAGTCTTTAATAACTATCGGCTGTATTTAATTTTTACATTTTCTCTACTTATGTGTTGGAGACATTCACCAACTCATTTTTCTTATTATTAATTTTTTTTTTTGGTTTCCTAAAGTATCCTCAGGCCTTTCGTCCAGAACTAATCCTCCGAGGTACAGTCGGGCACTGAAGTGGGGACCTCTCCCAAGATAGTTTTTTGCATACACAAGGACTCGAACTTGAGACCCTTGCTTAAGCAGAACTCATTTTCCTTATGTTGGTTGGGTGTGAGCCGAATTCATCATTTGATTGTTAAGTTAGTGTTTAAAGCTTGTTTGGAGCAGCTAATTTGGGACCAACAATCCCTTGTTAGGGATTGTTGAGAGATCTGAATTTTTAGGGGGGAAAAAAAATTCTTTCACAACTTTTCATAACTCAAAATCCACTTAAAAGTCAGAAAAAACATAACTTAATTCACAAGTAGCAATTTGTTGTACATTTTTTGAAAATTTGTTTTTGTGTGTAAAAGGGTACCCCTACATTTCTCTTTGTAGAATAATATATATATACCTAATTGGATTTGTATCGGATTCAGATCCGAAATAATTATATATATATATATATCTATATCTACACCTTCATATAAGAGAACCTATTTCCAATTTCAATTGTCCTGATTTGGTATTTTATTAATTGTTTACTTTTACCATTTTTCTCCTCTCAAATACTATAATTCTCTACATCTATACACATTTTGGTCATTTATGGATTTGTGTGGGGGTATTTTCGTCAGTTCAAGAAGAAAATTAGCTTTTGGTCACTTTTTCTTAATTTAATGTAATATCAAAATGAGGATTCAATCAATTTTTTATAAAATATTTACCAAAAAATTAGAATTCAATCAACTTTTGTTTCAATAAATGCAAGTTGGTTCAAAAAAGAAAGGGACTTGTTTGGCACAACCAAGTTTGACTTGTCTTTTTCTTTTTTCTTCTCTTTTTTTTCCCAAACAAGGCACTAATTCATTGGATAACAAAGTCAACAATGATGGCTCCTTACAAGGTACTAATGTAAGAGACTTGTTTGGCACAACCAACTTTGACTTGTGTTTTTCTTTTTTCTTCTTTTTTTCCAAACAAGACACTATTTCATTGATGGCTCCTTACAAAGCACTAATGTGCCAAGCCAACAATTTTGGCTATGCTATGTTTGGCAAACCCATTTTGGGCTTTGTTTTTATTTCTGGGTTTTTGTCGGTTCCCAAACAAGGCCCTTTTTTTTTCCTTCGATTTCGGTTTTTTTTTTTTTTTTTTTTTTTTGTACTTTCTTGAAAAAGTGGGGTTGATAATATCAAAATGCAAAATTCAATTTATAGGTATGTGTGTGTAATACCAAATATAAAATCACATTTATGGCCTATAAATTAAATTTAAGCATGTATGTGCAATAAAATTTAATTTCTAAACCTGTATCTAAATTTAAGCATGTATGTGTAATAAAATTTAATTTCTAAACCTACATCTAAATTAAATTTGGGTGTGAGCAGAATTCATCATTTGATTGTTAAGTTGTGTTTAGAGCATGTATGCGTCACGCCTCGCAGTAGCAAAAATAAATAAATAAATAAATTTCTTTTTGGACCTGTAGGCCATGACAGTTGAAAGTCACCAAATTATCCATGAACAAAGTTCAATCATCAGAGTAATGAATCAAACGACGCATTCGAATATCTAAGTTCAACGTATATAAACAGATTTTAATACTAAACTATTACAAACCTTAAGTATCTGCAGAAACATAAATAAAGTATTATGGCAATATATGCTGATTACAAATTTAACTATTACAGAAGTCTCTAAAATATAAACATAACTATCTACAGCAAAGCTTCAGATCTGCAGCTTGCGTAGTAGTCGTCTCCAGTGTAGCCTCCACCATAATAGACCTCCTCCTCATAACCTCTCACTATGTAATCTTCCCATGTACGCCCATAATCCTGGCCATCTGGACGTAGAATATCTAGTGGCATAAAACGTCGTCAACTACTAAAGCTGAGTGAATGTAAATACTAACAGAGTATCGATAGATAAGTAGTACATAAACAACATTATTAAATAACCATCTCGTCATTCATATTCATGTATGCACTAACTCAATATATAACAACGAATATCGTTCCAACCAAACCCAATCATAACATGGACTCTTGGGTCCACATTTTGCATGTAGCTTCACATTCTCCAGTACTCAACTTATTCCCCAACAATCCCTTTCTAACCTGACATGTAGCCCAATATATCACATAACTCAAACAAGTAGTTCCAACTTTCTGGCCAATATGCATGATACATTCTCGATGCTCCAGCTTGACACGTAGTCCCAGCTTTTGGGCCAACACGCCCTGGTACGTCCTGGCTAACACACCCCAATACATTCCAGCCAACACGCCCTAATACACTCCAGCCACCACGCCCTAATATACTCTGGCCACCACGCCCAATACACTATTTCCCATACGCCCCAATATTCTTTTGCCAACATGCCCTAATATTCTCTGGCCAACACACCCCAATATTCTCTAGCCAACACTCCCTATTATACTTATGCCTGACACGTAGTCCCAACTTCCTCGACACATGGCTAACTCTCACACATCTGACATTGTACGATCTTCATGATAGCATTCACGTACCCAACATAAACAGTATCGACCTCTACGGTCAATAGACCCACTATTATGCATGTCGGCTTCTCTATCCGGTTAACAACATTTTGTATACAACTAGTTCCACTGTTTAATGCATTAAGACCATTATTCAATGTGTGTATTATTCCGACACTACTTCCAACAATCAACGAATGATATAAAACCGCTAAACAGTTCATGTATAATCAAAATCTAAATATTGAACATTCTGTTCCATTTCAATCGATTGAAGTTAAGTTCAATCGATTGAATTAGTTTCGATCGATTGAACTCTGGTTAATCGATTGAGTCAAATTCGATCGATTGAACTTAGTTCAATCGTTTAAAGTCGTTTTCCTCCCAAAACTAAATTGGACACTCTGTGCATGTTCGGGGTCCGTTCATTCTTGCCAAAACACATATATACATACATAACTACGCTATTAAGTGAGTTTGGACACTCATCGGTGAAGTCGGTGATGTTTGGGGTGGCCGTGGGTCCTCGGGGGTGTTCTCTCTCTTTCTCTCTCTCTCTCTCTCTCTCTCTCTCTCTCTCTCTCTCTCTTCTCTCTTTCTCCCCCTCTGCCTTCTCATTTGCTCCTTCTTTTTTATTCTCATCTTCTTGAGAGTGTGTATGTGAGTGTTCGGGTGTGTATATATATCCGGTGTGTGTATATGTATATAAGTAAAGGAACAGTGCTATGAGGCTTTTGGCTTAAAGCATCTACGACTATGTTTGCCTTATCAGGGTGGTATTGAAAAGTAAAGCCACAATCTTTCAACAACTCCTTCCACTGTCTCTACCTCATGTTAAGCTCCTTTTGCGAGAATAAATATTTCAGGCTCTTAGGATCTAAAAAAATAGGTCGAACTGCTCTCCATATAGATAGTGTGTCTGTATCTTGAGTGCGAACACAATGGCTGCAAACTCGAGATTATGTGTCGGATAGTTCTTCTCATGCGGCTTCAGCTGCCTAGATCTACAAGCAATGACTCTCCCGTCTTGAATAAGCACACACAGACCATGAGATGAAACATCACTATAGATAACAAATCTCTCTCCACTTCTCGGAATAGCTAGCACTGGTATAGAAGTCAATTTCTCTCTTTAACTCCTGGAAAGCACGTTCGTGCTTATCTTGCCATTCAAACTTGGTCTCCTTCTTTGTCAGACTAGTAAGTGGGGCTATAATCTTGGAAAATCCTTCCACGAAGCAACGATAATACCCAGCTAACACAAGAAAACTTCTAATCTTTGAAGCATTTCTAGGTTGGCTCCAATTCTTCACTACATTGGTCTTTGCAGATGATCGGGAGAGAACAAATCCTAATTATATGCCTTAATTCGCATTTGTTAATACCTTTTTATCATGTTTTTGTGTACTTTTACTTCGTTTTCTGTTTTCTGTCAGGATTTGGAAGAAATCAAGTATACCAGGCTAAACAGGGTGAAAAAACACAAAGAAAGAAGCTGAAAAAAGCCAATCGCACGCGCGACCCGCTCGCTCGAAATCCCAGAAATCGCTCGCGCGATCTGCCGGCGCGAGGTCCCAATATCGCGCTCGCGCAACATGTGTAAAAATGGAACTTGCGTATTTCACTCTACTGATGATTCCTACGTGAAAGAAACTGCCTAATTACGTCCAGATTGCAAAATAAAGTAGTTTTAGTACGTTTCAGGTTAGGAAAACTTCCAAAAACTTGTTGTAAATCTATATATACCCTATTTTACTTCAAATTAGGGATTGGCAATCATTACACAACATTAGATACAGCCATATACAACTAAAATTTCAGCTATTGAAGAGAGGAAAGCAAGGAGAAGAAGAAGAAGACCAAGGATTCCCATGGCCTCCTCCATCAACCTCTTGCTGTTCATCAATTCTATGGACAACTAAACTCTAGATCTAGGGTTTCAATGAAACTCTAGCCAAGTAATAGGGTGTATTTTATGTTTTTATTTTAGTTTTATTATGTATGGATGACAGTTACATGTTCCGGGGATTTTATAAATAAATCGTGCTTTTATTGATTAAATCGTTACTTTCAAAATCTATTCTTGTCTTAGATCTATTTTGATGGTAGTGTGCTCAATGATCTATGCTTGCTGTGCTTGTTTAGATTATTTACATGTAATGGTGCTTAAATTGAATTATGCTATCAAGAATCTGAATAGTCCATGCCTAGATTAGACGGATTATACCACAACCCTAGTTTAGTGTGGGATAATTCGTGCTAACCGAAGATGGATTATGTTGGTGCTTGAACCATAGTTATTTTCTTGATGGAGGAATTGGGCTTGTAGCTATAATTCCCCATTATCATCCAACTTAATAAGCTAAAGTAATTCGTAAATACCCTTATTATGAAGTTAGTGGTGGATTTGCAATCCTAGGTTCCTTACACTTATTATAAAAACAAATATTTAATTGCTTTCATAATTTAGATTTACTTTTATTGTTATTAGTTTAATTAAAATCAAATCACAATATGTTTTTCTTAAATTAGCTAAATTTAGGTTTTAAAATTAAAGCACGGTAGTTAATCAATCTCTGTGGGTTCGACCTTTACTTCTACACTGCAAATCTTTAGAAAAGTAAAGTATACTTTTATATCTTGATTGTGACGAGATCAATTTTTGGCGCCGTTGCCGGGGATTGCAAATTACTACCTTTAGTTTTAGAATCTTAGTTTAGTTAATTCGTAAATATTAGATTAGGTTTTCTTTTTCTTATTTTTTGTTTTATTTTGAGTCACTAACTTTTCTTTTTATTTTGTAATTTCTCGAGTCGTCAAAATTCTAACTTTTTTGAGTGGATTAGCTAATCACATCAAAGGAGCTTATGCAGATCAATAAAAAAAAATTCAAGTAAATTGCTTTTTGTGAAACTCGCTTTAAGCCACTGTAAGTCAGGGCGCTGTGACGTACTATTTGCATTAGTTTAGGGTGAATTGCACTGCATTAGCTAGGAAACCCGGGGCGCTGGGCTTGACGCGGTCATTGCATTACAGGATAATATTCATGCATCACAGTAGTTGAGTGCTTATTATCTTACTTCCGTGATTATTTTTTGTTTTTATTTGAGTCAGTTTTTATTTTAGTTTAGTTTTCTTTTTAAGTTTATGTTTGGTACGCGTTCAGGAAAACCTGAATTACATTTTATCGATCTTGAACTTGAACGTACTTTAAGAGTTAGTAAGTCCGCAATCCAAGCTTCTAGAGCTAGGTTGCAAGACGACGAATCAACGCCGATTTCGTCGTCGTTGTTTGAAGCCGAAATTTAAAGTACCCTTAAACGGTTAAGGAGAACTCGAACGATTAAAATCGAACCGATTAAAATGGCTGACGGAAACAATGGAAATAACAATAATAATCATAATATACCGCCACCTCCTCCACTTAAAGATAATTTTATTCCTACGACTTACACGCCACAGGCTGGTATCGAATTACCGGAGGCGACGGCATCTCACTTTGAGATAAAGTCATCTACCATCTCGCTACTTCCTTCTTTCCATGACCATTTAAATGAAGATCCATATCAATACTTAGGAGATTTTCAAGATATTTGCTCTACGTTCAAAATCCAAAATTTCACTGATGATGAATTAAAGCTGCGTCTCTTTCCATTCTCTTTAAGGGATAAAGCGAAGAATTGGCTTCAATCACTTGAGCGAAACACTATAAAAACATGGGAAGCATTACATACTGCATTTTTACAAAAGTTTTTCCCAATCACAAGAACTAATCAGATAAGAAAATCTATAACTAATTTTGTGATGCAAGATGGGGAAACACTTTATGACACATGGGAGAAATTTAAAGAACTATTACGCTCTTGCCCACATCATCAGGTTCCTAAGTGGCAGTTGGTACAGGTTTTCTACGAGGGACTTATTCCCTCTGTCCGTAACACCGTGGATGCTGTTTGTGCGGGTACCTTCCTACACAAAAGCGCCGACGAGGCATGGAAAATTTTTGAAACGTTAAGCGAGAACTCGATGCATCAGGCTGTGTCGGTACGTTTTGAGGGATATCTTTCGCAACCTAAACGTGAGGTAAAGTTAGAGTTAAGTCATTCAATTGAATTTCAGGAACTATCTAAAAAACTTGACCGACTTTTAACAATGAACCAAACGACAGCCCCACCCGTTCATGAAGTATGTGCAATATGTTTCGATCCATCACATTCTATCCTTGCATGTCCATCGGCGAGTCAATTTCTGGAATTCGTGGAGCAACACATTAATTCTATTCAACAATACCCACGAAATAATTATAATTCGACTACTAATAATTCGGACGCGCCATGGAGAAACCATCCTAACTTCTCATGGAAAAATAATAATAATAATCCTATTGAGGCGACTAATTTTCCTAATGCATATCGACCTCAGTTTCAACCTAATCAATACCAACAACCGCCTTCTAATCCGAACCCTCCAAGGGGTAATGCTTTCGAGGAGAAGGTGTTGGCGTCCCTTAATAAAATCAAAACACAAGTACAGGCACAAGCACAAATAGTGCACTCACACACACAATCCATTGCGAATCTTGAATCCCAAATGGAACAACTGACTACTGTAGTGAGTCGTAGAAACGAGGAGACGTTGCCTAGTCAAACAATTCAAAACCCTAAGGGACAATACGATGTTAAGGGGTCAAATGAGCAAGTAAACGCCGTCTCAACTAGGTTGACTACACGAGAGGAAGAGGTAATAGAAATTCTGAATGAGAATGTGATAGATATAAACATCAACACTAATACAAAGAAGGGTGAGGATACGATTAAAATAAGAACGAAAAAGAAACGGCCCTGACTAATCATATACCGAAATTGCCCTTTGCACCTAACGTCATTGAACCATCAAATTTTCCAAAGAAAGGGTCAAAGATTGAGGATATACTCGAGGTATTTAAACATGTTAAAATCAATATTCCATTCCTCGATGCTATTAAACAAATTCCCGCTTGCGCTAAATGTCTTAAAGACCTTTGCACTCAAAAGCGTAAATTGCATAGTCATACTCCAAAAAAGATCTTTCTCACGGAAAAAGTAAGTTCTATTTTTCAACATTCACCTCCAAAGTATAAGGATCCTGGTACGCCAACTATTTCATGTGTCATAGGTGACACAGTCATTCATAGGGCTCTCCTTGACTTAGGAGCTAGTGTTAATCTTTTACCCTACCACGTTTACAAATAATTAGGACTAGGTGAACTTAAGCCTACGGCCGCTACTATTCAATTAGCGGATCATTCTGTCAAAGTACCTAGAGGAATCATCGAGGACGTCTTAGTTAAAGTTGATCAATGTTTTTATCCCATTGATTTTATGGTCCTTGATACCGAACCTGTCCTAGATGCTAGGAAGCACACCCCTGTTATTCTTGGTCGTCCATTCTTAGCCACTGCTAATGCACGTGTCAATTATCGAACGAGGGTGATGAAGGTGTCATTCGGGAATGTGAACTTAAAATCAAACGTGTTTAACACTGTCGATCAACCTCCCAAAGACGATGATTATCTATGTATAGAGGGTAGTGAGGTTATACGACAAATTGAACCTACTAATGCACTACACATGGGTGAGGAAAATTTATGGTTAGTGATGAGCGGATGAATTTGAATAATCAAGACCCCAAAGATGAATTTACTCAGAAGGTAAGAAATAGATTTGAACATAATAAGGATGAACCGTCAATTGAATTAATCCAAAGCGACGTTATTTCTGCTTACCACCGGACTCTTCCTGAAATCCTTAGGGGTATAAAGTCCGATTTTCAGCCTCCATAAAATCTTGAGCAAGAATGGTCTAGCTAAAGACATAAAAGATAGCACTTCTTGGGAGGCAACCCAAGCTTTATTTCGTATGTTTATCTTTTTTTTGCATGTTTTTGGGTCGTTTTGAGTCCTTTTTGAGTTTTTTGAACAGGTTTGGGAGTCGGAGTAAAATTATTTTGCACTTATTTACATTAAAATAAAGAAAAAGAGGAAAAGACCACAGTCGCGCGCGCGACCTGCTCGCGCGACATGTCGCTTGAGCGGCCCGCTCGCGAGAGATTCTCCCATAGACAAAATTTTTCAAGTTTTTTTTATATATAGCCTCAGTATCTATTCGCGCTTGAATTCGCGCACGCGAGGAGTCCGCTCGCGCGAGCTAGTGCCTTAAAAACTTTTCTGAAAAAAATAATAAAGAGGCCTCAGGTTTACCTCGCGGAGGGATTCGCGCGAGCGTGGGTCGCTCGCGCGGTTCGATCACGCGCGGTGGGGATTTCCCACTTTTTCTAGTTGTTCTTTTACCTTCTGTTTCCCGCACCTGGTCAGTTATTTTCTTTTTTGTTTGTTCTTTTCAGTTCTTTTCATTTAAGTTTGTCTTTGTTTAGATAGTTTTGTTTCTATTTGCTTTCTTTTCATTACGTTCTTTTACTTATAGTTTAGTTTCTAATTAAAAAAAAACTTATATGTTAGCTTTTTATTATTTATTTGTTTGTTTAATTTTCTTTTGTTAAGTATTAACAGGTGAAATAGTGCTCCGTTTGGAGTTATTGAACTTTGATTCCATATTATTGTACGTTCACCTGGTTTGTGTTTACCGAGATCGAGGTAATATCGTTCCTTCCTTACATCCTTTCCTTTCTTTCATTTTATTATTTCATTGGGAACAATGAAAGGTTTAGGTTTGGGGGTATGCACACGCATGCACATTATAATTCAATTTTTCAAAATTTTTCAAAATTTTTTGATACTTGTGCTTAAATAAACGATGATTATCGACGTTTTTGAAATCTTAATTTGATACTTCTTAGTAAGTAACGTGATTCGTTATAGAAT
Organism: Hydrangea macrophylla; assembly: GCA_033977485.1. Lineage (NCBI taxonomy): Eukaryota > Viridiplantae > Streptophyta > Magnoliopsida > Cornales > Hydrangeaceae > Hydrangea > Hydrangea macrophylla. The sequence goes on along the minus strand of CM066998.1, from coordinate 50,890,661 downwards.
AGTAAACAAGAGAAGATGTAATTAAATATTTGCTGAAGTCATGATATGACGTTTTAGATCATGTATCGTTCGAATCGTAGTTTTATATCATACATCTGCACACAAACCTATGCACTGCACGTAGTCACGTGAATACATGTCTGATGTGAACTATAACATGATTTGGATTTCTAGATAACACAAGGTGGAGACTAAACCCGGTGAGCTTTTGAGCCTATCTTTTCTTTACAGAGGGTTATAAATACATTGTGTTTGTCGAATTTTATTTGAAATAGCGCATTAACTTGTTGTTTAGTCTCATTATTCTTGTTTTGGTTGATAGTCAAGTTAAAATATTTGTTACCATGCTAAATAATCTTCCACTGTAAACATTAAAGAACCATATGACCATAGGAAATGATGGTAGGCCCTCTTTGTTTACTGCCGACCGATAAATGATAATTTTCCTTAGTTCGCCCTTTGAGCCATTAAAATGCCATTTTTCTTTAATTACCATTATCCTGTTTTTGCTCCAATTTGGCCAACTTGGAGTTCACCTCTGAAAGATTGATCGACTTTTAGTGGTGTTAAGGCGATGTGTGATTGAGAAGAAGAAGAAAATAAGATGATGTTTGGGGTGGTTGCCTTGTTATTTATTGAATATTCGTTTCAAAAGCAACAAGGAGGAAAAGAATAAAGAAAAATAAAAGAAAACAAAAGGAAAAAAAAAAGAATAAGGTTGAAAAAAAAAAGAAAAAGAAATAGAAGGAGAAAAAATTGAAAGGAATGAAAAGAAGAGAATGAGAAGATGAAAGTTGGTAGAAGAGTGAATGAAAGAAATCGAACATGCCTTACAATGCCATTCTAAAACTACCTAACAAATCCTTTCTATCCTTTTCCATTGTCTGAGCCACATTACAACATTTGAAAAGTCCTATTTGATCCTAGAAAACATGGTTGGGATATGTAAACGATGGGAGGGGGATTAAAACATGGTAATGACTAATTTTTCTTGATTGTTGGCATCCTATCCATGAGACTACTGTTCTTTCGTGTCATGCATCTTTTTCGAGTCATATGTGAGCATTTCTTGTTTTGAAAACATATTTCCTTTACTCACATATTTTAGAAAAATTACACCTGTTTCTGAGTGTTTCATTTGAGAGTGTAATTAACATTGCGAGATTCGTAGTCGAAGCATAGTTAGATGGTCATCCGAGTTATATTCCAAGTTCATGACATGCGCGTGTTCATTTGACTATCATATTACACACGTGCAATTGTATTAGGAACTCTATTGATTTATACGATGCATGTGCTTGAGCTTGTTTTTCATGACTTAGATGGATGTTTCATTATGTTCTTTATGTTCGTTATTCTATTTCAAATTATCGTTGTATGATAAGGAGTATTGAATATTATGTTTTTCGTATGAATAAAACTTTTTAAATTTATAAGTTAATCAAAATGGTTGTGGGTGACTTGTTGACGAGAACCCTCATGAGACCTCACTCATCCGACTAGGGACACCTAGGGGTTTAAAAGGCTTGTTGCATACGCTAAATGCAATCGCGATCCATGCAAAAATGGAATAGATTTTGATTAGTAGTTTTAGTTTTATTTTTAGTTTTGCTCGAGGACTAGCAAAATGTAGGTTTGGGGGTGTGATCGGGAGAGAACAAATCCTAATTACATGCCTTAATTCGCATTTGTTAATACCTTTTTATCCTATTTTTGTGTATTTTTACTTCGTTTTCTATTTTCTGTCAGGATTTGGAAGAAATCAAGTATACCAAAATAAACAGGGTGAAAAAGCACAAAGAAAGAAGCTGAAAAAAGCCAATCGCGCGCGCGCGGCCCTCTCGCGCGAAATCCCAGAAATCGCTCGCGTGATCCGCGCACGCGAGGTCCCAATATCGCGCTCGCGCGGCCCACTTGCGCGACATGTGTAAAAATAGAACTTGCATATTTCACTCTACTGATGATTCCTACGCGAAAGAAACTGCCTAATTACATCCAGATTGCAAAATAAAGTAGTTTTAGTACGTTTCGGGTTAGGAAAGCTTCCAAAAACTTGTTGTAAATCTATATATACCCTATTTTACTTCAAATTAGGGGTTGGCAATCATTACACAATATTAGATACAGCCATATACAGCTAAAATTTCAGCCATTGAAGAGAGGAAAGCAAGGAGAAGAAGAAGAAGACCAAGTATTCCCATGGCCTCCTCCATCAACCTTTTGCTGTTCATCAATTCTATGGACAACTAAACTCTAGATCTAGGGTTTCAATGAAACCCTAGCCAAGTAATAGGGTGTATTTTATGTTTTTATTTTAGTTTTATTATGTATGGATGACAGTTACATGTTCCGAGGATTTTTATAAATAAATCGTGCTTTTATTGATTAAATCGTTACATTCAAAATCTATTCTTGTCTTAGATCTATTTTGATGGTAGTGTGCTCAATGATCTATGCTTGCTGTGCTTGTTTAGATTATTTACATGTAATGGTGCTTAAATTGAATGTGCTATCAAGTATCCGAATAGTCCATTCCTAGATTAGACGGATTATACCACAACCCTAGTTTAGTGTGGGATAATTCATGCTAACCGAAAATGGATTATGTTGGTGCTTGAACCATAGTTATTTTCTTGATGGAGGAATTGGGCTTGTAGCTTCAATTCCCCATTATCATCCAACTTAATAAGCTAAAGTAATTCGTAAATACCCTTATTATGAAGTTAGTGGTGGATTTGCAATCCTAGGTTCCTTACACTTATTATAAAAACAAATATTTAATTGCTTTCATAATTTAGATTTACTTTTATTGTTATTAGTTTAATTAAAATCAAATCAAAATATGTTTTTCTTAAATTAGCTAAATTTAGATTTTAAAATTAAAGCGCGGTAGATAATCAATCTCTGTGGGTTCAACCTTTACTTCCACACTGCAAATCTTTAGAAAAGTAAAGTATACTTTTATATCTTGATTGTGACGAGATCAGCAGATTCCACTGAGATGCCTTTTCGAGAAATAATGTCCTAAGAATTTGACTTCCTTGAGCCAAAACTCACATTTGCTAAACTTGGTGACAAGCTAGTTATCTCTAAGGGTCTGTAAGGCAATCTTCAAATGCTGCTAGTGCTCCTCCATGGTTTTTGAGTAGATCAAGATTTCATCGATGAAAATGATAACAAACTGATCTAGATAGGGTCTGAACACCCGATTCATCAAATCCATGAACACTGATGGGACATTCATCAAACTAAATGGCATAACCAGAAACTCAGTATGCCCATACCTCGAGTGAAAAGCTATCTTTGGCATGTCTTCTTCTCGTACAAGTAACTAATGATATCTTGATCGCAGATTGAAAACACTGCGGCTCCTATAATTGATTAATCATGTCCAGCCGAATCACTAATGATGTACTGAAGTATAAAGTACAAATAATGTACCTAAATGGACAGGTGTTATCAGTCGCATATGAGGCATGATTGTGTTGCATGGTTATTTGCATATTTGAGTTGGATGATCCCGTCGATCATTCTGAGTGTGGTTGTATTTGGTTGTATGACCTTAACGGTCTTGTTGTCAATTACATAATGTGAAATCAAAAGATTGGTTTGTATTGTGGTCTGTGTATCGTTAAGTTAGGGCCAAATTGGGCTAGGTGATTGAGTTAGGGCCAATTGTGGGCTAAGCGAGTAATTGGATGTGTGGTCATATTTTTGCATTTGAGGGTCATGTGTGGCCGTGTGGAAGATTACGATTGAGTTAGGGCCAATTATGGTCTAAGTCATTGATTAAGAGGGCCATGTATGACCGTATGACATATTAGAGAGCCGTGTGTGGCCATGAGAAGGCCAATTTTGGCATGATGTATTGTGTGTTGTGTGTGACGAAAGCTAGTACCGTCGGTTTAGTGTTGTTGTGGTCGTGGGTAGAAACTAGTACTGCCAGTGTAGTGTTATGAGTGTCAGAAGCTAGTGTTGTCAAGTTGTGAGTTGCTGGCATGGTGGATTTGTGCGTGTTATGTCGTATTGTGTTTACATGGTCGGAAAGAATGTTGGGTTTGGGCAAGAGCGTGCATAACATTGCGATAACTTCTAAGTGATAACATAAATGGTGTATATGTTCATATTGTGTTTGGTTTGTAGTATTTTACTCAGCTTTCAATTGATGGGCGTGTGGCTCTGGACATCCGTGTCCAGCTACAGTAGTTCCGGGTATTGGAGATGTTGTTCTGCTGGGTGAGTACAATAGAGAAGAGAACGTTGACCAGGAAGGATGGGGCTTTGCCAACCGAAGAGTGCGTGTTGCTGAAGTTGTTTGTTCCTGCTGTGAAATTTATTATCTATCTCTTATTATTTTGTTGTTGTTGTTATCGGCCGTATGGCCTTTAGACTTCTATTTCTTTTAGTTTTACATTACTGTAATATTTAAGTATGTATAATGGAGATTGTAAGACTCTAATATTGCTTCTGCTGAACTTAGAACATTTTCGCTGCTATTATTACTCTAATATTTTATTTCATTGGTATTGGGACAATCATGCAATCTGTAACTTGTTATGAGCATGCGAGTCCGATAAGGAAGCTTACTTCTCTTAATTATCGCAATGCCGGGGTATGATAGCATAACTTTCCAAACTTGACACGTAGTCCAACTTTATCATACGTAAGCTTGGACACGAAGTCCCATATCACATAATCTCTCTTGGGTCCATCTATACGATCCCAAAAAGCCACCAGTATTACAAAAGTACCACACCTAACTATCACAACCCATTAGGATCCAACATCTGACATCGTACGATCTTTGCGATCACATCCACGCACTCAATTAAGAATAGTATCGACCTCTGCGGTCGATATGCATATTGGATTATCAATCCGGTTAACAGCATTATATCATCATTATATAAATGGTTCCACTATTTAATGAATTAAGCCCATTATTTAACGTGTGTATTATTCTAATACAGCTTCCAACAATTAACGTATGATATAAAAGAACTCAACAGTTCATCATGTATAAATAACTAGAACATTAACATTCTGTCATATCCAATGAATTGGAATCATTTCCAATCGATTGATATCCATTCAATCGATTGAAGTGAAGTTCAATCGATTGGGTCAGTTTCGATCGATTGATAATTTTCGATCAATTGAACCCTGTTCAATCGATCGATTGGGTCCTGCTCTTAATCAATTGAAATCGTGTTTAATCGATTAAGAAGTCATCTTCTTCTCAAGACTAAACTGGACCTTGCACGCACATTTGGGGTTTGTTCTTTCTTGCCGAACACATATATATCAACCTATCTATGCTACTCAGTAAGTTTAGTCACTCACAGGTGGGGTCCAGTGATGGCGGTGGTGCCGGGGTGGCCTTGGGTTCTTTCGATGAGATATTTTCCCTCTCTCTCTCTCTCTCTCTCTCTCTCTCTCTCTCTCTTCTTCTTCTTCTTCTTTCTCTCTCTCCACTCTCTACATTCTCCTTCTACTCTTTCTTCTTCTTTGAGAGTGTGTGTATGAGTGTTTGGGTGTGTGTATATATATACAAGTGTGTATGTATTATATATGAGTATGTGTATATATTCTCTCTCTCTAAACAATCCCTAAGGATTCAGCAACTTGTGTGTGTGTGTGTATATATATAAAGCATATATATAGGGGAGAGGGACAAAGCACAACTGCACAATATAAACTTAGTGTTCAAGTTCAGTTCCTTTCAATCAATTAAAATGGGATTCAATCGTGAAATCAGGTCAGTCAAGGATCAATTGATTGAAATAAGTTCAATCGATTGGGAAAGTGTACATGTAATAAATTCAGGTCGGTAAGGTTTCAATCGATTGAAATAGTTCAATCGATTGATAAGGGTTCTCAGTCAATCGGTTGAAGAATGTTCAATTTATTGAATGGGAAGTTATATCAATCAATTGGGTGGGGTCCAATCGATTAAGAAGAGTATTACATAAAAGGTAACGACAAGCATACTGAATCTTATTGATATATACAAAAATACAAAAGTGTTGGAATTATGGCTGAATTTGAACAAAAAAAGAAGAAGAAGGAATTGAAAGTTGGCTTTAGTGCCCAAGCGAGCTATGGTGAGAGCTGTAGATGAGGTAATTTGTTATGAGGCTTTGGCCGCCCGGGTGGCGTCCACCCGAGCGGACCGCCCAAGCAGACATGCGAATTTCAGGCAATTTGGTATTGGACGGAAATTAGATTTCCTAATTAGTTTTGGATTCCTAATTCGATTTTGATAGCAAATCCTAAGCATATTGGAATAGGGAATATGAATATCCCTATATAAGGACTCTTTGGAGTTAATTGGAAATAACTTTAAGTCATCGAATTTAGGGCTTATTGCTCATTAGAGAACTTTAGGGATTTTGAAAAAGAGAGCCCTTAGTTTTTTTGTTAGATCTTTTGCAAAAGAGAGATCTATGGTTGGCTTTGGGAGCTCCATATATTTTGAGAGAGAGAGAGAGAGAGAGAGAGAGAGAGGATAGCTCAAATTTGTAGAACCTCTTGGTTTATTAGGATCTCTTATTTGTTTAGCCTTTTGTGAGGTTTTGTTTTTGGAGAGATCAATTGTTTTGGTTTTGGTGAGGGAGTGTGATGAGGGCTGATATTTGTAAAATATTGGCCCGATAAAGAGTAAAATTGGTTGAACTTTGCCCCCTATCTCTAGTTTTACCTGCATTTGTGTCCTAATCCATCTCTTTACACAATGATGTGTTTTCCATGGTATGTTGTTGTGCTTGGTTCTTTGAATGCAGGTTCTGAAGTTGAAATGAATAACAAGGCTAAAAGAGATAGCTCAAGAAACAAATAGACCAAGTTAAAATTGAAATCCAAGTACCAATCGATTGCCATGATATCAATCGATTGCCATTCTGAAATCCAAACCAATCGATTGCCAATTTAACCAATCGATTGGTATTCTTACCAATCGATTGGAATCAGTTACCAATCAATTGGCAAAATCTAGAAATTAAATCTCTTTAATGGAGCAAATTCTCAGCAATCAGGGTTGATGACGATGACCAGCCGTTGCACTGTGAACCTGGACGCCTTCAGCTCGTGATGTTATTGTATAAATAGAGGGGAGTGAGAGGAGTCAAGGGTTGGCTCATTTTTGTTTTGTTTTGTTTTGTAGGGAATTTCTTCATTCTAATTTTGTTATAAAGCTTGAGAGTTCTGCAATTCTCAATTTCTGTACGTAATCAGGTTTGATTAGTTGTGTTTTGTTACACTCTATTATGTTTAATCACAGTTTAGTCTTTGAATCTCCATTGTAAACTCAAGATTTCATGTGTGAATTTATGTTTAGATTCAATTTAGATGGCAAAGTCCAGTTTATTTTTGTTTCTATAATTTTAAATATGTTAGAGTAGTATCCTGGTTGGGAATAATGTGAGGAAACGTTGTTCCCAGCCACTGCCATGAATCTGTGAGAGAATTAATGGCAATCAATTAGACATATAAACCTATCGATTGCCATAAATTCTAAGCCAATCGATTGGTATTTTTACCAATCAATTGGGAGTCATACTATGCCAATCGATTGCCATTAATAGCAATCGATTGGTATGCCTATGGCTTGGGCAGAATCCTTTGAGTATTCCATCAACTTCTATTTCAGAAACTATGTCCAAATTGATCTTTTTAAGTTCAAATTGCAATCTGATTTTGAAATATAAGCTCTTTTGGTTAAATAATTCAATGAAACATGTATGACGAACACATTCAATATCCTATATTCGATTTGTTAGTTATAGTTCATAGTTTTAATTAGCCCTTATTTCAGTTCTTCATGGCAAGTAAAGGAATTCTATTACTAGTTATGTTAAATTAACATTCTTAGTATCTAGGTTGCTTCATTTAATCCCTTTTTGAAATATGGAATACTAGAAAGATGAAACCCCATTTATGCGTTAATGTTTAATCATGGTAGTGGTTGGTGCAATATTGACTCACATATTCCCAACACCTTTTTGATATATAATTTAAAACAACATTGTTTGTTCCTGTCTAATTTAATTGCTACTTTACTTTAATTCTTTTAATGGTAATCTCGAATTCAGTAGGATCGTAAGAACCTCCACTTTAAAAGAAATCATCTTTTATTTTCCTTAGGATACAAGCTAGATCCTTCTGTCCTTATTCTCCGTCCTTTGGGATACGACTCGGTCTTACTGGTTATAGCTCGACGCGACCGTCTACGCTTGGACGTTCTCTTAAGAGATCACACATTTCTAGTAGTGTCAAGTTTTTAGCGCCGTTGCCGGGGACAGTAACAAAGGCCAGAATCTTTAGATTGTTCTGATCCTTTCTTACCCCATTGCTTTTTTTTTTTTTTTTTTCTTTTTCCTTTTCGTTCTTCAGAACACAAAGCTGTGTTGTTTGTGTCATTCTATGTCCTTTGACTCCACTGAAGCTTTCATCACTGATTTATTTGAAGATCCCATCGATAGTGCTGATAACCCCAACTTTACTCTGTCTACGTCTAACTCAATGTCTGACACGGAGAGTCAACAAGGAGAAAATAGGCATGACCTCATTGATGACGGTCAACGCCCTTTACGAGAACTCTTGGCTCCTGATCGAACAGCCACACTTCTTGTATACGCATCCCTCCACACACGGGTACATTCCATTTTTGTAATAGAATGATTCAACTATTACCCACTTTTCACGGGATGGAGAAAGAGAAGGCATACTTACATATTCGGGACTTCAAAGATGTTTGTGGCACTTTAACAGATCAGACATGCCCGAGTGATATAATCATACTAAAGCTTTTCCCCTTCACCTTGAAGGACGAAGCAAAGTCATGGTTGTTATCGCTCAACCCAAACTCTATTTCTACTTGGGCAGCCATCCATGAAGCCTTTCTCAAAAAATTCTTCCCCAATCAGTTAACAACCGACATCTTGAGACACATCAAGATGTATAATCAAAAAGAGGAAGAAACATTCACTGAGGCATGGAAGCGTTTCAAGGATTTGTTATTGCTCTACCCACATCATGGTTTTGAGAAGTGGCAAACAATAAGTTTCTTTTATGATGGCCTTAGTCCGAAATCTAAGAAGCTTGTAGAATATGCAGATCAGGCCGAAGCTCATTTTGAATGGTTGGCCGAGCATGCACCTGAATGGGAGACTCATGTGACGAGAACTCAAACAACTTCGAGTTTAAGTCAGAAGAGTATATATCAATTGAAAGCAGAAGATGGCTTAATGGAATAATACAAGCAACTGGCTCGTAAGTTGGAGGCATTAGAGGCAAAGAAAGATCCTGTGATACAATTTGCTTCTGAAGAATCATGTTCTAGTTGTCTTCAAACGGGGCATACCTCTCAACATTGCCAAATATATCCTGTTTATCAAGAACAGAACCCTATAGAGGTACATGCTGTAAATGCCCCAAACTGTTTTAACCCCAATAGCAGATGGAGCCATCCCAATTTCGATCACAAGAATAGCGCTGCCACAGCAAACCCATCTCAATAGTGGCAGCCGAATCAAGGAAATCAGTACCGACCTCAAAACCAAGGGTACCAACAGAATTATCAACCTCCTCCTACATATCAACAAAATCAACGGTACCACCAGAATCAATATCAGTAAAATCATCCACCTCAAACCAATTATAATCAGGGGAGTAACAACCAATCCTCATCCAACACTTACGTGCCACCTCATAAGAAGGCACATGAGGATCCTAATACACTCATGATGAAGTAAATGATGCAGCTAATGAGTAAACTCAACACGAGTGTAGAGAAATTGGCTGCTCAACAAGGGGACATAGAGAGAATTATGTTCCCAGCACAAATAGAGCCAAATCCAAGAGGCCAACATTCAGGTACAGGACCTTCGGGGTCAGGACCACATGAAGAGGCAAAGGCTATAACTGTGTTGAGAAGCAGGAAAGTGATTGAGAAAGTTTCTACCCCCTCACAACCCGAGGTTGAGATGGAAGATGAGGTCGAGAAAGAGGAAGAATTGGTGGAAGAAGAAAAAGAGGGAGAAATAGTTGAGCCCGAAATAACAGTTCCCGAGGATACCGAGATAAAGAGAAGGCCTGGTAAAGAACCTCTTCTTGAGAAGGTACCCAAATGCCCTTTTCTGGCACCATCTCCTTAAAGGTTAAAGAAACCACAGTAAGAAACCAAAAGTCAGGAGTTTCTAGAGTTATTCAAACAAGTAAAAATCAACCTCCCACTCCTCAAGGCAATTAAACAAGTGACTTCCTATGCCAAGTTTCTAAAAGACTTGTGCACTGTCAAGAGGAAGCAGAGTGTTTAGAAGAGTGCTTACCTGGCCTGCTAAGAGAGTGTAATTCTTAAACACGATTTGCCTCCCAAAAACAAGAACCCAGGTACACCTACAGTTTCTTGCATAATCGGTCAAAATAAAGTGAACAATGCTCTGCTCAACTTAGGATCGAGTGTAAATCTCCTACCGTATACTGTTTACCAATAGCTAGGGTTGGGGGAGCTAAAACCCACTTAAATTACCCTCCAACTTGCAGATCGATCGATTAAATACCTGCGAGGAGTGCTAGAGGATGTCTTAGTCTAGATCGACACATTTGTCTTTCCTGTAGACTTCGTAGTGTTAGACAACGAGCCAATATATAATGCCAAGTCGCAGATTTCAGTGATCTTTGGACGTCCTTTCCTTGCGATGATCGATGCAACAATCAAGGTAAGGAGTGGAGTGATGACCATGGTTTTTGGGAATATGACATTGAATATCAAGATCTTCTTAAACCCCAAAAATTAAAGATTTTGATGATGATGAAGAGGAAGTAAATTGGATAGAATCGGTAATTCAAGATTGTTTTGATTCGACTGCCTACTTTGATCATGTGGAGTCCATTATGACTAACTCTTGTTACGAATTGGACAAATACACTCCACAAGATGAGGAGAAGAATCAATTTTGTGCAATATTGGAGGTTGTAGAAGAGGAAGTTGCAATGGCAATGTGGACGGCCCAATATGAACAATTGCCGCCAAAGACCAAGTTGGCTGTGTCGTCCAACCTGCAATTTTAGGAGTTGGAATTGAAAGAGCTCCCAAAAGAATTAAAATATGTGTTTCTGGGAGAAGAGAAAACCTTTCCTGTGATTATTTCATCAGTTTTAAATTAGGAACATGAAGGTAAACTGACAAAGTTGCTCAAGCAACATAGGAGTGCATTGGGATGGACTGTCGCTGATATAAGAGGAATAAGTCCATCCATATGCACACACAAGATTTACCTTGAGGAAGACGCCAAACGATGTTGGCAAATGCAAAGGCGTCTTAACCCAAACATACAAGAGGTTGTGAAGAAAGAAGTCCTAAAATTACTGGATGTTGGGGTGATTTATCCGATCTTGGATAGTCCTTGGGAAAGTCCGACTTAAGTAGTGCCAAAGAAGGCTGGCATTACAGTCATGGAAAATAAGGAAGGAGAATTAGTGCCTACACGTGTGACCACAAGCTGTCGCATGTATATTGATTACAGAAGATTGAATACGGTGACTCGAAAGGATCATTTCCCATTGCCTTTCATGGACCAAATGCTCTAGAGAGTGGCGGGTCACCAATTCTACTGCTTCCTGGACGGTTATAGTGGTTATAACTAGATTGAAATTGATCCTGGCTAATCAAGAAAAAACCACTTTTACCTGTCCGTTTGGAACATTAGCATATCGCCAAATGCCTTTTGGCTTATGCAACGCACCTGCTACGTTCCAGAGGTGTATGTTAAGCATATTTAGCGATATGGTTGAAAATGATTTCTCCGTATTTGGAAGTAGCTTTGACAACTGCTTAAGAAATCTCTAAAAAGTTTTACAGAGATGTGAGGAGAAGAACTTGCTTCTCAATTGGGAGAAGTGTCACTTTATGGTGACAAAAGGAATTGTCCTGGGGCATATCGTGTCTGCGGAGGGAATACAAGTAGATAAGACAAAGATTAATATAATCTATAATCTCCCCGTACCTACTACAGTTAAGGACATTCGATCATTTCTGGGTCACGCCGATTTTTACCAGAGATTCATTATTGATTTCAGTGTTGTGTTCAGACCATTGTGTCAACTCTTAGCAAAGGATATTCCATTTGGATGGACGAATGAATACCAAAAATCCTTTGATAAACTCAAACATCACCTCACTACAGCTCTAATAATGCAATCTCCATATTGGAGTCTTCCTTTTGAGCTAATGTGTGATGTAAGTGACACAACTATTGGAGCTGTATTAGGACAGAGGAGGGACAAGAAGCCTACTGTGATCTACTATGCTAGTAGAACTCTTAATGGATCCCAAAGAAACTACTCTACTATTGAAAAAGAGTTGTTGGCAATTGTATTCGCATTAGAGAAGTTCAGGCAGTACCTCATTGGATCCCAGATTATTTTCTTTACAGATCACGCCACATTAAAATATCTTCTATCAAAGAAAGATACAAAGCAGCAATTAATACACTGGATTCAGCTGCTCCAAGAGTTTGATTTGATTTTCAAGGATAAAAAGGGTGTAGAGAATGTTTTGGCTGATCACCTCTCCCCGTTGACCTTCGATGATAACTCTTCACAATCTATTCCAATCCGTGAATCTTTCCCAGATGAACAATTTTTTTGCTGCAACTGCGTTGCCCTGGTATGCAGATATTGTCAACTACTTGGCAACAGGGGAGATCCCATCCCATTGGTCCACCCCTGACAGAAAAAGATTTTTATCTATCGCTCGTTTGTTCTATTTCGATGATCCGTACTTGTTTAAGTACTGTGTGGATCAAGTTATAAGGCGATGTGTTCCAAAAGAGGATATCTCTCATATCCTTTCCTCCTGCCACTCAGAAGCACGTGGCGGTCATTTTTTTAGCTCAAAAGACTGCTCAGAAGGCGCTTAGCAGTGGATTTTACTGGCCGACAATTTTTAAAGACTCTTATACTTTTTGTAGAGCATGTGCCAGATGTCAAATGCTCAGAAGCTTGTCAAGAAGAAATGAAATGCCAATGACCCCGATCATTACTATCAAAATTTTTGACTGCTAGGGCATTGATTTCATGGGGCCATTCCCCCATCCTCTCCCTATGAATATATTCTTTTGGCGATTGAATATGTGTCCAAGTGTGTAGAAGCCATTCCGATGAGGAAAAATGATCACAGAACTGTGATCTCATTCTTAAAAGAGAACATTCTCTCAAGATTCGGAACACCAAAGACCATGACTAGCAATCGTGGGACCTAATTTTGTAATAAGCCTTTTGGAGTATTGATGAAAATTTATGGAGTCAGCCATAAGATCGCTTTGTCATATCACCTACAATCGAACGGTCAGGCAGAGCTAGCCAATAGGGAAGTTAAACATATCCTAGAGAAGACTGTTAACATTAACAGAAAGGATTGGTCACTACGTCTAACTGATGCTTTGTGGGCATATACGACGGCGTATAAAACGAACCTCAGAATGTCTCTCTATAGGCAGATTTATGGAAAGGCCTGCCATTTGCCTGTGGAATTGGAGCATAAGGCATACTGGGCCACACGGCTGCTGAATTTTGATATCCATGCGAGTGGCACACTATGAAAGCTCTAGTTGAATGAGTTAGAAGAAATTAGGAATGATGCGTATGATCGTGCCCGAACGTATAAATCCAAATTGAAAGCAAAGCATGATCAATCGATCCTGAGAAAGAAGCTTGAACCGAGACAGAAAGTATTACTTTATGATTCAAAGCTTCATCTTTTTTCCTGGGAAGCTAAGGTCGAGGTGGATCAGACCATTTATTGTCAGGGAGGTGTTTCCTCATGGGGTAGTGGAAATTACGAACCCCAAGAATAGAAACACATTCAAGGTTAATGAACAACGCTTAAAGCCATTCTTGGAAAGATTTGAACTAGAGTCAGAGACCATCCAACTGGATGATCCTGACTATTCTTCTTGAAATCATCTTGGGAATTTTTATTGTTGTATTATAGTTTTCTTTTTCTTGGTGTGCTTCTTTATTTCTATTTCTCATTCGTTTCTTTTTCTATCTATTTGCTGGTTATAGGATGAATCCACTGCATTTTTTGCTGCATTTGCTTTACCATGGGGTCCGTTCTCCGGGGACCCCAGAACAAATGGAGCAAGAAAGGCCATCTTTTACTCCACTATCTAGATCATGCCCAGATTCTCCTAATGAAGCAATTTCCGATTTGAATACCTGGGATTTGTTGTGCGTAGTTCGAGAAATTCTAGAAGACCTTCAAATCGACTCGAATGGAGAAGTTGTGGAGTACTTTGTGGATTATTCTGAAGGAGAAGACCTTTCTTCCCTATAATCTGAACAGAATTGATTTTGCATAATTCTCGTAACCAATGAATAAGACAGAGCTTTGGTTTTGTTTTCTTAATGTTTGTTTGTTTGCTTCCAACCAAGACCTTGTATTTTTATATGATGAGAATCCATTTTGAGCAATAAAATTGATGATTCTTGAATGAATTATTCCAATTTTTTGTGTTTGGTGGGTGTTCTTACTTTTGGATGATAGTTCTCATCATTGATTGCATCAAATAGCGTCTGGAAATAGTTGGGGGTGATATAATAAACCATTCCTATGATCCTATGATTTTTGGGTACCAATCGATTGGAATTTATCACCAATCGATTGCATTTTGTTACCAATCGATTGCCAATAATGGCAATCGATTGCCCTTTATTCTAGACGTAAAGTCTATTCATCTCCCTCTCCCTCATTTCATTTCAAAAATTCACCAAGAGAGAGAGAAGGTGATTTTGGGAGACAACTTTAACCCTCTTCCCATCATCACTACCATCACCGTTCCCCCATCATCATCACTTTCATCCTCATAACCATTTCCACCACCACCGCTACGGTGTGCATAGGAAAAAGGGGGGGGGGGGGTTTGTGTTCTGCAAATTTCATCACCCCCGTTAGCCTCTTCATCATTCACCCATCTCATCATCACTTTCATGATCTAAAAGGGGTGGATTTGACACTTTCATTGCCGCAGCATCCATTGAGGTAGGCTCACCAAACCCATTTCTTTTCTTTCCGTCATTTAAATCTAATCTAAAATCCAGAGGGAGCCCCTCTTGGTCTTAAGATCATTCAAAAGTTGAAAGGGGGACGTGAGACCTTGTTATGGGCAGCCCCCCTTTAGTTGCTGATGCCAATCAATTGACATCTAGGATGAATTGATTGACATTAGGGATCAATCAATTGGTATGGAATATCAATAGATTGGTATAAATAGAGAAGCAGATTCTTCTTTCTTTCATTCTAACTCTCTGGTTTACTTCTATTTTCAGTTCTCATGCCCCCGAAGACCAGACAATGGGCCCCACCCCAAAAAGTCCACTTCTCTTGAGATTCTAGACCCACCACTCGCACATAGCTTTAGAAACGATAAGGAAAACATGTGGTTCACAAAGTATTTTCGAACCAAGTCGAGTTTAGCCCTACTACTGTGGCGAGAGCCTTGGGTATTGCTGAGGTTATAGATCACCTGTATCCCATCCATGCTGATCAACCATTTCTATCCTATGATGTCATTACCATAGAAATTTCTAGTGCGAAAGTCAAAAAGTACACGGGATTCCAATATTTGATGATCATAATCTGACCATGGATTACCATCTTCTCCACTTAGCTCTCTGTAGCTGTATCCTCCCTATGACTTACAAGTTAGACATGGCTGGGTAGTATACACGGGTATTATATGCTATTGGGACTGGTTTACCTATCTGCCTCGCTCGGCTCTTCATCGAGCCCACACGTCATCCCAGCAAGTCCCAGTAACTCAAGGGTGCTTGGGTGATTCATCGTGTGTGCAAGGAGGCCGGATTGGTAATCCCTGCGGGTGAAGCATTTTAGAAATCTAAGATTGGAGTGTTTGGCGAGTCTGCTGCCAGACGATCAGCAGCTCAATTCAAAAAATAATCAAAGGATAAGAAGAAGATAGGAGAGGGAAGTAGTAAGAGTGAGAGGAAAAGCGTAAGAGAGGAAAAGAATCATCTGAGGAAGAGGACAAGGACCCAGGGACACCAGAGACAGAGGGTCAGGATACGGTTGTGATTGATGAGGAGGAGGATGACCCAGGGATGCCAACTGCGGCTGAGGGTTAGTATGAGTCAAAGAAGCGTGAGCCACCTGCTACATCCATCGCCACTCTCTAGACCATTCATGATCTACTTATTGAGGAGAGAAAGGCGAGAGTACAGCTTCATGGGATGATTAGGGAGCTCACTGCACAGCAAATGTTGATGGCTACTCAGATGTCTTTTGATCGTGATTTTGTTCAGTCATGACTCGAGCAGCTAGGTGGTCAGATTGAGCAGATCTTGATGATGTTGGGTATAGAGCAGTCTCTGCATTTGGCATCCGCTCCACCTCCATCTGCTGCTCCATTTCTACTCCAGCATCACAAGAGGTCCTTTTATCCAAGACGCCACCACCACTGCCACCACCTCCAGCTGCTGCCCCTACGCCGGCTGCGAGTGACCTAGCAGCTATCGTCCAGACTGAGACAGCTGTTGAGGGTGGTAGTAAGGTAGTCGATCCCGTTCTTGACATCACACATTCGATCTCTGGTGACCCACCTTCTTTGGAGCCCCAGGATTGAGAGTGCGGAGCGAGAGAGCGTTTTGATATTTCCTATCTTCTTTCTCTTTTGTGGATATCTTTTGTGTTTTCTATTATTGGATTTGTGGATATTCTGGTCGTTTAGATATTTTAGTTGGGTGGATATTTTGGTTTCAGTTTTATCTGTACATGGACTTTTTATGACTTTTGGATATTATGATACAGATAGTTTTTGTTCTCATGGATTGTGTTTAATTGCTCATATTTTTGCTGTTATCCATTATTCTTGATCTTGGTTGGTGGTGGAGATTATTATATTTAGACAGGTAAATTCTCATGTGAATACTGAAAAGCATGAATCAGGTGATATCTTCTTTTCGTTACTTGAAGTTCCTTCACTGCGGACAATGTCGATTTTAGTTAGGGGTAGGGAGTAGATATCCACCTATTTATTTTTGAATGCACACCTGTTAAATATTTTAATTTCCATTTTCTTCTTAGTTAGTTTTGTTTGTTCTTTTTCTTTTAGTTAAAAAAAACTTTTGTTAAGCTTCTGTTTTTCAGAAATTTCATTCTCCTAGCTAATATCATTATGCAATGATACATTCATTTTGTTCTTGTCATGTTATGGATTTCGATTACATGTTATTTGGTCACTAATCTGGTTTTATATCCATAGCATGAATATATCCTGAAAATATTTGCACGAGTTGACAATTGCGATAGAATCTTTAAATTAAGTGTGAAATACGATTGTCATGTGATTAGATTAATAGTGAAAACTTTTAACCCTAGTGAGTTTTGAGCCATTCTTTTTATTCTAAGTTGATCACAAAAACTCATGTCAATTTTGTAATGCGCTAATATCTCGTTGAAAGTCTCATTTTTGTTTTTATTTGGCTATTGCTTCATGAGAACGTTCAGGATCTACCAATCTTAAACTCGAGAAATACTCGAGATAAGTTAAAACTGTCTAGAAAGATGATTTAGGCCATCGATAGCTCACCTCATCACCCGAGAAAGTCTAAATTCCTACTCATCTATCACAAATCAATGCTACTACTTGAAACCGTATATTATAGTTCGAGCATGTGATGGTTCTGTGTGAATGACTAAAGGAGGAAAAGAAGAAGTGTAGTTGAAAAAAAAATGGATCTCTATTGAAAAGAAAATTGTAGAAGAAAAAGAAAAGAAAAAAAATAGAGAATCGATGGAAATGAAGAAACAAAAGAAATTGGAAATTGGATAAATAAAAAGTGTGAAGTGGATTTGATATTCCCCTGTTATATACTTGAACCCATTGTCACATCTCACCTTCTTAAACCTCTCTTCTTATTTCTGTCTCGAGTCCTAAGGATTCTAGATGTTTTTAACAAAATTTCGAGTATGAAATGAATTTTCCACGGTAGATCACTCTTGTTGTAAATGGTATTCCGTTCATGAGACTTCTACGCTTCAAAATAAGCATCTTTCAGTGTCAAGTATGAAAGCATGTTGATTGTCTCTACATTTACTCATTTGAGCTTCATACTATGAGTGAACAATTTGTACGCCGGTTTCGGAGTGATTCTATTTTGAGCATAAACCATGTGATAATTGAGTTAAAACTATGAAATCTTGAACATGTTCAATCTAAATAACTCTGAGATAAAGATTTCGATTGTAGTTGTTAACTCCACAACACACAAGGATATGTGAAGGCTATGGATGTAGTTTTGACTAGAATAATTACTTTATAACATGTTGTTTATTTCCATGGCACGATAAAGGAGGCTATGTCTTTGATGAGCATGATTGTTAGCATATAAAAGAGATCGAGATTCTTTGATTAGTTAAATGCCGAACACTTGAATTTTGTGGGTATATTCTCTAAAAACCCTCACGAGACACAACTTGTCCACTAGGGTAAACCTAGGGGTTCAAAGGCTTGTTGCAAGTGCTAATTGCAACCGCGATTCCTTCAAAAATGAGTTAGGATTTTCTCTTGTTTTAATTCAAATATAACTATAACGTTGGTTTTTGTTCATCATAGCTTGCTCTAATTCCGCTTCATTGCTAGAGACTAGCAACACGCTAGTTGGGGGTCGTGATGAGGGCTAATATTTGTAAAATATTGGCCCGATAAAGAGTAAAATTGGTTGAACTTTGCCCCCCTATCTTTAGTTTTACTTGCATTTGTGTCCTAATCCATCTCTTTACACAATGATGTGTTTTCCATGGTATGTTGTGTTTGGTTCTTTGAATGCAGGTTCTGAAGTTAAAAATGAATAACAGGGCTAAAAGAGATAGCTTAAGAAACAAATAGACCAAGCCAAAATTAAAATCCAAGTACCACTCGATTTCCATGATAGCAATCGATTGCCATTCTGAAATCCAAACCAATCGACTGCCAATTTAACCAATCGATTGGTATTCTTACCAATCGATTGGAATCAGTTACCAGTCAATTGGCAAAATCTAGAAATTAAATCTCTTTAATGGAGTAGATTCTCAGCAATCAGGGTTAATGGCGGCAACTAGCCATTACACTGTGAACCTGGACACCTTCAGCTCGTGATGTTATTATTTAAATAGAGGGGAGTGAGAGGAGTCAAGGGTTGGCTCATTTTTGTTTTGTTTTGTAGGGAATTTCTTCATTCTAATTTTGTTATAAAGCTTGAGAGTTCTGCAATTCTCAATTTCTGTACGCAATCAGGTTTGATTAGTTGTGTTTTGTTATACTCTATTCTGTTTAATCACAATTTAGCCTTTGAATCTCCATTTTAAACTCAAGATTTCATGTGTGAATTCATGTTTAGATTCAATTTAGATAGCAAAGTCCAGTTTATTTTTGTTTCTACAATTTTAAATATGTTAGAGTAGAATCCTGGTTGGGAATAATGTGAGGAAACGTTGTTCCCAGCCACTGCCATGAATCTGTGAGAGAATTAATGGCAATCGATTGGACACAAAAACCAATCGATTGCCATAAATTCTATGCCAATCGATTGGTACTTTTACCAATCGATTGGGAGTCATACTATGCCAATCGATTGCCATTAATAGCAATCGATTGGTATGCCATGGCTTGGGCAGAATCCTTTGAGTATTCCATCAACTTCTATTTCAGAAACTATGTCCAAATTGAGCTTTTTAAGTTCAAATTGCAATCTGATTTTGAAATATAAGCTCTTTTGGTTAATTAATTCAATGAACATGTATGACGAACACATTGAATATCCTATATTTGATTTGTTAGTTATAGTTCATAGTTTTAATTAGCCCTTATTTCAGTTCTTCATGGCAAGTAAAGGAATTCTATTACTAGTTATGTTAAATTTACATTCTTAGTATCTAGGTTACTTCATTTAATCCCTTTTTGAAATATGGAATACTAGAAAGATGAAACCCCATTTATGCGTTAATGTTAAATCATGGTAGTGGTTGGTGCAATATTGACTCACATATTCCCAACACATTTTTGATATATAATTTAAAACAACATTGTTTGTTCCTGTCTAATTTAATTGCTTCTTTACTTTAATTCTTTTAATGGTAATCTTGAATTCAATAGGATCGTAAGAACCTCCACTTTAAAAGAAATCATCTTTTATTTTCCTTAGGATACAATCTAGATCCTTCTGTCCTTATTCTCCGTCCTTTGGGATACGACTCGATCTTACCGGTTATAGCTCGACGCAATCGTCTACGCTTGGACGTACTCTTAAGAGATCACACATTTCCAATTGTGTCAAGTTTTTGGAGTGATTCCTCGCATTGGCACTGTAATCATCTTTCGTTTGATAGTGGATTGTTCCTTGGCTCGGGTGGCCGAACCACTCGTGTAAATCCTGTGTCTTTGTGTGTGTTTGTTTTACCTTCTCTTTTCTTGTTTAGATTATTGTCTTTGCTTGTGGTTTGAAATAGCACTTCTGCACAATAAAGTGGTATTAGAGCTCCTGGTTAAGACATAGGGCATATAGAGGGAGAAGAAGGATTTTATAATAAGTCGGATGACAAGTCAACGGCTTTCAGTTTGGGCATACAAGGTACGAAGATGTCACTTCCGGGAGGAAGATTTGAAGTTGAACAACGAACAAATAGTTTTGGGATATGGCAGTGCGAGATGATGGATGTCCTTGATCAACAAGGATTGGAGTTTGTGTTGGAAGACAGACCTTCAAATTTGGATGAGATGGAATGGTTAAAGATGAACAAGTTGGCATGAGGATCCATTTGGCTTTATCTCGCAAAGGATGTGAAGTATTTTGTCATGAGGGAGACCGTGGCAAAAACTCTTTGGAAGAAATTGGAAGACAAGTATATGACCAAGAGCATGGGGAATTGGCTCTATTTGAAGAAGAAGCTCTTTTGGTTTCAATTTGATGAAGGTACGTCTATGTTGGGTCACTTTAATGTGTTTAATAAATTACTTGCCAATTTATTGAATTTAGATGAAGTTGTTAAGGATGAGGATAAGGCTTTCATTCTTTTGAATTCCCTACCCGATTAGTATGAACACTTGGCAACCACATTGATTTATGGAAAGGATTCAGTTAAGTTTGAGGATGTGTCAAATGCTCTCATGAATAATGAATTTAGGAAAAGAGATAAAGATGCCCACAATGATACATTTGAAGCTTTAGTTATAAGAGGAAGATCAACAGATAGGAAGACGTGATTTAGAAACAAATCTCATGAGATAGGAGTTTTAATTGGTGGGTCAAGATTGGCCAAAGATGAGTGTGCTTACTGTCGCAAGCTTGGTCATTGGAAAAAGGACTATCCTAGATTGGTGGCAATTTAAAGAAGGATGCTAATGTGGTTCAAGTTAAAGATGATTCAGAATTTGTGATGGCTACCATGGTTGAAGAGAGTCACTTAGATAGATGGGTTCTTGATTCAGAATATGGAAAGTTTCACCATATTAAATTTGTTGCAAGGTGGAGCAATCTATATGAGCCATGGTGTTGTTTGTTAGAAGATGGGAGTGGGTGATGTTCATTTAAAGTTGCATGATAGAACCATCAAGAAGTTGACGGATGTTCGGTATGTTCCGGATTTGAAGATGAATTTGGTTTCGTTGGGTGCTTTAGAGTCGAAGGGTTTCAAAGTCACATTGGTTGATGGAAGCTTGAAGGTCTCAAAAGGTGCTCTTGTTTTGCTTAGAGGGGTAAGGGAAAATAATTTGTATTTCTTGCGGGGTCATTCGATTGGTGGTGGAGCCGCCACCATTGGTAAGAAACCTTTTGTTGCATCCTAGCTTACGCACATGAAGTATGGACAAGTTGATTTGAGGACTCGGCAAGGTCCGTTGGAAAAAGGTTTGTTGAAAAGTGTCAAGACCCACAAGGTTCATTTTGGAGAGCAAGTTATGTTTGGGAAGATGCTCATTTGGTTGACATATTTACTTTGGATGAGCTCGTTGATGTGCATTCATTTATAGAGAGTCCTATTAGAGGAGTTGTTGATGAAGTATCCCCATTTATGGAGAAGGTGGAGTGCACTAATCCCCTTGTCCAAGTTGGTTTGGAAGAGGTGTCTCCTAAACCTCGTTTGTTTGAGAGTACTCATTTGGAAGTTGGTATTTGGGGCAAAGCTAGTTTGGTGTTCGTAATTCAAAATTTGGTAGCTTTGGTTGATCGTTTGGATTTGGAGTTGGTGCCACTCAATTTGGATCGTGAAAACGAGTTGTTTGGTGTCCTTGTTTTCTTGGAGAATTTGTTGACTTCAGTCATTGGCAGGTTCAACTTCAAACTAAGTGTGGACTTGACCCATTTACATTAAAGATCATAAATTGGAGATCAGATCAAGGAAGCTTGTTTTGGGCTTTGTATGAGACGTCGTATCAATGTGGAGGAATGATTATAGGTTACATTTGTTTGGTTTGCATTTGGGATTTGGCATTGGATTTGTATTTTGATGATTAGAGGTCGAGCATTTGGATCGTATCTCACCAAGGTAGAGTTTGTCTATTTTTGGAGTTGTGTGGCTCAATTTGCATTGGAATTCGGAAATCTCGCTTAGGTAGTGATTGTTGGAATTGTGGCTTGATTTGACAAAAAATAGAAGGAATCGAAAGTTGGCTTTACCGCCCGAGCGGTACACTCGAGCGGGCCGCACCCGAGTGAGCTATGGTGAGAGCTATGGGCAAGGTAGTTTGTTATGAGGCTCTAGAATGTCGTCCGCTAGGTGTCCCGCCCGAGCGGCATCCGCTCGAGCGGACATGCAAATTTCAGGCAATTTGCTATTGGAAGGAAATAAGATTTCCTAATTGGTTTTGGATTCCGAATTTGATTTTGGTAGCAAATCCTAAGCATATTGGAATAGGGAATATGGATATCCCTATATAAGGACTCTTTAGTTGGAAGTAACTTTCAGTCATTGAATTTAGGGCTTATTGTTTATTGGAGAACTTTAGAGATTTTTTAAAAAGAGAGACCTATAGTTTGTTGTCTTAGATCTTGTGGAAAAGAGAGATCTAAGGTTAGCTTTGGGAGCTCCATATCTTTTGAGAGAGAGAGATATAGGATAGCTTAAATTTATAGAACCTCTTGGTCCATTAGGATCTCTTATTGGTTTAGCCTTTTGTGAGGTTCTTTTTTGGAGAGATCATTTGTTTTGGTTTTGGTGAGGGAGTGATTCCTCACGTTGGCACTGTAATCATCCATTCGTTTGATAGTGGATTGTTTCTTGTCTCCGGGGAGTGGACGTAGGCATTGTTGGCCGAACCACTCGTGAAAATCTTGTGTTTTTGTGTATGTTTGTTTTGCTTTCTCTTTTCACGTTTGGATTATTGTCTTTGCTTGTGGTTTGAAATAGTGCTTCCAGACAACAAAAAGTACAACGAAAATTACGAGTATTACACAAGCCTTTCAAATTCGGTACACACAGTCAATTCCCAAGCATCAATATTCCTTGGTCTAAGATAAATCCAGGTCGTCTTCCCAAAGGTATCATGTCTCTCATTTTGCACAAGGAATAGTCGTTGAACTGTTCTACCTTGATCTTATCACTGATGTCCGGGTGAGCTATGATTGCCATCATCAAGCCACTATCCGTCTCTGGAATTACATCTAACCCCAAATGCTCTATCTCTCTGAATAATTCTTTTTACTTGGTTAGCTCGTCGGCTAAGTTCCCTTTCCTCTTCTGGCTTAAAGTGTCGGCCACAACGTTCACTTTCCTCGGGTGATACTATATTGAAAGATCGTAATCCTTCATTAACTCTAACCATATTTTCTGTCTCATGTTCAAGTCCTATTGCGTGAATAAGTATTTCAAGCTCTTGTGGTCTGTGAAGATCTCACACTTCTCACTGTATAAGTAGTGCCTCCAAATCTTCAAAGCATAAATCACTGCAGCAAATTCAAGGTCGTGCGTCGGATAATTTATCTCGTTTAGTTTCAACTGTCTTGAAGCATAGGCAATCACCTTGCCACTTTGCATAAGTACACACCCTAAAACTCCAATGCGATGCATCACTAGTATTGTCAAGAAAGGTGCTCTCGTCAAGCGCAACTTAAACTCTTGAAAATTGTCTTCACATTCCAAACTCCACTCAAAAGTAATACCCTTCCTCATTAATTTTGTCATAGGAAATGAATCTTTGAGAAATTCTCAATGAAACTACGGTAGTATCCTGCTAATCCAAAGAAACTTTGGATTTCTGATACTGATGTCAGCCTCTGCCAATTAGATACAACTTTTATCTTGTGAGGATCAACTGAGACACCATCCTTGTCAATCACATGACAAAGAAAAGCAATGTTAGGTAGCCAGGATTCGCACTTCTTCAATTTCCCAAATAGCTACTTCTCTCGCAACCTCTGAAGTATAAGTCTAAAATTTTTCTCGTGTTCTACCCCACTCTGCAAATAGATAAGAATGTTGTCTATGAACACGATCACAAAATCATCTAAGTAGTCCTTGAAGACTCGGTTCATAAGGTCCATGAACGCGGGTGGTGCATTAATAACCCCAAATGGCATGACTAGGAATTCATAGTGTCCGTAGCGCAATCTGAAAGTTGTCTTCTCTACATCTTCCACCTTTACTTTCAACTGATGGTAGCCCGATCTAGGATCTATCTTCAAAAACACTTGTACTCCATGAAGTTGATCGAATATGTCGTTGATTCTGGGCAATGGATACTTGTTCTTGATTGTCAACTTGTTTAATTCCTGATAGTCGACACATATACGCATTAAGCCATCTTTCTTATTTACAAATAACTCTGGAGCTCCCCACAGTGATATACTACGTTGAATAAAACCTTTGTCGGTAGCTCTTGTAGTCGGATTTTAAATTCTTTCAATTTATGGGTGCCATTCGATACGGGTCTTAAGTCCTGCATTATCTCAATGGTGAACACAATCACCCTATTAATAAGAACATCTGGCAAGTCATCTAGGAATATATCTAGATACTCTCGTATTATTGGAATGTCTTCTACTTTCAATTTGGTCATCATCGTGTCAATCACTGAACACAGAAACCCCTGGCATCCCTTTCTTAACAACTTACCCGCTCGGATAGCCAAAATCAAATACGGTGGTGGTGTAACCCCACTCCCTCGGAAACAAAAGTTCTCGTGAACTGGTAATTGAAAAATGACTTCTTTCCATTCATAATCTATCGTGGCTTGGTTAAGAGATAATTAATCCATCCCTAGTATTACGTCAAAGTTGTTCCCAACAAGCGGTATAAGGTCTACGGTCATCAACTTCTCGCCTAATTTGATCTCACAGTTCTTGCATATCGTAGAGGTTACTTTCGGCTTGCTAAGAGGTAAAGCAATGGATAATTCATATCCTAAAGGCACCGACCTAACATTGAAATGTTCAACAACATGATACGACACAAATGAATGAGCAGATCCTGAATCAGCAAGTATGCGTGCTAGATGTGAATATATAGGCACCATACCTGAGACTACAGTATCTATAGCAACCATATCTCTAGGATGCAATTGAAATGATTTCTTTGTCGCTGTTCTATCCCTTATCTCCTATCGTTGGACTGTCTAGGCTTTGAACCGTTAGAAGCTATAGAACTAGCTCTTTATTGGGGACGCTTCCTCGAGCAATATTTTGCTCGATGCCCAAATGAACCACAATCAAAACACTTGACTTGCGAATTCGGTGTAAAAGTTGCACTGCTCATCCCTTAAGTTTTGTTCTAGAGGTTGGTCATAAAACATCAACTTATGTGCGGTCGGTTATAAAGTGGACACAATGGTATGCTGTAATACCAAGCATTTTCAATAATTATTTATGCACATAGATTCTATATACTTTTCCTTGTACATAGCTAAAATCTTACTTTCAATCGATCGAAGCTCTTTCGAGCGATTGAGCATTTCAAACGTTCCAGTGATCGAGCATAGTTCGAGTGATCAAAACCCTGCCGATATAAATTAAATATGTGGTCCCTACTTCAATCGATCAAACTCTTTTCAATCGATCTAACCTGATCGATCTGCTCTCGAGTGATCAAACTACCTTCAATCGATCGAACTTGTAATTATCAGAATTTCCAAGTTTCCCGCAAATGCTGCCACCTTGTCCTCCCATTTTCTATATATATGAATCATTCTCGTGAGTGTGTGTGTTTGGTTAGTTCAGAAATCTAGAGAGAGAGATTATGGTGTTTGATATATATATACATCCATGCATATAGACATACACACATATATCTATATACATATACACACACAATCAGAGAAGAAGAAGGAGAAGTAGAAGAGAAGAAAGAAGAAGAAAGGAGGCAGAAGAGAAAGAGAGACAAAGAGGGGAGCAAGAGGAGGAAGAGAGAGAAAGCTTGGCCCCCATAGCGAAACATATACCCAAACGCACCCTAGGTGAGTTTTTACTCACTTGGTCTCTTTATTATAATGTTTTACAAGTTTTTGGCATGTTTAGTCATATTAAAAATATCCCTATGACATTTATATGTTGCTGCTTTGGAATCTGCTAGAGAAGACAACTCTCGATCGATTGAACCGAGTTTAATCAATCGAAGGTTCAATCGATTGAAGCGACTTCGATCGCTCGAACATTACTTTCCCTCAACCGATCGAAATGGTTTAAATCGATCGAGATATGCAGAACATGAATTATTTTCTTTTGTTTATTATATTCAAGGTTCAATTATTCAATTCTCGATTCGAAATTTTACTATGCAATTATGGATTGATTTGGGATAATGTGATAACAAAGATAAGTATGATAAAGAATAATGTATTAAGATATGATGCTGGATATTTTGTGTGTTACCTCTAAGTTCGATATCCATTCATTTTATTCAGAATAGTCAGGCCACATAAGATTGTCATGTGATCGTTAGCAGTATAAACGTTAAGTAGGTTTGATAAGTTCTGGGAAGAGAATGGGAACATATACTGCTTGATCATAAGTACGCAGTAGATAGACGAAGTTGTCTATGACATACAGTGAACCTTGATCATAAGTATGCGGTAGAGAGACACAATATCTACGACTTGCGTTGAACCTTGATCATAAGTACGCGATACACAGACAAAGTTGTCCATGATATGCAGTAGACCTTGATCATAAGTACATAGTAGACGGATGTGTATGTCTAGGAATTATGGTACAGTATCTATGACATGCGGTGAACCTTGATCATAAGTATGCGGTAGACAAACAAAGTTGTCTATAACATGTAGTGAACCTTGATCATAAGTACGCAGTAGATCTGACGAATAGTCGTGGCAATAGAATTGATGTGTTGATGCTTGAAGCATTAAATCCCTGACATGCAGTGGACGGTGCATATGTTCTTAAAAGCGGGGGATGGACTGACGTATTGTCTACAACTTTCGATGTACGCGATAGATGACCTCTATGACTTGTGGTGTTACATGGTAGAAGGTATTTATGACTTGTTTGACACGGTAGACAGGGCATTGGTGTATCTAGGAGTTTTATAATCAAGTCAGTTCCAAGAGTCAGTAGTGTGCTGAGGTTGTTATTGACATGACGATAAGGGTTGAGCAACGATGTTGAACAGAGAAAGATACTATTGTAACATTATATCTTAGACACTTCAATAACTTGTTATTACATTATATCATTAATACCTTATAAGTTTATATTCACTCAGCTCTCAGTAAGCTGACACCCATTATTGCTTGGACATTCCCCGTCCAGACTACCTTGTCCTTAACAATGCAGGTATTGATGCGTATGACGATGGCTACTACCCAGCAGGGGATTATGTAGAGGGTGGCCCCACGGATGCCGGTTACGCTAGAGGAGGGTGTTACCCTGACGATTACCCCTATGCCAACTGAAGATATGAAGATAGTTATATTTAGTTTTAAACTCTGTTTCATTTGTTTAGTTAATGGGTACTTGGGCATATGTTGTCTCTAGACTTGTTGTGATCCTGCGGACCACACTCTGATGTTTGTAATCGTTATACTGTTATTATGTTTTAGTTGTTTACATTACGGTTTCTGTTTACCTTGTGGACTAGTACTGTATGGTGTGGATAATTAGTGGCTTTCACCCGTCATTCCCTATGGACCCAAAAAGGAAATTTATTTTTCTCTATTTTTGCTACTTCGGGGCGTGACAGGATTTTTGGTATCAGAGCCCTAGGTTTTGTGATACTTTCGTTCACTAACGATCCCACACCATCTGGTCCTAGTATTTCAGTTTCCTTGAGATGAGATATGAGTTTGAGATAAGTTTATCCTTTTGACGATAGATAGTTTTCCTTACAGGTTAGCATGGATCCAGCATTTCATAGATTTATGTATGACTCTTATGGAAGACACGTGATTCATGGGGATACCGTAGAGCCAACTAACTGCGAGCATTACCAGGATCGCATACGTCAGTTAGCTAGTCGTTACTTGGAGGAGGATATGTGGAAGGCCCTCTATGTTGACACACAAACTCACCCGACCTAGATGCATATGGATGCTTACCATTCAGCGAGGATTGGCAGAGATATTTATCAGGAAATTCTATGATTGATCGAGAGTAAGCTAGAGATGGATGATGTAGAGCTATGAGCTATTCTTGGGGGACCCATTGAGGTAGCACTAGCAGTAGTACAACCATCATCAGTACTCGAGGTACCCATCGAAGAGCCATAGGAGCAGTGACACGACTAAAAAGTTGTGTGCTCTTGTGCAACACCCAAGTGTAGGTGATCGTGCAAGTAATACTGGATAAGTCCAGGTCGATCCCACAGGGAAGGAATAGGAAGAATATCTACTAAGTTATAACCTAAAGCAAAAGAAAATAAAATCAGAATATAGAAGTGGAGGTTCTACGAATCCTAATTAATTAACTTAAACTAAATAACAAACTAAATCATAAAGAAATATAACTACTTAAACATATAAATTAAAGGTGTTGGAAACACGTGAATCCACATTGATCCTAACCATCTACCATGCAAATTCATTAACGTTCTATGGAGTACATCCCTTTTCAGTAATCCGTATTTTTCTAAAGATAAAGAATCAATAGCCCTTTCATGACCGGGACTACATCATCACAGTTGATTTAAAATACTTGGAAGACGGTTTAAAACAATGGTAATTACTTGCACTCTAAATGGTGTTAGCATTCAAAGTGGTTTTCAAAAGTCATTGAAGAAAAGGCCTTAAGGCTTTAAGTTCTAAAAACTGTTTTGACAAACTGAGCTTATTGGGACAATTTGATGACAGATTTCTAAAACAGAAAGTCATGGAATACTTAAAAGAATCATCTCAGGAATTAGCATGTTCGATCGATCGAAGCGCTCTCGATCGATCGGACTGCATCATCCTTCAATCGATCGAAATGTCTTCGATCGCTTGACTATGGCTGGTTCGATCGATCGAAATACCTTCGATCGATCGAGCCCAGGTTTTCTAAAGATTGCATGGCAGAGGCTAAGAATCAATATATCATCACATATTCCCAACGTCTAAACTACAGAAACATGATTAAACTAATACAGGAATAACAAACTAGAGTAATCATAGCATATAAACTAATAGCAATCAAATAACAAGGATTGGAAAGAAAAACCTGGATATAATCTGAAATAAACATGAAAGAAACTTGAATCTTCAATAATCTTCAGTAAATCAATGGAAAAGATGGAAAATAACATGAATCTAACCTAACCTACTCCTAATCTAACCCTAAAACTACCCTAAACTGCTGTTTTCTGCGTTCTGGAGCGTCCTCCCTTCGTCTGGTGTCAAAACGGCTTATATATAGGGTTTCCGCAGAGTTCACGCAACTTTTGGGTGAAAATATAGTTCGATCGATCGAGCTTAGTTCGATCGATCGAAGGTTCGATCGATTGAACCCTTCCTCAATCGATTGAACTCTCTGATTTTGACAGCTCTGCGCACTGATGGGAGAATGGCCATAACTTTTCACTCGGACCTCGGATTGACCTCCCGTTTGCGGCCACGCGACCGTAACTCAAAGATCTACATTTTATATCTCTGGGAAAATCTTCCAAATCTAAAGTCATCATTGTCAAAATTGGCATTTTCTCAGCTGCTTCCGTTGTTCTATCCACCAGAATCACTTTTCTTTAGCTCCACTTCATTGATTTGCATCCTAATACCTATAAAACAATGCAAAAATATATATTTTAGCATTAACACAATAAAAAGAACATTATTATTAGAATGCACCTAAATCTAGGGACTTTGGGGATAAAAGTATGCATAAAAGACTATGAAATACGCTATGAATATGCATTTTTCACCTCTAATCACACCCCCCAACTAGCTCGTTGCTAGTCCCTAGCAATGAAGCGAACTACAGCAGTGTTTATTTAAACTCTAAGAATTGAAAACAAAATAAAGAAAAAAAAAGTCCTAACTCACTTTCGCAGGAATCGCGATTGCATTTAGCATATGCAACAAGCCTTTAAACCCCTAGGTTCCCCCTAGTGGACGAGTATTGTCTCGTGAGGGTTTGCAGTGAATCTACCCACAAAATTCATGTTTATGGTAATGGTTCTAGTTTAAATGTTTTCAAGAAATTTTTTTTTTCTCTCATTTATCAATGTAGTTAAGCTCAACAATCTCCTGAAACTCTCTAGTAAGCCATAGCAATGCAACGCACACATTATAGTTAATCTACTATCAAAGTCATTAGAATATTCCATACCTATCAATCTTCAAGTGTGTATGTGAATGGACAACCAAAATACAAAACCTTAATTTCAAAGCTTGCATAACCTAAGACGCTATCAAGATGTTCATTTTGACTCAACTCTCACCGGGATTACACTCTCAAGATGAAATCACTCTGAATTAGGTGTAATAATTATCACTCATGATATGGAAGCTATAAAGAGTAAATGTAAATGGAATCTAATGCTTCTCATATCTAAATAGGAAAACGGACATTTTAGTGCATAAAGTCTCATGAAATGATACTTTTCACTAGAAGAGCGAGATACCGTGGAGAACTCTCTCATTACCTTAACTTCAAATCCAATTTACTTAAAATCATCAGGCCTTTGAAAAAGAGGTGTTAGAGTAAGAAGAAAAAGGCTCGTGATATTCAATTGGGTCAAAGGATGTGATTGGAATGTCTACTATAACTTTTCAAACTTCCCACATCTCCAATCTCTCTCTTCTTCTTTTCTTTTATTTATTTTTTTCACACTCTTCTTTTCATTCCTTTTTTTTTCTTTTGTAACAACCATTGGCATTTTTTTTTTCTTTTTCTTTTCATTTTTTTTTTTCCTTTTTCTCTTCTCTTTTTTTTTTTTCTTTGCCAACTTTCCCTTATTCACACTACCAAACTTATTGTCAAGATAACACATCCCAATCACTCCTAGATAAAGAAAAGAACTCAAACTCGTAATATGGAGTTAGGTTTAGATTTAAGGAATTGTATAGACAAGGCGATTATGATAAGCTCAAGAGGTGAAGTAAAGGAATAGCATAGAGGTAGGCCAAGGCTGCATTATCCATGTATGGTCAAAAGATGGCCTAAATCATCTTCTAAGTTAATAGGATAATTCATTTCAGTAAATTCAAGAGCTCTAAAGTTTGGTAAATCTTGAACGTTCTCTTCTAGTGATCTGTCAAAATGAAGAAAATTGAGACTTTCAACGAATGAATACGCTTTTCAAAAAGTAAGAGTAATTTTATAAAACCCTCAAAAACAAAGAATGGCACAAAAACTCACTTGGGTTATTAGTCTCCACTACAGTCTTTCAAGACACTTAAACTATGCTTACTAATCCATTTCAGCAAAGTACAAGGTTGTCACAACGTGCTCAAAGTATTTGAAGATTAAAAAACATAGAACATATTATAACTAAGATAGTAAAGAAACTACCATAGTATATCACATACTAATAACATACAGAAAATAACACTAATGCATCATAACTAACTACATTAACTATGAGAGAAATACAAGAACCATTTTATTATATTAAAAAAAAAAATTAAAAATTTTAAAATTTGTGCAATTTTGAATTTACTGAGTCATGTTGCTAAGCAGGTATATTGACATTAAAGCACCACAAAAAAAAAAATATGAGGCATGCAATGACTCACTCCCCCCAACTAAAACTAAACATTGTCCCCAATGTTCTAAACTAAGCACATGGACATGTAAAGTAAAGCGAGAGAAGGAAGGATGTTACCTCGAGGCATTAATATCCAAAAAAAAAAATTTTCAAGTTACCTGCAAAATCATTAGTAGCAACAAGGAAAAATAGAGAATATACTACAACCACTCAGTAAATAAATTCAGTTAATCAAGATTTTTATCATAGATTAACAACCGAAATTTTTGAGGATCTTCCCAATAAAATAATTTAACAGTGAGAAGAATGTTGGGATCCTCATAAAAATGCAACTCCCCCCAACTAATGTCAGGCTCAAGGTCAGAGGAGATGATGCAAAACCTATGGCTTCCAAATTTTTTTGGGACAGTTATAAAAGGAATACCACACTTTTTAGGAATTATATGCAAGAAACGATCTTTGGTGTTGGTATTTCCTATAACAGCCTCTATTTTAATACTAAAAACAGGGGGAGGCCATGGTTCAATAAAAGGGGTAGGGTCGAAGTGATGTTCTAATGAAGCTTTACCACCCTCCGCTTGTCCTAGAACAGAATCTATGGAGATATAATCATAGGAATTGAATTTCTGTTCTATGCACATGGTTTTGGACTGGACTTGGATAAAGCTATCTATTTGGGCCTCAATGTCAAAATCACTCAAGAAGGTCAAGCAGTCTAGAAGATTGCTAGCTTCTTGTTGAATTTTAAGATCATCTAAAGTGGGCCCAATATTTTCCAAGTCTTCTCTCAAAGAATTTTGAAAGTTAAAATTTTGTGAAGAACATGTGCTAGAATCCTTACCATCCTCTTCCACAACACATTCTGTTTGTTCACGAGTGGGGTACACATAACATTCAAGCTCAGGATGAGAGCTTTGATTGATAGCAAGGATAGGTGATAGGCAACTTAGTGACACTACATCTTCGGTCGAAAGAAGTGATGGTTCATGAATATCACAAGAATCTAAATTAGATTTAGATTTTTCAATTATGTCCTCCCTAGGGTCACTTTCAAAGGTAGGGGTAGAGTCAACAGGAGACTCTTCCTTTCCTAATTGCGTGCAATCACCTTCCTTTCCTGAAATAAACTTGAAATAAACATGAAAGAAACTTGAATCTTCAATAATCTTCAGTAAATCAATGGAAAAGATGGAAAATAACATGAATCTAACCTAACCTACTCCTAATCTAACCCTAAAACTACCCTAAACTGCTGTTTTTTGCGTTCTGGAGCGTCCTCCCTTCGTCTGGTGTCAAAACGGCTTATATATAGGGTTCCCGCAGAGTTCACGCAACTTTTGGGTGAAAATATAGTTCGATCGATCGAGCTTAGTTCGATCGATCGAAGGTTCGATCGATTGAACCCTTCCTCAATCGATTGAACTCTCTGATTTTGACAGCTCTGCGCACTGATGGGAGGATGGCTATAACTTTTCACTCGGACCTCGGATTGACCTCCCGTTCGCGGCCACGCGACCGTAACTCAAAGATCTACATTTTATATCTCTGGGAAAATCTTCCAAATCTGAAGTCATCATTGTCAAAATTGGCATTTTCTCAGCTGTTTCCGTTGTTCTATCCACCAGAATCACTTTTCTTTAGCTCCACTTCATTGATTTGCATCCTAATACCTATAAAACAATGCAAAAATATATATTTTAGCATTAACACAATAAAAAGAACATTGTTATTAGAATGCACCTAAATCTAGGGACTTTGGGGATAAAAGTATGCATAAAAGACTATGAAATACGCTATGAATATGCATTTTTCACCTCTAATCAAGCAGCCTGAGGAGCCAGAGTTACCAGAGGCCAAGCTGATCATAGATGCTGACCCAGAGGAGGATCCTATAGAGGACATTGAGGCCGATGACTATGATGATGAGCCAAAGGATGACTTGGAGGAGCCAGAGTATGTTCCTGATGAGGAGCCAGAACAGGAGCCAGAGGATACCTAGGCCGATGAGGCAGATATAGTAGTTGGAGAGGATGACGCCAATGGAGAGGGAGACGAGATTTTGGAAATACCAGTGGAGGATGTACCTGATGAAGAGGTAGTCGTACTAGAGATACTCGTTGTGTTTGATTTACCAGCAGGACTTGTGCTTCATATGGCAGCTATTGCCAATATGGCAGTGGAGTGCGTAGCAGTGATGGTAGCACAGCAAGATGGACTTCCGATAGGACAGGCTATATTAGCAGATGCTATGGCTATTGTTAGGGATTTTTTTGAGTTGATCGTCGATGTTGTCGAGCCAGAATTTGATGTTAAGGATATGCAGGTTGACGAAATGATTGTCGAGGAATGGGACATTGGGGTGGTAGTAGGAGGAGCAGCAGCACCAGCCGAGGATGATCCACCTGTAGAGATGGACATTGACCTAGACGATGAGGCACCACCAGCAGGATCAGACGTTGACGATTTTTGAGTCAAGATCTGTAGGGTATAATTTTGCTAGTTTTATATTAGAAAATGTTGTCCACCAATTGATTTTGGGAGGTTGAGAGATAGCTATTTGACCATAGCTTTGTATAGAGATTATCGATAATTGTAGGATTGTAAATAGCTGACCCTAGTACTGTTTTAGCTTATGTCCCATGTGGTACACACTTTGACTAGTGTGTATTATGCGATACACCTTTTGATATATATATATATGAGCAGTATTTTTTTATATTGGCTGTATGTTTGGGTTGTGATATGCTGATTAGTAGAACTGCTAATTCTTGTTGTTTCTCCTTCTATCTTGATTTCGTTTCTTTGAGAAGACTGCTAGCTAATCAATAGGTCTTTGTAGGTACACTTCACACGATATCACTATGTTAGACCAAGGAATCAAGTGCGATTAGGAGCCCCTATTCCAGAAGGCATGGATCTAATACAAGTTTTTGAAGCTTTTATGTGAAGAATAGAGCATATAGGAGATAACTATAACCACTCGACTCACCAAAGACCTATTGCACCACCGCCACCAAGGCAAACTGGTGGCAAATTACTCGAATGTTTTCGTGGATTGAGGCCCGAGAAATTTGACAAATTTACGGAGCCATTAAAGGCAGAACAGTGGATACGGGAACTGCAACTGATATTTGAGGTTTTGGAATGTACTGAGCAAGATAAGCATCGTCTTATAAGCGTCGTCTTGCCACATTTCAACTGACTTACACTGCCGTAAATTGGTGGGAAGCCGAAAGAGCCACCATAGGAGTTGAAGCTGCACAAAGAATGCCTTGGGGGATATTTAGGGAAAGATTTCTGGAGAAGTATTTTTCGGAAGATGAAAAGGATCAACAAGAGAAGAATTTTATGAGCTTGATTCAAGGGGATTGGACAATAGGAGAATATACCACCCAGTTTGAGCGTTTGCCTCTATTTGCTCAACATATGACTGATACACTACTTAGAAGGTAAATAGATTTCATTAAGGACTGAATCCCCATCTTGGCCATATAATGATTTGGTCACCTGAACCAGAGTTTTTAAGGACTGGTCAGACTTGCTGTAAGTCTAGAAAAAGACGCTTACCCAATACAACAACAATAGATGAATCGACCCCAGTCGTCAAGAGGGTTTTAACCGAGGAATTCCCAGAACCAGCCACCAAGACATACCCGGGGTTGGAGGCCCCAGGGAAATTTTCAAGGGACAAGCTCACTTGAGAGGGAATTAGGAAGCCTCAATTAAGCTATCCTCGACCCCAACAATATCAATAGCGAGGCCTGTAACCACAGGCACTATTGACAGCCCCACCATCGAGTGACGAATGATGTTTTAATTGTGGGAAGCTAGGGCACATTATGAGGAATTGCACTATTCCCAAGACCCACTGCCGTAGTGATCAGTTTTGTCATAAATTGTAATAAGTCTGGTCACTTGAGCAAGGATTGCCGTGCACCATGAGGAGGATACTATGGAGCACCAGTTTAAGGAACCCCAGATCAGATAAGGATGAATGCTATCATTCCAGCAGAAGCGGGTTTTAATGCTGATGAATAGCAGCATTTGGAAGGTATGATTGTACTCTTTCATAGACCAGTTAAAGCTTTATTCGATAGTGGAGCTGCACGTTCGTTTATTGCTGTTAAGATTGTGCGTCAGTTGGGTTTAGAACCCCAGACACTTAAGCCAGTACTTAATGTTGTGTCATCAATCGGAGTGACTGTTAGGTTAGGTATATTATGTAAAGATTGCCCATTGACCTTGGGAGATAGGAATCTTGCAGCTGATTTAGTAGTTCTGTCGATGTCAGAGTTTGACATTATCCTAGGGATGGATTGGTTGACTAAGTATGATGCCAATTTGGACTGCCCCACTAGGATGATTGTATTTTCGATACAAGGATGACCGCTAATCAAGTTTTAGCGTCAATCAACAAGCGATATGTTCTTGACAAGTGGTTTAGCTATAATCGAAAGTACGAGTACGGAACTAAAGATGGATCAGATTCCTACCATACAAGATTTTCAAGATGTATTCCAGGATATCAAGGGACTTCCACCAAAGAGAGAGATAGACTTCTGTGTGGAGTTAGTACCTGGTACATTGCCAATATCTAAAACTCCATATAGGATGGCGCCAATAGAGATGTTGGAATTGAAGAAGCAAATTCAGGAACTTGAAGATTTAGGAATTGTTCGCCCAAGTACGTCACCTTGGGGAGCACCAGTTCTGTTTGTGAAGAAGAAGGATGGAATGCTTTGACTCTGCATAGACTATAGGGAATTGAACAAGGTTACGATCAAGAATAGATATCCACTTCCTTAGATAGATGATCTATTCGACCAGTTACAAGAATCGAAGATCTTCTCAAAGATCGATCAACGTTCAGGATACCATAACCTGTTAGTTCGATCGGAAGATGTGTCGAAGATTGCATTCAGAACGAGATACGGGCATTATGAGTTTCTAGTTATGCCTTTTGGGTTGACGAATGCGCCAGCAGTATTTATGGACTTGATGAATAGAGTATTCAGACCATATCTGGATCAATTCATTATAGTATTTATTGATGAATATTCATCTACGTGACGACAGAAGAAGATCATAAGGGGCACTTTTAGATTGTTTTACGGACACTTATAGATTACAAGTTGTATGCAAAGTTCAGTAAGTGTGAATTTTGTCTATAGGAGGTCAAATTCTTGGGACATGTTATATCTTAGAATGGTGTCTCTGTGGACTCATTTAAGATTGATGCAGTCTTAAGCTGGAATAGACCGACCAATGCGACGGAAGTTAGAAGTTTTCTTAGTTTAGCAGGATATTATCGAAGATTTATCAAAGGATTTTCCAAGATAGCAGGACCTTTGACGAATTTGACAATAAAGGAGATAAAGTACGAATGGATGGACAAGCATGAGGGTGCATTCCAAGAGTTAAAGGAAAGATTAACTTTTGCACTAGTACTTGCGTTAGCTAAGAGTGGAAAGAGGTATGTGATTTATAGTGATGCATCGCACCAAGGATTTGGATGTGTAGTTATACAAGACGGAAATGTGAATGCATATGGATCAAGACAATTGAAGGTGCATGAGAAGAATTATCATGTGCATGATCTAGAATTAACAGCAATAGTGTTTGCACTGAAGATTTGGAGACACTATCTTTACGGAGAAAAGTTCGATCTGTTTTTCGATCATAAAAGCTTAAGGTATTTGTTCTCTCAAAAAGAGATGAACATGCGACAACGAAGATGGATGGAGCTACTCAAGGAATATGACTTTTTATTGCAATACCATCTAGGTAAAACAAATGTCGTAGCAAACAATTTGAGTTGTAAACCTCGATTAATAATCGCTGCATTGTTAATTCAAGAATGGAAAACATTGGAAGTGGTAGCTGAATTCAAGCTTCAGCCAGTGGAACCAATGGAAGGACAATATTTTGGATGTCTTATGGTACAGCCCAACTTTAATCAACCGTATCATAAAAGCTCAGCAGATGACGGAAGACTTGAAGTTATGGTTTACCAAGATGTCAGCCAAGGAACCAGAGGTCTGGAGTATTGGTACAGACGGAGCCTTAAGATGTAAAGGTAAACTCTATGTGCTTGATAAAGAAAATCTCTGGAAAGAAATATTAGACGAAGAGCATAAATCACGAATGACTTTTCACCCTAGAGGTACGAAGATGTACAAAGATTTGAAGAGAAATTTCTGGTGGGAAGGAATGAAGCGAGAAGTGGCTGAGTATGTATCTCAATGTCTTACTAGTAAGCAAGTAAAGGCAGAACATCAGAAGCCACCTGAACTTCTACAGCTATTGCCGATTCCCCAATGGAAATGGGAACACATCACCATGGATTTCGTGGTAAGATTGCCAAAGTCACAACAGAACCATGACGCTATTTGGGTAATCGTGGATCGAATTATAAAGATGGCACATTTTATTGCCTACAGTATGATGTATCCAGTAGAATGTTTGAGCTAGATGTATCTGCAACACGTTGTATGTTTACACGGAGTACGTGTTTCAATTGTGTCAGATCGAGATTTACGCTTTACTGTAGAGTTTTGGAAGAGTCTCCAAACAGCGATAGAAACTACACTGAACTTGAGTTCAGCCTTTCATCCACAGACTGAATGAGTCAACCAAGTGATGGAGAACATGCTACGTGCTTGCATTATTGAATTTGAGAGTTCTTGGGAGACTCACCTGCCGTTGATCGAGTTCGCCTACAACAATAGCTATCATACGAGCATAGGGATGGCACCGTTTAAAGCTTTGTATGGAAGACCTTGCCGATCACCGCTGTGTTGGGCTGAAGTTGGTGATACTCAACTTCTTAGGCCAGCTATGGTACGAGAAACTAGTGAGAAGATCCAGATTGTGAGTGCAATGATGAAGACAGCACAGACCCGAGATAAGAGTTATGCTGATAA
Organism: Hydrangea macrophylla; assembly: GCA_033977485.1. NCBI lineage: Eukaryota > Viridiplantae > Streptophyta > Magnoliopsida > Cornales > Hydrangeaceae > Hydrangea > Hydrangea macrophylla. Next base: position 50,851,616 of record CM066998.1, on the reverse strand, counting down.
GCGACATAAAGACTTAGAGTTTGCCGTTGGAGACCACGTGCTACTTAAGGCTTCACCTGTTTGAGGGATTGTTCATTTCGGTCAGAAGCGAGGCAAGCTATTGTCGTGATTCATCGGACCATTCGAGATTTTAGAACGTGTTGGGAAGGTTTTCTATCGCCTTGCGTTGCCGCCGAAGATGTCAAGAGTGCACAACGTGTTTCACATCAGTATGCTGAGGAAGTGCACTTACAATCCAGCGCACGAGAACAACTTCAAAGATATTGAAGTCAACAACATTACTTTAACAAAGGACTAGTGCGGATTCTAGATTGTGGGATCAAGAAGCTCAAAAACAAGGAGATTCCGTTAGTCAAGATTCAGTACAAGCATCATGATGAAGGAGAAGCTTCGTGGGAACTATAGTCAGAGATGCGTGATAAGTTTCTGTTTTTGTTTTAACTCTGTATGCCTTTGATTTCGAGGATGAAATCTTTTCTTGAGTGGTGGATGATGTAATACCCTGTATTTTTAATCATTATTTATGCATAGAGATTCTATATACTTTCCCTTGTTCATAGGTAAAATCTTACTTTCAATCGATCGAAGCTCTTTCGAGCGATCGAGCATTTCAAATAGTCAAGCGATCGAGCATAGTTCGAACGATCGAAATCCTGTCGACATAAATTGAATACGTGGTCCCTACTTCAATCAATCAAACTCTTTTCAATCTATCTAAACTGATCGATCTGCTCTCGAGCGATCGAACTACCTTCGATCCATCGAACTTGTAATTATCAGAATTTCCAGGTTTCCCATAAATGCTGCCACCTTGTCCTCCCATTTTCTATATATATGAACCATTCTCGTGAGTGTGTGTGTGTGTGTGTTTGATTAGTTCAAAAATCTAGAGAGAGAGAGTGTGTGTGTGATGTTTGATATATACATATACATCCATCCATACATGCATACATACATATATCTATATACATATACACACACAGTCAGACAAGGAGAAGCAGAAGAGAAGAAAGGAGAAGAAAGAAGGAGGCAGAAAAGAAAGAGAGATAGAGAGGGGAGCAAGAGAAGGGGGGAAGAGAAAGCTTGGCCCCCATAGCCAAACATTCACCCAAACACACCCTAGGTGAGTTCTTACTCACTTGGTCTCTTTATTATAATGTTTTACAAGTTTTTGGTATGTTTAGTCGTATTAAAAGCGTCCCTATGATGTTTTTTATGTTACTGCTTTGGAATCTGGTGGAGAAGATGACTCTTGAGCGATTGAACTAAGTTCAACAATCGAAGGTTCAATCAATAGAAGTGACTTCGATCGTTCGAACATTACTTTCCCTCAATCGATCAAAATGGTTTCAATCAATCGAGACATGTAGAACATGAATTATTTTCTTTTGTTTATTATATTCAAGGTTGCTTATTCAATTCTTTATTCGAACTTCTACTATGCGGTTATGGGTTGATCTGGGATAATGTGACAACAAAGATAATATGATTAAGAATAATGGATTAAGAAATAACGCGGGATATTTTGTGTGTTACCTCTGAGTTCGATATTCGTTCATTTTATTCAGAATAGCTAGGCCATGTGGGGTTGTCATGTGATCGTTAGCAGAATAAATGTTATGCAGGCTTGATAAGTTCTGGGAAGAGAACGAGAACATATACTACTTGATCATAAATACGTGGTAGATAGACAAAGTTGTCTATGACATGCGGTGAACCTTGATCATAAGTATGCGGTAGACAAACACTGTATCTATGACTTATAATGAACCTTGATCATAAGTACGCGGTAGGCAGACGAAGTTATCCATGACATGCGGTGAACCTTGATCATAAGTACGCGGTAGACAGAAGTGTGTGTCTAGGAATTGTGGTAAAGTATCTATGACATGTAGTGAACCTTGATCATAATTGCACGGTACACAGACGAAGTTGTCTATGACATACGGTGAACCTTGATCAAAAGTACGCGGTAGATCTGATGAATAGTCGTGGCAATAGAATTGATGTGTCGATGCTTGAAGCGTTAAATCCCTAACATGCGGTGGACGGTGCATATGTTCTTAAAAGCGGGGTATGGACTGGCGTATTATCTACGACTTGTGGTATACGTGATAGATGACCTCTACGACTTGCGATGTTACGCGGTAGAAGGTATCTATGACTTGCGGTGAAGTCAGTTCCAAGAGTCAGTAGTGTACTGAGGTTGTTATTAACAAGACGATAAGGTTTGAGCAACGATGTTGAAATACAAAGAAAGGTAGTATTGTAACACTATATCTTAAACACTTCAATAACTTGTTATTACGTTATATCATTAATACCCTGTGAGCTTCTATTCATTCAGCTCTCAGTAAGTTGACAGCCGTTATTGCCTAGACATTCTCCGTCCAGACTACCCTGTCCTTAACAATGCAGGTATTGATGCGTACGACGATGGCTACTACCCAGAAGGGGATTATGCAGAGGGTGGCCCCACGGATGCCAGTTACACTGGAGGAGGGTGTTACACTGACGACTACCCCTACGTCAGCTGAAGATCTGAAGATAGTTATATTTAGTTTTCAACTCTGTTTCATTTATTTAGTTAACGGGTACTAGGGCATATGTTGTCTCTAGACCTGTTGTGATCCTACGGACCACACTTTGATTTTTGTAATCATTATACTATTATTATATTTCAGTTGTTTACGTTACTGTTTCTATTTACCTTGTGAACTAGTACTGTGTGGTATGGATAATTAGTGACTTTCACCCGTCATTCCCTATAGACCTAAAAAGGAAATTTATTTTTCTCTATTTTGCTACTCCGAGGCATAACATATGCTACCTGCCGACCAAAAGAAGAGAGGAGGAAAGTGGTTCACTGGCCTTTTGGGTCCACTGAAACTAGAACTAGAGCCCCGTCCAAACGGTCTCTTGAATGACCCACCCTGGTTCTGGTCAATACACTCATTGTTCCTATTCCTTTGTGGGTTTTGTCTTAATCTCTCCATTCCGCCCTCTGCTATGAGTACCATTTGTTGCACTGCTCCAACGGTTGGGTGTGCATACATTTCCACCCTCAAATGAATATTCCCTCTCAATCCCTCCTCGTACTCCCTTGCTCTATCCTCCTCTGTTGGCACAAAACCCTTTTCGAACCTCAATAACGTATTGTATTTTGATGTATACTCGGTCACCTTCATATCTCCCTGTTGGAGATTATCAAACTCTCTTCTCTTCGTGTTGTAAGCAGCCATTGTAAAGAATAAACAGTTGAATTCTGCCCTGAACCCTTCCCAAGTAATTGGTGCCCCTTGGTCTAAAACATTCACCCATCGATTCGATGCTTCACCCTTGATCACATCACTGTAGTTCTAAATTTTCTGTGTATCGGACATTGGAAGAGATCTGAAAATCCTCTCCATGTCCATTATCCAATACTCTGCTAATGATGTGTCAGATTTTTCATGAAACTCCATCAGTTTCTTCCTCGTGAATTGTTCTGACACGGATCGCCCACTCCTGTTCTCAATTAATTGGTTCTGCCATTAGAGGTGTTGGAGGTAGTCATTCAGCTATTGTTCATACCAAGTTTCCAATTGTCTCTGAAAATTGGTCTATACGTACATGTGGTGATTGTTCTGGTCACCGTCCATAGTTTCACAACCTGTCAATCTCAATGCATAAATACTATGCATGTATGACACTAACGTGATCATGTATGTATAACAAAATACCATATGCATCAAACATCTCTACTACATGTGTGGATGCATTCTAGAGTATACACCAAGTCACTCAACACTTCCCTCGAAGTCGAACGTTTCTAAAGTTTTGTTACCTATTGCTCTGATACCAATAAATGTTATGACCCATCCTGCTACGGGCGAAAAGGACATGTGGCATGCCACCGAGGCTTATCCAGTTCATTAAAAGTAAATGCAGTGGAAAAGGAACATAAAGAAACTCTTTAAAGCAAAGTTCATTTGAAAAACAGTGAACTACGAGTCCATAAAATCCGTATAAAATCGAAAAGTTAATTATATTTCAAAACAAGAATATATTAGTTAATAGGGACCCCTAAAGGTACCCTAATAACCAATTAAACCTTTAAAAATTTTTCGAAAAGGGTAGCTAAGAGTAAGCGGGCAGGGGTCATTTCGACCGGTCGAACTATCCCATTCAACCGATCGAATGGGGCCTGGGCAGAATCCTTCTTCACTTGATGGATTTTGTTAGTCACACTCAACCAATTCAAATCCACACTTGTAAAACTCATGAAAGACATTGAAAAACATTCCCAAAACACGAATTCGATGCGTTAAACATCCCACCATGAACTCATGAGTTCGAATGCAATTCAAACATAACCAAAAGAGATTTACTACGAATTACAATACTATGAATCAGTTCCAAGGTTTCCAAGTTAAGAACAACATTGTTCTAACTTCTTACAATCCATATTACATCACTACGAATACTACGAGTATTCTGAGATAAAAAGCATAGTCCCCTTTCGATTCATTTATAATAAAATGGTGAACTACCAAAAGTACATACGAGAGAGATTAAATTCAGGTGCTCCCATAGCCTCACTCCTCGCGTTTGTTCTTTCCTTTCTTCTTCTCACCTACAAGGGAGTAAGTCTTCACTACTCAGCTAAATACTGAGTGTACAATTCTAATGAATGCATATATGACAAATTCATGCTTTAAACTCGTAAGTCATATCAACTAGTCTTTAGGGAAAGAGATACGCATTCATCCAGTAATGGATCCAATGCCGTGGAAGGCCTTCTCCATACCACGCATCTAGTACCCTGGCTGGGCCTTCTCCAAAACCATGAACAGTAGGCATCGCTACTTATTCTCAAACATCGAGAAGCATACCCCTATCATGAAGTTGTATAACCTCCCTTTGACCCATATAACACATAGCAAGCTCACATAATTATATAAACATGCTTTTCACAATAACTGGCAAGTAAAATTAACGGGCCTAAACTAACACATGAATTTTGGCTGGATTCATAACATCACACTTGAGATTCAAAGCATCCAAAATTTCCTGTATAACATAGGTTAAGAATTCATACCTCAAGCTACACTCCTGTAATTTTGTGAGATGTACTAGGAGTCCAAAACTACGCCAAATATCTGATTTCAAGTGAAACCTACAAGTTTTCATAGTTTTCCCTAATATTTTGAAGTTAGGTTTTCTAAAAATTAATGCCAAACATCGCCTAACAAGTATCAAAACGAAGGTCTTACCTCTAGGGTTCCAAAAATATAAACGAGGATGAATTCTGACGGATAGAAGTTCGTCGGTTGGCGTCGTGAAGCTCATAGCACCAAATCCCCATTTTCTCCTCTCTTAATTTTGGTTTTAGAAAAGTTTGCAAATGAAAAAATCTCACACATTTCTATATATAGACACAACTTCCTAAAATTGTGTTTAACTCCCCACGAGTTCTCTAACCTTCCAATTATTCTCCAAAACGTCTTAAACATCTAAGTTATCACTTGTCTCTGTAATTATGTTCCGAAAACTATTTTCGAGAAATTTCTATATAACCTACCTTTTATGTAACGTGCCATAAACACTCTCACTACAACATCCAAAATGATCTTAAACAAGATCAAAACTATCATAAAGTACTCTACACAGGCATAATTACTATTCATATATATTAGGTAAGTCAAATAACACTTAAATTATATAAATGTCATTTAATCATTTCAATTCCCTTTTGATTGTCACATCCTCATGACCTCGATTGACACTCACTGTTGACCCACGTCAACCACATTCCACAATTATCAATTATTAATCAACGTTAATAATTCTCACCAAAACCAACCATGCATTAAAATGAATGTATTTTTCAGGACAGGCATGACACCTTTGGTATTTGCTTCCCGCATGGAAGCTAGTTTGTTTGTAATCTTTCCTTTGCACCAAATATATATATTGACACATACGAAGTATGTGGTTTCATCATATTTCTTTTTGTAATTTTAAAGAAGTGGGTGAGCATCAATGAAAGTTATAGAGCGGTAATGGAGAAGCACACTTTGATCCAGCAAAGGATCTAGGCGAATGATCTTTGCCTAGTTCACCTCTTGGTACACAGAGTGGCTAGTGATACTGTTTATATTATTCCACAAAGAGAAATCTAGGGTACCCTGTTCGCTCTCGGGATATGTATGATTCAAGTGCAAATCAACCGTAACAAGTAATACTCGGGTAGGTACGAGGTCGATTTCCACAGGGACTAGACCGGAAGATTATAGTTTCAAGACACGAATACACTACTATCGTAACCACAAAGAAAGAAAAGATGGTTGAATTGGGGGTATCTAACTATAAATCTAAAACTAACATGCGAGTAAAACTAAGGTGATAGCAGTAACAATTAAGTTAACTAATTAAACGGCGGGTGAAAATTAACTGTAACAAGCAAGCTAGAACAAAGAGTTGATTTACTAAAGAGGAGAAGGGCTAGGGGTCATGCTACCAACCCTGGAACACACAAGGATAAGTCTTAGGGATTTGGAGGGAACTTCTCAAGTGAACAAAGTTCCTTGGAAGCCAACAATCAAACATGTGGGTTGTCAACCCCACTATGAAAAATGTTGGATTGGTAATATCGATTCAATAAACCCCATTGCATGACAATGGAGGTAAAGAAACAAACATATTACAAACCCAACAATCTTTAATCACTCAAGAAGATCCAAAACCTTTAGACTTCCAAGAAACACAAGGATCCATAGGTGGGTTCATGACCCCTAACCTAGAAACTAGCTACACATGGATTTAACTAAACAAACATTAATACAAACATTAAGGGAGTAGAGAAACATCACCATAAATGCAAACGACTAATTCAAGAAAGGAAGAATCCAATAAATATCTTCAATAAATTCTCCAAAAGAAGAAATCAAGCTTGCAAGTTGTAGAATCTCTCAAAATCTCACTTACAAGCCCTAAATCTAACTAATCTATAAACAAAATAACAAGAAATCCTAGAGAGATACAAGAGGGTTAAGAGGGAGAATCTATACCACTGTAATAAATTAGGTCAGTCCCCAAAAACGAGTTATAATGGGGTATTTATACAAAATCCTTGGAGTGGCAAACTTGCAAAACAAAGAATGCAGAAACAGGGACTTTCGACCGATCGAGTGGGCCCATTCGACCGGTCGAATGCCCCTCTGCAGAATGACTGAAAAGAACATAAAAGAGTGGACCGGTCGACTTGGGCAATTTGACCAGTTGAATCCCCCTCTGCCTGGAATCTTCACAACTTCACAACAAGGTTGCACACTGATCACTAAAATTGCCATAACTCCTCGCTCCAGCTTCCGATTGAGGTACAATTCGCAGCCACACGAAGAAGACTCGCAGGGCTATCTTAATCAAGTTAGGAACACTCTTCCAAAATAAGGTTTTGTAATCCGAAATTGAGCTCGACTAGGCTGCAATGGAAGTGATCTTTAGTCGAGGCTTTGCCTCCTGACTTGGATTGTCAAAAAGACCTACAAAACACAAAAATAACCCGTGTAAAGGATGTAAATAGTAGAAATGAGAGTTATGAGAGAAAAGTGCATAAATTATGTCCATAGAAGCTCCGGGAGTGGTATTTTGCGCAATTATAAATCCATACTCAAGCAAAAAATGTGATAAATCATACCCCCCTACTAGCACATTGCTAGTCTCTAGCAATTAAGCGGAGAAGAGATAGCTTTAAGGACATTATTCAATCGCTTTATTTAAAAACTGTAAAGATAAACCATTTTCGTGGGGAGCACGGTTGCATTGAGCCATTGCAATAAGCCGTTAAACCTCTAGGTTACCCCTAGAGGTGGAGTTTTGTCTTCGGAGGGTTCTCAGAATAATACCCACAAACATACACTTCCTCAAGATAGCTGCCAACAAATCAAAGTGCACAACGCTCAACAGAATCAAGAGGTTTTCAATGGATCTTAGCAAAGTAGCACTCAAGTTCTCAAAAGTCCCCAAACTATCAAGGTTATTCAAAAACTTCATTTACTCCAACTCTCAGACGTTCGTGGTAAAGATTGCATGCCCACAAGTATCGGCTCGATGTAATGCACTCAAAATCCAAATATCGATCGAAACTGGGCTTCAATGCAATTCTCACTAGTGAAACCCTCAGAAATGAATCTCTTGGAGTGGGTGACACTCTCAAGATATGCGGGCGAAGAGTAATGGAAATGGGATGCAAAGCCACGCACATGTCATGTGTGAAAAACGTTAATCTATGTAAAACGGGTAAAATGAATCTCATGAAAGATACCATGCATTGGAGATCGTGAAAATAAAACTTTAACTGCAGGACACATTCGTCTCAAACTCTGAATCGTAATACCAAGGATCAATTAGGACTGGGTAAGGTCCAGAAGTGGAAACGGGGTGATGAGATGTCCGGAAATGATGTCAAGAAGTGTTTAGGGAATACTCTCGGACTAAAGGGGTCGCCCAAGGGCTCACAAAACTAGGGACGAGTCGGGAATGAATAATTTTAATGAGGAACGATGGAGGAGTACCTTTCTCATGAAGCTTTTTTCTTCTTCTTCTTCTTCTTCTTTTTTTAAGAGATTTTCTTTAGCTTTTCTTTTCTTGCAGTAACCTCCCCACTAATCATGAGTCAATCCCTAGAGATTTTAACAAAACAACCTTATGTAAGTAGTCTGCCAAGAACATACTTTAAACACTAGAAATGGTGAAAGTAAAGTGTGATGAAGTGATGGGCTAATGTAAAGGAGGTGTATGCGGGAGGGGGTAAGAAAAAATGGTGCGAGATGTGACCTAAAATCATTTCCTTGGTGTATTGCAATTCATTGTTCTCCACTATGATGACAGGCAAGAACAAGTTTATTAATTCACATGACAATCCTCTAATGCATGATCAAGCAAGAAGATGAGATTGACTACGACTTTAATACGCTTTTCAACAAAAAGAGAAGTGTAAGTAACGCTCAAAATTGGGGGACGGCTCAAAATCTTACAAGGTTCAAGTCTCCACCATTGTTTCAATGCTACACGAATTATAAATGCATTTAAACATCGTCCTGTAACAAGTGTTTGAGCCACGTGCACCAATAGTCCAAGATTTGAAATTCATGAAGTTCACAATAATCGGGATAGTTCTAGGACTTATGGGATTCAATGAGTGTCACATGCTAAAAACACAAGAACAAATCAAGACAAGCGTCATCACTGGCACTTTGCATGGGCAACTATGCAACAATCATAAGAGGCGTGGACCAAGAGTCCAAATAAAAAGAAAAATGGAGTGAATGTTTTTTTTTACTTCAAGAAACATGCTTAAAGTGTCACGTGGTAAAAAACAATGAAGTTCAAACCAAAGGTTAGCGACTAGCACACCCCCTACTAGATCCATGCATTGGCCATAATGTATGAGCATCGAAACAAGCATAAAAACTATGAGAGAGGAGAGTATATCACCAAATTTGGGGCGATCCCGGAAAAACTCAGAGAAAGTCCTGCACAAGTAAGCACTACCAAGCACATCAAGGAAGTAAATAATGCGAGAAATAAAGAAAAAAACAAAAGAAACATGAACTTCCATTAAAATTATGAAAAGCAAAAGTTACAGAAGTACAAGAAAAACCTAAACGGCGCCGAAATAACAATGAACAAAAATAAAATAACTAAACTAAACGGCCAACATGGCTCAAAACAATAAAAGCAAGAAAGAACCGACAACAAAACAAGAATCTAGCAACTACAGAGGCGAAGCCAAGTGAGCTCGCTGCTAGTCTAAGAAGCGTCAAAAAGTCGGTATCCAAGGAAAACGGCCTCAAGGTGGCGGGGCAGAGGGACCAGCACCACCGGCGCATGCAATAGCACCCATAAGAGCCCTAAACTGTAGCTCCTCCCTCTCAACCTATTGGGCCGCAGCCATCTCCATATTGGCCTAAAGCGAGTCAAAACGAGACATGACACGGGCCTCCATCTCTATCATCTCCATCCGAGTCTCTCTGAGCTCTCCCTGAGTCTCCAGTAAAAGGTACTCCAGACGAGCAAAGTCCGGTGCTGCCGCTGGAGCGGGAATAGGCTGCTCAACATCCACGTCCTCCTCCTAAACCTGGGGCACATCTCCCTCAGTCGCCTGCTGTGTGGCTCGCTGCCTCTTTCTGGCTTGAGCCTGGAAAGTGCTCTTGGATTTGGCCAGAGACACGGCACCTAGGGGGTCCTCAACGGATATGAGGTGATCGTCGGGCTTAGGTTTCACCCCCTCAGAGAGGTAGAGCCGGGTGACAAGAGAGCCATAAGGGAGGCTGCTCGATGCCGTGGTCTTAGCTGAGGCGTTGTACATAACCTCTAAAAAGAGCCTCGACAGAGAGAACGGGTCGGCAGTGCCAAGAACGGCCAGGTAGGCGGCATAGTAGTGGCCGAGTGTGGCCTTGTGCATAGTGAGCAACAAGGTTTGGCGAACCATAATGTGAAGATCGGAGTAGGCCCTGGTCAATGCGCTGGCAGGCAACTGGACGCCAGACCAATCGTGCTCGCGGTCGGTGAGAGACCGGTAGACAATGGGAGGCGGTGGCAATGAGGCAATGGTCGGGTAAGGATGAACGGCGTCGGGCTCCTCAGGCACGCCCATGAATCGGGCGAGAGTGTGCAAGGTGATGGTGAACTGCCAGCCTCGCACGTAGGAAAAGAAGGCATGGGCGGAGTCAGGATCAAGGATGAGGCTGGAGTAAAACTCACGCACCATCTCCTCATTGACATGGTGCTCGATGGCCACGTAATCGCCCTAACCACGGGGATCAAAGGCCTCCCTCACTGAATTTGGAAATGCAATGAGGTCAATGGAGCGCTCCTTGAGAACGACGCGGGTGTTGAAGTAGGCGTCATGCCAATCTTTGGTCTCCCTAGAGCGAAAACCGCGAAAGGGTCGTGACTTGGGGTCCAAAGGGAGAGGGACGCCGGCTACCATAAGCTTTTTCATTGTAAACCATGGGTGGGGGGTGTAATGTGAGCAATAGAGCCTGAGCTCCAATGGTGAGGGGTCAAGGTTTGATATTGGAGTGAGGAGGGGGGATAGTTAGGGTTTGGTAGAGGGGGGGAAAAGTGGGGGCGGAGAGTGGGAGGGAGGTGGTGGTGGGTGATTGTGGTGGTGGGTGGCGATTGGAGAGAGAGAGGGAGGGAGGTCGCAGAGAGAGATAGAGATCGCAGGTGGAGAGAGAGAGGAGAAATGAAGAAAAAGAAAAAAAAAAGAGAAAGAGAATTTAAACAGCCCACGGGTCATTCGACCGGTCGAGCGGGCCCATTCGACCGGTTGAAGGCCCCTCTGCCAGAAAATCAATTTAAAAAAAAGGAGGGGCAACTAACATTTTTTTTTGGAAGAAAGGAGGAGAAAGAAGAGAGAGAAACAAAAACAAACAAAACAAAAAAGAAAAATAAACTAAAAGAGATTTAAATAAAAACATCAACCCCGCGTCGACGACGCTTAAAAGAAAAACCAACACACAAGAGGTTTGAGTCCGACAGACCCAAACACGACCGAGGGATGCGAGGGGTGGGTGCAAAAGCACACCTAGAGCAAGGATATGATCGAAGGCTCTACAAAAAAAAAAAAAAAGAACATACCGAGCATACTCGACACAAAAAGGAGATATCACACACGTCTATTCGACCTCGTAAACAGGATCTTCCAACGGAATCGACTCCAACGTGGAGTCAAAACCTTCCAAGAATGGCTTGAGACGTTGGCCGTTCACTTTGAACACGTTACCCTCCTTTGGGTCAAGAATTTCAATAGCACCATGAGGATAGACCTTTTTGACGATAAAGGGACCGGTCCACCTTGATTTTAACTTTCCTGGAAACTAGTACAAATGGGAATCATACAAAAGTACCTTTTGATCGGGTTCGAAGTGCTTGCGCACTATGCGTTTGTCGTGAAACGCTTTGGTACGTGCTTTGTAGATCTTAGAACTTTCATACACATCGTTCTGAATTTCTTCAAGCTCCGAGATTTGAAGCTTCCTTTTTACACCACCCTTATCCGTGTCAAAATTGAGCTTTTTTATGGCCCAAAATGCCCGGTGTTCAAGTTCAACCGGCAAGTGACACGCCTTTCCGTAAACTAAATGGTAAGGAGCCATCCCGAGATTGGTCTTATAGGCCGTCCGGTAAGCCCAAAGAGCGTCTGTTAGCCTCAAAGACCAATCTTTTCTAGACGGATTCACCGTCTTTTCTAGAATTCCTTTAATCTCCCTATTGGCCAATTCAGCTTGGCGGTTTGTTTGTGGATGGTAAGTGGTTGAGATCTTATGTGTTATGCCATACTTTTTCATTATAAGTTCAAAGGGATGATTACAAAAATGCACTCCTTGGTCACTTATGATGGCTTTTGGAATTCTGAATCGAGACAAGATGTTCTCTTTAAGGAATTTCAACATAGTTTTGTGATCATTGTGCTTGCTCGCAATTGCCTCAACCCACATCGAAACATCATCAACCGCGACAAGGATGTATTCATACCAAATGAGATAGGAAATGGGCCCATGAAGTCGATTCCCCAACAATCGAAGACTTCAATGACAAGTATTGGGTTCAATGGCATCATGTTTTTCCTAGTGACACTACCAAGCAATTGACATCTATGACATGATTTGCAATAATTATGGGCATCTTTGAAGAGAGTGGGCCAATACAATCCTCTTTGGAGGAATTTGGCCGAAGTCTTTTTAAACGAGAAATGCCCACCACATGCTTGGTCGTGGCAAAAAGAGATAACACTTTGGAATTCATCGTTGGGAACGCAACGGCGGATGATTTGGTCGGCACAATATTTGAACATGTAAGGGTCATCGATGAAGAATAACCCTGCCTCAACCTCGAATTTACGCCTATCTTGGGGGGTCCAATGTGAAGGAACGGCCCCCGTAGCTAAGTAATTTGCCAAATCGGCGTACCATGGCAAAGCGGAGATAGAGAACAAGTGTTCATCAGGGAACACGTCCCTTATCGGAGTTGGGTCCGCAACCTCAAGATTCACCGTCAAATAAGATAGGTGATCAGCAACCACATTTTCAACCCCCTTTTTGTCCTTGATAGACAAATCGAATTCTTGGAGGAGAAGGATCCAATGAATCAACCGGGCTTTAGCATCCTTCTTATTGAGAAGATACTTTAGAGCGGCATGATCGGTAAAGCAAACGATTTGGGATCCAACCAAGTATTGACGAAATTTATCAAGGGCAAAAAGTATGGCGAGTCGTTCTTTCTCGGTAGTAGAATAGTTCATTTGGACACTATCGAGAGCCCTACTCGCGTAGTAAATGACATGTGGTTGTCTATCCTTCCGTTGGCCCAAAACCGCTCCCACGGCATAATCACTAGTGTCACACATGAGCTCAAATGGGAGGGACCAATTGGGGGATTGCATTATAGGGGCGGTCGTAAGCAAAGTTTTTAATTTATCAAATGCTTCTTGACACGCCTCGATCCATTCAAAGGGAACATCTTTCCCAAGCAAATTACACATAGGGCATGAAATTGCACTAAAATCTTTGATGAACCTCCTATAGAAACCGGCATGGCCGAGGAAAGATCTAACGTCTTTCAAACATGTGGGAGGGGATAAGTCGGCAATGAGCTCGACTTTGGCCTTGTCAACTTGAATTCCTTCACTTGATACGATGTGGCCAAGAACGATCCCCTTTTACACCATAAAGTGACATTTATCCCATTTAAGGACGAGATTTTTCTCCTCGCACCTCTCTAGGACTCTCTTTAGGTTCCCTAGACAGTTATCAAAAGAATCACCATATACGCTAAAGTCGTCCATAAAGACTTCTAAGCATATTTCCACCATGTCGCTGAAAATACTAAGCATACACCGTTGAAAAGTCACCGGTGCATTGCATAGTCCAAATGATATTTTCCTATAGGCGAAGATGCCATAGGGACACATGAACGTGGTTTTCTCTTGATCTTCGGGCGCAATTTCTATTTGGTTATATCCGGAATAACCATCCAAGAAGCAATAGAATTTGTGCCCGGCCACCCTCTCTAAGATTTGATCGAGGAAAGGTAGAGGAAAGTGATCTTTTCTGGTGACGGCATTCAATTTTCGGTAATCAATGCAAACCCGCCAACCGGTAGGGACACGAGTTGAGATGAGTTCGCCTTTTGGATTCTTGACAACCGTCACCCCGGATTTCTTTGGGACGACTTGGGTAGGACTTACCCATTGACTATCGGAAATGGGATAAATGATGCCCACGTTCAACAACTTAATAACCTCTGCCCTCACGACTTCTTTCATGTGTGGGTTAAGCCGCCTTTGCATTTGACGAGAGGGTTTGGCATCGTCCTCCAAGTAGATCTTGTGAGTGCAAATGGTTGGACTTATCCCCTTTAGGTCGGCGATTGTCCATCCCAAAGCGCTCCGGTGATTTTTCAATAATTCAATCAAACTCCCTTCTTGATCGGGGTTAAGTAGGGATGAAATCACTACCGAGAAAGTCTCTTTATCGCCCAAGAAGACATACTTGAGCTCTTTTGGCAATTGTTTGAGCTCGAGTTTGGGGGCTTCAAGACAAGACAGCAAGGGAATAGAGTCGCGAGGGGGGAGTTTTTTGAATTGAGAACACCATATGACATCTTCTCCTACTTCTTTGGATTCGTGGGACTCCAAGGCATCCTCAATCTCAAGCTCAAGTAGAGAGTACTCGAGCAATGAAACACCATCGGGGATGGTTTCTTGAATTGAACATGAATCAAGAGGTTCCTCCAAACACGTGAATTGAAAGAACTCGTGTGTAAGAGTATCAATGAAATCAACCTCACAAACATCATCATCCTCAAGATCCGGTTATTCCATGAGATTATAAACATTAACCTCCGCAGTCATGTTACCGAAAACCAATTTCATGTTTCCATTCCTATAATGTATTTGGGCATTGATAGTGGCAAGGAATGGGCGACCAAGAATGATAGGAATGGGGGAAGTCCCACCCTCCACTGGTTATGTGTCCATGATAATGAAATCTGCCGGATAGTAGAAAGCGTCGACTTGGACCAACACATCCTCAACTATCCCTTTTGGTACCCTAATAGAGCGATCGGCTAATTGCAAGACAGTTCGTGTCTCCTTGAGTTCTCCGAGACCTAATTGGAGATAAACCGAATAGGGAAGGAGGTTGACACTAGCACCTAGGTCCAAGAGGGCCTTTTTAATTTTGAAATTTCCTATGACACAAGAGACGGTAGGACAACCAGGATCTTTATATTTCGGAGGGATATTGTCACGGATGCAAGAGGTTGCTTGTGCCGCCATGTAGGCTTTCTTTTGCACATTAAACTTGCGTTTCCTTGTGCAAAGTTCTTTTAAGAATTTGGCAACACCGGGAACATCCTTGATCATGTCAAGAAGAGGAATGATAATCTTGACCTCTTTTAGCATTTCAAAAATTTCAAGGGTCTTGCCCTTGTTTTCCTTTGGCTTCAACCTTTGAGGGAAAGGTGGGGTCGGGACATATTTGGAAATATTTGGCTCAAGAGGCAAACTTGCCTTGGAGGTGGATGTCTCATTCTCAACAACCGATGGGGTGGTTGCTTCGACATTACTGAGTTTCGACCTCTTTCCCTCTCTATACTCGCCAACACGTTGTTCTTTTAGTCTTTCCGTAGGTTCTTCGAGAACCTCACAGACTTTGTTATCAACAACTTTCCTACTCCTTAAAGTGGTGACGGCTTTGACATGTTCGGCGGTGGGATCGTTTGGCCCAGAACTCCAACGGCCATTTAACCCTTGGGGTTTTGAATTGGTTGGGCCGGAAATTTTCCCTTCTCATTTACTTGTTGAGAGCTCGCCAATTGGCTAAAAGAATTTTGCATCTCATTCATGAATTGAAGCATTTGCGCGGAATTTTGATCAAGCTTTTGAGCTTGTTGATCTTGCTTTTGCATAAGCGTTTGCATTTGATCTCAAGGGACTTCTTATGTGGAGGCACATAAGCGTTCGATGAGGATGGACCATGAGGGAAAGGCAGAGGTGGAGGTGGAAAATTATTTTGAAAGTATTGTGGAGGTGGCATTTGTGGCGGCCCATGATTAGGCTCATTCCTCCATCCTTGATGAGGTGGATTTTGATTTTGATTTTTCCATCCCAGATTGTATGATTTGCCATAAGAGGGTTGAACAGCTTTTTATATGTTCCCATGGCATTAGCTTGCTCGTGCAAGATTTCTTTGAAAACCAGGATGGTTGGACAAGTATTGGTTAGGTGACCAATCTTTTCACAAATGGCACAAGTTTTCTCCACGAAAGCCACGGGTTGTGTTGTTTTTTGTGTAGCTTGTGCCGCTTCGGCCTCTTCTTTGGCTTGCTCCATTGTTTCCATTTTTCTTTGAAGTTTGGCAATGGTAGCTCGCAAATCATCCTTTTGATTTAGTCCGAGGATTCCGGGAGAGGATGACTTAGTAGAAGGAGCGACGGTGGCCAGCTTTGCCTTATTGGCATTCTGATCATGGGGATCCGATGTGTCCCAAGCTTGAGTTGTGTCGGCCACATACTCGAAGTATGCCTCTGCTTCCTCAGGGGGAAGCATCATGAACTGCCCATGGTACATAGTTTCAATGAGTTGTTTGGAGGCTAGTTGGAGTCCAGCATGGAACGTCGAGACCAACCTCCATTTCTCGAAATTATGATGAGGGCACATATTGAGCAAGTCCTTAAACCTCTCCCAATATCTAGTAAATGATTCGAATTCCCCTTGCTTAAAACTTTGAATCATTTATCTGAGAGTATTTGTGCGATGCATGGGGAAGAATTTTTTTAGGAATTGGGATTGCATTTCGTGTCATGTCCTAATGGATCGAGGTTTCAAGGAGTTAAGCCATGTTTTGGCTTTATCCTTGAGAGAGAATGGGCAGAGTTTGAGCCAGAGAACGTCCTCCGAACAATTTTGATCGCTAAATGTAATGCACACATCCTCAAACTCTTTAAGGTGGAGGTAGGGTTGTTCGTTATCCATACCACGGAAGGTAGGAAGTAACGAAAATCATCCCAAGGCGGTAGTGGAATTATCCAGCATTGTAAGGGAAAACAATACAAGACAGGGTAGAGATTCTCTCTGGGTGGAGATAGTCCTTAAGGGGACGCGCGTTATCTCCTTGATAATTTCTCTCACCTTGTTCACTCAAATTGTCGCCCATTGCGGCGGAATCGGTAGATGATTGAAAGAATGAGGATTCGGAAGGTGTCGAGGATGAAGGTGGTGGACGCCAATAAGAGCTTGAGCTCGAGGATTCTGGGTGTTCGACGAAGGGAATGCCGCCGACACTGTTATGCATTAAAATATTGGAGTAGGGTATCCGGGTCCGTTAAAATGCCAGGAGGCTAGTCCCCGGCAACGGTGCCAAAAACTTGTTCGCTCTCGGGATAAGTATGATTCAAGTGCAAATCAATCGTAACAAGTAATACTCGGGTAGGTACGAGGTCGATTTCCACAGGGACTAGACCGGAAGATTATAGTTTTAAGACACGAATACACTACTATCGTAACCACAAAGAAAGAAAGGATGGTTGAATTGGGGGTATCTAACTCTAAATCTAAAACTAACATGCGAGTAAAACAAAGGTGACAATGGTAACAATTAAGTTAACTAATTAAACGGCGGGTGAAAATTAACTATAACAAGCAAGTTAGAACAAAGAGTTGATTTACTAAAGAGGAGAAGGGCTAGGGGTCATGCTACCAACCCTAGATCACACAAGGACAAGTCTTAGGGATTTGGAGGGAACTTCTCAAGTGAACAAAGTTCCTTGGAAGCCAACAATCAAACATGTGGGTTGTCAACCCCACTATGAAAGATGAAAGCTTGAGGAAACTAAGGGAAAATATTGGATTGGTAATATAAATTCAATAACCCCCATTGCATGACAATGGAGGTAAAGAAACAAACATATTACAAACCCAACACTCTTCAATCACTCAAGAAGATCCAAAACCTTCAGACTTTCAAGAAACACAAGGATCCATAGGTGGGTTCATGACCCCTAACCTAGAAAACTAGCTACACGTGGATTTAACTAAACAAACATTAATACAAACATTAAGGGAGTAGAGAAACATCACCATAAATGC
This sequence comes from Hydrangea macrophylla, assembly GCA_033977485.1. Lineage (NCBI taxonomy): Eukaryota > Viridiplantae > Streptophyta > Magnoliopsida > Cornales > Hydrangeaceae > Hydrangea > Hydrangea macrophylla. The sequence goes on along the minus strand of CM066998.1, from coordinate 50,833,474 downwards.
AAACGACTACTTCAAGAAAGGGAGAACCCAATAAATATCTTCAATAAATGCTCCAAAAGAAGAAATCAAGCTTGCAAGTTGTAGAATCTCTCAAAATCTCACTTACAAGCCCTAAATCTAACTAATCTATAAACAAAATAACAAGAAATCCTAGAGAGATACAAGATGGTTAAGAGGGAGAATCTATACCACTGTAATAAATTAGGTCTGCCCCCAAAAATGAGTTATAATGGGGTATTTATACAAAATCCTCGGAGTGGCAAACTTGTAAAACAAATAATGCAAAAACAGGGACTTTCGACCTGTCGAGCGGGCCCATTCGACCGGTCGAATGCCCCTCTGCAGAATGACTGAAAAGAACACAAAAGAGTGGACCGGTTGACTTGGGCAATTCGACCGGTCGAATCCCCCTCTGCCTGGAATCTTCACAGCTTCACAACAAGGTTACACACTGATCACTAAAATCACCATAACTCCTCGCTCCGGCTTCCGATTGAGGTGCAATTTACAGCCACGCGGAGAAGACTCACAGGGCTATCTTAATCAAGTTAGGAACACTCTTCCAAAATGAGGTTTTGGAATCTGAAATTGAGCTCGACGAGGCTGCAATGGAAGTGATCTTCAGCCGAGGCTTTGCCTCCCAACTTGGATTGTCAAAAAGACCTACAAAAAAAATAACCCTTGTAAAGGATGTAAATAGTAGAAATGAGGGTTATGCGAGAAAAGTGCGTAAATAATGTACTTAGAAGCTCCGGGAGTGGTATTTTGCGCAATTATAAATCCATACTCAAGCAAAATATGTGATAAATCATACCCTTTTACATACAAAACAATTTTTTTTTTAAAGTAACAAATTGCTACTTCTGAATTAAAATGTGTTATTTCTGACTTTTAAGTGGATTTGTTTTTTGAAAAGTTGTGAAAATTTTGTTTTTTCCCAAAAAAATTCAAATCTTTCAACAATCTCAACCAAGGGGTTGTTGGTCCCAAATCAGCTGATCCAAATAGGCTCTAAACACAACTTAACAATCAAATGATGAGTTCTGTTCACACCCAACATAAGGAAAATAACTTGGTGAATATCTCCAACACATAAGTAGAGAAAAGGTAAAGCTAAATTACAGCCTGTAGTCATTAAAGACTTAAGGCGCACTTAAAAAATAATAGATTAATTAACGAATATTCGATAATAAATAAATCTGGGTTTGTATTTCATATAAACCAATCGGATCTGAATCCGAATCAGAATCAGAATCCAAATCTGAATCCGAATAGGATAAGACAAATCCCGATTAGGTATATATATATACTAGTTTGAGTCCCGCGCGATGTACGGGTATGCTTAAGTTTGTGATTTGTTTATAAAATTTGGGGGAAAAATGAACAAAGTACTGTGTATCTACAGGTATATTGCTATCATATGCATGTAGAATAACTATTAAAGAGTTGAATATATTGGGTTCATTCGACGGGCCCTTATCAAAACGCATGCAACCACCTTTATCTGCAGAAATACATGTACCACCCAAAAATTGCGACAGGTCACTGTTGCAATAGAGAAGAAAATAAGGTTCTTTGACTAACCACAAAGAAGCTTTGGTAGATCATTCGATATCTGTCATTTTAGTTCCAATTTCTTTATTACTGCATTTCAATTTCTCTTTGGAGATCAAAACAGTACTTGTACTCTATTTGTGTACATTGGTTATAAATTGTCTGAGTTTTGATAGATCTAATTTTTGAAGTTACTCTTTAACATGAATTGTTTGTAATATTGCCTTGACATCTTTTATTTTAAAATATAGCATGGACACCTAATCCCCTCATAGTTTTGTACTAAAATAAAGCTACTAACTTTTATCTCAAAATAGCCTCACATGGGAATTAAGTGTTAAAATTAGCTCCACGTATGAAAGTTTAAGCGTTAAAATTAATCCCACATGGGTAGTTAAACCTAAAAATTAGCCCCACAAAAGGGGGTTAAGTGTTAAAAAGCAATCACACATATGTGGGTTAAATGGTAGTATTATCCTCATATATGGGATTAATCTCAAAATTAACCACATGAAAGAGGTTAAGTATTTTTTGGGGGGCTAATTTTAGACTTTTCATTAGTTTTGAGGAAAATCTTAGTAGTTTCACTTTAGTTTGAAATCACAGGGGGGGTGTTTAAGTGTCCACTTTTGAAGCATAGAGGGTAATGTGAAAATGAGCCTAATCACAAGGGGGTAGGATATAATTTACCCTTTAATGTAAATAGGAGTTAGATTTTAGATAGAGTTTAAAAGTAATAACAATTGCTACTATTTACATAGGAAATTAAGTATTGTAACATACGTAAATTTGGGGTGTATTTAGAAGTGGTAATAGATTAGAGCAACTCTTTGGACACATAAGAGTTACACAAAAATAGTATACATAAACCACAATGTGTCTATCTCTCTCCTCTGTGGACCCCACAGTGTTAGTAGACCCCACCAGGAGAGAGATACACACAAAAAGTTTTTGTATACTCTTTTTGTGTACCTCTTATGTGCCCAAGGAGTTACTCAATAGATAATGTTGTTGATGATTTTAATACAAAAGTTTAGAGCATTTTAGAGTTTTTTGAACCAAACTTAATTTTGACATTTTTTATTCCTTGTTTCATTTTAGTAGTATTTGTTACATTGTGAAGTGCTAATAGATAAGTTTGTTGATGATGTGGGATTAGATTTGAGTAAAAGTCAAGTTGGTATGGTATTGCAAATTTAATTTTCATAGTTTTAATTTCTTTTTTCATTATTGGTAGTATTTTTTTTTTTTCATTCTTGGTAGTATTTGTTGCATTTTGTAGTGGTAGTACATAATTTTGTTGATGTTTTGTATGAGATTTGAGTAAAAGTTAATTTGGTATGGTTTTGCAAATTAAATTTTCACATTTCTTTGTTTTTTTTCATTCTTGGTAGTGTTTGTTGTATTTTCAAGTGGTAATAGATAATTTTGTTCATGATTTTATTATAAAAGTTTAGAGCTTTTTAAAGTTTTTTTTAACCAAACTTATTTTTGACATTTTTCCCCTTTTTTTTGCTAGTATTTGTTTTTTCACCGTTTTTTTTTAGTTTTTTTTTTTGGTAGTTTTTGTTGTATTTTGAAGTGGTAATAGATAATTTTGCTGATGATTTTATACCAAAATGTAATAGTTGTGAAATTTCAAAATACCAAAATTCACCAAATTAATTGGAAATTGGCACACTTCCTTAAGAAACTTAGGCTCATATTAAGTGGAAATTCAGTAAATCATGAACAAAGCATGTAAAAATTCCATCTTTTTTTGGGCTCAAAACATATGAACAATGGTACTACTTTTGTGTAGACACCCCATTCTGTCGGCTATCAGATTTAGGAGACCCATAGCTTGGTGGTTCACAATGATCGAAAAAGACTCAAAATGACTCTTGGAAGTTAGTTCTATTTCTCAAAATGCTCAGAATGACCAAAATGCCCCTGAAAGCCCAAAAACTCCCAGATTTGGTCCCAAAGTTCTGAAAACATGCTATGTCGTAAGAAAAGTAAAAAAATGAGTTTTTAAGTAAAATCAGATGAAATCGTCAGCTCCCAGAGACCCTTGGAAGTCCCGGAAGTTCCCGGAAAGTCCCCGTTGAGCGATTTGACCAAGGTTTGACCAGGTTTGACCAAGTTTGATCAAGTTTGACCGAAATCGTCCAAATTCACCGGGATCATTCTAGATCATGTGGAAAGTATTAAAATGAGTTTTAAAAGAAGATCGCACGAAAACGTCAACTCCTGGGAGCTGCCAGAGGTTCCCAGAACTTCCCGGGAATTCCAAGTTTGACCAGTTTGACCAAAATTTGACTTTGAAATCAGAGCACAATAATAATTTTCAAAAAAATTTCATGGATACTAGAGGTCAATAGCTTTCCGACGGTATGTCACACACAATTTTCGGATTTAAAACGAGTTATTATGAATTTCCGAAGGTAAAAAAGGCGATCAAATCGGCTTTTATCGCAAATACCGCAAAACTTTTCAAAGTGACCTATCTCCAAACTATTTTTTATGTAAAATAGACTACATTATTTTTCCAACGGTATATCACAACCTCAATTTGGAGTTAGTATGCCTTTTCTGTGAATTCCGGACGAAATAGGGCCTTTTCGCGAATATCGGAACCTCTGGGGGCCTAAACGTAAATTTCTGGGCGTCTGAGGAGCAGTGCCGCCACGGCACTAGCCTACTGCCGCCGCAGCACTGGCCCAGTGCCGCCACGGCACTCAACCCCGCAGTCTATTTTTGTAATTTTTTGGGGGTCCAATTTGATTAATTGAAAGCCAAAACGACATAGTTTTGTGTTCATAGTTGTTTGGGACCAATGGGAGTACTTCTAAAACCCCAAAAGCACCCCCAAATTTGCCTATTTAAACCCTCCATTGCTCTTCATTTTGAGGGGCCAAGTGCAAAGCTTGAAAAGTTGTAGAGAAGAAGAGAGATAGAGATAGGTTTAGAAGAGAGAAATGGAGCTTCTCCCATTGATTTTCCATAAGAAAGTGAGTTTTAATCTTGTTTTCTTCCACTATCCCTCTATATACTTCACATTCAAAGTCCACCCTAACCCTCATTCTTGAGCATTCATGAGATAGGAAGCTACTTCCATGTCCAAATGTCAAAATCTATGAGTGAAACACCAAGCTACAAGTCCAAAATCACATTGATTATCATCTATTGATTGCTATTTACTTGCTTGTTTATATATGTGTTCATCTCTTCTTCCCTCATTTCTTTTTGATTTTCTTTATTTACTTACTAGTTCATCATCATCTAGATGATGACATGAAGTTTGAGGTGAGTGAATCCTTATGGATAGTAGCTCTTAACCTCAAAAACATGTTTGATAGATGATGATCATAACTTCAATACCTCCAAGGTATCCTTGAAGTTATGTTCAAATAAAAAACGAATCTTTCCAACAATCTTGGAAATTCTTGATGATGAGTTTGATGTTGACATTTTGAAGTGGCTATAATCTTCATTGAGTATTAAAATATGCTTTCAAAACTTCTATTTAAAAACCCCTTTCTTGAAATCCTCACTTTGATTTCAAGGGACAAACCTTGTTTTTCCCAAAATCTTCAAAACAGTGAGTCAAAACAGTGAGTGATCTGAGTTCAAAGATTTCTCTAGAACTCAATGCTCAATGTATTGATGCAAGCCCACTTGAAAAGTCTTCCTAACTCATTAGAGAACACCCATGATTTTTGGTTTGACTTGAAAATGGTCCATTTGGACCCAAACATTCCTTCCAGACATTCTGTCTCTGCTGTCATAGTAGCTTGGTTGACTTCCAACTTCTTTTTCAAAAACCTTTTCCAAAAAGAGTGGTCCTAACTTATTTTTCCCTTACACTTAAATGTCTTAGGGAACTGTATGTATAATATGGGCCTCTAGATCATTTTTTTTCATTTTCTAAGATTTTCTAACATTTCAGTCGACAGTACGAACTCTGTTTCTGAGTAACCTCCATTGTTCATATGATTTTTCTCAATCTGTAATAGTTATTAAAGATTGGCTTTTTGGGTTGTGTTCAAGACACAATAAGGAAGATCTCCATAAAAAATCATGCATTGAAAACGTCCCTAACCCCTCTTTTCAATTTTCAAAAGATCTAGTTACTGTTCTGTCCACTATTCACAGCAAGCACATTTTTACTTTCCCCTTTTGATTTGATGCTTACATGCACTCCAAATTAGCTCATGTCTTAGGAATTAGTTCATACTACATTTGTACATATCTCATGATGATTTCATTCATTCATTCATACACATTCTAGACTTCTAAGTCATTCTAGGAATCCATGAACACAAAGCACACTACAACCTTGGCACATTCTAGATACATACATTGCATCCATGCAAAGATTTGGGGCTTTTGTGAGTCCTAATCTAAGAAGATTATAAGAAATGAACTTGATCACACGTTCATGCTTCCCCCTCGGTCTAATCTTCCTTTCTCATCCGTCCCGGGGATTGAGAGATCTTCTTTTCTCAAAGAATAACATGCATCATACTAGCTTGCTAAGCGTATTTTGATTTCTTTGATTATTTGTTTCAAGAACAATTCATGTCCCCTTTAGATAAAGAAAACCTAATTACTTGATACATAATTAGACGATTTTTCCTAGGTTTATTTGTGTGATCTTTCACTTTACATTGTATGATATTTGGCTTAGATCTTATGAATGATATCTTATCTTTAGATCTTCCATTTCAAGTTTCTTATGTAATGTAGTATACTATCATAGTATTATTTGTCGAACCAAACATAGTATAAGATGATTATTTGGATGCTAATTGAGGCCCGTCGAAAGACGGGGTGAGTTGAGGGTGTTTTAGTCGCGACAAAGGCTCCTTCCTCTCTCGTACCAAAACCCCGAGCCAAGTTCTTTGGTTATGAAGGGCCGGTGCTCTTTATCCGTTTGGGTGAGTCAAAATTAGGTTTCTTGGTTCCTTAAAGACCAAGTGGCGACTCTGTATCTGTTTTCAACAGATCTTTTCTCTCTCCTTTCAAAACAATTTCAAACAAAAGCAAAGGAAACCAAATTTCCGTGTGTCCACAATCTGGCGACTCTGCTGGGGATTTTTATTTTAAAACAAAATAATAAAGAGGTTTGACTCATAAGAAGCATCCTTAAAATCATCTTTTTACTGTGTTTGGTTCACCGCATTGCACTTCTGCATTTCCCCTTCGACTGTGTCTGAAACGCGGCGCTGACATTGTTCAGGTCTTGCTGTGCCAGGGCACAAGTCACCGTTGATACTGTACCTTCCAAGGTATATCAAAAAGAGTAAAAACCTCCGTACTGTCTCTCCGACGGTATATTGGAACTCTCGTCAACGGACCCTCTTTGACTAAATCCAGCCTTTGCATATAGATTCCTGTAGAACCTTTCATAGGACTGTTCATTTATCTTTTCAGATAGGACAATGTGATATAACTGTTGTATGCCCTGACAGGATTACCTGCGCCGTGTAGACGCTTATGTGGCATAGAACATAACTTTTTTCTTATGATTCCCAAGGCAATCACTCACATGTGATCATATTGAGTTGACTTGCCTAGGCACCATGATAAGGATGTCTGCTCCATGCTCACAAAGATATACACCGCAAACCTTGTTTGTTGGTCCTGAGACATAGGAGTATAAAAACTTGCTAGACAGTATGATCACCATCATCACCTATTCCCGTCGTATATCCCTATTTCTTCCAGAAACTCTACCCAACTCATCAGGATATCCCTGTTTCTCCTAGAAACTCTGTCCGAATCACCCAGATTTCCTAGAAATCTCTATTTCTCCCCAGATTACCCAGAAATCTCAATTTCTTCCAGAAACTCTGATATACTTATGTCCCCCCAGATATTCTTGCTTCCCCCAGAATACCCAGAAACCTCAATTTTTCTTAGAAACTCCGATGTACTTGTTTATCCCAGAAACTCTGTCCGACTTACCCAGTTATACCTGTTCTCCCAGAAGCTCTGTCCAAATCTCTCAGATTACCCAGAAATCTCAATTTCTCCCAGAAACTCCGGTATACTTGTTTCTCCCAGAAACTCTGTCCAACTCACCCAAATTTTCATGTTTTTCCATAAGCTCTATCCAAATCTCCAAGATTTCCCAAAAATTTCAGCAACCCCATCCAAACTTCCCAAAAATGCCTAGATGTACCAATTTTACCCAGAAATTCTGATTTCCCAATTTCTCCTAGAAGCTCGGTCCAAATCAACCAGAAATCCCTATTTCTCCTAGAAACTCAAATGACTTCTAGAAATTTCTCCGAATCTTCCAAATCCCTATTTCTCCCAGAAACTCTGTCCAAAATTCCCGAAGTATCCCGGGAATCCCTGTTATCCCTTGGTGATCACACTGGAAAGTAAGGTTAGCACACTCTGTATGGCTAGGACCTTATTTGTTTAGCTGCTATCTGTTAGAAATAGGAGCATCATATAGATTAGGGCTTACATCCACATGCTTGCCTCGTATGCATGCACCATTCCTATCAGTCTACACGGACTATCTTAGTCAGTCTGTACACAAGTCAGTCCACGTTTGTTAACATCACTGTCATTGTCTCTCTAGTCATCACTATCAGAATCTCATACACTCTTCTCGAATCTATATGTCATTATAGATTCCTAAAGTTAGCCACTGAGATCCCCATCCTGGGTCAGAAGTTCGAACAGTCGTTTGTTCAAGATCTACCTGCCAAGTTACTTCAGCATGAATTAAAAAGAATTGGAAAATAAGGTCACTGTGTTGGGAACAACCATAAGCCAGCAATCTGATCGCCTGGCCCAAGTTTTGAGTTTCATGGAAAAACTTAAACAACAGCAGCCACAATACCCACTTGGTTTTCCACCACAACCAGGGTTCATACCACCACCACCGCCTGGGTTTAGACCGCCTCCCGAGAATAATGGGGAAGAAGACTGGTTTCAAGGGGTCCTGCCGCTTGCATATGAGAAGAAGCTCCAGGAAAAAATGGACAAAGTTGACAAGCTTGAAAGTGTGTTGAGGAAGAGCAAAGGGGTTGATGATTACATGTTAGACCTGGAAGGCCTCTTTGAGCCCATCAAGCTAAGGCTGCCCCGAGAACTTCAAAATGCCTGAAATTGACCGTTTTGATGGAACAGGGAATCCAAAAAGTCACATCAAGTTGTGCATAAGCATCTTCCAATCGATGGGCTGCACTCATGAGCACATTACGATGTTGTTCCCGCAAACCCTTAAGAATGCCGCACTATCCTGGTTCCTAACCCTTGAAGCCTCCAAGACCCGAGTCTGGGAAGACGTTGCTAGAACTTTTATTGATCACTACTCTTACAACCAAGAGTTTGATATCACCATCCAGGATCTAGAGACTACCAGGAAGAACTTCAATGAGTCCTTCACTGCGTTCTTGAGCAGATGGAAGAATAAAGTGGCTCAAATGATCCATAGACCTGTTGAGAAAGAGCAAGTACGTATGCTAGTCAAGAACATGCAACCAGTATATCATGACAAGCTATTCTACCAATCCATCTCCACATTCGAAGAGCTATTTGAAATAGGCACCAGAATAGAGGATGCCATCAGAGAAGGAAAGTTCAAAAAGGATGAACCCCAACACCAGTCCAAGAGACCTAACTACTCCCTGGACTCCCCGGATATCAATGCACTTAGCAACCAATCAATGGCCTGTGCCCTCCGTCCATACCAGTCCATTCCGCCAAATCGCCCAAAAGGCCCTCGCGAATTCTCCAAACTTGATGTTCCTCTTTCCACAGCCTTGGACCACCTACTCAAAAAGGGCCACCTACAGCTCCTCCCTCATAAGCCGCTACCAGATCCTATACCCTCCCACTACAACATGAGCCTACGATGTGCTTATCACCAAAATCTAGGCCATACCACCGATTAGTGCATCCGCCTCTGCCATGACATTCAGAACCTTATAGAAGATGTCCCCTATCCTAATCCCATCCACTATCTTGGCTTGGACCAACAGATCGAATGATCCCTTCCGTCGATGCTAATGAATGTTGAAGCTACGCAGTTAAGTGATGGTGTTTGGAACTCCTGCTAAAAAAAATAGAATAAGAATAATAAATGGGTCGTAAAGACACTCCATTTGAGACCGGGTCGAGTCAAGTTGAGTCTGTTCTATATTCCGAGTCCATTTCAATTCTAGTCTTGTGATCGAGTATGTCTGTCATCGAGTTGTTAATAAGTCTGTAAACCTTCTCTATTTATGAAATGAAATCTCATTTTGCTTAATCTGATGTGCCTAGTCATAAATGCATGAATCACTAAACTGAAGTGTCACTTTTCAAATTACCATGGATATTACTCTGCTAATAATTTTTCTACGACAAAACAAAAAAGAATCCTGAAAGGTTAAATTCAATCTCACGCTGACACTGGTGAAGAGTTGAGAATTGAATAGTCTTACTTTAAGAATTTAAAGATGCTCTTGCCTCAATCTTGAAAAGACATACTTGAAACTAACTTGGGGCTTGCCCAACACCCTTTTTCCACCATTTCGAAGCCTTAAGCCCAATCCAATTGGGAGCCACGCAATCTGTCCGATTGAAAGCAATGCAAACTTAGCCCTTGATGGTAGCCAAAAATTTCAGTGAGTTTCATCTCCACTTTAAAAAAAAAACAAAAAAAGAAAAAGAAAAAGAAAGAAAAAGCTTACTAGGTTGAAAACCCGAAAGGGTACCTAGGCAAAAGTTAGAGCTGAAAAAGGTGTTGATTTCCAAAATCTGACCCTAGCCAGTCAAAATGTAGGAGAAAATTTTGATGAAACAAATGAGAGAATCATACGCTTCAAGATACATCTTAAGAACGTGCCAAGATCACATTTCAAAAGGCATGGAATGACCACAAATAAATTCCGAGAGCTGACATGCACATTCTGGAATTCTGAGATTGCAATTGAAAGATCTCACAAGAATCGACTACATTAAAAAAGAAAAATTGACTAGCTAGGCGAAAGTGAAAAGGATCAATCCTCAAAATAAAACAAAAAGAAAAAGAAAAAGAAAAGAAAGGGAGATTGAAACTGAATCCTTTTATTCAAAGCTACCACAAGTGGCTCAAGTTTGAACTTATTTGAAGATTGGTTTGAGAAACCCTCATACCCAATTTCTTTCAAGCCCTGACTTGAACTACGCTCGACCTAATTCCCACTGAGGGATATGTAGGCAACCGCATCGGTTCGGTCGACACCATCATAATCACCCCCCCTTCTTTTAAGACTTTGGCCCGAACTACGTTGGACCTGATCCCCGCTAGGGGGTTTGTAGGCAGACTTTCAAAAAAGAAAAGAAGGATGGCTCGCTAGTTTGAAAATCCGAAAGGACGCTTAGGCAAAAATTAGAGTTAAATCCAAGGTGAGCAATAACAAAAGAGAGAAAAGAGCTTGCTAGGTCACCTCACTAGTGCCTAGGCAAAAGTTATGAGCATTTGAGAGATTAAAGTCACGGTCCATGCCTCAAGCCAAAAAATCACCTTCCACACTAGGGGAAAACTTCGGCTACCCGCCTCGTTTGCCTGACTTTTACTATCTACCCTTTATACAAGGGGAAAACTTCAGTCACCTACCTCGTTTGCCCAAAACCTCCAATAAACCATCATCCAAACTAGGGGCAAACTTCGGTTACCCACCTCGTTTGCTTATGAATCCCACATTGTACACCTCAAACTAGGGGCAAACTCCATTTGCCTAACACAATCCCTTCACACCAAGGGCGAGTTTTCAAGTTACCAAGTTGTTTTGAAAATTTTGAAATAGAGCATCTTTTACTCTAAAAGCTAAGGCACTAATTTAAAGCACTTCCTGGGAGAAGTAGAAAATTGACTAGATCACTAGGGAGGAATTTTCAAAAATTAGATTTATAAGTAAAGTGCTACCATGTTAAGATGAGGGGTGAACACCAAAAGAGAAATGGTACATCGTTTATGACAAAATCACATCAAGTTTTGACAAGACGAGCTTGTTTCATTTTGGTGTCAAATGTGTCATCCTCGTGCGTCAATGTCTGTCAAGTTTTTGAGTCTGTTGTAGTCTCAAATATGTAAGCCAACAGTGACTAATAAAATTTTGAAATCAAGTTATAAAGAGCATGCCAATACAAGCAGGAGTAACAAACACCATTGCTGCACCGGTTAAGGCATCAGCATGAGAAGCGTCCAAACTTAGGGCAAATGTGAATTTCATCCCTTTCCAAACCATCGAAAGTTGACCATCATCTCCTTGCAACATAAGTCTATGAGTGGCTGTTGATCTTCCTTCATGCAACATAAGTCCATGAGTGGCTGTTGATCTTCCTTCATGCAACATAAGTCCATGAGTCAATGTTGATTGATCTTGGATTGAGCACTGCAAAGATTTGATCAATCGCGAGAGATTCAGAGATGGATCCCGGTTCTGGGCTAGCAAGATTTGATCAACTATGAGAGATTCGAATTTGAATCCTGGTTCCCGGTCAAGAGAAATAGTTAAAGAGAGATCCCAGAAAGAGTCGCTTCATCCCCAGCAGATTCAGTTTAATCCCTAGCAGGCATATCGATTCATACAACGTTAGTTCAATCCATGCCAGTCACAGTAGTTCACTTTCGACTCGTCATATCGATTCGTACATCGTCAGTCCAATCTATGATAGTCACAGTAGTTCACTGTCGATTCATCACCTCGATTCGTACATCGTCACTTCTTTTGATCACGGTTAGTCCAATCGTTGGTCCAACCCATGACAGTCACAGTAGTTCACTGTCGACTCGTCATCTCGATTAGTACATCATCAGTTCAATCCATGACAGTCACAGTAATTCACTGTTGACTCGTCATATCGATTCGTACATCGTCAGTCCAATCTATGACAGTCACAGTAGTTCACTGTCGATTCATCATCTCGATTCGTACATCGTCACTTCTTTTTATCACGGTTAGTCCAACCGTTGGTCCAATCCATGACAGGCACAGTAGTTCATTGTCAACTCGTTATCTCGATTAGTACCTCGTCAGTTCAATCCATGACAGTCACAGTAGTTCACTGTCGACTCGTCATATCGATTCGTACATCGTCAGTCCAATCTGTGACAGTCACAGTAGTTCACTGTCGATTCATCATCTCGATTCGTACATCGTCACTTCTTTTGATCACGGTCAGTCCAACCGTTGGTCCAACCCATGATAGTCACAGTAGTTCACTGTCGACTCGTCATCTCGATTAGTACATCGTCAGTTCAATCTATGATAGTCACAGTAGTTCACTATCGACTCATCATCTCGATTAGTACATCGTCAGTTCAATCTATGACAATCACAGTAGTTCACTGTTGACTCATCATCTCGATTCGTACATCGCCAGTTCTTTTGATGACGGTTAGTCCAACCGTTGGTTCAATCCATGACAGTCTAGTAGTTCACTGTCGACTCGTCATATCGATTCGTACATCATCAGTTCAATCTATTACAGTCACAGTAGTTCACTGTTGACTCATCATCTCGATTCGTACATCGTCACTTCTTCTGGTCACGGTTAGTCCAACTGTTGATCCAATCCATGATAGTCACAGTAGTTCACTGTTGACTCATCATCTCGATTCGTGCATCGTCACTTCTTCCAGTCACAGTTAGCCCAACTGTTGATCCAATCCATGATAGTCACAGTAGTTCATTGTCGACTCATCATCTCGATTCGTACATCGTCAATTCATTAATCATCATTAGTTTATATGTCGTGTTCATCATTCTCATTCAAAATCTTAGGCTTCTATGTCCATTAATGGGGCTTCCATGTTCATCGCTTGACATCTCGGGATTTCATGTCCATCACTTGACGTCTCAGGACTTCTGTGTCCGTCTCTTAATTTCCAGGGCTTCCATGTCCGTCGGTTATCTATTAAAATGCATCTCTGATTATAGTCCTCTGGGACCCCACATCCAATTACGTTCGCTTGCGAAGCACACTTTCCAAAATTCAGAAGTTTGCTCCAAGACCCAGAGTCTTCAAACCTTGGTGTCCCTATTCAGGTCAATAACTGCATCACAGTCAAAAACACTAGCACGACATAAGTCTACTCGGAGTGGCACACACCCCACAGCACCAACTCATACTAGGATCAGAACACTAGGCATGATAGGAATCATGACGCAATTCATATCACATCCACGCATTCCATATCATCCTAATAGCATAGCATCCGCCTGCCTTGTTGTGCATGTGTGATTTGTTCCTTTGTGCCCTGAACTACGTCCTGGTCTGATTCCCCTTGGGATACGTAGGCAGCTCACGCAGAGCACGACTAGCACTGACCTCAGCATCATTGCATCTTTTGCAACGCTTTTTATCCTAAATCTATAGCCTCCAAAAAGTCCTGTCTCTTCAAAGCTTTGGCACTCGCTTGCGACATGCGTTGCCTCGCAAGTTCATGCCAAAGAGGGGCAAACTGTAGACACCCCATTTTGTCGGCTATCAGATTTAGGAGACCCATAGCTTGGTGGTTCATAATGATCGAAAAAGACTCAAAAGGACTCCTGGAAGTTAGTTCTATTTCTCAAAATGCTCAGAATGACCAAAATGCCCCTGAAAGCTCGAAAACTCCCAGATCTGGTCCCAAAGTTCTGGAAACATGCTATGTCATAAGAAAAGTAAAAAAAATAAGTTTTTAAGTAAAATCAGATGAAATCGTCAGCTCCCAGAGACCCCCGAAAGTCCCGGAAGTTCCCGGAAAGTCCCCGTTGATCGGTTTGACCAAGGTTTGACCAGGTTTGACCAAGGTTTGACCAAGTTTGACCGAAATCGTCCAAATTCACCGGGATCATTTTGGATCATGTGGAAAGTATTAAAATGAGTTTTAAAAGAAGATCGCACGAAAACGTCAACTCCTGGGAGCTGCCAGAGGTTCCCAAAACTTCCCGGGAATCCCAGGTTTGACTAGTTTGACCAAAATTTGACTTTGAAACCAGAGCACCGTAACAATTTTCAAACATTTTTCATGGATACTAGAGGTCAATAGCTTTCCGACGGTATGTCACACACAATTTTCGGATTTAAAACGAGTTTATTATGAATTTTCGAATGTAAAAAAGGCGATCAAATCGGCTTTTATCGCAAATACCGCACAACTTTTCAAAGTGACCTATCTCCAAAACTATTTTTTATGTAAAATAGACTCCATTACCTTTCCAACGGTATATCACAACCTCAATTTGGAGTTCGTATGCATTTTCTGTGAATTCAGGACGAAATAGGGCCTTTTCGCGAATACCGGAACCTCTGGGGGCCTAAACGTAAATTTTTGGGCGTCTGAGGAGCAGTGCCGCTGCAGCACTAGCCCATTGCCGCCGCGGCACTGGCCCAGTGCCACCGCGACACTCAACCCTCGCAAAGTCTATTTTTGTAATTCTTTTGGGGGTCCAATTTGATTAATTGAAAGCCAAAATGACATAGTTTTGTGTTCACAGTTGTTTGGGACCAATGGGAGTACTTCTAAAACCCCAAAACCACCCCCAAATTAGCCTATTTAAACCCTCCATTGCTTTGAAAAGTTGTAGAGAAGAAGAGAGATAGAGATAGGTTTAGAAGAGAGAAATGGAGCTTCTCCCATTGATTTTCTATAAGAAAGTGAGTTTTAATCTTGTTTTCTTCCACTATCCCTCTATATACTTCAGATTCAAAGTCCACTCCAACCCTCATTCTTGAGCATTCATGAGATAGGAAGCTACTTCCATGTCCAAATGTCAAAATCTATGAGTGAAACACCAAGCTACAAGTCCAAAATCACATTGATTATCATCTAATTATTGCTATTTACTTGCTTGTTTATATATGTGTTCATCTCTTCTTCCCCCATTTCTTTTTTGATTTTCTTTATTTACTTACTAGTTCATCATCATCTAGATGATGACATGAAGTTTGAGGTGAGTGAATCCTTATGGATAGTAGCTCTTAACCTCAAAAACATGTTTGATAGATGATGATCATAACTTCAATACCTCCAAGGTATCCTTGAAGTTATGTTCAAATAAAAAATGAATCTTTACAACAATCTTGGAAGTTCTTGATAATGAGTTTGATGTTGACATTTTTAAGTGGCTATAATCTTCATTGAGTATTAAAATATGCTTTCAAAACTTCTATTTCAAAACCCCTTTGTTGAAATCCTCACTTTGATTTCAAGGGACAAACCTTGTTTTCCCCAAAATCTTCAAAACAGTGAGTGATCTGAGTTCAAAGATTTCTCTAGAATTCAATACTCAATGTATTGATTCAAGGCCACTTGGAAAGTCTTCCTAACTCATTAGAGAACACCCATGATTTTTTGGTTTGACTTGAAAATACTTGAAAATGGTCCATTTGGACCCAAACATTCCTTCCAGACATTCTGCCTCTGCTGTCACAGCAGCTTGGTTGACTTCCAACTTCTTTTTCAAAACATGTTTCCAAAACAAGTGGTCCTAACTTATTTTTCCCTTAAACTTAAATGTCTTAGGGAACCTTATGGATAATATGGGCATCTAGATCATTTGTTTTCATTTTCTAACATTTCAGTCGACAGTACAAACTCTGTTTCTGGGTAACCTCCATTGTTCATATGATTTTTCTCAATCTGTAATAGTTATTAAAGATTGGCTTTTTGGGTTGTGTTCTAGACACAATAAGGAAGATCTCCATAAAACATCATGCATTGAAAACGTCCCTAACCCATCTTTTCAATTTTCAAAAGATCTAGTTACTGTTCTGTCCACTATTCACAGCAAGCACATTTTTACTTTCCCCCTTTGATTTGATGCTTACATGCACTCCAAATTAGCTCATGTCTTAGGAATTAGTTCATACTACATTTGTACATATCTCATGATGATTTCATTCATTCATTCATACACATTCTAGACTTCTAAGTCATTCTAGGAATCCATGAACACAAAGCACACTACAACCTTGGCACATTCTAGATACATACATTGCATCCATGCAAAGATTTGGGGCTTTTGTGAGTCCTAATCTAAGAAGATTATAAGGAATGAACTTGATCACACGTTCATGCTTCCCCCTCGGTCTAATCTTCCTTTCTCATCCGTCCCGTGGATTGAGAGATCTTCTTTTCTCAAAGAATAACATGCATCATACTAGCTTGCTAAGCGTATTTTGATTTCTTTGATTATTTGTTTCAAGAACAATTCATGTCCCCTTTAGATCAAGGAAACCTAATTACTTGATACATAATTAGACGATTTTTCCTAGGTTTATTTGTGTGATCTTTCACTTTACATTGTATGATATTTGGCTTAGATCTTATGAATGATATCTTATCTTTAGATCTTCCATTTCAAGTTTCTTATGTAATGTAGTATACTATCATAGTACTATTTGTCAAACCAAACATAGTATAAGATGATTATTTGGATGCTAATTGAGGTCCGTCGAAAGACGGGGCGAGTTGAGGGTGTTTTAGTCGCGACAAAGGCTCCTTCCTCTCTCGTACCAAAACCCCGAGCCAAGTTCTTTGGTTATGAAGAGTTGGTGCCCTTTATCCATTTGGGTGAGTCAAAATTAGATTTCTTGGTTCCTTAAAAACCAAGTGGCGACTCTGTATCTGTTTTCAACCGACCTTTTGTCTCTCCTTTCAAAACAATTTCAAACAAAAGCAAAGGAAAGCGGATTTCCGCGTGTCCACATTTTGTAGCTCTTGTCTGTAAATGTGGATTAAATTTATGATACATGCGTGGTTTGTGTAAAATTGAGAAAAAGTTTGTGATATATGTGTGCTGTATAACCATTAAAAAATTTGACAATTAATAAATACTTATCTAATTAATTGACAGTTTTGATTTAATTTTTCATTATTGGTAGAATTTTTTTTTTCTTTTTGCATTTTGAAGTGGTTATAGATAAGTTTCTTAATGATTTTAATAGAAATGTTTTGCTGAAAATATTTATTCATATGAAATGCAGGATATAAGATCGTTATTTGTCTCCATTTGAGTATAAGATTTGGTTTTTTTATTTTGAATTGTGTATTATTCACCTAATTTGTAAACTCATAGCATTTAAGAACTATTTATGGGCAGTATTAGTCAAGGCAAATGCCTCGACAAACCAAAAAAATAAGGCTAAATACATTTGAATATCTTATAACTATCGTGTAATATAGTTGGTTCAATTGTCGTTTTGATATTAATCTAAATTTAGAAGCTAAATTTAATAAATTAATGAAAGAAAACAATGTTAGTACTTATATATTCTTTGTATTTTTTCCCTTTTGGTTGTGTTATGACATTCAAGTGTTGTAACTAATAATACAAGATAACAAATTAAATCTAAGTAAGAATGTACTCACTGTGGTACCATTTGATGTGTCTATCTTTGCATTTTCAATTTTTTTTCTTTTGAAGAAAGCACTAATTTGCATTTACAAATATCTAAGTATAAGTTTTTTTTTAAAGTTCCTTAATGGACAATTGTTTTGAAAGTGTAAATGACACACATAATGGACTGGAGCAGTAACTATTTGTAGTTATTTCCTTCTCCATAATTCTAACACATAAAATGGGTTGAGAAAGTAATGATTTGTAAGTTGTTTCCTTTGTCCAATATTCTACAATATACTAAGTAATAAATTAGGCATGTGTGTAATAAAATTAAATTTATAAGCATGTGTGTGTAAAGTATTTTTATCAGCATATGTTAAAATAAGTAAAACCTTCATTTGTTATGGACATTTCCAATTGTCATACTAAAAGTTCTTTATAATAGGATTATTTCTTTTCAGAAGGATATAGGATCATTATTTGTCTCTTTTGGAGTATAATATTTGAATATTGTAATTTTTTGTATGGATTTAGTTCTAGGATTATATAAAACATTTTAGGTAGTGCAAAATTTTAAAGCTATAAATTGACTTCTAACTTCAGTATGATTATACAAATTATAACTAAAAGATTAAAATATTATAATATATGTTGTGTGTATGAATTCAATTTATAGGTATTTGTGTGTGTAATATTAACATATGCAATACCATGAAATTAAAGTTTAAAAATTAAAATACCATACAAAATTGTAGTTTGAACTTAATTTAAACTGAAGCTAAGTTGTGGTTTGGGAACTTAGCAATAGAAAATAGCATTGTAATGTTAAAAAGACATAGAATAACTTCTAAATTTAGGGTTTAGAGTTTAGGGTATCAAAATAGGTATTCAATAGACTTACATGCAAACATGAATCATAACCCTACTACAGTTGTGTTGGTGCTTAACTGCAGTAGCGTTTGAAGAACACCAACATAACAATTTCTCTACCCAAATCCGCAGCCATGGAGGACTAACAAAACATAGAACTAACTAGAAATTGAAGCAATCGTAGCTACAAAATCCGAACTATCAAAAGCTTCATATAAGATCCACACAAAAGCTTCAAATTTTCAGAGAGAGAGAGAGAGAGACGTGAGGAGAGGAGAGGAGAGGCGATAGAGGGAAAAGAAGGGGAAGAAATGGGTGGTTGTGGTTCAGTGTTGGTGAGCCAGAGAGGGGGGGTGTAGAATTAGGAAAATGTTAGCAGTTCATCCCGTCATCAATCCCAGTCAGCAAAATCTCAGCCTAATCACATTTTCTTGTCCTAGTTAGCTTGTCCTAATTAGACAAAGTCCTCTAATATAATATAGATATATTAAAATAGATTATATATATTAGATATTGATGAGATTAGATGGAAACTGAACCTGTAGAGAAAAGTTTGCTCTTTACATATATGTATATATATACACAGTCAGGCTCTACAGTGAACAGGGAAGATTGAACATACCCAGTGAATAGTTTTTTTTTTTTTTGCCTGAAAAAACCCGCGGGCTGCCCCCACTGACCCCGTGCCCGCCCTACTGACCCGCGGGTTTTTTCAGGCAAAAAAAAAATGTTCACTGAGTATGTTCACTCTACCCTGTTCACTCTAGAGTCTGACCGTATATATATATATATATATATTTAAGAGATGGACAGAGAGTGAGAGATAAGGAAAGAGATTAAAAAAAAAATGAAAAAGAAAGAGACTATACATATTTATCTGTATTATTAATAAAAAAAAATTTAGAAAAAGAGTGGGGATAAATATACCCATGTTTTTGCTGTGTACACCCATAATTCATTGTTTAATATTTTTTAAACAATAAAATAATACAAATTCATAAAAAAAAAATGCATAAATATAAAGTGGGATGGGTGTACATAGCAAAAATATAAGTGTATTTAGCCCACCCTAGAAAACTAATGAAAATTAGAAAAATCACAAAGCTGCCATGTGACAGGCTTGTGATTGTACTTTAGAATTTTAAACGTATTAATTTGCTTAATGCAGGGTAATTTGGTATTTTTTTTCTTTGGTGTTAACTCTATTAACAGTTTCATTTTGCCCATGACCACAGGGAAGTTATGTGTAACGTTTTAAACTGCAGGGAGGTTATGTGTAAATGCCCCTTACTCTAACCTTTAAATCAATAATAGTTCGTATAAGTAGGTGAGTGTTGATAGAAATTTCCATACCCAAATTACCAAATATTGTGTCAAGATTAAAGGGAGTAAATGCTAACACTCACAAGTGTTAACAAAAAGTATATAACATATTCAAAGAGTAGGTCGAGAATTAAGAGTGGTATTAATGACCATGAATCACAGAAGAACAAAGTCATGAATAAAGATTTCAACTTTCATTTAACCAAAAGAAAGAACAAGATAACTCATTTTCACAAATCTGGATGTTTGGCTTAGTAATGACCCAAAAGCTATTTTGTTGTTGAGTCACCAAAATTTTTATTTTTATAAAGTCTGAAATCGTCATGTTTTTGGTATAGAATTTTGGTTTAAAAAACAAGAAATAAAAAAATTCCCCACATTGAATTATTTGAGTTTAAAGGATAACTCATTTTCAATTTTGGTAAAAAAAAAATATCCATGATTTGTGAAACTTAATCAAATCGAACAGTTATGTTACAAAAATTTACATAATTAGTTATGTGAAATTAAAAAATATTCATCTAAATGATTATGTAAATTTTTTTGTTAAAGAACATTTTATGAAGGATACAATCCTTAGTAAAATTGTATCCTTTTTTGAAAACAAATATTAGATGGAGGGCAAGTTTTCCTACCTGGTTGTATCAAACTAGTCTTGAAAAAAAAAATAGCACTTGTTGACATGCTTTTAACACATTTCACAATTTTTGTATGCAGGTCAATTTGTTGCGATTGATCATGTAAATTTCTTTTCTTTAATTAACAAATACTTGCCTCTATTACAAGCGCACTAAACTACCAAAACATTTAGCAGCGAATGCATGCAAAATTATCTTTAAAGTCAAAATATAATTCGGAAATGTTCATTTGAGACATTGGAGGAAACTAAAAAAGAATTCTTAATTGAGTAATGATATGGAGCCTTATTCCATTCCAGAAGAGGTCTGACCAACAATTTGAAAAGAGTAACCAAATCCACAACCTTTTATCCACAACCTTCATTTTGTATCTATCTCTCTCCTAAACCTCTAAATGAGATATCACTATTCTTTCACATTACCAATCAGATCCTCTACCCATCATCACACTATTAGCAATAAATATATATATATATATATACACTTGTAGGCTAAATGAGATATCAGTACATCAATGTTATATATATATTGTTATAAAACATTTGTTGAGTACTCCCTTATGCATTTGTCTGCCTGTTACTCCTCCGACCCCACCACCAAATCCTGTCAAGACAAAATCATCTAATCAAAATCAAGGACCAGCAAAATCCAACCCAAAGAATAGCAGATCCCCCAGGATCAACTGAAAACAAAAGAAATCCAATGAAAATCATTCAAGATCGACTACAATGCCCGTACAGCAACAGAATATTATTCCAGTCGTTGAGGGTGGGATTTCAATATCTCATCTCCAATACGCATATACTCTTTCAACCCTCATTAAATCAGTGTTGAATCAAGTGGAAAGAAGAGATTGAATTGACATTTAAATGACTACTAGCTAGATACCATATAAACTATAATTTCAAGAAATAAGAAGAAAAAAAAACAGAATTTCAATACCCCAAAAGCAATATAATATATATATATATTAAATATAGATTAAAATGAGTTAAAGAAGTCACGTACAAAGTTAAAGAATGCAACGTAATCGAGCCATTCCGTGGCTTGATCGCAAATGCCTCTGATCGGTGTGCAAAATCCCACTGCAACCTGATGATGGACGCAAGATACATGGAAGAAATGCCCACAAATGCGTCTGAGCCATGCTGGACCCTGATGTTTGACATTTGGAAGAAAAAGCGGCCCATCGCAATTATCACACCTGGGGGCAGGTAGTTGTGGTGGGGGAGGCGGTGGTGCTGGTGGTTCTGGTGGTGGCGAGTACGTAGAAAGGTTCTTGGGAATGGTGAATCGCTGGAAAATAGTGAGCTTTTGTCTGCAAAGGACACAATTGCTCACATTCATTTTGCTTCTCGCCTCCATAAAACAATGGAGGTGCATTGTGTGCGTGCACGGCATTAGCACCACAATATCATCGCCACTTGTTATATCATCTATGCAAAGAGCGCATTGCAGGCCCAACCTAACCACCTTGCGAAGGTATCGTAAGTCTGCTTCATCTGTCATGAACGGCAGAACAAATACACTACAGTATACACTGTCCGGAAGAGGAGAGAGAAGACAGAAGAAACAGGAGGAGAAGAAGAAAAACAGCTAGGGAAGAGAAGAACAGAAAAGAGAAAGAAAGAGGAGAGAGAGAGAGAGTTGAACTTTGACCAAACAGCCTGAATGGACCCACTTGGGACTTTGGGACCGGTCCGCTATAAGTACTCTGTAAGCGGGATTTTTTTTTTCTTTTTTTCTTTTCCCTCAGAGTTAAATAGTAATAAATCCAATCTACTCTAAGATTGTCGTAATCGACCCAACCCATACAACATTTTAATGATAGGTCCATATTTTTATTTAGTGACCAAACTACCCCTATGACTCATCAAAAGAATCATTTCCATTTAAACACACCTAAAATCAAGGGTTTTAAAATTTTAAACATTATATATACATAATATATATATCATCTCCCATTGACCGTAAATGAGTTTCCAATCATATTAGCAAGATTCAACTCAAATCCCCGCACTTCTAGTTCTTCGTAAGCTTCTTGATGCTTTAGACTTCTTGTGGCAAGGTTACGATTAGATTTCTCTTTGATATACCAATGGTCTCCAAATTGCTTCCCCTATGAGACTGGGCCTTGAACCCCCTCTGATATACCAATGGTCTCAAATCTCACTCTTGATGTTTGGAAATTTTGTAAAATTCCACAAATCGTTCATTCCGTCATGCAAAATTTAACACTGCAAAAGTATTAAATTTCACACTATTGCTCTTTCACAACATGGTTTTGATGAAGACTAAAAAAGAAGCAGCTATCTTGGAGAAGATCACCAACACAGATTTGTCAACTTTTTTCGGTAGAGCCTGTTTTTACTTTTCTCTATTGGACGTGATGGCTTCGTAGTGGTGCTTTTGAAATGGAGTTATCTGCTGCTGTTTCATTGTGGGATTGGTGGTTTTTTCTTTTATTTAAATTTGTTTGCCTTTATATTGGTCTTGTTTTTTAATGTGGTTGGGGTGGATTAGCATGGTCCTGTTGGATGCATGCAAGGTGTTTTGTCGAATAGTTTGTCTTGTGCTCTTGATTGAGATTTGAGAGTGGTTCTTAGGATAATTTGTTCTTAATCTTTCTGTTTTGGAGAAATAAATTGGATTTGTGGCAGTATGTAAAACATATTTTATCTTAATAGGGTTTTCTTAGTATCAGTTTGAAATTTCATACTACTCGCAGTGAAAAATTTAACCTAAATATTATTCAGAAGTGTGAAATTTCACAATACTCGCAGTGAAAAATTCATTCATCCCATAATGTAGATACGTAAAATCCTGAGATTTTATTTTCATGATTTTATTTTCATTTATTTGATACACAAAATAAAGGGATAGGAGATCTGATTTTTCTACAATTTTT
Source organism: Hydrangea macrophylla (assembly GCA_033977485.1). Taxonomy (NCBI): domain Eukaryota; kingdom Viridiplantae; phylum Streptophyta; class Magnoliopsida; order Cornales; family Hydrangeaceae; genus Hydrangea; species Hydrangea macrophylla. The sequence goes on along the minus strand of CM066998.1, from coordinate 50,809,877 downwards.
TTTTTCAAACCTAACGTGATTTATGGCACAAACACAAAAAAACGGAAAGCACTATAATTATGGGATATTAATTCAAATGAGATATTGGCAAGTCAAAATGCTATCATAACTACCAAAATTAATGTGTATATATGGCAAGTCAAAATCAGATTTAATGAATAGCTATATAAAATTTCACACTAATGAATTAGTTGCAGTGTAAAATTTCACTAATGAACCAGTTACAGTGAAATTTTGCAGTGTAAAATTTCACTAATAAACCAGTTGCAGTGTAAATTCACACTAATAAACCAGTTACAGTATAAAAATGAATTAGTTGCAGTGTAAAATTCAATAGCCGTAGAATCTTCAATCCAAAAACGTAATAGTGAGTCCGACTCATTTATGATGTGATATCTAGATTGAATATGCAATACACTGTGAATTAGAAATGGTAAAACTCATTTGTAACTGTTTTGTAAAGTAATATCCTAAAATATTGTGATATAATTTCAATATATATATATATATATATTGTAACCAATATCAATTGGGATTTGATAAGATTTGGTAAATAATTCAATCATTAAATCTGAATTAAATATATGTATATATAAGCGGTTCTGCATATATAGGTTAGGGGTAGAATAGTCATCTACTAATTCTATAATAGGATATTTTGGACTAATCTCTAACAACAATTATAATTATAGGGCTTATTATTATGAAGTATTAAATGATGGACCTATTATAAAAAACATTGGTAGAATAGGACTTTTGACCAAATTTTTCTTTCCCTAAAACCCTGATTCTAGAAAATGACGAAGAAAAAAATCTGTGTTTATAGCCCAGAAGTATGTGGCTTTTTAAAAAGTGATTTATGAAATTTATTATTGAGTTATTTAATAATTTTGTACAAGTGACACATTTTTAAAAAAAAACAGCATAATAAAAAAACAATATTGAGCTTTTAAAAGCTCTATTCTAGAGTTTTTAAAACCCCCCTAAAAAAGTCCTAAGTTCAATTTTTGCAAAGCTCATAAACTACTTACCAAATGAATTAACATGAATCTGTGTTTTAAAAAAGGAGAAACAACAAAATGGGGGCCAAACTAAGCCTAAATCCATTATCTTTTAACATATTTTCTCACTCTCAGTATTCAAATGAATAAAGCTATGATTCCAAATTTGGGACACAAATACTTTGCCAGTTGTTCCACATACAGTATTGTGTGGCATCACTGACCATTGTCACAGTATGTGGTATAACTATTAATGTATTTGGGAACTAAATTTGGGAATCAAATTTAAGAAGTATAGCATTACTCATTCAAAATTGCAAGCATACTAGAAATATGAGTAATGCTATGCTTCCCAATCCTACGCTCAAATTTTCATTCCAAAAAAAATAGCAGTAGGCCCACTGGATTTTAATTGGATGATGTTAAAGTGATTCCATTATTATTGCCGGCGGTCCCATCGTCACATCATTTAAGATGTGTTTTTAGGATTAGAATTTGAGAAACATAACATTACTCTAAAAATAGACACTACTGTCAAGTAGAATCAGAGAGCCAAACACAACCCACAAGTTCCATTTCATCAAAAAAAAAAACACACAACCACACAATGCCATAACTGCATAAATTCTCATGGCTTGCAGAGTTTACTTGGTAAGGGTGGCAATTTTCGACCTGACACGGCAACTCGATACGACCCGACACAAAAATAAATGGGTTTGGATGACTCGTATAAGGTCACCGGTCATAAACGAGTCGACCCGTTTGACACGATTAATAAAACGGGTTTAAGCGGGTCAACACGTCTAACCTGTTTGACCTGATTAAGTATTTAAGTGCAATTGAGGCATTTTTTTTAGTTCCAAAAATAATTTTTAATAATCTGAAAATCTAAAATACAAATATTATAAATAAGAATTAAAATATATATATATTTTTTTTTTAAAATATAAACTAAAATTGTTTTTTTGCCCCCAAAGAAAAAAAAAAGAGTAATTACCAACTTACCAAACAAGTAAATCAATATATAATAATTAATAACTAATGTAATAAAAAAAATTAATAATTAAAAATAAAATAAAATTTAAAATATGTATATAAACTAAAATTAAAATTTTTTTTTTTTGCTCCCAAAGCACAAAAAAAAAATAATAATAATTACCAATTTACCAAACAAGTAAATCTATATATTGACAAGCGAGGGTATTTGTAAAATACAACCGCGCTAAAAGAAGAAAATGTATTGATTTAGTTTACAATTCCTCCATTTATCTACAATTTGAATTACAATGCTAGTTTATACACATATTGATTAAACTATGATAAGTTGTTTGTTTTAGCTGTAATTTGTGCAGATTAACAGTTGCTGTGTGAAGAATTGTAAAATAACGATAAAAGGAAATGCTGAATTCTAATGAAGACAGTCAAAAGTTGAAATACAGAGTTCGATCAATTGAAGACCATTCGATCGATCGAAGTCTCGATCGATCGAGAGAAGCTCAAGCGATCGAAGTTCCAGAAGTTCAATCGACCGAGAATTGTTCGATCGATCGAACATGCCTTTTATCAGATTATACGCGCTCGCAGCAGAGGGGGATGTTTAACCCTAGCATTAGGTTGTTTCTATATAAACTCGTATTGTGTACGTCTATGGGGACGCCCACTTTACTTTTATCAGTTTTTACATAGAGAGAGAGTGTTCTACTTTGATTTTTGTAGGGTTGGTGATTGGATATTGAATTTGGTTGAAGTTTAAAGTCTATCCATAGCTAGTTCGTTCCATGTTTTGTTATATCAGTTCTGTTTTCATTCTTTTAGTAGTTTACATAGTTTATGTTTGAGTAGATTGTAGTTTTACTTGTTGGTAGACACTATTGTTTTACATTGATCGCATGTTTAAATTTCAACCAAACACAACTTTAATGAATATTTACGTTAAGAATAAATCTGTGACACTCCAGACTATATTTTAGTAGTCTCCGGGTTGGGAGATCACGATGAAATTGTGATCTCAAGTCTCTGCCATGCAGCAGATTAATTTATGTGTTCGATCGCTCGAAGTAGTTCGATCGATCGGACCAGAGACACAGTCGAGCGATCGAAGTAAGTTCGATCGATCGAGAGATGAAGATATTCGATCGATCGAAAGCGCGTCGATCGATGAACTCTCTGATTCTTGGGTATATTCTATACAGTATTCCTAGACTTTCTGTTTTACTGGATTGTTATAAAATTGTCCCAAAATGCTCAGTTTGTCAAAACAGTCTACGAACTTTAAGCCTTGAGGCATTTTTCTTCAATATATTTTGCAAACCACCCTCAATGCTAATACCATTGTAGGTGAGAGTCTCAAATATTGTTTTAAACTGCCTTTGTGTATTTTAAACTCCATTGTAAAGATATAGTCCCGATCATGAAAGGACTATAGATTCTTTATTTTAAGAGAAATACGGAATACTGTAGAGAGTGTACCCCATTGAGCTTCAACGTAATTGCATGGTAGATGGCTAGGTTGCAGTGGATTCGTGTAATCCCAACATTCCTTTTTAATTAAGAAAAGAAATACATTTTAAATTATTGTTTTAGTTAATTAGTGTGTAGTTAGTTAATTTAGTTTAGTTGCTTCATTTTAGTAGTTGTTAAACTGTGGAACTTTGCGTTCTACATTCCTTTAAAAGGTATTGGATTTTATTTTCTTGTTTGAGAATAATCTAGGTAATTAGTTTAACACATTCCCTATGGGATCGACCTGGACTTTCAGTACTATATTACTTGCACGATCACCTACACTTGGGTGTTGCACAAGAGCGCACAACTTTTTAGTCGTGTCAAGTTTTTGGCACCATTGCCGGGGAAGGCGACAAGCTAACGCTTCGATTACCTCAATCTTCTCTTATCTTTTTCTGTTTTTTTTTTCTTTTTCTTTTGTTCTTTAGATTAAAAATTCCTTAGGATCTTCCCCTTTATGTCCGATAATTCCATCGAAGGAATTTACGGAAACCCATTCTATTTATCCAATTCATCTAGTTCGATTAACCCCATAGTTACACCGATCAATTCAATGGCTGATAATCAAAGTGAAAACAGTGATAATGTGGTCGTACCAATCGACGATTCATTGTGTCCTTTGTGTGACCTCATGACACCTGAACACGCACCTACGCCATCTTGTATTCTCATTCCACCTCATGCAGGCGAATTCCAATTTCGTAATGGAATGATTCAACTCCTTCCTACCTTTCATGGAATGGAGAGCGAGAAGGCGTATCTACATGTCAAGGACTTTGAGGACGTTTGTAAAACTTTCTCACAGAATTGTCCTGTAGATGTAACACGTCTGATGCTATTTCCTTTCACTCTGAAAGATAAAGCAAAAGCGTGGTTACTCACCTTGAAGCCAAACTCTATCTACACCTGGCATGCGATGAACACTACTTTCTTGAAGAAATTCTTTCCACCTAGCATGACCACCGAGCTTAAACGTCAAATAAACTCTTACAAACAAAAGAGCAATGAAACCTTCACCCAAACTTGAGAGCGTTTCAAGGATTTGCTACTCTCATGCCCACATCATGGGTACGAGAAATGGCGAACCATAAGCTATTTCTATGAAGGGTTGAATGGGGAAACTAAAAAGTTGGTCGAGACCATGAGTTCAGGGCCATTTCTTCGCAAAAACACGGAGGAAGCTGAAGCTCATTTTGAGTGGCTAGCTGAACATGCCCATGAGTGGTCAAATTCGGAAGATGTCCCACGCTCACAGATCTCCTGTGTAGAAGAGAAAAGTTTATATCAACAAAGCGAGGACCATCTGATGAATAAATATGAAGAACTAGAAAAGAAAGTGGAAGAATTGGGGATGAAAGGAGAGAATTCTAGGCAGTTTTTTGCTGAAGAACCATGTGGCACATGTAATATGTTGGGACATACTACTCAATACTGTCCCAATGTGCCATATTTTCAAGAACAACCCCCCATGGAAATGAATGCCATGTAAGGGTATAGGGGGGCGGGGAATTCCTACAATAATTACAATTCGCAAAATAACAACAATAGATGGAATCACCCCGGTTTTGATTGGAAAAACAATGCAGGGACCCAAAACCAATTTCAACAACAACAGCCCTACAATAACAATAATCAATATCAAGGGCAATACAACAGGCAGTCCCAGCCATTCAATCAGAATAGAACAAATAACTACAACAACGCTCAACCCTCACACAATCAACAAGCAAATGTCTATGTGCCACCTCACAAGAAGGTGCAAGAGGAAGATCCACTCTCTAACGCGAGTTTAACGCAACAGTTAATTCAAATGATGAGCAAAATGTCTGCGACATTAGAGAGGATGGATGCACGACAAGAGGGTTCGAGTGGCACATTTCCCGCTCAACCACTTCCAAACCCTAAGGGTTACACCAATGGCCCTCCTAATCATGAACAGGCAAAAGCCGTGACTACATTAAGAAGCGACAAAGTCATAGGGAAAAACATGCCTCATTCACTCCCGAGGAGTATGAAGAGGAGGAAGTGGTAATTAGGAGCGAACCATCTACTCAAGTAAAAGAGTCGTCCACTAATGACAAACCATTAGAACCAAACAAGGACACTCCTAAAGAAGTATAAGAAGTGGAGAGAAGACCTGGAAAGGAGCCTGTCATTGACGAATTACCTAAATGCCCTTTCCATGCACCTTAACCTCAAAGGCTCAAGAAGCCCCAGAACGAGGCAAAGAATCAGGAGTTTTTGGAGTTGTTCAAACAAGTTAAAATCAATCTCCCGCTCCTGGATGCAATCAAACAAGTGCCAGCCTACGCTAAGTACCTAAAAGACTTATGCACGGTCAAAAGGAGGCAAAGTGTAAAGAAACATGCCTATGTTGCTTGCCAAGCAAGTGCAATTATTCAAAATGAATTGCCTCCAAAGCTCAAGGACCCTGGCACTCCAACGGTCTCGTGTAGAATTGGAAATCAAAGGATAGACAACGCACTCCTTGATTTAGGAGCGAGTGTAAACCTATTGCCATACTCAGTCTATAAACAACTAGGGTTGGGTGAACTCAAACCCACCAGAGTTGCATTACAAGTGGCAGACAGGTCAGTCAAATATCCTAGAGGAATACTGGAAGACGTCCTGGTACAGATAGATACATTCATCTTCCTGGTCGATTTTGTGATATTGGACACTGAACCTGTGTCTAACCCATGTTCACAAATCCCGGTAATCTTTGGACGTCCATTCCTCAACACCATAGATGCCACAATCAAAATAAGAAGTGGTATCATGACCATTGTATTCGGGAACATGACTTTAAATGTCAAGATATTCTCAAATCCCCGACATGAAGAATATGAGGATGACGAAGAAGTTAACTGCATTGAAATGGTCATCGAAGATGAGGCTGATCTTGTAGAGTATAAAGATCCCTTGGAGGTAGTTGTGTCACAATTCGACACTACCTATCAATCTAATGATTCTACCCCATTGGATGCTGCCCTAAATCACGCCTGCCTTATGATGGAAACAAAGGAGGAAGATAGAGATGAATGCATGTGGGTCACACCATACGAACCCTTACCTCCAAAAACCAAGTTAACTATGCCTTCAAATTTTCAGTTTCCTTATCTAGAATTAAAGGAGCTTCCAAAAGAGCTCAAATATGCTTTTCTGGGGACTGAAAAGACGTATCCTGTTATAATCTCAGCCACGTTAAATTCCGAAAAAGAGGATAAGTTGATTCAAATGCTCAAACTGCACAAGGGAGCATTGGGATGGACTATTGCTGACCTAAAAGGCATAAGCCCATCGATTTGCACCCATAAGATTTATCTAGAGGAAGACGCTAAACCTTCATGACAAATGCAAAGGCGTCTGAATCCCAACATGCAAGAAGTCATTAAGAAGGAAGTCCTAAAACTTCTTGACATTGGGATTATCTATCCTATCTCTGACACCCCCTGGGTTAGTCCTACCCAAGTAGTGCCCAAAAAGGCTGGTATAACAATTATCCCAAAAAAAGACGGCGAGTTAGTACCAACACGCGTCCCCACTAGATGGCGAATGTGTATTGATTACAGAAAGTTAAATACTGTGACCTAGAAAGACCACCTTCCATTGCCATTCATGGATCAAATGCTAGAAAGAGTGGCGGGACACAAATTTTATTGCTTCCTGGACGGATATATTGGCTACAACCAAATTGAAATTGCACCTGAAGATCAGGAGAAAACGACATTCACATGTCCATTCGGTACGTTCGCCTACCGTCGTATGCCTTTTGGCTTATGCAATGCACCTGCCACTTTCCAGCGGTGCATGTTAAGTATTTTCAGCGATATGGTCGAACAGACACTTGAGGTTTTCATGGACGATTTCTCAGTATTCGGTCATAGTTTTAATAACTGCCTAGAAAACCTTGAGAAAGTGTTAGCGAGATGTGAAGAAAAACACCTAGTACTAAACTGGGAAAAGTGTCAATTCATGGTGACCAAAGGAATTGTCCTCGGCCACATTATCTATGACAAAGGTATCCAAGTTGATAAAGCAAAAATCGATATAATTTCGAATTTGCCTGTCCCTCGAACAGTCCGAGACATCCGTTCTTTTCTGGGACATGCTGGGTTTTATCGACGCTTTATCCAAAATTTTAGTGCCATCTCACGACCATTGTGCCAAATCCTAGTCAAAGATGCACCTTTTGTTTGGTCAGAAAATTGTCAAATATCTTTTGATACACTAAAAAATCACCTTACCTCCGCACCGATAATACAGGCACCCGACTGGGGTTTGCCATTTGAACTAATGTGCGATGCTAGCGACTATGCCATTGGTGCAGTCCTAGGACAGAGGAAGGACGACAAGCCTTATGTCATATACTATGCCAGCCGAATACTCAACGAAGCCCAAATGAACTACACAACTACTGAAAAAGAGCTACTGGCAATAGTCTTCGCGTTGGAAAAATTCAGGTCCTATCTGATAGGGTCCCCAATAGTCTGTTTTACTGACCACTCGGCCCTCAAGTACCTGTTATCTAAGAAAGACGCGAAACAGAGGCTTATCTGATGGATACTCCTACTCCAGGAATTCGATATCACTATAAAGGATAAAAAAGGGGTAGAGAATGTGGTTGCTGACCACTTATCTCGGTTAACATTTACTGACAATACTGAGCCTATACCAATCAAAGATGAATTCCCGGATGAGCAAATTATGGCAGTCGTGGGTTTACCCTGGTATGCAGACATAGTAAACTACCTGGCCGTAGGAGAAACTCCTAGACACTGGTCAAATCAAGACAGGAAGCGGTTCCTCTCGTTCGCACGCCATTTCTTTTTCGATGACCCTTATTTATTCAAGTATTGTGCTGATCAGGTCATCAGGCGTTGAGTCCCTAATGAGGATATAACTGTAATTTTAGCCTCATGCCACTTTGAAGCATGTGGTGGCCATTTTTCTTCCCAAAAGACCGCACAAAAAGTCCTACACAACGGATTCTATTGGCCCACCATATTTAAGGACGCTTATTCTTTCTGCAAATCGTGCCAACGCTGTCAAAAGCTAGGTACTATTTCAAAAAGAAATGCTATGCTATTAACCCCTATTATCACAATTGAAATATTTGATTGTTGGGGCATGGACTTTATGGGCCCGTTCCCTACTGCTTTAAAATATCAAAAAATTTCTAGCAGGGACAGCTTTTTGAATATTAGGTTTAATGTTTGCACTTAACTAGATTAATAGGTGGCGGTTGCAATAGCGTAAGGGTGGCTCAAGGAGATATTGGGAAAATCTTACAAAGCTGAAAGCAAATTGCATCAATATTTTTGGGAAATAAACAAAAACGTAACTTAACCAATATACCTAACAAATTAAAAAGGAATAACGATTAATTACAAACAAATAACCCATAACTGATATTAAGAACAAAGTTATGCATCTAACATACTAATAAAAAGTAAGTCAAGATGCTATAAAGTAATCGCTGAAAACCTGGAAGGCCGAGTTGAAATTCAGTCTCCACATCAAGCACCTCTATCACTTCGCGGTGCCTTCTAGACTTGCCCCTCGCCTACAAAATACGAAAGAATTACACAAGTAAAATTGACAAGAAAATTTAGGAACGTAATATAAATATGAATTGCATACCTCAGCGAAGCTCCTTGGGGAGCATATAACAACTTCGTCATCAATCGGCTCAAGGTCGGTGCCCACTCCTATACGAGATAGTCCAAGCCCCATAGCTAAGTTGAGACTAACACTCTCTGAGTTGACCAAAGGAATTATGTCTTCTACGAAAGGTGGATCGTTGAGGTCTAAATCTAGTACCATATTCTTCCTCCAAAAGTCTTTAATCAGCCTTAAATATTTTCTCTCAATAACTGGGTGTTTATATCATTAATCTGAGATAAATACTGGTCATCAGATCCAACAAGTTTAATTACATCAACATGGTGAGTTAACAAAAGCATCTATAGTTTCTTCAACATTTTTCTCAAACATCTAACTCAATTACATGGTGGGAAAGAGAACAAACTAAAACTTCAAGAACTAAATTTCCATCATTTTTTTTGGTTGAAAATGAATCATACTTAAAACCAACAAGAAAAGACTGAAGCATAATTATAAAATATTAAGTAAAAAAATTTAAATTCTCTCTCTCTCTCTCTCTCTCTCTCTCTCTCTCTCTCTCTCTCTCTTCTCTCTCTCTCTCTCTCTCTCTCTCTCTCTCTCTCTTTCACACACACACGCACACACACACACACACACACACACACACACACACACACACACATGCACACACACACACACACAAACGGTCACAAGCACATTCTCTTCTAAACAACATTTATACCCTTAATGAAAACTGAATCCAATGGGCATGAGAAGCGCTCCATATATATATATATATATATGTATGTATGCAATCGAAACAAATTACTTACTCTTTCTCCAATCAATACCAAATTATGATTCAAAAATTCCCAAAAACAATAACACATTAGAAGAAATCAAAGAGAAAAATTTAAACCCGAATGATCAGAACAAAGAACAATAGAAATCATACCTTTAGGTTTTTGGAAGAGACGATTGGGAGACTTGTGTTGTGTGTAATCAAGAATCGAGAAATCTATATATATATATATATATTACTCCGTAGTATATAAGAGGAGCAGAGACAAATAATATTACACCTTTTTTGATGGAACGTTTAGGGGAAGAAATTCTATGCACAGCTTTGTCTTTCTAATTCGAAAATTTGTATCCATATTCACTTCCTATACCGTGCAATCGGATCGGTTCGGTTTTGGTTTTTCAGGTTTTAAAACTTCACTTATCGCTTTTCATTTGGTCCGATTTAGTGCATTTTGACTGATCAGCTCGGTTCAATTTTTATTCTACTAATTTTTTTTAGAGTAGATTGACCCGATCGGTTGAGTTCATTCTAGCCCTCCTACGTTGCTTTTAAGGGGTGTTCAAGAAAATTGAAAAATTAAAAACTGATCGAAACTTAAAATAGTGTACAAGTTAAAATCGATTGAAAATCGCCTAAAATTGACTTACCGAAACTGACTGCGAACACCCCTACTTGTATTCCATATTTTACCCATGGATGACCTCAGGTTTGTTTTTGTTTTTGTCTTTTTTTTTTTTTAAATATTTTAGTAATCTGTAATAAATTAAAGGTAATTTATATTTTACCTCCCGGTGGTTAGTCTCATTTTCACTTTATCCCTTTGTACTTCAAAAGTGGACATTTGCCCTCTGTGGTCTAGGACTAAAGCGAAACTGTAAAGATTTCTCTCAAAATGGCACTACACAGGGATTAATGTTAAAATAAGCCCCCACAAAGGAGAGTTTAAGTGTCAAAATTAACTTTACATAGGCAGTTAACCCCAAAATTAAGCCCATAAAGGAGGTGAGTGCTAAAAATTAGCCCCCAGATAGTTGGATTAAATAGCAGCATTATCCCCACATAGAGGTTTTGTCCCAAAATTAACCTCACAAAGGGATTTAAGTGCTAATATTTTTGGCCAATTTTAGAATTTTTATCAGTTTTTAGGGAAAAATTTTCAGTTTTATTTTAATCCAAAACCACAAGGAGCTAAGTGTCCACTTTTGAAGTACAGGGGATAAAATGAAAATATGCATAACCACATGGTGTAAAATATAATTAACCCAAAAATTATAATCTTTGCAATATTATTACTTTAAAGGGTAATTACACTGAACTCTCTTGAAGTTTGATTTAATATCAAATAGTCTTATTAGTTTTACAAAATTTCGGCAACCACAATTAAAGCTTTTAACATTGAAGCACTTAGTCCTTCATGTGCATTCATTTAACTTTATTTTTGATTATTTGATGTAGTGGTCTCGTGTAATGACATAAGTACCCGGATCTAGAGATGTGGGTGGGAAAGGAGGCGGGTGCAGAGTTCCAACCTCGATAATAAAACATCTTTTTACCAACTCAGCTAAGTCGTTGCTCATATTTAGCTTTATTCATAGTAACACAATTAAATATGGTAATTTGAAAAGAAGTAGAATTTTCTTTTTTCTTCGTTGGTTAATCATCTTTTGTATTGCTGTTTTATTTGCTTTTTGGTGTGGATTTTCAGCTATCTTGTTTGGCATTCTAATGAATGGAAACCCCGATTTCATAATTATCCTCCCTCCCAAACCTGTTAATTGTTTTACAAATCCACAACCCCAACCCCAAATTGATACATTTTTCACTCATAAACCCAGTTCCACATGATAGAGGGAGAGCTTGAATGAGAGACGCTAAGATTGTATTCGATAGAGAAAATTTGATCAATAATGTTTGAGATTTACGACGACTCCGTTTGTTTTGATGTAAAATATTTTTTGGAAAATATTTTCACCATAAAATATTTTTCGAAAAATGATTTCTCTCATCTCTCTCATCCAAGACCATTGCACCCCCATGAGGGGAGACCCCTCAACTTGGTACAATTAAGGGCTTTTCAAATTTCTATACACCATCCCTTTTTATAGATCTTATAACTCATTATTTGTTGGACAAGAAATACGACTCTATTACAAAAAGGAAACCAATTACTATAAGAATCTAGTCAAATCAACAAATCACTAAATCAATATTAGGATTGTTCCACATGTGATGGACTCCCAACAATCCCCCCTCTATCACTTGTGGGGCAGCTGTTTAATCATTCTATCACATATGACTAGCACCCCCCTCAACCGAAATACTCATGGAGTCCATTGCTTCGCTACCAATGACCGTTTTCCGTACTAGTATGCACAACTCGAATCAATATGGTCTCAACACCTCTGATTTGTCTAATCACGGTCAATATAGATCTAGTTGGGCAAGTTAATTATACACATTAACTCTAGAGAAGAGCCTCGATATTTCTTTCTCCTCAACGGGATTTACATCCTCACCATCGTCTGAACCGTGAATAAACCATCCACGCACCTGTAAGAATTTCATCTTCCATCGAAACTAGGGAGTATAACTCTACCAACCAGGCGACAAAAATCATCCATACTTCTCTCTTTTTCATTGAGAACATTTGTCGCATGTGATTTTTATGACTCTACATACAACTCAAAGCTTGCATCCCATGGAAACCACCCGACAAACAGATTTTAGATTCCTCCACAAATTTGGGACATACGTACATCACACCACTCAAAGAGCGAACTCTCCAACAAAATATTTTGAAATCTATGGTTACACCTTGTGACTATACAAGTAACCCAAGAATAATCGACAACCCTTTTGGAACCCATCAAAAATATTTCTTCCTAGACCACATACAACCATACCCGAAATATAATAATCCAAGAGAAGTGTCCGTACTAATTGAGTGTGAGGACCCCTCTACCGTACAAAATTCGCTACAATCACAGTAGCATTGAAAGTCGTCTTTTACCCTAGATTACGACCTGCTGCATCATCCAATCTAGCTCCAAGAAACAAACTTCAATCATCCATGTAAAATCTAACAAATTCACACCCACTGATGAATCTGCAGCGCCCGAGTTGATTCGTTACAACTTGTCACATGAAATCACTTCCTTGTAAAAAAAATCCACAAGGAGTCTATGTTCCAATAAGTAACAGCCCAGCCAAGTAATCATGGCTAGTTACCAACAAAAATACCATCCCGCTGCCATCAGATCAATTTTTTTTTTCTTTCTTGTGTCATCTTACCATCGTGTTGCTATCTATCTGTCACCATGTGCTCTGTCCACTATAGATCTGACAACCATGGCTCTAATACAACTTGTTGAGAATTTTAAATATGGAACCAAATTTTCCCAAATAAACACATAAAAACACATTAACGGTAATAAAGACCACTTCAACTTCATAACTAAGGGCTAGCTTTCTAAATTTCTATACACCATCCATTTTTACAAAGCTTACAACTCATTGCTTGTTGGACAAGTAATACAACTCTATCACAAAAAGGAAACCAATTACAATCAAATCAACAATTTCGTAAATTAATAGGATTGTCCTACACGTGACAGGCTCCCAACAAGATCTACATGAGTAAATCATCAAATCTGATGATAATATTGTGTTTGCAAAGAGGAGTAATAGTATCCGACCGCGGAACAAGGAGATCGAGAGTGGAACTTGTACCAAACAAACTAAACAAAGAAACGAACCCTCAGAATGAAGGGTGAAACCCTCTTAAAGAGGGACAAAACATATAACTACCCATCTTCCCGTTTTACAACAATATTACCCATCTTGTGAATTTTTTATTTTACTTATTAAGTTATTTTATTATTATTTTTATGTTCAATCTTGTCTTTTTGTCTAATATCAGTAGCTTCCAGATTGGAGAAGCTTTAGGAGACTATTTGTGACTGAAATTATAAGACAAAAATTTTTGAAGAAAAAATAATTAGTTGCATGCATGGAAGTTATTAGCCAATATTGGCAATTTGGCATATAGATCTATAGAGTACAAATGTTAGAAAACATTTAACTTTTTGCGCCTACATAAGGTGCATGTCCCCCGCATACGACTCAAGTGGCAAAGGCTCCAATCAAATATGATTCAGATGTGTACAAATAAAATCTACATAGATCAAATATTTAAAATCAAAGTTGTGTGTCTAAAAAAAAAAAACAAACAAAGTTGTGCATAGTGATGAAGGTAAAGGAAACAATGGCAAGGTGAACAGCGGCGTCTTCGTATGACTCATGCTCTTCAAGATGACTAAGAGACAATGTTTAGAGAGAGATGTGAGGCTTGTTTCAATTAGAGTTTTTGACTTTCCAAACAAAGTTTTATGAATGAATCTCCAACCTAGGGCTGTTCAAAAACCTCGAAGACCCAACCCGACCGCAACAGAAAAAACGGGTTGATCAGGCTGGCGGTCAGTGATCGGGTGTGGATGTGTAAGGAACCGAGTACTCGGGTCGGTGCACGATGCATAGAATTTGCACTCCGAACCCAACTGAACCCGACCAAAACCAACTTATATAAATAGCTTAGTTAGGGTTTAGTTTACGAACTAAAGTCACAACTCAAGTTTCTTTTCCTCTCCATCTCCACTCTACATTCTAGCCTCCACCTCCCATAACTCCTAGATCGGCGCCGGTACCCACTCCTCTCCTCGGCTCCTCCTCCTCCTCCTCATCGTCCTCCTCCCTTACCTCCCTCATCAGCCATCCCTTCACGGCTTCACCAAATCAAAACCCCTCTGACCCTCTCTCACCAGGTCGCAACCTCCAAGCTACAAGAACCACCAGATAGCACCCCCCTTCGTGTCGCACCACCAGCCAGATCGCACCCCCTTTGCGACGCACCACCAAGCACCAGGTCAATTGTCTTTCCTTGAAGATCTGTGTTTGTGATGTCAATTACAGATCTATACAAGTTCCTTGTATTGATTCAATTACAGATCTATACAAGTTCCTTGTACTGATATGTGAATATATATATATATGATATGTGCGTTTATGTTGAATTTAAGTGTTTGATTTTGTTTACTTTTTTTTCTCGGAACTTTTTTCTTCTGCTGCAATCTATTTCTTCAGTCAACTCGATTGTATGATTAATATCATTTTCGTACAAATTTCAAGGTGTTTAGGGTTTAGATGTTTCTTCATTCAACTTGATTGTGAGATCATTAATAGCATTTTCGTACAAATTTCATGTGTGGTTAGGGTTTCTGAATCTCTTTTGACTTACATTTGTTCAATCGACTTCAAGGTCCAGTCTGAACTCAACTGAATGCCCCACTCGAAACCGATCTCCCCGCCCAGACCGAAACCTACTAACATTTGGTCAGTTTCAGTCCCACCCCAAGGCACTCCGACCCCATCGGTTCGGTCTCCAAAATCCCATATAGCCCAACTGAACCCGGCTGAGTACACCCCTACTCCAACTGTTGAGCAAAAATGAGGAGCCGATTTGAAAAGGTGTCCTTTTGCTTTCTCTTGGCCAAGAATTGTGCTCCAATTGTGTAGCTAAAGCAATAACCATTTTCGATACCCCGTATTTTGGGGAACCAGATAAGTAGTTATTGGAGAGAGAATGAGTGGATGGCCAAATTTGAAAGGATGATTCTAACCATTGGAATGCCCAAAAAAAAAATGCTCTCTCCGTTCCAAATTAAGTGTCTACCTTTCGTTTTTTGGATGTTCCAAAATAAATGTCCACTTTGAAAGTAAACTACACTTATTGTATAAACTACCTATAATACACTCACAATAAAAACAAGCATCTTTTCCTAAGAGAGTGTGAAAAGGGAAATGAATAAGAAAGACAATGTCACATTAAGGGTAAAATGAGAAAGTGGAAAAATGAAGGACAAAATAAATAAATATAATACACATTTTTTAAATAATGTGCAAATTGGCAATGGACACTTATTTTGGAACGAATGGAGTGTTTAAAGTGTATTTCTAAATGGATGCATTAGAACAAATAAAATATTAATATGACTACCATTTTGACTACAATAATTTACGTGCATGAGAGTTATTTAATAGGTAAACATATTCAAGTAGCCAAGTGCAATTATGCGTTTTTAAAATGGCTACTAACCAATGAAGTCACTCTATACATGGACCATTTTTCATAAGTTCAACTCTTTGGAGGGCCGATATATCAATTCAATACAAATATTAAAAAGGCTTAACTATATTTTACACCCTCCTAGTTTGTCTTTTGTGTTAATTTGGTCCTTGTAGTTTAGAAAGTGTCATTTAGTCCCTGTAGTTTCACAAGTATGTCATTTTAGTCCCTCAAACACTTTCTGTGCCAATTTTCTACTTTCAGTGACAAATTATTCGTCACTAATGGACTTATTGGACACACTTATAAAATTACAGGAACCAAAGTGACACTTTCTAAATTACAGGGACCAAACTGACACAAGTGACAAACTACAAGAATATAAAATGTAACTAACCTTATTAAAAATTACATGTACCTAAAAAAATTCCAAATCTCTTCAACAACCCCCCATGCTAGTTTGTGAATGATTCAATTGAAATTAGTGGGAGCACAAACAGGCGGACTCTGACACCTTCATATATCATATGATGTCATGCTAATCATTGAAATGCAATCGCAACGATCAAAATAGCAGGACCTACTTCTCTATATTTTCTTCAGACACAGAATTTCATTCAGCCAAAGAATCAAAACTCCAACTGGTGAATCTGTTCATTCTCTTTTTATTCATACCCTCCAATTTTTTAAATTTCTTTCTTTCTTCTTTTAATTTATTATATATTTTTTTTGTGCTGAGTTGGCAAGAGAATGTATTAAATATCGAGAAATGCTACACACACATTCCAAACCACACCCCAAACCACACCTCTTGTTTTAAATGCATGTACCTTGTGCTGTTTGAATTTTTCACACTTTTCTGTGCACCACTTACACAGCACAGGATACATACATTTAAAGCAGGGGTGTGGTTTGGGGTGTGGTTTAAAATGTGTGTGTAGCATCTCTCTTAAATATCATAGGAATACATTGTCAAATAAACAGAGCCAAGATAGACTGGGAGTAAACAAGCACCAAAACTGCCCTTTTTGGTACCATTAGCAACTAGCAAGTACAAGAACACAACATGCAAAGCCCACATGGTAAACATGAAAAATAAAATTAAAAAAATATATATAACAAAATAGGAAAAAATCTAGAGACACACATCAACTGATTTGGGCTATATGTCCACACACGCATGACAAAACCAATCAAAGTTGGACACTGGAGGCAAAAGCACTGCTAACCGCAGCCCTGCGAAAACCTTCATCCTCCAATTCTCTGTTCTTCTTGCTCCATCGTCCTTGTCCAGCCACCCATGAACCTGCCCGTACTAAGTGGCTTCGGTTGAGGTATTTAATATATGCGGGTGAAAACGGAACTTAACCGTACACAAATATCACCAGATAAAGTTCCAGAACAAGTCTAATTGAATATCTTCTCGACACGCAAGGCATAATGTTACCATGACAATTTGCTAGATGAAATGGAAAATACAGTCTGTGTCAAAGTAAGTAGCAGTAGTATAGAAGCAGCAAGAATAGAGATGAAACCCCACGGACTATTTAAGTAATTCCGCCTTAATTTTGCCATCCACTGATTTCCTCCGTTTGTTGCAATGAATGTTCACTCTGTTGAAGATATCAGCATAACGGAATTGGTCATTGGGCCACGTGACTGAATCACTAATCTTCTTAAATATGGCGGAAACTGCTTCATTATCACCCAACCAGTTATCAATAATTTTATAGCGACAAAGTAACTCAACATCTTTCGCAGTGTCAATGAGACAATCCGTAAACTTCACATAATCAGTAATGTGATTAAGACAGTTATCAGAACCATATTGTTCATACGCAATGAGATTTCTGAAGAAAGTCTCTGTTCTATCTTCAATGGTCAAGGGTGGAATATGAATTACCCCATTTTCAAACTTAATACCAAACAAACTAGGTTCTACTGCCATGTGAAGCGCATTTTCTACCTTCTTGAGTTGGCGGAATTTGACTCCAGCCTATTGAAGCTCTGTGGCACAATGAATAAACTGCCATTTTTCTTCATTCTTTGCCGGATCTTCTGAAAATAATGGAAGCCAGTTACTGTGTATCAACCCCAGTAAATGCTTGATATCTCCATTTGTACTTGGTCTATAACCTTGCCCCGGTGAAAGATCACGAAAGAAATGCAACGCGAGGCAAATGAGCCTGTCATCTTGATTTGGAGCCTCGATCACTTCAAACAACTTACTTAGGACAATGAATGGAAGTTGATTCTCGAACAACATTAAATCCCGCTGCAAGCTAATAACCATCCAGTCCATCTTGAAAATAAGATCATCTGTCTCTATCAAACTGGGATCCCAACATTTTAACAACAGTTCAATGATGAAGCAACCATCTAGAATCAACATTCTGATCAGTTCATTCTCATTGAGCCTTACAGGTTCTGCATAGTAAATACGTGCTTCTTGTTCACGTGATCTCATGGCACTAACAAATTCTTCAATAGTTCTTTTCTTTCGCTTAAGAAGACGTTGTAAATAGCGTAATTTATGCTTTTCCATCATCTGTAGAGTGTCTTTACCCCGGTAATAAGGACCAATAGATATAATCTGAGGTTCACAGGCCTTCTCGTTTACCAAGCGGAGTTCATTATGAACTCTAAAGATGCAACACGTGGATGGTGAAGGAGATAGGTCACCAATCTCTTTGGAGATACTAATAGAAACATCATCGCCCCCATTGGGCTGCATGTTTGATTGAAAAGCAGTATGGTACCCTATTAATCCAAGTAAATTTCAGAGAACTTGTTGAAAAAGAGAATGATATACCGTCAAATCAAATAGCTGTCCAACTTCTAATTGATGCATTAATGCAACCCACCACATAGTTTAATTAATTTAGTTATTTAGCTCTTTTCCTATGTCAAACAATCACACGAGCTCTTTTCGCATCAGCAAAAGACATTTGGAGAAAAGACTTATCATCATAATTGAAAAAATCAGTACGTTCACGCAATAAAAGTACTTGTAAAATACTAGAATATCATGGCATGCTTTCTTTTGGCACTCCAAGGGTTACCCTTTCAACTACCCTTTCAACAAAAATGTTTCTACTTATCTATAGTCCCTTCCCTGCATTTGGCTTTCGAACGAACGTATAAGCAGCACTGACTAAAAGAGGAGCAACCGTATAAGTTTATAGGGACAGAAATGCAGCAGCGGATTATTTTGCAAACTGGGACAGAAATGCAGCAGCGGATTATTTTGCAAACTGGGGGGCTTTTGACTCCTGTTTTTATATTTGTCTCAATGTTTCAGAGTGCCCCACAGATCTAAGATTGCTTCTTCAAGATTTATGCACTTGGTGTTTTTCAAATGTAATGTGCAGCTTTGTTTCGAGGGGTCTGGCTTTAAGTCCCTCCCTGGCTAGATGTATTATTTCTTCCTTTTCAACAAAATTTCCCCTCATACCCTCAAGGTTTAATTGAAAAAAAAAAGTACTTGTTATTTGAAAATTGTGCTAGCTGAGTGAGAGATCAAATGTTAGGTTTAAAGAGCAACCACTTTGTGCAAAAATACCAAAGGTAAGGTTAGAGAAAAGGTTACCCTTTCCAGCACCCACCGGGAAATAACCCTCTAGTTATGTACAACGGACCACGGTGCAACATCAAAAGCATTTACTTGATCTCCTTTTTTGGTTTTTTAGGGTAACTTGTGCTAAGACCCCCTTAACTATGACCTTTTTTCAAATACCCCCCTCAACTATAAAACTCAACAAATTGACCCCCTCAACTATTACAATTTTTCACTATCAGCCCCTCGGTTAGGTTGTCGTCCAAAAAAAATTGATTACTTTTGTATCATGTTACCAACACATGATATAAAAGTGGTAAAAATGGTTTTTTCCCTCTCCTTTGCCATTGAAAATTTTAGAACAAAATTTCCTCAAATTTTGTATACAACAAGGGCAATTATGTGTGGAAGAAATGATAATTTGTCATAAAATTTTTGACTCAAAGGAGGGATCAATAAATATCATGTTAATATTTTTGTATCGTATGTTGCTCATATGAGCAAGAAAAGAGTCGTCGTTGATGAGGTATTACTCTAATTTACCTTCTTTCCTATGAAGAATCATTAATTTTTTCAATACAACAATAGCATTAGGACTAATAACACAACAAAACAAGCTCCGCATTAATTTCGAGGAAAGCCCTTGACGATTCAAGCAACCTTACCTTTGCAAGGTGAAAAAAAATTACCATTTTTTTATTTTTATTATATATCTGAGACAAATTTCATGAATGGCAACTAAAAGAGGCGCACCCATGTACGTAGGAAGTATAAACATTAACAAAAGCTATAATCTTAGCTTATCTAAGAACTCTATAAAAGAATCCACCAATCTAGGTGTACTCTCTTCAGACCATATAAAAAAGTTTTAAAAAAATAAAAATAAAAATCCAAACAACAAATAGAGAATTAAATACTTTCTAATAAATATACGTTGTTTCTTTCCCTTCTTCATATACACCATCACAGACAAAGAGGGGGGATTTTATTTTTCCCTGTTACTTTTGGCTACATCCTATCTTACTTTTAATATTCTAAGTTCAAAATTTAACAACTTACTTTTCATTTTATTATCCTTTCCACCTTATTTTTCTTATTTATCAAACAAAGAAAATCTTTTTTTCCTTTGTATTTTCCTTTCTTTTCTTTTCTCTAGTTAAATCCAAACAGAAATCAAAATTGCAAACTCTAGGTACCAAACCCGCAATATTGGGTTTAATCAGGAAAACTGGATACGATTGCGGAGTAAAGCTAGGCACACTTTGAAATTCACACTGAATTTGACACTCAGCTTTAAATGCATATATTCTGTGCTGTATAAGTGATGCACAGAAAAGTATGAAAAATTCACATAGCATAGAGTACATGCATTTAAAGCATAAAATGCCAAATTCAGTGTAGATTTCAAGGTGTGCCTAGCATTACTCTAAGATTGTGGGAACTATTACTTCTCAACACAATATATGACTAGAAACGAATCCTCCTAGTGTTTCTAATCACCAAAATCAAAGATAAACCAACCGAGGTGAAGTAGAAAGAGTGGAGTATACGAAACAGAGGTGAACTCACCTAATGGAAGCTGCTCCTTATCCGGTTAGAATGAATTATCTCCTCAGTCGCTATTGCAGTTGCAGTGGGATGCGCGTTTCACCCAAAAAAACAAAAAAAAAGAGGGAGGAGAGAGAAGATCAAGTGAAATTGCCACCTCCATTCATGCCCTTTTTAGTTTTTACTCCAATCTTGGGCCCGTACAGCTGGGAGGAAATGCTCTTCTCGATCACCTCAACTTTAGAAACTGTTAGGAATTACCTTCCAAATATGATTCTCAAACATGTCGGTGGGAACTAAATTCGAGAAACAAATTACATTTCGAATATAAGTTTGAGAATTATACTATTTAATGGACAATGAACCAGCTAGATCTATGCCGAGACTATTTTAGCATCTCCTAATTAAAATCAAGTGACTAATGTGACTAGAGATGACAACGGAGCGAGGTTTGGTATGAAATAGCCTCTTTTCAATATCTACTCTTATTAAAAAATTATTTATCAAATCCGTCTCAACTTTTTCAGTAGCGGAGTCGGATTTGATCGATTTTTTATCGGAGCGGTGGCGAGTTAACTATCGGGGTAACTTAAATAAAATTAAAAAACTTCTAGTTTAGTAAATTAATGAATGATCATTAATTGACAAGTAACCATGGTGAGTTTCTCTTACTTAATGAGTCATAATTTTTAATTATGTAGTATATTTCTTTCTTTTTTATGTCATGGTATAATGTATATACATAAGTCATGGTATTGCATCAACTAAGGGTAAGGGTATATTATTACATTTGACAATTTAATCGGGGCGGGACATGTTTTAATCGGGGGCATTTTCAATTACCACCTTCGCCCCGACTGTTACATGGTTCTCATTCACTTACCAAACCCGCTCCTACTCTTATAATACCTCCTCCAAACCCGTTCCATTAGGGACGGGACGTGGCGGGGTGGGGTTCCAGCGAATCGGGGATTTTTGACATCCCTAATTGGGACATGTGTTGGGAACATATTTGAGATTCAAATTTTGAAATCATGACATTAATCCTTTGGTGAAATTACTTTAACATTCTCTAATTAAATAAGTGAGCGCCTTACTACATGTGTTGGGAACCACATTTAAGATGTAAATTTGGAAAGAGTAATGTTATGCTTCCAAAATCTAGATTCTAAATTCACATCTCAAATGATGTGGTGTAGGACCACTATGATCCCACTATCAAATCATTTAAAATATAAATTTAAGATCTGAATTTGAGAAGTATAGAATTACTCTTTTAAAAACATAAACTTACTCCTCTTTTTATAAAAATATAAATTTAAGATCTGAATTTTAAAATATACTACTACTAGATAGGATAATATGTTTTGCTGATTTTTAGGCATAATTTTAAACCGTGTTAATGAGTTGCTGAAAAAGAGGAATGTGGAGTTATACCTCGAATCATGCGTGAGGCCAATAATGTTTTGCTGAAATTATATTGTTTGAAATTTGAAATGCCTCGAATCATGCGTGAGGCCAATGATGTTTTGCTGAAATTATGTTATTTGAAATTTGAAATGTTTGTTTTGGGTCGGATATTTGGGTTGGATATTTTGTTGTATATTTGTTGTTGGTTTATTATAAATCTGGTATATTATCTGATTAACAAGAAGATTGGATTCAAATATGTTGTATTTCAATTGTTAAGAGTTCTTATCTTTTCAGTTCGTGTGTGAAATGGTGAGAAATTTCTTACCATTTTTCATTGGCGCTGCTATTGGTGTGAATATTTTTTCACTGTCATAGTGAGATGTCATCATTTTGTGACTAAATGATATATAACAAAGTCAATAATTCCTCATTTATTTTTTAGAATAGTATAGAGAGAAGTCATCATTTGTGACTGAATGATATATAACAAAGTGAGTAATTTTTTTTTTTTTTCTTATTTTGACAATCAGTTTATTCACGGAGATTTTGGTGAGAAATTTCTCACCTTTTTTGGAATATCAACAAAAAAATTACAATTGACGGGAAGAAGGGGAAAAAAAGGTCATGGTAATGTCTACTGTCAAATACATGCCACTGAAGCCAGACACCACACAATGGACTTCATGAATCTTTGAACATGCCACTGGATCTGCTCACGGAGGTGGTGGGTTTGGAATTCGTGGTGGTAGCTGATGGCCGTGGCTAGTGGTTGTTGGTGATGGACGTAGTCGGTGGTGGTGTTGGCAATGTCGGTGGATGGAGACACGACAATGACTTTCGCTTTGGGTGAGCACGGAGAGGATGGGGTAGTCGGCGAAGATGATGGTGGTCACCTGTGGTCTTACCTTTGGTTATCGGTGGTTAGTGGCGGCAATGGTTGGTGGTCCGATTAGAGAAATTCCCGAAGGAAGTGCCAATTTCAAAAGAAAAAGCCCATGTCACAAAGTAGAGGCTTAGGAAGCACAACAAGCAGCCTATAGCTACTACGATGTATAAGAACTAACATTCATTAACACCACATAAATATCATATTCATGTCCTATGGTATTGGAACCACAAATGGAGAACAAAATATTAAACTATACTTATAGAACAAAATGGAGAAACATTATCTGTGTAATGGAGCCAAATAGTATAGGGTCTGGTATTGCTTTAACAACTTTTCAATAGCTTTAGGGGGTCAAACGTTGATCTGGCATGTTTGGCAATTCAAAACCAAACGCAAGGGCTTTGGAATCCGCGTTTGTGGTGCAATGTGGACAAGCTGGGGTGATCTAGGTTTAAGAAATCGCAATCAAATTGGTATTGCCAGTACATTGCTAAATGATGAGAGTGCTCCTAATCTTCTCAACCAATTAAGTCCATGCCATGTCCTCACAGCTAGACAAGTGTATGTAACCCCAAATGCAACTGGGATGGATCGAACCAGGGATCTAGCACGACCAACCAAATATTTCAACCATCATTTCCTTGTCCTATTTATTGTAAAAATAGTGCTATGAATAATTAACATACAAAAATAAGAAACAAGCACCATTTTATTATTGTAAATATCTAATACTTTTAGGTACTTATTATTAAGTTAATTAATATATATATATATATATATAGTAAGGGAGATGTTATTTCTACTCCATCATTGAACTAATGCACTCCATAATACTACTCTTAAAGTATGTGGTACCATGCATGTCGTGCATTGCATATATAGTACCGCATGCTCTGAGAGTGGTACCATGAAGTGCCTTAGTTCAATGATGGAGTGGCAATAACAATTCCCAGTAAGTAATAATGTATGACATTTCACTATAATTAATATTATTTACTTAATATTTTCTAATAATTAATAATATGTAGGGTAAATTACAGCAACACCCCTTGAACTATGATCATTTTTCACTAACACCCCCTGAACTTTAAAACTGAACAAACTCATCCTTGAACTATTCAAAAATGAACAAACTCACCCCCTGCAGAAGGGGTTTTAGTGTCAACAAATGATAGATTAGGGGGTGAGTTTGTTCAGTTTTAAACTATAGGGGGTGTTAGTGAAAAAGGGTCATAGTTCAGGGGGTGTTACTGTAATTTACCCTAATATGTATTAACAAAATAATTAAACTATATATTGTAAACTAATATAATAGCAATACAGCAGAAAGGCACATTTGTCTTTTGGTCTCTAAAATCACTTCAGGTAACCAAACACTTACATAATCTATTATGCCATTATAACCACTTTTACAATATATTACCCAAACACCACAGCAATTATAATCGATTCTGACCATAATCTAATCTAATAAAAGTTATCGTAATGCTGTCCCAAACAAGCTCTATGGTAGCTAGTTTGTGAGAGTAGTGCCAATTGTGGGTTGTACCTCTCCCACCAGCCAGTGTCACGATGAATAGGGCCAACATTGGAGGCTTAACTATATTTTACACCTGTGTAGTTTACCGGCCCCTTTGTGTCAATTTGGTACCTCTAGTTTAAAAAGTGTCACTTTAATTCATGTAATTTCATAAATATCATTTTAGACCCTCAACGCTTTTTGCGACAAATTGTTTACTTTTATTGACAAAATAATTTGTTGCTAAAGGGCTAATTCGACTTATTTGCCACACTTACGAAACTAAAGGGACTAAAGTGACACTTTTTTAAGCTAAAGGACTAAATTGACACAAAGAACAAACTACGAGGGTGTAAAATGTATTTAAGACAACATTGGATAAAGACCTTTTTTTCTTATTCATCATACTTTTTCCATATTTGGGATGTTAGTTTGCCTTTTACAAAATAGAACCGTAACTCAATCTTACAGGCAAAAAAAAAGTTTTCTTTCATGTCTTGTAATTTCTATGTGATCCCATAGAAGCAGAGAAGATTGCACAAGCAGAGAAAGAAATATCCAACCAGAAAAGAAAGAAATAGGCAGACATTATATATTTTATAAAGGGTAAGTAATAATAACTTAATAAGTTTATCATTATGAAGACTTGTAGCCTATGTACAATGAAGACCTGTAGACGCACCAATGCGGAAAAGCGATAGGTTTGTAGCGCCTGGAGATGTTAGGGGGCGGGAAAGACCTAAGTTGACTTCAGAAACTGCAGTGAAACATAATATGAATATATGTAATTTAACTGCGTATACAGCTTTGGATCGTGCAGAATGGAGAAAATGAATTCATACAACCGACCCCAATTGATTGGGACTCAAGGCTTGGTTTGGTTTGTATCATTAATGGATATTATTTCATTGTTTATGAATATAACGATAAAATGAAAAGATTCATATACGCGCGTGCTTTCAACAGAAGTGCACCTATTGAGCAAATGTTTTATGATGCCACCACCTGTGGGATGCATGTTCAAACATTCCTCCCCAAAGTCCCTCTTGTAACTAATAAAAAAGAAGGGAAAAAAAAAAAAAACTTTCTTCAAAACTTTTGGAATCATGAATGTTTAAAATAAAAAAAATAAAAAAATGGGAAAGCTATATAACTTTGGTAGATAAATAGAACACATACATATATCATCAGTAGAGTATCAGCATATGTGACTTGGTAGATATATCTCATCGAGTATTCCAAGTGACCTTCACTCGGATCATACCACATCTGCCAGTGATAAGCTTCTCAGATGTACCAGAGGGTTGAGCAGGGAAAACAGTAGCACCATTGGCAATCTCATCTTCCCGAGAAAGGTACAAGTTTGCTGAAACCTTGAGCTGAGAGTTTATGTCAACGGCTACTAGTGATCTCGACAGTGGAATGAGCTGTCCAGGACACAACTCTATGTCCTTGTCATCGTCAATTTCCTTCTGGAAGAGCACACTCGAATAGGTAGAACTGTCATACGCACTGCCAGCTCGAATGACACCATGAACATTGGCGGGCTTTTCCCCATCTCCCTTTAAGAGAGTAACCTCAAAAGTGGCCTCTACACTGTCACTAAACACAATGAAGTTTACTGTGGCTGAACCAGACCTGCCATCAATTTTGGTGTATAAAAGTTTGTCATACCGAGTGCGCACCAATCTGCTGCTGAAAATATTCCAGGAGATAAACCCTTCACAGACTTCATCACCGCTTTTCCTATCCTTGAGATCCACAGTGATGGAGAAAGGGTCATCGGCAATGATGGACCTGGTTGGGCCAGTTAGCAGCAAGTTATGACCCTGGGAGATGGATTCAGATTCCTCTATTTTCTTATTGTAGATGTATTGACGACCAAATGCATAGTCGACAGCAATTGTACCATAGAGATCAACACTTCCGTCGATGTTGTCGATGACTACCGAAAACACCTCCACAAGTGGGTAATCTGGATACAGAAACTTGCCAGGACTGATGATTTGTGGAAGTTGAGTTTCACGGGAAATCACCGATCCATAAGCAAGCAATCGCCAACCGTGCTGTGATGTGTGCACCAAATCAGGGGCAGCAGCTGGCCCATCTTGATCTTTGGAGTTGAAAGCGCCTAAAACTTCTAAAAGACTTTCCAAGATACGAGAAACTTTAAGTGACTCACTGATCTTCTTAATCAGGATGACCAGTGCCGACTTTCTTTTTTCGAAGTCATAGGTTTCAGAGAGTGTTTTGACAGCTTGTGCAACTTGTCGCTTGTTGCGACGACGACTATATTTCCCCTTTTGTCCGACGGCAACAATTGCATTTAAGGCATCGTACTCAACATCAAACCCAAATAAGGAGGATCCAGGAATTGTATGAGTATCGGTGGTGTCACTAGCAAATTCTACCCATTGTTGATTTTCCATTTGGTAGCCGAGGAAGCGGCGGTCGGGCAGCCCCATCCTTACTAAAATTACATGATTTTTTGCTGATACTGCGATGTCGAACCATTCGGGAAGTTCGGGAGTGAGTCCAAGTGTTGAAATATCCTGAAATTCATCCCGCAAATTCTGACTCCCATCGCTTCTGACACCAACAGCATCATACTCTAACATCAAATTGGTGAGCTTTAACCCAGTTACAACACCTGAGAAAGCATAAAGAGTTCCAAAATCAGTAAAGAAACTCCTCAATTCATTCAACAGATCCAAAAAAAAAAAACACAATACAAAACCACCCTGAGAAATCATTCATTTATTTATAGATCTAAAATGAAACAACTCATTCATTCAACAGATCCAAAAATACACATACAAAACCCTGAGATTCAGCAGATCCAAAAATACACATACAAAACCTGAGAAATCATTATTCATATATTTATAGATCTAAAATGAAACAACTCATTCATTCAACAGATCCAAAAATACACATACAAAACCTGACAATTTCACTCTTACGCTTTATCTATCTATCTATTTTATATATTAAGTTAGCCTATTCTTTGGCTTTTTACAATCTATATAATAAGATAGAGCGGTGTGGGTCCCTCCCAAGTTAGCAACTTTCAATCCGAGCCATTCAGACAAGTTTAGATATTTTAAACCGTCCGATCATTAGTCCACCAAAAATGGTAACATGCACACACACCAAATCAGTTTTCAATTTACTCATATACCTTCCAATTCGACTCTCTCTTTCACTTAATCACCCCCAAACTCTCACTCTCTCTCTCTCACACACACACACACCTCAACCCCAAATGGAGAGACCCATATATCAATCATTTCTCTTAAGCTTTTGTTTTTTTTTCCCCTTCTAGAAACTTTAAAAAAGGCCAACAAAGACTAAGTATATATATTGGTTAATTTTGCTCTTTTTTTTTTTTTTTCTTTCCTGGTTCTTTCCAAAATCTTAGAAAAAGCCTTTGTTCTTTCTTTTTATTTTCTTTTTTTTTTCCCTTCTAAATGCATGGAAAGTATAATTTTTTAAACGTTTCTGGAAGGGGAAAAAAAAAACGAACAAACAAACAAAGGCTAAGTACAGAGTAGTTAAGTAGCTCAAGAGATGTGTGGGCCATATCACAACTATCTGAAACTACTGAGTAATATTATGCTTTTCAGATTTGTATGGTAATGGGACCACTTGATTTTTCATTAGAAAGTGTTGAAGTAATCCAATAATATTGAAGGTCTCTACAACATAAATTATTGGAATAACTAAATTTGAGAAGCATAGCATTACTTGAAACTAATATTGACATATATGTTGTTGCAAATTCAATATGCTAAATAAGTTATGACCTGAAACGAAAGAGGTACACATGAAATTATGTTTATTTTTTCTCGAACAAATTTACAGCCCATATTTACAGTCATTATACTCCGCATTTTTTTTCCATCCGTGCTACTATATATATACTCATTGTGTGTTCATGCAAGGAAAAAGATAGGTTGGGTTAAGGCCCGTTTGGGAAATCAGTTTATGGGCGGACTTTTATGTGTTATGAAGTTGGGTTGCCAAACAGAACCTTAGGTCTTAAATAAAAATAAAACATATAAAAGAAACAGTCAAATTTGCCTTTTTTTTCCAAGCTCTAGAAGGAAAAAAGGAAAAAAAATAACATCCTTTATTATTATTATTATTATTATTATTAATTTTTTTTTTAAATCCAAGTTTGAAGTAATAGTAGCTAAACTTGGCTACTCTCTACAAATTTTTATGTTTTCTTTATTCTTAATTTAAGCAGCTCTGCTTTTGATTTATTACACAGAGCCTTATAGTCTTTAGAATGACTAAAAGAGTATCATATATCTAGAACCTTCATACTCAATTTTATAAACATAAAAGAGATATCACTCAACTGCAATGACATAGACAATTTTACGAAAAAGATTTTATCTTTTGAAGTATTGAATTTCTTTTTTTCTTTTTCTTTTTCTTTTTTTCACTTCGTGCCCACGGGCACGGGTCATTACTAGTTATTTTTATAAAGAAAAAAAATTAACCTATATATAAATATTATGCCATAAGATAACCATGTAATTTTTTTTCCAAAAATTCAACTATATGTAAAGATGATGTAAGCAGGCACTGTATGTAAATATTGTGTCAAAAGATGACAATTCTGTAATTAAACAGATCCAAAAATACACATACAAAACCACCCTGAGAAATTATTAACAGAGATCTAAAATGACAACAACTCATATACAAAACTCGATCCAAAAAGGAACAAAACTACATATTTTTTTTACAGATCCAGAGACAGAGAGAGAGAGAGAGAGAGAGAGAGAGAGAGAGAGAGAGAGACATTGATTACCTTCGGCGTCCGCATCGAGGCGATGGTGGTTGTCGGATTCTTCCACACAAGCATTTTTTTTACACACATCAGAGATAGAGGCAACAGATTTCATTGGTGGGATAAGGAGAGGCATGTTAACGATGGAGAGGGGATTCAGGGGAACGAGGGATTAGGGTTAAAAAATTGCTCAATTGACAATTTGACTCAAACGCTTTATCTATCTATCTATTTTATATATAGGTTAGCCTATTCTTTGGCTTTTACAACCATTTTTATAATAAAAAAAAATTAGTAATAATAATCAAAACTTTTGCACTAAAAAAGATGACAATTTTGTAATTTTGCTTACAACAATTAATTTATATATAAATATTGTGCTATAAGATAACCATTTTGTAATTTTTCTTCCAAAAATTAATCTATATGTAAAGATGATGTTAGCAGGCACCTGTATGTAAATATTGTGCCAAAAGATGACAATTCTGTAATTTTTTTTACAAAAATTAACCTATATGTAAATATGATATCATCAGCCATTTTCGTGGACTGTTTCTTGAAGCCAATTGTAATTATAGCTGAAAAGGTTGATTGAATCTGAAATATTTAAGCCAAAGTTGATTAAATTCTCATTGTTATATTAAATATAATTTCAAAAGCTTACCTGAATGTAATTATCAGTCGACTTGAATATAATTATTGTACAAATTATAGAATTAGCCTCTCATAAATCAATATATCTCTATGTAGCAGTACACATGTACGAGTAATTATGCTATACTAAAGGGATATTATGACACATGACTACCTATGTAATTACCGTAAAGAACATAATAAACAAAGAAATACCGAAATTGGAGAAATCAATTTGAGAAATTGGGCCCGCATCCATAGGAGGCATAGTCTCCTTTATGTGAGATGAATCAATTTGAGAAATTGCGCACGCATCCTCCTTTATATAAGATGACATACTAGGGTACCGGCATGTGACAATCCCCTCTTATTAGCTTCTATCTTCTTTTTCCCCCCATTTTTAACCTTGACATCAATGGTGTAAAAATTTAATTAACTAATGAAAAACAATACATTCTCTCGAATTATCTTCGTTAACTTTTAAAATGTGAGTACTTCTATATTGTTGGTATTTTATCTCATTGGAGTTGTTTGTTGTCCTTTTTTTTTTTTTTTGACAATTTATAATCTTGTTACCAATTAAGTAATAATTTAATAAATTAATGAAAAGCATTATTTTCTCTGTCGAATTATCTTCCTTTAAGTTTACAGTGTGATTACTTCTATATTATTTGTATTTTCTCCCCTTTGAATTGTGTTATGGCTAGGGGTGAAAATCGGTTGGTTTCGGTCGGTTTTGACTCCAAATCTATACCGAACCGAACATATCGGTGTGCCAAATACAAAAACCGATTTCGACCATTCACTGCAATAATCGATGTGAAACCGACCACCAAATCGGTGGTCGGTTGCGGTCGATTTTCGATTTTGACTGCAATGTAACATACAAAAATCTTCAAAAAAAAAAAAAAGCAGATCTAGATCTTGATCATGAATCAAATACAAAGTCTGATAAGAAAAAGAATCAAATATAGAGGAAATCAGAAAAAAAAAAAAAAAAAAAAAAAAAAAAAAAGAAAAAGAAAAATATACGGTATCCTTGGAAGTAGAAACCCACATCGATGATGGAAATGGCGACGCTGTCGGTGATGGCGATGGCCACGGCAACGGCTGCGGTACCTTGTATCCTCCATTGACGACGCCTTGTGTCCTCCATGGAAGGCGACGGCTCCTTGGGTCCTGGTGATCGTTCGAGAGAGAGAGAGAGATGGGGGGTTACAAGACTACAGAGGACATAGAGGGAGAGGGGGGTAACGAGTAGAGAGAGTGTGGAGGGAGATGGTTTGATAGAGAGAGAAGAAATTAGGTTTACTTAG
Organism: Hydrangea macrophylla; assembly: GCA_033977485.1. Taxonomy (NCBI): domain Eukaryota; kingdom Viridiplantae; phylum Streptophyta; class Magnoliopsida; order Cornales; family Hydrangeaceae; genus Hydrangea; species Hydrangea macrophylla. The sequence goes on along the minus strand of CM066998.1, from coordinate 50,778,160 downwards.
GTGAGAGAGAATGCTCATAATAATGAGCGGAAGATAGAGAACTTTGGTTTCTCTGCAGTAATAAACGTTAACAGTCCGTTTGGTATGATTGTAAAATAGAATAGAATTGAATTGAAGAGAATAGAATAGAATAGAAAAGAAAAGAAAAGAATTGATTTGCAATTCTAATTTTCTTGTTTGGTTAAAACAGAAATGAAAAGAATAGAATTGAAAAGAATTAATGCAATTTCCTAAAATACCCCATACCTACATTACCCAAACAGACCTTAACTAACAGACGAACAGATGAATAGACGAAGAAGACGAGACGAAGAAGAAGAAGAAGAAAAAGAAGATTCGCAAATTCGAAGAAGATTCGAAGGAGAAGAAGAAGAAGAAGATGAATAGATACAGAAGAAGAAGAATTTGCAGAAGAAGAAGAATTCGCAGAAGAAGAAGATGAAGATTCGCAGAAGAAGAAGAAGATTCGAAGAAGAAGAAGAAGTAGAAGAAGATGAAGATTCGCAGAAGATGAAGATTCGAAGAAGAAGATGAAGATTTGCAGAAGCAGAAGAAGAAATTCGCAGAAGAAGAAGAAGAAATTAGGGCTGCGAAGAAGAAGATGAGGCTATTTTGGGAAGAATACATATTAAAGTCTTCCAATTCAGGTGAAGGATCACACGACACTTGTGTAGGTGGATTAGCATCACTTCCATCAAAGTCAAGGTTTCCTATACCTCTTTCATCCTCAATAATCATGCTATGCATTATTATGCAAGTTTTCATAATATTTGCTAATATTTCTTCATCCCAAAAACGTGCTGGTCTACGCACGATTGCGAAACGGGCTTGAAGCACTCCAAATGCACGCTCTACATCCTTTCTTGCCGACTCTTGTGCTGCAACATAATGTTTATTCTTCAACCCTTGTGGAAGCGAAATTGTTTTCACAAATGTTGCCCAGTTGGGATAAATTCCATCAGCTAGATAACATCCCATCGTATAGTCGATCCTATTAATTTTGTAGTTTACAAGAGGAGCGCAACCTTAAAAAAAGCAAACTGTAAGGCTCTGTTTGATTCGTGGATGTAAGAAATATGTGGGCCATACGGGCACCCACATACATTGGACCGGGTCCAATGGGCCTTGGCTCTTGTAGCCCTAGGGTTGGGTATATATGTATATATATATGATGTATAACATACATATGTCCTCCTGAAGAGACTTTCAGCAGCCTCTCTCTCTCTCTCACGGTTCATCTCTCTCTTGGCCATCACCAAAGGAGCCATGGGATTTAGCACGTGATACGTACGAGGACCGTTCTAGTAGTGATCTTCACGACCTACGCGAAGCATAAGAGAGTACACGGAGGCAACATGGAGCAGTAGTTCGTGGGTGAAGACGCCGGGCTCGTAACAACATCGTTCGGCGATCCGTCGGGTTATTCCGCTAGGTAAGTGACCTAAACCCGACTCGTATGCTTGTGTGCATATAATTGCTTAAAATGGCCATAATACATTATTAATTTTTGTAATTAATATGGGACATAAGGGACACTGTTTTAAGACCATGTAAAATTTTGTGGGACCCATAGATAATTTTTGGTAAATTATCTCAATCATATTAATATTTTAGAGCATATAATTGTGTGTTTTTATACACGTATTAAATTGCTTAAAATATTTTTATTGATTATTAGTTCAGGGAATTAACACAATGTGTTTAGAACACTAGTGGTAACTTGAGAAAATTATTTTAGTGGATTTTCTCGCTCTTTGGGACATATTTTAGAGCATATACATTGTGTTAGATACGCAATATTAATTGCTTAAAATATAACCAATTAAAGTTGTTAATTCTTGAATTTGAAGTCTAGTGTTTTTGTAAACTGATTGGAGACTTGAGAAAAATTTTATGAATTATCTCATTTTTGTTTTGGTATTTTAGAGCATAAAATTTATGCATATGAGCATTTATTTAATTACTGAAAATAGCCAAAATATATTATTAATTTTGAAATTAATATGGGGTGTTTGGAACACCATATTAGACCACTGAAAATCTTTGGAGAACAAATTCCTTGAAATTTTTGTATTTTTAGGAACTTTGTTGCTCATAGTTAATTTTGTTTAACAAAATCAATTTATTTCGTTAAATTGATTCAAAATATTTTTTGGGCCTTGGTGAAATTCCGGAAATTTTTATTTATAATGAAAATTTTGTTTTTCCATTAATTAAACTTTTCATAAGGTTTTAAATTAATTGTTAATTTAAAGGGCCCTTAATAAATTGGTTTTAAATTATGTTTTAAGACCTAAAATTGGATTAAAATTAATGAAAAATTCTAGATTTTTTTTCATTGATTTTACCTAGCTTATGGGAGCTATTCGGGCTGTGCAATAATCATTTTATTGCACATTTTATTATTATAGAGGCTCATTGCATTATTGGTCACGTTTAATTACTGCTGTTTGTGATTGGTTGACCCTATGACCTCTAATTCCTCCTCCTCAAGTGGAGTGACGGATGAGTCCATTCATTTTTTAATAAGACCACATGAGTGCTTGATGTGTGTGATTAATACATTTTAATCTGGCTTAAATGAATGGACAATAATTGACAATTTATGGAGCTTGTGTCCTCACGATGTATGTTTAAGGTTGTTTCTGTGTATATATATGAACAAAGCATCCCTATTTTTTATGGGCTATAAATGTAATGTGAGGACGAGAGTTTTATATTGGAAAAGCCTACTTGTAAAGGGATGGTTTTCTTTGTTCATACATCATACACTTGAATTACCTTAACATGAGCTCTAAGTTGTCAATTCGGACTCACGTGGGGGTCCATGCGCACTTTTGTTGTATGGCGCACTTTATATTTTGTGGATGATCTTAGATAGGTAATTGTACCATCTAATTGATGTTTGTTTAGAAAAATCAATTATAAAAAGTTTTTCTTGATTTACAAAATTAAGATTTGATTAAATGAGCAATAGCGAATTTTTTGGTCTTAAATTGTAGAAAGGGGAAAACTCATTTGTAATTGGATTTTAAAACAAACCTTATGAAATGTGCAAATAATAATGTCAATCCCTTGCGCATGTTCTCAAATATTATTCTTCAAATTTTTTTTTGGATTTACAAAAACAAATGTTTTCCAAACCACACTTTGTCGAATTTTATAAAAGTAACAAGTTTAAAAGGGACTAATTTTTGTAATATGGCACTGCAAAGTAACACACCGATAGAATGAGTAAGTGCTTATGGGCTTTAGACTTATTCTATAGTCCAACCCATTAAACCGAATAATGGGCCTCCGGCCCAATATCATTATAACCTTAATAGCCTATAATACTTGGCTCGAGAAGGATCATAGCACGCGCTTTGTGATAAGCAGCATGTACCATGTTCTTGTTGGAAAGTATATGTACTACCCAATAGCCAAAGTATTATGAGATTAGCTCAAATTTGTTTTCGATGGTACATTCACTACTAGATTGAGCATTTAGTTATGAAGTTCGGGAAAGTAAAGGAAACGTTCCAAGTACACGATGACTGGACATCTAAGGTCGATGACAGGTATGATTCGTGATTTCAGAATACTCGGAACATCTTTACTGGCGAACTGCAGTTTCAGGCTATGATTAGTTCCTTGCCTGATTCGCGGGTTCATAGAAAACAAATCATGATCAACAAAGGAAATGTTAAATTTTTTTTTTTGACATTTTCTGACATGTTGAGCAGAATACGGAGCGCCAAAAAGGTGAGGCGAACCGTATAGGTACACTCTTGACCACTACTTCCATAAGCGGAAGTAAGCGCAAGGCCAGTGGGCCTAAACGCAATGGTAAGGGTAAACCCGCCTAGAGGCAGGGTAGGGCCAGCAAGTTTGCGCCCAAGGCTAATAAGGTGGAAGAGTGCAATCGAGGGCGTTTTTCAGTTCGGTGGTAATAGGATGGACAATTTTTGGTGGTAGTGTTACTAGGACATGGTTATCTAAGGATAACTGCTTAAGAATTGTTTTCATAAATTCTAGTTTTCTCTGCTAATTTATTCTGAGACATAGCATGCTAGACTTGAACGCATAGGATGTGATAGGATGACTTGATTGGCTCGAGAAGCCCTTTTGGGCCCACTCGCTAAGGTTGATCTACCTATGTGTGAGTCTTGCTTAGTTGGCAAAGCATGCCGAAAGCCTTTTAGAGAGGCTATTAGAGCTACTCAAGCATTAGAACTAGTTCACTCAGATATCTGTGGACCTATGATTGTAAAGGCACGTCATGGCGCCTCTTATTTTCTCACTTTTATAGATGATTTCACGCGATGTGAGGATCGCGAGTGCTTATCTAATCAGTTCTGGGAATTGTGTGAGGAAAAAGGGGATACGCAGACAACTTTCTGTTCCGAAAATTCCGCAACAATATAGTGTTGCAGAAAGAAGGAATAGGACATTCCTAGATATGGCTAGGACTATGATGGCGCAAGTCAACCTCCCAAAGTTGTTTTGGGAGGATGTACTCTTGATTGCTGCCTACATACTAGAGTGCCTCTCCTCAGTCAATTCCTTCTACCCCCTTATGAGCTGTGGAAAGCTCATTTCGGAGCATTTGCGCCCGTGGAGCTCAGGAGGCTATGTTCACTATACCTCGCATAAGTGCGAGAAACTACGCTCGAGAGCTAGAAAGCATACCTATATAAGGAATTATAATAGCTCGACAGCCTATGTTACGTATAAAGAACAAACGGGTATAGGAATGATAGAAATGGTGCCACATGATATTGAAAATGACTTCCCCAGATTTGTATTACTAAGAGATGTCTTGACCTCTATGAGTTGGAGGATGTTGAAGACAACATACCATCTTTAAGCGAGGGTGGGGAGATTGAGAATCCACATCCAATAATCGCTGTTAAATGGTACTAGTCTCCAGCCGAGTGGGAGTACACCGCTAGACGCTAGTGGGAGTGTACCAGATAGTGGGAGTGCACCACTAGGCACTCAAGATTCTCAGGTAGTACACTGTATGGTGATGAGGAAAACGTTCCCTATCGTTGTTTTGAAATTGAGGAAGACATTTTCATATGTGTGCAAATGTGTGCACAAGTGGATGAGGATGAGCCTGCTTCTTTTGTTGAAGCGTTTTTCTTCGTCTGCTGAAGCTGAGTGGATAGTTACTATGCTAGACGAGATGAGCTCTATGGACGCAAATAAGGTCTGGGAGTTAGTTGACAATCCATATGTGCGTAAGACGATTGGAGACAAGTGTGTTTTAAAAATCTAACGCAAGACAGATGGTTCAATTGACAAGTATTAGGCGCGCCTTGTGGCGATAGTTTGTACCCAGAGAGGGTATAGACCATGGAAACATGTTCTCCCAAAGGGTGAGATCTGACTCCATTCGCCTTATCCTAGCAATTGTCGCATATTTAGTTTTTGAACCATTTTAGTTGGATGTTTAAACTGTTCTTTTCTCAATGGAGAACAAGGCGACGAGATAAATATGGATCATCCCATTGGTGTTGTGACCAAAGGGAATGAGCGCAAAAGTGTGCTGTCTCAAACGATCTATTTATTATCTCAAATTGTCTAGGCAGTGGTACAATGTGTGTACATTAAATGGTCCAAAGAAAGTGTTTTAATTCTTTATATGTTGATGACGTCCTTTTAGCTGGGAATGAGAAGAGTTCCATTGTCGCCACTTGAGAGTGGTTGTCCTCTCAGTTTGAGATTGAGGACATGGGTGATTCCAACTATGTGTTGGAAGTTTAGACTGTGAGATATTGTTCTCAGAAGCTCCTCTGTTTGTCTCGAGGGACTTACAAGATGTAGGTTCTTGAACGTTTTCACATGAAAAACTGAAAATCCATAGACATCCTATTTTTTGGGGGACTCACCTTGACCTTAGATCAATGTCTTAAGAATAATGAGAAGAGGAAACAAATGTCCAGTTTGCCATATCCGTCCGCAATAGGGAATCTGAAGTATGCTAATGTGTGTACTCGGTCAGATGTCTGCTATGCGGTTGGTTTAATTAGTCGTTGCCGTAGCAACCATGGTCCTGTCACTAGAGAGTAGTGAAGAGTATCTTGCGATATGTTCGCAGGAGGACTGTGGACCTTGCCTTATGCTGTCCGCGATGGAAGCATAATATGTGGTGTGCTCTGCAGCTGTTAGAGAAGCTGTTTTGGTTTAAGAGTTTTTGCAGTGGCTAGGCTCTTTATCTCATAGTGATGAGGTTGTGCTTATCTATGGTGATAACACATAAGCCTGAGCATATGCAAAAGATCTCAAAAAATCATTTTAGCATATAGACATTCGTTTTTGTCACATTTTGAGATGTAGTTTGCGCAAAGGGAATTTGTCTTGAGGCATATCTCCAATTGGGGATTTGATGTGCTTAGACATTTTATTGTGATATTGACATTATTATTCAAGTTTTTATAAACTAGTTGGTTTCCATATATATATTTGTTATAAGTGGAACGAATGCACATTTCTTAAATGTCACCGGGCTTGAATCGACCAGCTCACACGGGTGATTCACCTTGGCGCCGAGATAGCGAACTAAGACATGCGTGTCCATAGCGCTTAGATGGCGAGCAAGATGAGACATTTGTGTTCATGGCGCTTAGATAGCTAGCTAGGACATGTGTGTCCATAACGCTTAGAAAGTGAGCTTGAACACTTATATCTACGCAGTTAAAGAACAGCGAGCTAGATATAAACCCTATTATTTCTATATGTCGCCTTAGATGGATCTAAGATGAGACCTTATACATGGTCGAACATAGAGATATCCCACGACTCTATGTAGCCTGTTTACAGCCGAATGTGAGTTTTCAGACGGGCGCTAAGAGGAGCGACTGTGCTGGGAGACTCAGGTTAGACGTTTTGTGTAACGTCTAGACTAAGATTCGTATGGTGTTACTTGTTTTTTCAAACACAGAGTGACGTGCCCATTTTGATGGAAGAACGCCATAGCATACATATCGTACTGTATGTGCTTTTGCCATCGACTGTGGAGCAGTGAATGGATTCCTCTTCATTGCTGTGTGAGCCATGTAGCATATCCAAGACATTGGTTATCCTACAAACTGGTTGCCTTCACGACTTGAGACTATGTCATGAAGAGGACGCTTGATGATAGTTACTTTAGCATGCTATCCTAGGACGATGAGATTATTCCGTTCTATGGGGTGTGTCTGGGCAAGCGGTCAAGTTAGTCGGATTGACATGTGGGCTCATGGAAGACCATTCAATAACACACCATGTTTTTGTGACTCATTAGCAGGCCTGCGACAATCGTAATTTGTTACTGATATGTCATGAGTACATTACATTGAGGTGGTACAGCAATTCTTTTCACCGAGGGATTGAGAATGCTGTGTCCGGTGTGGTTGAATCGTCTAAGGCATACACGAGAAGCTTTCGAGTGATGTGTCTTGCTGGTTATGGTGATGATTTGGCATTACACTCCTGTCGCTGTACTTTCTTTTCGTAAGGTCGCACGTTCTATTTTCCTGTATGAAGAGATGAGAAGTTCTGTTTCGAGAGATTGGTTTTAGTACTAGCCCTATGTGGGTGAGTGGGAGATGTAAGAAATATGTGGGCCATACGGGCACCCACATACATTGGACCGGGTCCAATGGGCCTTGGCTCTTGTAGCCCTAGGGTTGGGTATATATGTATATATATGATGTATAACATACATATGTCCTCCTGAAGAGACTTTCAGCAGCCTCTCTCTCTCTCTCTCTCTCTCTCACGGTTCATCTCTCTCTTGGCCATCACCAAAGGAGCCATGGGATTTAGCACGTGATACGTACGAGGACCGCTCTAGTAGTGATCTTCACGACCTACGCGAAGCATAAGAGAGTACACGGAGGCAACATGGAGCAGTAGTTCGTGGGTGAAGACGCCGGGCTCGTAACAACACCGTTCGGCGATCCGTCGGGTTATTCCGCTAGGTAAGTGACCTAAACCCGACTCGTATGCTTGTGTGCATATTTTTCTACAGTGGATTTAGTAAAGGGAAGGAAAAATAAACACTTTCTTTTGTTTGATTAGTATAAAATAGTGGGGAAAATAAGAAAAGTATTGTGAGAAATAAAGTAAAAGTTTAAACTTCGTGAGTCTTTTGTATTAAGTTATAATTATATTTTGGGAATTGCTATGTACACCACTCAACTTTACAAAAGTGGGAATTTTTAAAGAAAAAATGATTAGAATAAAGGAATTTGGGTGTACATAGCAAATACACGGGTGTACATAGCAATTCCCTTATATTTGATAAGCTCTAAATTATTTTCATGTTATTTAATTATAGAGGAAAACTAAGGGAACTAGTTTTCCTTCCTGTCTTTCTTTTCTTTTCTCTCCCTAAATCTGCAAAAGCCAAACAGAGCCTAATAGAAATTTAATTCACTTCCTGACACAAATAGTGATTATTTAGATCTGACATCCAAGTAAATATACAACCAACAATACACTTTTACATCTTAGCAAAAAAAAAAAACAATACACTTTTATAACTGAGAACGATTAATTACCCCTAGTTGCTAAAATACAGAGACTTGTACATAGATGAGACTCCAAGATCTTTACAAAGGCCAATTGGAATGCAACAATCAACATTAGCGAATATTCCAAAAGTGCAAATAATTTATGAAGGTAGTCTCACTTGAAAAATAGGCATTTTGTACCTAAGTCAAAGGTATATCCATTTACCAAATATTCGAGATAGCTTCAAACCAAAATGCCCGACCATATATGGAAAGGGGAATTCATATGCCTCAATGTAAGAAACACCATTCTTTTGGGTAATATGTTTGGAATAATGCTAAGGTATCCAAATTTTGGATATCTCAAATGCTATGGGAGTGGTACCACATGCAATGAGTTATGGTAGTACAACCAATGCCAGAGCATTTGGGATTTAAATTTGGGGAATGTAGCATTACTCGTATGTTTTAACAAATCGCAACTATCTCAGGCCGGTGTGGTCGACAACAATAATTAACCCACAGACGTATCACTTTCTTGTCTTCTTCACGCGTTTTTCCGTTTGAGACACATCTAACGACCTCAAGTAGTTCTTTTGTGATCGTGTCGGAAATCAAGTTGTATTTAACCCTTTTAAAATGATATAGATAGTAATAAGTAAGGTGTCAAGTCCACAGAGTGAAAATGTAAGAATTCCAGGTAGAATCTACGAGGTTAATTGAGAAAGAGTTTGTGGTTGGATTGTGATGATCATACTTGGAATGTAAAAACTACAATGCAAAAGCAATTATAGCTATTTAAATGAAAATGAGAAACTTTTGAAATGATGTGAAAATGAATGCAGTTGAAACCTAGAGTTTTCAATCCACTTAGCCATTTAAACATTTGGAAAATCATATTTCTTCAATAGTTCTCGTGAAATTGAAATGAACACATAGACTACAGGACCTCGACCAGTTGGTGAAAATCTTAATTCTTTTACCTTGTGCTGCTCTGCTCTGCTCTGCTCCTGGCTGGAGTGAGCAGAAGAGATTCACAAAGTGGCGGATTGGGTTGACTCAACTTCTAAACTTGGCAACCCCACTAGGTTTCTTCACCTCCCTCCCCCCTGGTCTTTTGTGATTTCCTTGTGACTGATCTTTTCCCTCCCTGTTTTCTTTGGTTGAATGAAATTGCTCTATAAAAAAAAAGAAGAAGTATTGAGTCAGGTGTCTAGCAGCTTCTTTCTGCTATTCAAAATACAAGTACCTTCCTCTTGGTTTTTACAATAGAAATATAGAGTTTAGTCCCTAACCACCCATTTAAAGTAGATTAAGTCCAATTCAGATACGTTGTATTTAAATTGATCCCTGATCTCATAGTATCATTAAGAATTAGTCCTTTCTCCCAATTTTTTAGAGAATTTTTGGACTAATATACCCTTGATATATTATTTAGTATGATTGTTTATGGATACATAATCCTAATATCAAATAAGGTAACAGAAGCCCACAATTTGAGGTGTGATGGAATTTGGAGCCTAAAATCATGCCAATGCCTAAAATAATGGATTGCTATTTTGTTTGAACTTCTCAAAATTTTGAATTGTGGGCGTGCTAATCATTTACAATGTGGTTTTTTATTATTATTATTTTTTATATTTTTATTTTATGGATAGGTCTGTGAATCATTGTTCGATCTTGCAAAAAACGAAATCAATTCACTCGTGTTTTGAGGCTGGTCTTGGAGTTCAATCAACAGGATTTAAACAAAGCTCAACGCAATTAAATGAGGAATTTCTCACCTTGGTAATAATGAATTTCTCACTTTGTTATTGAAAAATTTCTCACTTTGTTAATAAGAAATTTCTCACTTTTGTTAATGAGAAAGTGAGAACAAAATAAGACGATTTCCTATGATGTTATTTGTTTCTGATCAAGGTATATTTTTTATAATCAAACTAAGAAATTGTTCATGGCAGTGGAGAAAGGCAATACAACGGAAAATGAGGAATGGAAAACAAAAAAGTTATGTAATTGTTATTTAACATATACACATCTGATTGAATGTACACAAAAATCTTTAAGGCTCAGTAGAGCATGTACATTCACAATAATTCACATTGTTTAAAAAAACTAATGTCTATTGTTCAAAATAAGTTTCGTATTCTTTCATTAATATTGTTGGAATTGAAATATCTATGCTTCTTGTAGTGCTTTATAGCCTTCCACTGTAAAAGAACGCCCTACTGTGTTAAGCAACACATGTAGCAAGCCTACCCGAGCTTCAATGGCATTACATTTCTTATCCACTGGGGCGTCGAAGTTGTATGTCGTTTATTGCCTTTCCGAAGGCAATCTTCATACCAGGCTGTGCTGGTCGTTTTCTTCTAGTCTTGTTGGCAATTTGCTTGAATGAGGTGAAAACAAAAATTAACCACACCCATCAGAATTGGTGCTTTGAAGAACTTCGGAAATAGAAGCTTGTGAGGAATTTGTCATGTTATACATTCTCACATAGATGCTTTTAATGTTCCGAAAAATTGCAACGTTGATTGGATTTTAGTGAGAAATTTCTCATTAACATTCTAACAAACACATTGGATGTAGAAGAAAAATTTCTCAGTTACATTGTTTACATTGCAAGTGATAGATTTTTCAGCAAATTCCTCTACATAGCAAATGAGAAATTTCTCACAGTTTCTTAAAATTTCTCACAAATTTCTTCATCAACACGAGGTATGATACATGGAAGTTAGAAAACACAAATTTCTCACAGTTTCTTAAAATTTCTTACAAATTTCTCACAAATTTCTTAAAAATTCTTTAAAATTCACAAATTTCTCACAGTTTCTTAAAATTTCTCACAAACTTACATAGTTGAAAAAAGATTTCTCACAGTTTATGAATAGAAACTCATGGAAGTTAGAAAATAATATTGGGAAATCTCCTAGTGTAGGGTGACAGGTTGAACATCAACAAATTAAGTGAGAAATTTGCCACAAATATACCTTACAGATGTCTTTATCAAATACAAAATGGATGAATAGAAACTCATAGAAAATTAACACATTTTGTGGGAATTATGACAAAGGTAGAACTCGCATACATATGTGGTTTATATGAATCTAGTCAAATGATTATGAGGAAAAGAGCTTTCACATAAACTCATTCATCACTTGTCTTTGGGAAACGATAAATTAATTGAAACCCCAGAAATATCACAAGTTTGAAATCTAAGGGGAAACGATTCATGAATCCAACAAATCGTTCGAACCAACTCAGATAAGATATTTCTCAGTTCAAATCATGAAAGACAACCCTATAATTTCGTACCTTTCCTTCCCATTGTCGTCGATTCACCGTCAAGACGCCAATCACTGAAACCCTAACTCGAATCCCTTAAGACCAAGTAGAAATCGCAATTTCCACTCTCTACTGCTTAGTGAATCGTTGAGAAATTTGAAGATTCATATAAAATTGTTGAGAAATTTGCCCAAAAAGATATCGCCTTTTGGGTCATCTCGTTCCTTGTTGCCGATTTGTCTTGAATTTGAAACCCTAATTTCACGTTGTGATGGATGGAGTTAATGATATGCATGTTACATTGTATTTAAAACTGCTAGATATATGGGGGTATTTTGGTCGTCAAATTAAGTAAAGGACTAAATATTACATTCAATTATAAAACAAGACCTATTTCTTAAAAAGGGAGACATATTGGACTAAATACTAAGTAACTCTTTTTATAATTACACTTGTCAACCCTTTCAGTGATGGAAACCTAACGATGCATACAAAATCACCTATATGCCCCTAAAATATAATACAATTATTGGTATGAAAAATCAACACATTATTAATAGACAAATTTACTATTACAAAAAAATTTTCATTCATATTAAAGAAATCATATTATACAAAATCTTTGTTGAATTTGGTAAGGGTAAATAAGTCCTTATAAAAACTTAACAGTCAAATTAGCCTTCAACTTACTGTTAATTAAAAGAAATTACTCAACCCCAAACCTCAAGGAAGATCATGTAATTATGCCAATCATGAAGAGTCCCTGTATTTTGAGATTATGTACCCTTTATAAAGGGAACACAGTGCACAAGGCTCTTACCATTGCGGGGTCTGGCAAGAGTGAGATGTACGCAGCCTTACCCATGCAAGCATTGAGGCTATTTCTAGATTCGAACCTATGATCTCCAGGTCACAATGGAGCAACCTTACCGTTGCGCCAAAGGCTCCCCTTATTACTTACCCTTTATCATATACATAAATATTGCTAAACAATTGATTTGTCTTGAAAAAGTGTAGGTACAGTAGTAGCTTTGTTGGGAATGGGCCCACAATCATAACAAGAAAACCACACCCATAATGATAGCGATAAATAGAACAAGAACGACACAACTACGAAAGAAAAATCAAGCAAACCACCACAACAAGATTTAAATCCGGTTCGGCCCAACAATGCCTACGTCGACGTGCAAAAGCGATCACCTCGATTAATATGAAGATTACAAGCACTCGAGACCTTATGTGTATAACTCTCCAACCAAGTACTTATATGACACACAATTGCTAGAAACTTATTTCTCCCTCACTAGTTTGCAGCCCTCTCTTGTGTATGTAGAAGATTTCCAACTAATCTTATGAATCCCTTGAGTAAGCCCATATATTTATATAGATTGTACAGTCCCTATCCTAGTTGTAGTAGGATTTACCCCTATGGTAAGTCTTGTACAATAAAGAATACTCTCACAAACATTCCTATATAAACTAGTTAACTTTCACCGTCAAAGGAATCCTTATTTGATAAGGAAACCACCAAATAAGGAATCAAATCATAATTAGGAAATAATTCCACTAATAGAATTTTAGGCACAAAATCCTAACAAGCTTATTGATGTTGTTGTGCAACACCCAAGTGTAAGTTATCGTACAAATAGTAAAACTGGTGAAAACCAGGTCGATCTCACATGGAAGGAATAGGACAAATAATTCACTATATTACTTCCGAAAAAAAGAAAAGAAAAGATTATTTAAATGAAAGGTAAACTACAACTAAATCTGATTAAAAGTTCAAGTAGAAGGTGAAACTAAGGATTAAACTAGTGGAATTAACTACGTAAACTAAAACAGCAAAATAAATCTAATTTAATTCAAATAAAAATAATGGAGTTAGGAAAATGCAAATCCATGGTAATCTACTCAATTTGCAAGCCTAAGGAAGGATGCGGCCTCCTAACAATCCCATAATTGTGCCTCTTTGCTTGTCGGATCATTAAAGTTGTTGAGACATCAAGTATATGATAAGAGGTGTAAAACAACATTTATAATCTCTCTGTCCCATTTTATGTGTCTTCCTTTCTTTTTTGGGATGTTCCAAAATTGTTGTCCACTTTCCTAAATTAGTATGCAAATTTTATTTAGTTTCCCAAACTTCCCTTCCTTGCGATCAACACCAAAACAAAACAAAAAAAGAGAGTGCAATGATTATGAGTAATTGTGGAAAGTAGGTGCTGATTATTTTTATCCCCTAAAATAGTTGGATTCCCAAAGAGGAACACATAAAATGGGTTGATTTTTATCCCCTAAAATAGTTGGATTCCCAAAGAGGAACACATAAAATGGGTTGGGACGGAGGGAGTAATTCATTTTAATTTAATCCGGAAATTGAACCCTCCCCTTCCCACTTAGGGGAGAGAGATTGATGTCACTAGACCCCAAGGGTCTTAGCAGATAACAGTTTAACCATTCATCTCATGAAATGGCATACATAAATGTATTATGATATTCCATAGTCAAACTAACTGGTTTGAAGACATATTCCCAACATATGTTGCACCTTATGCTTTATACATTGTACCTAATGCTAACAATGTTGCACTTATATCAATATGCTATCCGAGCTTTATGGAATCATGTTATTTATGTATTTGTAGTTGCTAGCATAGTAAGAATGAATCTTGAACGAAGTCCCATTGCAATTAAAAGAAACGCCAAATCATTGTTTGTTTGTTTTTAGTGAAGCATCAAGGATGTTTGAATGATATTACCTTGAAATTGGCACATTATTTGTTGTTGCTAGCATAGTAAGAATAAATCTTGAAAGAAGTTCATATCAAACCTTATTTGTTTGGAGAGCGGATGTACATAGAGGTGGCAATATTCGTTCTGATCTTCTCTTTTCCCAGGTTTATGCACTATACAAGGGCTTTGGGAGAGAGAACAAAACTAACTATAATCTAAGATTTTTTTTTAAAAAAAAATTTGTTGAAAGGGTAAGCTCGGCACTTTATTTGAAAATTGTTGTGATCATGGAGGTAAATGTAGAAATGTGTAGTTTCTAACTCTAAAACTCTACTATGAACTTTTAGCAAATAAGATGATGAAGATACCTAAATAGACGCGAAGATAAGCCTTAGCTACTTAATTGAGTCCTATTTTTACTAAAACATTTAAGTGACGATAGTGAGTCCTAATGAAGATAAGAATGCAGAATCCATTACGCTTTTTAATAAATTATGTAGTACATGTGTCATAGTATGCATATTCATTTACAAATAAATTTTTATATACACACACATATATATATATATATATATATAGTCCGGATCTTAGGCGGACCTTAAAAAACGGACCTAAGAGACGGACTATGTAAAGACTGTGAAATTCTCACAAAAGACTGAGAAATTCTAAAAAGAATTTCTCAGTCTTTTGTGAGAATTTCACAGTCTTTTTCTCAGTCTTTTGTGAGAATTTCACAGTCTTTACATAGTCCGTCTCTTAGGTCCGTTTTTTAAGGTCCGCTTAAAATTTGAACTGTATATATATATATATATGTATATAAATTATAGAATCTTCCTAAATAGTCCACCTGCTAATGTGTCAATGACAATTTTGAAATTAAATCTAAATTTTTGTTATATTGTTTTGCAATATCAGGAGAGGGTTAGTTGTCCAAGTCATCCGGGGTTTTTTTAAGTGGCCTGCTTAGGTGTCTCTAGCATTACTTAGAAATTATAGAACATGTTCACTGGGTATGTTCACTCAGCCATGTTCACTTAAGCGCCTCATTGATTATAGATATAGTTCAAATATATAAATACACAAATACCCAATGTAAATTGTGACGATCAAAGAATAAAAATAATAAAAATTCTTCAGCCATAGTAAAACACAAAAAAGAATCATGTTAGGCACACACCTTCAACCACACCCCAAACCACATCCTATGTTTTAAATGCATGTACCCTGTGCTGTTTGAATTTTTCACACTTTTCTGTGCACCACTTACACAGCACAGGGTACATGCATTTAAAACAAAGATATGATTTGGGGTGTGGTTAAAAGTGTGTGCCTAATATTATTAGAAAAAAAAATTTTGATAAAAAAGAAAGAAAGAATAGAACGTTATACTTAACCTTATTATTAGCGAGAATTCCTCACCCAACCCATCACCTATAAAGTAGGACCCTCATTAATACTTAATAATTTAGAAAATTCTATGATAATTTTAGGGCGGTTTAAATACACCATTTTTTTTTTGCTAGATACACCACATCTATTCATAAATTTTATCTTTTAACACTGCATGGTGGTGTATTTTGCAGAAAAGGTGGTGTATTTAGTCCTACCCTAATTTTATGCATCTTAGTAGCTTTGGTCTCAAAATATGAGTAATGACTTGTACACATAAAGTGTGTATATTTTAATTTCGGTGGGTCTCATATATGCAGGCATGGACCATGCACATCGAAATGAATAGCCCAGATCTTTATGTTCACACTTTATGTGCGCATAGCATTACCCTCAAATTATTGCTATTTGGTCCCAGCGTGTTAAAACTTTGAAAACCAATTTAATTTTAAAATCAAAATTACTTGTAATATTTTGGATCAAAATTACAATAGTTTGGCACCAAAGTGTGACTTATGGCAATCAAAACTAATAAGGTATGTAAGATCTCAAACAATTTCCATGGGACACTAATTGGTGGGCTGCACAATTTTGATAGATCCAGGCGCGGAGTCAAGGATTTTGGCCAGAGGGGGCTTAGGCTATACGGGAGTTTGGGAGTGGCGATTTTTTTTTGGGTGTACTAATACATCATTACTAGTCGATAACCCGTACTATGCACGGGCTGTAAGTTATAGTAACTCATTGGTAAAAACTATAACTCTCGACTTAATAACTATATATTTTCCATGAAGCTAATCGTATGAGTACTTGGGTGTTATTATAACAGTGTTGGGAGTTGATTGTTTAAAAAAGATTAGTGTCAACTATTTGGGAACTTTATGAATCAAATTTATGCACACAATATGGAGAAATAAAAAAAATAAAAAAAATAGATCACAATTTTCTAATGCATGAAGCACTTGTTAAAAGAATAGAAAAGTAATTAAATAATCATACAAGCATAAAAAAAAAAATCAATTTCCTAACGCATCAATAAGTTGTGCAAATTAATACCAGTGTGAAACAAAGCCGAACGAACAAAAGATCGAAACTTTGCCCAAATAGTTAATTTCAATAGTTGACCAATTCATGAAAATAATTAAAGGATTTCAATGGCAAGATCTAAGCACTACAACAATGTCCAAAGTTGACGTCAAATCTTTTTCTTAAAGCCCATAGGCATGGAATACAAATTAAAGCTAAACCCTTACTTGCTAAAAGCCTAAAAAGTCGGCAGTTTTTTGTCTCTAGAGACCAATATATTTGCAAACCAAAAACATGATAGCCCCCAAATTTAAGTAAAAGGCAGATCTAAAACACTATACGATTAAAAAATGATGCAAATAGCAATAGGAGAGGAAAAAATACATAAATTTCGAAAAACTATATTACCATCCTTTGAAATGTTACTATGTTGGTATTGTTTTGTCAACAAAAAATGATTTGAAATACTGAAGGAATACAAAATCCAATAATTTTTTCAACAATGCTAGGGGCACCAAAAGATACAAAGAACTTCCACAAAATGAGTGGAAAGTCTATGTGGCACACTGGGACCCGCCAGCAATTAAGCATTGTTTTCATTAATTGCTGGCAGGTCCCACTGTGCCACATAGACTTTCCACTCATTTTGTGAAAGTTTTTTGTATCCTTTTGTGCCCCAATCATTATTCTAATTTTTTTCATCATATAAAAAGAAGGCAGCTACATGTCCGCACTAATAGCATCTTGGATTAGGAGCCTGAATGAGCCAAACCAATGTCTACGTGCTCGGTGCGACTGGGTGTTCAATTATCAACATATATGTTGTCATAGCTGCTTCATTTTTTTTTATTAATGGAGTCTAAAATTAGATTTTAGTCCTTCAACTACACCTTCTTAAATAATCAACAAAGATTCTTATTATAAAGTATGTTATTATCTAAGTCCACAATAATTGAAATGAATTAGCCCTTGTTTGGGTTAATTTTAAGAAGCATTCTAGAACCCTAAATATCCGCTGCGGTAGAATAGAGCCGTAAGTGCTTAGCCCCAATACGACGCATGAAGCAAATTATGTGTTATAACAATTTTAAGACTCGAGATAAAGAAATCACAAAGAATTTGAAACAGCTATTGAAACTAATGCAACAAAGAATGTACTCTTGATTTTAAATGCAATGGATTCTTTTCAACTTTTGATTGGTAAAAAAAGATCTATGAAAACCCAATAGTAAGCTTCTATCTATAAATTATCAATCCAAAGATTTGAAAAACCATCCGAAAACAGATACTACAGGAATTCGACCCGTGTAACAAAACCCGAGGGCCTGAGCTCACCCTGGCCCCTTGTTGGCTTCGCCCATTGCTGTCCGCCCAGTCTAATTTGTGATACAATTGTACTATGATGGTATTTACCAAATAAATATCAAAGATTTTAGAATAAAGGATACTAGATATTGCCTGTGCCCGAGGGCACTACCGGAAGGGTTTAAAATTCTTCGGTTCGGTTTAGTGCGATTTTTAGTTAAATCGATCGGTTTCGGTTCGGTTCGGTTCGATTTAGTGTAAATGTTCTGTTCGGTTCAATTTTTCCACTGCATGAAAATTTTGAAAATCAACCGAACCGATCAGTTTCGATACACCCATAACTATCGGAAAAAAATAAACAGGATTTATAAAATTATAACTTAAAAAAAAAGTTCATCATAAAAATTCGACAAAGTCAACTTTGTTATTTCGATGTTTGATCTTGTGAACATGAATTACCAAAAACTTCTAGTACGCGTGCATTCACTCAGTATTTAACTCCATGTGCGATCGGCACTTAATACAATTCCATGCGTATTTTAACAACAAAGAGAGAATGATACGATACACTTATCCAGTAATACTACAACTGGAAAATTCAATTAGTATTGCCCATGCCTACAGGCACTATCCATTTGATTTGAATACATGTGTATGGTTAGCTAATATCATTCATCCAATATAGATGGTCTTATATTAGATATTGTCCGTGCCTAAAGGCACTAATTTCACATGCCTTTGGCACTTATTAGTTTGTCATAACTTTGGCACTTGTCCATGCCTAAAGGCAAAAGCACAATTACCATGCACCTAAAGAGGGCCTAGATAACCACTTTGGGTAAATGGCATCCATTAAATTTTTATTTGTCACAAAGTAGTTTGCAATTTTGAATCCTAATATTATTAAACACTTTAATTACTGACTCCACATGTTAATTTGCTAAAAACATTGAGGTAATCAGCCACAAAAAATGGGGTAGATGAAACTACGGAAATCGAAGAATTAATTTTCGATTTCACAAATTACAAAACAAATTTTTTTGTATCATGTATGAGTTTTGACAAATAGTTCCAAGCGAAGAAAGAACAAATTGACAACACTATTGGTATTTGAGATGAAACCCACACCAACTCATTCATTACCTCTCCCACACTACACAACACTAAATGGAGGAGAATACAAAAATGAAAACCCCAAACTTCACTAAAACGGAGAAATGAGAATTTCAAGTCAAGGCCTCTCTCTCTCTCTCTCTCTCTCTCTCTCTCTCTCTCTCTCTCTCTCTCTCATTTACATATTTGAACTTGAAGGCTACTTGTGTTCTCATCTCTGGACATATGGGTAGTAGCAGATTGGACATTATTATAGTCTTAATTGGGCTCATCAATTCCACATCTTCTACGTGGATTTCAAGCTCGATAGGAAACCTTACCTCAACGGAGCCCTGGAAAACACTGTTATTGAAATTTGCAAGTAAAGATCACCGGTGTTCTTGCAATTGATGAAATAGGGAAAAAGTTAAATACAAAAAAATTAAAATAAAATAAAATAAAATAAAAATCAGATTAACAGATTGAACCCGACATTGAGCTAACATTGAGTTAACAATCAGATTAACTATTACACCCCCAACAGAATTGATGGTCAGATTTTTTTTTCCATATAGGGTGAATGGTCAAATTGTTCAATGCAAGAAAATTCTACCGATTTGATCACCCAGCATCATCAGATTCATTGGAATCTAATCATGAATACAACAATGAGCATAATAAATAAGATTCTTATCCAATGCCATATTTAAGCTGATCATCTTTTCCCGAGCAAGTATAGCTCAATGTGGGAAAAAATCATTCAATAAAGTAAAAGAATGATAAATTGAATCAAACCTGCAAGTGTCACCAAAATTCCTGAGTCCGCAACATAACCTAAAATGGGCATTTTAAAAAAAAGATGATGACAAATTCAGATGAAGGCACAACTAAACTATGAACGAAATGATGAACAAATAAACAAAAAGAAGACATTGAAATTCCAACAAACTGATAACCATGTTGGGCTTCACACTGAAATTCCAAAAAATCATTACTCTTTATGGTTGGGAATCATAGCTTTCCACATAGGTCCAAAAATTTTTGTGAGAATAACACGTGGAGGCTATAGATTCAAATTAATAAAATAATAAGTACCAGATTCAAACCATGCAATTTAATTTCTATTTTGAGTGTTTGCATTTTGTGAACCACGTCAAGTCATAGTGACATTTCCCAACGTCACTGTGCCTGTGACATTGATCAATGAAAAAAAAATGTTACAAAAATTTTAGAAACAACTTCAACTAAGTAGGAGGAAGAAGATTAATAACACACACAACAATAATTGAAAAATGTTTCCCCCCCCCCAAAGCATTCGATAAAAATAAACAAACAGTCTTTCATGAATAGATGTAGAACAAACATTCTTTCAGGAACCCCTAAACAACCCATAAGTCATCCCCTAAACTATCACTAAACAGCCACTAATCAACCCCTTAACAGATTTCAACTAACTGGATGTTGTACACAGATTTGCAATCTGTTAAATACACGGAATGGGCAATAAAAATGTTTAAGATCATCATTGTTTGCAATAAAAATGTTTGCAATAAATTTCGTTTGCCAAAACTTTTGTGAGAATAACCCAAGCAACTAAACACAATGAGAAATCTACAAATCATTACAACGGAGAACCCACTTCAAATTTAGGTCACTAAGAGGTTGTTTAAGATCATCAAACAAAAACATAAAAAATGGTCAAAAGCCCATCAAAACTTCTGGGCAAACTTTCCAAAATGCACTAAGAACTAAGCAAAAATAATGAAGGACACCAAAAAAATGGAAATCCAAAAAAAAAAAAAAAAACACATAAGAGAAGTACGAAGAATGTTACATAAGAGAAGAGATTACATGAAAAAGTAAGAAGAAGAAGAAGATAGTTGGACATACCTACTAAATAATGGTGTAAAAAACTTGAGAGAGATAACGTGTTCACTGTGTAGCGATGGATGTAGTGCAGATGGCCGGGGCAGCGGTGGTGGACGCTGAGGCAGTGAGGATAGAGACTCAGAAAGAGGTGCAAAGAGAGTGAGAAAGATGTGCTTACGTGAGTTGTGAGAGATATAGAGAGGGAATGTTATATAGAATCGATTGGAAAGTTGGAAGGAAAATATAAATATAGAATTGATTTATATAAAGCTGGAATGAGAATGAAAAACTGCAATTTTAGGATGATTCTAGATATTGTTGGAAATCATCCTAAAATTAGTCAAGAAATCATGGAAATCATCCTAAAATTAGGGGCAGAAAATTATGGAAACATTATTGCATTTAAAATTAGTCAAGAATAAACTTCTTGACAGATTGAGAATCTCGAATGAGATGAAAAACTGCAATTTTTATTTTATTTTATTTTTTATTTTTTTTGGGGGGGGATTTTAAAAGGAAAACCCCAAAATTTTGTTACCATTTAAATTATGTTTACTAAGCAATTCAGGGGAAAGGAACAATCATGCGCAAAATATCCTTATAAGGAAAGGAAATCGGTATTTTCGGTGCTAATTGGAAAGGAACATAATTGGAAAGTAAAAGAATGAATGAATAACAAATCAGTAAAATCAGAACACAACTAAAGGCACCATCACATTTTATAATACGATGAAAATGAAAATGAATAACTCTAAAATTACGAATAAGAATTTTAAGGGATACTAAATTTGAATCAATTCAAATTTTGATCAAGACATCTACAAAGAAAAGAAACTAAAAAAATATGTTACAAACGGGTTATGAACGAAATGAAATTATGAATTTTGTAAAACTTGCAGAAAATTGAAAGTGTTGTTTCTGAAAGTTTTGACCTACGAAAAATCTGACCAAAAATGCTTTCAAAGTGCTGTTTGTGAAAGTTTTTTTTTTCCTTGAAAGAGAAATAAAAACTTCTTTTTAAGAATAAATGGAAAGAGAAATAAAATTCTTCACCTGAGTATATTTTCCCAATCTTCATCATTTTTTTCCGATCTTCTTTTCCTTTTTCTTTCTCCGATCTTCTTTTTCTTTTTCTTTTTTCGATCTTCATCTTCTTTTTCTTTTTCAGATCAAGGGTTGGGGCGTGGGGGTGGGTTGGGGTGGCGTGGGGAGGAGAAGTTCTGATCTTCTTTTTCTTTTTCAGATCAAGGGTTGGGGCGTGGGGGTGGGTTGGGATGGCGTGGGTAGGAGGAGGAGGAGGGTGAGGGTGAGGGTGGATGAGGAGAGAGAGGAGATCGGGAGGTTGAGCTGAGAGGAGAGAAGAGGAGAGGCGAGAGAGGGAGAAAAAGAGGCAGACAGGGGGGCTCGGTGGTGAACCAGAGAGGGGGAGAAAGAGAAATGGGGAGGAAGAGAGAGAGAGAGAGAGAGAGAGAGAGAGAGAGAGAGAGAGAGAGAAAAAAAAGGGGGGGCGGTGGTGTGGATCCTAGGTAGAGATTGGGTTTGAGAAAAAAATTGGTACACGACACTAGTCCTAGTCAGCATCCCAGTCACACAAATAACAGTCCCAATCATATTTTAAGTGTCCTAGTAGGATAGAGTCCTACAATATTATATAGATATAACAATTACCTGGAATAAAAATAACATATGTGATTCGTGTCCAATATTGCATTTTTAACTTCATGATTTTACCCTTATTGAACACAAATTATCCCTTATATTGGGAGATTTAATGAATAAATTGTACTTTTGCTATTCTTCTTGTTGTTAACTTGTTACTAATAAAAATCTCTTTCTTGTAGTGTTTGGGAACTTGTTCAAAGTAAGAACCAACTCCGTTTGGTTCTTATCTCATAAAAAGGGGAAGGAATAAACTTCATCAAAGGTGGATCGATCCGGCCCTATGAGCGGATCGATCCGTGTGTTTTAGAGGAGCCTGGTATCAATTTCAAAAGAAGCGGATCGATCCGGCCTTTTGAGCGGATCGATCCGTGATTCCGAAGGAACATTCTGCCAGAAAAATCCCAAGATGGATCGATCCGCCCCAAAAAAGGGACCGATCCGCGGCTTTTCGAAGAAATATCAACTGCCCAGATGAAAGGCGAATCAATCCGGCCCAAAGAAGGAATCGATCCGCGGCTGCAGTTTTTTCCCTTTTTTATTTACAAGTTTTCCATTCTTGTGGTTTTGTATAAATAGAAAGAGTTGTCTTTTTTTAGGGATAGTTAGTTTTTTAGGGTTCTTTGCTCTCATTTTGGAACCCACTTGGGTTCCCTTCCATTTCTTCTTCATTTGTATAAACTTGAAGTTTTGATGGCTAGGTATATCTTCTACCTTTTTTTCCTTTGATGATATTGCTATGTTTTTCATTATTAGTTAGATTTACTTAGGTTGAGGATCATGAACTCTTGGATTTAATGTTGTAGCATTTCTAGAGTTCATTTGTGTAGGATTCAAAACTAAGGGCTTCATCTTGTTTGCCTTGCATATTTGATTATCAAACTTAGACTTTGAATCCTACCCTATGTATTTCATATGGAATATTATTTAACCTAGTGTTTTGTACTCCATGTGTTTGATAAATGTTTTGTGTGAGATTTATAACTTGGGATCTTCATCTTTGATGTCAAGCACCTTTGATTGTTCAAACTCTTGGGTTTTAAATACTACATTTTGAAGGCTTCATAGGTGATTTGTCCACAAAGTAGATTAGTTAGTCTAGGGTGGACAAATCATTCGGATTAGAAGCCGTGGAGGCTTCATCTTGTATGTCATGCATCCTTGATAGTCAAACATTAGCTTCAAATCCATTTCTATGGAAATCTCAAAGCTCATTTTATCTATCACATAGATGCACTCCTTATATTTGATAATATGCCACAATGAAGTGTTACCTTAGGATGTGCTTGAAACATTAGTCCATTTCATTTTGTTGTGACCCAATATGGGGGAATGATCCCAACCTATTACTTTTTTTAGATTAATATTTATTTACTTTTTATCCTCCAAAAACAAAACAAAAAGCCGCAAAACGCAAAGTCTTTTTGATTTATTTTCATCATCTTTTCTTACTTCTTTCTTTTAAGCATTATAATTAGTTACTAAACTTCCCAAAAGTTGTTCTTGTATCAATCCATGTGGACTCGACACCCTAGTTCCAAATACTAAATTTTTAGTAGGGTTAAATAAAAATACTTGATTTTGACAACACCAAAATGTCACCAACGAAGAGTGGTGCAGAAAGAATTGAACCCTAAAAATTTCCCGTATACATCTCAAATTTATCTATAGAGCTGACCAAAACAATACCCAACAAGAAACTTGACATATAAACATAAACATGATGTTTAAAAGAAAAATAAAAATAAAGTAGTGATCTAAAATTCAAACAAGTTTTGGGACTCGGACTAGATTATGTCGAAGAAGAAGGGTAAGTGTAAAAATAAACACTATTGTCCGAATTGTTGACATGTTTTTCACACTATGGATCATTCACAATCAAACAATAGTTGATCAAAATCAGTATATCAAGGGTAAATATTTGAGAAAAAATCGTGGTATTCACTCACCCGATAGAAGATTCGGTTTTTTTTTTTTGGTGTTTTCAAAACACTCTCTGATATTACTTGATTTTTATATGTTTTTAAGACCATAGACTTGTCACACCCCAACCCACCCGGCGGATTAGGACACATGTAACAAGAATATACGCAACCAAAATTACCTACATGATCATAAAAGGAACTTCAATTTACATCGTTTTGCAATTTCAAAAGAAGTTCACAAGCATGAGGCTCAAATCTCCCCCATCTCTCCCATCGCTCCCAACGCGCGTCATTTCCTCTCCGGATACGGCTCCGAACCTGCGGTGGTTGTTATGTACCACAACAGAAATAGGAAAAACGATTTTCTTAAGCATTACGCTTAGTGAGCAATCTAAATATGATGGAAAGTTTAACATGTGCAATGCTACAATTAATACATAAAACACAACCGTAATCGCCAAGTCACCGGTTATATGGTTCATTCAAACCCGAAGACCTCCCTTGGTCTCGCTGTCACTTCTATTCCTTGGACTTCCGTATTCATCGGATTCTTCCTCTTCACCACCCTTATAACTCCGAACAATGAACCATTTTCCCCGGTGCTCATTGACTACCACATAGACATTTAAGCATATAAACATGTAGCAACATACAATTCTCATAAAATTGACATGAATTTCACAACCCAACAATATAATAGCTTCTGAACATGATTTATCATCTCTAACATCACTTGAAGCCTTGAACACATTAAACCCAATCACTTTTAGTGTAGAAAACTCACCTTATTCACAGATTATACAGAAATCAAGCTAATACTGTAGAATTTCTTAGCAATTCTTGCTCAATCCTCTCCCCGGAGTAAATTCTACACAAATTTGGCACCCTCGTGTCACCGATTGGCGTAAGCTACCAAAATTGCGATGATTAAAACATAAAGTAAAGGTATAGAACCGATCGTCTCACCTTCACGAGTCGAAAAACGGCTTCGATTCGCGAATCCGACGAATGGCGGCGACGGAACGACGAGATTTCGACGTCGGTGACGGTCTGTCTTCTCTCTCGTGATCTCTCTTTTCTTTTCTTTTGATTTTTGCTGTCAAAATGAGAGACTGCTCTCCCTCACATGACACATACTCACACATGCAAGTGAGGTGTCAAGAATTTTCCCTTTCTTTTCGTTTATACCCTCGAAATTCTTAAATTCCTATTATGAAATCCCCAAACATTCCATTAATTACCCAATTTTCTAATGAGTTTGTCTAAGTCCCGTATGGGTCCCAACGTGGGTCCCACATATTTTTGTGAAATTGCTATCGCACCTACTAGTTATGAATCATTTTCATTTATACCCTTATATGAGTATCCAATATAAAACCAATTGCTAACACATATATTAACATATAATATGGAAGCATTTTAAACAAATACTTATGTAATCATATAAATGCATTTAACATATAAAATGCATATATTTTTTGTTCGGCACTTCACTGGGTCCCATCTCATTACATGTCCCACCTCACTGGGGACTTTTCCAACTGTGCCCTTTACTAAACACTTTTCACAGGCGAGTCCATGCCTCCCCTTAATCCATTTTATACACTAATTATATTAATTAATGCATATAAAAAATAATAATTTACCGTTCTCAGGTACGGGTGTTACATTTCTCCTTCCCTAAAAGGAAGTTTGGTCCCCAAACCTACTCTTACCTCAAGAATCGAAGAGATGCGGGTACGTGGTTCGAAACTCATTCTCTCGTTCCCAAGTTGTTTCCTCGACGGAATGGCTACACCATTGAACCATCACCAAGGGAATTACCTTAGTTCTCAAGACTTGATCTTTCCTATCAAGAATTTGCACTGGATACTCCATATAAGTCAAATCTTCCCGAATCTCTAACGGTTCCGGAACGATTACATGTTTTGAATCCGGCACATAACGTCGAAGCATTAACACGTGGAACATGTTATGAACATTCGCCAGCTCTTGTGGCAATTCCAACCGATAAGCTATCTGTCCCACCCGGTTAAGAATCAAATACAGTCCAACATACCTCAGGCTGAGCTTACCTCGCTTACCAAATCGTGTTATGCCTTTTGAAGGCAAAACTTTAAAAAACACATAGTCGCCTACCTTGAATTCCAGCGGTCTTCTACCCGTATTTGCATAACTTTTATAACAACTCTGAGCCGTTTGCAATCGCTGTTTAATCAATCGAATCTTCTCGGTAGTAATTTGCACTATTTCTGGTCCTAAAAGTTATTTTTCACCAACTTCTGTCCAACAAACCGGTGATCTACACTTTCTTCCATATAATGCCTCATAAGGCATCATTCTAATACTAGTTTGAAAACTGTTATTGTAAGAGAACTCGATTAAAGGCAAGTGGGTCTCCTAATCGGCCTTGAAGTCCATTACACATACTCTCAACATGTATTCTAGGATTTGAATCACTCTCTCGGATTGACCATCAGTCTGGGGATGAAATGCAGTACTAAAATATAAAGTTATCCCCATAGCCCTCTATAAACTCTCCCAAAATCTTGATATAAATCGGGTATCACGGTCTGACACTATCGAAACTGGTGCTCCATGAAGCCGAATAATTTTTCGAATGTAAATTTTTGCAAGTTTCGATGGATCTTTGGTCTTGATAGGTAGAAAATGGGTTGACTTAGTCAACCGGTCCACAATAACCCAAATACTATCATTTGACTTTTGATATTTTGGAAACCCCGATACGAAATCCATCATAATATGCTCCTACTTCCACTCCGATATCTCTAGAGGATGTAAATCTCCTCCAGGTCGTTGATGTTCCATTTTTACTTTTTGACAGGTCATACATTTAGACACAAATTCTGCTACCTCTTGCTTCATACCACTCTAGCAGTAAATTTCTCACAAGTCTCGGTATATTTTGGTACTACCCGGATGTACTGAATATCTGGTATTATGAGCTTCATCCATAACTCTGTCTCTCAAATCACCAACTTTAGGAACACATAATCGATTGATGTACTTTATAACACCATCTTGGCAACTGAATTGGGGCCTTCTTCCCTCAGGTAATTCATTCACAATCTTCTTAAATTCTGGGTCGAGAAGTTGATTAGTCTTGATTTCACCAATTAAACTCGGTTGTGCCACAATTGCCGCCATTAAACCACCTCTAATCTGGGGAATCACCTCAAGTTCTAATTGTTCAAATTCTTTTACCAACTTTTCCTGTTTAGTCAAAGCATAATCTAAGTTTTCTTATGACTTCTGGCTCAAAGCATTGGCAACCACATTTGCTTTTCCCGGGTGATATTGAATCTTCAAGTCATAGTCTTTCATGAGTTTCAACCTCCTCCTTTGTCGCATGTTAAGGTCTCTCTGAGTGAACAAGTACTTCAAACTTTTTTGGTCGGTAAAAATTTCACATGTCTCCCCGTACAAATAATGTCTCCAAATCTTTAAGCCCTAACTCCAAATCATGGGTCGGGTAGTTCTTCTCATGGGGTTTTAACTATCTTGAAGCATAGGCTATTACCTTGTCATCTTGTGTTAGCACGCCTCCCAAGCCTTGGTGAGAAGCATCACTATAAATTCTGAAGTTTTCGGTACTTGTTGGAATTACAAGTATCGGTGCCATTGTTAACTTTTTCTTCAATGTGAGGAAGCAATCTTCACACTCTTTGTTCCATTCGAATGGTACATCTTTTCTCATCAGCTTTGTCATTGGAGTCGCAATTCTAGAAAAGTCTTTAACAAACCTTCTGTAATATCCGGCTAACCCCAAGAAACTTCGAATCTCTGACACATTTGTCGGTCTCGACCAATTCATAACAGCTTCAATCTTCTGTTGGTCCACAGAAATGCCCTCTTTTGAGATCACATGCCCTAAGAATGTGACACTTGTCAACCAAAACTCGTTTTTCTTCAATTTCCCAAACAACTGTTTCTCTCGAAGTCGCTGTAAAACTAGTCTCAAGTATCGTTTGTCCTCCTCCGAACTCTTGGAATAAATAAGAATGTCGTTAATAAAAACTATTACAAACTCATCCAAATATGATTTGAACACCAGGTTCATTAAATCCATGAAGGCAGCTGGCACATTAGTAACCCCAAACAGCATCACTAGAAATTCATAATGCCCATAGCGGGTCCTAAAGGCTGTCTTCTCTACATCCTCAACTTTAACCTTCAGTTGATGGTACCCCGACCTTAAGTCAATCTTCGAAAACACTTGAGCCCCTTGAAGCTGATCAAATAGATCGTCAATACGTGGCAACGGGTACTTGTTCTTGATTGTTACTTTGTTAATTTCTCGATAATCAATGCACATTTGCATTGTACCATCCTTCTTCTTCACAAATAATACCGGAACACCCCACGGATTCACACTTGGCCGAATAAAACCCTTGTCTAGCAATTCTTGTAATTGAATCTTTAACTCCTTCAACTCAAGATACGGTGCTCATGAAATTGGTTGGGTTCCCGGCATAACATCAATACCAAACTCAATCTCTCGATCAATCAATACACTAGGTAACTCCTCTGGAAATACATCCGAAAATTCTTTAATAATTGGAATATCTTCAAATTTTAAATCAGGGCCTCTAGTATCAAGAATACTACACAGAAACCCCCGACAGCCCTTCTTTAATAAATGACATGCTTTAATAGCTGACACGATATATGGCGATGATACAACACCCTTACCTTGAAAATAAAACTCATCTTGATTCGGAATACGGAATGCTACTCCTTTAGTGTTACAATCAATATTAGCATGATTAGCCGCTAACCAATCCATACCCAATATAACATCGAAGTGCTGAATAACTAACGGTACCAAATCAATGGTTAACTCTTTACCATTCACATTAATCTCAAATTTTTTAAATACACCCGAACTAACCAACGGTGCCCCCAACGGTATCGCAACAGATAGATCATAGTTTAGGAACTCTAATGGTTTATCTAGATTTTTAGCAAAGTGGTGTGACACGAATGAGTGTGTGGATCTCGAATCTATAAGTACATTTGCTAGATGTGAGCAAATGGGACATACCTGAGACAACAGTGTCGGCAAAGGCAGTATCTCCCGACCTGAGTTGGAATGATCTTGCCTCTCACTGCTCTCTCCTCGGAGGTTGAGTAGTCTTTGGTGTGATAGCACTGGCCGCAGAAGAACCAGAACCTGAAGCTCATTGGCGTCTAGTAGGACAGTCCTTAGCTTGATGTCCCAACTCCTTACAAGTAAAGCATCGGCCCCTCAAATCCATATTTTGATTCGGACAATTCCTAGCAATATGGCCTGGTTGTCGACATATGTTACAAGTGATCGAATTTGGAAGTTGATTGCATCGTCCCCAGTGGAATTTCTAACAAGTCTGACATCTCGGCTTGTTCCCACTAGAACCACTACCGATACTAACTGATGATCCCCCTGAACTCTGCCTCTTTGTACTACCCTATCCACTGAATTAACTTGATCCTGGTCGTTTACTTTGTTGACTCGGTGGTGGTGGCAAGTTTGAAATATACCCAAGATCCCTCTCAGCTATGGAGGCAATATCCAGCGCCTTAGGAAAAGTCTCCGGTCGAAACACAGTCACTCGTCCCCAGATGTCACTTCGAAGCCCTGCTACAAACTTTCTTGCTTTCACTTTTTCAGTTGTTATTATCTCCCCCGCAAACCTTCCCAAGGTTGTAAATTGCGTTGAGTATTCACGAACTGACTTTCCCCCTTGTACTAACTCCATGAATTCTTGAGCCTTCTGATCCCCAAATGATTCCGGAAAATATTGCTCATTAAACATCTCAAGGAATTGATCCCAAGTAGTCGGTTGCCCCGGGCCCAGCTTGGTACGCCACTAGTATTGCGCTTCATGCTTTAACATGTCGGCGGCAAATAAAACTTTCTGTTCCTCCATACACGGTAATACCCTGAAATTTTTTTCCATATCTGAAATCCAGAAGTTTGCCCTCATCAGGTCGGCTACCCCACGGAATATGATCGACTTTTGCTTATGAAATTTGGAAATAGTAACAACGTCCTCCCTCGAATTTGGATTAGGTTGTACCGGTCTTTCTTCGACCACATGAGTTTCAGCCACTCGAATAATCCCTCAATTGCTCTTTCAACTCGTTCCATTCGGTTTGAGGTGTCACCTCCAAACATAATGCCTGGCACCCACATTATTACACAAACACACGTTACTTTTAAGAAACCCATGGCATGCTAATCAACATTAAAAGCAAGCTACATAAACGTGTATGCATGTTCATGCAGCTACATGTTGTTGTGTGCACACTACGCGTCGTACGTCTCTCGTCCCCAAAGGCTCTAGTCTGTTGCTCTGATACCAAAAATTGTCACACCCTAACCCACCCGGCAGATTAGGACACATGTAACAAGAATATACGCAACCAAAATTACCTACATGATCATAAAAGGAACTACAATTTACATCGTTTTACAAGTTCAAAAGAAGTTCACAAGCATGAGGCTCAAATCTCCCCCATCTCTCCTATCTCTCCCAACGCGTGTCATTTCCTCTCCGAATACGGCTCCGAACCTACGGTGGTTGTTATATACCTCAACAGAAATAGGAAAAATAGTTTTCTTAAGCATTATACTTAGTGAGCAATCTAAACATGATGGAAAGTTTAACATGTGCAATGCACAATTAATATATAAAACACAACCGTAATCGCTGAGTCACCGGTTATATGGTTCAGTCAGACCCGAAGACCTCCCTTGGTCTCGTGGTCACTTCTATTCCTTGGACTTTCGTATTTATCGGATTCTTCCTCTTCTCCACCCTTAATACTCCCAATAATGAACCATTTTCCCCGGTGCTCATTGACTACCACATAGACATTTAAGGACATAAGCATGTAACAACATACAATTCTCATAAAATTGACATGAATTTCACAACCCAATAATATAATATCTTCTAAACATGATTTATCATCTCTAACATCACTTGAAGCCTTGAACACATTAAACCCAATCACTTTTAGTGTAGAAAACTCACCTTATTCACAGATTATACACAAATTAAGCTTATTATGCAGAATTTCTTAGCAATTCTTACTCAATCCTCTCCCCGAAGTAAATACTACACAAATTCGCCACCCTCATGTCACCGATTGGCGTAAGCTACCAAAATTACGACGATTAAAACATAAATTAAAGGTATAGAAACGATCATCTCACCTTCACGAGTCCAAAAACGGCTTCGGTTCGCGAATCCGACTAACGGCAAAATTTTGACGTCGGTGATGATCCGTCTTTGCTCTCGTGATCTCTCTTTTCTTTTCTTTTGATTTTTGATGTCAAAATGAGAGACTACTCTCCCTCACATGACACATACTCACATATGCAAGTGAGGTGTCAAGAATTTTCCCTTTCTTTTCGTTTATACGCCCGAAATTCTTAAATTCCTATTATGAAATCCCCAAACATTCCATTAACTACCCAATTATCTAATGAGTTTGTCTAAGTCCCGTACGGGTCCCAACGTGGGTCCCACATATTTTTGTGAAATTGCTATCGCACCTACTAGTTATCATCTTTTTCATTTATACCCTTATATGAGTATCCAACATAAAACCAATTGCTAACACATATATCAACATATAATATGGAAGCATTTTAAACAAATACTCATGTAATCAAATAAATGCATTTAACATATAAAATGCAAATATTTTTTGTTCGGCCCTTCACTGGGTCCCACCTCATTACCTGTCCCACCTCACTGGGGACTTTTTCAATTGTGCCCTGAACACTTATCACGGAAGATCCAAGCCTCCCCTTAATCCATTTTATACACTAATTATATTAATTAATGCATATAAAAAAATAATAATTTACCCGTTCTCCGGGTACGGGTGTTACAATACTTCAAAAATAGGACTTTTTGGGATGTTGTGTTTTTGGTTTACTCATTTTGGGTTTCTGCAAAATACGGGATTCTCCAAGAATGTGTCATTGTAAGTCTAATATGAGTGTGAAATTTAACACTCGTGTTCATCATCATTTATGATTTACTCTTAATATTATTGTCATTATGTAGTGTGAAGTTGATGACTACATCATAATTATCAAACATGGATTGATTGGTGAAAAAAATTGTTGTAGCGCTAAATTTTGCACTCATGTCATGCACGTCTGCAAAGTATGAGTAAATAATTGTATAATTGTAGTAAATAGGGCGTTTAGGGATGTTGTGTTTTTGGTTTACTCATTTTGGGTATCTGCAATATGAGTGTGAAATTTAATACTCGTGTGCATCGCCTATTCTGATTAACACTTGAGATGATTATCATTATGTAGCGTGAAATTGATGACTACATCTTAAGTATCAAACATGGATTAATTGAACTTAGTGCCATAGTGCTAAATTTTACACTAAAATATACACATTTTCAAAGTATGAATAAATAATTGTATACTTGCAATTAACATGTCCCATTCATCATATTTGTCAGTGAGAAATTTAGCACTCACACTGCTATACACAATGTCATATTCTAACATGTGTCATGGTTCATATCACACTGCGTCCTAGTATTTTATAATTTCACACTGTTTTGAACATTTCATATTGTGTGAATTTCGACACTGCCACTTGTCGTTTGAAATATCACACACACAGTGTAAGCATTAAACGATGTGTACATTTTCATCAAGTTGCTACGTAGTCTACAATTTCACACTCATTGTAGAGTTTGCAATGGAATCATCCACATTTTCAACACAAATATGAATTCATTCTATGTTGTAGTGGGATCGAATATAAATTGATTCTCGGTGATATCGGGTTGCAAAAATTAATTGTTTGTTGTATGGCTTTGAATTCATACGCTTCAAAGGGGTAGCATTTTTATCTGTGTGAGACTTATGACTACATCTCATTGTTCAACTTTGGGAAGTCCTACTTGTTAAATTTTACACTAATGTTTTCCATTTGTCCATGTAGCTTTTCACATTCACCAGTCACATCAGAGTACAATGCAAATCAGTGCAGGGCCGATTTAATCCACGAGTTCCTAAACACTCACGAAAGGGCTTGGACATTGTTTTAACACGAAGCCAGAGAAGATGTTCTGAGAATTAGTGGGCAACTTGATAATGTAACAAACTAATAGGGGATAATTCATTGATTTTTGTTATCTGCTTGTAACAACTGCATTTATGTGAATATTGCAGTTAACATTTTTGTGTGATTACTGTTAATGTTAGCTCAATCGTCTTTTGTTTGTCATGAAATTTACTTATAAATTGGAATCAGGAAATTCTCATACGATGTTATTGATCTTTCACTGGGTGATGTTTATTAGGTGAGATTTCTGTGAGGAATATACCCAGCAAGGGAGTGTTATCAAATGTCGTAGTGTTAAAATTAACCATACACAAGTGTGAAATTCAACACTGTAAAATTCTCAATTTTGATAAGAATAGTGTGAAATTTGACTCTAGTACTGTAAAATTTTAAATGAGAACTCACATAATGCAGAACCTTCAATCCAAAACATAACAGTGAGCCCAAACGCGTTTATGATGTGATATGTTGACTGAATCTGATTTATACACTGTGAATGAGAAATGGTGAAACTCGTTTGTAACAAATTTGGAAAGTAATAGCCTAAAATATTGGGATATTATTTCTATATATATTGTAACCAATATCAATTGGGATTTGATAAGATTTGGTCAGATTTGGTAACTCATTCAATCTTTAAATATGTATTAAATACATGTATATATACAGTCATATATATGGGTTAGGGGTAGAAAAGTCATCTAATAGTTCTAAAATAGAACATTTTGGACTAATCTCTAACAACAATCACAATTATAGGACCTACTATTATGAAGTACCAATTGGTGGACCTATTTCTAAAAACGTTGGTAGAATGGGACTTTTGACCATATTTTTCTTCATTAAATAGTAAAACTAGCAGACCCAAAAAAAAAAAAAAAATAGGTCTTATGTTTTATTTATAAAAAAACAGGAGAACAATTTTAAAACAATACAAGCTCTTGATTTAGAGGAGGATTAGGGGTAAAAAGTTCTATAAGAACAGAAAAAGATCTAAAAGATCTTAAATACCAAGTGTCTTGTAACAACTATACTGAAGGGGAAAAAAACATTAGCCTCACTTAAACCTAGAATTAACAGTAAATTCTTTAACAAGTTGGTGAACATAAAACAATTTTTGAAATTTTATACAAATATTTTTCAAAAAAAAGACAATGCTATACAAAGAGCATGTTTTGTTTATTGTTTGTTTTCAATATTTTCTCATCATTCAAACATAAATGTATAACCAAAAAAAAAATACGAAAGCCAATAAAAAAAATAAATAATAAATTTAAAAAAAAGTACCATGAATCTTTTCAATGAAGATAGGTAATATTAACAAAAGTCATGGGAGAGTTTTAGAATTAATTATGGAGGTAAGTTGAGAAAAAAAACAATTAAATAAGTAGGTGTAATGTTGAAGAAAAACTTTATTGGATAATGAGTCTTTACTGTGAAATAAATCTTTTTAAATTTGCACTTCTAATTTGATATCGGTAGCTATTACTACAGATAGATACATAGTATCGTATACCCACAAAACTTGTGTGAAGTTAAAACAATTCAATGTATATATTCTTTCTTATTCTTAACTCGAGAGATGTGATTTCATACTTTCATCTAATTACTTTGATTTAGATTACAAACTAATCCAAAGAAATCCTTTAATCCATGTAACAGAAAACTACACCTCAAAATTCATTGTTATTTAGGTTTCATAGTATGGCCCAGAAGTAAGTATAATTTATTACAACACAAAAGAAGATAATAGATAGGAATTGTATTATTTTTAGATGTGAATAAATGTATCTCACTTTATTGTGACTCCTCAGTATTTAAGTTCCACAATCTACGTAGGTCTCGCACGTGATTTCCATTTATCTCAACACAAAAGGGATAAGCAATAGAAATTGCACTATTATATCAAGTTGTGTTTGGCAAGTTGGATAAAGATGTTGTATAAGAATATAGGATAGGAAAAATAACTCTAAATAAGCTTAAATCATGCTATTAGTGTGGCGGAGTGCCGGATAAGAGTTGCGCATATGATTAAATGTGTAAGGTAATAA
Organism: Hydrangea macrophylla; assembly: GCA_033977485.1. Classification (NCBI taxonomy): domain Eukaryota; kingdom Viridiplantae; phylum Streptophyta; class Magnoliopsida; order Cornales; family Hydrangeaceae; genus Hydrangea; species Hydrangea macrophylla. The sequence continues at coordinate 50,742,230 of CM066998.1, read as the reverse complement.
CTGTAGTAAATTTTATTTATTCTTATCATTTTTAGCTATTCTTTTCTATGTTAAAAATATAATTTTCTTTTTTTTAAAAAATCATTTTATGATTTTTTATGAATACATGAATAGTTTAAAAATTATCCTATATTTCAGATATTAGTTTTATGGTTTTTGCAAACATATATTGTTTAATTAAATATTAATGACTATTTATTGTTATATAATATTAGTCATTTTTCTTATCCCATTGCGCCTTATCCCGCCCTTTCCCACTTCTCCCATGGTATAATAATATCCAACGAACTCAGAATAAAAAGAGAGTTCCGAGTTTCTCTGTCCAGTGGATAGACTATGCCAAAAGTGCACTTAGAGTTGGATTCTTGTAAATGAACAATCAAAAAATATTAAATTGAACAGAACAACATTAAAATAAGAAAAATAATGATTAATTGGAATTGTGTCATCATTTAGTGAACACGCAGTGTTGAATATGGACAACTATATTCCAATGAGTAATGCTATATTTCACAAATACGAATCCCAAATTTAGTTCTTAAATGCTTTGTCAGTTGTAACATATGCACTAACATGTGGCACCACCAACTACTCTCACAAGCTAACCCATTGCAAAAGCAAGCAATAAGTTAGAATTATTCTGAGTACCAAAAGAGAATAGGTTGTAATTGACAGAATCCAATAGAGTAATAAACCCTTTTAACAAACACACTCTATCTCTCTCCTATGTGGCACTATGGGGTCCGGATAATTTCAGTAGATCCCATAGTGCCACCAGGAGAGAGATAGAGTGTGTTTGTAAGTGTTTTTAAGGAAATGTTTGTCACCCTAGCATTGTTGAATTCAATACTCTCTTTAAAAGTGATTAGTTAGTTAAAATGAACTGATTAATTTGACGTTGTTTTGAATTATTTGTTAATGAATGGATTGTATAACTGCCAATAAATACTACTATGAAGAAGTTTTTTATTCAGAGCTCATAGGTAGGGTGAGATAAAGTTGATCAAGCATAGGCACGTAGAAGTACTATTTTCACTATAAGCTTTATAAAATAGATAATACTCATATATATATATATATAGGATTGGACAATAATGCTTATGCCTCAAATTTAAATCCTAAATTTAGTTTCCAATGTGGGCAAATGTAGTATCACAGGTCTTGTATTGACTGGATCATATATCAAATATTAGTCGAGATGTCTAAGAAATACCATATATAATTATGTATGTGGTCACTTTTTAATTTATATTCTGTTGGATTGTGTTATAAATCCAATTAATAGTTTATAGTTTATTAAACGTTTGAACCCATGATTTAATCTAGTTTTAGTAACAATAGGTCTCATAACGTGTAGCAACCTGTATTTTCGCGCCCCTTATAATAAATAAAATGTTAGTTTTTATTTATTTACTATGTATTAATTCTAGTGGTAATATTATTAGTATAAATAAATTATACTTGTGTTGTTAATTTTAAGTACAATGCCATTTTATTTTACTACTGGGTATTATTCTTAATTGTGACATTATTTCCATAAATAATTTTGAGTGATAATAGTAGTTGTTAATTAATAACATTATTTTTGTGACCCTTAGTAATTTTAATTAGTATTACTTGTGCTTAAGACTGCACCCCTAAGTTACCCCACAATTTGGGATTAAAACTATGAATAAAATATTAATCACGTCGACTACATTTTCGGTCCCTAATATTTATTTGGCATATTTTCTAGACTACCCGAACCAACCTAATTGAACTAACTGAACCAAACTGATTAACCAACCAGATGAATTATTTACGAGCTGATTTGACGCCATCTGTCACACAGCTGTGAATTCTTCAACCATCACGTATCAATTTATTGAAGCTTCAACTTACAAACCATCTGAGCTCTCTACATCTATGTTCACACTATGAAGCACAAATTCACACACAGATATTGCAAAGCCTAAGCATTACTCTCAGCACAGTTGATTACAAACACACCCACATTTGCGCTTGCTCTCTCTCTCTCTCTCCCCCCTCTCTCTCTCTCCCTCTCTCTCTCTCTCTCTCTCTCGGATCACCAAACACACACACATACATACACACACACACACACACACACACACACACAAGCTTCCATTTCATTTCTCTCATCCCTCACTCTCAAATACATGACCACACATATAAATACTTGTTGGAATCAAAGTTAGAAAAGAAATATATAGAAGCAAGAAGTTACAGTAAGCTCCAAGAAGCCACTGTCAAAGCTTGATGTTATATTTCAGAATTTACGTCTTTCGTTGGCAAGTCTCACAGCTCAATCTAACACTCGGTGAGTCTCTTGAACTCACTTATAATGTAGTATTTGTCATTACGCACAAGCCAGGGGTATCAAATATAGAGATATACGTGTATATACATATACATGATTTTGAAGCTTTGAAAACGGTGGTCCCTCAAATCTCAATGAAAATGGTTTCTGTAAATTGGAAGTGAAGGACTATAGTCCCACTAGCTTATGTTTCAAACCTTAGACCTTAATTTGTAACAGTTGTGACGTACGGCGAAACCGTAGTTTCGGTGACTCTCAGATTTTCATCAATAAGTAGAGTTACATTAGAAATTAAGACTTAAGACTTATATATTCGTAATCTACGCAGTAAAAATGAAGAGAATGGTATATTACACTTACTATATCGCTTAACTTTGTAAAACTCGTATATAGTTCTACACTTGTACAGTCCAGAGGTTGAAGACGACCAAGACCGGTCGCAAAACATACCCAGTACCGGTCCCGACCATGACCGGCCTGCATAACTATCAGGACCGATCGCGACCATGACCGGTCCCGCTATATGACCATGACCGGTCACACCCATATGTGACAGAATGTTCTGTTTCACTGAACATTGCCTTCACTGCATGTTAATTCCATTCATGCCATTTAAGTAAATAATTTCTCCCTTCCATTTATTATTTTACTTAAGTCATTAATATAATTAACGAAATACCTCCTATTTGGATTCAATAAAAATACTTTTAAAAATCAATTCCTTATAGATAAAAGTCAACTTTACCTCTGAAGGCAAAATTACCGATTTTTGCACAGTGTATGATATTAGGGCATTATTTTTACTAGGTTCCCTTCCTTTTAAAAATTCTTACAAATCATATATGATATATGAGAATCTAAATGAACTATTCGCGGGATTTTTAAACTCTTGAATCGAAAATCTTATTTTTGACTATATTTAGCCGTTTTGGCCATTCTGGGTCAACGGTTGACTATCTGGACTAAGTTGTTTTAATTCGTAATAATCATATTTTTCATTTGCTCTGATACCTTTATACGAAAATAGGACAAGCGATCCATCACCTGTCATGACCTACATGTCCAAAACGAAAATGAAAAATTTTTCTTATTTTGCTACGCTGAGGTGTGACATAACATTAAAGGGGGAAAAAAAAAAGAATACGAATTGTGCGATAGGTCTCATAACGTTAAAGGAAAAAATGAAAAAGAATACTATGTTTTTCTAGTACATGTTAAGCTAAGTACAGGACAAGCGATCCATCACCTGTCATGACCTACAGGTCCAAAACGAAATTGAAAATTTTTCCTTATTTTGCTACGCTGGGGCGTGACATAGCGTTAAAAAAAAAAAAAAAAAAGAATACGAATTGTGCAATAGGTCTCATAACGTTAAAGGAAAAAAAAAAAAAACAAAAAAAAATACTAATTTGGTATTTTGAGTCCTCAACTTCAAGTTTTATCTCCTCTTTCCTCAACACCTGCCAAAGAATTCAATTTCCATGAAAACATATAGATACGTTTATAGCGTACGTGAAGCCTTGGCAATTATAGTAACAATAGGACTGATCATGTGAATAAAAAAAAAGTTGTTTTTGTAACAATATGATTCGTAATTAGAAGGAAATAAAAGTGTATAGGATTTATAAATATGGACGGACCAAAAAAAAAAAGTGGCATGCTAAACTTATTAAAACTCTAACAAAAATACTAAAATGCACCGATTGATAAAAGTGTAAAACACTTATGGGCATTGGTGCACTTATATACATATATATATATATAGCATCGTCGTAAATAAACTCGTATTTTCCCTCAGTGCCGTTAATGGCTAATCATGTAGAAATCGAGTTCTTTTGTTTAGTTATGGACAACTGCTCTGTGTAACGCGAAGTGTTCCAACCGGATGATCGAATTCTTGCAAACACTTCATTCATGAGCATTGCTTCTTGGGAGCATCGTACAGAATGGACATCCGACGGTGTTTCTTATGTCGGGGGATCATTACACTCCTCCAGCCCCTGACCATACCACATGTTCATCCACCATCAACGAAAGCACCACCGCAGCTTCCAGCTCTCAAATGTCTCCAGTTTCGTACTATCCTATTCTCTTCAAATGCAAACGTTGCAATGTTGTGTCCTCAATGCAGTCACACATTTCATTTAAACCTGTGGCGTCCAGCAGATAATGGGTGAACTTTGCAATCCAGTGGGAACACGGTGCCTGCAGTAAATTGATCAGGGTTCAGACTACGAATGGGTCTATCCTTGGGTCTGTGATTCAATCTTCTCGTGGATTAGTTAGAAGATATGAATTCAAAATCACGCCCTAATTTTTCCAAAAAAAAAAATCAACCGAATAGTTAAGTTGTCTAGATATTGATTAGGGTTCTTCATTTTTTTTCTTATGTCATTACCTACACATATACATATATACACCGAGGCGGATCCAAGAATTTGGCTCAGAGGCTATCTTTTACGTGTTTACAAGACTTAAGTAGGCTTTTTATAAATAACGATAAAAAAGATATCATGAAGAAGTAGAGAAAGCACATAAGTACGCACTTTTTTCTAGTCGGTCAATAATTTGCATAATTCTTCGAAGTATTTACTACTCGGTCAATAATCTACATAATTCTTCGAAGTATAGTTTTTTTCTCGAGAAACTATATAATTCTTAAATGATTTTGATGAAGGTCACCCTACTTATAAATAACAGTTAGTACGGTCAACGGTCATAATTATATAAGGGGCGATCATACAACGGAATAGAAACTCATAATAATATTTTAGAAGTTTTGGACTTCCTAATAAAGTAATCTTTCTAGACAGTGACCCTACTTATAATATTTTGTACAAGTCAGCAAAAGACTTTAGAGAATTCAATGATTCCCTTTAAGTCTAGGGAGTTCCGAGCATTCTGTACAAGTCCATGCAAAACCACCTACAGCACAGTAAAAGTTTCTTAAAGTTTTTTTTTTTTTTTTCGGACAGAGTGAAGTTCAAATTTAATTACCACAACACAATCCCTAAACCTTTTTGGTGGTCAGGATAAGAGATAGATAACTTTTATCCTATTCAGCGTTTGGTGGCGCCATCGGATAGGATAAAATATTCTTGAACTAGATTTTTATCTCATGTAGAGTGCGATAACTCTAACCCATGGGCGTTTTTTTTTTTCGGACAGAGTGAAGCTTCCTAATTTAATTACCATAACACAACCCCTAAACTTTTTTGGTGGTCAGGATAAGAGGTAGAAAACTTTTATCCTACTCGGCGTTTGGTGGTGCCATCGGACAGGATAAAATAGTCCTGAACTAGGTTTTTATCTCATAGAGAGTGCCATAAATCTAACCCATGGGAGGGGGGTATTAGGTGGGATTAGAAGTTTGAGATAACTTCTTGGAACAAAAACCTATTTTTTTTCAGATCTCTTTTTTTCTTTTCTTTTTTCATATCCTATTTTTTTTTTCTTTTTCATTCTTAGATCTATTTTGTTTTTTTTTCCGGGTCCCTTTTTTTTCATTTTAAGATCTGGTCTTTATTTTATTTTATTTCAGATCGCTTTTTTTTCCTTCAGGTCTACTTTTTTTTTTCCTGGTCCGTTTATTTTTCTTTTTCATTTTCAGACAGTCACATCACATGATACAAACTTAAGGGCAAATAGGGCATAAACCCATTCCCACATAGATTAGACAGATTTGAGAGAGCATTGAAGTAAGAGAGTGGAAATTGAATTTGTCATTACATATTGTTTATGGAAGGGTTTTTGTGACTTAATGGAACATGGTTTTTGTTTGGGTAAATTACATTGACACCTCCTGAGGTTTGGTGTTTGTCACCCACACCCTCTAAGATTTTTTAGGTTACACTGAACTCCCTTCAAGTTTGTATGTTGGTAACACTAACACCCCCTGCCGCTAACCAGCGTTAGAAACGGAAGTCGTTTTAACTGACATTAACAAGTCAATTACTAATCTACCCTCCTCTATCTGATTTACCAAGCTTCACTTGCTCTCTCTCTAACTCTAGCCATCTCTCTCTCAACCTCTCTACTCTCTTCCTCCAAGGCCCCTACACTTACATACACCCAGATCATGTAAACCCAAATCTCAATTCTCAGAATGGTATTAAAGCTACAATTCGCAGACCATGTATGTTTGAATTTGATCTCATACTCGTCGACAACGACATCAATTTAGAGTTCACCCTAAGGCTCCGAATCGGGTGGGGAGAAGATCGATGACTGTGAGAATTTGGGTACGATTGAGAGGGCTTTGATGGAGGCAATGTGGCGGTGACGAGTACGAGAGGGTGTAGACACCCCAATTTTGACCGACCGTCGAATTTAGGAGAGTGTCACCTCTGTATCCGATGATGACAAGGACCGAAAAATTGAAGTATTCCAAGCTCTTCAGAAAATCTCCAAAACGCGATAAAATTTTACAGAAAGAGGAAAAATACCAGGTATTTAGGAGAATTCAGGTATAAGACATGACTTTTGGAAAGAATCTTCAAAATAATTGTTTCAAAAAGGGGGAAGACCTAAAAAAGGGAATCTCAGCTAAAAACGGCACACGACAGAAGCCGCGGCACTCAGTGAATGCCGCACGGCAGTCAGAGAATGTCGTTCCGGCATTCACCAAGTGCCGCCAAAATTTTCTGACTGCCGTTCACTTTTAAAGTCTGTATTTTGCAGTGCAATACGTATGCGTATGCGAATAAGAACAAAAAACTGATAAAGTAAGACTGACAAAAACGCGGCAATCCATTAATTTTCGCGGCATTTGATGAATGCCGCGCGGCAGTCATGAAGTGCCGCGACGGCAGTCATGAACTGCCGCGGCGGCATTCACGGACTGCCGCGACAGTTTCTGGACTGCCGCGCTGGGCAGCAGTCTGCCTAATTTCAGAAAGTACACATTGTACAACCAAATGAGATGTTTACACATGTCTTTTACTCCGAATTTACTGAAATTACCTAGGTATTTTTGTCTATATAAGAAGAGGTATCTTCATTGAAAAGGGGGAACCAACCAAGAGAAAAATATTGGGAGAATTTGAGGGGAGACAACACATACAAAAAAGACTACCATTACACCAACATTTTAGAGAGAAAAGAGAGAGTTTAGAGAAAACTAGGAAGAAGAGCTTGGAAGATCTTCAAAGAAGAGAAACTTTGAGGATAGTTGGAGGTGATCCTCTAACCATAAGTGATTTTATTTGCATTCTTTCCTTTGAATCCTCAAACTATTTTGTTTTCCTTGCTTCATTTCTTTTATTGTTCATACTTCCTTCTTGAGACTCTTGGAGATCCTCAATATCTCTCTTGAAATCTCTTGAATGTGATCTTTTGAATCCCATGAAAGCTTATGCTTCATATGGAAGTCAAAGTTTGATCATCATAAACAAATAGATGGATCCAAGTCCATACTCATGATTTTGGGTCCTCTAACCTTGATGTCTTGGGGAATCCTTTCTATATTCCTTTGAGACTCATGAGTAGTAGTCATGTCTCCATCTCCAATGACCATCAAATGGTAGGAGAATGTAGTTTTGAGTCTAAGCCCATCTCTATGGTTTAGATTCCTTATCTTGTAGATTTCATGAAGTCCATCCATACTTCACTTGAAATCTATGAAAAATGAAAGTTTTAATCTCCAATGGCCATCAAATGGTAGGAGAAGTGGTTTGGTTTAACCCAACTTCATGGTTCAATAGTTGGGGTTACCAAATAAAAGTTGAACATGACAAATGAAAACAGTGAGTTCACAAACTGTTTTTGATCAAAGATTTTTAGTTCGAAATCTAACCGTTGAAATCAAGTGAAACCAACGGGAAAGTGTCAATAACACAATATTCTACCACTGTAATTTTTGTTTTAAGGTGGTTTGATGTTTAGAATGGTTTGGTCATGAGTTTTGTGGAGTAACAATAATCTGTCCAGAGTTTCAGAATAGTTTCAGAACAGCAAGTCCATTTTGAAATTCATAAATCAGAATTCTAATGGAGTTTTTGGGGTCTCTAATAATTTTTTCTGGGTACCTTAATGTGTTAGGAAGATCCCCTAAAAAGATCTAAGTGTTTCTCATCTTTTTGCTATTTTTAAAAAATCAAACAATATCTCTGGACAGAGAGTTGTACATCTCTGAGTGACGTCTGGTTCTTGTCCTTTTCCCGGAGATCTAACCGTTGAAACCTTGATTTTCTTTTTGATTTGGAAACTAGACTGACAGAGGCATCTTGTGTCCAAAATTCACCGACATCAAACCACGAGAGAAGTGCTTTTTATTTTCTTAAAGCTCTGGTCTGCTCTCTGCAATTTTCAGAGTTTTATGACACATTTGACCAATTTTGTAAATAATGGTCCAAATGATTCTCCTATGACTTAGGGCTTAAACCATGTTTCAATAATGATTAGTTGAGCTTGAATTCAAAGTTTAAGAGTGTTTCATAGTTTATTCTTGTCCATGTACATATTCATCCATATGGTTTGGCACTTGTAATTAGGACTTATTTGCTTTAGATTTAATTACATTTGATAGATTTAAGCTAGAAATTTAGGATTGTTATTTCTAACTTCGTATCTTCTATATCATGTGAACTAACCCTTTGTTTTATAGCATTACCAAGGTATGACTTCTTGAATTCCTCTTTAGTTTATCTTAATTTCTTGATTTTATTGATTTTTCGACTTAATGCGCGTCACCTTAGAATTAGGTTTTTGCCTTATGTGTATGTGTGATTAGAGACTATTTTTAGGGTTTTCTTTTGATTGTATGCATTGCACGTTTAATATCGCCGCTGGACCCCGGGTAAGTTCTCTTGTTCCCTATTGCACATCATATCGCTTGCTACTTGACATACGTGGCTTATGAATGATATTTTTGTCATTAGCAATTTTACACCCTTTGGACATGCTTTTGTAATGTATATATATATATATATATATATGTATTAGTTGAGGGCATGCTTAGATTAATAAATTTGATTAAAAGGATGTTGAGTAGAGGCCTATCGCAAGATAGGATGAGAGAGGGTGTTTTAGTCCGACGGGCTCCTTCCTCTCTCATTCCATAATCCCCGGACCTAGTTAATCTCTGGTTTCTAAAAGATCAGTTTGCTTTTAAAATGGTTTCTTAATTTTTCCTTTTAAAAATTAAGTGGCGACTCATTTGTTTTTGAAATTGAAATTTAGAAAAGAATTTAAATAGAAAAGCTGTGGGTAAGTCAACCTGCGATATCCACAATCTGGCGACTCCACTGGGGATCGAACCCAGAATCTCTGGTTTCGCAGACCAGAATTCTGATTTTGGGTTCACTTGAGGATTAGACTTGAAAGCATCTTTTTTAATCAAATTAATCAATCTTTGTATGCCTGTTGCATTTCACTTGCATGTCTAGCCAGTCGATTGCACGGAACTATGACCTTGGAGGCTCGGGGCAACCCGGTCGGTCAAGTCATCATGGGACCGTGTGATCACCCTTGATCTCGTACCATGATTTGGTATATTAAGCATCCTATCGGATGTGTGTCAATGGTCCCTTATTTGACCAAATCCCAGCTTTTGCATAGTAGTTTCCATAGAACCTTTCAATCTTAGGAAATCAACTCTTGATTAGGACTATGTGCTAGGGAGTTTTGTATGCCCAAAGGGGATTATTTGAGATGATGACAATGCTTGCTTGATAAAAGATGTATAACCCTCTAATCACCTTTTAGCAATTCCTTCTCATGTCCCACGACATTTGGGAATATGCTGAACCTTGGTTATAAGGTTATACTTCTTATACCATGTTAGCTAAGCATCATTGACCTTGTATGTATCCAAACCCATGGAAAGTACGGTGATAATCCGATCATGTGATCCTTCTACCCAAAGAATTTTAAATCCATCTTTGAAAGCAAATGGATTTTTGTAATCTTTATTCCAAAATTTTCAATTGCTCTTTCAAAAAAAATCTTTGGAGTTCACTTTTGATTAAAGCTCCAAACTAATCTTTGGGAATTGTTTTTTGAAAAAAAAAAAATGCTCTTTAAATGAATTTCAAAGCAAAATTTCAATCCAATCATCGTTATTGAGAAACATTTTCACATGCTCATTTTTAAATAAAAGATTCAAAATCCTTGAGAGTTGTTTTTTTTTAAAAAAAAAAAAAATCTCATCATTTAAAGAAATACTTTTTCGAAACTTTTGAAATATCTAACCTTTGAGAGGGTAAAGAGGATTACAATGAAAGGAGAAATTAGCGCACTTGACATGGGTGAGGATTTATGTGCTTATGTGTTTATGTGTTAGGATTAGAATTTTCCTTTCTTTTGCATATACAGTAGGCACACACACACGTGCATTTCATCTGTGTGCCATATGTGCAGTGCATGTATTCAGTTGCATCAAACCATCAAAGCATGAACATGTTTGTCACATTAACCAATATCATTGCATACATGTAACATACAAATCCACAACATCTTCCTCCCAATTAAGATCAAAATAATTCCTCGAAATTCCTTGTCTCCTGAAAATCAATTTTGTATGCGGGCCTTTCATGTCATGGACCTGTAGAAAGAGTGGAACAACCAGATCCCCTAGTGAGGACACGTCTAATTTTCTTGGGTTCGTCTTTCTTGATTAGAGAAGAACATGGATCATCATGATGAGATTGATCCACCAATTGCCTTGAGGGCTTTGGAGGAGAAAGTGAGCAAACTGCAGGCCACCGTTGAGCAACAAGATTCAAGGGTGAAGCAATTGGAGAAGGTCATGCTTGAGTTCATTCAATTATTGAAAGATCAAATGGGCCATAATGAGGAAAAGATGGATCTATTGGAGAAAAGGATAACGGATCGCGTAAAGAAACACCAACAACCATGTCCAAATCAAGCCATGAACCAAAGCCCATGTCCAGCTATGCATCCAAGACCGATCAATCACCAAAGCCCTTGTCCAAATCCAGCCATGAACCAAAGCCCATGTCCAGCTATGCATCCAAGACCAATCAATCACCAAAGCCCTTGCCCAAACCCAGCCTATCACCAAAGCCCATATTCAGACCCAATCCCATCTAACCAAAGAGCTATTCCAAGCCCATGTTTGGACCCAAAAGCCAGCTCAAGCTCAAAGTCGAATCCGAAATCAAGCCAAACCCGTAAGTCAAGAATCTTCACCGACCTTGGCATGCCATTATCCATAGCCTTTGGTCACCTTGTCAGGAGCGGCCACCTCAATCTCCTGGACCCAAAGCCACTACCAAATCCCTTACCCCGCAAATGTGACCTTTCTTTGTACTGTGCCTACCACCAGACCCCTGGTCACACAACTAACCATTGCATGAAGCTCCGCCATGACATCCAAGATCTCATCGAGCATGAAATCATTACTCCCTTGCTGAACCCACCGAGTGGCATTTGGCATGACGTGCAACCCCTTCAATCACAGCCATTGCTGAGCACTCTCAAGGAATTTGTTACCTCCACGAATGCGCTACAACCAATTGGCCCTGACCCGATCAACGGAATCAAAAAAGGCATTGGCAATGAGTCAGAGGAGGGTCATTTGACTGAAAAATGGGTCATAAGGGCGGATGATGTTCCTACAAAGATGCAGAAGGGGAATGACGAACCTGAAGGAAATGCTGGTGAGGTGATAGTGTTTGGAACCGCCGCTGCTAAAGTAAGTACGGATGCTCTTGGTGACCTAATAAATTGAAAATTATCTGTGACACTCCAATTAAGACCGAATCAAGTCTAGTATGGTCCATGATTGAGTCGTATCAAGTTGAAGTCAAATGTCGAGTCCAGTCGAGTCTGCTAGTTAGTCTGTTATCGAGTTTATTGTCAAGTCTTCATCGAGTCAATCGAGTTAGGTGGTGTAATCCGTTGCTAGTTGAATAAAATCGCATTCTGCTTGATTCAGTGTGCCAAGTCGTGAATGTATGGATCATTAAGCCAAAAAAAAAAAAAAAAGGTCACTTTTTTCAAACGATCATGGAAAATACTTTGTTAATAAATCTCTGCATTGAAAAGGATCCCCAAGTGATCAAAGCAAATTTTGTGCCAAAACCATGGAGGAGTAGAGAATTGATTAGCTTTAAGAATTTAAAGTGCTCCTGCTCAATCTTGAAAAGATGAACTTGGAACTTGAAGCTTGCTCACCATCCCTTTTTTTTTCAAATACCAAGCCTAAAAGATGAGCCCAACCAGTCTAAAGTCATAAACCTAGTCCTTGGTGGTAGCCATACATTTTAAATGAACTTCTTCTTCCAAAAAAAAAAAAGGAGCTCGCTAGGACGAAAACCCGAAAGGGCGCCTAGGAAAAAGTTAGAGCAAAAATAAGATGCGTGTTGATTTCAAAAATCCTAATCTTAGCCAGTCAAAATTATGGAAAGAATAAGAGATAGGAAGGAAGAGAAAGGAAAGGAAAGAGAAAAGAAAAGGCAGAGAATAGATAAGATTGGGAACTCTTGAGCACTTCAAAGTAGATCATTGGCACATGAACTATCTCAAGACTTTGTTTTGTTCTAAAGAAATTGGAAATGAAAAGAGAGATTTGAAAGTATCAATTAAGTTCACGATTTTGTGAGAGGCTCAATGGCTAAGTGGGCCTAAAACAATGCAAAGATATCTTTGAGAAAAATAAAGAGTGATTAGGAGGGCTGATACTCCTTTATGAATATGATAGAGTATGAATAAAACATGATGAGAGTTGTAAAGATTAACTGGCTAGTGAAAAGGTTAAAGAATCAACCGTCAAATAAAAAAAAGGAAGAAGAAGAAACGAAAAGAGAACAATCAAAAAAGTAGTTCATCATGCTACACAAGGGCTACCACAAGTGACATGCACTCCCTAGACCCAAATGGCAACATGGCTCAAAAAGCCCACCAATTCTTGAAGCCTTATTCTTTCAAGACATCCAGAGTCGATGAACTACGTTTTGACCTGATTCCCACTTGGGGATACGTAGGCAACCTGCTCGGTTCGGTCATCACCCCATCATCTCATGCTATCTTTTTCAGGCCTTGGCCGAACTACTTTGGATCTGATTCCCACTTGGGGATAAGTAGGCGAACCTTCTAAGGTTCTCGGTCCACAACCATTCCTAAACCGAAAGCATCACCCTTCGTACCTTTGGTTTCCTTCCTTCATACTGGGGGCAAAACTTGTGTTTGCCTGGAGCCATGTATGTACTGCCAAACCAGGGGCAAACAAAGTTCGCCTACCAGCATTGGGTTTTCCGCTTCAGCCCACCAATTCATGATAATTATCTCTAGGTTGGGAATAAATGCACTGCAGGCATCCTGTACCCTCATGTTCTCAAAACCCTTGGATGAGCCTATTTGCCCTTAAGACTAGGGGCAAACTTCGTTTGCCAAAATCCCTCTATTCCAGAGGCAAGGTCTCAAGTAATCAAGTTTGTTTTGAAAGGATTGAAATAGAGTGCCTTTCATTCTATAAGCTAAAGCACTAATTTGAAGCATACTCTAGATAGGCAAAGAATTCGCTAAATCGAAAAGGGGAAGTTTTCAAAGTGTCGGTTTATCAGCAAAACACTACCATTTGTAAGATGATGAAAAGTGAGATGATACGTTATTCACAAAGAAAGCACATTGATTCATAATGAATGTAGAGTTTGAGTCAGTCATCTCGAGTAACTAGCTTTGTCAGGTATGTCTTCCTTTGATGAGTCAATAAATGGTCTCAAAATGTATGGGTTTAAGATGATAAATAAAGATTTGAAAAGTCTCCATGAGCATCCAAAGAACAATACGAGCAGAGGTTTTTGAACACTATCACAACATAGTGCTCAAGTGGCAAATATAAGAAGAGTCCAATACTAGGGGCAAAGGTGACTTCCCTCTTTTGACAGAATCGATGTGTTTCTTCCAAATGTCCGCAAATGCATAAAATTATTCTTTCTATCAGCTCCGTTCAAATTCTTTGAGTCTGAGAACTCCTCAAATTTTGAAAAATCAACTCTTTCAGTCTGTGGACTCCCGAACTTTTGTGAAATCAATTCTTTAAGTTCGAAGTGGCTCTGAATATTGAAGTTTGGTTCTTTGAGCGCAAAGCATTAGTCCTCAAAGGTAGCTTCTCTTCATAAGCTTTAGTCCTCCATGGCAGTTTCTCTTCATCTGCATTAGTCCTCAATGGCAGCATTATCGGTGTTAGTCCTCAATGGAAACCTTGCATTAGTCCTCAATGGCAGCATTATATGTGTTAGTCCTCAATGGCAACCTTGCATTAGTCCTCAATGGCAGCATCATCGGTGTTAGTCCTCAATGGCAACCTTGCAGTAGTCCTCAATGGCAGCATTATATGTGTTAGTCCTCAATGGCAACCTTGCATTAGTCCTCAATGACAGCATCATCGGTGTTAGTCCTCAATGGCAACCTTGCATTAGTCCTCAATGGCAGCATTATATGTGATAGTCCTCAATGGAAATCCTCGTTAGTCCTCAACAGCAATCTCTGTTAGGCCTTAATGGCAATCCCTGTTAGGCCTCAATGGCAGCTTCCCTTCAATCTGCAGTAGTCCTCAATGGTAGCATCATCTATTAGTCCTCTATGGCAATCCTCGTTAGTCCTCAAAGGCAATCTCTGTTAATCCTCGTTAGTCCTCAAAGGCAATCTCTGTTAACCCTCGTTTTTAGAATATAACGGATTTATATTCCCGGTTTTCGCAACGGATTTGCGTTAACCCTCGTTTTGAGAATATAACGGATTTATATTCCCGGTTTTCGCGACGGATTTGCGTTAACCCTCGTTTAGGGAATATGACGGATTTATATTCTCGGTTCTCGCAACGAATTTGCGTTAACCCTCATTTTGGGAATATGACGGATTTATATTCTCGGTTCTCGCAACGAATTTGCGTTAACCCTCGTTTTGGGAATATGACAGATTTATATTCTCGGTTCTCGCAACGGATTTGCGTTAACCCTCATTTTGGGAATATGACGGATTTATATTCTCGGTTCTCGCAACGAATTTGCGTTAACCCTCGTTTTGGGAATATGACGGATTTATATTCTCGGTTCTCGCAACGAATTTGCGTTAACCCTCATTTTGGGAATATGACGGATTTATATTCTCGGTTCTCGCAACGAATTTGCGTTAACCCTCGTTTTGGGAATATGACGGATTTATATTCTCGGTTCTCGCAACGGATTTGCGTTAACCCTCATTTTGGGAATATGACGGATTTATATTCTCGGTTCTCGCAACGAATTTGCGTTAACCCTCGTTTTGGGAATATGACGGATTTATATTCTCGGTTCTCGCAACGAATTTGCGTTAACCCTCGTTTTGGGAATATGACGGATTTATATTCTCGGTTCTCGCAACGAATTTGCGTTAACCCTCATTTTGAGAATATAACGGATTTATATTCCCGGTTTTCGCGACGGATTTGCGTTAACCCTCATTTTGAGAATATAACGGATTTATATTCCCGGTTTTCGCGATGGATTTGCGTTAACCCTCGTTTTGGGAATATGACGGATTTACATTCTCGGTTCTCGCAACGAATTTGCGTTAACCCTCATTTTGGGAATATGACGGATTTATATTCTCGGTTCTCGCAACGAATTTGCGTTAACCCTCGTTTTGGGAATATGACGGATTTATATTCTCGGTTCTCGCAACGAATTTGCGTTAACCCTCATTTTGGGAATATGACGGATTTATATTCTCGGTTCTCGCAACGAATTTGCGTTAACCCTCATTTTGGGAATATGACAGATTTATATTCTCGGTTCTCGCAACGAATTTGCGTTAACCCTCGTTTTGGGAATATGACGGATTTATATTCTCAGTTCTCGCAACGAATTTGCGTTAACCCTCGTTTTGGGAATATGACGGATTTATATTCCCGGTTCTCGCAACGGATTTGCGTTAACCCTCATTTTGAGAATATGACGGATTTATATTCCCGGTTTTCGCGACGGATTTGCGTTAACCCTCATTTTGAGAATATAACGGATTTATATTGCCGGTTTTCGCGACGGATTTGCGTTAACCCTCGTTTTGGGAATATGACGGATTTATATTCTCGGTTCTCGCAACGAATTTGCGTTAACCCTCATTTTGGGAATATGACGGATTTAAATTCTCGGTTCTCGCAACGAATTTGCGTTAACCCTCGTTTTGGGAATATGACGGATTTATATTCTCGGTTCTCGCAACGAATTTGCGTTAACCCTCGTTTTGGGAATATGACGGATTTATATTCTCGGTTCTCGCAACGAATTTGCGTTAACCCTCATTTTGGGAATATGACGGATTTATATTCTCGGTTCTCGCAACGAATTTGCGTTAACCCTCGTTTTGGGAATATGACGGATTTATATTCTCGGTTCTCGCAACGAATTTGCGTTAACCCTCATTTTGGGAATATGACGGATTTATATTCTCGGTTCTCGCAACGAATTTGCGTTAACCCTCGTTTTGGGAATATGACGGATTTATATTCTCGGTTCTCGCAACGGATTTGCGTTAACCCTCATTTTGGGAATATGACGGATTTATATTCTCGGTTCTCGCAACGAATTTGCGTTAACCCTCGTTTTGGGAATATGACGGATTTATATTCTCGGTTCTCGCAACGAATTTGCGTTAACCCTCGTTTTGGGAATATGACGGATTTATATTCTCAGCTCTCGCAACGAATTTGCGTTAACCCTCATTTTGAGAATATAACGGATTTATATTCCCGGTTTTCGCGACGGATTTGCGTTAACCCTCATTTTGAGAATATAACGGATTTATATTCCCGGTTTTCATGACGGATTTGCGTTAACTCTCGTTTTGGGAATATGACGGATTTATATTCTCGGTTCTCGCAACGAATTTGCGTTAACCCTCATTTTGGGAATATGACGGATTTATATTCTCAGTTCTCGCAACGAATTTGCGTTAACCCTCGTTTTGGGAATATGACGGATTTGTATTCTCGGTTCTCGCAACGAATTTGCTTTAACCCTCGTTTTGGGAATATGACGGATTTATATTCTCGGTTCTCGCAACGAATTTGCGTTAACCCTCATTTTGGGAATATGACGGATTTATATTCTCGGTTCTCGCAACGAATTTGCGTTAACCCTCGTTTTGGGAATATGACGGATTTATATTCTCGGTTCTCGTAACGAATTTGCGTTAACCCTCATTTTGGGAATATGACGGATTTATATTCTCGGTTCTCGCAACAGATTTGCGTTAACCCTCGTTTTGGGAATATAACGGATTTATACTCTCGGTTCTCGCAACGAATTTGCGTTAACCCTCGTTTTGGAAATATGACAAATTTATATTCCCGATCCTCGTAACAAATTTACGTTGATCCCTACTTGTGGAATGTAACGAATTTACATTCTCGGTTTCCGCAACAAATTTGCGTTAACCCTCGTTCGAGAATATAACAAATTTATATTCCCGATCCTCGTAACAAATTTACGTCGATCCTTTGTTTGAGAGTGTAACGAATTTGCACCCTCGATCTGCGTAACAAATTTACGTCGACCCTTTGTTCGAGAGTATAACGGATTTATATTCTCGGTTTCCGCAACGACTTTGCGTTAACCCCTTGTTTTGAGAGTGTAACAGATTTATATTCCCGATTTCCGTAACATATTTGCGTTGATCCTTTGTTTGAGAATATAACGTATTCATATTCTCGATTTTTGTAACGTATTTGCGTTGATCCTTTGTTTGAGATTGTAACATATTTGCACTCTCGATTCTCGCAACATATTTGCGCTAACTCTCGTTTTGAGAATGTAACGTATTTATATTCTCGATTTTCGTAACATATTTGCGTTGATCCTTTCTGAGAATATAACGAATTTATATTCTCGATTTCCGTAACATATTTGCGTTGATCCTTTGTTTGAGAATATAACGTATTCATATTCTCGATTTTCGTAACGTATTTGCGTTGATCCTTTGTTTGAGATTGTAACATATTTGCACTCTCGATTCTTGCAACATATTTGCGCTAACTCTCGTTTTGAGAATATAACGATTTCCGTAACGTATTTGCATTGATCCTTTGTTTGAGATTGTAACATATTTGCACTCTCGATTCTCGCAACATATTTGCGCTAACTCTCGTTTTGAGAATATAACGTATTTATATTCTCGATTTCCGTAACGTATTTGCGTTGATCCTTTGTTTGAGATTGTAACATATTTGCACTCTCGACTCTCGCAACATATTTGCGCTAACTCTCGTTTTGAGAATATAACGTATTTATATTCTCGATTTCCGTAACGTATTTGCGTTGATCCTTTGTTTGAGATTGTAACATATTTACACTCTCGATTCTCGTAACATATTTGCGCTAACTCTCGTTTTGAGAATGTAACGTATTTATATTCTCGATTTCCGTAACGTATTTGCGTTGATCCTTTGTTTGAGATTGTAACGTATTTGCACTCTCGGTTCTCGTAACATATTTACGTTGATCCTTATCTTGAGAATGTAACGAATTTACATCCTCGATTTTCCGCAACAAATTTGCGTTGACTCTCGACATTAAATCAAGAGCATCTTCATGACCCCCGTAATAGATCTTGCATCGGTCAAGAATTAGGTGAACTTCCCTGACTAAGACTTCACATGAATGTGTCATTCGTAGGGAAGACATGATAAGCTTGGCGCCTGTATGACCAGGTCAATTCAGAAAATACCATTGCATAGCACTTGCATCACGACAAGATAGGTGCATTCATCCGTGTGGTTACTTGTGCTTGCGTGTGCTTGGGTCCTACCCGAACTACGTCTTGGTCTGATTCCTGAGGGGATACGTAGGCAGCTCACTGTTGAGCACGACCGACATGAACCGTTTGTGAAGCCTTCTTTTGCAACGCATTTTGTTTTACCTAAATTCAATGGTCTGGTCAAAGGCTTGTCTTCACACAGGCTTCGACATTCGCTTGTGACACGCGTTGCTCCACAAAGCTCTGCCGAAGAGGGGCAAACTGTAGACACCCCAATTTTGACCGACCGTCGAATTTAGGAGAGTGTCACCTCCGTATCGGATGATGACAAGGACCGAAAAATTGAAGTATTCCAAGCTCTTCAGAAAATCTCCAAAACACGATAAAATTTTACAGAAAGAGGAAAAATACCAGGTATTTAGGAGAATTCAGGTATAAGACATGACTTTTGGAAAGAATCTTCAAAAATAATTGTTTCAAAAAGGGGGAAGACCTAAAAAAGGGAATCTCAGCTAAAAACGGCACACGGCAGAAGCCGCGGCACTCAGTGAATGCCGCACGGCAGTCAGAGAATGCCGTTCCGGCATTCACCAAGTGCCGCCAAAATTTTCTGACTGTCGTTCACTTTTAAAGTCTGTATTTTGCAGTGCAATACGTATGCGTATGCGAATAAGAACAAAAAACTAATAAAGTAAGACTGACAAAAACGCGGCAATCCATTAATTTCCGCGGCATTTGATTAATGCCGCGCGGCAGTCATGAAGTGCCGCGACGGCAGTCATGAACTGCCGCGGCGGCATTCACGGACTGCCGCGACAGTTTCTGGACTGCCGCGCTGGGCAGCAGTCTGCCTAATTTCAGAAAGTACACATTGTACAACCAAATGAGATGTTTACACATGTCTTTTACTCCGAATTTACTGAAATTACCTAGGTATTTTTGTCTATATAAGAAGAGGTATCTTCATTGAAAAGGGGGAACCAACCAAGAGAAAAATATTGGGAGAATTTGAGGGGAGACAACACATACAAAAAAGACTACCATTACACCAACATTTTAGAGAGAAAAGAGAGAGTTTAGAGAAAACTAGGAAGAAGAGCTTGGAAGATCTTCAAAGAAGAGAAACTTTGAGGATAGTTGGAGGTGATCCTCTAACCATAAGTGATTTTATTTGCATTCTTTCCTTTGAATCCTCAAACTATTTTGTTTTCCTTGCTTCATTTCTTTTATTGTTCATACTTCCTTCTTGAGACTCTTGGAGATCCTCAATATCTCTCTTGAAATCTCTTGAATGTGATCTTTTGAATCCCATGAAAGCTTATGCTTCATATGGAAGTCAAAGTTTGATCATCATAAACAAATAGATGGATCCAAGTCCATACTCATGATTTTGGGTCCTCTAACCTTGATGTCTTGGGGAATCCTTTCTATATTCCTTTGAGACTCATGAGTAGTAGTCATGTCTCCATCTCCAATGACCATCAAATGGTAGGAGAATGTAGTTTTGAGTCTAAGCCCATCTCTATGGTTTAGATTCCTTATCTTGTAGATTTCATGAAGTCCATCCATACTTCACTTGAAATCTATGAAAAATGAAAGTTTTAATCTCCAATGGCCATCAAATGGTAGGAGAAGTGGTTTGGTTTAACCCAACTTCATGGTTCAATAGTTGGGGTTACCAAATAAAAGTTGAACATGACAAATGAAAACAGTGAGTTCACAAACTGTTTTTGATCAAAGATTTTTAGTTCGAAATCTAACCGTTGAAATCAAGTGAAACCAACGGGAAAGTGTCAATAACACAATATTCTACCACTGTAATTTTTGTTTTAAGGTGGTTTGATGTTTAGAATGGTTTGGTCATGAGTTTTGTGGAGTAACAATAATCTGTCCAGAGTTTCAGAATAGTTTCAGAACAGCAAGTCCATTTTGAAATTCATAAATCAGAATTCTAATGGAGTTTTTGGGGTCTCTAATAATTTTTTCTGGGTACCTTAATGTGTTAGGAAGATCCCCTAAAAAGATCTAAGTGTTTCTCATCTTTTTGCTATTTTTAAAAAATCAAACAATATCTCTGGACAGAGAGTTGTACATCTCTGAGTGACGTCTGGTTCTTGTCCTTTTCCCGGAGATCTAACCGTTGAAACCTTGATTTTCTTTTTGATTTGGAAACTAGACTGACAGAGGCATCTTGTGTCCAAAATTCACCGACATCAAACCACGAGAGAAGTGCTTTTTATTTTCTTAAAGCTCTGGTCTGCTCTCTGCAATTTTCAGAGTTTTATGACACATTTGACCAATTTTGTAAATAATGGTCCAAATGATTCTCCTATGACTTAGGGCTTAAACCATGTTTCAATAATGATTAGTTGAGCTTGAATTCAAAGTTTAAGAGTGTTTCATAGTTTATTCTTGTCCATGTACATATTCATCCATATGGTTTGGCACTTGTAATTAGGACTTATTTGCTTTAGATTTAATTACATTTGATAGATTTAAGCTAGAAATTTAGGATTGTTATTTCTAACTTCGTATCTTCTATATCATGTGAACTAACCCTTTGTTTTATAGCATTACCAAGGTATGACTTCTTGAATTCCTCTTTAGTTTATCTTAATTTCTTGATTTTATTGATTTTTCGACTTAATGCGCGTCACCTTAGAATTAGGTTTTTGCCTTATGTGTATGTGTGATTAGAGACTATTTTTAGGGTTTTCTTTTGATTGTATGCATTGCACGTTTAATATCGCCGCTGGACCCCGGGTAAGTTCTCTTGTTCCCTATTGCACATCATATCGCTTGCTACTTGACATACGTGGCTTATGAATGATATTTTTGTCATTAGCAATTTTACACCCTTTGGACATGCTTTTGTAATGTATATATATATATATATATATATGTATTAGTTGAGGGCATGCTTAGATTAATAAATTTGATTAAAAGGATGTTGAGTAGAGGCCTATCGCAAGATAGGATGAGAGAGGGTGTTTTAGTCCGACGGGCTCCTTCCTCTCTCATTCCATAATCCCCGGACCTAGTTAATCTCTGGTTTCTAAAAGATCAGTTTGCTTTTAAAATGGTTTCTTAATTTTTCCTTTTAAAAATTAAGTGGCGACTCATTTGTTTTTGAAATTGAAATTTAGAAAAGAATTTAAATAGAAAAGCTGTGGGTAAGTCAACCTGCGATATCCACAATCTGGCGACTCCACTGGGGATCGAACCCAGAATCTCTGGTTTCGCAGACCAGAATTCTGATTTTGGGTTCACTTGAGGATTAGACTTGAAAGCATCTTTTTTAATCAAATTAATCAATCTTTGTATGCCTGTTGCATTTCACTTGCATGTCTAGCCAGTCGATTGCACGGAACTATGACCTTGGAGGCTCGGGGCAACCCGGTCGGTCAAGTCATCATGGGACCGTGTGATCACCCTTGATCTCGTACCATGATTTGGTATATTAAGCATCCTATCGGATGTGTGTCAATGGTCCCTTATTTGACCAAATCCCAGCTTTTGCATAGTAGTTTCCATAGAACCTTTCAATCTTAGGAAATCAACTCTTGATTAGGACTATGTGCTAGGGAGTTTTGTATGCCCAAAGGGGATTATTTGAGATGATGACAATGCTTGCTTGATAAAAGATGTATAACCCTCTAATCACCTTTTAGCAATTCCTTCTCATGTCCCACGACATTTGGGAATATGCTGAACCTTGGTTATAAGGTTATACTTCTTATACCATGTTAGCTAAGCATCATTGACCTTGTATGTATCCAAACCCATGGAAAGTACGGTGATAATCCGATCATGTGATCCTTCTACCCAAAGAATTTTAAATCCATCTTTGAAAGCAAATGGATTTTTGTAATCTTTATTCCAAAATTTTCAATTGCTCTTTCAAAAAAAATCTTTGGAGTTCACTTTTGATTAAAGCTCCAAACTAATCTTTGGGAATTGTTTTTTGAAAAAAAAAAATGCTCTTTAAATGAATTTCAAAGCAAAATTTCAATCCAATCATCGTTATTGAGAAACATTTTCACATGCTCATTTTTAAATAAAAGATTCAAAATCCTTGAGAGTTGTTTTTTTTTAAAAAAAAAAAAAATCTCATCATTTAAAGAAATACTTTTTCGAAACTTTTGAAATATCTAACCTTTGAGAGGGTAAAGAGGATTACAATGAAAGGAGAAATTAGCGCACTTGACATGGGTGAGGATTTATGTGCTTATGTGTTTATGTGTTAGGATTAGAATTTTCCTTTCTTTTGCATATACAGTAGGCACACACACACGTGCATTTCATCTGTGTGCCATATGTGCAGTGCATGTATTCAGTTGCATCAAACCATCAAAGCATGAACATGTTTGTCACATTAACCAATATCATTGCATACATGTAACATACAAATCCACAACATCTTCCTCCCAATTAAGATCAAAATAATTCCTCGAAATTCCTTGTCTCCTGAAAATCAATTTTGTATGCGGGCCTTTCATGTCATGGACCTGTAGAAAGAGTGGAACAACCAGATCCCCTAGTGAGGACACGTCTAATTTTCTTGGGTTCGTCTTTCTTGATTAGAGAAGAACATGGATCATCATGATGAGATTGATCCACCAATTGCCTTGAGGGCTTTGGAGGAGAAAGTGAGCAAACTGCAGGCCACCGTTGAGCAACAAGATTCAAGGGTGAAGCAATTGGAGAAGGTCATGCTTGAGTTCATTCAATTATTGAAAGATCAAATGGGCCATAATGAGGAAAAGATGGATCTATTGGAGAAAAGGATAACGGATCGCGTAAAGAAACACCAACAACCATGTCCAAATCAAGCCATGAACCAAAGCCCATGTCCAGCTATGCATCCAAGACCGATCAATCACCAAAGCCCTTGTCCAAATCCAGCCATGAACCAAAGCCCATGTCCAGCTATGCATCCAAGACCAATCAATCACCAAAGCCCTTGCCCAAACCCAGCCTATCACCAAAGCCCATATTCAGACCCAATCCCATCTAACCAAAGAGCTATTCCAAGCCCATGTTTGGACCCAAAAGCCAGCTCAAGCTCAAAGTCGAATCCGAAATCAAGCCAAACCCGTAAGTCAAGAATCTTCACCGACCTTGGCATGCCATTATCCATAGCCTTTGGTCACCTTGTCAGGAGCGGCCACCTCAATCTCCTGGACCCAAAGCCACTACCAAATCCCTTACCCCGCAAATGTGACCTTTCTTTGTACTGTGCCTACCACCAGACCCCTGGTCACACAACTAACCATTGCATGAAGCTCCGCCATGACATCCAAGATCTCATCGAGCATGAAATCATTACTCCCTTGCTGAACCCACCGAGTGGCATTTGGCATGACGTGCAACCCCTTCAATCACAGCCATTGCTGAGCACTCTCAAGGAATTTGTTACCTCCACGAATGCGCTACAACCAATTGGCCCTGACCCGATCAACGGAATCAAAAAAGGCATTGGCAATGAGTCAGAGGAGGGTCATTTGACTGAAAAATGGGTCATAAGGGCGGATGATGTTCCTACAAAGATGCAGAAGGGGAATGACGAACCTGAAGGAAATGCTGGTGAGGTGATAGTGTTTGGAACCGCCGCTGCTAAAGTAAGTACGGATGCTCTTGGTGACCTAATAAATTGAAAATTATCTGTGACACTCCAATTAAGACCGAATCAAGTCTAGTATGGTCCATGATTGAGTCGTATCAAGTTGAAGTCAAATGTCGAGTCCAGTCGAGTCTGCTAGTTAGTCTGTTATCGAGTTTATTGTCAAGTCTTCATCGAGTCAATCGAGTTAGGTGGTGTAATCCGTTGCTAGTTGAATAAAATCGCATTCTGCTTGATTCAGTGTGCCAAGTCGTGAATGTATGGATCATTAAGCCAAAAAAAAAAAAAAAAGGTCACTTTTTTCAAACGATCATGGAAAATACTTTGTTAATAAATCTCTGCATTGAAAAGGATCCCCAAGTGATCAAAGCAAATTTTGTGCCAAAACCATGGAGGAGTAGAGAATTGATTAGCTTTAAGAATTTAAAGTGCTCCTGCTCAATCTTGAAAAGATGAACTTGGAACTTGAAGCTTGCTCACCATCCCTTTTTTTTTCAAATACCAAGCCTAAAAGATGAGCCCAACCAGTCTAAAGTCATAAACCTAGTCCTTGGTGGTAGCCATACATTTTAAATGAACTTCTTCTTCCAAAAAAAAAAAAGGAGCTCGCTAGGACGAAAACCCGAAAGGGCGCCTAGGAAAAAGTTAGAGCAAAAATAAGATGCGTGTTGATTTCAAAAATCCTAATCTTAGCCAGTCAAAATTATGGAAAGAATAAGAGATAGGAAGGAAGAGAAAGGAAAGGAAAGAGAAAAGAAAAGGCAGAGAATAGATAAGATTGGGAACTCTTGAGCACTTCAAAGTAGATCATTGGCACATGAACTATCTCAAGACTTTGTTTTGTTCTAAAGAAATTGGAAATGAAAAGAGAGATTTGAAAGTATCAATTAAGTTCACGATTTTGTGAGAGGCTCAATGGCTAAGTGGGCCTAAAACAATGCAAAGATATCTTTGAGAAAAATAAAGAGTGATTAGGAGGGCTGATACTCCTTTATGAATATGATAGAGTATGAATAAAACATGATGAGAGTTGTAAAGATTAACTGGCTAGTGAAAAGGTTAAAGAATCAACCGTCAAATAAAAAAAAGGAAGAAGAAGAAACGAAAAGAGAACAATCAAAAAAGTAGTTCATCATGCTACACAAGGGCTACCACAAGTGACATGCACTCCCTAGACCCAAATGGCAACATGGCTCAAAAAGCCCACCAATTCTTGAAGCCTTATTCTTTCAAGACATCCAGAGTCGATGAACTACGTTTTGACCTGATTCCCACTTGGGGATACGTAGGCAACCTGCTCGGTTCGGTCATCACCCCATCATCTCATGCTATCTTTTTCAGGCCTTGGCCGAACTACTTTGGATCTGATTCCCACTTGGGGATAAGTAGGCGAACCTTCTAAGGTTCTCGGTCCACAACCATTCCTAAACCGAAAGCATCACCCTTCGTACCTTTGGTTTCCTTCCTTCATACTGGGGGCAAAACTTGTGTTTGCCTGGAGCCATGTATGTACTGCCAAACCAGGGGCAAACAAAGTTCGCCTACCAGCATTGGGTTTTCCGCTTCAGCCCACCAATTCATGATAATTATCTCTAGGTTGGGAATAAATGCACTGCAGGCATCCTGTACCCTCATGTTCTCAAAACCCTTGGATGAGCCTATTTGCCCTTAAGACTAGGGGCAAACTTCGTTTGCCAAAATCCCTCTATTCCAGAGGCAAGGTCTCAAGTAATCAAGTTTGTTTTGAAAGGATTGAAATAGAGTGCCTTTCATTCTATAAGCTAAAGCACTAATTTGAAGCATACTCTAGATAGGCAAAGAATTCGCTAAATCGAAAAGGGGAAGTTTTCAAAGTGTCGGTTTATCAGCAAAACACTACCATTTGTAAGATGATGAAAAGTGAGATGATACGTTATTCACAAAGAAAGCACATTGATTCATAATGAATGTAGAGTTTGAGTCAGTCATCTCGAGTAACTAGCTTTGTCAGGTATGTCTTCCTTTGATGAGTCAATAAATGGTCTCAAAATGTATGGGTTTAAGATGATAAATAAAGATTTGAAAAGTCTCCATGAGCATCCAAAGAACAATACGAGCAGAGGTTTTTGAACACTATCACAACATAGTGCTCAAGTGGCAAATATAAGAAGAGTCCAATACTAGGGGCAAAGGTGACTTCCCTCTTTTGACAGAATCGATGTGTTTCTTCCAAATGTCCGCAAATGCATAAAATTATTCTTTCTATCAGCTCCGTTCAAATTCTTTGAGTCTGAGAACTCCTCAAATTTTGAAAAATCAACTCTTTCAGTCTGTGGACTCCCGAACTTTTGTGAAATCAATTCTTTAAGTTCGAAGTGGCTCTGAATATTGAAGTTTGGTTCTTTGAGCGCAAAGCATTAGTCCTCAAAGGTAGCTTCTCTTCATAAGCTTTAGTCCTCCATGGCAGTTTCTCTTCATCTGCATTAGTCCTCAATGGCAGCATTATCGGTGTTAGTCCTCAATGGAAACCTTGCATTAGTCCTCAATGGCAGCATTATATGTGTTAGTCCTCAATGGCAACCTTGCATTAGTCCTCAATGGCAGCATCATCGGTGTTAGTCCTCAATGGCAACCTTGCAGTAGTCCTCAATGGCAGCATTATATGTGTTAGTCCTCAATGGCAACCTTGCATTAGTCCTCAATGACAGCATCATCGGTGTTAGTCCTCAATGGCAACCTTGCATTAGTCCTCAATGGCAGCATTATATGTGATAGTCCTCAATGGAAATCCTCGTTAGTCCTCAACAGCAATCTCTGTTAGGCCTTAATGGCAATCCCTGTTAGGCCTCAATGGCAGCTTCCCTTCAATCTGCAGTAGTCCTCAATGGTAGCATCATCTATTAGTCCTCTATGGCAATCCTCGTTAGTCCTCAAAGGCAATCTCTGTTAATCCTCGTTAGTCCTCAAAGGCAATCTCTGTTAACCCTCGTTTTTAGAATATAACGGATTTATATTCCCGGTTTTCGCAACGGATTTGCGTTAACCCTCGTTTTGAGAATATAACGGATTTATATTCCCGGTTTTCGCGACGGATTTGCGTTAACCCTCGTTTAGGGAATATGACGGATTTATATTCTCGGTTCTCGCAACGAATTTGCGTTAACCCTCATTTTGGGAATATGACGGATTTATATTCTCGGTTCTCGCAACGAATTTGCGTTAACCCTCGTTTTGGGAATATGACAGATTTATATTCTCGGTTCTCGCAACGGATTTGCGTTAACCCTCATTTTGGGAATATGACGGATTTATATTCTCGGTTCTCGCAACGAATTTGCGTTAACCCTCGTTTTGGGAATATGACGGATTTATATTCTCGGTTCTCGCAACGAATTTGCGTTAACCCTCATTTTGGGAATATGACGGATTTATATTCTCGGTTCTCGCAACGAATTTGCGTTAACCCTCGTTTTGGGAATATGACGGATTTATATTCTCGGTTCTCGCAACGGATTTGCGTTAACCCTCATTTTGGGAATATGACGGATTTATATTCTCGGTTCTCGCAACGAATTTGCGTTAACCCTCGTTTTGGGAATATGACGGATTTATATTCTCGGTTCTCGCAACGAATTTGCGTTAACCCTCGTTTTGGGAATATGACGGATTTATATTCTCGGTTCTCGCAACGAATTTGCGTTAACCCTCATTTTGAGAATATAACGGATTTATATTCCCGGTTTTCGCGACGGATTTGCGTTAACCCTCATTTTGAGAATATAACGGATTTATATTCCCGGTTTTCGCGATGGATTTGCGTTAACCCTCGTTTTGGGAATATGACGGATTTACATTCTCGGTTCTCGCAACGAATTTGCGTTAACCCTCATTTTGGGAATATGACGGATTTATATTCTCGGTTCTCGCAACGAATTTGCGTTAACCCTCGTTTTGGGAATATGACGGATTTATATTCTCGGTTCTCGCAACGAATTTGCGTTAACCCTCATTTTGGGAATATGACGGATTTATATTCTCGGTTCTCGCAACGAATTTGCGTTAACCCTCATTTTGGGAATATGACAGATTTATATTCTCGGTTCTCGCAACGAATTTGCGTTAACCCTCGTTTTGGGAATATGACGGATTTATATTCTCAGTTCTCGCAACGAATTTGCGTTAACCCTCGTTTTGGGAATATGACGGATTTATATTCCCGGTTCTCGCAACGGATTTGCGTTAACCCTCATTTTGAGAATATGACGGATTTATATTCCCGGTTTTCGCGACGGATTTGCGTTAACCCTCATTTTGAGAATATAACGGATTTATATTGCCGGTTTTCGCGACGGATTTGCGTTAACCCTCGTTTTGGGAATATGACGGATTTATATTCTCGGTTCTCGCAACGAATTTGCGTTAACCCTCATTTTGGGAATATGACGGATTTAAATTCTCGGTTCTCGCAACGAATTTGCGTTAACCCTCGTTTTGGGAATATGACGGATTTATATTCTCGGTTCTCGCAACGAATTTGCGTTAACCCTCGTTTTGGGAATATGACGGATTTATATTCTCGGTTCTCGCAACGAATTTGCGTTAACCCTCATTTTGGGAATATGACGGATTTATATTCTCGGTTCTCGCAACGAATTTGCGTTAACCCTCGTTTTGGGAATATGACGGATTTATATTCTCGGTTCTCGCAACGAATTTGCGTTAACCCTCATTTTGGGAATATGACGGATTTATATTCTCGGTTCTCGCAACGAATTTGCGTTAACCCTCGTTTTGGGAATATGACGGATTTATATTCTCGGTTCTCGCAACGGATTTGCGTTAACCCTCATTTTGGGAATATGACGGATTTATATTCTCGGTTCTCGCAACGAATTTGCGTTAACCCTCGTTTTGGGAATATGACGGATTTATATTCTCGGTTCTCGCAACGAATTTGCGTTAACCCTCGTTTTGGGAATATGACGGATTTATATTCTCAGCTCTCGCAACGAATTTGCGTTAACCCTCATTTTGAGAATATAACGGATTTATATTCCCGGTTTTCGCGACGGATTTGCGTTAACCCTCATTTTGAGAATATAACGGATTTATATTCCCGGTTTTCATGACGGATTTGCGTTAACTCTCGTTTTGGGAATATGACGGATTTATATTCTCGGTTCTCGCAACGAATTTGCGTTAACCCTCATTTTGGGAATATGACGGATTTATATTCTCAGTTCTCGCAACGAATTTGCGTTAACCCTCGTTTTGGGAATATGACGGATTTGTATTCTCGGTTCTCGCAACGAATTTGCTTTAACCCTCGTTTTGGGAATATGACGGATTTATATTCTCGGTTCTCGCAACGAATTTGCGTTAACCCTCATTTTGGGAATATGACGGATTTATATTCTCGGTTCTCGCAACGAATTTGCGTTAACCCTCGTTTTGGGAATATGACGGATTTATATTCTCGGTTCTCGTAACGAATTTGCGTTAACCCTCATTTTGGGAATATGACGGATTTATATTCTCGGTTCTCGCAACAGATTTGCGTTAACCCTCGTTTTGGGAATATAACGGATTTATACTCTCGGTTCTCGCAACGAATTTGCGTTAACCCTCGTTTTGGAAATATGACAAATTTATATTCCCGATCCTCGTAACAAATTTACGTTGATCCCTACTTGTGGAATGTAACGAATTTACATTCTCGGTTTCCGCAACAAATTTGCGTTAACCCTCGTTCGAGAATATAACAAATTTATATTCCCGATCCTCGTAACAAATTTACGTCGATCCTTTGTTTGAGAGTGTAACGAATTTGCACCCTCGATCTGCGTAACAAATTTACGTCGACCCTTTGTTCGAGAGTATAACGGATTTATATTCTCGGTTTCCGCAACGACTTTGCGTTAACCCCTTGTTTTGAGAGTGTAACAGATTTATATTCCCGATTTCCGTAACATATTTGCGTTGATCCTTTGTTTGAGAATATAACGTATTCATATTCTCGATTTTTGTAACGTATTTGCGTTGATCCTTTGTTTGAGATTGTAACATATTTGCACTCTCGATTCTCGCAACATATTTGCGCTAACTCTCGTTTTGAGAATGTAACGTATTTATATTCTCGATTTTCGTAACATATTTGCGTTGATCCTTTCTGAGAATATAACGAATTTATATTCTCGATTTCCGTAACATATTTGCGTTGATCCTTTGTTTGAGAATATAACGTATTCATATTCTCGATTTTCGTAACGTATTTGCGTTGATCCTTTGTTTGAGATTGTAACATATTTGCACTCTCGATTCTTGCAACATATTTGCGCTAACTCTCGTTTTGAGAATATAACGATTTCCGTAACGTATTTGCATTGATCCTTTGTTTGAGATTGTAACATATTTGCACTCTCGATTCTCGCAACATATTTGCGCTAACTCTCGTTTTGAGAATATAACGTATTTATATTCTCGATTTCCGTAACGTATTTGCGTTGATCCTTTGTTTGAGATTGTAACATATTTGCACTCTCGACTCTCGCAACATATTTGCGCTAACTCTCGTTTTGAGAATATAACGTATTTATATTCTCGATTTCCGTAACGTATTTGCGTTGATCCTTTGTTTGAGATTGTAACATATTTACACTCTCGATTCTCGTAACATATTTGCGCTAACTCTCGTTTTGAGAATGTAACGTATTTATATTCTCGATTTCCGTAACGTATTTGCGTTGATCCTTTGTTTGAGATTGTAACGTATTTGCACTCTCGGTTCTCGTAACATATTTACGTTGATCCTTATCTTGAGAATGTAACGAATTTACATCCTCGATTTTCCGCAACAAATTTGCGTTGACTCTCGACATTAAATCAAGAGCATCTTCATGACCCCCGTAATAGATCTTGCATCGGTCAAGAATTAGGTGAACTTCCCTGACTAAGACTTCACATGAATGTGTCATTCGTAGGGAAGACATGATAAGCTTGGCGCCTGTATGACCAGGTCAATTCAGAAAATACCATTGCATAGCACTTGCATCACGACAAGATAGGTGCATTCATCCGTGTGGTTACTTGTGCTTGCGTGTGCTTGGGTCCTACCCGAACTACGTCTTGGTCTGATTCCTGAGGGGATACGTAGGCAGCTCACTGTTGAGCACGACCGACATGAACCGTTTGTGAAGCCTTCTTTTGCAACGCATTTTGTTTTACCTAAATTCAATGGTCTGGTCAAAGGCTTGTCTTCACACAGGCTTCGACATTCGCTTGTGACACGCGTTGCTCCACAAAGCTCTGCCGAAGAGGGGCAAACTGTAGACACCCCAATTTTGACCGACCGTCGAATTTAGGAGAGTGTCACCTCCGTATCGGATGATGACAAGGACCGAAAAATTGAAGTATTCCAAGCTCTTCAGAAAATCTCCAAAACACGATAAAATTTTACAGAAAGAGGAAAAATACCAGGTATTTAGGAGAATTCAGGTATAAGACATGACTTTTGGAAAGAATCTTCAAAAATAATTGTTTCAAAAAGGGGGAAGACCTAAAAAAGGGAATCTCAGCTAAAAACGGCACACGGCAGAAGCCGCGGCACTCAGTGAATGCCGCACGGCAGTCAGAGAATGCCGTTCCGGCATTCACCAAGTGCCGCCAAAATTTTCTGACTGTCGTTCACTTTTAAAGTCTGTATTTTGCAGTGCAATACGTATGCGTATGCGAATAAGAACAAAAAACTAATAAAGTAAGACTGACAAAAACGCGGCAATCCATTAATTTCCGCGGCATTTGATTAATGCCGCGCGGCAGTCATGAAGTGCCGCGACGGCAGTCATGAACTGCCGCGGCGGCATTCACGGACTGCCGCGACAGTTTCTGGACTGCCGCGCTGGGCAGCAGTCTGCCTAATTTCAGAAAGTACACATTGTACAACCAAATGAGATGTTTACACATGTCTTTTACTCCGAATTTACTGAAATTACCTAGGTATTTTTGTCTATATAAGAAGAGGTATCTTCATTGAAAAGGGGGAACCAACCAAGAGAAAAATATTGGGAGAATTTGAGGGGAGACAACACATACAAAAAAGACTACCATTACACCAACATTTTAGAGAGAAAAGAGAGAGTTTAGAGAAAACTAGGAAGAAGAGCTTGGAAGATCTTCAAAGAAGAGAAACTTTGAGGATAGTTGGAGGTGATCCTCTAACCATAAGTGATTTTATTTGCATTCTTTCCTTTGAATCCTCAAACTATTTTGTTTTCCTTGCTTCATTTCTTTTATTGTTCATACTTCCTTCTTGAGACTCTTGGAGATCCTCAATATCTCTCTTGAAATCTCTTGAATGTGATCTTTTGAATCCCATGAAAGCTTATGCTTCATATGGAAGTCAAAGTTTGATCATCATAAACAAATAGATGGATCCAAGTCCATACTCATGATTTTGGGTCCTCTAACCTTGATGTCTTGGGGAATCCTTTCTATATTCCTTTGAGACTCATGAGTAGTAGTCATGTCTCCATCTCCAATGACCATCAAATGGTAGGAGAATGTAGTTTTGAGTCTAAGCCCATCTCTATGGTTTAGATTCCTTATCTTGTAGATTTCATGAAGTCCATCCATACTTCACTTGAAATCTATGAAAAATGAAAGTTTTAATCTCCAATGGCCATCAAATGGTAGGAGAAGTGGTTTGGTTTAACCCAACTTCATGGTTCAATAGTTGGGGTTACCAAATAAAAGTTGAACATGACAAATGAAAACAGTGAGTTCACAAACTGTTTTTGATCAAAGATTTTTAGTTCGAAATCTAACCGTTGAAATCAAGTGAAACCAACGGGAAAGTGTCAATAACACAATATTCTACCACTGTAATTTTTGTTTTAAGGTGGTTTGATGTTTAGAATGGTTTGGTCATGAGTTTTGTGGAGTAACAATAATCTGTCCAGAGTTTCAGAATAGTTTCAGAACAGCAAGTCCATTTTGAAATTCATAAATCAGAATTCTAATGGAGTTTTTGGGGTCTCTAATAATTTTTTCTGGGTACCTTAATGTGTTAGGAAGATCCCCTAAAAAGATCTAAGTGTTTCTCATCTTTTTGCTATTTTTAAAAAATCAAACAATATCTCTGGACAGAGAGTTGTACATCTCTGAGTGACGTCTGGTTCTTGTCCTTTTCCCGGAGATCTAACCGTTGAAACCTTGATTTTCTTTTTGATTTGGAAACTAGACTGACAGAGGCATCTTGTGTCCAAAATTCACCGACATCAAACCACGAGAGAAGTGCTTTTTATTTTCTTAAAGCTCTGGTCTGCTCTCTGCAATTTTCAGAGTTTTATGACACATTTGACCAATTTTGTAAATAATGGTCCAAATGATTCTCCTATGACTTAGGGCTTAAACCATGTTTCAATAATGATTAGTTGAGCTTGAATTCAAAGTTTAAGAGTGTTTCATAGTTTATTCTTGTCCATGTACATATTCATCCATATGGTTTGGCACTTGTAATTAGGACTTATTTGCTTTAGATTTAATTACATTTGATAGATTTAAGCTAGAAATTTAGGATTGTTATTTCTAACTTCGTATCTTCTATATCATGTGAACTAACCCTTTGTTTTATAGCATTACCAAGGTATGACTTCTTGAATTCCTCTTTAGTTTATCTTAATTTCTTGATTTTATTGATTTTTCGACTTAATGCGCGTCACCTTAGAATTAGGTTTTTGCCTTATGTGTATGTGTGATTAGAGACTATTTTTAGGGTTTTCTTTTGATTGTATGCATTGCACGTTTAATATCGCCGCTGGACCCCGGGTAAGTTCTCTTGTTCCCTATTGCACATCATATCGCTTGCTACTTGACATACGTGGCTTATGAATGATATTTTTGTCGTTAGCAATTTTACACCCTTTGGACATGCTTTTGTAATGTATATATATATATATATATATGTATTAGTTGAGGGCATGCTTAGATTAATAAATTTGATTAAAAGGATGTTGAGTAGAGGCCTATCGCAAGATAGGATGAGAGAGGGTGTTTTAGTCCGACGGGCTCCTTGCTCTCTCATTCCATAATCCCCGGACCTAGTTAATCTCTGGTTTCTAAAAGATCAGTTTGCTTTTAAAATGGTTTCTTAATTTTTCCTTTTAAAAATTAAGTGGCGACTCATTTGTTTTTGAAATTGAAATTTAGAAAAGAATTTAAATAGAAAAGCTGTGGGTAAGTCAACCTGCGATATCCACAGAGGGGTTGTTGAACAGAGAGCTAGATTGTTGTGGATGACTTCATGGCGATAATCGTTGATCAGAACCTTAGTTAGATCGGTGAAGAAACCCTCGATTGGGTTTGGTTTGATGTAGTTGATCAATTTGTTGAAATCATGATCGTGTGTATATATATATATACAATCAGGCTATAGAGAGGGTCTCCTCTCTTTAATAAAGAGAGGGACTCTATTTTGACCGTCGGATCGTGTTTTCATTAAGGACAGTTTTGTCACTTCACAGTTTTTAAACATGATCTGACGACCAAAACAGAGGCCCTCTCTTTATTAAAAAGATGACGTCTTCTTCATAGAATTTTTGTGTATATATATATATAATATATGTAATTGTGTGTTTATGGTTGATTTTTTAATCAGATGGGTAATTTTTCAACTCCCTGCCTCGTTCTCTCCACCTTCTCTTTGACATTTACATCGATATATATATATATATATATCGTTATATATAAACACCATCTGGGTTTCAATTTGTTTTAATTTTGGTTACTAATATGATTTGTCTAGTTCATCTTAGATTTGGTTACTAACTATATATATATATAGAGAGAGAGAGAGAGAGAGAGAGAGAGAGAGATTTGCTAACTTACAACAAAGGAGGCTTTTAGCGACAAAAAACAGGCTTTTAGTGACGAAATTTTTCGTCGATAAAAGTTGAAACCTTCAGCCACAAAATTTTTGTCGCTAAAAACCTGCTTTTCGTCACTAAAGAGGTTGTTGTACGATGCTAACCTACAACCATCATGTTGTAGGTTAGCAGCCCCCATATATATATATATATCGTTTTATGTACACACTCAGTCAGGCTCTAAAGAGGGCTCTCTGTCTTTATTAAAGAGAAGACCTCTGTTTTGACAGTCAGATCCAGTTTTAAAACACGATCTGACGATCAAAACAGAAACCCTCTCTTTCATAAAGAGAGAGCGCCCTCTCTGGAGAATTTTCGTGTAAACACCATATGGGATAGGGAGACGTTATGTCTCATAGTGGGTCCACATATACATTACGTATGTATATATAGGTACACACACTCATGTATAGGATAATTTGAGTTTTCCCTTTTTAATTGGGATTTTCTTGTCTTAGCAAATTTTTTTTGGGGGGATTTTCTTCAATTTAGATGAACTGGTTGAATTTGTGGTGGTGATGACGGACAGTGGCTGCGGCGGCAGTGGCCCGGATTGGTGGTGGCCCAAAGCTGTGGTGGAGGGTTAGGATTTGGGAGAGAGAGGGATCTGGTGAGAGAAGAGATGAGATTGGGATTGGATTTGGGAGGGTAATACAGTCTTTTTACAATAGAAGTTAACCCTGTTAAGCAGACAACTCTAAGAAGCAGTGTCATTGTTATGTAAAAAACCTCTGGAAAGTTTGTGACAAAGCGCCAACCCTCAAGGGGGTGTCAGCCTAATTTACCCTTTTTGTTTACAAAGATTGTTTTGTTTAATTTTTATGGTTTTTGTTGAATCTGTGATGGGTTTAATTCTGTGATGTATCTTAATCTATGAAGCACCGACACCCTATATTCACCATCATTATCAGACGCATATCCGGCACCAACAACCCTACATGCTTTGGACATGCGTTGGATACGCAATGCCCTCCTCTACATTTGGGAGTGGTGGAAGCTAATTGGTAGGCCCACCACTCATACCAAAATTTTTTTTATCATAATATGCATGTCATTCTCTAAGTTAATGCAAGAGTTTCCACCACAACCAGACAAATAA
Source organism: Hydrangea macrophylla (assembly GCA_033977485.1). Taxonomy (NCBI): domain Eukaryota; kingdom Viridiplantae; phylum Streptophyta; class Magnoliopsida; order Cornales; family Hydrangeaceae; genus Hydrangea; species Hydrangea macrophylla. Next base: position 50,705,589 of record CM066998.1, on the reverse strand, counting down.
TGGCTCCTCTGTGGCCCCCCTACCACACGCACAAAAAAATAATAATAATAAATAGAACAAAAAGAACAAAAAAAAAAAATGCAAACGTCCTACGGGTAGATCATAGAGGCCTCTATCCTATCAAACACATTACCACCACCAGCTAAAACACCATAGCAAATCTCTACCAGTACACATGATTTGAGTAAAAGCACATCGATAACCTCGTATATCAAGGGCTCTATTTAAAGCCATACAATGGCACAGCCTCGGTGACTGTCATTATGCTGCAGAACAAATAAGCAAGAACCACAAGAGTTCCTCTACAAAACCGATGACTCAAAACCTGATGTGCCAGAACTTCATGGTATATTGTAGCAATAGACCAAAATATCCTAAAACTTGAAATCCTTTTTCTTCGATTTTCCATCCTTTTCCTGCATCTTTCGCTTCCTCTTCTTCTCATTCTGCACCAATTAGGTACAATGATAAGGAAACTCTGTGCCACAAAAATCTAGACACAAATATGGTCGAACTTCAAAATATCTACATATGCGAGTATGCATATGTGTATGAGATACCCACCTCAGCAACCATATCGCTGAAATCCTCCCGCTGGCTACGAAGCTTCTCCTCTTCTCTCGCTTCTTCGTACCTGAGAACAAAAGAAAGAAGGAATAAACTCCTGCAAAGAACAGATAATCCAAATAGTATCTCATTACTACGGAGACTTGCACTTACTTGGCAGGCAGAACATTGTCCATAAGTTCCAACTCTTCTGGTTGCAATGTGACATCAACTCTATCCGATTTCTGTCCCCTAAGCAGATCGACCTAAAAACAGGATTAACATAAACCTGATTAAATATCATCTCCGACACATCATTATGCATTTGTCCCAAACTAATAAAATGTAGCTCAGCAAACAAAGATGAAAATCTAATCAATCTATGAATACAAATAAGCGCATACTTGACATGTTTTCCGAAGTAACAATAACAGAAGGATTTCTAAAAGCACACTGTAAAAGATATAGAATTGCACTTCACGACACAAACTAGCATATCCGGGTAAATTTACGACTTTTTAATAACGGAAAACGACTAAAAACGAAGAGGAATAATATAGAGATTGTGCCTAACCGCTCACCCACGATACATCTGGAAACACAGAATTGAAGAAGCAGATGCCAACAAAACAAAAGAAACAGTTTTGGAGATGTGCAGAAATGCAGTTTTGGAGATGTGCAGAATTGCAACCAAGTCAATACATAATAGATTCTAGAGAAACACAATCGGCAATAAAAAGTTGTGTGCAGTCAAGTCTTCCATGTAAAAATAGAATGAAACGATCGCTCTGTTTATTTTGATGTAAAATAATTTTTGGAAAATGATTTTGGCATTTTCCGGTGTTTGGTGGCACTTATAAGAAGGTAAAATATTTTACCAGTAAAATATTTTACTTTCTTCGAACAAAAACAACTTCCAGCAGAAACTGCCATAAGTCATTTTCCGAATAGCCGACGTCGACCATCTGACAAAAAAAAATGCCTCATGAACCCAAGAGTCAAGAGGAAGGACTGCTCTGATGCTTGCCATCTGTTTGGCATATACTGTGCATAAATTTAACTACTATGTTCACATACAGGTGTGTTCATTTATATATATATATATGGGGAGGATCTTAAGTGCACTAGGTAGAGTGCACCGACCAGTGCACTGCTTTTTAAGTCTAAAAAACCAGCGGGTCAACGGGGCGGCAGGACGGGGCACAGGTCAGCGGACAGCCCGCGGGTTTTTTAAGCTTAAAGTCAGTGCACTCTACCCAGTGCACTTAAGATCCTTTCCCTATATATATGGTATCAATATATATATATATGCGTACAGTCAGGCTATAAAAAGGGCGCCCTCTCTTTATTAAAGAGAGTGCCTCTGTTTTGCCGTCGGATCGTATTTTCATTAAGGGCAGTTTTGTCCTTTTACTATTTTTAAACACGATCTGACGGCCAAAACAAAGGTCCTCTCTTTAATAACGAGAGGGCGCCCTTTTTACAGAATCTTTGTATATGCGTATATTGCTTACTAGTTTGAGATGAATGGAATTTTTTTAACGTAGCAATAATATTGGTCTATTGTGAACAAATAATATGTACAGTATTTTTTGTGGAGTAATGCTATATTTTCTAAATTTGAATCCAAATTTGGCTCTAAATATTTTGTTAGTTGCACCACATGTAGTGCCATTTGGTATCACCAATCACGATCACAACATGTTGTACAACTGTTAAAAATCATTGTGTCCCAGAGTAAAACAATTGTCCACTTTACCACTTTAACCAAACACCAGTAAATAGAAAGCAAAAAAAAATATCTTACATGAGAATGTTTTACATAAAAAAATATTTTACCACAAAACATTTTACATTGAAACAAACGGAGTAGATATGGAGATTATTTTCTCTCTCGCTTTATGTTTTCCTCTCTCCCGGGGCGGTCAAGCATATTAAAGAGCCACATAACAAATTTCTACCAAATATTAGTTGAAAGGGAATTGACAAGGCATAACCATGGCACTATAATAACCTCTCCTGAACACAATTAAAAACATTTTTGCAATCTTGTGGTGTATGTATGGTATATGTATATTTATGAATTAAGATGAAAGCTGGGCTTTAAGGGGGTTTGATATTTAAGACGACAAGTCAACATACATATTTGAGAATTGATTTTCAAAGACGCACTTTAGCAAATTGGGTGAAGAAGAGTGATGAGTATCATGAAGTTCCCTTACCCTTTTGCCAGTTGTCTTGTCTTGAGTGCCACTACCTATCACATACCTGCAGGCAAGCAAGTGTAAAACATGTTGAATTTGAAAAGCGGAAACAAAATTGGAAAATTTTTTAAATTGGCCATAATAAGAAGATTGCATACGTATGAGTTGTTCCAAGTAAGATGCCTGGAGCGATCTTTTCTTCTTTTTCCTCAAGTACCTTTAGCGGAAAATACGAAACGAATGTGAGCCAAAAAAACAAGTTGAGCGCACAAACATTTTGTTTTAAAAGAAGCAAGTCTCAATTCTCAAATCAAATACTCACTTGGTAGAGAGGCTTCTCATGCTCCTTCCTCTGTTGCTTGCGGAGGTCAATAACATCCGGAGTCTCAACACCAGTAGGAGTGCTGGATGAGGAATGGAAAAAAAAAAAAAAAAAAGTACAACTAATTTATACGTAATTTACGTAAATAACATGTCAAAAAAGGCATAGAGCTTCCGCCGCCTCAACCAAAACATTATACTCTCCCGCATTACCAAATTTTAATTTCTGCTTTTATCTCACTTCATTCATAGAGTACATGCAGATTAGGGCTGGCAATTCAGGCACGAGGCAGCCAGCCCTCCCAATTTAAGCCTGAAACAAGTAAATTCAGGCCTATAGAATTATAGATGTGGGCCTGAATCGGGCTTAAGGACTTTAAGTGCTTAAGTTCTAGCGGGCTCAAAGTGTGCCTCATTTAGGCCTGCGAGTTACAAAAGCCTTACAAACTGATACATCCCCAAACCTTCTCTCTCTAAAAGGCACGAATGAGGGGAAATGATGGAATAGAAACGTGACAAGAGTGTGCGTTATTTGCTGTACAACTCAGTTGAGGAGCATGGGGTTGGTGTAAGCAAGAGTGTAAGACTTCCTTTTTTCAAATAGTAACAAATGTAGTGGAATGCGTCTTTAAAATCCGACAAAAATGAATAGACTTGCAATTTCAGTTGGTGTTAAAACTGTTAATACATTCCAAAAATGTCATTCCAAACACACCCTTAGCTCAGTAGCAGCTCAACAACCTCACATAAACAAACTTAACAAATAAAAACAATGAGGTCTGGTCACCCTTTGCGGTGCATCTGTGTTAGTGAGTGGGTAGGTGGGGTCGGGTCCAAAGAGATGATGGGTATTGGAAGACTTGGCTCCAACAACCACCACCATGCATGATGGTGATCCGAAAAAGTAAAAAGGAGCATCGGAGAATCCAATACCTTGAAAGACTGTCCACAGATTGAATACCATCCTCCAATTCCTCTTCCTCAATCTCTTCTTCAACTTCCTCTTCTTCTTCTTCTTCCTCTTCCTCCAAATCGCCCCAATGCTTGGTCTTATCAACCGGTTCTTCCTGGAAGTGCCAAACGGATAAATTGTAAGCATGAGAAATTACCTTAAAAAAATAAAACCAGAAAAATGAAGAGCGAGAAGTTACATTTTCATGATGGAACCAAACAATAAAGAACAAAGACTCAAGCTACATATGAGAAAGAAGTCAGGTTTTTCCATTAGCCAACACTATTCAAAAATGAATTAAATGCAATTCTTCCTAAAAAGCCTCACTAGCAGCAGCAGAAGGAAAGTCAAACTAAGGGGCATGTCTCAAATTATTTTGAAACTGCCCGTCTTTTTTCCAGTATACCTCGCTGATGACAAATATGGGTGGTCAATACCACTGTCAAATATACACACTAAAAGATCCAAACTACAAGCTCAGTAATATTTTGTGCAAGTACCTCATAGTTGGGCTGTTCTTGTAGCTGAACACCAAAAACATCCCCATACAAAGGCCTCCCATGCTGGTTTTATAGACAATAACAAAAGGGAAAAATTGGTAGATTTAGATGGGAAAAAACAGCAATGATACAGCGTTGTACAAATGATTGAATGAAGAAACAAGCTGGAGCACATGGCAATAACTAAAAGGATAAAACCTACTTCGTCAACAGGTGGTTTGCCCCATCCTCCAGGGTGATAACCAAAGGTAGCTCCAGGTGGAATAGGAGCATTAAGCCCAGGAATTTTTAGTTGTGGATAAGAGGGTGGAGGACCGTATCTCTGGCATAAAAAATGTTGTCAGTTTTAAAAAAATCAAGCCAGCATTTATCTTTCTTGGATACATTAGATGAAAGGAGCGGCCTAAAAAATGAATCAAGCACAATGAAGAACTTATCTGACCTGCATGTTGATGAGCCATGGAGGAGGAGCACCTTCTGGCATACCAAGAGCTTCTCTTAGTTCCTGCGACAACATTCCTGGCTTCATCTCCCTTAGCTTCACCTGTAGAGCAGCTAGATTGTAAATTTCTACCAATGTTCCATTATCTTAGAGGCTTAGAGCATAGAGTTCAGGTTCAGTCCAACCCTTTTTTTTTTTTTGCTGCTTTTGAAAACCAACAAAACGTTAATTTTACAAACCAGTTTTGAAAGCAATTTTAATATCAAGCACGAACTCCCATGCAATATAAGGGTCACCAGCACCACTTAAAAATGCAGAACCAATATTGATCACACAACTGATTCTGAGACTTCCCAAACAGACTCTAAACGATTCAAATAATACGACCATTAAGAAACAGATTAGATTCCAAGAAAATAACCAAAAGGAGAAATGCAATCGAAGCCAATTTTTTTATAGTCAATTTTTGCCACAAGAAATCGATAGACCTGAATCCTCAGACATCCAGTTATTGTCCAAAAGCTAATAATTCGGACAAACTGTAGAAAGAACTCGCAGGTAACTGAACTAGCTAGAAGTGAGCCTGGATAACAAGCGCATAACTGAATATCTTAGTCAATCTTACTACATGTAAAAAAATTCTTCCAAAAAGAAAAAGTTTTCATAAGGCAAATTACTAATGGACCAATGGCTGATCCTGGTAGCACCAACCTGTAAGCCCAAACGCTGATTATACACAAGAGTTTTTAATTCACTCTAATTCATCAGCAACTATACAAATTTCTACAAGCATCATTTTTCAGTACGGTTCCCTCATTTTCAACCTAAGAGCATAATATCTAAGCATCAAAACAACAATTAAGTTGTTTTCACAAAAAGATTTCATAATATATATGCTGCTCTCTGATGTAAAAAAGTTACATGAACCTTATTCCCAGTATCCTACCCATAATGTTAAGTATGTGTCATAACTTCCCAACTACTTTGCTTGGTATTCAAAACATCCACAGCAAACAAGAGTTAGAATCTCGAAAACTTGTCTTGAAAATAAACAAAGCTTCAGCATCATTAAGGATTGTAAAACTAAACAATCATATTCAAACCTCACGATTATATTCTTGTACAATCATCGCATATAGGCTACCTAGATCTAATTGCCCCAAGTGCGAAAAATCTTCACCTCTTCACAAACTCGTTTGAGGTTCTACATCACTCTCATACCTGCCCCTTCCGTGAATATAGTCTTTACAAACCACACTCCTAGTGAGGTATATATGGAGGGAAAGTTACCCCCAATTTTTAGTAGAATCGTTATCCATAGAGAATGCAGAGTTTCAAAATGAGAAAAGAAACTAACAAATAATCAATAGATTAATGGAACGTCATTATAACACAATGCAATCTAGTTTGTCTATACGAGTGCCCAACTATATCAACAAAGATTCATTACCTCAAACTCCTTTCCTTCATGATAAAGGTCTCCATGTGCCGTCAACTTTGGCTTAGTCTGGTATTTGAAAAAAGCATCATGGAGAACCTGCAAACAATAACCATTCCCACTGTCAGAAAATGTGAGAAGTAGGATCGATAGACGTAAAAGTGCAGGCTAGCCCCTCCTAATTACAGCATGGAAACTTTTAAAAAAAATTCTCAATACATACATAGAAATCAAGAGTTTGGTGAAACCTGATAATCAATATCCATTTTGCCCATCCTGGGCTGCATTCTCTCACGTTGCTTCTGTTTAAGCTTCTTATTGTCCTCCTTTTCAATATAAGCCTGTATAAAAAAAAAAATATCAAGCAACAATATAAGAGGACAGAACTGACGACAGGAAATCATCTAAGAACATGAAATGAAACAAAGTAAATTATAAACCAGGACAATGCACAAATGTCAATAGGGAGGGGTAAACACACTGATTATTCAGTTCGATGAACAAAGCAACAATCAAACCCAAAAACCAGACATTGAGCAACTGTTCCTTGTGAGAAATGATGCATATATATATCACCTTCAGTAAGTTTGATATTTATCTATGAAAGGGTGTATAGAAGTATGGTCAATTCTGTACTTAATGTGCCAGCTAGATGACAATAGTCAACTGATTTATACAAGAACAGCACTACAGTAAATCTCATATTTAATTTCCATAGTGTGTGCCAAAGTGGTTAAACCATATTCAACGAGGACAGAGCAATACACCAGGTCAAAGTTCCAAGACAATGGTACTTTTTATTCAATCTTTAGTTCTATAATTTCTTTCTAGACCGGTGGAGGTTAACATTTCCAACGATATTTAAACAATCACCCATTTCCACTCTCAAATCATAGTGTTTTGCAGAAAACACTGGAAATACAGTGTGGATATTCTCATAAAGTTGGAGAAATGTCATTATGGATCATGGCCAACCATTAGGTTGTTTGACCACTTGTTCAAGGGGGTCTTTCTTCTACAGTTCTAATTTAGTTTCTAGCAAATTCTCTTTATTAGATAAATTTCAAATCTTGAAAACATAGAGGAGAGTCTTGACAACCCCCAAACTCAGAACAATGGATTAATACGAAGACAAAAGGTCAAGACAATGGATTTTGCACTCAGTTTAAACAAAAACCAGCATCAACCAGAAACATTGGTAATTTATCCTATGGCCATTACTAGAGACCAAACAGCTACAGGAAAAATCCAACTCAACAAGAATGGTGGGGTTCGTAAATCCATCCCATCACTGGAGAAGGCAGGAACATGTAATAATTTGTAAAGACGAGAAACATGAGAAGACTTGAAAGAATTCGGATATCGATCTTATGTTACCTGTCTTATTTTCTCAATTCCTGTAGCAGCTATGAAATCAGGAAGCAGAAATGGCGGCTTCTCAATACCACGTTTCCCCTGCAAAATAGAGGCAACACACGATGAGGTAAAAACCAAAAATTATTCAGCATTTAATCATTAATAAAAGAGCCCAAAACAGAGGTAGTATAGGTAATATATTTTCGCCCAGCACTACGCAGCGAATCGGTAGTTCATGCCAAAAACAGCACAAAAATTCGATAGAAACTGATCAACATCTGGAAAAACGTAGTTCGTGTTATTTCCCAGTCAAACGGAATTAATTGTATATCTAAACCCCAAGCTCTCACTACCAAAAAAATACTTTGGCTTTTTACAAGTAAAAGAAGTTCACTGGAAAAAAAATGCCCACACTAGCAAACTAATTAAAAATAAACCATGCAAGGGTCCCCCTTGCCAAACACCTACATGTCCAGGCTCCAAGATTGTCACATCCGCTCTCCTGCAAGAACCACATATATGTGTATAAGAGAAACCTCATCAATGTTATCGTCCATCATCTCTTCCCTAAATCCCTCATTTAAATATGCATATGAAGATCTTTATTTAAAACACAAACTGAAGACTATTTAATGATGCATGTACATATATCAAATCCACAGTTTTTCGATATGATTATTCCGGCTGGAGTGACTAACCTGCAAAAATTTCCTTTTCTGACACCAATGCCTAGGCACTGGAACAGTATTTCGATACGATTTTAGATATACAAGCAATTTAGGGTCTGCTGATGTTGCATCCCAGACCTGAAAGATACAAGATTAATATTTAATAACCAACTAGACAGTAATAGAGCGAAAATTATAAAGAATAATTACAACTCTCAATACCTATAGCAAAGAGGGAAATAACAAGTGAATACATATGAAATCGAAGATTGGTTCAAAATGCAATGTGACAACATACACCTATGGCAAATGAGCCAAAGAAGGTTGCCACGAACTGATTTTCTCAGTTATTCTTTCTTCATAGAGGACATATCTAATACTTTTCTGACTAGGTAACTGAAACAAGCTTCAGTTTCAAAATGGTATAACGACGCTCTCTTTGACGGAGAAAGAATAATTAAACAGGGTAAGAATTTGTAGTTTAAAGTTCCGCATATAACTAAGAGGATAAAAGTATAAAACACCTCCTTGGAAATCGTTTTCTAAGCCTACCCGCCTTGAAAGCAAGTGCATGTGTATAATTCTACTGCTACCATTGGAATACTTGCAATGCAAGTTCACTTCATCATTAATAAGACCTAAACTTCCACCACATCTTGGGGTGATGTCTAGAAAAATACAAATATTCTAAAAGATCCGATGGGGAATAGGAGCCTACAAAAGCCAAAAGAATTGGACAGAGAGCAGAAAGGAAGGGAGAGAGAGAGAGAGAGAGAGAGAGAGAGTATGGCAAATCAACAAGAACACCTCGCTTCTACTATATATTCTTCTGAGCACTTGAAGTAATTCATCTATCAGCGTCAAAGTCTGCAAAGATTTGCTGAATTAAATGCAATGCAATTAACGAGCAGAAGTCGGAATTGTGAAATTACATGGTCAAGGGAATTGGTCAAGAACTTCATTGTCTTAAAGTTGCAAAATAAATATAACAAAAAAAAATGAGACTCTCCTTCGACAACACACACACACACACACACACACACAAAAAAAAAAGATCGTCTGGTCCGTCTCTAAAGCGGTTCAAACATTTTTAAAATATTGGCATATAATGATGGTGAAGAAACTTTGGGAAAAACTATCCACACAACAGATCAAACTTAGATAGTAGTACAGTATCCTTCTATTTAGTTATTGCATATAAACGATTTACGATTCCGAAATTAAACTTTGTTGCCAAAAAACTAATCATTAGTTATGATCCTATATGTCTGACCTTCTAGGAAGCACAACCACTTTTAAGAAGGTAATGTGTCGTGTTCGCCACAAGGACATGACAATTCGCGGACACATTTCTTCAATGTCGACGTGCATTTTTGTTTGGGTTTATTGTGTCAGTGTGCCTGTGTCCGTGCTTTATAGCTGACCTTGTGAGCAATTCCCCACAGGTAGACACATGAAGCCTTAAAACTTGTATGTATGGCAGTAATGGAATATGTGTCAGATGGCCTAATTTGTATAATTGCACACACAGCCACAAAATTAAAATAAATAAATAAACGACTAAGAAATTACACCATTTAAGTATCCACTATCCACCCTTACCTCCACTACATCAGGCCTCGAGCTGATCTGTTTCAGTTCAGCAATGTTCATCCTCCGCTGAAGCTGAAAGACAATGAAAATCAATGCCCGACTTAGAAATAATGAGGAGAATTACAACAAAACTGTCACCATTACCATCAACAAAAATAACCCCATCACCCAAAAACAGCATTTGACCACTAGTGAAATCCTGCTCTGACTAATGATGAGAATAATAAGAGCAACATTAAAACAAATGCTAAAAGCAAACCTTTTTCTTTTTATTAGAGATGCCTTTCTCTTTTTGTTCGGTATCCTGTTCATCCTCTTCTGAATCCGAGTCCACCTTCTTTTTTGAGGCAGTATTGGTGGCAAGGTCATCCTTTTTATCATTTTCCTAAATGAGTTCCAAAAAAAAAAAAAGCAACATGAGAAACTTGCAGGCAATTTTACTCATAACTTTGATAGCTGATCAAGTCTCCTTTTACCTCAGAACCAGCCATCTCCCTAACACTAAATTTCTCAAATACTTTTCTGAATTCCTCATCCAAGAAGCCATCTAATTCTGGCTTCTCAGGGACATACTCAACTTCAAATTGCGCCAAAACCTATTTCAGATCACAAACGAAAACAAAAAAGTTCAATCCATTGGAATTAGCATTCTGGTAGAATTCCCACAGACTATCAAAACACCATTCAATCTATCCAATCTTTGGAGTATTAACATCCAAACAAAGCAAACCTGACAATCAAAAGTTAAAACCAAGCAAAATCATTGGCAGGTTCACAGTACAATATAACGAACAAAATGATTGTGTAAGTAGGAAGAAAGCAAGAGAAGGATGGCATTAAGTTGAGAGAGAGAGAGAGAGAGAGAGAGAGAGAGAGAGAGAGAGAAGACAACTACCGACTCACCATCCATTTCCCTACCGCACTCTTCCATCCACATTTCCTTTCAAAGAATGGAAAGGAACACAAGTTCGAAACATTTCACGTAAGCCAACTCATACAACCACAACGATAGGGGAGTATTAAAACACCAAAACCCAGGCGAAAATGTATAGATAGAAAGCAAGGAATAGAGTAATTCTATGCTTCCCAAAATTGAATCCAAAAATCTAGTTCCCAAATGCTTCATCAGTTGTACCACATGCGGAGAGGTATGTGGTACACCAACCACTGCCAGTCTGCCTCGCCACAAACATGTGGTACAAGTACAACTATTGAAGCACTTGGAAACCAAATCCGGGATTCAAATTCGGAAAGCATAGAATTATTCCAATGAATGATAAGAATGCAAACCATGACAAGAAAATGATGAGCAATTAAAACACGTAAGTTCCTGAACCAACTAGGAAAAGCGTAGGGATCCCTCATTTTAAGAAAGCAAGGACTTCTATTCTCTGCCGTTGGATCTGAGTTTTCATTAAGAGTACTTCTGCCATAACACAACGGCCAACGGCCACAACAGAATCCTCCCTTTCTTAAAATGAGAGATGCCTCCTTAGAAGGAGCTCGTATATGCATATATGTAAAGCTTATTCAAAATTTCTTAATGCAAAAACCCTAATTTCTGAAAGATCTAGAACACTAAATTTTCACCAAATTACATGCAACATGGTCCATATTCTACAAATTAAGAGTACCAAACCCAAACATTTGCCTAACCTTTTGGGGATCGGCGTTCTCCTTCGCATTGTCATCGCCACCGCCGTCATCAGTGGCGCCGCCATCGCTGTCATCTCCGGCGTCGGCGTCCCCCGCAGCCTGAGAGGCTTTGTTGTTCTTCTTCTGCTTCCGCCGCCTTCGACGCCGCTCGCTCTCGCGCGATTTCTTCCCGGCGATGGCCGTGTTCTTCTTAGAGCTTCGATGCTTGACTTCGCCGTTGGATTGCGAGAGAGAGTCGGCGACGCCGTTCGCCGCCACTTCGACAGTCATCGTTTTTTTTTTTTTGGGTGTGTGTGTGTATTCGTTCGATTGCTTGATGATGAATGATCTCCGACGAAGAGTTGGGTTTAGAGAGAGAGAAACCGGATATAGAGAAACAGGGCTTAAATACAGAATAGAATAGAGATGTGAGCACAAACAAATTACACAAAAACATGGATAAAAAAATATCCACATACATAAATGTGTCCGTCTACCGTCCACATGGACCACATAAGAGAAAGTTAAACACATTTTGGCGGTTATGAATTTTGTTTGTACCCGTAGATATACACCTAAAGTTTGGCCATTATCTCATATTAATTTATGTAGTTTTAATTGTATTAATAGAAATTTGGTACTAAATACCAAATTAGGAGAAATATCTGGTTATAAGATATAAGGTAAAAATATTTGGGGACAAGGATATATTTGGTGAAAGTTGTTGGGGATAAACTCAACTACTTCTAGTGTTGACCAATATACCCCTCTCATTCATTTCCAGTTAGAGACAGAGAGAGAGAGGCGATTGTAGCTCCGGCCACCTCCATCGCAGCTCCGGCCACCTCCATCGCACCTCCGGCCACTACGACCTCCTCTGTTTCTCTCATTTTCTCGGATTCCGGCCACCATAATCACGAACCAAATCGCGCGGTCGCACAACCAATTCTGGTGAGATTTGTATCCTCCAACCACTAGCATATCCAGACCACCACCAACACCACAAGCATATCGGCGACCACAAGCTAGTGCCGCAAGCATTTTCACGAGCAGATCCGGCCACCAGCGCACAGATCTACCACAGACCTGTCATATGTTCTTTGCTGGAATGGTATGGAGTGTGGTGGTTTTTTTTTTTTTTTTTTTTTTTTAACACATTTTTTTGAGAAATTTATCAAAAAAAGTCAGTGAAGTTACTTAACATTTTTTTTCCAGATTTTGAAATCAACTATGATACTTGTTTGATAGATCTCGTTGAATATGTTGTAAAAACATAGATTTTATGCAAAAATAATTTGCAGATCGATAGGAATGTTCGAATTTGTAAAAAGTTTTTGCAATGTTTGTTAGAACACTTTTTTTTTGTGAAATTTCACAAACTTTGTGAAATTTCACAACTTTTTTTTTTTTGAAAATTTTACAACTTTTTCGGTATTGGTATGAGAAATTAAATTTCAAAAATATTTTTTTTTATCATTTCATGTAGATGTGATGGTTTGGTTGTGAAGAGATCGATCATGTGAGGTCGTTGTGATGATTGGCAGAGGTCTGATGTGGTAGTGGTGGTTTTGTGAAATTTCACGAACTCTGTGAAATTTCACAACTTTTTGTTGATAAATTTCACAACTTTTTTCATAAATTTCACAACTTTTTTCAGTGATATGATGAATTAACTTCCAGAAAGTTGTTTTATGATCATTTTTATGTTGCTATGGTGGTTTGGTTGTGAAGAGATTGAGAGAGGTCTAGTGTGGCGTTGGTGGTGAACTGCATAGGTCCGTGTGGTGGTGGTGGTGGTGGTCGCTGGGGGTTTGGTATGGTGGTGGTGGTGCTCGCCGGAGGTCAGACGAGCTCAGGCGAGGTCGCCGGAGCTCAGGTGATGCCATGGTAGTGGTCGCCGGAGCTCAGGCGAGGTCGCCGGAGGTGCAGGAACTTTGACACTGTTTGTGTAGAGCAATGTTGAGGGTAGTTTTGTCAAAAGACTAAGGAGTGGATCTAATTCTAAAAACTTTTCCTAGTTATACTTAAACCACCATATTTTCTGTATTTTAGATTTATCACTAATTGCCCCTTGTATTAATTTGGTCTCTAAAATATTTAAATAAAAATAATATGCTTCAAATATCCTCATTTTGTCAAAAAAAAAATATATGACAAAATTCACAATTACGTTGATAAACGGGTTGGTAGATTTGTGATGTTCTATTTTACTTCTAAAAAGCGAGACCATGAATAGCATTTGAGTAAACGGGCAATTAGGAATTAATTCAAATTAAGAAAAGTATAGTGGTTTAGGTATAACTAGCAAAAATATTTAAGATTAAGTCCACTCTTTGGTATTTTGACAAATCTACCATCAATATTGGTCTACACTGTCACGCCCCGGAGTAGTCAAAAATTGGGAAATTTTAAAATTTCCTTTTTGGACTCATAGGGAATGACTTGATTGAAAGCCGTCATGTCCTCTAACACTATATACAACATAGAAATGAAGGGGAGAAAGCTAATTATAACTTAAACTTCAATCAGAATAATTTAAACCATTACAAATCGCAGGTCCCAGTACTAATTCAACAGACTATTATAATTACACGATGTTGGCGACTATCTCTGGTCTTCAATCTAGCTCTACACTTCCAGTGTTCCTTAGCATCTCACTCTTAAGACTGAATTATTCTTTGACCAACCTGCAAGAAAATCTGGACATTGGATTGTCCAAGCGTACCATGCCGTCGGCTTTGCAACAAAGCTGAGTGGGCGTTCATAACCATATTCACTACCAATATACATATACTGACCACTCATCTCACATTATTACTTTGCATCTTTGGATGCGTTTAGTCCATTATCGATTGACGTCGCTCACTCGGACATAGCAAATATATCAAATAACATATGATGCAATTACTAAACATCTACCATTAACCAAATAACAGGATCAATATAATTCATAACATGCTTGTCTGGTTCTTGAAATAACAACACATTCGTACTATTTCATTTTCTCATTTCCATTATGCTCATGCCTGTAAATGAGTACTCAATGAACCCAAACCCAAACTCTGGAATATAAAATCCCATAACCAATGCAACTCAATAATATCGGATTATAAAACCCACATTGACAACTTACTCTGAACTTACTTTCACAACACAAACCACGCTTTCATTGCGCACTCTGATACTCATTTCATACTTAACATCGTCGTCTAACGGGCTTATCGCCTAACGGCCTCATAGTAACATCGTCACCTTACGGGCTCATAGTAACGTCGTCGCCTTACGGCCTTATAGTAACATCGTCGACTTACGACCTCATAATCCAAATAGCATGATGGCGGAATTGGCTCGATCGTCTATATCCTCGCTGGTGAATCACTACCCAACGAGTTGCACGTCAGAATACAAACTGCGAAACGACAAGCATGGCGGCAACCCACATACCATGTGTACTATCAGGCAATCCCATCGCAGAGGAAGGTACATTAGTAACTGACTAGCGCATAATTTATAGCACGACGACAACCCATACAGCGTGTGTACTATCTCCGGCAATCCACTCGGACGACTAGAGTGCTAACTACTAAGCAGTATGACGTTAAACCCAAGGCATGTACCATCTCCGGCAATTACATAGACGACTGGCACAATAGCAGCTCTAACTGTTCTCTTACTATTACAATCACAATATCCAGTATCTCAATCACACTGTCCCGTTATCACGTCTCTTTATCATCGTGAATGGTTTCCAAAGCGTAACGACTCATGACTTTCGACACAAGAATCTCAATCATATTAACTCCCAGTTTTCAAGACTCCCAAACATTTCAACTCACGACCTCACTTGGTCGGAGTCACTGACAATGACACTGACTGCATGTACTGACACCGTGATGTGATTCTTCAATTACATAATTATTGATAACATAACTATATTAGATAAGACATATAAATGAAACCCTTAACATGCTCTTTATTCTTAGTTGCACATTTAGGCATGGTTATCAAAGCAATAATAACAACATGCTCATATAATCAACATTGATATATAAAACATACAAACTAATATTCCATAATCGATTATTCATCCTGACTATCACATATAGTTCTTTTCTTTTACTTCTTATCAATATATCATAATAATATCTAACATGCTTGTCACATAGTAATCAATTCCATAACATGTATCAAGGCACATCGAATAACCATCATAAGTACGGTACATACATACAAATACTCTAGTAGTCATTATGCATATTGAGAGTGAGGTTAGAAACACTCACTTGAATGTCTTGTCAAGCTTAGGACTCTCCGAACAGCGGATAAGTCACAATCCTACAACGTATATTAGAATAACGGTGATAAAGCGTATGTGTTAATGATAGGGGTATAATGGTAATTGTACCAAATGAGGATATAAATCTCAAGGTAGTGATCTACGTGTCATTCTAAGTCCAACGACATTGACTAGACTCAAATCGGAGTCCGTCACATAAAAGGCTAGGTTTTCTATACCAGTGTAGGCCCTACAAGTAAGCTGTATTTTTTACCATGTCAAAAGGTCTCCAAACTCAAGGAAATATTTCTAGACATTATTCTAAGACTCTGGGAACTGACCGCGTATTTTTCTGAGCTATGATTTATTTATTACGAATTATTGAAGTCATAATTATATAATTATAGTCTTCGAAGTCCTCTAATTATAAAATATAATTACAAGGAAAAGAGGTACTTAGAAATATTTTTATTTTATACTAGACCTTAAAATAGGCTAGTGATATTTTTCTCATAATTTTCGGGACTCGTTTGATATTTAAAATAATTAAAGGACATACAAACGAGTCCTTATTAATTAAATAAAATACTAAAGTTTGATTTTTATTAATAAATAATTTATAAAACTAAGGCATTAGGCCTCAGGATAAGCAATATAATTTTCTACATTTTTAAAATGGCCATTAGGAATTTAATAGAGTTAATCAATATAAAGTCCTATTTAGTCTAACTTTGTTGTAATAAGTTCAACTCTAACAACATTTTGGTGATAGGTCCACATTTTTATTTAGTGACCAAACTACCCCTAAAGCCCATCAATGAGTCATTCTTTTTTAAACTCGTTTATCTAATTTGGAAACACCCAAAATCAAGGATTTTCAAATTTTAAACACCAAATTTATATATATATATATATATAAGATTTCCACCTCTCTCTCTCTCTCTCTATCTCTCTCTCTCTCTCTAGGATGAACCAGAGACTCCATTCAACGAGAAAAAAGCTTGCGATGGTCTTCTCCGGCGAGGTGGTGATTGTTTTGAGTGTTGCAGTTGGGATCGCGCTTGTTGTCACACTCGGGTTTGCAGGAGAGGTCGTTGTCTTCGTGATGTGGATGAACCGGAGACTCCATTTAACGAGAAAAAGCTTGCGATGGTCTTCTCCGGCGAGGTGGTGATTGTTTTTGGGTGTTGCAGTTGGGATCGAGCTTGTTGTCACGCGCGGGTTTGCAGGAGAGGTCGTTGTCTTCGTGATGTTGCTTTGCTTTTCAATTTTGCCTTTTCAATGGTGTTTGCTGACTTTTTGTATTTTGTCTTCTACGTTAGTTATATTGGAGCAATATTTAATTTGGGGTGTTTCAGTGGGTGCTTTTTTTAGTCTTTGGAGGGGGTGTTTAGTTAAGTCCATTTAATTGTGTTTTGGAAGTTGTTTGGATCTGGGCATGGCTTTGGAGGCTAGTTGTTTGAATCTGGGCGTGGCTTTGTTTAATTATTCTAGTGTGAAATTGAACGCTCATGTTCATTCTAGTGTGAAATTTAACACTCATGTTCTTGATTCCTATATTGTGGTGCGAAATTGTATACTGCTAGTATGTACTATAATTTATTATTTGAATGATGACTGCTTACCAAATTAAAAAGAGTCAACTGCTAATTGAATCTCCATTCCAACGTAATGCTAATTAGTTTGTTCTAAAAACAACTCCACAGTTCAAAGGTTGTAGTGTGAATATTAACACTCATGTTCTTGGTTCAAAGGCTATGTTATTTATGGCACAAACACAAAAACGGAAAGCACTATAATTATGGGATATTAATTCAAAATGAGATATTGGCAAGTCAAAATGCTATCATAACTACCAGAATTAATGTGTATATATGGCAAGTCAAAATCCGGTTTAATGAAAGCAGTGAAATTTTGCAGTGTAAAATTTCCCTAATAAACCAGTTGTAGTGTAAAATTTCACACTAATAAACCAGTTACAGTATAAAAATGATCTGTTTGCAGTGTAAAATTCAATACCCGCAGAAAGATTCGTTTATGATGTGATATCTAGATTGAATATGTAATACACTGAATTAGAAATTGTGAAATTCGTTTGTAATCGTTGTGTAAATTAATATCCTAAAATATTAGGATAAAATTTCTATATATATTGTAACCAATATCAATTGGGATTTGATAAGATTTGGTCAGATTTGGTAACTGATTCAATCATTAAATCTGAATTAATATATGTATATATGTATATATATATAGGTTAGGGGTAGAAAAGACATCTAATAATTTTATAATAGGAAAATTTGGACTAATCTCTAACAACATTTACAATTATAGGGTCTATCATTGGGAAGTACCAAATGGTGGGTCTATTACAACAAACGTTGGTAGAATGGGATTTTCCACTAAATTTTTCAATTTAATACCTAATTATCAAAATTTTAAAACTAACATTCATTATTTATTTAAACTAAATAAATAATAAGTATATTATATAAATAATATACTATAATTTCAGAATATTAAAAATTATTTTATGCTATTTTAAAACCTTTTTTTTTAAACATGTAATAATTTGCTAATATCTTTTTACTTTAATCAAACCAACCTTATTATTTATTTAAACTAAATAAATAATAATTATAATATTTAAATATATAATATCATTTATAATTTCATAATAAAAGAAATATTTAAATATAATATTTCTGTAACACCCATATCCGGAAAAAAGGGTCAATTATTAACTTGACATGCATTAATTGATATAATTAGTGTATAAAATAAATTAAGGGGAGGCTTGGACTCACCGATGGAAAAGTCCCAGTGAGGAGGGACATGTTTGGAAGTGGGATCCAGTGAAGGGCTTGGATAAAATAATAAAATAAATTGCATTTACATTATTAGATGCATTTTATATGACTACTTGAAATATGCTTAGTTGCTTTCATATCAAATTGTTAATATGTTAGCTTTTGATATATACTAATTGACCCAATAAGGGCATTTTTTGTCACGCCCGGCGTAGCATAAATAAGGAAAGCATTTAATTTCCTTTATGGACCCGTAGGTCGCGACAATTTGAAGGATCGATTCCGTCCCAAACGTCGAACAACAAAAACCATAATCAGAGCAGAACAATCAAAGCTTACAAATATTTTCTAACTTATTACATATTACAGCACGGGGTCTACTAAGGCACAAGCCGCCTTAAAACAAAACAATATTCATAGTCTATTACAGTCATCCTTATTACAAAATTCAGTTAATAACTTAAAACATATAAAAGTAAACTCTTCATCAGATAGTTGTTCTCAGTTTGCATAGTCATAAGGCCCTGCGTAGTCATAACCTAAAAAGCCTGAACACGAATGTCCAGGACACATCAACGTCGTCAGCTTCAAGAAGCTGGTGAGTATTAAAAACAAAACTTTAAATGTAAAACATACTCATTTACTATTTTTCAAATTCCCATTTAATTCAACAAGTTTACATTAAAGCAAAGAGTTCATTTTAGAAAGCAATCACGATATCATTTGAAAGCTACAATTCACATACATGTGACCGTGTATGAAAACAATGCACCATCTCATCTTACCGACTCTTTTCTCTCGACAAACACAACATCCTACTATCTCACACCAGTATCTTTGAAACGCTAAGATAGCCACACTTTAGCACAGGGGTGCCAGGGAATGTCCAGTTTGCCTCATACTTTAGCACGGGGTGCCAGGAAATGTCCAATGCCTCACACTTCAGTACCTAATCCGCCTCGCAAATACATCACACAGTATCCAGACTCGGGTACCAGGGAGTGTCCGTAGGCCACACTTTAGCACTACCATGGGTGCCAGGGAATGTCCAAGTTCGGCGTCACACACTTTAACGCTACCATGGGCGTCAGGGAGTGTCCAATTTTGCCACCGTCGCATTTCAAAGACACTCTCACCGCGATCTCAACACGTCACACTTTGGTACACAACAACCAGGGAGTGTCCACAATACAATCTCAATCTCATACTCTTTCCACACTGACCATTACTCTTTTCCACACTGACTGACACCCACATGCATGTATAATTGACTCCACATGTATGTCATGAACCTTAAACATAAAGGAATTTGCTGAATTAAAGGAACGACGTACATACGGGGATTGATAAGTCACAATTCATCGTTTCAATCGTTCAAACATAACCAATTAAGATTCTGATTTAATAAATTTCCCAAACAGTACTCAAACAGCATATAAATTTTATCCCAAACAGTCCCTTATCACAAAACAAGTAAAACTAGAAACTGCCAGAAGTCGCGCACGCGAGCCGCTCGTGCGAGGAGTCGCTCGCGCGATATACCCAATTTTCATTTTCTTTTAAAAACCTTTTCTTTCAGCCAGAAGCACACAGATCGCGCGCGCGGATCGCTCGCGTGATAGGCCGCTCGAGCGATTTGCCCAATTTTCATTTTTCTTTTTAAAACCTTTTCTGTCTGCTTGGAACCAACCACCTCGCGCGCGCGGATCGCTCTCTCTCTCTCTAAAAATTTTGTATAAGATGAACTCTCAGCTCTCTAGCTCTTTTCTCTCTGTATATCTTAGAAGTGCAGAATGTGTAGTGTGGGTAGTGTATATATAAAGAGAGTCAATTTGAGATGAACTTGGAGGCCAAGAAATTTCTTCATCACTCTACAAATTAAATTTGATTTCTAATTAACTAAAATTCTAAGTATGCAGATACGTATATACATATACATGCTGATCATATGGACTCTTAAGTGATGCTAAGGATCAAGTAGGTGTATAGGGGTCAATCTTGGAGTGTTTGGCAAAATCAGCTTTAGGCATAAGGTTAATTCATGAATCAAATACATTCCCAAACAAAACCTATTCAATCATTAGTTTCCATAAATGGCAATAAAGCATAAGTCTAATCAAACTTTACATCACTTCCAAAATCTGTGGAAGTTTAACATAGTGCGGACAGTTTTGAACATAAACTGGTATTTTCGTGGCGCGGTGATCACCACAAAAATACAGAAAATTCATTTTAACATAAGAAATGATTTTCCAGTTTTATAAAAATACTGATTTAGTCAAAAGCAAACATTTCCACCGTTTTGAAATACAGTTTTAAAATCCAATACTGGTATTGCTAAATTTTATAAAATTGCATTTTGACTCCAACAATAATTTTGAATAGTGAAGTAGCACCAATAATAAGGTTTATCATATGAGAATTGTAAATTAAAATGAAATCAACAATGCAGATTAAATATGGAAATTCAAATTGGATTCTAATATGTCAAATGCAAATACAAATAATTAGATGGAAATGCAGGTTATTACATTTTTATAAAAAGGTGCATAATAAGTAGGTACGTTAGCAATTTCACAAATATTTGGGACCACGTGTGGGACCTATACGGGACTTAGACAAACACCCATTTAGATAATTGAGAAGTTAATGGAATGTTTGGGGATTTCATAATAAGAACCCAAGAAGTTTAAGGGGTGTAAATGAAAGGAAGCCAAAACTTATGCCAACACATTGCATGTGTAAGGGGGAGTTGTAACTCTCAAAACCAAGAGAAATTTACAGAAAATTAAAGAGACGTCAAGAAAGAAAGATGAGCACGAGTCGTCGACGCCGTAAAATCGCTGTTCCGTCACTGTTCGTCGTCCAATTCGCGAACTGAAGCCGTATTCGGACTCGTGGAGGTGAGACGATGGATTCTATGTTTTTTATTTACGTTTCAATCGTCAGATTTTGGTAGCTCATTCTAATCGATGACACGCGGTTGCCGAAAACTTGTAGGAATTACTCCAGAGTAGGATTTGGGCACGAATCGTTGAGGAATTTGCTTGTTGGGGTAAAATCTATAAGAGGTGAGTGACTCTAATCCATGGGCTGAACGTATAATTGTGTTTAATGTTACAATTTATGATGTATTATGTTGATTATGATGTTAGCATGTTGAATTATGTTGGTTAAAGCATGATGGTATAAATTGGAAGTTATTTTGCTTAATTTGTAAGGATTGCCATGTTGAGATGATTATGTGATTATGTGTTATGTGGGTTGAAGAAAGCCTTATGTTGATTCACCGTGGATTTACTCCATAATAAGGAGACGTGGAAAAATCCAACGGTGTAAGGGTACTCACCACTTAACTATGTAAAGGTGTGTGGGTGACGACCCAGCTGTGGAAGGGTATATGAGATGGTATGAATTAGAGGTGCTATATGCACATAAGGGAAAAAGGCCAGAGCGACGTCACGGTGAATTGATATTTGGTCTTTTAGAGACAAAATGAAATGTTGATTGTTGATTTGTGCATTGAATATGACATTACACTCATACATGTGATTAGTTTTACTCACTAAGCGAAAGCTTAAACAAATGCTATTTTCTGTTGTGGTTATTGAATAACCACCGCAGGTACGGCACGAGAGGAGGAAATGAAATGATCGATACGATGGGTTGGGCGTGGAGGTTATGAGATGTGTGTTAATATGCTCATAAATCTAGATGTTAAGTTTCCTAATGCAACTTATGGATTGGAGATGTATAGTTAACTCATGTTTTGGAGAACTTGTAATATGTAAGGTTCAATTTAGTGTTGGTTGTATCTTGTGGTATGGGTTGTAGTATGTTATCCATAAGTTGTATGTGTATGGAGAGAACTTTGTAGATTATGTAACTTTGAAAGGCAAACTAGATTTAGGGACTTTTGTTTGACAAGTTATACTCGTGTTGGAAAAATGTGATTTGATGCATGCTTAAGCTCTTAATTGGAGAATTATGAGTTTTGTGTGTATAACTAATCAAGTATGGGCAAAATGATCTTTTGTAACTCTATTATTTGAACAACTTGAGTTTTGGGAAGGTGTGGTATGTCAAGTCCAAGTTGATGTTGTTTATGAGTTTTGTTATGTGGATTGCACTTACAAACCACAAGTTTTATACATTGGGAGAGGACTTGGGATTTAACTAACTATGGATGTTAATAAGCTTATTCTTCCTTATGCTTGCATATTTATGTAAATTGATTGGGGAAAATGAGGAGTTTGATGCAAGCTTATGTTACTAGTGAAGAATTGATGTGATTGAGTGTTAAACCAACTTCTAAACTGTTTTGAAATGCTGTTGAAAACTCTCATGGTGTTTGGTTAATGTTTGGAGACATTTGGGAACACCTTTGAAATAATATAGATGCTTCCATATGGGTTATTTTGACTCAAAAGATGTTGTGTATATGTTTGAAGGAGTTTTGATTGTAAGCAAGTTATTACCAAAATTTATGAATCCATTTTCAACAAGTTTCTATGAGATATTAGTTTTAACAAGAATGGAATGTTAAGAACTTTGCTTTGATTCAAAAGAACTTAT